>CM026575.1:0-1247005 GCA_000180635.4 Pristionchus pacificus | reverse complement strand
AAACAATTACCTCAACAAAATGCATTCCTCTTGAAAAATGCATTCCTACTCACAGAATGGCAGTCGCTCGCTTGCGATTTTTCGTGATGAAGCTCGTCTTTTCCTCGTCTCTTCCGAATGTTGTGTGCATTCTTGTTTTTTTAGCCTTGATATAATTAATCCAATTCAGCCAAATGACCTCGCCAGCTCAGCACACGCTCAAGATTACGAATGACACTCTCAGAAGGTGAGTATTTTTCCCTTATCAGTTTGTCGGAAATAAGCCTCAGTTGAAAGAATAGCCATCAAGAATGAATCCTGACTCTCACGTTCGTATGCATCACGCTTTGTCGGCAGTCGAGTGATGTACTTAATAAGAACATGATAATTATTATAGAAGAATATAAACGATCAATCTAAATTTTCGAAATTTTCTCGGAACATTGCATATACCTCGCGATACTGACACGGATTTTGACAATATTAATTTAATCATTCAAAAAAATATGATAAAAACCCTGCAGGTCACTGTATTCAACGATCGTGCCGAATTGCGACGGGAGTTTACAGTGGAGCTCGTCGAGGGTCCGAATGAAGTCGCCATTCAGGCAAGCATTTCGTCACTTTTATTGAGCCAACACAGTTGGAATAGTCCGATGAGAACATAACTTTTTACGCATCATTCTCGTGATTTCTGGTATCACTGATAAAATGGGAAAATAATTAATTTTCAGGCAATCTCCAAAGCACACCAATGACGATTCAATCCGAGTCACTGAAGAGGCGCCGCGGTGATCGAGGAAGTGCAGGTGCAGTTTCGCCCTCGACAGTTATACATAGTATCCCCATCACTTCACAAATTTATGGAAAATAATTGTATTGCTCTACAATATCCCAAGAACAATTTGAAGATAAAGTCGTTGAATAGAAAACTGATCATATTTTCAGGTAGCTCAGCGCCGCGTGGCCAAGGGCTCTGTGGATTCGGAGCGCGCGGCGAGATCAGAAAGGAGAAGGTATGTCGGTGTAAAGGAGACTACTACTGGTGAAATATCATAGCAAAACTACTGTGAATAGTTTTCAAATCATCGAAAAGGTATTAGAGGGCATGTGTAGGGGCCACAACGTAAAATTGCCGAATTGTCACAATCCGGTTAAATTTGTGTCCAAACTGTCCCTCATGGACCCAATAACATCACCCTTTTTACCATTTGTTGAAATCTTGTCTCTGAGCTGCGCTACAGCCCGAGAAGAACGCGCGAAAGGCACCGTTGGAGAGGGGAGAAAGGCGAGACGACAGGGAAAGGGGCGGAGCCTATTCTGCCCATTTCCCGCATCTCAGCCGGTCATAGATACATTAAGTGGAGCTTGCGCTTTGCGACGCTCAAAGTCGAAATCGAGGGAGATATAGACGAGAGCGTGCGCTAGTCCCACCGGGTAAGAACAGCGGGGAGAGCGAGGCGGAGGGAGAGGGAGTGTGGTGTGTCTCTCGCCTCTCTCCTCTCATTTGACTATCCCCTCTGGCACTCACACTGTGTTTAGCGTGAGTACTCTGGTGTCCGGAATCAACTTGGAATCAAGAAATTCCCACAAGTTGGAATCAAGCTTGATGGCAACTTGTGGGAAGTGCTTGATTCCAACTTGTGGGATCGTTTGAAATCGGCGAGGACTACTGTAGCTTTCTCTATTATTGATTGAAAGAGAGCATGAGTTCCCTCACACAGTAACCAAAGGCCCCGCGCATGGTACGACCATGTGGGGAGGTCACATCCAAAAGGCGGTCCAACTGGGGTCCGCAGATAGTCAAGCGCACTCGTGCCCGAAGGCAGTCAGAATAGGGCTGCAAAAAGGGACCATATAGGCGATGTTTGTGCTGGACGCTGCGGGTACGTAAGTCTGCTTGATTCCAAGTTGTGGGAATGGGTCACTTGATTCCAACTTGAAAACCCATTTCTACTTGATTTCAAGTTGATTCCGGACACCAGAGTAGGAAGCGAGGAAATACGCGCGTACTGAAACCTTTAAAACAAAGTCGCAAGCTTTTGAAGCATGTTTAAAATTCTGTTTTTTTCATTAAACTTCCTAAAATATTCGTATTTATCGAAAAATTGCTGCCCAACCAAAAAGTGCACACTGCAACCCGTCAAAACGGCCTATTCCCATCGTTTAGGTTCCATTTTGACCTACTCAATGAAGATGTGCACATTTTGGGCAGTGCTCAATCGATTGGGAATCCCAGTAGCTATCCAGCGCACTTTAGAATGAGTGATTTGGTCATGAATGAACCTTGCGACTTTGATTTCTCGCGTTTTGTGGGGAGTCGTGTCTCATCAAAGTGGGCGGAGCTTGTGGCCCGTAGGCATGTGAGGTGATGCGATTTCACAGTAATACCAGTAATATCGCACTGCTCTCTCGCCGATTAGAGAAACTGAAAGAGCATTGAGAAAAGAGAGATCAAACACAATTCGCACTCACCAGATTGCGACACCGTTATTTCCAGGAAGAACTGGAAGTCGCGCGAGAAAAGGTCGACAACCGACTCGGCCATCGTTCAGAAGCAGAGCACAGCACTGGATGCGATGGTCGGTCAGGTAAGAAGCTTAGAGTTTTTTTTATTTTTCGACAACTTTAGTTTACCTAGAATAAGCGCCGTGTGAAACTAAAAAAAATTAATTGAATGATAGTCATCAATTTGGGATACTCAAAAATTCTTGTCATTATGAAGGGGAGATGACAGATCGATTTATTATCAAGGTTTAATCACGTTCGAGTCGTGGAAGTTATGTTTTTAGATCGGAGCAGCGCCAAAGGATGGCATAACAAGCTTAGCTGTCGACGCCAAGACCCTTGAGAACATTACCAGCTTGTTTGGGTTTCATCGCACGCAAGTTGCCCAGGTAATTATCATTCGATTTAAACTACCTACTGTTTAACAATTTGTTAGGAATAGAGCTCGAACTACGGGTTATCGTCACTTCATTTTTTCGTGCCCTCTCACCGGTCAGAGAAGCGAGGGAGTGCGCGAAATGAAGATACGGCGGTCCTCATCGCGCACTCTAATGCACAGCATTGCAGCTCCGTGAGGAACACCGCGCCCTTCGCAAGGAGTTCGACCGTCTCACCAGTCTGATCACGGCAAAGGACGTTGAGTTGAAAGCGATCACGCATGGGGAGATGAGCAAGTGAGTTGAGTAGTATGATAATCTGGATAGCGAGCGCATACCGCAATATCCCTCTTTCCCCGTCCATTCTGTTCTTTAGCAGTGTGGTACTACGGGTTGAGTTGGTTTGAGTGAGCTCCTATTCATTGAAGCTCCCCTCATCTAAAGAATGCAATAATTATCGCTATAACAATTTATCACAGGAACGTGATCATTCTTCTGGAAGCGAGTGAGGCGGGGCCCGTTTCACTGGAAGTGACCTACCAGGTACTGTAAGTTCAAGTTTGAAGATGTACAAATGGTTGTATCGAGGAAGGTACGTTGTAAGTAGAAAGGGGAAATTTCACGATCAAGATTGAGTTAGGCTGCTTGAAATAGTGTAGAAAATCAGGGAACTCTCAGGTTTGGAAGGCCAGCTGGTCTCCTCTCTACGACATTCGAGTGGAGACGAAGGACAGCAAAACGGAGATGCAGGTAATAATTTGCGTCCTAGTCACTACTCGATGGGCTGATAAAATGTTTTTTTCAAAAAAAAAATCGTTTGTCTTATTTCAGTTATCCTACTACGCAAACGTACAGCAGAGCACCGGCGAGGAGTGGGAAGGTGAGCTATTTCATCTTTTGAAGAAAAAAACTGAAAAGTCATAACGCGCAATGAACAAGAGTGTATTGAAGATGAGTGCCAGAGTTGAGCTTAGCTACAAGAAACGTTTCGTAAAATGCACGAAATAACTCTAAAGTGCATAGGGAATGAACGTTAGGTTGAAGATAAACGGTTGAAGGCTGGCATTATCAGTGGGTCCCACCTAGTGTTGTCTTACGACTGCAAAACGCTTGACGTGAAATACCTTGGAGATGAAGAAAGCGTATGTTCAAAATTACCTCATTTCAGGCGCCCAACTCACCTTGTCCACCGCTCGTCCCTGCATCGGAGGCAGTCTGCCCGAGCTGAAGACGCTTGACGTCTCCATCTACCGCCCGCAGCAGTCGCTATTTAATTCCATGGGTATGTCGATCAAACTCGAGTTATGATATCATCAACGAGCTACTATCCATCGCAGATTGTATATTTTCCCGTTATTTATTAATAAAATACATCTTCTCCAGGGCCGCCAGCACCATCAGGGGGACTGTTTGGAACAACGCGGACGACTGGTGTGCTCTTCGGCGCAGCCGCGTATGTTTTGTCATTTATTTATCCCTCGTGGTTTCTAACCAGCTGGAAAATGGAGAGACAAATGCGTTTACAGGCCAGCATCGACTACGACGTCAGCGACGACCTTCTCCTTCGGCGCAGCGCCGGGTGGTGGAGGAGATGCTTCGCCTCCACCACCTCCTCCGCCTCTGGTCGAGAGAGTGAGTGAGGGCAATTATAGATCTCGAACTATCTAACATCACAATTTTTGAATAGAAAGAGTGGAAGAAGAGAAGAAGAGACACTACGGACGGACTAAGCTTTGGCGGCGCTTCTGCAGTTGGGGGGGGCCTCCCTATTCCACTCTCCCCTCCCTCTCATTTTGCCTCATTCGTCGCACTCCGCACGGTCGTCTAGCCCATTTCGATCGTTTGCCTTTCTCGCCCCCAAACATGTAATGAACACAAATAAAAGAACATGAAGCCTAAACACTAAGCACTATGCCTAAGCCTAAGCACTAAGCTCTAAGCCACAACATTAAATGTCATCCTTAGTCATAAAGCTTAGGCTTAGTGCTTAGGCTCAGGCTTAGTGCTTAGTAACTAGTGTTTAGTGCATAGTGCTTGGTATTTTTGAGAGAAAAAAACACGAAAAAATTGAAGAATGAGAATGAAAGCATTATTCGTCAACAAATCAATTAGTCCGGAATGAGATTATGTCTCTTGTCTCTCCCTTGTCTCTCCTGTCATTTTACATTTTACATTTACATCCAATCTCACCCTATATAAGCTGTGGATTTCACTTCTCTGGTTCAGTCCATCGCTCTCCCACCTGAGGAGAGGGAGGGGAGCATTCGCCCCCGCGGACTTGGTCTCCTCTGAGGAGGAGACCGCGCTCTCCTCAGTGGACGAGGGCAAAATGAGAGGGAGGGGAGAGTGGAATAGGGAGGGCCCACCCCCCTCCCCAGCTGCAGAAGCGCCGCTTTGGCCTATCAGAAATTTTCCCCAGGACCTGATGATTACTTTACCTTTTCAATTTTTGAAAGTTAAGGTGCACAAAAAATGTGACAAAATGCTGACTCTCACGTTTATTATAATTTGCAGCACGCCGTTGCTAACGAGCAAACAATGTCAACCGAGTTCGCCATTTCTCGACCCTGCTCGATCCCAGCTGATGGCGCGCTGCACAAGGTTAGTGCTGTCCAACGATATATGTGTTCTGGATTATTCTTTCGGCAGCGTACGAATGATTATCTGGAAAGGTGACAAATATTCTTCAATTGCTCCATTCACTGGTAGCCACTAATGACTCACTAGTCGAATGGCACTAGCCAAGAAGTGGGAGTCCGCAGGAAGAAAGTGCCTTGAATACGGGATGAACATTCGTGAGGCGGTTGGGTGCCTGCGACCCAATGGACCTCTATTTAGTTTTTCATAGCAGTTTCTCTATGTATCTTCTATCCGCAACCAGATTCAACTTTAATTTACCTTGTGCTCCTCACTGTCGTGAGAATATTTTCCATTCCACTCGTAGCTGACTTTTGACGAACGTTCGAGGGGGCGGAGAAAGGAAGAGACCGGGAGGAGGCGGTAGATCAAGTGTCCTCCTCCCCCCTTCCTTCTCTCCGCCTCTCTCCCAGACAATCGATAGCTCGCTAACCAGCACATCTCATTTGCTGAGCATTTCAAACGCATGATACAGGTCACGATCGGCATCATCTTCCTCACGCCACAGCTCGTGCACGAATCGGTTCGTTTTCCCATATTATTTTTTCTGCGCAACCAAATTGAAGTTTTGAGAAAAAAACGCGGAATTCATAATGCACTATCTAGTTTTGTTGCCGCTGAAGAGCTTCGTTGTGCAAGAGCGGCTAATATAATCTCCAGGTCCCCTCCATCAATGCCTCCGCCTTCCTCACCGCATCCGCACTCAACTCGTCTCAACTCCCGCTTCTGGCCGGAAATGCGTCGGTCTATTTAGATGGAGCATTCGTTGCCAAGACTGCGATCAAGGTACGAACTGACCTCTATAATTATTCTAGGAATATCATGACAGTGTCCTTCCTTGACGTGTATGACATACGCATTGGATACGCATGTATGACATACGTCTAGTTATCCGATCAATATTCTGAGGTTATTGTCTGGTATTACAGTCAGTCTCTCCCGGGGAGCGCTTCACCGCATCGCTCGGCGTCGATCCGGCTGTGAAGATCGAGTACAAGCCGGCGCACAAGTATCATGAGCAGGTACGGTAATCAATTTATCTTCAGTTAGAAATCTCCAAAACCGACCTCTCCATCATTAATCGTCGCATCCACACCACGTCCTCTATATACTGTTAAAATGCGCGATTTTCAGTTCACGATAATCATACCGAGTCCTCAACCAGTTATCTTACTGTAATCTTCTTTCCAGACCGGCCTGATCAGCAAGTGGTCCTCGACCGTCCGCGAGCAGAAGATCGTGGTGAAGAACACGAGAGCGGATGCTATCCTACTCACGATTAGGGAGCAGATACCGAGATCGACGGATGAGAAGATCAAGGTAAGAATTTGTTCCCGGAATTTGTTCCTGAAACAGTGAAGAATAATCTCTTCATTCATTCTTAGTTTCTCAGCAGTTGTGGTGACAAGATAATGTGGTGATAATGGAAACTGCAAAACAAAGTAACTAGACTGATTAGTCACAAGTGTTTTGGATATATTTTTGAAAATCGGCCGCGACCAGAGGAACGTAACGAAATGCTCAAATTGAAATCGTTGACTTATCGACGAAAGATAAATGACTTCAAGCATGCATATGAACTGTTGTTTGGTAACTCGCGCCTGTCTCGCAACCAAGCTCACTTTCTTACTCTGAGCAAGTCGAATCTCAGAGGAGCTGGATATAAAGTGTGCAAAGAGCCGTTCAAAACGAAGGTGCGAGAGCAAAAGTTTTGCAAACCGTATAGGTAATGTGCTTTATGATGTGCTTCGTAAGGGAAAGATTCCAACGAAGTACTCAGAGTTTATGAGCCTGATGAGCAAGGAGATTTATTCGCATTACTCATCTTGTTCTAATTCCCCGTTCACTCCCCCCCCCCCCCCCCCACACACATTCATAACATCGTGCGGATAAATATTATTATTAAAATGTAGTGAGGCAACTCCAACAAATTTGTGAATGCACCAATTTGAATGGTCCTCACTGAACCTCACTATAAACTCAAAGTTCACTTGGTGATTACCGCAAACGACTTGCAGGTGAAGATTGCCTCCCCGGAGAACGTCGAGAAGGTAACGGACGTGAGTGAGGAACAGAGACACAAAGTCGGAGCGAGACTGCTGCCCTCGAACAACCTCGAATGGACGATGAAGATGGACAAGGTATCCTCTGATGTTTGCATATTTTGTCGTCTTAGTGAATCTGTGAGAAACCACAACGCACTTTTGACAGAATAGTATATGTTGCTCTTCGCCTTACTTCCCAGGACTAAAGGGAGCAAGGCTTTTCAGATTAACCCCATAAGTGAAACTGATGATTGAATCTTCAGGGAGCAACTCAGAATCTCCTTGTTAAGTACACACTTGAGCATCCCTCGAACGAGAAGTTGGAGTACAATGTGCGATTTGGATGATGCGATTCCCCAGAAGAAAAAAAACTCACGTCACTTCACTACTTGTAAACTTGTCACTCAAACTTGTGCTATGTTTTTTTGCTGTTGAAATAAAATTGATGCTGCAGCTGTTCGCTGACCTTCGGAGAGAAAGGCCAAGCGAGAATTTGCCTCTTCATTTCCAACACTCTTTCAATTGTTTAAGATGATAGAGAGTACGCGAAACCTGGAGAGACCTTCTTTGCCAAGCCATCCACAGTTCTTCAAATTCGTATAGCTGTCCTATCAAATTAGTACCTTGCCCGAATGATCTGTCTATCGCTATGGTTTCACTCGTACTTTCCAGGGATCGCTCTCTTCAATTCACACGCTCTCTCAACGGTCAGAGAGGAGAGGGAGAATGCCCAATGAGTAGAGGCGATGGCTGCCAAACCACCCAAGTGTATCGGGGCGGTCCGTCTACTGGAGATCCGAGAGATCCTTCCATTAGTAGATCTCCCTTTCTCGGTCCTACTATACGATTCTCAGTCTCCTGCTACTTGGATCTCTTCTTGACACAGTTACTTCAAAAGATCCTCAGTCATGCTGATTCTTCTTCTGGTATCGGGTGTTATGTTCCAGGTGATTATGAGTGTCTTTGTCAAGTACATCCGGTAATTGCAGGCCACTCAAGCTCGAACCTGCTATCCGTTGACAAACACTTCCAAGCCCTACCACGTTCTGGACAAAACGTCCGTTCAGACGCCGAGACGCTGCGAAGTGTTCTGTGATGCCAATGCAAAGGTACATGTATCTGAAAAAACAAAAATAAAAAATAAAATTGCAGTGCGTCGGATTCTCATACCAAGAAGCCGGCCTGAATTCTTCCTGTGCCCTGCTCTCCCCGAACAATGCCAATGAGATTTGCACCAAGCCCACTACGATCTTCCTCAAGCAGACTGAAAGATGCCCAGGTACGCATAATGTATTCGTTCCGCGGTCTGTGTCGCCACTGTGACCTATGCGAGAGTACGAGATAATAGATGGAATTTTTACCCTGTCAGCCCTAGTTGAAATCATGTTTCAGACCGCACCGACCTTGCCGCTGAGTACGGAAACGATCCTTGCATCGATACCTTTGTGCCCGCGAAAGTGGCGACCGTCGGATACGCGTGCACCCAAGATCTTCGATCGAAGAAATACATTCTGCGGTTACCAAACATCATTTATGTTTGCTAAAGTAATACCTTACTTTAGCGTTGTGACGGCGGATGGTCTGAGAAAATCGATGACTAGTGCGGACTATACGTTCATGAATCAATCCGGCGATATGTGGGCGTACAACAACACCATGTTCTTCACGAAATATTCGGAGGACGTTGTCGCGGCGGTTTGTGCTACTGCAGGTATGTCATCTACCGAATGTTCACGTACAGCGAGTGAGTACGCGAAATGATGAGACATCGAAAATGTTATTTTAAAAAAAACTATATTCAGGCGCTACAAAGTGTCCTTGCGCGCCGTTACCGCTACTGCCGATTGAGGGCAAACAAACATATGCAGCAGTGATCAATCAGATGAATCCGTGTCCTATGGCCAAAACAATGTTGGAGTTAGCGCGAAAATTCATGAAAAAATGAGCTTCTCATTATAGGGTGACCAACGCACACAAGGGTTCGTCGACGTCTGTTCAGGAAAAGCAAAATGTAAGATTTACTCGCAAAAAAATTAATATTTTACGCTTTCAAGGAAATGATCGTGTGCAAAGCGGGCATGTGGTATCTCTGGAATAGTGGAACTTACAAGGAACTGAACGCCATCACTGCAGCCGGATGCAGAAACACTGCGTAATATTATAACTCATATGGCAATTCAAACATTTTGACAATTCATCTCATGCAAAACACTTTTTTCTCATTTTTAGTCAGTTTAGTCATTCTTATTTGTACTTCTTCGCTTTTCAAATCCATAGTACCGCGGTGTGTAGTAGTTGTAAATGTTAATGAACTTCAGTACATTCCCGTTGAAGGTTGACAAAATTCTCGCTTCATTTAGGAGAGAAACTGATAAGCATAAATGCATTTATATAAATGGTAATTACATAATAATTTGTGAGTATAAAAACTATAGAAATAGTTTTTATACTCACAAAGCACTTCATCGCTCACTTTATGCACTTCTAACTCCTCCACATGATTTGTTCGCAATGTGTGTAGCAGTGCATCGCGGAAATGATACACAATTAATATTCCCTGCAGAATAGACGGTAGCAGTTTAATGGTATTGGTAGTTTATCTCGGAAACTTGACTTCTTTTTCTGAAGACACTCACACACGCTCTATTTATTGTCTCCAGCCGTTTAGCGAGAAAGCAATTGAAAATTCCAAGCCAAAGTAGAGGTAGAATAAATCGACAACAGCCAAAGCCTATTTTTATTACAAAAGAAATACCGATTGAATTGGCTGATTTTTTGAAGTAAATTAATTTTCAACACTCTAACGCGTACATTGTTAAAATATTTTTGCAAATCCTTCAAGGCAGATATAATATTCAGAGTAAGCGTGTCAATATAGGCACAACGGGAAATTGCGCGTGATATTTGTAGAATAACTATCGCTGATTCTCCTTCACGCATATTAGCCTGAACAATAAAATATTTATGACATTGTGTATTATTTCGAAAGTTTTTACCTGACCATCGTTCGAATACGTAATATGTCGTTTGTATTTGTGGCTTCTGAATATTTCCACCTGAACCAGCTTCGAATTATCTCCCTTGCTGATATAATGACATGAAAGCTTTTCGATTACAGGCAATCGCTTTTTGTCATTGAGTAATTCCAAAACGAGACAATTCCATGATGGAGAAACCAAAAAGAGATTTTTTTTTAAAGAAAGAGGTTTCGAAATGCATTGTTCTAATTATTCTCACCAGTCGCAGATTGTCGATCGATTCCGGCACTTCCATCTGAATTATCGTCCTGATGACGTCAGCCGGCAGAGTAGCGAGGGTTAAGTCAGTGTCGACAAGCAAATCCATTGAGACTTAAAAGAGTAATAATGGCTATTTAGCCAGATCAGAGTCGTTGATGGGCACGGTAAGATTTGCGCGCAAAATGACGCGAACTCGAAGCCTCTGAAAAAAATCATCGTTCCCCTTGAGTAGGTTTATCTTGTACATAGGATGGTTTTGTCTGTGGGCTATTCTTGGTCTTCATGGAGCTGTCAATCATAACGGGCTCGCATGAAAGAACAGGCAATTGCTATGGATTCAGCTGAGCAATGAATCAACGCTAAATTAAGATTCTGACTAAATTAAGACTAAATTAAGATTCTAAATTAAGTCTGGGACATCAAGTGTGGTGTTTGGAAAGGCAACTGGCAATCAGATGAATACGAGTAGTTATTCGAGCGACCTCACTGGCATGTATGAATTATCAGAATAGGAATGTGAATTTTTAAGCGATTAAATACTAACACTGAGATTCTCTATCAATTTAAGAAGGTGCTTGTATATATACATTTGTGTTCATATAAAAATTTCTAGGCGTGTGATAAACAATGGAAGCTCGACTAGATCAGGGATTTATATGAAAAGAATGAGGATGAGGGATGAGAGGAGGAGATATACATAGAATTGGAATGTCTTGGGTGTTAATGGTAGCACGACAGTCCGTTAACCGCCCACATGTTGTTATCGGATTCTCTCCATAGCATGTGCAGGCCGGTTTGCACTTGACGAGAGCCTGCAATTATCGTTCTTATCTTGGTCATTTTCCATGCTTGCAAGACCAATGCATTACATTCAGTTATTGTGAAAAATACAGCTAATATTTAACTTGTCAGTATTTAGTTATTCTAACCGTGTCGGACTGGGGCTGATCGAAGTAGATCGGGGCGTACTGCGGCCATTTGTACTGGTCGTAGCTGAAAGAACGCTGCGATTTTTTTTTAGAATATTCAATTATTTCCTCAGCGATTCATAACAAACCCATTATAGTTACTAAATCGGATCTGTCTAATCATCATCACTGTCACTTACTACAGCCATGGCTGGCGCCAGGCTCCACTGTACTTGCAGGGACCGACGACGTCGGGAGTGGCCGGATAGTTAGGATTAGAGTGGATAAAGGAAGAGTGAAAGGAAGGGTCTTCCTCTCCGCGCAACGGCGAATGAGAGGGAGAGGAAGAATGAGAGGGAAGGGATTAACTCTTGAGGAAGAGTGAGAGGGGAGGCAAACTCTTGAGGAAGAGTGAGAACTCTTGAGGAAGAATTGAATCAATACAGAGCTCGGTTTCGATGGTTTACGTTCGGGTTTCGTGCTAATATGACTGGAATTAGTATAAAGGCCTACCAAAAGCCATTTTTGATGTATTTGCATACAGTTTAATTAAGTTTGGCTGTTTCTCAAGATAGACAAATCAACCAGATCTAAACATCCGTTTTTCGCAGATTAGGGATATCTCATGTGTGAAAATGATGTTTCGCAAGGTTTATAAGTATTCCGCAGTCGACAGAACTCAATTTGACTTCTCTTTTCATGCATGGGAAGCTTCAGAAGCGTGATTGTCAAGCAAAAAATGTTATAAGTATGCTTCGCCTTGTGCATGCTAGCCATAGTACCCTTACCACAGCGCAGGATCAGTTTTGCATGTTCAAAATCAAAGTCCACGTCTTCCTAGAACGATTCTCAATCTACTCTTGAGGAAGAGTTCTCACTCTTCCTCAAGAGTTAATCCCCCCTCTCATTCTTGAGGAAGAGAGACCGCGCTCCCTCCCCTCTTCCGCAAGGAATGATCACTCTTCCTCCACTCTTCCCTCTTCCTTTATCTTCTCTAGTTAGGATAGTAGCCAATGTAGGTGATGTGGTTGAGTGGCGCGCAGGGGCACTTCTCTGCGCCTGTAACATTTTCATTGGTTCTTCTTGGAAATGCTTTTTTTCGAATCAGAAATGGAGTTATAAGAAATTATTAGTATTCTTACCTGCTTGCACGCAAGTCGCTGCGACGATGTATCGAATGAATGTGTTCCCCTCCCATCTCCAGTAGTACGCGAACATTCCGCCATCTTTGACCGCCGTAATCGTGGCCAGGTTTTCGTTGTCCAGCGTGATGCGGTTTCCATTCGAGTCGATCGCTCTGAAACGTATATGGGTCATGTTATTAAGGACCTAAAACTGTACAAAAAACTGGATTTATCTCAGAACTCATTTTTTACCCTGTCAGGTCGATCGCGATGGTGAGCGTGAAGTTTCAGCAGCTCATTTCTCAGGCTCACCGGATGAAATACTGGAGGCTTCTGTTCTGGATGCTTCTGTTCTGGATGCTTCTGTTCTGGATGCTTCTGTTCTGGAGGCTTCTGTTCTGGATGCTTCTGTTCTGGATGCTTCTGTTCTGGATGCTTCTGTTCTGGATGCTTCTGTTCTGGATGCTTCTGTTCTGGATGCAGGGCGGGTATTGGTCAAGGCCGCGAAAGGCCTCATCGACTCTGTTATCGATGCAAGTTTCCACTCCGAATTCCTCCGTGAGGTTAGTGCGGTCTGAAAATAGATGCCATTGTCACGAATATCTGACATTCCAGCGGATTTCCTGCCGTCAATTCGCTTCACACACTCTTACGATTCTCTGACCGGTGAGATAGGGTGATGAATGAAGAGGCTACTGAGCTGTTGAGCTCGTATTTTGAAAATTGTACGAGGACGAAAGCCCCTTACCATCACAATTGAATTTCTTCAGGAACATTGTCGATGGGGCCGAACAGACTTGGTTCTCCTTCGTCCTGTTCTTGAGGAGAACACAGCTCGAGTTGAAAGCGAGATCCTTGAAGGCGAAGCCGGCGCACTGGAATACATTTAAATTTTACATCTGAGATTTTGGAAAACGGATAAGCCGTTTCTTCATTTCGTGTGATCTTATTTAACTATCGAGACGATAACCTATACTGCAAACTTGAGATCCCAAGGTTCCAGAGATCGTGAGAATGCTTAGACCCAAAGTTACCTTCGCATCCGCATCACACAACACCTCGCAGCCCCTCTTCGTCTCGACGGTCTCTCGTCCAAGCAATTCGTACGGATTCTTCGTCGTCTTTGAGGGGTAGCAAGTAGGGCGAAGGGCAATGATAACCTGTAAGAAAAATCAGTTATTATTTAATCTTTTCAATGCGCCTGTTTCGATATCCTGTTCACAGATATTGAGGCTTCCCTGAGCGGGTATATGCCATATTAAACCAGCGAACTACCTTTACCAGACCAAAACTGAGTAAACTATTCTTTGGTTTTAATCAGAAGTGGTGCTCACCCCAATCACGAAGAGCAAGATAATCGCCAGCCTCATCCCGGAACTGAATTGGGAGCAGAATGAAGGGGGGAGGGGAGAGATGTGCTGACTGGGAGGACTGTCTCCCTCGACTCCCGTCTCTTCGTTCGGCCTGCTATCTTGCCACTCTGACCGACTAGAGAGTAATGGTGAGACACCTCCTACGGAGGACGGACTCTTTTTGGACTTGGAGGCCTCTCGTCTCGTTCCTTCCCGTGATTTCTCATTACTCTGACCGGCGAGAGCGCTTGGGGAATGAAGAGACGGATTCACCATCCTGACTGTTTTGATGAGATGCGACTGGCACTGCCGTAGTGATCGCTGACGAGGAGCAGGCAGGAAGAATAATTCGTCTCTTCTTTTTTGCACTCTCTACGCGGTCAAAGTTACGAAAGACTATGCAAAATGAAAAAACGAAGGCAGTCGCTCAAGCGTTACGGAGGAGGAAGAAGGACTGTGGATAACACCAGGAAGTCAGATGCAACCAGAGATCAAATTGGTGTATGGGTCTCTTACAAGAGCATTATTATTGTATTGTGCGGTTTATAAAGAATAGGCGATGTTGAAAGAACGAAATCCATTGTAAGGTCTCAGGCATATCAGTCTTATCTCTGCTACTAATCATCAATAAATCCAGTAAGCGTGGCGATAAAATCACTTGCGAGTCTGCTCCAGATGGATGTTGGCTTTGTCACCGCCCAAGCCGCCCAATTTCTCTCTGTTGTTGCAGTGCTTGCGGGTGCTGGACATGAGGGTTCTGTAAGATTTTTACAACTATCACGAGATATAACTATCTCCCTCCGCTCCTCTAACATCTTCAAAGAAGAGCTAGCTACGAATGGAATAGAAAATATTTTCACGATTATATATAAATAATGGATGCATCTGAATATATGATACCTATTATAGTGACGGATTTCTTTGCCTTCTTCAAGTTTTTATTACATTTGTTTTTATCACAAATAACGAGTTGATAATCGTATGTAAGGGTGAAGTAGCCAGACTGGAAAGGAAAAAAAGAAAGTTTTTGCTCAAAAAATAAAGACTTGTCTAACCTGATACAATTTTGCGTTTAACGTCTCGTTATTTGTAATACAGCCTCTTTCAGGTGTATATCTGTATGAGGCCAGGATCTTACTATAGATTATGTAGCATAAATCACCCTAAAATTCATTTGTAGTTATTTTTTTCAAAATGCGAAATGCAACCAAAGAAAAATAATCAAGAAAATACCGTGCACGTTTGATTGCCTGTTCTTCCCAGCAAGCAAGTAACCTGGAAAATTTAACATATCGATTTTATTTTTTGGCACTTAGACACCTCTTTTGCAGAAATTTCTGCATTAGCATAATTGCAGATTTTCAATTGCTTTGCTATGTTTTCTTGTATTATTTTGTTAGGGACCACAACGTAGATTGCCGAACTATCACTATCCAGTCAAAACCGGGTGGAAACTGTCCCTCATGGTCCCAATAACATCATACTTTTGGCCGTTTGTCGATATCTTGTCTGCGAGCTGCGCTACAGCCCGAGAAGTACGCGCGAAATGCACTGTTGGAGAGGAGGGACAGGCGAGACGACAGGGAAAGTGGGCGGAGCCTATTCTGCCCTTTCCCTGGTCCCAACCGACCATAGTTTCATCAAGTCGAGCTTGCGCTTTGTGACGCTCAAAAAACGAGAAGGGAGGGTAGTAAGGAGAGAGCGCGCGCTAATCACACCGGGTAAGAAACAGCAGGGAGAGCGGGCGGAGGGAGAGGGAGTGCGGCGTGTCTCTCGCCTCTCTCCTCTCATTTGACTAGCTCCGCCCGCGCTCACACTATGTTTAGCGCGAGTAGAAATCAAGAAAATACGAGCGTACTGAAACCTTATAAATTAGTGCACAAGCCAGGGAAACTATTTTTATTTTTTTGGGGGAGGAAGGGGTAGGAGTCCTACCCCTTCCTCCCCCATGCCTCTCTCCCAGACAATCGATAGCTCGCTAACCAGCACCTCTCATTTGCTGAGCATTTCAAACACACGATACAATAATTAGGGATCACAAGCTCCGCCCACTTTGGTGTGACATGAATCGCGCAAAAAGCGAGACAGGTGATGCACAAAGTCAATTCGCAACCAAATCTCTCGCTCGAAACTGCTCTGGGAAGCTCTTAGGATGCTCTACAAATGCCGCTCTGTCGGAGCTGTCCGAGCTTTCGTCCTCGTACAATTTTCAAAATACGAGCTCAACAGCTCAGTAGCCTCTTCATTCATCACCCTATCTCACCGGTCAGAGAATCGTAAGAGTGTGTGAAGCGAATTGACGGCAGGAAATCCGCTGGAATGTCAGATATTCGTGACAATGGCATCTATTTTCAGACCGCACTAACCTCACGGAGGAATTCGGAGTGGAAACTTGCATCGATAACAGAGTCGATGAGGCCTTTCGCGGCCTTGACCAATACCCGCCCTGCATCCAGAACAGAAGCATCCAGAACAGAAGCATCCAGAACAGAAGCATCCAGAACAGAAGCATCCAGAACAGAAGCCTCCAGAACAGAAGCATCCAGAACAGAAGCATCCAGAACAGAAGCATCCAGAACAGAAGCCTCCAGTATTTCATCCGGTGAGCCTGAGAAATGAGCTGCTGAAACTTCACGCTCACCATCGCGATCGACCTGACAGGGTAAAAAATGAGTTCTGAGATAAATCCAGTTTTTTGTACAGTTTTAGGTCCTTAATAACATGACCCATATACGTTTCAGAGCGATCGACTCGAATGGAAACCGCATCACGCTGGACAACGAAAACCTGGCCACGATTACGGCGGTCAAAGATGGCGGAATGTTCGCGTACTACTGGAGATGGGAGGGGAACACATTCATTCGATACATCGTCGCAGCGACTTGCGTGCAAGCAGGTAAGAATACTAATAATTTCTTATAACTCCATTTCTGATTCGAAAAAAAGCATTTCCAAGAAGAACCAATGAAAATGTTACAGGCGCAGAGAAGTGCCCCTGCGCGCCACTCAACCACATCACCTACATTGGCTACTATCCTAACTATCCGGCCACTCCCGACGTCGTCGGTCCCTGCAAGTACAGTGGAGCCTGGCGCCAGCCATGGCTGTAGTAAGTGACAGTGATGATGATTAGACAGATCCGATTTAGTAACTATAATGGGTTTGTTATGAATCGCTGAGGAAATAATTGAATATTCTAAAAAAAATGGCAGCGTTCTTTCAGCTACGACCAGTACAAATGGCCGCAGTACGCCCCGATCTACTTCGATCAGCCCCAGTCCGACACGGTTAGAATAACTAAATACTGACAAGTTAAATATTAGCTGTATTTTTCACAATAACTGAATGTAATGCATTGGTCTTGCAAGCATGGAAAATGACCAAGATAAGAACGATAATTGCAGGCTCTCGTCAAGTGCAAACCGGCCTGCACATGCTATGGAGAGAATCCGATAACAACATGTGGGCGGTTAACGGACTGTCGTGCTACCATTAACACCCAAGACATTCCAATTCTATGTATATCTCCTCCTCTCATCCCTCATCCTCATTCTTTTCATATAAATCCCTGATCTAGTCGAGCTTCCATTGTTTATCACACGCCTAGAAATTTTTATATGAACACAAATGTATATATACAAGCACCTTCTTAAATTGATAGAGAATCTCAGTGTTAGTATTTAATCGCTTAAAAATTCACATTCCTATTCTGATAATTCATACATGCCAGTGAGGTCGCTCGAATAACTACTCGTATTCATCTGATTGCCAGTTGCCTTTCCAAACACCACACTTGATGTCCCAGACTTAATTTAGAATCTTAATTTAGTCTTAATTTAGTCAGAATCTTAATTTAGCGTTGATTCATTGCTCAGCTGAATCCATAGCAATTGCCTGTTCTTTCATGCGAGCCCGTTATGATTGACAGCTCCATGAAGACCAAGAATAGCCCACAGACAAAACCATCCTATGTACAAGATAAACCTACTCAAGGGGAACGATGATTTTTTTCAGAGGCTTCGAGTTCGCGTCATTTTGCGCGCAAATCTTACCGTGCCCATCAACGACTCTGATCTGGCTAAATAGCCATTATTACTCTTTTAAGTCTCAATGGATTTGCTTGTCGACACTGACTTAACCCTCGCTACTCTGCCGGCTGACGTCATCAGGACGATAATTCAGATGGAAGTGCCGGAATCGATCGACAATCTGCGACTGGTGAGAATAATTAGAACAATGCATTTCGAAACCTCTTTCTTTTAAAAAAAATCTCTTTTTGGTTTCTCCATCATGGAATTGTCTCGTTTTGGAATTACTCAATGACAAAAAGCGATTGCCTGTAATCGAAAAGCTTTCATGTCATTATATCAGCAAGGGAGATAATTCGAAGCTGGTTCAGGTGGAAATATTCAGAAGCCACAAATACAAACGACATATTACGTATTCGAACGATGGTCAGGTAAAAACTTTCGAAATAATACACAATGTCATAAATATTTTATTGTTCAGGCTAATATGCGTGAAGGAGAATCAGCGATAGTTATTCTACAAATATCACGCGCAATTTCCCGTTGTGCCTATATTGACACGCTTACTCTGAATATTATATCTGCCTTGAAGGATTTGCAAAAATATTTTAACAATGTACGCGTGTTGAAAATTAATTTACTTCAAAAAATCAGCCAATTCAATCGGTATTTCTTTTGTAATAAAAATAGGCTTTGGCTGTTGTCGATTTATTCTACCTCTACTTTGGCTTGGAATTTTCAATTGCTTTCTCGCTAAACGGCTGGAGACAATAAATAGAGCGTGTGTGAGTGTCTTCAGAAAAAGAAGTCAAGTTTCCGAGATAAACTACCAATACCATTAAACTGCTACCGTCTATTCTGCAGGGAATATTAATTGTGTATCATTTCCGCGATGCACTGCTACACACATTGCGAACAAATCATGTGGAGGAGTTAGAAGTGCATAAAGTGAGCGATGAAGTGCTTTGTGAGTATAAAAACTATTGGCATCACAGAACACTTCGCAGCGTCTCGGCGTCTGAACGGACGTTTTGTCCAGAACGTGGTAGGGCTTGGAAGTGTTTGTCAACGGATAGCAGGTTCGAGCTTGAGTGGCCTGCAATTACCGGATGTACTTGACAAAGACACTCATAATCACCTGGAACATAACACCCGATACCAGAAGAAGAATCAGCATGACTGAGGATCTTTTGAAGTAACTGTGTCAAGAAGAGATCCAAGTAGCAGGAGACTGAGAATCGTATAGTAGGACCGAGAAAGGGAGATCTACTAATGGAAGGATCTCTCGGATCTCCAGTAGACGGACCGCCCCGATACACTTGGGTGGTTTGGCAGCCATCGCCTCTACTCATTGGGCATTCTCCCTCTCCTCTCTGACCGTTGAGAGAGCGTGTGAATTGAAGAGAGCGATCCCTGGAAAGTACGAGTGAAACCATAGCGATAGACAGATCATTCGGGCAAGGTACTAATTTGATAGGACAGCTATACGAATTTGAAGAACTGTGGATGGCTTGGCAAAGAAGGTCTCTCCAGGTTTCGCGTACTCTCTATCATCTTAAACAATTGAAAGAGTGTTGGAAATGAAGAGGCAAATTCTCGCTTGGCCTTTCTCTCCGAAGGTCAGCGAACAGCTGCAGCATCAATTTTATTTCAACAGCAAAAAAACATAGCACAAGTTTGAGTGACAAGTTTACAAGTAGTGAAGTGACGTGAGTTTTTTTTCTTCTGGGGAATCGCATCATCCAAATCGCACATTGTACTCCAACTTCTCGTTCGAGGGATGCTCAAGTGTGTACTTAACAAGGAGATTCTGAGTTGCTCCCTGAAGATTCAATCATCAGTTTCACTTATGGGGTTAATCTGAAAAGCCTTGCTCCCTTTAGTCCTGGGAAGTAAGGCGAAGAGCAACATATACTATTCTGTCAAAAGTGCGTTGTGGTTTCTCACAGATTCACTAAGACGACAAAATATGCAAACATCAGAGGATACCTTGTCCATCTTCATCGTCCATTCGAGGTTGTTCGAGGGCAGCAGTCTCGCTCCGACTTTGTGTCTCTGTTCCTCACTCACGTCCGTTACCTTCTCGACGTTCTCCGGGGAGGCAATCTTCACCTGCAAGTCGTTTGCGGTAATCACCAAGTGAACTTTGAGTTTATAGTGAGGTTCAGTGAGGACCATTCAAATTGGTGCATTCACAAATTTGTTGGAGTTGCCTCACTACATTTTAATAATAATATTTATCCGCACGATGTTATGAATGTGTGTGGGGGGGGGGGGAGTGAACGGGGAATTAGAACAAGATGAGTAATGCGAATAAATCTCCTTGCTCATCAGGCTCATAAACTCTGAGTACTTCGTTGGAATCTTTCCCTTACGAAGCACATCATAAAGCACATTACCTATACGGTTTGCAAAACTTTTGCTCTCGCACCTTCGTTTTGAACGGCTCTTTGCACACTTTATATCCAGCTCCTCTGAGATTCGACTTGCTCAGAGTAAGAAAGTGAGCTTGGTTGCGAGACAGGCGCGAGTTACCAAACAACAGTTCATATGCATGCTTGAAGTCATTTATCTTTCGTCGATAAGTCAACGATTTCAATTTGAGCATTTCGTTACGTTCCTCTGGTCGCGGCCGATTTTCAAAAATATATCCAAAACACTTGTGACTAATCAGTCTAGTTACTTTGTTTTGCAGTTTCCATTATCACCACATTATCTTGTCACCACAACTGCTGAGAAACTAAGAATGAATGAAGAGATTATTCTTCACTGTTTCAGGAACAAATTCCGGGAACAAATTCTTACCTTGATCTTCTCATCCGTCGATCTCGGTATCTGCTCCCTAATCGTGAGTAGGATAGCATCCGCTCTCGTGTTCTTCACCACGATCTTCTGCTCGCGGACGGTCGAGGACCACTTGCTGATCAGGCCGGTCTGGAAAGAAGATTACAGTAAGATAACTGGTTGAGGACTCGGTATGATTATCGTGAACTGAAAATCGCGCATTTTAACAGTATATAGAGGACGTGGTGTGGATGCGACGATTAATGATGGAGAGGTCGGTTTTGGAGATTTCTAACTGAAGATAAATTGATTACCGTACCTGCTCATGATACTTGTGCGCCGGCTTGTACTCGATCTTCACAGCCGGATCGACGCCGAGCGATGCGGTGAAGCGCTCCCCGGGAGAGACTGACTGTAATACCAGACAATAACCTCAGAATATTGATCGGATAACTAGACGTATGTCATACATGCGTATCCAATGCGTATGTCATACACGTCAAGGAAGGACACTGTCATGATATTCCTAGAATAATTATAGAGGTCAGTTCGTACCTTGATCGCAGTCTTGGCAACGAATGCTCCATCTAAATAGACCGACGCATTTCCGGCCAGAAGCGGGAGTTGAGACGAGTTGAGTGCGGATGCGGTGAGGAAGGCGGAGGCATTGATGGAGGGGACCTGGAGATTATATTAGCCGCTCTTGCACAACGAAGCTCTTCAGCGGCAACAAAACTAGATAGTGCATTATGAATTCCGCGTTTTTTTCTCAAAACTTCAATTTGGTTGCGCAGAAAAAATAATATGGGAAAACGAACCGATTCGTGCACGAGCTGTGGCGTGAGGAAGATGATGCCGATCGTGACCTGTATCATGCGTTTGAAATGCTCAGCAAATGAGATGTGCTGGTTAGCGAGCTATCGATTGTCTGGGAGAGAGGCGGAGAGAAGGAAGGGGGGAGGAGGACACTTGATCTACCGCCTCCTCCCGGTCTCTTCCTTTCTCCGCCCCCTCGAACGTTCGTCAAAAGTCAGCTACGAGTGGAATGGAAAATATTCTCACGACAGTGAGGAGCACAAGGTAAATTAAAGTTGAATCTGGTTGCGGATAGAAGATACATAGAGAAACTGCTATGAAAAACTAAATAGAGGTCCATTGGGTCGCAGGCACCCAACCGCCTCACGAATGTTCATCCCGTATTCAAGGCACTTTCTTCCTGCGGACTCCCACTTCTTGGCTAGTGCCATTCGACTAGTGAGTCATTAGTGGCTACCAGTGAATGGAGCAATTGAAGAATATTTGTCACCTTTCCAGATAATCATTCGTACGCTGCCGAAAGAATAATCCAGAACACATATATCGTTGGACAGCACTAACCTTGTGCAGCGCGCCATCAGCTGGGATCGAGCAGGGTCGAGAAATGGCGAACTCGGTTGACATTGTTTGCTCGTTAGCAACGGCGTGCTGCAAATTATAATAAACGTGAGAGTCAGCATTTTGTCACATTTTTTGTGCACCTTAACTTTCAAAAATTGAAAAGGTAAAGTAATCATCAGGTCCTGGGGAAAATTTCTGATAGGCCAAAGCGGCGCTTCTGCAGCTGGGGAGGGGGGTGGGCCCTCCCTATTCCACTCTCCCCTCCCTCTCATTTTGCCCTCGTCCACTGAGGAGAGCGCGGTCTCCTCCTCAGAGGAGACCAAGTCCGCGGGGGCGAATGCTCCCCTCCCTCTCCTCAGGTGGGAGAGCGATGGACTGAACCAGAGAAGTGAAATCCACAGCTTATATAGGGTGAGATTGGATGTAAATGTAAAATGTAAAATGACAGGAGAGACAAGGGAGAGACAAGAGACATAATCTCATTCCGGACTAATTGATTTGTTGACGAATAATGCTTTCATTCTCATTCTTCAATTTTTTCGTGTTTTTTTCTCTCAAAAATACCAAGCACTATGCACTAAACACTAGTTACTAAGCACTAAGCCTGAGCCTAAGCACTAAGCCTAAGCTTTATGACTAAGGATGACATTTAATGTTGTGGCTTAGAGCTTAGTGCTTAGGCTTAGGCATAGTGCTTAGTGTTTAGGCTTCATGTTCTTTTATTTGTGTTCATTACATGTTTGGGGGCGAGAAAGGCAAACGATCGAAATGGGCTAGACGACCGTGCGGAGTGCGACGAATGAGGCGAAATGAGAGGGAGGGGAGAGTGGAATAGGGAGGCCCCCCCCAACTGCAGAAGCGCCGCCAAAGCTTAGTCCGTCCGTAGTGTCTCTTCTTCTCTTCTTCCACTCTTTCTATTCAAAAATTGTGATGTTAGATAGTTCGAGATCTATAATTGCCCTCACTCACTCTCTCGACCAGAGGCGGAGGAGGTGGTGGAGGCGAAGCATCTCCTCCACCACCCGGCGCTGCGCCGAAGGAGAAGGTCGTCGCTGACGTCGTAGTCGATGCTGGCCTGTAAACGCATTTGTCTCTCCATTTTCCAGCTGGTTAGAAACCACGAGGGATAAATAAATGACAAAACATACGCGGCTGCGCCGAAGAGCACACCAGTCGTCCGCGTTGTTCCAAACAGTCCCCCTGATGGTGCTGGCGGCCCTGGAGAAGATGTATTTTATTAATAAATAACGGGAAAATATACAATCTGCGATGGATAGTAGCTCGTTGATGATATCATAACTCGAGTTTGATCGACATACCCATGGAATTAAATAGCGACTGCTGCGGGCGGTAGATGGAGACGTCAAGCGTCTTCAGCTCGGGCAGACTGCCTCCGATGCAGGGACGAGCGGTGGACAAGGTGAGTTGGGCGCCTGAAATGAGGTAATTTTGAACATACGCTTTCTTCATCTCCAAGGTATTTCACGTCAAGCGTTTTGCAGTCGTAAGACAACACTAGGTGGGACCCACTGATAATGCCAGCCTTCAACCGTTTATCTTCAACCTAACGTTCATTCCCTATGCACTTTAGAGTTATTTCGTGCATTTTACGAAACGTTTCTTGTAGCTAAGCTCAACTCTGGCACTCATCTTCAATACACTCTTGTTCATTGCGCGTTATGACTTTTCAGTTTTTTTCTTCAAAAGATGAAATAGCTCACCTTCCCACTCCTCGCCGGTGCTCTGCTGTACGTTTGCGTAGTAGGATAACTGAAATAAGACAAACGATTTTTTTTTGAAAAAAACATTTTATCAGCCCATCGAGTAGTGACTAGGACGCAAATTATTACCTGCATCTCCGTTTTGCTGTCCTTCGTCTCCACTCGAATGTCGTAGAGAGGAGACCAGCTGGCCTTCCAAACCTGAGAGTTCCCTGATTTTCTACACTATTTCAAGCAGCCTAACTCAATCTTGATCGTGAAATTTCCCCTTTCTACTTACAACGTACCTTCCTCGATACACCATTTGTACATCTTCAAACTTGAACTTACAGTACCTGGTAGGTCACTTCCAGTGAAACGGGCCCCGCCTCACTCGCTTCCAGAAGAATGATCACGTTCCTGTGATAAATTGTTATAGCGATAAATTATTGCATTCTTTAGATGAGGGGAGCTTCAATGAATAGGAGCTCACTCAAACCAACTCAACCCGTAGTACCACACTGCTAAAGAACAGAATGGACGGGGAAAGAGGGATATTGCGGTATGCGCTCGCTATCCAGATTATCATACTACTCAACTCACTTGCTCATCTCCCCATGCGTGATCGCTTTCAACTCAACGTCCTTTGCCGTGATCAGACTGGTGAGACGGTCGAACTCCTTGCGAAGGGCGCGGTGTTCCTCACGGAGCTGCAATGCTGTGCATTAGAGTGCGCGATGAGGACCGCCGTATCTTCATTTCGCGCACTCCCTCGCTTCTCTGACCGGTGAGAGGGCACGAAAAAATGAAGTGACGATAACCCGTAGTTCGAGCTCTATTCCTAACAAATTGTTAAACAGTAGGTAGTTTAAATCGAATGATAATTACCTGGGCAACTTGCGTGCGATGAAACCCAAACAAGCTGGTAATGTTCTCAAGGGTCTTGGCGTCGACAGCTAAGCTTGTTATGCCATCCTTTGGCGCTGCTCCGATCTAAAAACATAACTTCCACGACTCGAAACGTGATTAAACCTTGATAATAAATCGATCTGTCATCTCCCCTTCATAATGACAAGAATTTTTGAGTATCCCAAATTGATGACTATCATTCAATTAATTTTTTTAGTTTCACACGGCGCTTATTCTAGGTAAACTAAAGTTGTCGAAAAATAAAAAAAACTCTAAGCTTCTTACCTGACCGACCATCGCATCCAGTGCTGTGCTCTGCTTCTGAACGATGGCCGAGTCGGTGTCGACCTTTTCTCGCGCGACTTCCAGTTCTTCCTGGAAATAACGGTGTCGCAATCTGGTGAGTGCGAATTGTGTTTGATCTCTCTTTTCTCAATGCTCTTTCAGTTTCTCTAATCGGCGAGAGAGCAGTGCGATATTACTGGTATTACTGTGAAATCGCATCACCTCACATGCCTACGGGCCACAAGCTCCGCCCACTTTGATGAGACACGACTCCCCACAAAACGCGAGAAATCAAAGTCGCAAGGTTCATTCATGACCAAATCACTCATTCTAAAGTGCGCTGGATAGCTACTGGGATTCCCAATCGATTGAGCACTGCCCAAAATGTGCACATCTTCATTGAGTAGGTCAAAATGGAACCTAAACGATGGGAATAGGCCGTTTTGACGGGTTGCAGTGTGCACTTTTTGGTTGGGCAGCAATTTTTCGATAAATACGAATATTTTAGGAAGTTTAATGAAAAAAACAGAATTTTAACATGCTTCAAAAGCTTGCGACTTTGTTTTAAAGGTTTCAGTACGCGCGTATTTCCTCGCTTCCTACTCTGGTGTCCGGAATCAACTTGAAATCAAGTAGAAATGGGTTTTCAAGTTGGAATCAAGTGACCCATTCCCACAACTTGGAATCAAGCAGACTTACGTACCCGCAGCGTCCAGCACAAACATCGCCTATATGGTCCCTTTTTGCAGCCCTATTCTGACTGCCTTCGGGCACGAGTGCGCTTGACTATCTGCGGACCCCAGTTGGACCGCCTTTTGGATGTGACCTCCCCACATGGTCGTACCATGCGCGGGGCCTTTGGTTACTGTGTGAGGGAACTCATGCTCTCTTTCAATCAATAATAGAGAAAGCTACAGTAGTCCTCGCCGATTTCAAACGATCCCACAAGTTGGAATCAAGCACTTCCCACAAGTTGCCATCAAGCTTGATTCCAACTTGTGGGAATTTCTTGATTCCAAGTTGATTCCGGACACCAGAGTACTCACGCTAAACACAGTGTGAGTGCCAGAGGGGATAGTCAAATGAGAGGAGAGAGGCGAGAGACACACCACACTCCCTCTCCCTCCGCCTCGCTCTCCCTGCTGTTCTTACCCGGTGGGACTAGCGCACGCTCTCGTCTATATCTCCCTTCGATTTCGACTTTGAGCGTCGCAAAGCGCAAGCTCCACTTAATGTATCTATGACCGGCTGAGATGCGGGAAATGGGCAGAATAGGCTCCGCCCCTTTCCCTGTCGTCTCGCCTTTCTCCCCTCTCCAACGGTGCCTTTCGCGCGTTCTTCTCGGGCTGTAGCGCAGCTCAGAGACAAGATTTCAACAAATGGTAAAAAGGGTGATGTTATTGGGTCCATGAGGGACAGTTTGGACACAAATTTAACCGGATTGTGACAATTCGGCAATCTACGTTGTGGCCCCTACACATGCCCTCTAATACCTTTTCGATGATTTGAAAACTATTCACAGTAGTTTTGCTATGATATTTCACCAGTAGTAGTCTCCTTTACACCGACATACCTTCTCCTTTCTGATCTCGGCCGCGCGCTCCGAATCCACAGAGCCCTTGGCCACGCGGCGCTGAGCTACCTGAAAATATGATCAGTTTGCTATTCAACGACTTTATCTTCAAATTGTTCTTGGGATATTGTAGAGCAATACAATTATTTTCCATAAATTTGTGAATTGATGGGGATACTATGTATAACTGTCGAGGGCGAAACTGCACCTGCACTTCCTCGATCACCGCGGCGCCTCTTCCAGTGACTCGGATTGAATCGTCATTGGTGTGCTTGGAGATTGCCTGAAAATTAATTATTTTCCCATTTTATCAGTGATACCAGAAATCACGAGAATGGATGCGTAAAAAGTTATGTTCTCATCGGACTATTCCAACTGTGTTGGCTCAATAAAAGTGACGAAATGCTTGCCTGAATGGCGACTTCATTCGGACCCTCGACGAGCTCCACTGTGAACTCCCGTCGCAATTCGGCACGATCGTTGAATACAGTGACCTGCAGGGTTTTTATCATATTTTTTTGAATGATTAAAATTAAATATTGTCAAAATCCGTGTCAGTATCGCGAGGTATATGCAATGTTCCGAGAAAATTTCGAAAATTTAGATTGATCGTTTATATTCTTCTATTAATAATTATCATGTTCTTATTAAGTACATCACTCGACTGCCAGACAAAGCGTGATGCATTACGAAACGTGAGAGTCAGGATTCATTCTTGATGGCTATTCTTTCAACTGATGCTATTTCCGACAAACTGATAAGGGAAAAATACTCACCTTCCTGAGAGTGTCATTCGTAATCTTGAGCGTGTGCTGAGCTGGCGAGGTCATTTGGCTGGAATTGGATTAATATATACAAGCTAAAAAAACAAGAATGCACACAACATTCGGAAGAGACGAGGAAAAGACGAGCTTCATCACGAAAAATGCGCAAGCGAGCGACTGCCATTCTGTGAGTAGGAATGCATTTTTCAAGAGGAATGCATTTTGTTGAGGTAATTGTTTCCATTTTATCTTGGGCTACGTGATCTTCATCTCATTAGCAGCTCGAAAGAGAGGTGAGGCAAAGAAAAGAATATTTAAACAGGAAGACAAGAATACTCACGTGAAAAGCATTGCGCAATATTCGATTATGAAAGCATTACCTTCGAAAATATTCGAATATTTTCTAATTTTAGTGAAATGCTATCAACATTCACAAATATAGCAAAGAAAAGGCAGCAAATGCGTTCAATATTTTTTCTGAGAATGGGACCTGGACAATGTGATAGAAGTGCGCAAGGGAGCAAAAAAGTAACGTATCGAACGGAAATCTGGATGAGAGGGCGGGAATAAAGAACGAGAAGAAAGGATGATAATCGTCGATTACTAACTCATTATCAACAAAAACGAGAATAAAATGGTCAGAGAACAGCAACTTTACTCGTGCAAGGGAGCAAGAGGGAGTTCACCAAGAATTGAGAGAGACCAGAGAGTGGCAAACAAGCGAATTCATAGGGAAAGGGTTAAATTTTTTCGGTTTAGGGACGGAAAATCAAGTATATTAGTTGATTGTTGCAAGAAAACTGCGAAGCAATAATGCATTGAGTCACAGCATTCTTCTCCGACAGAGAAGGGGGAGATCTTTACATATGTACTTGCGCATGAATTGAACTACAAGGCCTGGGCGGAGGGAGCGGCCGCTCTCCCCGCTCATTTTGAATTGATGCAGTCTGAGTACGGTGTGGCGGGAAAATTCAAAAGTTAATCCCCTTGTTCACCCTTTTCTGGAGAGAACAGTGGGGGTCAGAATGCTGTGGAGTGGAGAGACGAGGAAGAGAAGAGAGTCACAAACAAACTAGAGGGAAGTAACCACGAGAGAGTTGGGTGGGTTAGAGAGAAAGAGAGGAAGAAAGAGAGTTCTCAATAGGCAACAGAGTTGAGAGCACATGTGCTGAGTCAGCGTGCGCTAGTCAACAGACTGCCAGAATTTATGAGCCCATTGCATGGCGAGGATTCCTATTCAAGGTGTCGGGGTATACTGATATCACTTCTCCTCTCACTAGTAAGAGAAACGAGAGAGTATTGTGAAATGAGAGAGTCAGACCATTCTTCTCCCCTCCCAGTGCCCACTCTTTTTCCTTGAGCGCCGTTGATTTTGTATGTCCTTGCGCATGCGTAGGGGCCACAACGTAGATTGCCGAATTGTCACAATCCGGTTAAATTTATGTCCAAACTGTCCCTCATGGACCCAATAACATCACCCTTTTTACCGTTTGTTGAAATCTTGTCTCTGAGCTGCGCTACAGCCCGATAAGAACGCGCGAAAGGCACCGTTGGAGAGGGGGGAAGGCGAGACGAGAGGGAAAGGGGCGGAGCCTATTCTGCCCATTTCCCGCATCTCAGCCGGCCATAGTTTCACCTAGTCGAGCTTGCGCTTTGCGACGCTCAAAGTCGAAATCGAAGGGAGATATAGACGAGAGAGTGCGCTAGTCCCACCGGGTAAGAACAGCGGGGAGAGCGAGGCGGAGGGAGAGGGAGTGTGGTGAGTCTCTCGCCTCTCTCCTCTCATTTGGCTATCCCCTCTGGCGCTCACACTGTGTTTAGCGTGAGTAGGAAGCGAGGAAATACGCGCGTACTGAAACCTTTAAAACAAAGTCGCAAGCTTTTGAAGCATGATAAAATTCTGTTTTTTTTCACTATACTTCCTACAATATTCGTATTTGTCGAAAAATTGCTGCCCAACCAAAAAGTGCACACTGCAACCCGTCAAAACGGCCTATTCCCATCTTTTAGGTTCAATTTTGACCTACTCAGTGAAGATGTGCACATTTTGGGCAGTGCTCAATCGATTGGGCAGCAATTTTTCGACAAATACGAATATTGTAGGAAGTATAGTGAAAAAAAACAGAATTTTATCATGCTTCAAAAGCTTGCGACTTTGACTAGGTGAAACTATGGCCGGCTGAGATGCGGGAAATGGGCAGAATAGGCTCCGCCCCTTTCCCTCTCGTCTCGCCTTCCCCCCTCTCCAACGGTGCCTTTCGCGCGTTCTTATCGGGCTGTAGCGCAGCTCAGAGACAAGATTTCAACAAACGGTAAAAAGGGTGATGTTATTGGGTCCATGAGGGACAGTTTGGACATAAATTTAACCGGATTGTGACAATTCGGCAATCTACGTTGTGGCCCCTACGCATGCGCAAGGACATACAAAATCAACGGCGCTCAAGGAAAAAGAGTGGGCACTGGGAGGGGAGAAGAATGGTCTGACTCTCTCATTTCACAATACTCTCTCGTTTCTCTTACTAGTGAGAGGAGAAGTGATATCAGTATACCCCGACACCTTGAATAGGAATCCTCGCCATGCAATGGGCTCATAAATTCTGGCAGTCTGTTGACTAGCGCACGCTGACTCAGCACATGTGCTCTCAACTCTGTTGCCTATTGAGAACTCTCTTTCTTCCTCTCTTTCTCTCTAACCCACCCAACTCTCTCGTGGTTACTTCCCTCTAGTTTGTTTGTGACTCTCTTCTCTTCCTCGTCTCTCCACTCCACAGCATTCTGACCCCCACTGTTCTCTCCAGAAAAGGGTGAACAAGGGGATTAACTTTTGAATTTTCCCGCCACACCGTACTCAGACTGCATCAATTCAAAATGAGCGGGGAGAGCGGCCGCTCCCTCCGCCCAGGCCTTGTAGTTCAATTCATGCGCAAGTACATATGTAAAGATCTCCCCCTTCTCTGTCGGAGAAGAATGCTGTGACTCAATGCATTATTGCTTCGCAGTTTTCTTGCAACAATCAACTAATATACTTGATTTTCCGTCCCTAAACCGAAAAAATTTAACCCTTTCCCTATGAATTCGCTTGTTTGCCACTCTCTGGTCTCTCTCAATTCTTGGTGAACTCCCTCTTGCTCCCTTGCACGAGTAAAGTTGCTGTTCTCTGACCATTTTATTCTCGTTTTTGTTGATAATGAGTTAGTAATCGACGATTATCATCCTTTCTTCTCGTTCTTTATTCCCGCCCTCTCATCCAGATTTCCGTTCGATACGTTACTTTTTTGCTCCCTTGCGCACTTCTATCACATTGTCCAGGTCCCATTCTCAGAAAAAATATTGAACGCATTTGCTGCCTTTTCTTTGCTATATTTGTGAATGTTGATAGCATTTCACTAAAATTAGAAAATATTCGAATATTTTCGAAGGTAATGCTTTCATAATCGAATATTGCGCAATGCTTTTCACGTGAGTATTCTTGTCTTCCTGTTTAAATATTCTTTTCTTTGCCTCACCTCTCTTTCGAGCTGCTAATGAGATGAAGATCACGTAGCCCAAGATAAAATGGAAACAATTACCTCAACAAAATGCATTCCTCTTGAAAAATGCATTCCTACTCACAGAATGGCAGTCGCTCGCTTGCGCATTTTTCGTGATGAAGCTCGTCTTTTCCTCGTCTCTTCCGAATGTTGTGTGCATTCGGAAGAGACGAGGCCCAACTTAACAAACCCGACGGGTCAGTTGCTACTTCAAAGAGCGAAATGAGTTCTGTAGTACAAACGTTTTACAATGAGCTTTACAAAAGAACATTGCGCCCAACACGATTACCTCTACGCTCAAATGAACCCTTTCTTGAATTTTTGCCAAGCGAAGTGACCTATGCGATTCGGAAACTAAAGGAAAATAAGTCTGCGGGGCCAGATTCTATAACAGCAGAAATGCTGAAATCGGGAATCGATATATTCGTCAAGCCTCTATGTGACCTCTTCAATAAATGGGTCATCGAAGAAATTGTTCCCAATTCGCTACCAGACTCCGTCATATCGCTAATATTCAAAAAAGGAAGTCAATTGGACATATCAAACTATAGGCCAATCGCCCTTTTGAATCTCGTGTACAAAGTTTTCACGTCAGTTATTGATACACGAATTGAAGGAACTCTGAATAGTGCGCAACCACACGAGCAAGCGGGATTCAGGAGGAATTACTCAACCACGGATCATATATTCACAATATCCGAATTGATCAGTCGCTCAGTCGAGTACAATTTTCCCCTTTATCTCGTTTTCGTCGATTATCTCAAAGCCTTTGACTCGATCGAGTTTGGATCGCTCTGGAAGGCACTACTCAATCAAGGCGTACATGCAAAGCTCATATGTGTATTGAAAGATGTGTACGAACGAGGAAAAGTTTTCGTGAGGCTTGGGAAAGAGAAAGTAAGAATCCATGTGGAGAGAGGGGTTCGCCAAGGCGATCCATTATCGCCCCATTTATTCAACTGTGTACTGGAAGAGGCGATGAAGCAAGTAAACTGGAATCAATATGGAGTGAATATCAATGGGAAGAGATTGCACCATTTACGATACGCAGATGATCTCGTTTTGATCTCTCATGATCCTAAGGAAGTTCAAAATATGCTCGGAGATCTCTGTCGAGAAAGCAGGAAAGTTGGCCTAGTTGTGAATATACAGAAGACGGTAGCAATGTCCAATCGAACGTTATACCCATTCACTATCGATCATCAATCTCTGAAATACGTTACAAATTTCATATATCTCGGAGTTCGTATTTCATTCGACCAAGATACGATGTTGGAAGTCAACAGAAGAGTTGGAAGCGCTTGGAAAGGGTTTAACCGATTCTATAACTTTCTCACTAACCGGCGAGTTGAAATGGGATTCAAAGAAAGAGTGTATAAGATGTGCATCGAACCTGATTTAATCTATGGAAGTGAATTGTGGAGCTTGACAAAGAAAGTCCGAAATAGACTGGTAGTAGTACAGAGATCTATGATGCGCAAAATGGCGGGAATTACTAGAATGGAAAGAAGGAGCAATGAATGGCTCTCACAGAAAGTCCCCCTTCCTGATGTAAGGATTCAAGCAATGTTGCGAAAGTGGAACTGGGCAAGGAGGCTTGCATTAACTGAAGACGAAAGATGGGATAAGCTTATTATGGAATGGACACCAATAGACCGTACTCGACCAATCGGAAGACCAAAGACGCGATGGCGTGACGAGCTAACAGAACTACTTGGAGTTAACTGGCAGAGCATTTGCAGAAGAGACCCTAATGCCTGGAACTTGGCTATCATTCAACAGGCACAATCCCTGAATATTGAATAAATCTGTATATTAATCCAATTCCAGCCAAATGACCTCGCCAGCTCAGCACACGCTCAAGATTACGAATGACACTCTCAGGAAGGTGAGTATTTTTCCCTTATCAGTTTGTCGGAAATAGCATCAGTTGAAAGAATAGCCATCAAGAATGAATCCTGACTCTCACGTTTCGTAATGCATCACGCTTTGTCTGGCAGTCGAGTGATGTACTTAATAAGAACATGATAATTATTAATAGAAGAATATAAACGATCAATCTAAATTTTCGAAATTTTCTCGGAACATTGCATATACCTCGCGATACTGACACGGATTTTGACAATATTTAATTTTAATCATTCAAAAAAATATGATAAAAACCCTGCAGGTCACTGTATTCAACGATCGTGCCGAATTGCGACGGGAGTTTACAGTGGAGCTCGTCGAGGGTCCGAATGAAGTCGCCATTCAGGCAAGCATTTCGTCACTTTTATTGAGCCAACACAGTTGGAATAGTCCGATGAGAACATAACTTTTTACGCATCCATTCTCGTGATTTCTGGTATCACTGATAAAATGGGAAAATAATTAATTTTCAGGCAATCTCCAAGCACACCAATGACGATTCAATCCGAGTCACTGGAAGAGGCGCCGCGGTGATCGAGGAAGTGCAGGTGCAGTTTCGCCCTCGACAGTTATACATAGTATCCCCATCAATTCACAAATTTATGGAAAATAATTGTATTGCTCTACAATATCCCAAGAACAATTTGAAGATAAAGTCGTTGAATAGCAAACTGATCATATTTTCAGGTAGCTCAGCGCCGCGTGGCCAAGGGCTCTGTGGATTCGGAGCGCGCGGCCGAGATCAGAAAGGAGAAGGTATGTCGGTGTAAAGGAGACTACTACTGGTGAAATATCATAGCAAAACTACTGTGAATAGTTTTCAAATCATCGAAAAGGTATTAGAGGGCATGTGTAGGGGCCACAACGTAGATTGCCGAATTGTCACAATCCGGTTAAATTTGTGTCCAAACTGTCCCTCATGGACCCAATAACATCACCCTTTTTACCATTTGTTGAAATCTTGTCTCTGAGCTGCGCTACAGCCCGAGAAGAACGCGCGAAAGGCACCGTTGGAGAGGGGAGAAAGGCGAGACGACAGGGAAAGGGGCGGAGCCTATTCTGCCCATTTCCCGCATCTCAGCCGGTCATAGATACATTAAGTGGAGCTTGCGCTTTGCGACGCTCAAAGTCGAAATCGAAGGGAGATATAGACGAGAGCGTGCGCTAGTCCCACCGGGTAAGAACAGCGGGGAGAGCGAGGCGGAGGGAGAGGGAGTGTGGTGTGTCTCTCGCCTCTCTCCTCTCATTTGACTATCCCCTCTGGCACTCACACTGTGTTTAGCGTGAGTACTCTGGTGTCCGGAATCAACTTGGAATCAAGAAATTCCCACAAGTTGGAATCAAGCTTGATGGCAACTTGTGGGAAGTGCTTGATTCCAACTTGTGGGATCGTTTGAAATCGGCGAGGACTACTGTAGCTTTCTCTATTATTGATTGAAAGAGAGCATGAGTTCCCTCACACAGTAACCAAAGGCCCCGCGCATGGTACGACCATGTGGGGAGGTCACATCCAAAAGGCGGTCCAACTGGGGTCCGCAGATAGTCAAGCGCACTCGTGCCCGAAGGCAGTCAGAATAGGGCTGCAAAAAGGGACCATATAGGCGATGTTTGTGCTGGACGCTGCGGGTACGTAAGTCTGCTTGATTCCAAGTTGTGGGAATGGGTCACTTGATTCCAACTTGAAAACCCATTTCTACTTGATTTCAAGTTGATTCCGGACACCAGAGTAGGAAGCGAGGAAATACGCGCGTACTGAAACCTTTAAAACAAAGTCGCAAGCTTTTGAAGCATGTTAAAATTCTGTTTTTTTCATTAAACTTCCTAAAATATTCGTATTTATCGAAAAATTGCTGCCCAACCAAAAAGTGCACACTGCAACCCGTCAAAACGGCCTATTCCCATCGTTTAGGTTCCATTTTGACCTACTCAATGAAGATGTGCACATTTTGGGCAGTGCTCAATCGATTGGGAATCCCAGTAGCTATCCAGCGCACTTTAGAATGAGTGATTTGGTCATGAATGAACCTTGCGACTTTGATTTCTCGCGTTTTGTGGGGAGTCGTGTCTCATCAAAGTGGGCGGAGCTTGTGGCCCGTAGGCATGTGAGGTGATGCGATTTCACAGTAATACCAGTAATATCGCACTGCTCTCTCGCCGATTAGAGAAACTGAAAGAGCATTGAGAAAAGAGAGATCAAACACAATTCGCACTCACCAGATTGCGACACCGTTATTTCCAGGAAGAACTGGAAGTCGCGCGAGAAAAGGTCGACACCGACTCGGCCATCGTTCAGAAGCAGAGCACAGCACTGGATGCGATGGTCGGTCAGGTAAGAAGCTTAGAGTTTTTTTTATTTTTCGACAACTTTAGTTTACCTAGAATAAGCGCCGTGTGAAACTAAAAAAATTAATTGAATGATAGTCATCAATTTGGGATACTCAAAAATTCTTGTCATTATGAAGGGGAGATGACAGATCGATTTATTATCAAGGTTTAATCACGTTTCGAGTCGTGGAAGTTATGTTTTTAGATCGGAGCAGCGCCAAAGGATGGCATAACAAGCTTAGCTGTCGACGCCAAGACCCTTGAGAACATTACCAGCTTGTTTGGGTTTCATCGCACGCAAGTTGCCCAGGTAATTATCATTCGATTTAAACTACCTACTGTTTAACAATTTGTTAGGAATAGAGCTCGAACTACGGGTTATCGTCACTTCATTTTTTCGTGCCCTCTCACCGGTCAGAGAAGCGAGGGAGTGCGCGAAATGAAGATACGGCGGTCCTCATCGCGCACTCTAATGCACAGCATTGCAGCTCCGTGAGGAACACCGCGCCCTTCGCAAGGAGTTCGACCGTCTCACCAGTCTGATCACGGCAAAGGACGTTGAGTTGAAAGCGATCACGCATGGGGAGATGAGCAAGTGAGTTGAGTAGTATGATAATCTGGATAGCGAGCGCATACCGCAATATCCCTCTTTCCCCGTCCATTCTGTTCTTTAGCAGTGTGGTACTACGGGTTGAGTTGGTTTGAGTGAGCTCCTATTCATTGAAGCTCCCCTCATCTAAAGAATGCAATAATTTATCGCTATAACAATTTATCACAGGAACGTGATCATTCTTCTGGAAGCGAGTGAGGCGGGGCCCGTTTCACTGGAAGTGACCTACCAGGTACTGTAAGTTCAAGTTTGAAGATGTACAAATGGTGTATCGAGGAAGGTACGTTGTAAGTAGAAAGGGGAAATTTCACGATCAAGATTGAGTTAGGCTGCTTGAAATAGTGTAGAAAATCAGGGAACTCTCAGGTTTGGAAGGCCAGCTGGTCTCCTCTCTACGACATTCGAGTGGAGACGAAGGACAGCAAAACGGAGATGCAGGTAATAATTTGCGTCCTAGTCACTACTCGATGGGCTGATAAAATGTTTTTTTCAAAAAAAAATCGTTTGTCTTATTTCAGTTATCCTACTACGCAAACGTACAGCAGAGCACCGGCGAGGAGTGGGAAGGTGAGCTATTTCATCTTTTGAAGAAAAAAACTGAAAAGTCATAACGCGCAATGAACAAGAGTGTATTGAAGATGAGTGCCAGAGTTGAGCTTAGCTACAAGAAACGTTTCGTAAAATGCACGAAATAACTCTAAAGTGCATAGGGAATGAACGTTAGGTTGAAGATAAACGGTTGAAGGCTGGCATTATCAGTGGGTCCCACCTAGTGTTGTCTTACGACTGCAAAACGCTTGACGTGAAATACCTTGGAGATGAAGAAAGCGTATGTTCAAAATTACCTCATTTCAGGCGCCCAACTCACCTTGTCCACCGCTCGTCCCTGCATCGGAGGCAGTCTGCCCGAGCTGAAGACGCTTGACGTCTCCATCTACCGCCCGCAGCAGTCGCTATTTAATTCCATGGGTATGTCGATCAAACTCGAGTTATGATATCATCAACGAGCTACTATCCATCGCAGATTGTATATTTTCCCGTTATTTATTAATAAAATACATCTTCTCCAGGGCCGCCAGCACCATCAGGGGGACTGTTTGGAACAACGCGGACGACTGGTGTGCTCTTCGGCGCAGCCGCGTATGTTTTGTCATTTATTTATCCCTCGTGGTTTCTAACCAGCTGGAAAATGGAGAGACAAATGCGTTTACAGGCCAGCATCGACTACGACGTCAGCGACGACCTTCTCCTTCGGCGCAGCGCCGGGTGGTGGAGGAGATGCTTCGCCTCCACCACCTCCTCCGCCTCTGGTCGAGAGAGTGAGTGAGGGCAATTATAGATCTCGAACTATCTAACATCACAATTTTTGAATAGAAAGAGTGGAAGAAGAGAAGAAGAGACACTACGGACGGACTAAGCTTTGGCGGCGCTTCTGCAGTTGGGGGGGGCCTCCCTATTCCACTCTCCCCTCCCTCTCATTTTGCCTCATTCGTCGCACTCCGCACGGTCGTCTAGCCCATTTCGATCGTTTGCCTTTCTCGCCCCCAAACATGTAATGAACACAAATAAAAGAACATGAAGCCTAAACACTAAGCACTATGCCTAAGCCTAAGCACTAAGCTCTAAGCCACAACATTAAATGTCATCCTTAGTCATAAAGCTTAGGCTTAGTGCTTAGGCTCAGGCTTAGTGCTTAGTAACTAGTGTTTAGTGCATAGTGCTTGGTATTTTTGAGAGAAAAAAACACGAAAAAATTGAAGAATGAGAATGAAAGCATTATTCGTCAACAAATCAATTAGTCCGGAATGAGATTATGTCTCTTGTCTCTCCCTTGTCTCTCCTGTCATTTTACATTTTACATTTACATCCAATCTCACCCTATATAAGCTGTGGATTTCACTTCTCTGGTTCAGTCCATCGCTCTCCCACCTGAGGAGAGGGAGGGGAGCATTCGCCCCCGCGGACTTGGTCTCCTCTGAGGAGGAGACCGCGCTCTCCTCAGTGGACGAGGGCAAAATGAGAGGGAGGGGAGAGTGGAATAGGGAGGGCCCACCCCCCTCCCCAGCTGCAGAAGCGCCGCTTTGGCCTATCAGAAATTTTCCCCAGGACCTGATGATTACTTTACCTTTTCAATTTTTGAAAGTTAAGGTGCACAAAAAATGTGACAAAATGCTGACTCTCACGTTTATTATAATTTGCAGCACGCCGTTGCTAACGAGCAAACAATGTCAACCGAGTTCGCCATTTCTCGACCCTGCTCGATCCCAGCTGATGGCGCGCTGCACAAGGTTAGTGCTGTCCAACGATATATGTGTTCTGGATTATTCTTTCGGCAGCGTACGAATGATTATCTGGAAAGGTGACAAATATTCTTCAATTGCTCCATTCACTGGTAGCCACTAATGACTCACTAGTCGAATGGCACTAGCCAAGAAGTGGGAGTCCGCAGGAAGAAAGTGCCTTGAATACGGGATGAACATTCGTGAGGCGGTTGGGTGCCTGCGACCCAATGGACCTCTATTTAGTTTTTCATAGCAGTTTCTCTATGTATCTTCTATCCGCAACCAGATTCAACTTTAATTTACCTTGTGCTCCTCACTGTCGTGAGAATATTTTCCATTCCACTCGTAGCTGACTTTTGACGAACGTTCGAGGGGGCGGAGAAACGAAGAGACCGGGAGGAGGCGGTAGATCAAGTGTCCTCCTCCCCCCTTCCTTCTCTCCGCCTCTCTCCCAGACAATCGATAGCTCGCTAACCAGCACATCTCATTTGCTGAGCATTTCAAACGCATGATACAGGTCACGATCGGCATCATCTTCCTCACGCCACAGCTCGTGCACGAATCGGTTCGTTTTCCCATATTATTTTTTCTGCGCAACCAAATTGAAGTTTTGAGAAAAAAACGCGGAATTCATAATGCACTATCTAGTTTTGTTGCCGCTGAAGAGCTTCGTTGTGCAAGAGCGGCTAATATAATCTCCAGGTCCCCTCCATCAATGCCTCCGCCTTCCTCACCGCATCCGCACTCAACTCGTCTCAACTCCCGCTTCTGGCCGGAAATGCGTCGGTCTATTTAGATGGAGCATTCGTTGCCAAGACTGCGATCAAGGTACGAACTGACCTCTATAATTATTCTAGGAATATCATGACAGTGTCCTTCCTTGACGTGTATGACATACGCATTGGATACGCATGTATGACATACGTCTAGTTATCCGATCAATATTCTGAGGTTATTGTCTGGTATTACAGTCAGTCTCTCCCGGGGAGCGCTTCACCGCATCGCTCGGCGTCGATCCGGCTGTGAAGATCGAGTACAAGCCGGCGCACAAGTATCATGAGCAGGTACGGTAATCAATTTATCTTCAGTTAGAAATCTCCAAAACCGACCTCTCCATCATTAATCGTCGCATCCACACCACGTCCTCTATATACTGTTAAAATGCGCGATTTTCAGTTCACGATAATCATACCGAGTCCTCAACCAGTTATCTTACTGTAATCTTCTTTCCAGACCGGCCTGATCAGCAAGTGGTCCTCGACCGTCCGCGAGCAGAAGATCGTGGTGAAGAACACGAGAGCGGATGCTATCCTACTCACGATTAGGGAGCAGATACCGAGATCGACGGATGAGAAGATCAAGGTAAGAATTTGTTCCCGGAATTTGTTCCTGAAACAGTGAAGAATAATCTCTTCATTCATTCTTAGTTTCTCAGCAGTTGTGGTGACAAGATAATGTGGTGATAATGGAAACTGCAAAACAAAGTAACTAGACTGATTAGTCACAAGTGTTTTGGATATATTTTTGAAAATCGGCCGCGACCAGAGGAACGTAACGAAATGCTCAAATTGAAATCGTTGACTTATCGACGAAAGATAAATGACTTCAAGCATGCATATGAACTGTTGTTTGGTAACTCGCGCCTGTCTCGCAACCAAGCTCACTTTCTTACTCTGAGCAAGTCGAATCTCAGAGGAGCTGGATATAAAGTGTGCAAAGAGCCGTTCAAAACGAAGGTGCGAGAGCAAAAGTTTTGCAAACCGTATAGGTAATGTGCTTTATGATGTGCTTCGTAAGGGAAAGATTCCAACGAAGTACTCAGAGTTTATGAGCCTGATGAGCAAGGAGATTTATTCGCATTACTCATCTTGTTCTAATTCCCCGTTCACTCCCCCCCCCCCCCACACACACATTCATAACATCGTGCGGATAAATATTATTATTAAAATGTAGTGAGGCAACTCCAACAAATTTGTGAATGCACCAATTTGAATGGTCCTCACTGAACCTCACTATAAACTCAAAGTTCACTTGGTGATTACCGCAAACGACTTGCAGGTGAAGATTGCCTCCCCGGAGAACGTCGAGAAGGTAACGGACGTGAGTGAGGAACAGAGACACAAAGTCGGAGCGAGACTGCTGCCCTCGAACAACCTCGAATGGACGATGAAGATGGACAAGGTATCCTCTGATGTTTGCATATTTTGTCGTCTTAGTGAATCTGTGAGAAACCACAACGCACTTTTGACAGAATAGTATATGTTGCTCTTCGCCTTACTTCCCAGGACTAAAGGGTGCAAGGCTTTTCAGATTAACCCCATAAGTGAAACTGATGATTGAATCTTCAGGGAGCAACTCAGAATCTCCTTGTTAAGTACACACTTGAGCATCCCTCGAACGAGAAGTTGGAGTACAATGTGCGATTTGGATGATGCGATTCCCCAGAAGAAAAAAACTCACGTCACTTCACTACTTGTAAACTTGTCACTCAAACTTGTGCTATGTTTTTTTGCTGTTGAAATAAAATTGATGCTGCAGCTGTTCGCTGACCTTCGGAGAGAAAGGCCAAGCGAGAATTTGCCTCTTCATTTCCAACACTCTTTCAATTGTTTAAGATGATAGAGAGTACGCGAAACCTGGAGAGACCTTCTTTGCCAAGCCATCCACAGTTCTTCAAATTCGTATAGCTGTCCTATCAAATTAGTACCTTGCCCGAATGATCTGTCTATCGCTATGGTTTCACTCGTACTTTCCAGGGATCGCTCTCTTCAATTCACACGCTCTCTCAACGGTCAGAGAGGAGAGGGAGAATGCCCAATGAGTAGAGGCGATGGCTGCCAAACCACCCAAGTGTATCGGGGCGGTCCGTCTACTGGAGATCCGAGAGATCCTTCCATTAGTAGATCTCCCTTTCTCGGTCCTACTATACGATTCTCAGTCTCCTGCTACTTGGATCTCTTCTTGACACAGTTACTTCAAAAGATCCTCAGTCATGCTGATTCTTCTTCTGGTATCGGGTGTTATGTTCCAGGTGATTATGAGTGTCTTTGTCAAGTACATCCGGTAATTGCAGGCCACTCAAGCTCGAACCTGCTATCCGTTGACAAACACTTCCAAGCCCTACCACGTTCTGGACAAAACGTCCGTTCAGACGCCGAGACGCTGCGAAGTGTTCTGTGATGCCAATGCAAAGGTACATGTATCTGAAAAAACAAAAATAAAAAATAAAATTGCAGTGCGTCGGATTCTCATACCAAGAAGCCGGCCTGAATTCTTCCTGTGCCCTGCTCTCCCCGAACAATGCCAATGAGATTTGCACCAAGCCCACTACGATCTTCCTCAAGCAGACTGAAAGATGCCCAGGTACGCATAATGTATTCGTTCCGCGGTCTGTGTCGCCACTGTGACCTATGCGAGAGTACGAGATAATAGATGGAATTTTTACCCTGTCAGCCCTAGTTGAAATCATGTTTCAGACCGCACCGACCTTGCCGCTGAGTACGGAAACGATCCTTGCATCGATACCTTTGTGCCCGCGAAAGTGGCGACCGTCGGATACGCGTGCACCCAAGATCTTCGATCGAAGAAATACATTCTGCGGTTACCAAACATCATTTATGTTTGCTAAAGTAATACCTTACTTTAGCGTTGTGACGGCGGATGGTCTGAGAAAATCGATGACTAGTGCGGACTATACGTTCATGAATCAATCCGGCGATATGTGGGCGTACAACAACACCATGTTCTTCACGAAATATTCGGAGGACGTTGTCGCGGCGGTTTGTGCTACTGCAGGTATGTCATCTACCGAATGTTCACGTACAGCGAGTGAGTACGCGAAATGATGAGACATCGAAAATGTTATTTTAAAAAAAACTATATTCAGGCGCTACAAAGTGTCCTTGCGCGCCGTTACCGCTACTGCCGATTGAGGGCAAACAAACATATGCAGCAGTGATCAATCAGATGAATCCGTGTCCTATGGCCAAAACAATGTTGGAGTTAGCGCGAAAATTCATGAAAAAATGAGCTTCTCATTATAGGGTGACCAACGCACACAAGGGTTCGTCGACGTCTGTTCAGGAAAAGCAAAATGTAAGATTTACTCGCAAAAAAATTAATATTTTACGCTTTCAAGGAAATGATCGTGTGCAAAGCGGGCATGTGGTATCTCTGGAATAGTGGAACTTACAAGGAACTGAACGCCATCACTGCAGCCGGATGCAGAAACACTGCGTAATATTATAACTCATATGGCAATTCAAACATTTTGACAATTCATCTCATGCAAAACACTTTTTTCTCATTTTTAGTCAGTTTAGTCATTCTTATTTGTACTTCTTCGCTTTTCAAATCCATAGTACCGCGGTGTGTAGTAGTTGTAAATGTTAATGAACTTCAGTACATTCCCGTTGAAGGTTGACAAAATTCTCGCTTCATTTAGGAGAGAAACTGATAAGCATAAATGCATTTATATAAATGGTAATTACATAATAATTTGTGAGTATAAAAACTATAGAAATAGTTTTTATACTCACAAAGCACTTCATCGCTCACTTTATGCACTTCTAACTCCTCCACATGATTTGTTCGCAATGTGTGTAGCAGTGCATCGCGGAAATGATACACAATTAATATTCCCTGCAGAATAGACGGTAGCAGTTTAATGGTATTGGTAGTTTATCTCGGAAACTTGACTTCTTTTTCTGAAGACACTCACACACGCTCTATTTATTGTCTCCAGCCGTTTAGCGAGAAAGCAATTGAAAATTCCAAGCCAAAGTAGAGGTAGAATAAATCGACAACAGCCAAAGCCTATTTTTATTACAAAAGAAATACCGATTGAATTGGCTGATTTTTTGAAGTAAATTAATTTTCAACACTCTAACGCGTACATTGTTAAAATATTTTTGCAAATCCTTCAAGGCAGATATAATATTCAGAGTAAGCGTGTCAATATAGGCACAACGGGAAATTGCGCGTGATATTTGTAGAATAACTATCGCTGATTCTCCTTCACGCATATTAGCCTGAACAATAAAATATTTATGACATTGTGTATTATTTCGAAAGTTTTTACCTGACCATCGTTCGAATACGTAATATGTCGTTTGTATTTGTGGCTTCTGAATATTTCCACCTGAACCAGCTTCGAATTATCTCCCTTGCTGATATAATGACATGAAAGCTTTTCGATTACAGGCAATCGCTTTTTGTCATTGAGTAATTCCAAAACGAGACAATTCCATGATGGAGAAACCAAAAAGAGATTTTTTTTTAAAGAAAGAGGTTTCGAAATGCATTGTTCTAATTATTCTCACCAGTCGCAGATTGTCGATCGATTCCGGCACTTCCATCTGAATTATCGTCCTGATGACGTCAGCCGGCAGAGTAGCGAGGGTTAAGTCAGTGTCGACAAGCAAATCCATTGAGACTTAAAAGAGTAATAATGGCTATTTAGCCAGATCAGAGTCGTTGATGGGCACGGTAAGATTTGCGCGCAAAATGACGCGAACTCGAAGCCTCTGAAAAAAATCATCGTTCCCCTTGAGTAGGTTTATCTTGTACATAGGATGGTTTTGTCTGTGGGCTATTCTTGGTCTTCATGGAGCTGTCAATCATAACGGGCTCGCATGAAAGAACAGGCAATTGCTATGGATTCAGCTGAGCAATGAATCAACGCTAAATTAAGATTCTGACTAAATTAAGACTAAATTAAGATTCTAAATTAAGTCTGGGACATCAAGTGTGGTGTTTGGAAAGGCAACTGGCAATCAGATGAATACGAGTAGTTATTCGAGCGACCTCACTGGCATGTATGAATTATCAGAATAGGAATGTGAATTTTTAAGCGATTAAATACTAACACTGAGATTCTCTATCAATTTAAGAAGGTGCTTGTATATATACATTTGTGTTCATATAAAAATTTCTAGGCGTGTGATAAACAATGGAAGCTCGACTAGATCAGGGATTTATATGAAAAGAATGAGGATGAGGGATGAGAGGAGGAGATATACATAGAATTGGAATGTCTTGGGTGTTAATGGTAGCACGACAGTCCGTTAACCGCCCACATGTTGTTATCGGATTCTCTCCATAGCATGTGCAGGCCGGTTTGCACTTGACGAGAGCCTGCAATTATCGTTCTTATCTTGGTCATTTTCCATGCTTGCAAGACCAATGCATTACATTCAGTTATTGTGAAAAATACAGCTAATATTTAACTTGTCAGTATTTAGTTATTCTAACCGTGTCGGACTGGGGCTGATCGAAGTAGATCGGGGCGTACTGCGGCCATTTGTACTGGTCGTAGCTGAAAGAACGCTGCGATTTTTTTTTAGAATATTCAATTATTTCCTCAGCGATTCATAACAAACCCATTATAGTTACTAAATCGGATCTGTCTAATCATCATCACTGTCACTTACTACAGCCATGGCTGGCGCCAGGCTCCACTGTACTTGCAGGGACCGACGACGTCGGGAGTGGCCGGATAGTTAGGATTAGAGTGGATAAAGGAAGAGTGAAAGGAAGGGTCTTCCTCTCCGCGCAACGGCGAATGAGAGGGAGAGGAAGAATGAGAGGGAAGGGATTAACTCTTGAGGAAGAGTGAGAGGGGAGGCAAACTCTTGAGGAAGAGTGAGAACTCTTGAGGAAGAATTGAATCAATACAGAGCTCGGTTTCGATGGTTTACGTTCGGGTTTCGTGCTAATATGACTGGAATTAGTATAAAGGCCTACCAAAAGCCATTTTTGATGTATTTGCATACAGTTTAATTAAGTTTGGCTGTTTCTCAAGATAGACAAATCAACCAGATCTAAACATCCGTTTTTCGCAGATTAGGGATATCTCATGTGTGAAAATGATGTTTCGCAAGGTTTATAAGTATTCCGCAGTCGACAGAACTCAATTTGACTTCTCTTTTCATGCATGGGAAGCTTCAGAAGCGTGATTGTCAAGCAAAAAATGTTATAAGTATGCTTCGCCTTGTGCATGCTAGCCATAGTACCCTTACCACAGCGCAGGATCAGTTTTGCATGTTCAAAATCAAAGTCCACGTCTTCCTAGAACGATTCTCAATCTACTCTTGAGGAAGAGTTCTCACTCTTCCTCAAGAGTTAATCCCCCCTCTCATTCTTGAGGAAGAGAGACCGCGCTCCCTCCCCTCTTCCGCAAGGAATGATCACTCTTCCTCCACTCTTCCCTCTTCCTTTATCTTCTCTAGTTAGGATAGTAGCCAATGTAGGTGATGTGGTTGAGTGGCGCGCAGGGGCACTTCTCTGCGCCTGTAACATTTTCATTGGTTCTTCTTGGAAATGCTTTTTTTCGAATCAGAAATGGAGTTATAAGAAATTATTAGTATTCTTACCTGCTTGCACGCAAGTCGCTGCGACGATGTATCGAATGAATGTGTTCCCCTCCCATCTCCAGTAGTACGCGAACATTCCGCCATCTTTGACCGCCGTAATCGTGGCCAGGTTTTCGTTGTCCAGCGTGATGCGGTTTCCATTCGAGTCGATCGCTCTGAAACGTATATGGGTCATGTTATTAAGGACCTAAAACTGTACAAAAAACTGGATTTATCTCAGAACTCATTTTTTACCCTGTCAGGTCGATCGCGATGGTGAGCGTGAAGTTTCAGCAGCTCATTTCTCAGGCTCACCGGATGAAATACTGGAGGCTTCTGTTCTGGATGCTTCTGTTCTGGATGCTTCTGTTCTGGATGCTTCTGTTCTGGATGCTTCTGTTCTGGATGCTTCTGTTCTGGATGCTTCTGTTCTGGATGCAGGGCGGGTATTGGTCAAGGCCGCGAAAGGCCTCATCGACTCTGTTATCGATGCAAGTTTCCACTCCGAATTCCTCCGTGAGGTTAGTGCGGTCTGAAAATAGATGCCATTGTCACGAATATCTGACATTCCAGCGGATTTCCTGCCGTCAATTCGCTTCACACACTCTTACGATTCTCTGACCGGTGAGATAGGGTGATGAATGAAGAGGCTACTGAGCTGTTGAGCTCGTATTTTGAAAATTGTACGAGGACGAAAGCCCCTTACCATCACAATTGAATTTCTTCAGGAACATTGTCGATGGGGCCGAACAGACTTGGTTCTCCTTCGTCCTGTTCTTGAGGAGAACACAGCTCGAGTTGAAAGCGAGATCCTTGAAGGCGAAGCCGGCGCACTGGAATACATTTAAATTTTACATCTGAGATTTTGGAAAACGGATAAGCCGTTTCTTCATTTCGTGTGATCTTATTTAACTATCGAGACGATAACCTATACTGCAAACTTGAGATCCCAAGGTTCCAGAGATCGTGAGAATGCTTAGACCCAAAGTTACCTTCGCATCCGCATCACACAACACCTCGCAGCCCCTCTTCGTCTCGACGGTCTCTCGTCCAAGCAATTCGTACGGATTCTTCGTCGTCTTTGAGGGGTAGCAAGTAGGGCGAAGGGCAATGATAACCTGTAAGAAAAATCAGTTATTATTTAATCTTTTCAATGCGCCTGTTTCGATATCCTGTTCACAGATATTGAGGCTTCCCTGAGCGGGTATATGCCATATTAAACCAGCGAACTACCTTTACCAGACCAAAACTGAGTAAACTATTCTTTGGTTTTAATCAGAAGTGGTGCTCACCCCAATCACGAAGAGCAAGATAATCGCCAGCCTCATCCCGGAACTGAATTGGGAGCAGAATGAAGGGGGGAGGGGAGAGATGTGCTGACTGGGAGGACTGTCTCCCTCGACTCCCGTCTCTTCGTTCGGCCTGCTATCTTGCCACTCTGACCGACTAGAGAGTAATGGTGAGACACCTCCTACGGAGGACGGACTCTTTTTGGACTTGGAGGCCTCTCGTCTCGTTCCTTCCCGTGATTTCTCATTACTCTGACCGGCGAGAGCGCTTGGGGAATGAAGAGACGGATTCACCATCCTGACTGTTTTGATGAGATGCGACTGGCACTGCCGTAGTGATCGCTGACGAGGAGCAGGCAGGAAGAATAATTCGTCTCTTCTTTTTTGCACTCTCTACGCGGTCAAAGTTACGAAAGACTATGCAAAATGAAAAAACGAAGGCAGTCGCTCAAGCGTTACGGAGGAGGAAGAAGGACTGTGGATAACACCAGGAAGTCAGATGCAACCAGAGATCAAATTGGTGTATGGGTCTCTTACAAGAGCATTATTATTGTATTGTGCGGTTTATAAAGAATAGGCGATGTTGAAAGAACGAAATCCATTGTAAGGTCTCAGGCATATCAGTCTTATCTCTGCTACTAATCATCAATAAATCCAGTAAGCGTGGCGATAAAATCACTTGCGAGTCTGCTCCAGATGGATGTTGGCTTTGTCACCGCCCAAGCCGCCCAATTTCTCTCTGTTGTTGCAGTGCTTGCGGGTGCTGGACATGAGGGTTCTGTAAGATTTTTACAACTATCACGAGATATAACTATCTCCCTCCGCTCCTCTAACATCTTCAAAGAAGAGCTAGCTACGAATGGAATAGAAAATATTTTCACGATTATATATAAATAATGGATGCATCTGAATATATGATACCTATTATAGTGACGGATTTCTTTGCCTTCTTCAAGTTTTTATTACATTTGTTTTTATCACAAATAACGAGTTGATAATCGTATGTAAGGGTGAAGTAGCCAGACTGGAAAGGAAAAAAAGAAAGTTTTTGCTCAAAAAATAAAGACTTGTCTAACCTGATACAATTTTGCGTTTAACGTCTCGTTATTTGTAATACAGCCTCTTTCAGGTGTATATCTGTATGAGGCCAGGATCTTACTATAGATTATGTAGCATAAATCACCCTAAAATTCATTTGTAGTTATTTTTTTCAAAATGCGAAATGCAACCAAAGAAAAATAATCAAGAAAATACCGTGCACGTTTGATTGCCTGTTCTTCCCAGCAAGCAAGTAACCTGGAAAATTTAACATATCGATTTTATTTTTTGGCACTTAGACACCTCTTTTGCAGAAATTTCTGCATTAGCATAATTGCAGATTTTCAATTGCTTTGCTATGTTTTCTTGTATTATTTTGTTAGGGACCACAACGTAGATTGCCGAACTATCACTATCCAGTCAAAACCGGGTGGAAACTGTCCCTCATGGTCCCAATAACATCATACTTTTGGCCGTTTGTCGATATCTTGTCTGCGAGCTGCGCTACAGCCCGAGAAGTACGCGCGAAATGCACTGTTGGAGAGGAGGGACAGGCGAGACGACAGGGAAAGTGGGCGGAGCCTATTCTGCCCTTTCCCTGGTCCCAACCGACCATAGTTTCATCAAGTCGAGCTTGCGCTTTGTGACGCTCAAAAAACGAGAAGGGAGGGTAGTAAGGAGAGAGCGCGCGCTAATCACACCGGGTAAGAAACAGCAGGGAGAGCGGGCGGAGGGAGAGGGAGTGCGGCGTGTCTCTCGCCTCTCTCCTCTCATTTGACTAGCTCCGCCCGCGCTCACACTATGTTTAGCGCGAGTAGAAATCAAGAAAATACGAGCGTACTGAAACCTTATAAATTAGTGCACAAGCCAGGGAAACTATTTTTATTTCTGTTTTCTTCTCTAATATACTTTAAATAAATGTAGCAATCATTTTTCGACTGTCCGATCATTTCTCGTTATTTGGAAAGGCTAAAATCACCTCTCTCCATTTCGAAAAATCGATTTTTCACCCTCTCAAAAGTGTCCGATACAGCTCGGACAGAGCGGCATTTGTAGAGCATCCTAAGAGCTTCCCAGAGCAGTTTCGAGCGAGAGATTTGGTTGCGAATTGACTTTGTGCATCACCTGTCTCGCTTTTTGCGCAATTCATGTCACACCAAAGTGGGCGGAGCTTGTGATCCCTAATTATTGTATCGTGTGTTTGAAATGCTCAGCAAATGAGAGGTGCTGGTTAGCGAGCTATCGATTGTCTGGGAGAGAGGCATGGGGGAGGAAGGGGTAGGACTCCTACCGTAGGAGGACACTACCGCCTACCGCCGATCTACCGCCTCCTCCCGGCCTCTTCCTTTCTCCGCAACCCCCCACCCCCTCGAACGTTCGTCAAAGGTGAGCTACGAGTGGAATGAAAAATATTCGAACGATCAAACTAACCGTTTCCGAACGCAACTGCTGCTCGTTCACGAGCTTTTCGGCACAATTGTCACCCTAAAAAATAAATGAAAAATTAAAAAAAAATTTTTTTTCGAGACCGTATCGCACACGCACTCCACTTTACTTCCATCGTCTGCATATCTTTCGAATCGAGCGCAAGATTGGGGCTTCATGAAGCTGAAATTGGAACACCATAATAGTGCATTTGAGATGCTCAGCACACTTAATGTGATTTTAGCGAGCTATCATGATTAAAGGGGGAGGGGCACGAATCGAAATTGGTGGGTCCCACCACGACGTGCCTGCACCCCGCTGTAACTACAGTAATCAGCACAGCGGTTGACTCTGTCGTCTCCCTTAACTAGGCCGTCTAGACTCATCTGACATAACGGCACTTAGCCTAGTGCTTGTGCTTTTGTCTCGCTATCCGGCACCCGCTGGTTCGACTCCCGCAGTGTGCAAACCTCACTATTGCTGCTATTTTCGACTGCCAATCTAGTGAAATCAATACAAGAATACAGTACCCCAAATCGTGCCTGCACAATCAATGACACTTCAAAAATCCGTAGTGAGGTTCAGAGGCATTTCTAGAACTTCGGATAAAGTGATCTGTGATCGGGAATAGCATCCCTATTACCCCACAGGCTCAGCCTATGTGAGAAAATATTCGTGCCCCTCCCCCTTTAATGTGATTTTAGCGAGATTACTAGCCTCTTTCCAGATATTCAATTCAATTCAATTATTTTATCCACCAAGGTATGAAGGTGATCAGATTTACGTGGAGGTCCGTATTGCGTCATCATGGGGTCATGGGTAGGGGCCACAACGTAGATTGCCGAATTGTTACAATCCGGTCAAATTTGTGTCCAAACTGTCCCTCATGGACCCAATAAGATCACCCTTTTTACCGTTTGTTGATATCTTGTCTCTGAGCTGCGCTACTTCCCGAGAAGAACGCGCGATAGGCACCGTTGGAGAGGGGGGAAATGCGAGACGAGAGGGGAGGTGGGCGGAGCCTATTCTGCCCATTTCCCTCATCTCAGTCGGCCATAGTTTCACCAAGTCGAGCTTGCGCTTTGCGACGCTCAAGTCGAAATAAAAGGGAGATATAGACGAGAGCGTGCGCTAGTCCCACCGGGTAAGAACAGCGGGGAGAGCGAGGCGGAGGGAGAGGGAGTGTGGTGTGTCTCTCGCCTCTCTCCTCTCATTTGACTATCCCCTCTGGCACTCACACTGTGTTTAGCGTGAGTAGGAAGCGGGGAAATACGCGCGTACTGAAACCTTTAAAACAAAGTCGCAAGCTTTTGAAGCATGAAAAAATTTTTTTCACTAAACTTCCTACAATATTCGTATTTGTCGAAAAATTGCTGCCCAACCAAAAAGTGCACACTGCAACCCGTCAAAACGGCCTATTCCCATCGTTTAGGTTCAATTTTGACCTACTCAGTGAAGATGTGCACATTTTGGGCAGTGCTCAATCGATTGGGAATCCCAGTAGCTATCCAGCGCACTTTAGAATGAGTGATTTGGTCATGAATGAACCTTGCGACTTTGATTTCTCGCGTTTTGTGGGGAGTCGTGTCTCATCAAAGTGGGCGGAGCTTGTGGCCCCTAGTCATGGGATACATACTAACTCGACTTCATCTCGAGCGTGTCTAATGTCAGATGTTCGTGAAATGGAAAATGTATAATGTACAAGACAAATAATAATAGTGACCTTTCGATACGAGAAAGATCTGGCTCATCGGCACATCCTGTTGACGTGTAATCAGAATAATTTGAAATCTGGCAGGCATTGCAATCTTTTATCAAACCAAATTCCTGAAAAGTTCATCAGGATTCTTTTCGAAATATGCCGGGTTGACTCCCGAATGATTATGTTAAGTTTGATAGAAGTTAGATAATGATGATAAAACAAAGTGCTTGATAAACAAACCTTTCCACATGTTAGCAAATTACTTTTCCAGGCGGTGAGAACCTTCTCTTTGTAAATCCTTGGCCATACTTGATCATAGTAGGGATAGTTGCAGTGATACTCGCTGGGGGAAGAATTTTCATCAATCAACCTTGGTGAAACTTAATAAATCACGTAAGAAATAGCCTTACTTGCACAGGCAGAATGAACGGTCATTGCCATTCCAACACTTGTTATTGAATGCGGCATATCCGGCGCCACGAAGACATCCCTTAAAGGGGGAGGGTCACGAATATTTTCTCACATAAGCTGAGCCTGTGGGGTAATAGGGATGCTATACCCGATCACAGATCACTTTATCCGAAGTTCTAGAAATGCCTCTGAACCTCACTACGGATTTTTGAAGTGTCATTGATTGTGCAGGCACGATTTGGGGTACTGTATTCTTGTATTGATTTCACTAGATTGGCAGTCGAAAATAGCAGCAATAGTGAGGTTTGCACACTGCGGGAGTCGAACCAGCGGGTGCCGGATAGCGAGGCAAAAGGACAACCACTAGGCTAAGTGCCGTTATATCGGATGAGTCTAGACGGCCTAGATAAGGGAGAGGACAGAGTCAACCGCTGTGCTGATTACTGTAGTTACAGCGGGGTGCAGGCACGTCGTGGTGGGACCCACCAATTTCGATTCGTGCCCCTCCCTCTTTAACGATTTCTTCGGTTCATTATATTTTATGTATAAAAAAACTTACGGAGGTCGCGAAAAAGTTATTGAACTTTCCATTAGTGTAATTCCACCGCTTTAAATAGCAGTAGTCTCCGCAGCAATATTGACTGAAAGTTTGATATTTCTTTTGCATGGTCCATTCGAAATGTTCATGGAAAAAAGTGTAAAGGCAGGGTGGATTTTAAAATCAAACACATTGTATTTGATACATTTTTCCAAATTAAATGGGAAAATGCCAGAGAAGGAAACGGAGAAGAGTTTTTTTTATATTTCGAAAATTGAACTCACCCATCAGCATAGCAAATAACAGCGAGAGATGGGAGCACAAGGTTGGCGAACAACAGTAATAGTACTGCGCCCATGCCACTTTCGAGAATCGAGATGCTAAAGTTCCATTAAAACTCTCCCATTCGCAGTATACCCGGATTATCTCTCGGTCTTCGTATTCACGATCACTTCACAGTGTTTAACGAACGTTCATTGTGTGCTTGAGTTATGACTAATGCCTTCAAACAAGAATATAGTTGTTGCAGAAATCTTTTCCTGCTTGCGGTGATTTGTCACACCAATCTCGAACTTGAATGAACTTTATCACGATAAGTAATCATGAATAAATTAGCGAGGCAATGAAATCGTTGACAATTTTGGTCCAGATTGTATTTGGCTTTGTCACTCTTCCAGCCGCCCAATTTCTCTCCGTTGTTGCAGCTATTGCGGGTGCCGGGCATGAGGGTTCTGCTCATAATTATATTTTATTAAATAATTAACTCATTATACCTGTAATTTTCACATATTTCTTCGCTTTCTTGAAGTTTTTATTGCATTTGTTTTTATCGCAAATAATAAGTTGAGTGTCGAGAAAGGTAAGAGTAAAGTGGCCAGGCTGGAAATATCGCTTCATTTGTGTGTAAAATTTTTCGCGAGAGTATTGATGCAAACAATGCGACAAATCAAACCTGATACAAATTTGGGCTCAGTGTCTCGTTATTTGTGATGCAACCTCTTTCGGGGTATCTCAAACTGTCCCACAGGCTTTCGCCGTAAATTATAAAACAGAAATCGCCCTAAACGCATGAATTAATATATTTAATCATTACACTAACATAAATGTAAATCATTTCTTTGAACATCTAGAATATAGCGTAAAAAACTACCGTGCACGTTTTATTGCCTCTAGTGTCCAGGTGGCAGGTTACCTGCAACGAAATCGTAATTTAGAACTCAAAAATAGACTAGACAAACAGTAATAATCACGTAGGGGAACGAGGGGAGTTTCTTAGAAAACACCTCCAAGTTTTGACGGTTGAACATAAAACATTTTATTTTATCTCACTTTTTCCGATCGCAATTGTTGCTCCTCCATCAGCTTTTCGGAACAATTATCACCCTAAAAAAGTATTTATATAATTATTCTGATATATTATTATAATTACAGTATCGCACAAGCACTTTACGAAACTGCCTTCGATACTATCGTCTTCAAAACGCGCACACGACTGAGGTTGCATGAAACTGAAGCTTAATTTTATAAAAATTTTAATTTTTTTTATTTATTTATTTTTTATTTAAAATATCATACTATTGTAAATATTTAACGGTCATCTCGGTAATTATAGCAATTGAGGTTTATATTGCACAAAAAGGAGAAAAAACCTTTCGATTCTTGAGAATTCTGTTCCATAATGGCATACGAGTAGTCTCTCATACGAGTAGTTCGAGTAACTGCAGGCATTACAATCCTGAATAGTGTGTTTTAGAAAAGAATGAAAAATGGAGGAATCAGAAAATTGATAAGCGCGCGGTTGCAATATCAAACCGTATCTTCCCCGCATGCCAGCGATTTGTTCTTCCATCCAGCGACGAACTTCTCTTTGTAACTTTTCGGATCCTATTGGACGTAGGGATAGTTGCAGTGATACTCACTGAACACAGCACGCTGATTGTTTGTCATTGTTGACTAGAGTTCGAAAAAAGGAGAGGGTGTGTGAAATGAAGAGACTGCGACCCGTATTTCGAATTCTATTGACGGTCACGATTGACTTTACTTGTTTGACTTAATTACTTGACTTAATTATTGACTTAATTACTTGTTTAGAGCTTCTGCTTGTATCACAGGCCATAGCTGTTTGGAGCTTTAATACAATAACAATTGCTCACTTGCATAGACAGAACGATCGCTCGTTGCCATTCCAACACTTGTTTTCGAATGCGGCAAAACCGGCGCCAGAGATGCAACCCTTAACGAATGTTGTTTTTTTGTGCTAGTCAATGTTTTTTGACTCACAGTGTTCACGAAAAATTCGCTTCTATCAATGCCCTTTCTTTTATCTCCATCCGTGTAATTCCACCGGCTCACATAGCAGTAGTCGCCGCAGCAATACCCGCTAGAGTTCGAAATACGGGTAATCGTCTATTCATTTCACACACTCTCTCGCCTCTCTGACCGATGAGAGAGTGTGGGAAATGAAGAGAAGATTATCCGAATTTCGAACTCTAGTACCCGCTGAATCAAACAATAAATTCAATTCAATTCAATTTGTTTATCCACCAGGTTAAAGGGGAATATATATTTGCATTAGGGTTGGCAATACGGAGTTTGCAACGTTGCAATGGAGGGGAGGGAGGGATGCAACGTTGCAAAGAGAGAGCGAGGGGAGGGGGAGGGATTGCAACGTTGCGAAGAGAGAGCGAGGGGAGGGGGAGGGATTGCAACGTTGCAATAGGCTTTGCAACGTTGCATCCCTCCCCCTCCCCTTCCCTCCTCCTCTTCCCCCTCTTCCCAACCCGGCGCGACTAGAGCGCGTGCGCTTCTCATCTCAAAGCTTCAAAAGGCAATGTGCCCTACTCGCAGGAGCTTTCGCAGTTTTTTCTAAATGAGATTATAATATGATGCAATGACAAATATTCCAAATATATGATACTCAATAGCTTTACTTTGCTAGTAGATTTACATTTCCGATGAGATACCAACTAAAATTTTGAGCAGTGCGCGGTTTTTTCTTTGAAGACACTCAGTGGTGATGAAATCGGTGGAATATCGAAATTAAAAATGGTTTTAATTATCGTTTGCATATTAATTTCCGTGAAATTTGATGAGGGAACTGTTTTCCGAGCTCGGAAGGTCGTTGCAACGTTGCAAAGCCCATTGCAACGTTGCAATCCCTCCCCCTCCCCTCGCTCTCTCTCTTTGCAACGTTGCATCCCTCCCTCCCCTCCATTGCAACGTTGCAATGTCGCAACCGTTTAGCCAACCCTAATTTGCATTCAGCATTCAAATGAAAATTGGCCTATGCAACCAAGCAATTTTATGGTCGTCAGAGGACGTTCACGCTTGGTGGTACACGCAGGTACGGTCACCCAATCAATCGCCAGGTGTTGATTTTACTTATTTTCTTGCAACATAAATCCAATAACCTCTTCGCGGAATCAGTACGCCGGAAAAGGAACAGACCAGAATATCGATTTGTCAATGCGACACAGATGAAAAGAAGGAGAAACATGCTCTCTCACCGATCAGAGTGACGAGAGAATTTTGTGAAATGAAGAGACGATTACCCGTATTTCGAACTTTAGTCAACATCACTTACTCTCTGCTATGGCAAACGACCGCGAGCGACGGAAAGAGAAGCTTGAGAAAGAACAGCAATTGGCCCGTGCGCATCTCCATTTCGACAATCGAGATACTCAACCCTCCGTTACAAATGCGCTCAACTCCCCGGATAACGCGGATAATCTCTCGATGTTTTAGAGTGTGATTGTTCATGTTCAATACAAATAGCTGTACAAGTGGGAATGATGAGATTCATTATGATGATCACTATTTTTACGGGTTCAAGAGAATTGTTGTGAAGAGATAAATAAAAATATAACACGCAATTCAAGTTCCTTACGCCCTGCGCCCGGCCTGTAGACTAGAGTTCGAAATAGTTCGAAATCGTCTCTTCATTTTACACACTTTCTCGCCCCTCTGACCGGTGAGAGAGTACGAGAAGTGAAGAAACGATTACCCGCTTAACTCGAACAGTGAAAGGAGATCCGGAGGGCCTAATCTTTTCTTCCGACCTACTTTACCGCGTGATCTAGCCACTACCAAATTCCCTTTCATGCCGATTCACTTTCCATTTTCATTTTATTTTTGACAACCCTTGTTCGTTCAAATGCAACATGGGATTATCTCTCCCTCCTATGCTCGAATGTTCAAGATTTTGTACGTGCGCTCATCGAGTGTTCAGAGTGTGCGGTGACTAATAACGATGAGAGTGCTCCTGAAAACAAGAGTATACTATTCCATGATACTCCCTCATCTCACTTGACCAACGCGAACAATCGCGCATGTTCAGACCGGAAGATAATCCATTCCATCCGGTGAGATTTAATATCGTTTTGTTTCACAGTCAAGGTTGCAAAATCACCAAAATACGACTCTGCGCATTTTTATTTTACAAATTCAGGAACATTTAAAAAACATGTTGCACATTTCATAACTTTATTTATGTAACTAGTCCTCAACGTATCCCGTGATCGTTGCGATTAAATCATATGCGAGTCTGCCCCAGATGGAGGGCGATTTCGTCACTCCCCAAGCATCCCAATTTGTGTCGGTCGTTGCAGTTATTGCAGGAGCCGGGCACGAAGGTTCTGATCATTACTAATTTATTTATTTTTAAATTGAAAAATTAAACCTGTCATTTTCACATATTTCTTCGCTTTTTTCACGTTTTTATTGCATCTGTTTTTGTTACAAATAATGAGCTCATAATTACCCATGATCATAAAGTAGCCTGGCTGGAATGGAGAATAATCATAAAATTCTCTGAATAATACAAGTCAAACCTGATATAGTCGCGGACTTAACGTCTCGTTGTTTGTGATACAGCCTCTCTCGGGTTGCTTTCCAGATTTCATTAAGTATTCGTCATATTTGATATAACAGAAATCACCCTAAAAAATTTCACTGTTTTTTTCTGTAATTACATTTTATTAAACAAAATAATACCGTGCACGTTTGATGTACTTTATCACCCATGAGACAAGTTACCTGAAACAAACGTAAAATGAAAATAAATATTATTAGACTCAAACTTTAGACTGATACTGTTTCAAACTTTTCAACAAATAAAGACTCAAACTTCAACTAATTAATAATTTTGTTTAAAGCCCACCACTTCCGAGCGTAATTGCTGCTCCTCCATGAGTATAGCATCACAGTTGTGACCCTGCAATTTTTATTCCATTTCGAATTTCAACCTGGTTTCACTACCGTATCACACAAGCACTTTACGACACTGCCTTCGTTTTTATCGCTTTCGAAGCGCGCGCACGATTGCGGCTGCATGAAGCTGAAAAAGTTGATGTGAAGCAGTGACGCCAATTCACTTGCCAATGCTGAGAGTCATTATCGATTAATTGGGTATTGGGCTACAATCGATTTACCTCTTTTTACTATGGAGTGATCAATTAATTGGGTATTGGAATGGAAAATATTGAAAAATAACCTTTCGATACTCGTCAACTCGGTAGCGGGAGCACATCTTCTCTTGGCATAAGTGGAATACTTTGAATAATGGCATGCGATGCAATCCTGTTTTAGGAAACTTTATAGGAAACTGTCAAAAATAATTTAACCGTATAGCCTCCGCACGTTATCGATTTGTTCTTCCAGCTGGCAAGGAGGCTCGATTTGTAAATTTTTGGCCATTCTTGGACGTAAGGGTAGTTGCAGTGATATTCGCTGAAGAACGCGCGCATTTCCTGAGCAACTTCTCCGATAAAAAATTCTGAATTGGTCTGTCTGTATGTTTTCGGCTATAACGCAAGTGAAAAACATTAAAAAAAATATTTCCAGTAGTTTCAAAGTTATTGGTTTCTGGACCGAGAATTTTTCCTTAGAAATTATCTCGCTCACTCGCAGAGGCAAAACGAGCGATCATTACTGTTCCAGCACTTGTTTTTGAACGCAGCATACGCAGTCCCACGAACGCAGCCCTAAACAATTGTGTTTTATACACAATTTCTGAATCAAATTATATGGGTCTATGTCACTCACTTATTCCGCTCATTCAGTGTTCAACTTACAGAATTAGTGACAAATTCATTTCGAGCACTATCATTCCACCGTATGAACGAGCAATAGTCGCAGCAGTGGTATTCCCTGCAACAATTGGTTGTAAAGCCAGAAGTTCAGTATCATCTAGAAGTGACTCCTTCCGCTTATTCGTATCTTCCCAACCACCCTCCTTCTTCCCTAATTCCAAAATTAAATCATGGCTCGATCTTTGATCTCTACCCACCCCCCTCCCCTTTCCCCTACCCTTGCTGCCGCAAGAACCGAATCGACAGGGTGGAGGACAGGTTAGCAGGGGACATTTGAGCAGCAGCGGAAAGGGGACATTTGAGCAATGGAGACTAGAGCATTGGACAGATGAGCATCGTACATTTCAGCAATGGATGTTTGAGCAATCAGAACGGGAGCTTGGACGTTTGAGCAGCGGCTAGGGGGTGCTTCCCACAGAGTGGACATTTGAGCAGCGGCTAGGGGGGCCTTTCCACAAAGTGGACATTTGAGCAGCGGCTAGGGGGGCCTTCCCACAGAGTGGACATTTGAGCAGCGGCAAGGGGGCCTTTCCACAGAGTGGACATTTGAGCAGCGGCTAGGGGGTGCTTCCCACAGAGTGGACATTTGAGCAGCGGGCCAGGGGGGCCTTTCCACAGAGTGGACACTTGAGCAGCGGCTAGGGGGGACTTTCCACAGAGTGGACATTTGAGCAGCGGCTAGGGGGTGCTTCCCACAGAGTGGTCACTTGAGCAGCGGCAAGGGGGCCTTTTCACAGAGTGGACATTTGAGCAGCGGCTAGGGGGTGCTTCCCACAGAGTGGACACTTGAGCAGCGGCTAGGGGGTGCTTCCCACAGAGTGGACATTTGAGCAGCGGGCCAGGGGGGGGGGGCCTTTCCACAGAGTGGACATTTGAGCAGCGGCTAGGGGGGACTTTCCACAGAGTGGACATTTGAGCAGCGGCTAGGGGGTGCTTCCCACAGAATGGACATTTAAGCAGCGGCAAGGGGGCCTTTTCACAGAGTGGACATTTGAGCAGCGGCTAGGGGGTGCTTCCCACAGAGTGGACACTTGAGCAGCGGCTAGGAGGGACTTTCCACAGAGTGGACACTTGAGCAGCGGCTAGGGGGTTCTTCCCACAGAGTGGACATTTGAGCAGCGGGCCAGGGGGGGGGCCTTTCCACAGAGTGGACATTTGAGCAGCGGCTAGGGGGGCCTTTCCACAGAGTGGACATTTGAGCAGCGGCTAGGGGGTGCTTCCCACAGAGTGGACACTTGAGCAGCGGCAAGGGGGCCTTTTCACAGAGTGGACATTTGAGCAGCGGCTAGGGGGTGCTTCCCACAGAGTGGACACTTGAGCAGCGGCTAGGGGGTGCTTCCCACAGAGTGGACATTTGAGCAGCGGGCCAGGGGGGGGGGCCTTTCCACAGAGTGGACATTTGAGCAGCGGCTAGGGGGTGCTTCCCACAGAGTGGACACTTGAGCAGCGGCTAGGGGGGCCTTTCCACAGAGTGGACATTTGAGCAGCGGATAGGGGGGCCTTTCCACAGAGTGGATATTTGAGCAGCGGCTAGGGGGGCCTTTCCACAGAGTGGACATTTGAGCAGCGGGTCACTTCCTACTTCGGTTTCTACGGCCTTGGACTTTTGAGCAGAGAGAAGGGGGGGGGGTGCTCCTCTCTCAGCTTGATCATTCTTTCTACAGTTGCCAACATCCTCAGGCAACATTTTCTGAATTTTCCGAGGAATTTTTTAAATTTTTTTTGTTGTTTTTTTCTCAACAATGGTTCCCTTATTATTCTGAACTTTTTTCATATATTTTTCTTGTTTTTATTATTCGATCGATATTATTTAGGAATTCGCGGAAATCGGAATCGAAATTCATATAGGGCCACTATTACTACCTTGGTTCTTTATATCTAGTAGTGCATGGTTTCGATCATTTGTTGCTAGTTAATTCAATTTACTTTTGCGTGAACAATTTCTCACCTTATTTGCGAATTCCCTTTACCAAGAGAATGTCTGGTGCTGTATACAGAAACCCCATATGAAATCATTCTAACTTTGCCAAACCACGAGCTGAGCGCTTGAGGATGAAACTTACAGGGTACCCATACGTTCACTACCACTTGCCTGGCTCTATTCGTCGAGTAGCATATGGTACCGATCGTGTGCTACTTGATGCGTGATAGTTTATCACTGTTTCGGCTTGTCCGAGACGTCTGCGTTACCATCATATGCGAGATCTCTTAACTGGGTCTTGCGCTTCTGTTCATTGCTTCTTGTGTTCCTAACACAATTCGGTCCATCATCCTCTTTTCGAAGGGAATCATGTGAATCCGATTGAGTCGCTCGTTAACTCGTCGGCTCTCTCTAAACCTCATTATCACCGTAAGGTGCTCGTGAGTAGGTAACTTTTTTTAGTTACCTGGTTGATCCTGCCAGCGGTGATATGCTCAGATAAAAGATTAAGCCATGCATGTCTAAGAACATATGTGTAAACATGAATCTGCGAACGGATATTTACGTTGATTTTGGAGCACATCAACGAGCTGCTAGCAATAGTGGCACGCACTTATTCGATCAAAGGGGTAACCCTTTTTGCGGCAGATCTTGCGAATCATATGGTCTTGAACAGAAGTATTGGTACAAATCAAATATTGATGGAATTCTATGGGTCAATAAGTTTTTGCCTTGATATATGCGTACGGAAGATCATATATGTAAACATTGTCGTTATTATGTGCGTGAATGTGATGTGCGTGAATGTGTTCGATGTGTTTAGAGATACCTAAACACGAATCTATGATTCTTTATTCGTAGATGTCTGCCGTGCCTCTCCCACTTCGCATGCCATCGGATACGCTCCGATCAACCAAGGGAAAGAAGTTGTACTCCGATGACAATGAGTACATCTATCGTGTTTCTCATATGGTGGGAGCGGATACGAAGCTTCGGTATATATATATATATATATAATCGTTATCACACATTATATTCTGACATCTTATCAGATGTGTGAAGGCCGGTTGCGGTGCTAAGGCCACTATCGGAGCCAGCGGTGAAGCGCTCATCAATGCGAATACGACTCATACTCATGCCCCTTCGGATTACCCGCTGGAGGTTAGCAATTGCTGAACTTTGCTATATATTCTGAACGCTTGAAGGTGTATGGCGCAAGGAAAGCAGTCAAGTTCTTGAGAAGCCAAGACGTGGCTCCTAAGGCCGCTCTGACGGCAGTGACTGCGCAACTGAATCCTGCAGTCGTACCTTTCCTTCCCTCTGCGGCTGCCCTGAAGAAAGGTTTTATATTTTCCTGTTACGAATCATATCGAATATATGAGAATAATATGATTATTCGAGGAGCGCAGCGTCTGGTGCCTGCTCTTACGTCGAGCAATTATCCCTATGCACCGCAGACCCTCCTTATTACCAGAGACGGTAGAGTTATTTTCGTTGATAACTAACGGAATATTTATTCCAGGCTTGCCATTTATGAGGTATAACTCTACAAATACTTCTCCAGATGGATGCGTAGTTTTCTGTACTTCAGCAAGTGAGATATACGGTAGAGTTATTTTCGTTGATAACTAACGGAATATTTATTCCAGGCTTGCCATTTATGAGGTATAACTCTACAAATACTTCTCCAGATGGATGCGTAGTTTTCTGTACTTCAGCAAGTGAGATATTTCATTCAGTAGATTATGAAATGAAGATTTATGTGGGTCATTTTGTAGGCGTAATGCTTATGAATAATAACGGAAACTGGTCCACGGATGGGACCTTCAGGGTGGCTCCGCCCCCCTATTCGCAGCTATTTGTTATTGGCGTACAGGTACGACTGATCTTTCACGTGTAATAACACAAGTTATATTTGCTTAAGATAATTTAAGCACTGCATTTTGCAGGCTGGACATTTATTTGTTCCCACAGTGTTCGCGCTGTTGAAGAGCAAGAGAGTTGAGGCGTATCAGGAAATATTCGACTCCGTAATCTCCATGGGAGTGACGAACTCACCCTCAGTAATCCTGATGGGTGAGTGTGACTATAATAGTTGTACCAACTCGAGGAATAATTTAACAAATAGATCTTTTTTTTAAGATTTCGAGCGAGCCATCTCCACGGCTGCCAAGAGAGCCTTCCCTACGGTAGATGTAAAGCGCTGTCTCTTTCATCTCTGTCAAACGATCTGGAGACTAGTGCAGGTATTTATAGTTTCAAACTCTGAAATTATTCAATTTTTTTAGTCTAATGGGCTTGTGGGCGACTATAAGATACCGACTGTGAAGACGACGATCAGATGTCTGGCAGCGCTCGCCTTCCTCGATCCTGCAGACGTAGTGTATTATGGTTCTCTAGCCGCCTATTCGGCCATTTCCACACCGCAGTGCCAGCGTGAGTTATTAAAATCGAGAATCCATTTATTCATTTTTGTTGCAGCTGTCATCGACAGTTTTGGTCGCAACTACGTTGGATTGGACACAACCGGAAACGTTCATATCCCGATGTATCACCTGGAAGAATGGACTGTTCGGGATAGAATTCTTCGTTCATTTCATGCCTCGAACTCCGCACAGGAATCGTTTAACGCCAGCTTGAAGGTTAGCGAGCGCATTAAATAGGTTAATAATTAATTTATTTTGAGGGAATTCCTGCCAAGTGTGCCGTGAGTCATCTGGAAGGAGCACTATTGGAAGTGGCTAATTATTGGGAGGATGAGCAGACTAAGGCTACTCAGTCGAATCTGTATCTGTGGCAGTACAGGAAACAAGGAAATAAGAGACGATCTGACGAAGAGAATCGAAGAATGGCCCTTGCAAATGGAGCAATGGGACAGTCCAATCTAGATCATCTTAAGTCTCTATCCATGTATGTGAAAATGGACTAGGTCCATATTCATTGCCCAATTATCTGTGCTATTTAGTTGCCCGTTCTCGTTGACTGCTGTTGTTATGGTTAGATAAAGTATGAGTTTCAATTCATCCCGGCTCGAATATTGCACAATAAATGGAAAAAAAATACAAAAAAAAGTGAAAATAGGAAGATCGGATGAATGGGAAGCCAGAAAATAGTGTCTGCACAACGTTTAAAGTTCCAGTAAGGACGAGGAGAGCGGCAAAACTTGGGAAACTTCCTTTCTGATCGGCTCTGGCAAGGCCGTAGGAGTCTCCCTCGAAGTTCGTAGAAACCTTCCCCCTAGCCGCTGCTCAAGTGTCCACTCTGTGGAAAGGCCCTCCTAGCCGCTGCTCAAGTGTCCACTCTGTGGGAAGCACCCCCTAGCCCCTGCTCAAATGTCCACTCTGTGGAAAGGCCCCCTAGTCGCTGCTCAAATGTCCACTCTGTGGAAAGGCCCCCCTAGCCGCTGCTCAAATGTCCACTCTGTGGAAAGGCCCCCTGGCCCGCTGCTCAAATGTCCACTCTGTGGAAAGGCCCCCCTAGCCGCTGCTCAAATGTCCACTCTGTGGGAAGCACCCCCTAGGCGCTGCTCAAATGTCCACACTCTGGTCATACCCTCTGGCTGCTCAACTATCCATTGCTCATCTGTTCATTGCTCTTATCTCTAATGCTCAAGTCAGGCCCGCTGCTCAAATGTCCCCTGCTAACCTGTCCTCCACCCAATCGACAACGTCGACGGACATCCGTCTCTGGTCAACTCTCTCGCACCTCTATGTACATTACTCTGACGGAATTAATAATGAATGAATGAATGAATGAATGAATGAACTATCGCCATGACTCGACAATAACTCACCCACCCCCGTAGCAAACGACGGCAAACGAAGGAATGGCGAAGTTGAAAAAGAACAACAATTGCACTGTACCCATAGCGATCCGAAACGAGATTTTGAGATCCCATTTAAATTCTCTTCCGATTAAATCCGATTATCTCTTGAACCTCGTATGCGTGAAAAGATCACGAACGCTAGACCGATGACTAATATTAGTTTTTAAAAATGGAAGCATCTAAAAAGCTTCAGAATAACTACATTTCAATGGCTTTGTGATCGGCGAGACGGGGGTAGCAAAAAGCTCATTCTAAACGAAATCACTAGTTCAAAAGCGCGTTGGATAGCTATTACTATCCCCAATCGTTTGAGGACATTGCAAACTGTGTCGTTAAAGGTTGAGTAGGTCAAAATCGAAATAATCGTCAAAGACATAGGTGAATTTCGCATTTATAGAGATGGCACTGTTTGCAACCTGAAAAATCGATTCCTACTTTTTATCCAAGCGACTCAGTCAAGAAAAAGCAAAGAAAAATCATCACCCTGAATTGTGCTCCATTTTTAAAGGTTTCAGTACGCGCGTATTTCCTCTCTTCCTACTCACGCTAAACACAGTGTGAGCGCCAGAGGGGATAGTCAAATGAGAGGAGAGAGGAGAGAGGCACACCACACCCTCTCCCTCCGCCTGCTGTTTCTAACCCGTCGTGACTAGCACACGCTCTTCCTACACAAGACGGAATTTCTCCTCTGAATTGTCTCTCACGACTCGGCGAAGCTCTTGCCTCCGAATTTTGGGAATGAGCTTGAAATAAGCTCCGCCCCCTTTCCCTCTCGTCTCGCTTTTCCCCCTCTCCAACAGTGCCTTTCTCGGACTGCAGCGCAACTCGGAGACAAGATATCGACAAACGGCCAAAAGTATGATGTTATTGGGACCATGAGGGACAGTTTCCACTCGAGTTTGACAGATTTGTGATAATTCGGCAATCTACGTTGTGGTCCCTACGTATTCTGATGTAATGGAACCGACGAGATCTATGTCAAGAATGGAGGAGATGTGACTCTCGTCACTGAAGAGGTACTGGCACAACCTTTACAGAACAATTGTCTGACATCTCATTTCACAACGCGCAGTCCTATCGGAGACGAAAGCTAGCAGCATGGAAATGAGAATGCCAAACGATTTTTTTCCTTTCGAAGCATAATTCTTTTGGAATTGAATACTTTTTTTTTTTCAGGACTATCATCAATACCACACTGACAGATATAAAACGGGCATTGTTCTGCACACGTTTTCGCATGCTCTGCCGATTATTGGAAATCTATCCGAGCAAAGATCGATTGAGCAACTCAATTTACAGTTGAACGCGCACGAGGTTTTTTTCTTGATTTACACTATTTTCGGCAAGATTAGATTGCTCAAGATAAGCTCACGGGTCGCTGAAATTATTTTTTTTAAATCGATTGGATCTGGCCGGTGTTGATCATCTCATTTCCAGGCCTTCGAGAGGGTCCTCGTCCGGACGTTGATTAATCGCAAGTATCCCCATCTTGTCAACTACACTGCTAGTAGAATTTACGGTCCGGATCAGGCCACCGTTTTGTTGATCGTGACCTTTTTGATAACTTTCATCGTTGGTGTCTATGTGTGGTGCAGGTGCTGCTACTGGCTGAATTTTATGAGCAAGAAGGATTTATTGTCAAAGGCGCAAAACGATGTAGAATTGGATTAGAAATCGTTAAATATTTTTATCATATCTAAAACCCACTTCCTTGTTTAATCGTTGAATGTTGAAAAGAATGCCCTTAGCTTCAGAATATCTTCATTTTTATTATGTGTTCTACCTAATCTTCCATAAATCATGATAAGGTGGCGATAATATCATTAACGAGTCTTGACCAGGTCCACCTGAATTCGGCTTAGTAACTCCCCAAGTCGCCCAATTCATAGCTGTCGGCGTTTTAGTGACGGGTAGGATGGATCTAAGAATTTTTTTGATTAAAAATCGAGAATATCATTTGTGCAACACCCGAATCATTTTTGTAACACCGAACATCGCTCACCTGTGATGGTCACGAATTGCTTGGCTTTCTCGAAGTTTGCATTGCACTTGTTTTTGTCGCAAATGCCAATTTGATAGTTGAGCATTAGCGTGAAGAAACCTGGCGGCACAATAAATGTAATAGATATGTAATTATTGCTATAAAATATTCACTCGATGGTTGGCTCGATTTGAACCGGTATCATAGGAATAGTCCCCGCAACAGTAGTTGCTGGAAATACACCAGAGAGAATCTTTTTCTGTTATCTTCGCTTCGGAAAAATACACAAAAAAATCTTCAAAGTTCTATTTGAGATATGGAGAAATCACGTACCCTCTAGAATAATCGTAGCAGATTACAGCTAGAGATGAATTCACAACAGTTAGGAGGAAGAGAATTTTAGGCACATTCATTGTAATCAAGGTATTTTCAGGAATGATTTATCATTTGCTGTGATCAAAATAATTGAAAATTTATGAATGTAACTGTTAGACAGAAAAAAAACATTCAGAGAGCAAACACATGCATGAACTAAATTTTAAATGATTGGTTTTCACCACGAATTTGAATTTATTCATTCCGCTCGGAATGGGATTATCCACGGATTTGCGCACACAGTACGCGAGTCTTCGGACTAGAGTATCTTCCCCTCACTTCTCTGACCGGTGAGAGAGTTTGAAAAATGAAGAGACGAATACCCGTATTTTGAACTCTGCCATGGACACTTTCCGCTTATACGAGAATGTATTGACTGACTCAATCAGAGGTATTACCCCAAATTGTAAAAAATATATTGGAAATTTCATTTTGGAAACGTTTTATTGTAAATAACCATTGGGAAATGACTTTTTAGAAACTGCCGTTTTGTAAATTTCTTGTTGGAAACGCTAGATGGGAAAGGGCGCGGAGGAAGAGGGGTCAAAGCGTAGGGAGAGGGATCGATAATTGTTGGGAAGGTAGATCAAGAGCGCCTCTCCCCTCTCTCCTCCCTGTCTCTCTCCATTATCGATCCCTCTCCATACGCTTTGACCCCTCTTCCTCCGCGCCCCTTCCCATCTACCGTTTCCAACAAGAAATTTACAAAACGGCAGTTTCTAAAAAGTCATTTCTCAATGGTTATTTACAATAAAACGTTTCCAAAATGAAATTTCCAATATATTTTTTACAATTTGGGGTAATACCCAATCAGAGATCATTTTTATCCGAGTATTGCTCACAATCACTTTAGCATAGTAGGACAATGAGGGTTATTTTCACATAGTGAATAACGGGTCAGCCATTGTATAGCAAAGCCAGTATTTATCCACAAATTCTCAAGCAATGTTTATCCATCAAATCCCGTGACAATAGCAATAAGGTTGTTCACGAGGCTAGTCCACATTGTGGGAGGGGTTGTGAATGGAAATGCGAACGAATTGTGAGTTGTAGCGGCAGGTGCAGGGCAGAAGGGCACTGCAATGTTTCATCATGAATTAGTTACATAGAAAATAACATAAAATGACGCAAATGAAAACATTTGATTGAGGAATCATGCAGGATGGTAGGTCATTGGCGATCAACGATTGATGATTGCCAAATTGGAACAAAACAAAAAATGAGATACAGTAACCTGGCACTGACACGGAGCTGCTTGCGGTCGACAAATACTCATTGCAATTGTCGGTTTTGCAAATGACAATTTCGTAGTCATACGTGAGAGTAGTGTAACCCGTCTGAAATTACCCTGATAGTTGTCCTGATTTCTCGGATTCGCAATGAACTTTGATGGAAATTGGAAAATGGTTGAGCCGCAATATGTTTAATCGAAACTTGAAGTTCACAACTTGGAATGAAACTTTAAAAAAAGAAAACGATTGACCTACCTGATAAAGCCCTTGGTAGATCGTCTCATTATTCGTAATGCAGCCTCTCTCCAAAGCATAGACGTCCACGTAAGAACTGCGTATGTAACAGAGATCTCCCTGTGATTTTACTTCAGCTTTTCATAACTCATAAGATACATTACCTTGCAAGTCCGCTTCCCACTTGCTTCCATGTAGCAAGTCACCTGAAATGGGCATGATAAAAAATATTCAAAAAATATCTTACAGCTTGAGACCGCAATGTCTGCTCGCTCGCCATTGAAACGTCACAGTTGTCTCCCTGAACATCAACGGATTCAACAAAGAGTAGGGATGGCTTGGCAAGAAATGGAACTTCTCATTTCGCGTGCTCTCTTGCCTCTCGGACCGGTGAAAGCGCACGAGCAATATAGAAACTATTATATACCCGTATTTCGAACTCTATCAACATTTTAATCAATAAAAAAAGTTCGCTTAAAACGATCTCTTCAACCCGTTTTCACCGCACTCAAAATGAAGAGACGAACTCTTCATTCTGCGGCCTTAATGTAGGTGTGCCTACCGTATCGCACAAGCACCGGATTACGTTATCTCCTCTTGATTTTTGGAATCTTGTGCACGATTGCGGCTGCATGAGACTAAAAGATTAACTGAATTTATTGTATAATATTTACATTCAAAGTTCAATAACAATTTTTTTACAACCTTTCAATATCTGTGAACCGGCGATCGCGCTTGCAGCCTTTCCATGCGTATCCATTATCGAGTTTTTGCTCGCAGGCAAGGCAATTCTAAAGCGAACAATCACCATAGTAAAGGTAAAGGTTCAAGGCCCGTGATGTACTACGGGCCCACTGCTAGGCCAGTGACTATTTTATAAGGTCAATTCAGTCCGGCCGCGTGATTTACCGCGTGATCCAGTCACTTCGTGTCGCAATGAGCCATTATGAGCAACAAAAAAAGATCGAATACCGTTTCATCGCCACACGTCAATGATGTGTTGAACCAACTACGGAGGTATTTTTCTGCTATTTGGTGCGCTATCACGATACCCGCGTAAGGATAGTTGCAGTGATACTCGCTGAATAATGCACTTTTTGGAGATCAAGTTGAAAAATATTGTGGATTCTTGTTTTTACTTACTCGCAAATACAAAACGAACGGCCATTATTGTTCCAACATTTGTTACGGAATCCGGAATATATATTTCCCCGAACACATCCCTGAAGTACAGACAGAATTAAATATATTTTCCCCGCCAGTGGTATGGCTCAAACGAGAAATAAAACAAAACATAATGATTAGTTATGGTAACATCTGAAAGTTCTAACGCATTTGAGCGGAACAACGTACTGTAGCATCAACGTAAATCGAGGACAAGTTCAGCCTGTTCACAAAGCAGTAGTCACCGCAGCAGTAATTACTGAAATTTGTAATACTTCATTATTTGAGAATATCAGGTGCGGATTTAAAAATGTAAGTAATCTTTTTTTTTCAAACACAGAGAATGAATGGATGATTACTCATTTTCGAACTCAAATCGTAAAGAAAATCCTTACTTATTCCAGTTGTCGTAGCAAATAACGGCAATGGATGGAAGAAGAAAATTCAGGAAGACTAGAATGCGCAATATCCACATGACAGATCAAATTGTTTAGTGAGCGCGAATAAACTCTATGGTTCGAAATATGGGTAATCGTCTATTCAGTTCAGGCGATAGGGGGGGGGGGAGAAACGATTACCCGGATTTCGAAACAAAACTCTAGTTCGCGAGCAGATTATAGTCATGAACGAGATCATCCTCATTGCGAGCAATGTTCTCGAGTTCTCATTTCATCTTATCTCTTGTCACTCAGAGAAACCATGATCTATTGCAAATAAAAGCAAAAAAAAGAGAAGAAACATCCATCTGCAGTGATCAAGGAAGTTCATTCGGGTTCATTCATATTTTTACATTTTAATTTTTTAAACAGTGTATTATAAAGTTGCGAGGGCCACATAACTGCGAATGCTACGAATTTATCGCGATACAGAAACTGCGAATCAGTGATCTTCATCGATAGAGACGGTGAGTGGGGATGAATTCTTTGGGGATAATCGATAATGATTTAGTAATGATGCATTCTTGTTCTTGGGATAATCGATAATGATTTAGTAATGATGCATTCCTTCTTCTTGTTGTGCGTATTCATATTCATCGTGGCGCACGTTTCCTCCCAGTCCGGCCAGAATCTAGGAAGCGGATTTTATTGATTAGACAGACTGGAAGAAATCCCGCTGTTCGCAACTTCTGCTCAATCACTGACTACACTGATACTGTGACCAAAGAAGGTTCAGTCGGAGAACCATTCTACGATCAACACTTCGGAAGCACGTTACATTTAGCTTACCTCTCCTTCATTCTCTCCACGAATGCTCTCAGATTCGGATACGTTTCATTGACGTGTTTGGTGAGGAGCTGAAAACGGTTCTAAGAAACGAAAAATGAATAAATTTCTTGCCCCATTAGGTGTCGGCATGTAAACGAGTCCTGCGATGTGACCGAACATGGATGCGTCGAGCTGCAAATGCGGCATTTATTGTTTTTGTACGGATTGAACTAACGAAACCAGTTTTACAAATTCAACAATGTTCCTAGAATACTTTCTTTTGCGGTCCACTCTCTTTTTCATACCTATTTAGATTGACCCGTGTGACCATTAACTAAAACTCCACTCACCGACGTCGGTTTATCCCCTCCAAAATACGGCTTCTCTCCCAAGAAATCGCTGAACGCTTTAAGATCATCCTTGGCGAGTTCTTGAATTTCGTCTGAAATCTTACATTTAGTCGTTGTTTTTTTTCAAAAGGCAGAGCGACAACTAGAAGATCCACAACGATCGTAACGTACAATTAACTACATCATACCGAGCGTGTTGCGCCCCATTCCATGTGCATTCGATCGGTTCACTCCCTGCAATGTGGAAATGCCCGGTCAGATAAAGCGAGAGAGTAAGCGATATGGAGAGAGTTAGACGAGAAAGTGGCTGGTACAATGGAAAAAGGTGATGAGTCTAACCAGTGTCTTGATCATTCTGCGTACGAAGAACTGCTTGATACGTCGGCGGATGCCCGTTCCGTGATATCTACATAGATACTCAAATTTGGGGTGGAGGACAGGTTAGCTGGGGACATTTGAGCAGCAGTGGAAAGGGGACAGTTGAGCAATGAAGAGTAGAGCATTGGACAGATGAGCATCGTACACATAGTGGGCATTTGAGCAGCGGGCCAGGGGGGCCTTTCCACAGAGTGGACACAGAGTGGACACCCACTTCCGATTTTCTTCCTAATTCATCTGTATCATAATATGGAGTGTAACGATGAAGAATAGTATCTACATATCGCTTGCATAACGAATGAGAAGGTGTAACTTCATGAGGGCTGTCCCCAATCCAGAAAACTCGAACCTTCCCCATCCATCATCGGTGAGCAGGAACGGGAAGACGGTCTTGCCGCGAATGGCGATCATGCACCTAAAATTTTTACACTTCTCTTGAAATATTTTGTTCCGTTTACACTGGTGCCACGAACCTAATCCATCGACCGGTCGATAACCTATACACCGAGATATGTACATAGAAAACGAAAACTAAACCAAGTAAGGTGTTCCTCGGCCAGCGCGGAGTAGGCACGTGCAAGGGACAGCTGCTTGGGGTCCGTTGGATCCATGTCGGCCTGTGATTTTAGCATGAAATATCAATTACACCGGATTCCTCGTTTAGCGTTCGGAACACAAGAGGGTGTCTCTTCTCTTCTCACAATATTCCCTTCATCGTAAGTGTGAAAAAGAAAAAGAAAGAACCCATATAAAAAATGTTTCTCACTTTTCCGAACTCCTCCCTCAAGAAGTCAATAATGAGATTCGAATCAGCAATTTGTCGTCCGTTTATTTCCACGAATGGCACCTGAAGGATTAGTTCTCGAAATACGGGTAATCGTCTCTTCATTTTACGCACTCCCTCGTCACTCTGACCGGTGAGAGATCACGTGAAATGAAGAGACGATTATCCGTATTTTGAATGCTATGAAGGATGGACTGTCTCTCTCGTTTCTCTGACGGATGACAGATAAGGCAAAATGAAGAGACGAATGCTCACCTGTCCCTTGGAGGAAAAATTGGTGAACTCGTTGCTGATGTTCTAAAAAATGAAACGTTTAGATTACTGTACCCATTGTATTATTCAATATTCACTCCAAGTAGATTACGATACAGTAGTACGGAAGGATCGGAGTGCTCACGATAGAAGAGCACCACGAGATGCAATGAGCTATCAAAATTTATTGAGATCACACACCGTGAAGGGAATGCCAGCCATTCGGAGCCATGTTTCCGTTTTCAGCGACCATGGGGACAGATTTGGAATGGTTCTGAACACAGTTGCGTAAAATTGGTGAAAAGAATTGCGATCGTCTTCAATTTTGGATTTAGTCTATTTCTTCCTAGAGGTCGAGCTACGGATAGTCGTATTTAAAGGAGGCGTATCATGAAAAATTAGTTCATTTTGTTGAGGTCATGATCCGATTGGAATCCATAACGATGTTAGAAAGCCGAAGTTTGAAAGTAGTGCATCCACTCTGGACCGAGATATCCGCGTTCAAAGTATCAGGAAAAACCAGGGAAAAGCCCGCGAAGAATTCAAATATTTTATGGAGCGCTAATGGGGAGGAAGGGAAGGTAGATCAATGAAAGATCATCTTTGTCTCGTCCGCAATTGATTGGCTAGGGAGGGATTTTTGTTTGCTTCCGAAGGTTCTTCCCATCGACAAAATCTGATCTACTCCTTGGCAATTTTCCAAAAGTTTCTTGGCAATTTTCCAGAATCTTGCAAAACTCGGCATATCGTTGTAAGAATCGCTAGGTGTGAATTTCAAAAGTTCATGATACGCCTCCTTTAACTTCCCCTCAGTTGTGCATTCGTCTAAAAGTGTACACTGAAAGAGTAACGTTGAAACGTTTACCTGCATCGCGGATACTGTATCAGGTAGACATGATTCTTCTGCCAATCTCTCTTGATAAGAGTGTTGGAGGGCATCTGCAATCAAATTTCACGACGAAGAAATTACGATCGATACGACATTTGCCGCGAATCTACGGCATGAATCCTAAAAGCGCAATCTCACTCTCTGCAGATCCAATTTAGGAGCAATAGAAGACAGCTGAGGGAAGGGGAAATTGGAAGACGAGTAGAAAAAAACAATGGACAGTTGAGTGGATCGTAATTCCAGGTAATTACCGATCCACTGAGCAAACAACAGGAAAATAACGGAGCGCAAACACTCGTGCGAACACACGAACAATTATTATCTCAGTACTGTTTAAAATACCGCGCCTTCCTTCATCTTCCACACTCAACTCTGGACGGTTGAGAGAATACGTGCAATAAATCGACTACTACCCGTATTTAGTTCGTTACTTGGCAGTTTACGTTATTGCAGAATGGAAATATAGAGATCTGAATGCCAAACTCTACGAGAAGTAAACAAACACCAACTAAACCACCTATCGGTGCACCTTTTATTCATCTCCGCTCCCTTTTCATTCCATTCGTGGTTGAAGTGGGACCAAAGTACCGCGGTCGCTCTCACTACTGCACCTTTTAGCACACTTTCAACGAGCTAGAGAGCTGGGTGAGAGCATTGGTCTAGGAGAGGGTGAGTGGAAATTATAGCGAGAGGGATAGCGAATGAAAGATCTTTCACGCTGGAGAAGAGTCGGTAGATCAGACTAGAGCTCAGACTAGAGACTACCTTGTATTTTGTCATCATCCCACTCCATGAGCATCATTGTAAAGTAAAGTAAAGTAAAGTACTGAGTCGGTTACTAACGCGTAACGCGTCGTCGACTACCCCACGTCTGAACTGCAACTGGGGCCTAACCTGTGAGAACAGTGGCCTGTTGCTAAAGACTAACCGGCATGTTGTGTGCACGCTGGCGGGGAATTTGGATCGTGTTTACTAGGCACTACCAACATTTCTTAACCCCCTTGGTTGGGTGGATCTGCAGGCGCGGGGGGTCGAACTCGTGACCTTTCGATTCGCATTCTGGCACACAACCACTGCGCTACCCGGCCTGCATGCAATCTAAAGCAATGTTTTCGTCTCTTCAGTTTGCCTTATCTCTCGCTGGTCAGAGAAACGAGAGAGTAGAGCGAAATGAGAGAGGCAGACCATCCATCGCAATCTAGCAACAACAATTTATCACTGGTCTGCGGCCAAGCAACGATTCGACACTCTACAATGCACTGTGCAACAGTCCAGGTCCCAGACCAAAGATCAAAGACCAAAGAAAACAATTCGATATCCTACAATGCACTAGGCAATTCGAAAACACAACACTTCAACTGTAGGGAAACAACGAGGAAACGAAACGAAAACATTACTAATTTAGGCAATGTATCAGCTTATTGCAATCTATCACTGGTCTATAGATTGGTTGATAAATGGAAAGAATAATGGATAAAAAAGTGAGGCAAATTAGAGCAAATCGCTCGTAAACTTACAATGTCTAGGGCACAACTTCCATTGGATACATCAATAAAGAGGAGGAGGTACAAATGGAGAGATCAAAGAGTAAAGTTCAAAGATCAAAGATCACAAATCGTCGATCTACTCCTTCACGCTGACGTCCACGTCGTTGAACGCGTAGCCGTGATTGAGCAGCTCCCTGGAAAGATCAAAGATCAGAGATTAAAATTGTTTTATCAAATAAACGATTGGTGCCCAGCTCGCAGTGATAACTATAGAAACATAAAAAATACAGAACTAAGCACAGAAATAAATACAGAAATAAAAGAAATACAGAAATAAGCACTTCGCATACAAATCAAAATAGTTTTTTTTTCGCATCAGACCTCGCATCAATCAATATCCCGAATTATTTCAGCTATGGTGCGAGCGGTGAAACACAACACAGTTCTCAAAATTGATTCAAACCAGTGAACTAAACTACCTAGTTGTTGAATGTGACTGTCAAAAGACACAACTCAATCATTCACAATTTTGATCCAAACGAACAAGACCATCTAGATAATTAAAGATAAAGATCAAAGTCCAAAGACCATCACTCACTCTCGGATCACCCGCTGCGCCTCCTCCGTGCTCGGTCCACCCGCTCTGCGCTGCGTGGCGCGCCCGCCGCGGTTCGTGAACACGTTGTGCACCTGTAAGAAGACTTTTTTGTATTTGATATTTGATCTTTAATCTCTGATCTCTAAGCATTCAACGCAATATGAAAATGAACACGTTGTGCACCTGTGAAAGAGGAATAATTATTTCTAGTTAGTCTTTGATCTTCAATTTCGCATCTTTGACCTTTAATCAACAGGTATTTATCAGACAAAGAAGAAAAAATTGCAATGTGTACCTAGCAAGAAAACAATTTGTACGTTCCAAATAGGATTGCTTTCAATTTTTTACGATTATTACACATTTATCAATAGGTCGGGTTAGGTGAGAGCTCTGATGTGCATGGCATTCCAACTGGCTTTTCTTGCTTCGTTGAGAAAGTTCGGGCCAACAGTCTTGCGGAAGATATCGCTCCATCTAGTCATTGGTCGACCTCTTCTTCTTTTTCTTGTCGGGAACCATTCGATCACAGATCGGCTCCACTTCCAATTGTCGTCATTCGCGATCTTGTGCAACCAAAACCATTTCCTTTTCTGCGCATCTCGAACAAAGTCCCGAATTCGAGTTGAATCTCGCAACCGCTCATTAGAGACATGATCGAGCACAGTACAACCTACCATCCATCTTTCCATTCGACGTTGAGCCACTGATAATCGATTCATATGTGCATTGGTCAGAGCCCAACATTCGCAACCATACAATACCGCGGGGAGAATGCAGCCATTGAATAAGCGACGTTTGTGAGCCATTGGGATACCCCGATTGATGAGAAATGAGCGGTGTTTGTGAAATTCCCCATACCCTGCTTGAATTCTCCGTGTTATTTCCCAGTCGTCAGTCCCGTTAATTGTTATCCCACTTCCCAAGTATACCACCTTTTCCTGCAATTTTACAACCTTTCCAGCTGCTTTAACTATTCTGGGTAGGGGTTTGGATGTCATTCCGATGGTCTTATCCCCGTTGAGCTGCAGTCCCACTCCCGCCAAAACCTTTTCTAGTTCCACGGCCATGCTTTGAATTTGTCGTTCATCGTGTGAGATAATGACAGCATCATCAGCAAATAGGATATGAGAAAGGAACCGACCATTTATGCAAATTCCCTTATTAGACCAGTCTAATTGGCGGAATGCCCTATCTTAAACTGCAGTAAAGAGTCTTGGGGACAAGCAGTCACCTTGACGAACCCCCTTTCCAACCTTAATTTCCACCTCACTCCCGTTGACCACCAGCGCATTCTTACTTCCCTGAGAGAGACCCGCTAAGAATGAAACCACCTCCGACGGAATTCCTTCCATCTCTATCGATCTGAATACTGCTTCTGTGAATACACTGTCGAAAGCCTTCGATATATCCACAAAAAGCAGATAGATCGGCAGAAAAAAATCAAGACAATGTGCAATGACCGATTTAAGAGTATGGATTGCGTCAATAGTGGAATGGCCTTGTCTAAAACCCATTTGTTCCCAGCTTTTGTTCCTATCCAAGACCGGCGCGTACCTCTTATTGAGCAGTCCAGTTAATGCTTTCTGTAAAACAGGCAGCAAACTGATTGGTCTGTAGTTTTTAGGTAGAGTAGCGTCACCAGTTTTGGGCAGGAGGATAGTGCGCGAGTCACCGAAACCTTGAGGGATGTTACCCATAATGATGTTGTTAAAAAGGGTGGTGAGAGTAGGAACTAGTTGGTCAACCCCAATCCTTAGCATTTCTCCCGTTATCCTATCCTTCCCAGGTGCTTTGCCAGATTTGAAGTGCCTAAGCACTTGGTCTACTTCCGACGCGCAAATAGGTACAAATGGATCCCGTTCTATAACCTCCCTGTATCCTATCCCACCATCTCCCTTGTAAAGGTTGTTGTAAAAAGATTGAAACGCCTCTACAATGCCAGCCTGAGTTAGTTCTAAGTCTCCGTTACCATTCCTAATGCGCGAAATTCTTTCCCTCCCAATAGCTAATTTTACCGGTGCCCTTTTGAAACCCTTTCCCATTCTAATTGCCTCATTGATATAATGGAGGTACCCTTGGTCCCTGTCAGCTTTAAAAGATTCCCTTATTGCCCGATTAACCAGTAACCATTCTACCCGAGATACACCAACTGAATCAAATTTAAGCTCCCTCCTTCTAATTAGTAAGTCCCTGGTCTTTTGTGAAAGCCGCTTTCCACTGGGGGTGAAAGTAGTAGCAATTTTGCCCGCCGTCTGAACTGCCGAAACCACAGTACCGTATTCTGCCCTCCCTCCTATGCGCTTCATTTCAGCTTCTAGGCTGAACTTGAACAGGTCCTTTTCGAGGTGAGCGTCTCCCTTTGCCGGTCTATTTCTCCCTCGCCAAAACCGAAAGGGGAAGGAAATGAAGGATCTAACCATGCGGTGATCGGTAGAAAATTCTAATCGATTCACCACATCTACGTCCATAACCCCAATCCCCTTTGGAAATAAAATGAAATCTATTTCGTTCCTAGCGCGTCCGTTAGGCGAAACCCATGTGAATTTTCTAGCGTCCCTCTTACGGAATAAACTGTTTCCCACCCGTAGATGCAGCCTTTCGCATAAATCGACCACTATTTGCCCCTTATCGTTTCTATTTCCATACCCAAAGTTTCCCACAGATAGTTCCCCCGGTTCACAAACCCCCACTTTCCCATTGAAATCACCCAGGATGACCTTATGCACGAATCTATATCTGTGGCTACCTGTCACTGGCTAATGAAATGCTTGCTCGACCTCGTGAATGAAAGTACTGTACTCGAGCATGTTAATTGAGGCAGGTGCGTAGATCTGGAAAACTCGAATCAGGATTCCATCCGAAATTGCAACATCGAGGAAACAGATCCTGGCAGTTAGAACGCAAAATCGAACAACCTTCTGTTTTACCGATCCACTCACGATGAAACCAACGTGGTTAGGTAGACGAGCAGAGTGGTAGAGTTGCCCATTGCTCCACGAGAGATCCATTTCACCCGCTGACTTCCTCCGTACTTCTGATAGGCCGACGATATCGTACTTGATCTTGTCCAGCGCGTTCTCCAGCTCGATAATCCGCGCATCCTTGCTCAGCGTTAAGCAGTTGAGAGTCGCCAGAGAGAGAGAAGAGCCATGAATATGGTCATACTCTACCACGGTGACCAACCGGCTTGGTAGAGGAAACGAGAGACGGAGCGCAAATGCGAACCGACCGGCAGGTAATCGAGCGCCGCACTCGAATGAATATAAAACTTTCTTTTATATTCATATATATTATATATATAATATAAATGAATATAAAAGAAATATTCATATTTATATTCATATATTTATTTATATTCAGCTTTCATTTTAAAGCTTTCAATAACGGGGGGAATATTGAAGAAAATTTGGTCACAGCACTAGACACTAAACAAAAATTTAAAGATCAACCTGAACGATCAAAGGCCACCCCAATCAACGCCAGAGCTCAAAGATCAAAGACCACCCGCCCACCTGTCTCTGCGTGATGCCGATGGCGCCCGCGAGCATCTCGCGCTCCGCCGGCAGCAGGTAGCTCACGCGCGCCATGATCGCACTGGAAAATCTTTTTAATAATAATATTTACGTTGATTGACAGTAAATTGTGATTATATGATGAGCGTACAACCTCCAATTATTAATGCTTCCATTATTTATTTAAATAAAACACGAAAATTAATAAATTTGTTGTATTTTTTTTTTCCGAAGGTCCGAAGACAAAATTGGTATCACCCGATCGCCTGGTAGTATGAAGCAACGGTGAACACAGAAAATAAAAAGTTGAATCCTTTTTTTGAAAAACAGGCACAGATCATAGAAATCGTGTATTCATGTCATACATGAAAAAGTTATGTGACAAAATCCTACGAAAGTGGGGTGTGTTTATGAAAAAGACTTTGGAAACCGACTAATACTATGAAAGCGGGGTATGTTTGCGAATCGTAGGTAACATGCCTTGACAACGAAACCCTAAATGCAACGAAACCGTTAAATAATTTAATAGTTTTCCACTAGAGTTTTCATGTATGATTCAATTTCAAAGCACAGTAGATGCAAACAAGCATCCACATTGTGATTTTAATACTTCGAAAACCGCTCTGTGGGCCTCATCAAGCTCACCCGAGCAACAAGGCATATGAAGCATCGATGAAACACTAATGCACCTAATGTTCTGGATATGTTCTGAATAGTTCCTCACAATTTTCGAAAACCACCTTTATATTTAAAATTCAACAAACCTGCACAGGCGCCGCTGCTGCGGCGTGAGCACGAGCCGGTCGCGTCGCTGCTCGCGCAGCCACGCCAGCCCGAGGTACTGCTTGCAGTAGATCACCTGATTGTGATAGAAGTATTATCTTACTGAATAGGGCAAAATAGCTGAAAAAGTCCTCTTCTTCGTCCTGGGCTCGATGCCCGGCCAAACCATACGGCGGTGCATGGCGGCCAAAATCTTGGACGATGTGTGATTTTTGATGTGGACGATGTGATGTGTTCAACACAGTGTATGAGGTAAAAAGAAAAGTTAGTATATATATATTGAACAAAATGATAATAAACTCCATAAATATTCGCAACTACCGGGCCGGCAATCAGACCACTACATTTTTTACAGAGCCTATTGTCAGACCACTACACATCCGCATTTGGGAGTTCAAAATACCCCTGTCAACTGTGGCTATTAGTGACCGAGCACTATATATCCTTGGTTCCCGGTTGGTAATGAAAATGCGTGACCACCTTTTTTTTTCTTCCCTAGAGCGGAAAGACTAGTTATAAAACCCGGAATATTGAATATCAGTTCCTTTGAATAACCAATTTGTCGTAATGCCATTGGTGCTAATTCACATATCATTCATAATTTTTATTTGTATCGAGTTATTTCCTGTAAATACGCGCAAATATTTGTATCATTACCAGTGATCAATTATCTAGGTAAAGCTATTGTTTAAGGCGGCAAGTACGTGTTTCAGTCCAATGGCGAAAAGACGGGCACGTATTTACAAAATCTCAAATTTAACTCCATTTTCCGGGTCGGTTTCATTTCCAAAATCAGAAAGAGCGAGTACGGTAAGTTAAAAATGACGTACTAGTTGATCCATGATCATTACCTCAGGTTTCTCCACAGAGGGGCGCTTGCGGACAGGACGGCGAGCGGCCTGGCTGCAAAGTAATAATAATAATAATAATAATATTTATGCTATTTCGATGAAATAACGGTGAAAATAATGTAAAAACAGTCTTCGAAGTACACCTCGTCATTGGACGCACCCGGATGCAAAATAGATTTTTTTTTATTTGCTATTATGTAATGAACAGCGTTCTTGTATTGAGGTCACTCAATTCTCCCCCACTTATGAACCAACGATGAAACTCAGCTCAACGTGGAGCAAATTAAACCTTTGCGTCGCCGATGGACCACCATTTCCGGAATACTCTCAAAATGTTCCACATACCTTGTCTAACAGCAAATAGAGCACTGCTCGTTCGATCACTCTAGTTTTGTTGTTATAATTGTATGTGTGATTTATATTGCATAACCGATGTTCCACCTGGATTGAGGTCATTCTATTCCACCCGGCCGATGAATCAACGGTGAAACTCATTTCTACCTTGTGTAAACCTAGATTTTTTTTACTACGAAACATAAAAAGTGAGATATAAACTGAAAAGGATAGCTTGATTTGGTTTGAACAATCATCGCCGTCTTCCTCCCGCCTGCGTCATCGGCCTCCTCGTCGGCCTGCTCGACCTCCCCCTTGATGGCGCCAGTGAGCAGAGCGGCGAGAGGGGGAGAGGGCGAAAGGAAGGGGCATTGGATAACTCTCCCTATGTCGGGTGTTGCAACCTAATGATTGTGGGACCACGTCAACAATAGGCTACTGGGCGCGCCTTCCTAGAGAAGTTGCTCAAATGTGCGCCCCCAATAACATAGCGGATTTTGACTTATGAACAAGCCTACTTCATCGCCTTCTCCTTTCCCACCACTTCATCGGCCTGCTCGACCTCCCCCTTGACGACGCCCGTGAGCAGAGAAGAAGCGAGAGGGGGAGAGGGCGGAAGGACGGGCGAGTAGGCGCGCCTGAAAGAGGTCAATATTATACAAATTATATTACTAAATTTATCCTAATTTTGCGAAAAGAGATCTAGCGCAAAATATAATGAAAATAATAATCATAATAATAATTAATAATAAATATAAATAACCTAAACAACGATCGCTCTCTTCGTCATTTGTTTATATATGTTTATAACATACAGCGTTGAGCCCGATCGAATTCGCGCACCTGCTTCATCCTTTGAATACTAAAAAAAACACAACACAGACAGCCCCTTTGCGAATACTCAAAAACACCTAGCTGTGTCCATTGCCGTTCGCATTTCCCCCAATCGCTCACTATGGTCTCTATAATAGCACGAAATGCTCACAACTCGGAATCGCGCAAACAATAATATCTACCGTAACCACCCACTGTATCCGTCGAAACATCGTATTTTCTACAAATCAACATTCAATCAATAACCACTAACTCATCACTGCACTCATCGAAGCAGTCACACCTTGCTATTAGCGTTACAATTACAAACCAGCGCTGCTATGGTACTCTAATCTAAGGCGCTCGACTGCCGTACACCGGCTACCGTACTCACCACTGCGCCTCCTCCTCCTCCTCATCGTATCCCACCACGTCGATGTCGTCCGTCATCCGATCGTCATCGTCGTGCCCGATGATGACGTCATCGTGCATCACGTCGCCTGTACGGATCATGGTTAAATACTAAAAAGTAAAAAAAATGTTGAAAAAATGTCGAACACCTACTAATACCCTAGCCAAAAGTCGCTTTTGTTAGAATTTGTTGCTCAAAATGTGTACTGTTTAATAAACAATATGTATGTTCTTTTCTCTTAGTATTTTCACCTCTCCTGATGACGCCACCTTCCTCCTTGACGACTCCGGTTAGCCATGCGCCCGCTGCAGTGGCTGGAGAGGCCGGCAGGACGGGCGTGAAGTGGCGCCTGGGAGGGAAATCAATAATAATTACCTCTAAAGTTCGCAATACGGGCAATCGACTCTCCATTTCACACACTCTCACGCTTCTATAATCGGTGAGAGAGTGTGTGAAATGAAGAAATAATTACCCGTATTTCGAACTCTAATTACCACAACTACTTTATTATGTTACCGTAACCGACAAGCGTGATCATTGCCAAAACACTCACCATTGTCTAGTTAACGTGTTTCATAGGACCAGTAAACATTACATAAAAGGAAGGCAAGTGTAGTGGTGCCAAGGGCTGTTATTACGAGCGCTCGCCGCTCGCGAGTCATTTTTTCAAACTCATTCGCGAGCGCGCCCCGCTCGCGAGCGTTTTTGCATAATGGATAATTGAATTTCATCTCCTCTCATTCTGAACCATTCTTCCCATTCATTCTCAATTGGGTCAGTTTGTGATAGCAGCTTCGAGAGAAATCATTCGCGAGCCATTCGCGCTCGCGAGCGATTTTGCATAACCGCTCGCCGTGCGAAACTCGGCGAGCAATGCTCGAGCGAACACCCCTAGTGGTGCCTGACTGGAAATTCTATAAATAGGTAATCACCACCTTTTTCAAGCTACCGTACTCACCACTGCCGCTGCTGCTCGTCTTCCACGTACTCGACGACGTCCGCGTCGTCGTAGCGGTCGCGCAGGTCGTGCGCGAGGTCGCGACGCGCCGCCTGCAGCGGACGCAGCAGCAGCTGCGGCTGCACGCCCGCAGCAGCCTCCGGCTGCTGCAACAGCTGCAGCCCGAGCGGCGACAGGGGCGCACGCTGCAATATATATTATTATAGGCGTAAAACGCGGAACAGCTTCTTTCATCAATCCTTGCTGGAGACTAACATCCTTACTGCCAGCGAAATATTTTGCAGAATCTATCCAGCTATGAGCAGTTGGTGAAACAGGAATCAACATGGAATAAATGTATTTCCCGCACTTAAAATCGATCGCTAAACCTGTTTCGTATTAGAAATATAAGCAGAAAATCGGAAACATTGCAATTGCCATATCTAAACGGCTATTGAAAAATCGGTGAAACACAACTCCACTTGGACAAATAGTTTTTTTTTTTCGTGAAAACCTGGGATCAATTACCTTGGTAAAGACAATGGTTTGAAGCGGGTATGGTATGTTTTTCAGTACAATGGCGAAAAGACAGGCATATTTTAACGAAATCTCGAATTTTCACCATTTTTACCACCATTTTTCCGAGTCGTCCCGCCTGCGGCGGGTACGTTTTATGTCCAAAACTAAAAAAGCGGGTACGGTAGGTTAAAATTAACGAACTAGTTGATCCCTGGTGGAAACGCCGATTTTATATTATGACGATACTTCAACCTCACAAAACTCGTCGTCATACCTTTTTTCCCGTTGCTCCCCTCTTACATCCCCTAGCTCACCTCCTCCTTTAGCCACGCCTGCGACAGCGGCATCATCAAGTAGAGAACTTATCAACAAAAAATAATAAAAATACGTGAAGCCTGATGCCCACTCACACGCAAAATTCGCAAAAACACACTGTTGTCCGATTTCTAGCTAAAAATGCTTATTCTGAGGTTCCAACGCGAAAACGAAGCAGCTTTTGCCATATAATATGCTTTTGCCATATCATATTAATAGAACCTATGGCATGGCATTTCGATTCATGATCCCACATTCGCAACTGTCTCACCTCCTCCTTGAGCCACGCCTGCGGCAGCGGCATCGCATCGGCCGGCTGTCCTGGAAATAAATGAAATAAATAAAAGAATAAATAAAAAAATAATTATTTAAAATAGCACAACAATTAATAGCACCTTTTATTGTCAACAGGAAAACATCCTTTGTGCCTAACAACACGTGTTGGTGTTAACATCATTAATATTATTATTATTATTTAAATAACCACCCACCGAGTAGCGAGTGCTGCGAGAGGTAGGAGAAGAAGGGCGAGACGGTAGGGGCTGAAGGAATAGTGATGCTTGAACTAACATTTAAAATAATAACAAATTACTATTGTGAGCTGAGTAATGCCCAAACGCTGTATTTGCTTTAAAACTATTCGAAATGAGAAGAAAAGTATTAATTAGCAGCCAGTGGCGTGTATAGTCCGCCTACACATAGTGGGACACTATGTGTAGGCGGAGAAACATCAATCAACACGGGGTTTCCTCTGAATTTGGTAGGAAAATCAGGAAAGCATCCCCGAATAGTGCTCAATGCAACGCACACAGAGGTGAGTGGTATGCAATTATTTCAGATTTACGGGCGAATAAATTTAAATGTTTAACCTATGTTATTCCAATACAATTTTTGCGAACTGGGGGGGGGGGGGGGGTTCAAAGTAATATTAGAGTGGTCGTTTTACATCAGACTTCAGCTCACCTCTTTTCTCGTCGCTGACGTCGTCTGTCCTCTTTTTCTTCTTCCCTCCATTCGCCGTGCCGTTGCCGGCATTAGCTTTGAAGCGATGGGCAGTGGCGTCGCCGGAAGAGAATGCCTGGAATGGATATTTATTAGTAATAACGCACAGTTGTTTATATATTTTAAAAATGTCCCGCAAGCATGTCACGAAAGTGTAAACAAAGAGTAGACAATCGGCTAGTATTGTATTCCACTAAGTGCACAGATCATATCACTGACAGTCCTTGGACGCCAAGGATAAGTGCACGTTGCAACACAAATAAACATGGCAATCTGACCTCATATTTTTCCAATTGTTCTCATGTCATACAGCTTGCTGTAGATCTATATTTTCTTTATGTTTTGTCCTCGCATCGATTCATGAAATGTTTAACTACCATACACCTAGTCGTCAGTGTCCGCCCCATGCTACCATACCCTCAATCATGGTAGGCCCTATTAAGAGCACGCTAATCAATATTGATAAGCAAAAAGTAGTGTTACCACCGTAATCCCAGCCTTCCATGACCTTCCCATTCCACCGTAACCCCTCAATCAACCGTGCCCTCTTTTCTCCTCACACACTCTTATGGCAGGCCGCATTCAGAGCACGCTAATCAATAAATACAATCAGAAACGTGCTCGTATCCGAGCCTTCCGTATCCGCAATCAACCGTACCTTTCTATCGACGAGCGCGCTCAGCGTGCCGCCGGTGGTGAGCAAGTGCAGCGGGAGGAGGTGCGTGTTCGGACGGGAGAGAATCCTGAAACGGCAGAAAGGTTACGGTGGCACTACACCACTCCTCCGGAATCGAATGCAGCGCTTGAGATAAGGAATATAATTCAAATACTCGCGGCCGATTACGCTAAGAAGTCAGGAATTAACAGTGGGCAACAATACCAACGCCGAAATATATTGCGAGGAACAACGGGCGAAGAAAGCCCGTTTATGAATAAAGTTAATTATGACATATTGGTTAGAAACCAATGTTAAAGATAAGCAAGACCTGAGTAGAAAAACGTCGTAGAGAACTGCAAAAATCCCGTAAAAAAATCCGATTTCTGAGGAATTTATAGATTTTCGAGGGATTTTTGGTACACATAGCCTGTTTTTAAAAAAAAAACCTTGCCACGTACGTTTTTTAATGAATGATCACTCACAGCTGAGCGCCGATTTCTTTGAGGAACGTGGTAACCCGTTGATTTTTATGAAAAATAGTCGGAAATTTATCTAAAAATGGAGGTGATCCGTGCTTTAGGAGCCGTTTTTGAACCAGGAGACCCGTTCAAGTAGGGTAACAATTTTCCAAGGATTTCCCTTGCTCACGTATGAATATCAGCGACTGACCACTTGAGGATGGGCGTGTTGCTGCTGGTGCGGGCGGCGGAAGGTGCGGGCAGCGGGATGAGGGGCGGCCCGTCGGGCGGAAGGAGGCCAGCCATCGAGAGAGAGGGATCAAAGATCAGTCCTGGCCGAGTTGAGGGTACTGCAATGCAGTCCTGGCCGAGTTGGGGGTACTGCAATGAGCGCAACGTGAGCCGATATTTAAACGGAAACAACGTGAAAAAACGGGGCGAAAAGGCAGCACAATTTGATAAGTACATCACTACTGACTACGAGTGTGTGCAAATGTAAAAAAAAGAGGTGTGTATAAATGAGACCAACAATAATGCCTATGAATTAATATAATTGCGGCCCTACAAGCTAACAGTAAACAAAAGTAAAGGTGAAATAGTAAAGATCAGAATGGTTTCGTTTTAGGCAGCATGAGCGCAATCTCAACACAATATTTTGCACAAAATCGCGACCTAACAGACAGACTAGTAACCACCAAAACAATCAAAGGGGAAAGGGAAGCGGCAAACTATGTACAGGGGGATCGATTCCCTTGACCTCGTAGGGAAGAGATGAGAGGGTAGATCAAGGAATGGGGGCAGAAAGGGAAGAGGATGGAGGAGAGGAAGACCCTACTTGTTTTCCTTGAGTTTGCTAGATACAGAGGTCTACTTTCTCGCATTTAAAAAAGTGAATATTTAGCGCACATTTTGCCATTACTCAAAAGACTTTGGGGAACCAGTGGGGAAGGGGATGCAATGAAGGGATCGAAAGGTAAAAAATTGAGTTTTGTCAGACGGAAAAAAAATCGGTCAGACGGTTTGCATTTCATAAGGATCGCATTCATACAATTCTGTGTCATTCGTAATACTTTCTGACCGGCAAGAGAACATGTGAATTGTGGAGTGCGTTAAATTTTTGAACAGCATTGGTACCCATAACTGCACACTCTACACACTATCCTTCTAATAGTAGTATGGGAGAGCACCACTAGCACGAGTCTAACCAGAGATCAAATACTACCCTCAAAAGGACCTTGCATGCCACATTGTGAGCCAAATTTGAACAAAAAATAGAGAAAAGCACACCACCATTACATAAAAACAGAGAAAATAATACGAAACCCAATCACAAAATGCCCATTAACCTTCAAAATGTGTAAAAACACGCCACAAGTTAAGTTTCATGGCATGAGTATTTGACTTCAGCGTCTAACCAATCGAGCAGAGAATGATGCCGGTCGAGTCCCTTAGAATATCCACAGGTATTTGCGATGGGAAGATAAATAGATGATCACCGAAACGTTGTTGTTGTAACAATTCGGCAATGCAAAATCAAGTGATATGGTAATGAAAAAGCATTGATAAATTGGGCCCCTAACGTAAATGCGATGACTACATTAGTTCGATTGTGCCTGACGGCGCAAATCAAATGAATTCAGAACAGAATCGCAGGTCCACAACAAGAGAGAGACAAATTCAAGATAACGCCACTGTTGAGAAAATACAGGCAATCGTTACAAACGATTTAGAAACTAATCAAATCAATAGGTAGGGAGGGCAGCGTATATTCCGATACAGTATTCTAGCAACTTTTTTCGAGCGAATCGAATATTGATTTTAGTCGTCTTTAAATTATTTATTTATTGATCATTTTTGAGTTTGATTGCTATTTTTCACTCACAAACAACTTATACAACTCAGACATATCGTATACATCACTTATCGTGCGTCCATCTGATTAATCTGATTAAACCGCTCCCATTTTATGAAAGCCCTTTCATAAATTTCGTTATTTGTCGGTTATGTTTCAAACGGTAGATATGTTTCTCGATTTCGGTGACTATTTGATTGAGAGCACTCAAACAAGCTAAAAAAATCAGATGATTGAATTTTTTTAAAATATTTCAATACTGTTTATCTCTCTCAATATGTTTCGATACAACTCCGGTGCATGATCGAACCTTCTCACATGCTAGTCCTCCTCTACTTAGCAACTGTCTAAATCTCAAAATACGTCTCTCGTTTTCACACACTACCTCGCCCGATTGAGTGTGCAACACATGGACCCTGAGACGCTTAGCTCGAGCTCCACTAGCAACTAGAGTTTGAAATACAGGTAATCGTCTCTTAATTGCACGTACTCTCTCACCGGTCAGAGTGACGAGAGAGTGTATGAAATAATGAGACGATTACCCGTATTTCGAGCTCCACTAGCAACTCCATCGCTCCGACCAAACTTGCCGCCCATAATCACCAATTATCTAGCACCGAAGCGCCCAATTTTCGAGAGTGATCATCTAACTCTCTTCATTTCGCACACCCTCTCGTTCTTCTGACTGTTTAGTGATTGGGTAAACTGGAGAAACTGCTCCAATCTTCGTCACCTTCTTTCTCGAAGACGTTTTCTGTCCTGATTTTCACCTTCTTTTCTACTATACTTATCCGAGAGCTGGGCTTTTTCACGTTTTCGTCTAAGAATTTCCTCATTTCTCTCTTCATTTGACGATTCAAAGCACCTGCACGTAGAGATCAAACTCTGTCGCGCTTTGACTTGAGTTTATTTTCCTTGGCTCTCTATTAATTACTCTTGTAAGCGACTTGTGCTATTTCAATTAAACTTAATTTTACAAATTTAGCTGCGCTTCGAGATGTTCACAATCTTCGACAACCTATTCATCGTCGAAATTCTGGTACGAAAATTTTTAGTTTTGTGTTTTCCCCAAGCCAAGTTCCACTCACTGAAACGATTGAATTCTTGGCCAATTTGATAGAAAAGTGAAACTCAACTGAGCGGAGTTCAGTTTTTTTTATCAGAGTGAAAAAATTTAAAAAAAATTCAGATTGTTTTCATGTCGTCCTTTACCCTCACCATATTCCCAATCATCATCTTTCGAACGCGAGCGATCAGCGCGCATTTTCGGTGAGATATCTTTTCGGCCCTTTTCGGACGGGCTTGCTCATGAATGATGAAAGTAAGCACAAGCAGACATCCTAAGAACACAATTTCCTCTTGACCCCGCAAACGGATTAGATGAAAACCGATGAATTTCTCAGATTCCTCCTCATTCTACTCTGGACATCTCACTTTCTCCTTGTCCTAGCGCACGTTATCTCAATTATCATGCGACTGGCCTGGCAGGATATACCGATGTGCTGTCTGCCGTGGGATGGTGAATTCTGTAAACTCCTTGTTTATCTGTAACGTGCGCCACACTATTGTGAATATAAAAAAAAACAAAAAAAAATAATTTTTAAATTCACAGCCTTCCAAACCTTCCGTCTCATTCACGATGTCGGCTTCTATTTCTCGACGACCGCGATGATCTTGCTGGTGAGTCATATTAGTAATTATTCATTCCGTTTAGCAGCTGCAAAAAGATTTTATCTGGCCGGCAGAAGCCATTTTTCGATCTTGGTTATTTTTTACTATTGCAAATTGATCATTTTGTCTATAGATCTACGACCGCTTTTTGTTCACGATTTTCTACCGAGCTGAAAAGCGGCAGAAGCACTTTCGGCAAGTGACGATCATTCTGGTGCCTCTAGGGGTGAGCGATTTGTTCTTTTCATTCATTATCCGTTTTTAACTTCTTGTTCAGAAACTCTAGTTTCGAAAGGACTTTTTGCTGAACGAAACGTAGCAGGTTCATTTTGACAAACAATTGCGCCAAATTAGCGGATAGAAAATTGTAGCCGGCGCAGTTTCGGTGATGGATAATTTCGTGTAGGTATATGTTTCAGACACTGTAAAAAATGCTTGGAGGTAAATGTTAAGATGTAACAACCTGCAAATTGTAGTCAACAACCTTGACACGGTTCATATGAGTCGGAAAATATGTTTTTAAAAAATTTTTTTTTTTAGCTATTCATCGCGTGTTTTTGGGCTTATCGAGCGGACGTGGGTGAGTAACTTGTTGATCGACCATCTAAAAATACGTGTGTGCGCTATTTTCTATACTAAATTGAATCTAAAATTTGATAATTGCATCCAGACTTTCTCAATTTCAGACGCCGCAATAGCCGAAGCCTGTCTAATCGCGCATTCTTGCGATGCTGTTTCTTGCGTGGTAAATGCATTTTCGAAAACCAAATAAGTCCCGAATTATTTCAGTTTTGTGCAATAACCTATTTTCGAAGTCGCAGGAAATATCGGGAATCGTTCACTATTGTCACACTGAATACGCGGTATCTGGTGAGTTTTTTTTGTCGGTATAGGTGAAAAGGTGAACGTCTCGCAGCTGTTCAATGCACGTGAAGTCACGCGGAAAAACGTTTAATCTATCAGATAAAGACTAACAAATTTAGTTATTCGAATCGCAAGAGCTCACATACGCCCTTCTGCCAGTATGCGTAATGGCAGTGATTCTGAAGAATGTATCGCTAACGACAATCTGGATATTTGCCTTGAACCCCAATTTTCCTCACGCTTATGTGATGCTTTGTTACTTTTCGGTGAGCCACTTTTGATTATCTCGTTAGTTTCCGGTTGGTTCCGGTTTTTGGCGCTAATCGGGAATAATAATTCGAGAAATTTATTCAGGTAAACACCATTAACGTGTTCCTCTCACAAACCTTGCTTGTAAGGTGGCATCGACTGTTGTGGAAGCGCTTCAAGGTCTGTTCCTTCCACAAATGGTAGTTTAATGATCCCTTTGTGTTTCTTTATTTCCCCGTTTCTTTGTTTTTTCTACCTTTAAACTGGAAAACTTGAGGATGACATTGAATCATAATTAATAATTCAGGAAATTATCGGTTGTAAACCGGAAGAGCGGGAAGTAATTCCTGAGAAGCAGCAGGTATTTATCTTTGTATTATTAATAAATAATTAAAATTCATTTTACAGTACGCTGCCTACTTCGAGATGATAGACAAGCAGTGGAAATGATATTGAGTATTTCCGAAATTTTTCAAGTTTTTTTATTTGAATAAAGCTTATTACTTCAATATTATGCACATTTCCACATCTTAAACAGTTTGATCATTACTCACATAGTAACTAGCTGTTGCTAGCAACTTAGTCAACCATAACCCTCTAATCAGTAATTATCTAGCTTAGAGGCGCCTATTTTTTGGCACCTTTCCAGTGAAAGGTTGTTGCCCGAGGTTTCTACACGTTGAGGTTTACTTCAGTGGGCCCTAACTTTTTCACGTATGCTTGTTGAAATCCAGTTTTTTTCTGTCGCGATAGTCCAATCACCTGTTGATGAAAATCGCGAAATTGTTTCCAGATACAGAGAACTACAGAGGACTACCAGCTTTCCACGTTGAATTCTTTTCCACGTATTTTTTAAAAATAATTTCACAATTTTAGCGCGATGCTCTCAATCTTCGATTATTTGTTCGTCTTCGAGATTTTGGTAAGTTATCAATTTGTATTTTTTTTGTATAAATGGTCATTGACGAGGTCATTGCTAAAAATAAATAAAAAATGCATATGAAACATGTGTGAAACTCAATCGATATCTGAAAATAATTTTGTTTTTGACAATCAATGAATATATCGCATTTCAGATAGTCTTGATGGCTTCATCCACTTTAACTCTCTTCCCGCTGATAATTCTTCGGACCCAGGCAATTAGTGCTCATTACAGGTTTAATTTTCTATTTTTCAACTTAAGAAATTGCTATGTATTGTCAGAATCTATATTAGAATCAAACAATGTCTAACGATCAGATTTCTCCTGCTCCTTCTCTGGGTATCACATCTCTTGCTCGTTCTTGCACAACTTACATCAATCGTACTTCGAATTATATGGCATGACATCCAAATGAACCTATTTATCATTCCATTCGAAGGTTTTCCTCGACCTCAATCCACGTGCAAATATTTATTTTCAGCTTATCAAGCTTTCCGGCTAACTCATGAAGTGGGCTTCTTTTTCTCCACTACCGCAATGATATTGCTGGTAGGAGTTTTGAAAAAAAATCAAGTTGTAAATTTTTGTAGGTGTACGATCGCTTTCTGTTCACACTCTACTACCAGCTTGAAATGCGACAGAAGTTCTTTCGAGTAGTAATGCTCGTTCTAGTGCCACTGGGGGTATGTTCTACACAAAGTTTTGCTTCGCCAATTTTTTTTTTTAATCCTGACATTTCGCGATAATCTCTTGGGTATCAATTAGGTGTCCATTAGTTTTTTTGTGAAATAACTCCAGTTTCAAAAAGGTTTCAATTTTTTACTGAATAGTAACAAGTTAATTTTGACAAACAGAATCGCATGTCTACCTCCCTCCGTTTTTTTGCTGAAAGTAGCGTAGCAGCTGGAATTCAGCGCGAAAATTAACGGGTGAACAACAGTGAAAATTAGTTTCACTGGCCGGTAATGTGCACTATTTCGCCAGTAAGGCATCAGTGATCATTTTGATTATTTGTGAACATGTGGAGATGCAAAACGTAATTTATAAATAATTTCAGTTATGTATCGCCTGCTATGCTGCGTATCGTGCGACTGTTGGTTAGTTTTTTTTTAAAATTCCTCATTTCAACATTTGAAAAACACGCGCTCCTAGCCTTTAACGCTAGTTGAATCAGAAAGGAGTGCCAATAACAAGGGAAGGGTATAAGGGTGCAGATCTACCGAGTAAATTCGTTGATGGCAGTTGAAAGGTACCCCATAGGGAAGTCCAAAACCGCTTTGAACGGATTGGATATAGGTTTCCTAAGAACCGAAAATAATTTTTGAAAATCTGGTAAAATTTCGACGGATTTTTCCTCATCCTCCCCCAGAATACTGGTCGTATTGAAGAGTCATTCCCATTTCTGTTAGTCGTCGCGAGCGGTTCCCTCTTCATTCTCTCTGATGAAGTGCGGTTTCTCCTAATCCCCTCGTCTCTCTGCCAACGACTCAACAAGATCGGAATCCCCATCCAAGCCGGACTGGTCGCCGTGTGATGGGTATGACCGCCTAAGATGTTTGGTCCCTCAGAATCCAGGCTCGTATCTCTCGCTCAAAGATGAAATTTCGAGTTTGGAGGACTCGAGCACAAAGAAGACTCCAGCACACGCCAGGCTTCGTATTCGACCTACAGTGGGACTCAATCTACGTGCAACTCCGTCAACAGTCCTATCGGGAACCAAGGGAGCAGGATTCTTTCTCCAGCCATTGCGACTATGACAAGGAAAGAAGACCAATCCACTGGCCCGAGACCCCTCAAAATGACTATCTTGAAAGAAGAACGGCCTTCTGACACCCCATCTTGATCAGCGCCCAGAAAGCGACACTGATAAATTCATTCATTCATTCATTGAAGAGGCGCAGCAGGTAGTGCGTTCGCTTACGCTTTTGGAGGTACTGGGTTCGATCCCCCGGACTGTTGGAACCTTTTACCGTATTTTTATATTTTTTAAAATCATTTTTTATGATTCCTGTCAACTAATTTTGACATGAATGAATGTTTTGATGATACTTAATGACTTTTCAGAAGAACAGAGAATAGGTTGTTGCGGTTCTCCGTCCTTTTGACAATGAAATCCAGAGAAGGCAACGATCTGCGACAGTTTGATCTACCCTAGACAGTCGCACTCGAACTATTGTCTTCTAACGATCGATAGCTCGCCCTCTCTTCCCTTCCCTTGATCCTGGGAAGCGACTGAATCAGTTACAAGTTGCCCCTTTGCCCGCCGATGGACTTCTTCGCCGTCTCTGCCAAGGCCAAGGCTGCCTAATTATTATAGGCGCCAGATGAAATTTGTCATAATTTATTGTCAAAATAGAGTGACCATATGCAAAATAATTGAAAAGAACTAACGGCAAAGGCTTAAAAATTCGGCAAACGGTGATAACCACCCGGCGGGATCGAACCCGGTACCTGCAAAACGTAAAGCAAGTGCACTACCTACTGCGCCAACGGAGACATGGGAGACATGCTCTCCAAATCGAACACTATTCTGGGCGAGGAGGGGACAAATTTCGCCGAAAATTTCATGGATTTTCAAAATCAATTTTCGGTTCTTAGGAAACCTATATCCAATCCGTTCAAAGCGGTTTTGGACTTCCCTATGGGGTACCTTTCAACTGCCATCAACAAATTTACTCGGTAGATCTGCACCCTTATACCCTTCCCTTGTAAAGAAACAATAAGCAACTGTTGACCAATAATATTCAGATGAAGCAGTGGCTGAGGCATGCCTCATTGCGCATTTTTTCGATGCAATTTCTTGTGTGGTCAGTCATTTTCAAAATAAAGCACATAATAATAATATTTTAGTTCTGTGTCATCACTTACTTCCGCAGTCGCAGAAAGTACCGGGAATCTTTCACACACGTGACATTGAACACTCGGTTTCTGGTACTTCATGCTCACAATTTTTTTAATCGCAAATCACTCAATACTATTAATCCAACGAAACTCCATTATTTTACGGAATCAGTGAAACATACTCAAATTTTGAGTTATTCGAGTCGCAAGAGCTCACATTCGCCCTCCTCCCAGTCTGCCTAATGGCTGTAATTCTCAAGAGTGTGTCTCTCACTTCAATCTGGATGTTCACGATCAATCGGGCGTCGATTCCGTTGCCTTGCGTGTTGCTAGTATTCTACTCGGTGAGATACTGACGAAGTGTTGGCTCTGTTCGGGTAGAAGGGCCTCATTACAAAAACGAAAAAATAAAACGACTTTTCCTTGTGCTCTTCTACTTTCACGGTACAGAATAGAGACAGTGCTTCTGACTATAGCCGTGCAAATGAAGAATTGAAATCGTGATCACGCATGTTCTATCTCATGACGTAATTATCTCAATTTCAAACAAATAATTACAGGTGAATACAATCAATGTCTTCCTCTCGCAAGCTCTTCTAGTGCGATGGCATCGACTATTGTGGAAGAGATTTAAAGTTTGACTTTTCATAATTGTAATATTTTAAATAATTAATTCAGGAAATAATCGGCTGTAAATCGGAGACTCAGACCGCTCCATCAGAGAAAGATCAGGCAATAATAAGTGAAAAAAATAATTCGATAACTTTTATTTTCAGTACGCTGCCTACTTCGAAATGATGGACAAACAGTGGAGATAACATGAATAATCGTAATTATTGTCGCTAGATTGTATATCGTTTGTTGATAAAAAGTTCTTGTACAACCGTTTCATTGTATTCTGAAAGACATATAATTAAAACTTTTCGAATCTTCCGATCTTGTGCAGGGGGGACGAGTCGGCGTCGATTCTTCCAACGTTATCCATATTCCTCATCTTTTTTACCTTCCTCCACTGCCCTCCTCTCGTTCTTATTGCAGCGATTGCATGCAATGTTCATGCACTAATCAAGGTAATTTTAATTTTTCCCATCATTAATTTTCCCCAAAAAAAATAATCGTCACTATTGTGTAATCGTCACTAACTTTATCTTGTTTCAGAATCAACCCACATCCGTCGAAAAAATTGAGATGGTCGGAAGGCAATGTCAGATTTGTGATGCACTTGTGATGAAGTGTATCAGTGCGAGTGCCATGAAGAGTGAATTGAACCACGGAAACACACTAGAAGCCTCGGAACGAGAACAACACATGCTGTAACTGAGAATTTTTCACAGTTAAATGGATTCGATGTTAGCAATTGTCATGTTGTTGTATGGCTTGTGCAGATAAATTATGAAAGTTATCTGTGTTCTGAAGATCACACTTGCCAATGTTCACTTATAATGGTCTCCTCGTTTCCCTATCTTACGCTAGTAGACAGACTAATCACTCTCAAGTGACGATTTTCTCGCTAAATGAGCCCTAATTCTAGTCAGGTGAATTTACATAGCCTGCAATTTACAACGCTATCCCAGACTGGAGAGTACTCGATGTTGGACCTTACAATCTACGCTCTTCGAGGTTTTGAAGTGATTTTGACCGTTTTTAGGTTTGTTATCCCCCTCTTTGTGCCGATCAGTCTATAAAAATGCTCTTTCAGTGTGAGCATTCACTCATTTTGTATCTGGAAGTTGTGGAAAGCAAAAAATTTCCATCCCATGTTGAGGTACTCGTTCGAATTTTGTTAAAAATCAATGATCGTTTGTATCTGCATTTGTAGACGCAGTTTGCTCATATTCGAAGTGTCTTCTATCGTTTTCTCCATTGCCCATTCGTCGCAAGGAGTCGTTGCTGCGGTGCTAGGTGAGCTTTACAGCTCGAAATAAGGGTCACTGTTTCTTCATTTCAATTTCTCTCTTGCTGTAAGGTGGTGACTGTATCACGAGGACTAGTGAGCACCTCAGATTAATTTCAGGAATCCCCGAGAGAATCTCAACCAGATTGAAAGCCGACTCGATATTGGAAATACTGAATCTATCATTGCTCTTTGTTTCTTCAGTAGCGGCGTGAGGATCTTCACTATCCTTAATTTATGAAATATAAGAGGCGTATCGGCTCAACTTGTCAGGGTTGTCATACATGCTTAGACCTCTTATGTTCAAATATATTCATTTGAAAAGGCAGAATCATACAAACTTCAGATACACACTTTGGTTGTCTCAGACATGTTGCATTCTCGAACGGGCAATTTCCACTCGATACCTGGAAACCTACCAGTTCCGATTCCTCGGAGTCAAGCCATTAATCGTTTTCACCTGCGTTTTCGTGAGTGAAATCGAAATCGCTTCAAAAAATTAAATCGTTTCCAGGTTTTCGTCGACATTATCCAAGTATCGCTGAATGGTTAGTTTTTTTTAGTGAAATCGATTGTTGCCATTTTTTCAGTTTTGAACGGATATTTCATGATCGGCCTAACCGCCATGCATAGTGTAGCAAACCTGGTGGTGACTTTTATTTTTTGCTGTTTTATTTTATGTGTAATCCCTCATTCATCATAGATCTCCTAAACGCGTTGGTCTGGACTAAATTCTCTCACGAAATAAATAACGTTACGTTCTAGATGTCTGTTTCGCTTCAATGCGTGAATAAGCGAGAAGACAAAATCGAGAGAAAATTGGACGTGCGCTATCAAGTGAAGAAAAACCTCAAGGTAGTTTTCGTTAATGCGATTAGGATTTGCAAATTATCGAGACAATGTAAATATCAGGATATAATGCAGACTGAGTTCAAAAATACTAATTCAATGCGTGACTTCTCCTAGATACTCCCCATCTTCATCCGCATTGGTACCGTTTGCGTTGGATGGCAAGTAGTCAACACAACTCTCTTTGTCGTCAGCGTTATTCTCTACAAGTCCGAAGCATCCGAGATTCTGGGACATGCATATTTTATTGCAAGTTTCAATAATTTTTATACTATGGAACAGACCAGACAATCTATATTCTAGTTTCTATCTTCTTTATTTTCAGTGCACTGAACTCTATGCTCTGACTGCCACAGTCATTTTACTATCGAGCTCACTGATGAAATCTTCTCGTCTATTCAAACTAAAGAGAAAAGAGCGAAACATCGAACCGGAAATTAGTGAGGGACAATTGTACTTGGAAATGCTCAAGCGCCAGTGGAACTGACAGTAAAAAAGAAAAATTATGTTGAATAATACTAATTTTGACCGTTGAGATTCATTTATCACAGAAATTTGTCAACAATTAAACAATAATAACAATGTAATAATTGCGCGCTGTAGAACACGAAAATATATCCTAATTTTCTGTTGCACCGTACATAGAATCAAGAGAAATATAATTAAATATTTGTAAAAAAAATAACAAATTGGAATGTAACGCGAATGACGCTAATTCGAAGATAGAATAGACTATATTCTGAATAGTTCCTTCTACTTCTTCATCATCTGTGCATACTTCGATTCCGGATTGTTCATCAAATTCTCAGGAGTATCGATCTCAGCAACCTCTCCATCATGCATTACGAGCACTCTGAAGTTTGAATTTTCGAAAAAAACGATAATTTTAATTTCGAAAATATGGTACCGATCGTATCCCTCGATGCTCTCGAGTCGATGAGCAATGGAGATTACGGTAGCCTGTTTGAATCGATCGCGGACTACGGTATGAATGAGGTCAGCGGATCGATTATCGATTGATGAAGTAGCTTCGTCGAGAATGAGGATCTGGAAAACTTGTAAGCAGTACGATATTTTTTGGAACGAACCGAGAAAAATCACTTTCCGGGCTAATTCATTAGGTTTCGTAGCATCCCTGAAACTCACCTAATTTTTTTAAAATTGCTATAGCGAACTAATAAATCTAAGAGAAAAGTACAATGTTCGCACAGCACCTTGACGTTGCTATTAACAATTGCTTGTTTTTTTAAAAAAATTCTTTTACTAAAAGTTTTCTGTCAGTTTAAAACTAGTTACCTTCACTCTCCGGATCAGTACTCTAGCCAAGCATAGCAACTGCCGCTGCCCAACGCTCAAATTCTTGCCGCTTTCGTCGATTTCACAATCGAGACCGCCCAGAGTGTCGATTGTTTCCGGAAAATAATATGTTCATTTTTTAAAATGAATTTCATTTAGTATAATTTGATTTACCTTCATCTGACACTGCTCCAGCGCCTTCCATAGTTCTTCATCAGAACAGACTCCGAAGGGATCCAAATTGGATCGCAGAGAGCCGCTGAAGAGAACTGGGTCCTGCAAATTATTTCGTTAGTCTATTCTCAAATTTTCGAAGATTCCCCAAAAGACAATGTCCAATGTCACGGTCAGAGTTTCTTAGCAGCGTCTTAGTGCAAAATTGATGAAATGTATGAAGAAACCTGAGGAATGATCGCCAATCCTGCTCTCAGATCCTTTAGCTCGACGCTGTCAATGCGTTTTCCATCAATGCGAATCGATCCCGATGAAGGTTCGACCATGCGGAACAGAGACATCGTTAGGGAGGACTTGCCTGAATTTTCAACTGTACTCCATTTTTATTACGTTTCACAATTTCTAGAATAGCCTTTCGTAATGATAAACTTCGATAGTGATTCGGTCGTAAACACAAAAATTATATCAATGTCATCTTCTCCCTCTCTTTCTTACTCATCGATGTAAAATATTTCGAATCCGTTTCACTGTTTCATCATTGCCTATTCGACAGGACTTGCATCGTGTCGGTCTCTCTTTCAACAAAAAACGATAAATAATATATAGTACGCACTAGAGGTTCCACTCGTAATTTTTCCCCCTATTCCGTGCTACTGATAATATCTCTAAGAGCTTCATTTCTCACCGTACTTACTCTCTTTTGAATTCATTGCCCGATGGCTTTATTTCCCTCTCATCAAACCTTTTCCTTAAACGCATCTCCTCCCATCTCCCCGTTTCTTATCTTTTTTTAAAATCTATCCTCTACCCCTTCTCTTCAGTCTCCATCTCCGTTCGGGTAGTCGATCATCGCGGCGACCAACAAAACTACATTATCAAGAATCATCCCTTTTGAATTGTAACTTGCCAGCTCCAAGCTGCTGGCTGCATGTTTCGCGCATTTATCGTGAGAATATTTTCAATTCCACGCGTGGCTGACCTTTGACGAACTGAGTGGAGGGAGGAGGGAGGAAGAGGCCGGGAGGAGGCTAGTGATCTACCTGCTCTCCTCCCCCTACCTCTCCCCTTCTTCTCTCTCCCAGACAATCAATACGCTAACCAGCACATTGAGATTGCTGAGCATTTGAAACGCACGATACTTGTTGCGATAAAATATATATATCACCCCGATCCCGTCCTTCCAATCACCGCCACTTTTTCCCTCTTTTCTCTAGCCAAATCATTTTCAAATACGTGTTACGGTATCTTCAAAACGCGTTTGAAATCACTCTTATCGATTCCATTCGCGGATGCTATCAAAAAATATACCCGATCCCGCCCTTCCCACCACCGCCACTTTCTCTCTTGCCGTAATAAATTGCGATTTCAAATGCGTTTCACTGGTGTTTGGTATGCATTTTGAGAGATTGTTTCTTATTGGTTCCTTTTTGTTTCCTTTGAATATAAAAATAATATGAAAAAAACAAATACCCGATCCTGTCCTTCCAACCACCGCCACTTTCTCCCTTGGCGCAATGGAGATGGAGACGTTTTTAAGTACCAGTGGAAGATCGTCACTGAAATATCTTATTGTGATACACATAGTAGGAAATTGGATGCTCAGAAATGCGACTAGTAACCCACGCGTAGCGCGCAGAGAGATCATCCATCTCGATTTTCGGCTCTTCAATCCAATCCTTTGCTTCGGCTTTGTCTATCGACAGTTGCTCCTTGAATTGCACATAAGCTTGTATTCAATCCAGTAGTGGCATTGTTAATTCCCTAGTGATTACTGTTTCCTGGAACGAACTGAGTAAAGTACCTTGGCCAATCCAGCGTAGTCCCTCACACGCTCTGCCCCAGCCTTGTAGTGCTCAATGTAGGAGAGGGCATGGGTGAAGAGGGGGAGGTCCAGCTACAACATAACTTTTAACATTCTCATTAGTCATTTTCATTAAGTTGTTTGAATGATAACGTGATGGTTACGAATCTTCTTAGAGGAACAAAAATGATATTCTCACATTGAACGCGTACGACAACGCCAGTCCCGCCATTGCCGGGGCAACGCCAAAGTAGCGACAGGAGATGGAAGCGAAGAGGGCGGCGAAAAGGATTATCTGGAATACTATTTTCTTCTTATCCAACTCTAGAATTGAAACTCTGAATTCCTTATGTGATTTGAAGCTGCGTTGCGCCCTGAATTGGCTTCTAGTGGCACATTGGTTACAAATGCTCACCAAATTTGCCATGATGTCGATGTTGTGGCACAGGAAGCGCGTTGACCACTGCACAGTCATCTTTGCACGCGCGAATCGATCCAGTCTCGTGCCGAGGAGGGTTGAGGTGTGGTCTTCCTGCAAATAGTGGTAAGCTTATTATCGTTCTAAGAAGAAGTAGTGTTAAAAATCGTCCAGATATTGAATTCTAAAATATTCTAAAAATATTTCGCATTGTTTTTCCGGTCAAATCGTATCTCAGACTTGTTACTGTGGCGTTTAAAGATTTTTCCTGATTTTTTCAAGTGAGAAAATACCTTTCCAAACGCCCGGATCGTTTCTCTCCCATTACAGCACTCCTTGATGAAGGAGTAGTACGGACTTCGAGTGTTCTGCTCCATTGCCCGTAGCTGTTTGGACGTGGCGATGTGGAGATTCTGTGCGATTGGTTGTTTTAAAAGCCTCGATACAATTCAAACGACGTAATTGTTGAAGCATACTTATGTTAACCCAATCTTCTCATGACTGGTGATATTATGATCGGATATTACAAATCCGATCATAATATCGTGACAGGGGTGAAAGAAGACGAAGGCAAAAAACACTGACCATAATCTTAACATAGATGATCATCAACGGTATCAGAACCATGACAAATAGCGGAGATGCGTAAGAAATGACAAAGAAAATGGAGGCGTTCTGAAGTTATAACTTTTTTGGATCTCGATCTGGAAAGAGAAAGTCTCACCTCGAGAATAGCCTTCAGGAAGGAGCGGACTGCCATGGGCAGCGCTTGGTCAACCTGAATGTTAAATTTTTAGTTATTATTTTCGAATTTTGATCCTCAGTGGAATCCTACCGTCTGACATAGGAAACACTTACCGTATCCAGATCACTGCTGAATCTTGAAAGGGCATCTCCAATAGGGTGCGTGTCGAAGAACCGCATAGGCAGGGTGAGCACGTCACTGGAAATCGAGAATGCTATTTTTATTATTATTATACTTGAGGACCACGAGATAATATAGGAAACCGCAACCGCCCAACTATAGCGGGAATATGAAACATATCACACGTTCCGGTAAGAAGAGTGAGCCAAAAAGAGTCCTGTTCGTGAAATGCTGTGTCCCCGGAATTACATAACCAGCCATGCCGTGTAATCAGACCCCAAATCTCACCGCAACAGCGGTCGATGAATGTTCAGTGCGCAGTCGGCACAAGCTGCCTGTAGGAAATGACAAGATACGATGAAGGAGAGCACTAAAATGTTTTGGAATAATTGCAAAAGATTTTCAATTCGACTCTCCAGTTCTATTTCAAGTATAAATCAAACCTTCAGCAGCGCCAAATAGCGCAAAGCTCCAGATTCGCGAGCCCATCTCGCTCTCGTCATTGGACCTGAATTCTTTTTGATCGATTAAATCCCTACCAAAGCCATTCCTTATCACGCTAAAGTGAGGATAGGCTGTTACTCTTCATAGGTATAGCTGCCATCAATGCTCTTAATGATATTCTGTCCCACTCAAAGCCGTGCTCTATTGCATCTGTCTCCATCGAGATCGAAAGCTTGAGCAAAATGAAGGCATTGACTAACCACGATGCAACATAGATGCTCCTCGCTGAGTGGAATGCGTAATTTAGCGTTTGCGTGAGAAGGTAAAGCACGATGTTTGAGTAGCCGGCAGCCTTGATTAGATACAGCCAGATGTTGTCTTGCGGTTTCTAAAAGATCGTTGACTTTCTTGGGAATTCAGATTGTCAATGCCTTCTTATTCTCATCTTCGTCGACAATTTTGTTGTCTTCTGCATTCTTTTCCGATTGCTTTCTCTTGCGCAGTTCTGAAATAAACAAAGTAATATCCCCCGATTTAATAATTGTAAGATACCTGGGCCGTTGCCATCAGGAGTCTTAGCTCCTTCGGACGTTTCTTCGACGATTTCATCCTCTTGTTGGGAAATCGCAGCAAGCTTCGCGAGCTCCTTCATGTCGCTTGTGAGCATTCCATCTACATCACATTGAACCATCTTTCTAATTTCTTGCTTGTCTCACCTTTCATAATCATCACTCTTGTTCCCTCAGTGTACTTGTGATTATGCGTAATGAGCAGGCGAGCTTTGTCTCTGGAATTCACTATTTTTTATCACTATTTTCGAAATATGTTCGACTGTATGGTAATAGCACATCATCATCTCAATTCACTCACTTCAAAAATCCACTTTGCCCGATCACATTCTTGTAGATGCTCTCTCCGATGTGTACGTCAATAGCGGAGAGAGGATCGTCAAGGAGATAGATGTCCGCATTCTGAATTGAATTTCGAAAATGCTAAACTTATTTTCGAAAATGATTATTCCTTAAAATGTGAATTCGCACCTGATAAACAGCTCGCGCAAGCGACACTCGGGCCTTCTGCCCTCCTGACAGGAGCGAACCCTGAACATGATGATTTTTAAAAAAAATATTTTCTACGCCAGAAATCGATCTCTTCTACACCTAAAATGATGTGACAGATACGAGGGGAGAACTAACATTTTCGCCAACAATCGTTTGATCTCCTTCTGCCAACACGGCAAAATCATGCTCCAGCTCGCATGATTTCACGATCTGAATTTAGTACTTACATGTGGCCGTAGGCCGCTCGCGATCGCGAAGAATGAATAGACTCGACTCTCACTAATTGAATTACTCTCCTCTCTCACTAATCCAATTTATTCCGCCAGATTCGTGTTGACAAGAAAATATCAAAACGCGTTCTATTATAGGTGATATTATTATAGTTATTAGTTTTAGCAAAACATTTGATACCTTTTGATACAGTGCCGCTTCGAACTCCCTTCCGAACAAGATATTCTCCCTTACAGTCGTGTTCATTAACCACGTCTGCTGAGAGACCAAAGCGACGGATCCACGGCGATTGAATGAACCCGATTGCAGCTGCATGCTTCCTGATAAAAATGATTTTTTACTATTTGTAGTCGGCGACGGAATCACACTAAAGTCATTGCATCTCGCAGGAATAAGAATACCTCGTGAAACATAACCAGACCAATCGTTGAAAAAGTGAAGACCAGCCTAATAATCCAATTCCCATGTTGTTATCACCCAACTCATGTGCACCACTTAATACATAAATTTGTTTGCTGACTTCGAGTCAGCTCTAAGGTTGAGTAAGAAAGCAGCTCACCCGCAATGGACGACAGTAAGCTGCTCTTTCCAGATCCGACCGAGCCCATGACTGCAGTGATTTCGCTAATCTTCAGAGTGAGGTTGATGTCCTTCAATAATCAATGATTAATACCATTAGACCATCACAAAGAAACAACATTCTCCGCTTCCGGTATCCTCGAGCTTACCTTCAATACCGCTACCTCCTCCTTCCATCCGAAAGAAGCGTCTTCAATGTCAACGACAACGTCGCTGTCACCGATTCTGGAGTGCGTTTGTTACTTCTAATCAAGAATTCGGAGATATGGAGTAACGATCAAACCTGGAGCCGATTTCATCCGATTCCTCTAGCGCGAAAAAGGCACGCAGTCGGTCGTGAGCGCCGCCGCACTGGAATGATAATTAAAAATAATTTAACACAATTTAAAAAAAAACTCACAAACGAGCAAACGTAGATCAGACTGCGGCAGAGTTCAACGGGGAATCTACAATTGTTTAGTTTTTTTTTGTCAACCGTAGTGACGGATCCATCATCTTCAGCAATTCCATTCCACTTATCACACCTAGGTGAAGCATATTTCATAGCAAAAAATACATAAAAAATCGAAACCTTCTTACTAATTGTGATTGGTCTTCGCGGTAATGGGTGCCAACAGTGTACTCACTGTATCTGATGGAATATTGTCAGGGAGAACAGGGCAATTTGCGGTGTGAGAACTCCATGCGCGTCTGTGAGCAAGTAGATGGAAAAGCAGAGAAGGGCCATCTTAAATATTTAAAATTTAATTTTTTTAGTAATTTATGCAAATGAATATTGGAAGCAAGAAAGTTGAAGGAAAGCAGCGTATTTAGGGCACCATCGAATTCTGAGGAATTTGATTAGAAAATTCACCACAAACGGCGCCGCCATATTGATCAAATCGGAAGCACGCAGGATCAGGTTTCCTCGACGGTTCAGATTGACCTGAACATTTTTAAAGAAGAGAATCAAGGCCGCATCGTCAGAAGTGTCAAACTCGAAAGATGAAGTAGTGAAACATATCCGTCTCACCTCTTCCTTTCTCAATTTCTCAATCTTCTCCTCGAATGCGGCTTCCCATGCGTATAGTTTGATTACTTTCATGCCGCTTAGCATCTTAAATTAATATTTGTTTTTCAATCAAATTAAAATTAAATGATAGCACCTCAGTGCACGTCTTGATCCTTTCGCCTCGGACGCGGCCTCGCTCGCCCTGTAATAATTATTACGTACTCGTTTCCTTCTTATTACGTAACAGTCCAGACCTAATACTAAAGATCAAAGATCAACTCACGATCAGCCCCTTGGACTGCGTCCACACCCAGTGGTTCAGAGGAATCATAATCGCGGTTACGGTAAGTGCCGCTACGGTGGCAGGACCGAGCGTGCGCCAGAGCAGACCAAATGCGAAGAGAAACTGGAAAATTCCTGCATTATAGTCGTCTCGACATCCTTCATTATACCTGACTGAATACTCACCTCGATAAGAAAGGTGACGATTTGAAAAAAGAGGCTTCTAAATCTTCACCTGTAGTGGCGCGGAGATGAAGTTGTGCATCAGACGGAAAGCGTCGAACATGCTCTCAACATCTGGAAAGACACCGTTAGATACATTTCAAGATCTGGCAAAGCTGATCTGACATGATGTCTCCTATATATAGTATATGGGCGTGCGCTTTTCGCGTTTTCAATCATCCCTCTTCTGTCTATCCAATTTAACATCCCAACTCACCACCCATCACCAGATTCATAACGTCACCATCAGTCGTTGAAGCTCGGGCAGATGGGGAGAGCCGTAGACTCTGCACGATATTTTAAAAAAATATTTTTTTTAATAACCATCGCCACATCGATCAAAACTTACTCGGCCGTTGTGATGATGAACTCCTAATGAAACTCAACGGATTTTGGAAATTTCACACTAAAAATTGCCCAACCTCTGAAATCACGATTCTGATCTAACCTTTTCATACACCGCACTATTCAGCATTCCATGAACCAGCGTGGCCATTTCATTCTGTTCACGTGTGAAGATGTTGTAAAGGGAGGAGCGGAGCTGTAATGTGTTTTTCCCTCAATTAGCTTCTCGAACATAGTTCCAGTTGTCGATACCGTTCTTGTACGAAACGAGCTCTACCGAAACTTACCAACGCCATCAGTTAGAATACATAGACCAGTTGTTGATCGGCCTATCGTAAGACCTATTGTCCCTACCGTACCTGAGCCATGAAATAGCATCCGGCAATGATGATGCCGCAGTAGAGCAGAGATGCATCGTCAGAGGAGAGGTATTCGATGAGAAGACTGAAAGGGTGCGGTAATGAGAATATGAGTAATGTGTTTGATAGTAGCCAAATGATTGAGAGAAGTTGAATAATGGAGTAAGTTATTGCTTTTATGATAACGCGGGCTGCTATAAATCGATGACAGATTTCATCGCAATTCCTTTGATAGCATCGTGAAACTCAACTGGTCAAAACTGAAACTGAACCAACATTTTCTATGGTAAATTTGAGAATGAAATATGTTTCACGCCGCTTTGATTAGTTATGCTGAACAAGTTATCTAGTGTGTCTTCATAATCCAGTGAAATGAATAACAAATAAACCTGAGAAATAGCGGTTTGGCAAAGTGCGCAAAGTCTTCGGCGACACGCATGCTGATCGAGAAGATCAGACGGGTCTATAAAAACATTTTTCGAAGAGTTCTTCGTTTTTCTTTGTTCCTTGTTTTTTTTTTCAAGTTACTATAAGAATGTTACTGTTGTTGTTTTTAAGAAAAAAACACGCATGCTGATTGAGAAGATCAGTCGGGTCTCAAATAGTATTTTTTCGTAGGTTTTCTCTTTTTTATCGTTATTCATGTTACCTTTCTACTCTTGTTATCTAAATAAATGAGATTCTGTGACCAACCTTGAAGATTCGGAATACCGGGAGGATGATCGAGGGTTTCTCATTGGGGGAAGTCTTCCCATGTCGACGCCGCGAGTTGAATTCTGAATGAGAATTCAAAATATTTCCGCCTCTTCATTTCACACGATCTTTCGCCGGAAAGAGTTGCGTCTAAAACTGGCGCACTCTGAAGATTTTTCATTTCGCGCAAGGCTGTGTGTTGGGTTAAGCTTCACGAGTTCCATGTAAATTCGCGAAGTTGGGCACTTTAATTCTGCGTTTTTCACTTTGAAAAAAAGGAAAACACTCTATTTGAGTACAAGTTTTAATGTTTTCCTCCAGCTCCTGACCTTCAAAAGTGTCCGTCCACTCCCTCCTCCACTGTTGCTTCAGATGCTCATTTCTCTGGTTGTCCTCGAGCTCAGGAATATCGTCCTCGGTTAGTTCACCCCTTGAATTTTAATGACTTTGCAAATAAAATAATTGTATCGCGTTTCGAGGGATTGTCTTCATTGTGATAATATCTGCATTTCGATTATAGTGCAGCAAAAGACAATCTTTTTGAAAGAATACAGATAAAGCCCATTTCATCAGTTTTACTCAATTCCTTGGCGTATCTGCCTTATCAGTGGACCTTTTTAACTCCTTTTCACTACACAAAATCATTTACCTCATTTACGATGTTTTCATTCTTCAGCAATCATCAGTACATTTCAGTGATCATACTCGCAGTATTTTCAATGCTTCCATACCTTTCTCCCTTCCTCAATAGAGGTAACATCCACACCAGAAAGTAGCGATCGATGTAGTACATAGCACCTTGCATCTCTCTTCCTGACATTTTTTTCTGTCGGTTTGACTTGATTCTCTCAGGTATTTTCGTACTTTAAGAAGACAGAAGTCAAGGACAGAATGGTACATCTCTGTCCGAGGACATCTTTCCTTTCCTTTCTCTCCCCACGATGACTCATTCAAACTTCCGCTTCATTTCACGTGCATTTCACGCTCCTAGAGCGAATATGCCACCTTTTCAGAGAGTATTTATAATAAATGAACACCATTGATGCGAATCTTTGCCTAATCTCTACTCACTTTCCTGCCGCGAAGACTTATTTCCTCGATTTTTTAGGAAAGTATTCACAAATCACACTTTTGCAAGGTGAAGGAACTTCCTTACACACTTCAATTATTATATCCACAAAATCCGAGCAAAAAGTAAAAGCTCTAAAGGGCGAAAAGAGATTTCGAATCGTTTCGAAACATACTCTCACCTTTCGGAATGGGCTCGCGAGCTGTGTGTCAAGCGAGAGCCCCGAGAAAATGAGAGGAGAAGGGGAAGGGAAGGGGCTTTTATACCTCCTCCTCCCTATTCCATCGTTGTATCTCTTCCGTCTCCCCTTCTCTCTTTCACGAGCGAGAGAGCGAAAGACCAGCGTCAAAGAGCAAGAGAATGAAGGAATGTGAGAGACACAGAGAATCTCTCCTCTTTTCGCATTCTTTCTCACCGGGCAGAGAACCTATAGAGACGAGAGAAATGATGAGTGTCTTTTCCTGCCTAACAAGCAAAGATAACAACGATAGTGTTGTTTGCTCGGGCGATTTTCGAAGCATTTCGAATGGACACGCAAATGTTTATTGGGCGAAAATGACGACACAACGGGAAATACTGAAGATTCTAATTGGAACTGGTTTTCATGAAACTACACAACGTTGCAAAAGGAACTATGATAACAGCCTGAAGTTTTGATGATACCTCTGCTCATTTTCAAACTCTACTTGGGTCTTGAAGGTGCGATGATTGAAAATGATTGCGAAAAGAAAAGGTTTGTTGCTTTTGTTGCTTGTCGTCGAAAAAGACGAATTTAAGAAGAAAGATACTTGATGGGCGGATTCAGTGAGTACTTGTAGCAGATGTCCCTGAAGTCCTCCTCGTCTCTTGATCCATTATGGCGCGACGATGCGAGTAGGATTCTGAATTTATGGCGATATTTAAATTTGAAAATCATAATTTGAATTTAAAAAAAAGAAGAAGATGATCAAAAGATGGACAATCTCCCACAGAAGAGGTGATTTGAAAATTAAATGTGTTTCATGGTCACCATAATTGTTCTTATCTTCTGCAGAGATAGTGGATACGAGAACGACATTTTAAATAAACAAAATTTATTTTAAAAATAATGCTCACTCTCGCACGAAAGCGGTTGAGTTGCGCATTCTCACGATATTGTCCTGATTGTTGATCTTCGCTGAGCTTCGTGCGTTTTGGAACCATGCGCGAACCTGAAAAGTACTCGATTTTACGAATTAAAAGAGAGATTCTTGATAAAAAAACTTTACGAAAATAAACACTTAGAAAAAACAGAACAGTGGATATTTGTCACCTGCTGCAACTGAAGACCGCAATTGTCAGAAATCATCCGATACTCGGCAGGGGATGGGTAGGGATGGAGGTTAAAGATGGCTCTGAAAATAAATAAACAAATTTCAATTTAATTTTATTATAATTAACCTCATGGTCCTCTTATTGCGCTCCGAGTGACGGAAATGGCGGTCAAATGGCGCTCCTGAGAATGCGATTATTCAATAAAAATATTATTTTGTACACAAACTCACTCGGTTTCTTGTTTCTCGGTGTTTCGGCTTGATCAGGAAGGTGATTTGATTCGTAGTTGACATACACTGAAATCAGTTTTCTTAAAATTGTGATCATAATTTAAAAAAAGATAACCATACCTGGTGCCTGCGTTGGGATCATCATCTGAGGCGTTTGCGGAGTGTTGAAGACCGGGTAGTACGGTACCTGATTGACCAGAACCGGAAAGTAGCCGACTCCATTGTCAGGCTGGGCACCTGAAAAGGGCGCAACGGCAGCACCGTTCACGAATTGACCCAATCCCACAAAATTATTCACAAAAGACTCACCAAATAAGTTAGTTGTCGATTGCAGCTGTTGGTGTGGGTGCGGTGTGCCGGGTACGGTAGTCGAGTCGTTAAAAGGGTCGTCGGGTGGTGTGAAATGAGGATCAATTGGGGCAAAGTTGTTCGAAAACGGGGTGTACGGATACATATTTTTTGACAAAAGTGACCGGAAACAAGCGAAAACGATGAAGAATGAGCCTGTTGCAGTCATTCTAGTGGATTCGGGTGGAGGAAATGACCCCCAACAAGGATTTTAGATGTTTTTCCGTGCAATAGCTCATAAAACAATGCAAAATTTGCCAGAAGGATGAAAAACGGAGGAAAGGACCTCACACCTTGCCGTTACCTGCCTAACAGATCGGAAGGCGGTGTAAGAGAAGGGTGAGAGAGCAGGGGAATAGGAGAGAGTTAGAGACAGTGAGGGCCAGAGGGTATGACGGAAATGACCTCACATCGTCTTTATTGTTTTCTGGCGTGTTTTACAGAGTTGTGTGAAATGGATTTATTGAATTTTCACGAGTAATAACAGCCAAGCACGGCGTCTCTTGCTCCTATCAATTTCTCCGCCATCGCACGCGTTTCACCCTCTTGCAGGAGTCCTGCATTGAATTGACTCTCTAAATCGGTCCACCTCTGAAAATTCATGAATTTTCGGTTGCATTTTTTTCTCATAGAGCTCGGAATTTAGGTTGCCGTCTTTTGATTGAACGCAGTCTCTCGCCAATAGATTGAGAAAGACAGTGCGTGAAATACGTCCTTGCCCAACTCACCTTTTCCACATCTTCACTATCCATTCCATTGACCAATTCCATCGATTCTCTTCCTAATAAAATTTGCGTTTTCCTAGCAACGAGCAGTCGAGCTACCTGATAATTTAATTATTAAATTCTCAGAAAAACATAATAATCACCATTTTCATACACTTCTCCAGGCCGTTTCCGTTCTTTCGATCATACAGAATTCTGAATCTGAATTGCCATTGCACAAGTGGCACGTTCAAAATTAGAATTACTTGATATTGTTCCGGTACCGATCGCTTTTCACCAATTGAATCGGTTTTGTTACAGCATCGTAGTTATCCAACAGAAATAACAATCGTGGACCTCTCTTCGATTCCAATCCATCCGAGTCGTCTGATTAGCAAATGAAAATGTTTTAAGACAATGCGGCCAGTTATCAATCACCCTCGGAATCGACCGCCAATGCTTTGAGCGCATCGTGAAATTCAGCAAGTCGGTATTTTTTCCTAATGACAAATATGACATCAACTTGCAGAAGAATCAGCGTAGCAAATAAATGATTTTAAAAGTTTTTGAGTTAATCGCAAGCCTTGTCGTTCCATTGTGAAACTCATCTAAAACTCAACTCGCTTTTTTCACTAAGAATCTAACAGAAGATCAACGTGCAGTGAAATGTTGACAATTGACACCTGGTAAGTGCTGAAACTGCGAATCTGGAGCACAGTCCTCGCACGGTAATGGAACATGCGTCGCTTCCTTACAACTACAATCAGAAAAAATATTAAAATTAAAATGAAACGATAAAAATATGAAAATTCACCGAACACAAGTTACACAGCCGCATACGCACTCTGCTAATGTCCCAATATTCTCAGGAGAGGTGGGCTGAAATTTCAGTTAGTAATGATGAAATATACAAAAAACTTACAATCATCCACATTTTGCAATCTGCACATTTTAAAGATCCTTGAGTAGAGATGCGTTTTCTCCAAGCAACATTTCTCATGATTCCTGGAATATCCGTCATTATCTGGTGTCTATATTTGATCTAAGTTGAGCACTCACCAATGGATTCCTTATCGAATAGCGTTGATGCTTGTGAAATGGCGAGGACTTGATCGCAAGAATCGTTCTACAATTGAATGGCAAAAAAAGTCTTAACAAGGATACCGCAAAAGTAGGCTTCTTTCAATGCAATTTCTCAAAAAAAATTAATTATTACATAATGTTAGAGCTGTTTTGGACTTCCTAAGGCATCCCATTCGAATGGTGATACAAAATATAGAATCGAACGGGGCCTACTTTTGCGGTTCCCTTGTAAGAAATATTCATTCGACTGGGCAAACAGACTGATGACATGATTAAAATTAGTGATTATAATTACCGGACAAGGGATCGGATATTGTCCGTCTGTGAGAATCCTCTTACAGTACTCGAGCCAGCATGTTCGGCAGTAGAAATGGCGACAGGGAAGTGCAAAGTGGTCGCGATGAAGAGAATGTGGCCAGCGCTCCCTATCGTAAGGTTATTTCCCATTCCACTCTCAGTTGACCTTTGGCGAACTGAATGGAGGGAGGAGGGAGGAAGAGGCCTGGCGAAGGCTAGCGATCTACCTGCTCTCCTATCCTCTACCTCTTCCCTCTCTCGCTCCCAGGCTCGCTAACCAGAGCATTGAGTTTGCTGAGCATTTGAAACGCACGATAAATGAATTGACCATGCGAATACAAATCTCTCTTGAAAATACATAGATGAACAGAGCTAGATAGAAGAAAAAAACAGCCAAGACATTTCCCACCATTCACGTTCGAGAGGACCATGTAGATGCTCGTCGGAACAGATCAAACACACCGTTGTCTGCGGTATTGGGAATATTGGCTTGTCCGGAACAGTCTGAAATGTGAACCAGGGGGTCTATCCGGAAGAAAACATATGAGACGGGAGATCTTTACCGGAATAAAATTGACATCGTCCTTTTGAATGTTATGATAAGAGCCGATGCGCGCTCCCGGTTTTCTATTTCCACGTGGACCTCGGCAGCAGAATCTATGGTGACGGTCTGTTACTTTCCTTAATTTTTAAATTTTAAATAAATCCCTGAATTCGACGGATGCCATCAGAGAAAATAGCAGGAACTTAAATTACCCGGGCGCATCGATCGCTGTAATGCAATGCGTCTTTCCGAGAGCACTTCGAGTGATGTAGGCGCATCTCGAATGAAATTATTGACACCACATTTCTATTCAGCTCTCTCAGATCCATTAGAAAACAAAAGAAATGAAAGCATTTTCTAAGTAATGCAAAAACAAAGAAAAATATTATGAATTCTAATCCACTTGCTCCTAACATGAACAGTTGGTCCCTGGGGTGTACAATAAACGTGGGCGGTAGGCATTGCAGGTATTCCAGTTTCCGCTGGGAATTGTTTAGAGTAAAAATGCAAGGATCGTGAAAAATCGTGAACAATCACCCTTCCGTGTACGCTTTTCAAGTCGTCTTCGTCTTCAAAGTCGAGAATTACTCCTTTCAGAAGCTTCATTTTGCTGACGCTGAAATAAATAAAAAAATCTTCAAAACGCCATTCTTCATGAGCAAAAGTGCAATAGGAAATCTGAAAAAAGGCTTACTCAGTTGGCATATTGAGAACAGTCAGAAGAAAGGATGAGAGAGCGAGAGAGACGAGTGAGAAGTTGATAAGAAGACGCGATGTAAAAGAGAGAGAAAGAGCGCGATCAGATTGCGAATTTTTTAGCGATACTACTTGTAGTCTTTGCACAACCTGACTGCTTTTCGCGTGTTTATTCCTTGTTCTTGTTTTTTCGTGTCTATTGCATCTTTTTATTCTGCGTTTCAGCCTGAATTTTTTCGTGCTCTGGACTTCTCGTGAGTGGGAACTTCTTTCACACTTTTCATAATTTATTGTTGATGAATAGAATATTTGTTAACATTTCGTGGTTTATTACATAATTTCAAATTTAATCTAAACGAATTATTTTAGACCTTCGTCACTGGCCGATTCTCAATCCACTTCTTGAGAGCGGGAATAGCGTGAATTCGTTGCTGGTGCTGAATGACCTGCAATTTACGTATTTTTTTGAAAAGTGAACAAAAATTTATTCGTCAAAAATTTCCATGAGTTGAATTACAATATTTTGATCACCTAAAAAGCGAATATTGCATGAAAAGCCCGTGCTGCGACCTAGGCAGATTTAATCAGGTTGTGGCTAATTTTTAGTTAGAATTGGACAGAAAATCGATTGAGATGATGGAATTGGATCATATTTTATTCGTATTTTATTTTATCATATTTTATTTTTTATCGAACGGACTCTATCCATGGCTTCCTTCACTTCTCGTGAGTGGGAACTTCTTTCACACTTTTCATAATTTATTGTTGGTGTATTTGTTAACATTTCGTGGTTTATCTCGATTAGAGTCTCGAAAACAAAATGTTTCATAAATTTCAATTAGTTGAAATTGAACTGTTTTCGACTAGTTGAAATGAATCAACTAGTTGAAATAACATGTTTTCAACTAGTTGAAATTGATTTGACTGTTTCAATTCAACTAGTTGATTCGGACTATTTCAACTAGTTGTTTGTTTTCGACACTCTAATCTCGATGCCAAACTTCCCGAGCACTCCCTTTACCTCCGGATAATCCTCCAGGAATCCCGGCTCCTCCTGTTCGATCGACGCTACGTGATTCGCAAGGAGGACATCGATCCAGGTCACTGAAGATCCGACGAGGAAGCCGCTGCCTGCCTCCTGGAACGAATCACTGCCTCTCACTACCGCAAGTTATATACTTGTACTTTATTCGCCATGGACAATGTGCGCTAAGGGCGGAACTGGACAACAGGTGGTATTCGGGCTCTGGCGATCTTTTGGGGTGGTGCTTTGTGGCAGTTCAGTCATTAACAAAAGGACGTTCTTGGTGTTTTTTTTTAGGAATAAAAGTACGAAATATTCACCTGGAGTTGCTTGACAATCAGCGGGAAGAACTTATCCCGCGCGGGAATGCCGTTCTCGATCTTGGCGGCTTCCTGATAAATTTATAGTATTTTTGTATTTAATGATTTGAACTATATTTTTATCAAATTGTTTGTGTTTGCCACTCAAACGTAGATACATCATTCTGAGACGCAATCATTACTTTTGAATACTCGGTAAAACTCATCAAAAAAAAACTGACCACATCGCCCTCAGCGTAGCCCAACTTGAGTCGCCAGTAGCTACTAAAAACTTATAATAATTGAATTTCGAAATACAGTCAAACCAAAACATCTTATTCTTTTGTCGGGCCCTAGCGTAGCTCAGAAACAAGATATTCAAAAACATTAAAAATGGAGATACGGGATTACAAAACTATTATTAAATTACCTAAACTCTTTCTGGAAGTCCTTGCCCTGATCGGCAAGGGCGTCCACCCATGCGGCCTCGAAAGTGCTGCTGCCGGCGAGGCCTGGAAATACCAGTTCATAAAAAAGGAGTAATTGTTCTGAACAGTACTGTTCCTTTTCAAATCTTTGCAAAAAGAGAAAATCTCATAATTTGAGTATAGATGCGCCTTGGAAGCTATTACTACCGGCGAGAACATACCAATAAGGAAATCGATAGGCGTGTCAAAGATCATTCATCAAAATCATCGGAAAATCTCAAACCATGCTCCCGGGCGATGTATCGCGAGATGGCGAAAGATTGCGGCAGCATCTTCCCGTCCACAGAGAGGACGGGAATGTGCCCGAAGGGCATCTCTGAAAGGGGGAGAGATCAAAGATCAAAGATGGTAGTAACGAAAGGTCAAGAAGGCACTCTGATTGTGAAAAAGAGAGAGATTTTAGATCAAACATGGGAAATCACAATAAAAATGGCCCAGATAGGATCTTTGAATGAAGAAAATACCCACTGTTCTTGAACTCGGGCCAGTCATCCTTCGCGATTCTAATGTCTTCGAATGGGACACCGGCGAGGGCTAGGAGTTGACGGGGGACCTGATTATAAATATGAATAAAACGTGAAAAATAATACCTAAAAAACCAGTAAAAATGTATGATTGTTCTCAACGATTGAAAACTTGGGAAATTACAGAAATCTCACCTCCGCGACTCCGCGCATGTTGAAGTAGTACAGTTTGTACTCCGGCATGTTTGCGTTCTGTAACGAGCAGAAATTCAAAATTTGACTGAAAAAAAGTGAGATAGAAAGGCGAATTTTTCTTCGAAAGCTCATTAACACGAAGAAAACGAAAAAAGACCATCAATTAACTTCGATTAGAAAAATAAAACTAAAATAAAGAAACTTTCGCACGTATGACGTTTTGATCTACAGCCTCGCCCTCCGCTATATATACACTGCAGGTAGATTGCGAAAACGCGCGAGAGTAGGGGAGGGATCTTTTTGACCGGTGAGAGTGTGTGCTCAATGAAGAGGCATCTCTGCGAAGTAGAGCACGTGAATCATGGACACATTCCAAGCACATTTGCTGTCGGGGGATTCTCCTCGGTTGTAGTGGTTCCTCGTTTCTCTGTCTTCTTAGACAGGGAAGACGAGGCACACTAAGGGAAGCGAAACACAACACAGAGTGCGCACAATTTCGAATGAGCAGGCGATGTTTGGTGCTGGAGCATTGGGTTCATTGGTTCGTGTGATTGTTTACAATTCCGGTTGGTTTTTCCTTTATTCCTTTATTTCGACTCACTTTTTGAAAAGATAAGTCAGCGAATGAGAACCTTGGTTTCGACAAATTTTCATCTACTAATGAAGGCAGGCACATTACAGATCAATGATGGTGGTTCAGTTAGTGATGGGTTCGCAACATTTCAACATTTATTGAGATCTTATATCTATCAAACAAATTATTTCATTAACGGGACAAATTTGTAATATTTCGTTTCGAAATTTAAATATTTGTTATCAAAAATTACTGGGTAGGAACGATTCTTTGCACATGAAGCCAATGAAAATCAGTTTGGATATTGTCGGGATAAAAATGGGCGCGAACACACAATGAGTTATTCAATTCCTGAAATCAAATACACATTAAATTCGTGAACATACTCGACAAGCACTGCCCATGATTTTCACCACCATGATTTGGCATGAAAATCAATGGTCATTAACCAACCCGAGCAAGGTCCTCAAATGAAACTTCTGTAGGAACGTACTGGGATAGCCTGTCCCAGTCTGGAATCAGCTCGAATAGCTTGATGGAATGAAGACATTCCATGGATTGAATGATGAACTCGTCTGGAGAGAGTGTTCGATCAATTTTCAACGTTAAGTCTCAAGGCCAGTCAGTCAGTCAGTCTCAGGGTTGATTCCCATTTCTGTTAGTCGTCGCGAGCGGTTCCCTCTTCATTCTCTCTGATGGAGTGCGGTTTCTCCTAATCCCCTCGCCTCTGCCAACGACTCAACAAGATCGGAATCCCCATCCAAGCCGGACTGGTCGCCGTGTGATGGGTATGACCGCCTAAGATGTTTGGTCCCTCAGAATCCAGGCTCGTATCTCTCGCTCAAAGATGGAATTTCGAGTTTGGAGGACTCGAGCACAAAGAAGACTCCAGCACACGCCAGGCTTCGTATTCGACCTACAGTGGGACTCAATCTACGTGCAACTCCGTCAACAGTTCTATCGGGAACCAAGTGAGCAGGATTCTTTCTCCAGCCATTGCCACTGTGACAAGGAAAGAAGACAAATCCACTGGCCCGAGACCCCTCAAAATGACTATCTTGAAAGATGAACGGCCTTCTGACACCCCATCTTGATCAGCGCCCAGAAAGCGACACTGATAAATTCATTCATTCATTCATTCATTCAGTCTCAAGGCTTACGCAAATTCCTTTTTTTGAACAAGTGAGCTGTGATTTCAAGATGCTGAACCTGATGGAGACGAATCATTGCCAAAAGCGTTCCCCTGAAATTGTGAAGCTGTTGTGCCCAAGAATGATAAATAATCTATAAAAATAAATTTGTTCGAACTGACTGAGCTTCAAACGTGATCTGATCAGCCCGGATCTTTCGAACTGGAATTTCACAAAGATAGTCGCGGATATTGTCAAATATCATCCACTTGTTTAATTCCAGAGTGTCAATATGAGAACATCTGCGCAGCTTTGCAGCGAATTTTGGATCATTCTTAATAATTATTTGTTAAATATTTCAAATGTATCATAATACTCACAATTTGAATAACTTCTGTACAGCCTCGATCTTCGTAAAAGGATTCTTCATTCCAATATTGTGATCTTCGCTTCATGTCGACAGTCTTGATTGGGTCGAGACCGGATTGGGTTCGCGACCAGATAAGGTGCGAAATTTCCGGTAGTTGTTTGCGATTGCTAAGAGTTCCGAGGACCATTGCATTCCATCCGGGAGAAATCTGGAATTATTGACGATTAGACAAAAAAGGTAAAGTTGCTTCCACAATCAAGGCGATTTTCAATTGTCATGAGACAACCACGCATGGACTACACGGGTAAAGCCGGGTATGGCGAGAAATAAGTGATATCTTGCTTCTAGGGCACTTTTCATAATCAAAGTTACTACCAATTTGCAGACAAAGAAAAAGGAGTCGATAAATATGGTTTACCAAACGCATGTGATCGATCGATTCCGGTTTCTCCATTAGAACGATGATCCTAATAACATCCGCTGGTAGGGTGGAAAGATTCATCATCTGACAAGTAATAATTACAGAGATAAAGTAACATATTTGAACAAAGAAAAATTATGAGAGTGAGCGAGTAAATGACAATAATTACTCAAGAACTGTGATAATCGTTCGAATATCACACCAAGTCAGACACCGAGACAAGTGGGCAGACAATCGATGAGACTGGGACCTTTGAATCGCCGCTCTGTTCTTTGAAATTGCTGACACATGCATCGACCGTTGTCTACGATAGCACAGTTACCGCGTTGTTCAAAGCACTTGTCTCATGCGGACCATAAAAAATCGTGAGATTTTTAGGTAACCAGAACATTTCGTTTGCAGAGAATTTCAAACACACGATATCAAAGATAATCAAGCATGTGCTGTTCGAATGCCTTACTTTCTCAAAGTAACTAAACGTTACATGATTGTTTGGAAGAGAATGATTTTCAATTTGTTTATTGGGATGATGTAAAATCTGTAAAAACACTAGAATATGGGTCAATTGTAAAATATGTAAATAATTACATGCAAACAACCTAAACGAGGTACGGATGGGCCAGTATTTCTTTACAGGTTGGTCGAGTTTCCGGTTTTAAGCGAGTGAGCTGAGTAATGAAATGCTCCTAAAACAAATCGAAACTGAAGGTTCATGAAATTATATCACCGTTGAATATATTGTTCTGCTTCCCGCGTCGATAATTGTAGAAAATCTGTATCTGTATTTGGAAGAACCGTAAAATTGGAACTCAATTCTCAATTGCACACCTGGTTTCGTTCGTGTCATTACAACACAAAGCTCAGCAAAAATCAATCCTAGTGCGTATACGTCCGTTTTCGAGCTGTACTTTGAACACAATCCATTCTTAAAATTTCAATTCTTGACTTGTTAAATTAAAAATAATACTCACATTTTCCGGACTCATGTATAGATCGGTTCCTAATATTCGTGCGAGTGAGGTCGGTATCCGGACCTTTTACGAGTAATCGCGAAGTTGCAACTCCAAGATCGCACAACTTGAGCACATTCGCTTCAGTTATTAGAGTATTTCCGGGCTGAAAAAGCTAGCTTTACTTCTCTTCTCGTTTTTTTCTCGTTCAAGCATACGTCGAGCGTACTATAATCAGACACAAAGATGCAGAATGAATGAATCATCGACAATCAGTGATAAAATGAATGAAAGTGAGTAAGAGGCGACTTTATTCACTTCTAATACTCGTCTCTTATTATCATCAAGCAGCACTTCGATGTGTTCCCTCCACACTCAGCGATATCTTCGGCACAACCGATCAATTTAGGCCAATCTTGAGAAGTTGCATGACGAATCTGCATGATACTTCATTAGAGTGCGCAGAACAGGTCGCCGTCTCTTTATTTCTTACAATCTCTCACCACTTGGTCGGTCGAGATAGTGTGCGATATGGAAAAAAACCGCGACCCGTATTGTGCTCATTTTTCACATTTTTTCTCCAATTGTAGCGGATAAAACATTAAAAAATATTGTTGAGGAAATCTTACGTAATGTATGGCGTCAGATACCTGAAATACCACTTGTATCCCCTTTTCGCCCCCTATTGCATATTATCGAGTGGTGATAAAGTATAAGTATAAGTATAAGATACGACAATGTTACTGCTCCATTCAACGATGGGGCGACCATACACAACTGAATTTAAAGTTGATTTTTATGAGTCGAATAAATATGGGAAAATTGCCTGTTCACTAAAAGTACTGCGTCGCTACTCTGTGAGAATGGCATAATAGGAGAGGGAGGGGGACGGCGGTTAAAACGGGATAAAATATTAGGAAAACCGCTGTTAGCTTCACCAAGTACAGCAGTGCATCCATGTCTGTGGTGTCGAAGTGACCTTCGCGCGATTACTGATGTATACTCCGGACAAATCGTAGCTACTTTTCTTTCTAACTTCAATGAGGGTCAAAGTCACTCTGATTTCATAAGCATCCTCATTTGTTGCATAGCATCATTACAAGACACAAATAGTAGGGAAGAAGTCTAGTATATCCACTTTAGCAAACCGAATCGTATGTGATGTATCGCTTTTACCATCATGTCCATCAAAAAGGCACATGGCTTCCTCTTAGAGCCAATAAAACCCTGTGCACCGCGCAGCATAGATAAGGCCTTCTATCACCCTATAAAAGCCGATCGAATCAGCAGAAAAAACATGGTTAGAAGTGGTCAGATCTCGCATAGTTAACATCTCGAAATCGGGCCATTTGATGCTATCACGCATAGTTAGAGATAACGCATAGCTAGAGATTTCGTTTCAGGTTTGAGCACTTTTGAGTGACGTGACGTTACTTTCGCAAATATCCTCCAATTTCTATCGTAATGATCGTGCTCATTTCAATTGTTCTTGGTGCCTCGCGAAAATTCGATTAAAGAAAGCTATTGGACTTTGACCCTCCGGCTTAAAATCCAATTCATTCTCGATTCTCACACTTTCCCGAGTACCACTCATATAGGTTTTCCAGTCTCCCGAACATATACCATGCGTTCCCTCCTCTGCCTCTTCGCCATCGTCACTCTAGCCGCCTCGACCGCCATCCGAGTAGAGCCCCAGCAGCCGCCGGTTCAGGTAATTAATGTAATAGTCAATATACTAGTTTTGTTCATTACAATGATCTCCTGTATTGAAAATATTGAACTTAACATCGATTGCAGCCCGTCGTGCAAACCGGTGAGGCCGGCGTCAAGGACGGACTTCTCTGTAATGCGTGCAAGGACATTGTTGATGTGCGGTTTATTCACATTTTTTCATATTTTTTGATTAACCATCCGATTTCGTTGAATGTTTGTATAACCCGAGAAACCTGCTCGCGCTCGCAATTTCTTCTATCCGTCTAGGACGAGAAAGATCGGTAATCCCGATACAGAACGATTAATCCTAGATTACTGAAATAAAAGTGTCTAGGCAGACAATATTTATACAATTACGGCCGACTGAAAATCAATATCTACTACCAACCGTAACCTCAATTTCCCTGCAGGACGTGGAAAATCACGAGGAAGACACGATCGAGGCAAGGGTTGATGCGTCGATTAAGGTTGTTTTGTGGAATTTTTAATTTCATAATTGCCATAACCGCAAATTGTTCGTAGATTCTGGGATGAAATTCAGTCGCAAGAAAACAGTTTCAATACTCATGTTTCCCCAATCTTTAGCTATATGTATTATCGCAACTTCATGTCTCTGGAATCCCATCAAGAACATCGTATTCAGGAGCACTGCAACAACCTGGGCTTCCTGGCCGGCCGATGCATCAAGGACATGACTGAGGTTAAAATTTTAAAAGTTTAATCGATAGATCATCGAAAACTTGCCAAATTCAGTGGAATCCTCCTAGAACTCTCCTTGAATGGACAATGTTCTGTCGATTCGTTTATGTGTTTCTCAATGGAGCTCTGTAGCTTGCTGAAGAATGTGAACGTGATCATTACACACAACAAAGTTGATGCATAGCTCTGTGAAGAATTGTGCATAGCGCATAGTCTAGCGTTGTGAAGCACATGCTTTTGTCAACAAAGCGATCACAATATTGGATGCATAACTCTATGAAGTTTGGCGCGCATGGCGCATAGTCTAGCGGTGATGTGTTAGTGACCAAGCCACGCATCATTATCACCACGCGCGTTTATTACCAAGCCAATTTTATTACGAATATGCGCGCTTATCTGCGTTTACCGGTGACATTTACTGCGGGGCAAATCATTCACAAGTCTCTCAATTGTTCATCCTATTTCGCCAGTGAGAGAAAGCAAGAGAGCACATAGAATGGAGAGAGTTAGACAGATCTATCCGATACACGTGTCTTTGATGATTTCTGCGGCATGACCACTTGTAAGACGGAATTGATCTATGGGAAATATCAACTGTCCAATTTGAAAATAAAGCTTTTACAAATAAAAAAAAATAGAAAAAATTACGATTAATTACAGGTCGAGGACATAATCGTGCAGAACATCAACGAAAACTACTCGGCAGATCAGATATGTCAAATGGCTGATATCTGCTAATTTCAAGAAATTGTGCATTTCCAACGTTGCCCCCCCCCCAATCCCTTGTTTGTAAATACATAATTCGTACATTGAATAAATCTCCACTAATTGAAGTTTACGAGCATAGTTTCGGTTAAATATCGAAATATTACATCTGCGGTATTTTTTTCAAAACAATCGGATTATTCACAAAAAATGGAAAACAACAAAACAGCCGCCCGAATAGAATAATGTGGAACATGTCGGATAGGCAAAACATTCCAAAACCATTTTTTCTCAATCTTTTTTTTTTGTTCGATTTTCCTAGAGAGAGCCAAACATGTATTGTGTCATAGCTAGTGTCGTGAAGAATCCCGTTTCTTCTAAATTCGACATCGATAGCTCAGAGCGAGCTGATATCACAGCCCTCCTGCAAAGTATATCTAACCATCTGATCGATGATTTCTCCATCTATTTCATCTATTCTGTCATCACTCTACCAGGCGAGATAAAAGTGCGAAATGAAGATGAGGAAACGGTGAACAGTGTGTAACAACTCCTCTTGTAGTCATATAGTAGTAATTCTAATTTTTTTTTGCAAAAATGTTGATTGCCCTGCAACGAACATTCAAAGCGCTTAAATTCCCTTGATGACAAGTTTATGCGTATCTTGCAGTTTGCATATTTCTCTATATAAGTTGCCCGTTCCTTCTTCTGATACATTTAATAATTGTTGTTTTCGTTAGTTTCGATATTGTACTCTCCATTTCTATTTAAAATCGACCATCGTCGCAATGCTTGAGTGCATTTTTTTTAAAGGAATGATCGTCATCTTCTTCATTCTTCTTCCCTCCAACTGCATTGTCAACGATTCTCAGGCGGTCCCTGTGACTGATAAGGTATCGTATGCATTAGGATTGATGGTTCGGTATCGGTATTCCCGAAACTGTATTACCGACAAACCACTAGCGGGTTTTCCTCATTCTAACTGTCTACGCGAGAAGGGAGTTAGCAATATATAGTAAAAAATTGTATATATTTTTTCTAATAATTATAATCAAAAGGGTTATCGTCAACCACCGCACAACAATAAAGTATGCCCCGAAGGAGAACATCTTGAGCCCAACATGTGGCAGGTATAGCATTCTTATGCTTGTCTTACTGAAAAAATAGAAGATTATTATCTCACCGGTCAGAGCAATAGAGTGCTTAGTCTGACAACATCTTCTTAGTTTGAATCTTCCGGCCGAACGGCCCGGTCCGATATTAGTCAAGTAAAAACAAGTACCAAACAATAGCAAGTGTTGAAACGATAATGTCAATAGCACGTGTTGAAACGACGAAGAATAATAAATCAGAATAGTAAGTGTATAAAATATTTTAAATTGTAATTTCAGCCGATCGACGACGGTAAACCAAGGGAGTATGTGTGCATTCCCGATGGCGCGGTTCAGAAGTAATGCCAATAGCCTGCTATCGGTGATGCGATTTCTTGCTAGTTCACTTGCTAGTTAACTTGTAATTTGAAACTAGTACGATCCGCATTGTGTTCCTTCCTCTGATGCATAAACACATTTCAATTTTATTTTGTTTAAATCTGATAAAGTTGTTTAAAATTATAGAGATGTTGATACGAGAAACTATTTTCCAAATTTGTGATTCTAGTTTCCTACGCATTCGTACATCGTCTAATCCCGAACAGAGGTGCAATCTCTCCAGGGGAACACACAATGGATGACCAATGAAGAAATGCTTGGCTAGAGCGTTCCACGAGGGTGAAATCTGAAGCAAGTGGAATGTATTCAATAGAGTTTGAAATTATAATTCGTTTGATGAAACTTCCTAGCAACCTGATAAGCTGAGCAAAAATAAACGGTAATTTTTGAGTACAACTCTGTCAACTAGAGCTCGAAATACGGGCCGCTGTCTCTTTATCTCACACATTCTCTCACCGATCAGAGTGACGAGAGAGTGTGTGAAATGGAGGGACTGCGGCCCGTATTTCGAGCTCTACTGTCAACTCTAATGGCTGATAATATTGATAAGAAAATGAACCATTCGCATCGCAGCCTCCGATTCTCCCTCCATTCGAATGATCAGTCGGATGACATCGGGGGGGGGGGGGGGGGGGGGGGGGGGGGGGGAGATCGATCGGCGAGGGAGAGAGAGTGCATTGCATTTCGATAGCGCATGACATTACGGAAGATTCCATGAAAGAATTAACAACGAGATAAATTGAAAATGGCGCCAAAAAGACGCGTAATCTGATAGTAAGCGTCTATTTATAAATCATAAATAAAGAAATACTCACATTGCAAAACCCTAAGGCTGTCACTCGAATATTCGGGGGAATCTCCAGAATTCAGTGGGTAGATTTTAAAAAACGCATCGAAGATAGGATAACAATGACTTAAATTAAAATATATTCAAATATAATGAAAATCAAATTATATTTGCCTTCACCATTCTCTCTTTCTTTCCATCTCCCCTCTCCTTCCCTCATTCGCTCGTCTTTCCCTCGCCCCGAGTGGTTCCCTCCTTCTCCTTCTCTTCACTCGGAGGCGGCCTCATCGTCTACCGTACCCCCACCGTACCCCCACCGTACCCCCCACCGCATCCCCACCGTATCCCCACCGTACCCCCACATCAAGATGTATCAGCAGCCGGCCTACAATGGACAGTATCCACCGTATCAACCGCAGTACCAGCCACAGTCGTCGTGCGCGCGCGTAAGCTTATTACAATCCCGTGACTACCGTACCCATTTTGCCTCCTACCGTAACCCATATCAGCATACCGCACCCTCACATTCTAATACTCCCAACCGAATTATCTACCATGCTCCTACCGTACTATTACATATTCCCTATCCCGTATCGTACGTGCCACCGTAACTCCTCCTACCGTAACACCTACCATATTTCCTACCGTACCCTCCCTTTCCAGAATGCAGCGATCGTGATGACGATTCTCGATCTGATCGGGGCGTGCTTCCACCTGCTCATGGCCCTGATCCTAGTCGTCGCCGCCGCGTTCCATCCCATCGTAAGTTATACCTTATCCCTAAGTTACCGTAACCTTAGTATTCCGTAACCCTAAGCTACCGTAACCCTAAGCTACCGTAACCTTAGTCTATCGTAACCCCAAGCTACCGTAACCTTAGTCTACCGTAACCCTAAGCTACCGTAACCCTAAGATACCGTAACCTTAGTCTACCGAAGCCCTAAGATACCGTAGCCTTAGTCTATCGTAACCCTAAGCTACCGTAACCGTAGTCTATCGTAACCCCAAGCTACCGCAACCTTAGTATGCCTTAACCCTAAGCTACCATATCCCTAAGTTACCGTAACCTTAGTCTAGCGTAACCTTAAGCCACCGTAATCCTAAGCTACCGTCACCCAAAGCTACCGTAACCGTAACCTACCGTATCCATTGTTTGCAGGCCTTGCTCATTTTCGTCCTCTTCGCTGGCGAGGTTGCGCTGTGCGCCATGGGACTGGCGGGTCTGCTGCGCCGGAGCACCGGCCTCATCATGGCCTACATTATCGTCCTGGTGAGACTATCGTACTCAGTTTGCGATCTAAGTTACATTACATGCTGTCAAACATCATAAAGTACCGTAACCCCTAACGCAACGTATGCATTCATATTTTTTTCAGATACTCGCTGTCGCTGCACTCGTTATCGACATCTTTGGCTGCATTATTATGGGTGATTAAAGTAATAAATCTACTGTTTAAAAAAATAAAACAATTTCAGCAATGTTTCCCAAAGAGGTCAAGAAAGCTTTCCGCGAATCGGAAGGTTACGAAGATTGGCCCAAAGATCAGAAAGAAGTGATCGAAAACCAACTCGGAACTCTGATCGGTTTGGCAATCTTCATTGTGCTCTGCGCTATCGCGTACAAAGGTCAGTTGCATTCACTTTTAAATTATCAATTACATTTTTAATTGCAGCGGCCCACCTCGCCTTCACCATCCAGGCGCGCAAGGAGGTTAATTAATGAACTAATTAAGTTAATAATTAATGAATTAATAAATGGTATCCTACCGTACCCACTTTGACTACTGTATTCAACAGATGTGGGTGCGTTAGGCAAAGTTTATACCGTATTCTAATCATAATTAACTAATCTTAATTAATTAACAAATTAATATTAATTAAGATTGTCCTGCTCAGACGGGCGTCGGCCGAGCAGCAACAGCCATTCCTGCAGCTGTGGCAACCGCCTCCCGGCACCATGACCTCCTCCAAGACGCACGAATCCGCATAGACTACCGTACCCCGGTGGATACCGTACTTACCGTAGCCACTCACTCTTGCCGTAAAAGAGAACGGGATACGCGATAAAACCTATTGCAATATGTGTTTTCAACGAATATTATTAAGTATTTTAAAAACACTCCGATTAGACTACCGTAACTGTAGCTACGGCAACAATCATAGTTGAACACAGCACACTTACCGTAAGCGAAAAATCAATAAGATCTATTGAAAAAAATGTCGATTTACATATTATTATGGAACAATATACTAATAGAATCACATTTGACTCTGCAACTCTCCCTCTCATCCTTCTCCTCCCCCCTCCCTCTTTCGCTCGTCTTCCGCTCGCGTCGAGTTGTTCTCCCTCGCCTCCTCTCCGATTCCAAGCTCTGCCCACCCGAAGCTCCGCCCACCTATCATATCGCCTACCGTACACAAGATGTACCCTCCTCCGCCTCCTCCTAAGTCCGTCTACTACAGCCAGCCACAGTACCACCGCTCGTCCTCGTGTACCCGCGTAAGTTCACCGTAATACTACAGTACCCTAATCGTACCCTACCATATCCCTACCGTACCCTAGCGTACCCTGACCGTTACCCCACATACCTTATACCCGCGTAAGTACTGTAGGGCTATAGTAATCCGAATGTGCCCTTACCGTGCCCTAATCGTACCCTACCATATCCCTACCGTACCCTAATGTGCACTTATCGTATCTTACCGTAACCCTACCGTATCCCTACCGTATCTCTCACCTTACAGGGCACAACGATCGTGATGGCGGCCATTCTGCTGTTCGGGCACGCGTGCATGTGGTTGTCGGCCACGTACTTTCTCTTCGCTCTGTTCGGCCCTCACGTAAGTTAAGGCTTAAGCTCGGAGGTTAGGACATGATTCTTAGACATAGGACTACAGTGCGCATGGCTTTGGATTTAGATGGTTTAGATATTAGGGCTAACGCATAACGACTAAGGTCTAAGTCTACCGTAATTTCAGACCGTCTTCCTCTTCAACTACCAGACGGCCGCGGTCATTCTGACTACCGTGGGCATATTGGGAGCGGCGAGAAGGAACACCGGCTGCCTGATTGCATTCATCATTCATCTGGTGAGCTGGGCTTTCAGGATCTGTTAATTCCGCACTCTGATCTGTGAGGGAGCACAAGAAGCTAGCGCTCAATATATGATAAGGCCGTTTCTTCCTTTCAAACATTGTCTCGTCGACCGAGCTGGCGAGAGAGTGTGCAAAAAGAAGAGACGGAGATGTCATTTATCGAGCCCTACAACTAACGAAGATTCGGATTCTTCAACCAAACAGTCCTACCGAGATCCCGGTTCAATATCCCCTCACCATATTTCGATCCGATCCGTTCACCATACCGATTTCGCTTTACCACAGCCCATCAGTATACGATGCCCACCGTAATCCGATATATTATAATAAATCTTGGATATGGTATAGTGTAGCTGCTGTATAGGTCAAATGGAAAACTTCCTAGATGTAAGCGGTTGAATGTTTCGGTGCATTGAGTCGTAGACACCCAACCGCCTCACGAATATTTTGCAGGTGTTCGCGCTCATCGGCTGCGTTATCACGTTCATTGGGGCCATTCTCGCAGGTGCGTGATCGGGTGAAGACTTTCAATCGTAACGAAACAACTAGTCGTTTAATAGGGAAATGAACCGCCCTCTTCACGAGAGACCGTGCGGAATGAGGAGCGTGATTGATGATTTTCATAATAAACGACTAGTTGTTTCGATACGATTGAAAGTCTTGTCGGGATTATTTAGGGTTGTCAGAATGAAGAATCGATCGCTTCATTCCTCGCACCGTCTCACCGGTCAGCGTTGCATGCATCTATTTTGCAGTGACTCTCTACGGTAACAGACTCGATACGGAGCATATTGTGAAGTTTTACAGGAGAAGATCGCGTAAGATATCCATAAATAATTGAGAGTTAAAGAATTTTTTAAATAATTTAATTAAAAATGAACTATTTTCAGTTCAATGGAACCCGAATTGGTTCGTGCCTGCGATGATCATATTGATGATTCTCCTGTTCTTCTCCTTCGTGTACAATGGTAATTTTTTTTCTAATCAGAAAAAAAATCGAAAAAACAGCTGTTTTTGTGTGAACATTATTGAATATTTTACGTTTCGAGCAATAGGTTTAAGGACTTGATTAAATAATACTAAAGACGGGAATAAATAATATTAAAATAAAACTAACTAATTCCAGCCGCGCTCCTCTTCTTCGCCATCAGCACCCGCAATGAGGTTAATTAATTAATAATTAATTAATTAATTAACCATTTAAGATTGTCGACGAGCTCCGGGGTCCGCGTCAGCCGCCGGTCAGCCGCTCCAGAAGGCCCTCCACTTCTCGACTGCAGTATCCTATCGCACCTCCATCCACCCAACCTCCTCGAGCTCAAGCTCCTCGAGCTCCAAAATCTCCAAAATCCCTCCGGCCCGACCCGAAATCGCCCGAACCCGCCCCGACAGCAGTCGCAAGCTCTGCCAGATCGATCTCTGACGAGGAGGCCGACTAGACTACAGTACCCCTACCTACCGTAATATCATATTCATTGCCGTACCTCACGGCGCATTTCTTATTGTAACGAGGCGAATGGAGTATGCGATAAACACTTTCGGTATGAGAAGTTTATTCGATGTTTTGAAACGATATTTGTTTATCTTTTCTTTGATACTTCGATATTGACGCTGAAGCTGCGGTTGTTAGTGCTGGGCTGAAAATATTGTCTGGTTAGAGATGAAGATAATGCAAAACAGCCTCTTCATTTTACGTAGCGAACGAGTACAATGAAGAGACTCTTGATTATTTCTAAAAAAAAAATAAAAGTCCACGCACGACAATGTATTCGCCGGAGTCCGCAACGACTGACTGAAAGAAAAATTTCAATGATTATTTATTGTTCTTTTATGTATACCAAATGGAATGGTGTCCACAAGCATACTACCAAGGACTAAGCAGCTGAAAGACGCCATTTACCTTGTTGTGGGTGAGTATGATCATTCGTCCCTTGTCAGTCACCGTCACGCCGCTGCCATGGCTCTTTCCGTTCTGAATCATTTTGTCGATATATGAACCACCGTCTCTTCATTTCTCTAGTCACTCGAGCGATTGATAGAATGTGAACCTTGTCGACCCATTTGCCGCAATTCGGTGTCTGATCGGTTGGGGAGTTGCAGACTCTGAAATTGAGTTTCTATATGGGGTAAACAACAACAACAACAACAACAACAACAACAACAACAACAACAACAACAACGCACTTGAACGTGTGCGTTTCTCCATTCTTCAGGCGCCTCTCCCAGGGACCGGTGACCGATGCAACGGAGATTTGGCTCTTTTTGTCAAGATTCTCGTGCAGATGCTCGTTCCGGATCGCCCCACCGCCTTCCTTAATTAATATAATGCAAGAGTTTACATTAATCCATAAATCACTTTAATCCCTTGAGTCGGTTGAGTCCCCTTGAGCCAATGTAAATCCCTTGAGTCTGCGAAACATTAGGCAAACGCCGAACCCCAGGTGTTAGAGTTCGAAATACGGGTCGCCGTCTCTTCATTCTTCACACTCTCTCACCGGTCAGAGAGGCGAGAGAGTGTGCGAAATGAAGAGACGATTACCCGTATTTCGAACTCTAGCGCGTGACCAGGAATGTTGAGTTGGTGAAGAATTGTTGAAAATATAAATAAGTATGTACCACGCATGTGAAGGTTGCCAACAGGAAGTTTTTGTTTGACGCTGGGGCACCATGGACAACGGCTACCAACAGCAAAAGTCGAGCTGCCAACATTGACGATGCTGAAATAAGTTATCAAAAATAAAGAATGCAAAATTCGAGAATGCGGAAAATCGATGAACATCTTCCACTTTAGACGCGCTGAATATGCTGGAAATGTTGAAGAAATAGGGAGAATAAGTACCTTTTGGGAGCCGTAAAAGGGCAATTCGGCGTGCCAGAGCTCTGAAATCGGCGCTTGAATGTCGACGAAAATGTGCTTCTGAAAATCAATAAAGTAACGTTCTCTACTCTTGATGTTTTCATGGTGCATCTGAACTGAGGAAACGAATATGGAGAATTCACTCCTGTTAGAAATAATTATAAGTATCGTTATTATTATAAACTCACTGTTTCAACTATCCCTATGTCCGTTTCCTTCTGAGCCACAGGTAGATGAGTTTCAGAATTGTTTTATAGACGTTTGATTCGCTAACAATACATCGACATTTCGAAAGAAATGTCCCGGATTTGTTCAACCGACCATTGATCATTGCATGTGCTCATAATCATGTCCTCGCTGCGTTGTGGAGGTGTTCCAGGAAGGGGGATTATTCATATCCAGTGGTGGACGTGATCCAAAATCCAAAGTAAAGGCGACAACAATTGTCCATTATATAGGGCCACATGTGCAGGATTTCCCTTTAGTAGATGATAATTAGCTCGACATTTCTCGTTGTTCTACTGTTCCTCTTCTTGTTGTATTTCGTCAGTGTGGAGGCAATGATTGGCTGTTTCTGGGGGATATTTTGTGAGTTGTTTTTTTCAAGTAATTTTTAATTGCAATATTCAAAAATTTTGTTTTAACTTTTTGGAAGTCAGTCATTGGCATATGACTGATTTTCGAATCAAATGTGAAGAGTTTTCAGGCTGGGGACCGGACACGGCAGTGACCTGCGGTGTGTTAGATCAGAGGAGTGCGCGCAAAAGTCAGTTGGAGGCAGAGGGAGTCGAACCCCCGACCTTCCGATACGTATGCGGGTGCTCTAACCACTGAGCTATACCCCGCTGATACTGGCATGCCCTCGTGCTCGCACTATGGTCTTAGGGCCGCGGCCATGCATTCCCTTACAGGGTGGAAGTGAGTTTGTTTCTTAGCTTTTATTCTCAAATTTGTAAAAATAGTTAATATACTATGTTACAGGAAGCCCTAGTCAAGACGGAAAAGCCAACAAGGGGTAGCTGCGCATATCTCATTCTCATCCAAATTACCCAGCCTTATTGTCATCCCCCCCCCGGGTTCGTCTCCCGGTCTGTGCATGAATCACTTGGCTATCATTTCTCGGTCGCTATTTCGAAATGGGGGAATTTCGACGAAAGTAACTTCAACCTTGCAAATCTCCCACCTGACATTATGCGTTTGATTCTTCTAATGGAGAAACCAGAATTGATTGACGATTTCCGATTGGTCAGTTAAATTTTTTTCGGGATAGTTTAGGTATTGAAAATATCATTTGAATTTAGATCTCTCCTGCTTGGAAGTCTATAATTGACGAATACATAGTCTGCAAAAGTCAATTGCCCATAATTGATTTCCTTTGTATGAACTTTAACGCATCGAAGGGAAACAAGCCAGAGAGCAGCCTTGAGATGATTATCGTTGGTAGGAAATCGAAATACGCTAGTGCTGATACGCTTGCATTCTACATGATGACAGACCTAAAACTTGTGCGCATATTGCGCCGATGCTCTAAGTTGATACACTTCTTTTGAACGTGCCCGTTCAAAGTGAATTTCCCGCGAAATCCAGAGCACTCATTCGGGCTTATGTGGGCGATACTCAAATTCGCCTCGTCAAAATAGCTAGTTTGTTCGATATTTACGCAGATGTTCAGTAAGGAGGTTTTTGCAAGTATTTTGTTATATGTAAACTTTTGAAGAAATGTTGCCGCATTTCAATTCAGTGAGGAATTTCGAAATAGACGCAAGATATATCCTCGGATTTTTTTCGGGTGACTGGAATATCAATCGCTTCTATTAATCGACCAATTTACAGGCGGTTTTATTGAAGCACATTTGGGAAAAATACAGTCCATCAAATGCTATGATTATACGAATAAGCATTTATCTACTATGTTCTTTCCAACCTCCCAGAAAACATGGAGCGATATAGTTCAAACATTGAACGACATTGCTGGTGTGCAAACGGAGTTTACCCCAAACAACGATGACTATCATTTACAAATAACTATGAAGGAAATTAAAGAAAAGATGCATAAATTGGTCAAAATCCTGCCAAATTTATCTTAAATTCATAGCAAAATCACCTCAAAATCTTGCGATAATTTGATCGAAATCGTACCAAGTTTACTTCCAATTCACAGCAAAATCACTTCAAAATCATGCAATCTGTCAAAATCGGTGGAACGAATCCGTATTGAAGTCAGAACGATCAAGCTTGCAATTGCCAATTTGCAAACGGATCCGTCTTTTGATCTCAACAAATACGCGATAATATTCTGCTTTCTCTGAACCGTATTGAAAAGTTCGAAAAAGCGCGCGAAAATGAGATCAACCTCACCAATTTACCTAAAGACATTGCATTGACGATCATTCGAATGGAGAAACCTGAAGCGCTCGACAATTTGCGGCTGGTGAGCCAATTATTGATTTTTTCTGAAGTTTTTAATAACAGCATTCAGATATTTCCTACATGGAAAATGTTGGTGGCCAAGGTTCTCGGCAACGTATACGAACTCCAAGCATTTGCCGACAATCGACAAATGCTTGGAGTTCGCAGAATCCGACACGAACTCATTGAAACTAAAGCTGGAAAGTATAAGAATGTCGCGGAAATCGCCATATTTTGGCGAAGACTGGACGGAATACTTGATCTCTGACCCACAATTATATATTCAGCGACGATGTTCGAAAATTGAAGCGCTGCTTTTGAAATTACCTTCGGGGAGCCATTTTGATCATCAAACGATCGATATTCTACGAGTGTATGTTGGAAACCTGCCTTTGTCCCTGGTTAAAGTCACCGGTCTTGCCAAGTTTGACATATTTGCACGGTAAGTATGTCAAGCGAAAACAATCAGTGGTTTACCTATCAGAAAAATCGAGATGAAATTGCGAAATCAGTCATGATTATCCGTGAGGAGTTGAGAAAAATCAGGCGATCAATCACGCAGCTGCAAAGCTCTTTAACGTTTGATTTGAAACAGTTTATCGCAAGTAACAATGTTGATATATTTTATTTTTTTATTATTTATAATATATAAAATTTATTTTAAGAGGCCATCCACGAGAGAAAAATCGAGAGAAGAGTTGCAGGAAAAAAGTCGCGGCACCACCCATCTCGTTATCCTTTTATTAACATCTGCTGTACTTCCATTCCAACCTCTCCATCATTATCTTCCACACTAATCTTTCGACAATATGATGAAGAACCCGCTCGTTTTAAAATAGGCGGGAAGTTTTCGAAATCACACGCGTCGCATTATTCTTCATATTTCTCGGTTCGAATTTTTACGAGCGAGTTTGAAGCCTAAATTTTAAAAGCAAAGCAGCTGGCACCAATTTTTAAATGTTTTTTTTTTAAATTACGAGTGTAGAAATATTCTTTCTTTTCACCTGACTTTAACACCATTACTCTCACATAAATTTATTCTTCGAAATGGGCAACACTGGGCAAAAAAATACGTTCCATCTCTCCAATCTCCCTCCCGACATTATCCGCATGATTCTTCAAATGGAGAAGCCGGAATCGATTGACCAACTTCGATTGGTAAGTTGAATTTTTGTCAATATTGTTGAAAAATAAATATCCAGATCTCACCCTCCTGGAAGGCCCTTATTGACGAATATCTCAATAGTATTCAATTGCCTACAATCGATTTTATTTGCCTGAACTTTATTGCGTCGATTTTCAACAAGCCGGAAAATGAGCTGAAAATGATTATCATCGGTCGGAAATCAAAATTCGTTGGAGCTGAACTGTTTACGTTCTACGACATGGTTGATCGGCAACTATTTCGCATTTTGCGTCGATGTTCCAAGATTGATACATTGAATCTGAATGTTTCGATAGGCTCCAGGCTTGATTCCGAAGCCCCCGGCCTACTAAGATCATATATCGGAAACATACCAATTCGTCTAGTAAAAGTCGCAAGCCTAATGTATATTAATGATGTTGAACTGTCAGTGTTTTTCGCACAATTTTGATCTACATTATGGTTTTTGATTGTGTTTATGCAACATTTGCTATATAATTATATTTTATTTCAGAAAATTTATATCAGACTTTATCGAATTCAATGCGGTAGTTAGCTTTGAAATCGAGATTCAAAATCTTTACATATACGATCTGAGTGAGCGAACCAACACTGATATTAATTAATAATTTTTTTTTCAGTGAAGCTTAACGCACTGCCCTTGAACGGGAGCCGATCCATCAAATTTTTCGATTATACACACAAACAGTCTTCGACATTGTTCTTTCAAGAGAAGCAACAATTGTGGGAAAATTATGCGCAAACGCGCAGGAAGGATTGCCCTATTCGAGCAATGTTCACTCCAGACAGTGTCGAATACCATCTCCAAATTATACACACTGCACGACGTCGACTGCAATCAAATATCCGCCCAGTCATTGCACCATCCCCAACTCGTATGCTATCCGCGTCATTAGCGCGAATTCGTGACGCGACAGGGGAAATCAAGATTGCGATTGCCAATTTGCAAAATGATTCATCCTTTGATCTGAACAAATTTCTGCTTCGCGACAATGTCCTTCTTGCGCTTAACCGAAGCGAAAAGTTCGAAAAAGCGCCCGAAATTGAGATTAATCTCGCCAAACTTCCTCTAGAAATTGTCCGAAAAATAATTCGAATGGAGAAACCTGAATCGCTTGACCATCTGCGGCTGGTTAGCCAATTATAATTTTTTTCTCTGAAGTAGTGTTAAATACATCATTCAGATATCTCACGAATGGAGAACACGAGTGAACGAGTTTCTCGGCGACGAAAATAATTTGCCGAAATTCAACAAGCGCTTGGAGTTCGTAGAATCGGAGATAAACCCGTTGAAACTTCGGCTGGAAACAATATCCATGTCCCGGCATTCGCCATATTCCAGTGATAACTGGATTGAATACTTGACCTCTGATCCACAATTATATCGTATTCAGCGACGATGCTCGAGAATTGAAACGCTGCTTTTGAAATTGCCTTCGGGTAGCCATTTCAACCATGAAACAATCGGCATTCTCCAATCGTACGTAGGAAACATTCCCGTGTGTCTAGTAAAAGTCTCCGGTCTGGCCAAGTTTGACATATTTGCACGGTTAGTATTCCTTGAATCTTCACCAGTTACGTATTCAAATGCAGGAACGCCTTATTCGAGCTAGCGCGCGTGAATGGAGTTCGGTATTTTGAAATCGCCACTAGATCCATTGATGGTTCGCAATTGGGTCAGACTCTTTTTGTCGCTTTTATGATACACATGATTATTTTCAGATTACTTCTGGAACATTACAACGAATTTAGACGCGGGCTCTGAATCAGAATATAAAATTCTGACCATAAAATTTCGGGATTACGCTCACAGATCGCAGTCGACCTTATACTTTAATGAGGACGAGTCAGTATGGAAGGAATTCGCTTGGTCCATGACCAATCGTGGAACTGTTCACGCCGTTTTTTACCCGGAGGATGACGGTTTCCATTTGAAAATCGTTTCGAGGTCAAAGAATCGAGCAACAGCACTCGATCGGGCTTTAGCTACTATGAGTCCCCGGCGAGTGGGCATGCAATGTGCTTTACCTAGTCTAGTTCCATCCCGTGGATATTATAGTAGTCGTGATGTCGGTTTCTCTTATTTTTCTGATTCTAAAAGCGATAAGAAGGGCGCGAATCAGTGGTTTGAATCAGCGGCCTATCCAAAACCCGACAAAAATCGAGATGATATTGCGAAATCGGTGAAGATTATACGTGAAGAGTTGAAGAAAATCAAGCGATCAGTCAAGCAGCTGCAAAGTTCTTCAACATTCGATTTGGAGCAATTTATCGCAAGTGATACGATTCTGTGCGCTCTGAGACACTATCTTACTCGCCAGTGAAAATGGAGTCCTGAACTATTCAATTTGCATGATCTGATAAATGTGTATTGCTTCAACAACAAAAAATGACGGTCTGTATTCAAATTCAGTTCTATCTCACATGCATTCTTCCATTGACCTCTCTAGTGTTCTTCTCTCCCTCCTCCTTCATTCGCACTCTTCCTCGCTAATCCCGTCTCGACAGGACTGTCTCTACCTGCGATAATTATACCCCTATGGTCAAAGCGGATTATGATTGGAGCATAGGAAACATCCTTAGAAGCTATCGTAGTTAAATTGTCATCGATTCCATTTATCTGATGCATTGCGAGAGTGCGCTCCGATTGTTTGCCCTTGACCGCTCGGACCGGACAGCCGCGACGCGTCAGTCGGACGCGGAACGCGGTTTTGAGCATTCGCCTTCTTTACCCTCTACCAGCTGCTCATGCTCTTTTCACTTGATATTTTTCTGTTTTCGTCCGTTTTTTGGACTTTGTTACTGAAAAAAGAAGTGAATCAAGACCCTTCGACTTGATGTAGCTGAATTCCTGAGTTGGTCTTTATCAAATCATCAACAAATCGCTAGTTTACGTGATAGTTGTTCGAACCAGCTATAAATTTCAGATAATTATGGCTGATGAGAAAGAGCTAACGCTCGCCACGCTTCCGTCGGATGTTATTCGTACGATAATACGGCTCGAATTGCCAAGCCGAAGATTCGACAACTTGAGACTGGTTAGTTTCTTTCAGTGTTAACTTTGAATTTGAATTGCAACAGTCAAAATATACATGATGTCCCTATAGTGGTGTTGCTTATGCGCCTCATCATTCCGTTTGTAGCTTAGTGTAGGCTAGGGGTCTCATTATTTCAGGGCAGTGAACAGTCTTTGCCGGGCTGGCATTAGTGTGCAAAGAGAGAGAAGGGAGGCGAGACTAGGGGTCAAGGGTGGGAGGGGAGTAGAGGAGAAAGAGAGGTGACACAAACTGCAGGAGCCGACAGATGTTCTATAGACAGTATACAAACTGTTTTTCTGAAGATTGTCGTTTAAGAAAAAAATGTGTTGAGAATAGAGTGCAGACAGGCATCTCACGCTGCCAGCATTAGGATATGTATAGCATACGTTCCACGGTACCTAAATTCGAAATCGAGTGAACGTGGAAAAAATAGAATTCAAATAGGAACTGTCCTGGGGGATGATTTGGGCTAAGACAGATGGGGGGAGGGGGGTAGTTCTGAGCTGAAAAAAGGAGAATTCCCAAAAATATAGATCTCCTTCTCAGATCTCGCCTCAATGGAACCAGTTGGTGGTGGAGGAGCGAAAGGAGCTGCCTGTAATAGGACGGTAATATTTACCTAGCTAAGACACGCAGATGGTACTGAGTTTATCCTCCTTTCTTCACTTTCACGAAACTGTGAGCAAGTGTGCAAGAACCACAATTTCGGGATCGTGCAATGAATGGAGAGTGAGCCATGTTAACCGGTAGGTTAGGCTAGTATACGCTGGGATAACTTAGGCATGTTCCTCTTTCTCGCCTCATTCGACCCTTCAGGTTGCTGGTCCACTACAGCAAGCGTGAGCGTCCCAAACTGGACCTGATCTCGATGGATCATATCTTAGTGAACGGCGAGCAGCCGACCGTGGTGCACATTGTGGGCGATAGAGCGGATAATGTGAGCTATTTTGTTTCATGAATTCAACTACAAGAAACCTATCTTCTTTGATTTTAAGCATGTATCATGTGAGCTATTCATTCATTGTTTCTCTGAATTATGCGCGAGTTACCAAGACAAGGTGAGTATGAGATTAGGCACGGCCGGTTTGGTCTTGAATCATAGCAGTGAATCATTGCAACTCATCTCTATGAATCATCTATTAGTGAACGGCGAGACCCCCCCCCCACTGTGGTGCACATTGTGGGCGATAGGCCGGATAGTGTGAGCTATTCATTCATTGTTTCTCTGAATTATACTGGAAAACGAAGTAGTAGAAGTAACTAGAATTCTCAAGCAGTTCCGAAGAGGAGATTGGTCACTTCAGGTCGAATTGATCTTGAACAATAGCAGAGATCAGCAAAATGTTTTTAAAAAATAGGGTAACTTTACTCGTTTGCCTAGCTAGAAAAAACCCAACTTTCCAGGACTTACACCCGGCCGTCGTCTCGCCTATTCGGGACAGCGCCCGCATTGACTTGCTTCACATCGCCGTGGATAATACGTTCACCGACACATTCGATGTACTGGAACGATATCTCGGGGACATTCCGGTCCGGCGGATGTTTCTCTCGTGCCTAAACAACTTTGGAATGCAAACGAGGTCCGTTAACGTACCCGAAGGAGGCATCAACAAGAGTTTGAAATACGGTTAACCCGTCTCTTCGTTTCTCGTGCTCTCTCTCCGGTTGGTCGACGAGAGACAGTGAGAAATGAAGAGACGGCGGTATCAATTCTCGAATCTAGTGAGCACGTTAAACATATCCGTGAAGGTGAAAGCAAGTCAATACTAGCAAATAATACAATTCAAATAAAATCAGAATCATCAACATTATACGCGATTGTTCGGTGCAACAGCTCGAGTTTCGATGTGCCACAGTGGAAGCAGAGGCTTTGAGTGAGGGATTTCGCACTTGACAGTAGATCACATGAGACAATTCGAATCAGTCCTGGGTCCTCTCTTGATGATCCAAGTGGGCAATATTCGATATCACACTATTCTATGGTAATCTATCTACAAACAATTCTCATATTTGACCTTGCGACTCAAAAACGAAAGACTTGAAGCGGTGATTCCAAAAGCAATCAAGTACATTTCAGGTATGCTCCTTCATGAGACCGGTCCCAGTCTTGAATCCATCAAAATCCACGAGAAAACGAACGAACCCTCCGCAATCCTCGGTCAATCAACTGCCTATTGGGAGGATGCCATCGGAAAACTGAATGAGGATGGACGATTCGTAGTTAGGTTCCACTCTGATGATAGGGGCAAGACGAAATTTCACGATGGGCAATTCTTTCTGAGGATAGATGTAACAGTTGCTACTCCAGTGCAGAATGAATCGATTGTTGAATCGATGAAGGAGATCAGCTTAGCCTGAGCAAGTAGATTGTTTGTAAGATGATTTTGAAATTATATAGATTATTATACATTAACTAATTTATTGATAAATATTCATGCCTCGTATCGTTCGGTTCAGTAACATCTGATTGATCGAGCTGATAAATTTTGAATTTAAACGGCAGCTTGCAGCCCTGCAGCCTATGATTGAAAAGTATGCCATCGCGAACAAATTCGTGATTTTTATGTTGATTATTTATGTTTTTCTCATGAGATGATCTACACAACGGGCAATATTTATTTCGTGTAACGTCCTGGATCTTTCTATGGTGACGACGAAGAGTTTGCTGCACTGGTGTAAAATAGTGCTAATACAAATCACGACAGAGCAATGGGGAAAATAGCTAGTCAGGAAAGGTTTCGACAACTGCAAGATTGCTACGAACAAACACGGTCGACCTGCTTGATTCCGACGGGATAGACAGTAGTGGGCGTACAGTCGGAGAAACGATGAGGTCTTGTTGAGTCCGTCACAGTGATCGTGCAACCGCTGGCGAGCACTTGTACGCTGATTTTCTGAGATTTTCCCAATAAATCACACCTATTTTCCAAATCACCGTCGCCGTGTTCCACTGGGCGTCATTGGAGGCATCACGCGTCACGGAGAAGACTTGGAGCCTGAGTGGAGCGGATTCAGCGACTGAGGCAACGCCAATCATACGGCCTGGAAAAGATAAACTTGTGTCAGACACACGGAGCCATTATTTGAGAAAACAATCCAATCTCCATTCTCCATCTTACGCGCTCGAGTGATCGTTGGAGCTGTAGTAGCAGGTACGGCCGTGGTCTCTGAGGGTGTAACTGATGTATTAGCCTAGGGATTGCTAATTTCATCGAGGTTAAAATTCGAAAAATATGGACATTTTTGAGGTTTCACGATAAAATTACGATCCAAAATCAATGCCCCACGATCACATCCGGCAGTCTGCTTGAGGAAGATCGTCCACTCCGCAACGCAGATCTCATTTGCGTGATTCAATTGAAGAAGTACACATGAAGATGACGATCCGGCTTCTTTGAAGGAGAAAGCGACGCAATGAAAAAAACAATTTTCAAAAATAAAGTAATTGGAAGTATAATCCTCTGATCGAGCATCGCAAAGAACATCGCAACCCGCCGGGGTCTCGACTGTGTCATGGGTTATGTACTTGTACGGAGTCCGAGTTGTGGTGGACTTGTAGCAGGTTTTTGCGTTGACCGCCTAAAGTTTTGCAGTTATGATGAAACATGATGAAATCTTACCACAAGCATAACGAGAAGTACCAGCATCTTGGAGACAACTCGGGAAGAGGTATACACTGAAGAAGGAAGGACTGCGACTTGGTGAAAGGATGCTGGAATCAATCATCCATCCTTTTAGGTGGTTTCGCAAGAAATGGTCTCTTCATTTCCCACACTAACACGCCGGTCAGAGAAGTGATTGAGCAAGCAAAAGAATGAGAGATTTTTTTACCAAGCCTTCGGCCCATCCATCGAAGCGAATCGAGACGAAATTAGGAAGGCGGAAGTGAATCTCCAATTTTCCAAATTCTACGATAGTGGGCGAGATTTATTTATTACTTTTGTTTTGGTACTGATTTGAGATTGATTTAAAGGGTCTGAAGAGGAACTACTCTATCATTCATTGGTACAGCTAGTGTGCAACAAACGGAGATCAGTATTCACGGAAATTTTCAAAAAATCTCATTTGCTCTAGTGAAAGAGTAATTTCATGATATTTGTTCGAGATGTACGATTCAGCAAGCTGCACATAACATGAGTTATGTATGGTCAAAGGAAATTAAACTGTATCGCAATATTATCAAAACTATGATCTTCCGACCACGGGGACATTTCCGAACTCGCTTTTCCCACAATCACATGAATGATATTGTCAAAGGTAAAAAAGAAAGCAATAGCAAACAAACGCATCAGGAATCGAAAAAAAATTGTGAATATAATCGTATTGTATGATCATCCCGAAGAAGGTCACTGTGTCATTGACGAACTCACAATTGCATCAAGAATATCGAAAGAATAGCGAGACAGCAGCAGAAGCGATCACGAACTTTGCAAAACATGGTATTATTTAGGGGAATTTTTTATCCAGAAGTAGGCCATTGAGTCATTGACGAACTCGCGTAGTGTCGAATTCTCATATTGACTTTGAACCTTCGAGTGAAGAACCGTCTAATTGGGCTGGGCAGAAGAAGAGTGTAGCTGAAAATTCAATTTAGAATTCAAACCTTATAACCGGAATTGAAATCCGGCGATTAGAAAGCAACAAACCGATTCATTGTACGGTACTTCAAGAATTACATTTTCACTCACTACGCGGGTCCAATCGAAAACAAATCCGATGTGAAGAACATAATGTTATCGATAAAGAGAAAAAATGAGCGCTTGGAATCGAGTTCGCCGGAGTCAATCATGTTTATGATTGTGATTGACACCTTAAAATCAGTTCATTAATTTCAGTTTATTTTTAAATGTATCAAAGTGCCTCACCATTATAACTAGATTAAGCACTTGCGTTAAGAAAATGCAGAAACAGATGAGGAAGAAGGAGATTTCCTTGGAGTACTGAAATCGTCCGAGTAAACTACAAACGAATGAAATATAGTTAAGGTTACCCTTTTCACGGGCAGCATTTTCCGCAGGCGCATTAGTTGATTGAGTGAACAGACCTGAATGAATTGCTGAGGGAACTGTTTGGTTGATATAACACACATTCAAGACTGAGCACATTATGAGTACGCAAACCCCGAAGAATAGCTGAATGAAGGTTGCACGATCCAGATTCTGTACGAGCTTTTAAATCAAAATGGCTCATGATTATTTATTGGTGATTATTGTACGAAAAAAAATTGATATTGACTCACGTAATTAACATTTCTATCGTAGTGTATGATAATTCGATTGGAATCGTTGTGGTATTGGTAAACGCCATCAATGGGCAATCTGAATATGTAATTTTAATTTAAATAATTCCAAAATAAATACCGAGAAACCAAATGTAGAGCGAGACACAAAAACTGGGAAAGTACAGCGAGGAAGACATGGTGATGGTGCCACCACTGTAATGTGGTGCTAGTTTTTCGGAAAAACACTTGAAAAAAGCACCGGATTTGAATTCCCGCATTTTCCGTTTTTGCGTAATATCTCGGTTCCTGATGATTCAATCGATGCAAAAACTTGGCTCCGCATGTATTACCCATCTGGGAATCTAAATTTCAATTTTTGTGATGATTGCTTAGTTGGTAGCCGAGATATTACCCAAAAACGGAAAATGCGGGAATTCAAATCTGGTGCTTTTTCCGAAAAACATTTATTTAGTATTATTTCAAGACCATGGACGTTTAGGATATTGCGTTAGGCATGCACCGGCAACAATTTTAACTTTTTTTTTTCAAATTTTCAAGAGTTTTTAAACAATATTACCGCAGTATCGATCGTCACCGACATAATGACGGCAAATCGGTCCATCGTCAGTAGCAAAACACATATATTCTGAGCATAGTAGAACTGAGAGATGAGAATGCCCGGAATGTTACTGGAAATAAGATATTTTTCGAGGCAATTGTGTTACAGCCCGAGGATTATTCATCCTGACAGCACTATTCACGTCAAAATTGAAACGTTTACCCGATAATCGAATGCTCGTTCAACCATAAAAAGTAGGGAAAAAACGCTGGCTCTTGTTGCAAGCGATGATTGAGCCAGGTGTTGATCCATGTTGCGATGTTCTGAGTTTGATTATATTCACGAAAGGTTGAAAATATATCCACGAAAAGTGTTTTGCAGGGATTCTAGTAGAGCTCGAAATTCGGGTATTCGTCTCTTCATTTCCCACACTATCTAACCGGTCAGAGAGGGGAGAGAGTGTGTGAAACGAAGAGACGATTACCCGTATTTCGAACTCTACTTACAACCACCGTGGTATAGACAAAGATGTTGATAAAGCTCTTGTTCAGGACTCTCCTCACTCCATACATTGCGCCAATAACTAGAAAGTAGGCAAGCACTCCTGAAGAAGAGAAAATGATGAACGCTTCTCACTGCTATTAGATTGAACAGTTTCCGGTTAAGTGAACGAACTATACGGTGCACAGAACTGGCTGAATCAGAAATCAGAAGTCAGAAGAAATCAAATCAGAAGAAATCAGAAATTAGAAGGACATCATTGAGGTCCAACCTACCGGGTATTCCATAGCACAGCTGAATTATATGTGCAACTCGCATTCGTTGATAAGGCGAAACAAGTATCTAAATTTTACGGCCAGACCAATGTTTCCAGCTACCTCGTTAGTGAGCCTTTCATAGTGCAGCTCTAACTTTCTGATTAGAGGCAGCAATAAAGATATTATCGTTTCTTCATTTCACGTGCTTTCTCGTCACTCTAACCAGTTAGAGAGTACGAAGAAAGATAAAACTACCTCGTGACTTATCTCTGAAAGGAGGTGTAATCATACCCTGGAAAAACCGTGGCAGGTCATGCCTTCCGAACTGGCTCTGGCCTTGTCTCAATCAAGCAAGGTTAGAAGAGGTTTCAGCAATTCGTTAGTAAGCCATTCTGAGTCTATTTCGCAGGCACTCGTCTCGAAAATGATCCGCCGTCTTCATTCCTAACACGGTCTCTCCACTCTAGCGGACGAGAGATTCTATGAAATGAAGAGGCATTGCAAGTGAACTCGCATCAGCTTAGTCAGAGTGTGAGAAATATAAATGCAAATTTCAGTAATTCGACCTCCATCACCTTGGCAGTGTTCCACTGGGCATCGTTGGACACATCAAGCGTTCCCGTGTAGACTTGAAGCTTCAGTGGAGAGGGATCGGTGACTTCGACGTAGCCAATTATACGACCTGACAATGACTTTATTATTACTTTAGAAATAAGGAAAAGTGTTGATCGTACGAGCGCCTCCCGAGAACGTGGTAGTCGTTGTTGCGCGATCTTCCGTTGACGGAACTAAATGTTTCATATAATGTCTGAAGACTGTGTTCTTGTCCAAAAATATGCTTCAAATATCAAACCGCTTTCTGTAGTCGTCAGATGCGTGGTTGTCATCGGTTCGGTCGTGGTCTCTGATTATATTTATTTTTTTCACAAGGGTCCTTAATACTAAACTTTATGCAAAATATGATTGCGAACAAATGTGTCCAATCCACTGGCCCGAGACCCCTCAAATGACTATCTTGAAAGAAGAACGGCCTTCTGATACATACCCCATCTTGATCAGCGCCCAGAAAGCGACACTGATAAATATTGTATTGTATTGTATTGTGTCAACAATCTACCGGTTATCGTCGTAGTGGAAGGGGACATCGCTGAAGTCGTAGGAGCGTTTGGTTCATCCGAAGGATTCAGCGTAATCGGACCTCCTGCATTTATTGTATTTATTGGGTGTCATACTCATGATTCCCACCATTCCCACATCCCTTCACGTATATCGACGTTCTTGCAGCACACATCTTATTCGGAATGGCAGAGGAGAGAAGGACACAAGGGTCGATTAGAGAGGTGGGTCTGTAGGAGAAGCCGGAGCACTGGAAAGAGTTAAAGAGTTCTTCCAATTAATTGTTGTTTGTTTGTTGTATTGCTTCAAACAGTGAAAGAGTTGGCACTAGAGTTCTCTTATTGAACAATTTCCCGGATTTCCGTCTCACAATGAAAGAGTGTGAAGAATGAGGAGACTATTGGGAATCCATTAGTGTTATGGGAAAATCATTTTCCAATAAGATAACTCTAGCTGACAGAGTGCGCAATACGGTTCGCCGTATCTTCATTTCACATACTCTCTCACCCCTCGACACAACTTCTTCCAATCCAATTCTGTGTTTGTTGCATCGTATCAAAATGAATTGGACAAATTTAGATCTGCGGATGTTGATCATTGGCATTCAAAGAAAACCATACCATGAACTTCCCATCACACAGAATCTCGCATTCCCGGAGCGATCCAACTGCCTTCTCAAGAATGTCGTAAGGAGTTGTTGTGTCGATGAGTGTATAGCAGCTTGTCAGTTTTAGCGTGTCAGTTGTCGTAGCAGATGACGCAACCTAATATACGAGGTTAACGAGGGACTCCTCAAGGGGATTGAAAGGCGGAAAGGCTCCTCAGCAGCCAGCTCACCCCGTTAATTAGAAGTAAGAGCAGCATCACTTGGCTAAGGCGATTTCGAAATGTGGAGAAACTACTGAAAGAACAGCAACACAGACAAGAGTCTCGCTTGCCGACTAAATGGAAGGCCACGAGTTACTCTAAGTGTATTCACTCAAGTGAAACCGAACACAGAAGCTTGACTAATCCTGTCTGTGGGGGGGGGGGGGGGGGGGGGGGAACATCTGTAACAGACCATCTGCAGTTGAAATCGAGCAACGAATCGCATCTTGTCCTTCAAATTCGGATTATCGCTGATATAAGTCAAAGCATCAGTTTCATTCGAGTGTGCGATTATTACCAAAAAAAAAGTACAGGTGTATCCACGTCAAGCGATTTAGCAGTCGTAAGAACCCACTGGTAAGGCCAGCTGAAAGAACTCCATATCCTTATTCATGAGAAATTCTGATCAGCACCACCGCCGCTTCCATTCGCTCTTCCACATGCGTTCCACATTGATCTCTGCGAGTCACTTCCCCAGTCAACGTGTTTGTTTGTTCAATTTGTGTATTATGATATCACGTTCGCAAACAACTTTCGAGAAATGAACTCCGTCTCACTCATTCCTTTTTAGGTGCCAGACTCTTCGGAATACACGTGAACCCCGGCCTCTGAGACTAACGAAGGACGTCGAATGTTCTCTCTATTTCGCCCAGTCTCTAAGTGGTCAGAGAAGCGAGACACATCGCGGTACTAAGAGAGTCTGCCATAAATCAGAACGCAAACAAATTCCTCTCTCCCACCCTGAAAAGAAAGTACCACCGCACCCAGTGGCCAAGTTCCCTTTCAATGTTCGGTCTGAACTCCGGTGTTGGTCTTTTCTATACCGGGATTGGAGTTCGAAATACTCACCTAGTTCAGAAAGGCAAAGGCCGAAGAGGTCGAGTGTATGCCATTTTGATCTTCAGTTTTACAGTATCGAATAGAGTCTCAGTATAGTTTTCCAAACACGAGTACCCGTCTCTTCATTCCACTCGCTCTCTCGCAACGCACACCAATGAGAGATCATTAGAGTAGAAGAGGCGACTACTCGAATTGTGGAACATTGCAGTGGCTTTCGGCCTCATAGACACGGCATACGTGCAAATACCTGACCATCCACGAGGGAAACGGCCTCTAAAAGGGGAAGCAACGACTCCTTACTGGACGTGCAAACCAATCGTAGATATCGCAAGCAACTTGTGAATGTGAGTGGCCTTCTCGTTTTTGTGAGTTTAACGAATAACGTAAAAAAAGAATTTTAGGGTCCGCATCTTCAATGCGCCGACCACTAAGTTTACGAGGAGCATGAGCGAGCCCTATCCTGAGCGAGACGAGAAAGAGAATGAGCCGAACCCGGACGCCTACCTTACAGTTCAAGTATATCTACCGACATTTAGAGACGCGTTTCTTACAGGATATTTAACAGAGCAAATGCGCTTGAATGATTTATTCTTCATTCCTCTTCTTTTCAAAATAATTGCAGAGATTTCATTACAAAACATTCTTTCAGAGTCTCACATCATTTCGAGATAAGAACAAGGTGACGGGCGCTGCATTCGCATTTCCATCAACACTGCGAACGATTCCAGAAGTACCGCGCAAATCCGACGAGAGTTTGTGCGTTTTTACTTTTGTTGCTCGAAGTGTAATCTCCTCTTTACCTAATCAATTAATGCAAGGAGTTATCTCTCGAACCGCTCTATCATTAGCATCGATAATGGCCGAGAGGTCAGGACTACGCCTGGTTTCTTGCAACAGGTCATATTTTTCAACTCTTACAATTTGGTCCTTATTTTTTGTCAACATAATATCTGAACATTTCAGTTCGAGATATCCCGCCGTGGTTCAATTCGCAGTGATTTTCTAAAACAAGACTCGCTATCCGAGGAAGCAACAGCTTCTACAGAAACTGTTCCCAAGCGCAGCAGTGAGAATGACACTTTTGATGTGGAAGCGATATTTCTCATTTAAACTGTTCGATACTAATCATTTCCAGGAATCAGGAAAGTCGTGGGAGCCGTCTTGTCTAAACATCGGTTGATCGGACTGCGGTATGTACTTTAATTGTTAGTGGAACATGCTACTTGAAAACTTTGATCACAAACGAGACTGAATAAAGTTGTTTTCAGGCATATCCTACTGGCTCTTGTGCTAGCGCTGTACGCAATCGCTGGCATGTTCATATTCTACGCCATTGAAGGGACGTACGAGAGACAGGTTGGATCAATTGGTACTTGTTTTTTGTTTTTTGTTTTTTCTTCACTGTTTTTGGCAGCTCTCAGTGTGGACGGGGTAGGGAATAGTAATGATATGAAGGGAATACCCTACTAGAAACAGAGAAGTGCCGATCAGTTGTTATCCTTCTAATAATTGTAATAATTATTTTTCATTATCAATTTAATATAATTATCATGATGACAGAACGTTCCCGAAACGCGCGACGCGCTCAACGAAGCGATGGAGACGCTCGCGAAAGATTTTGAGGGATCAGCACCAGATGCGAACCTTTCTTTTCTTCTCAAAGTAAGGATCCATACTTCATACAGTCCAAAAGTCAATACTATAATAACTCGGAAAATTATTCAGAAAGCCTACATCACTCTTATCAAAATAGACGGGAAATACGCAGGATCGACTTTCTACAAGTTGGAAGAGCGAGATGTGAGAACCAAAGTTCACAAAGAGACCTATATATCAACAAATCTAACCTTATTATAGAAATGACCAGCCCTTCCCGCGTTTCACATATCTTACAAGACCAAAATAGTTTTCACAAGACCAAAATCGATATATCTCATATCTTACAGTACCCGCTATGGACATGGACGTACGGTACATCGTTCTTCTTTGCCTTCACACTCTACAGCACAGTAGGATACGGTATCCCTTGATTTCTCTTATTGATTCAACCGAGTTTTTAACTTTATAAAGGATTAATTTTAAATTTAAAAATATTTCACATTTGTTTTCCAGGTTCAATTGCGCCTTCTACAGATGGAGGACGCGTTGCTGTTATTTTCTATACCGCCATCGGATTCCCCCTTGCCCTCGTGATTATTCGAGGTCCATATTTCTTTTTATTTACTCGCAGCTTAGAAACACAAAATCAGAAATTTAAAAAAAATAAAATCAATCTTAGATGTCGGCGCCGTCACGATGGTCCATCTCACACGATTGTATATGTTCCTTGCTGTGAAGATACGGTAAATTATCTTACTTTTCCTATATACTTCTCAACCCCGGATTGAAACAGGAAATGAGATAGATTTCTGCAGCAATACCTCACGCTGCCGACGCTCATCCTCTAATGATGACGTTATCACGATTCCGATTCTGGTACGTTTCCAGTCAGTCATTTGATCAGGACTTTAAATTGATTTCTACGTAATTATTTTTATAGTTGGCCTCCCTCATCTCCCTTCTCTGTATCCTGATCACCGCCGTGTTCGTCATGGTCTACGATGGGGCACTCGGACCGGAGCCGGTAAGTTCCAAAGATTACGCTTGAGCCAGAAAGTAGAAAGCAGAGGACGGAGCCGGGGATTTAATCAGGACCGGAAAGTAGGTATCCTGGGCCGGAGCCGGTAAGTAGCGTTCCTGAGATTGTACTGGAGCCGGAAAGTAGAACGCAGAGGCAGGAGCCGGAGAACGTAGCAAGACCGGCAAATAGAACATTCGCAGGGCCTCGACTACTTCCACGCTCTCTACTTCACCTTTCTCTCGCACACTGCGGTCGGCCTTGGCGATGTCATGCCCGTTAACTATCCTGTAAGATTTATTTTCTTTTGTTGCCTGGACCGGGAAGTAGGCGGGAACGGAGCCGGGATCCGGTGAATTCGATTCAATGCAGCTGTTTTTTCGTCCGTTTCAAAGATTTACGTCATAATCACTTTGATGGTGAATCGGTTTGGTGAGTATTTCTCCGCAGACCCGGAAAGAGAAGTCAAAATCGGAGAATTTACACGAGCCGGCAAATAAAATGATGGCAAATGTAATTATTCTAGCACGCGCCCCTCGTCGCTATCGTTCTCCTGTCCTGCATGCCGCTCATGCGCGTCATTAATCGGGTATTTTCCGTTCCGCTTATTCCCCCTGTTCCGGTTCGCAGACTTGTGCTAGTTAGCGACGATATTGTTCAGGTGCTGTACGTGGGCATGGAGCGCCGGGTGTACGGAGCAGTTGCGTTAGTGGAGAATTCGCTGGATAGAATTGCACCATGAGCTCGCGCTAAGCACCAAAATATTTCACATTCATGACCCGTCATTTCGCTATTCATCCGCCCATTTAACTCCCATATTTTACTTTCGATTGTTACTTTCATTCAGATTTTTTTAATCGTTTTTTTATTTGTTTTTGTCACTCGCGGAACATTTAGCGAAATGCATTTTTTTTGTAATTATTACTCATTAGACAATTCGATTTACACAAACGTTGAAACTATTCTGAGCTCCAAGAGTGTCATTCGCGAGATGAAAAGATGCTTCATAGCGCCCATCGCACTTTTAATTTTCAATTATTGATGTCCACTTTTCTGACACGTATTCCGACCAAAGCGAATAACCGTCGAGAATTTTTTTAATTCTGATCGAGTTGAGACATTGCATAGACTCGTCGATAAACTCACCTAAAATTAGTTTCATTTATAGAAAAGAAGATTTATGTCGTAAGACAACTCTTGGTGGGACCCGCTGGTAAGGCCAGACGGCCTACATGCCCTGCTGTCCAATGCTTTCTACGGTAGCCTTACCTTTCGCAACCGAAGACCGAAAAGTACGCGCGAAATGCACTGTGGGAGAGGAGGGAAACGCGAGACGAAAGGGGAGGGGCGGAGCCTAATTTGCGTGTGCCTCTCTCCCTCCCCCCGCCTCTCTCGCTCCCCTCCGCCCGCCTCTTGCGCGTCCTTTCTAAATCGTGAATGTACACGCAGTATTGCCTAAGAAGCAAATGCGTATTCAAAGTGGATTTACTCGGATGCAATCTCGATCATTCATACGAGGAAATTCATTGCGAAACGGAAAATGAATGCGCAAAGGTTTGGAAACAAGTTATTCACTGATGATTAGAATCATTACATCAGCGCAAAATGATCTGTATTGCACTAATGATTTCGGATTGCAAGCAGAGTTAAATACTCAGTGAGTGGCATAATAATTTCTAAAAAAAATACATTGCTTTTCAGCCAATGGGTCGACATCTCATCAGCAATATGAAAACATGGACAATTCAAAGTTGTTTCGAGGAAACGGCTAATGTTGTCGGCTGTAATCGGATTTCGATGTGTTCGAAAGAGGCTTGATCAGTTTTACGATTGCGAGACCAATGAGGACTGTGCGATGGTCATTTTTGTTTTGTATGTTTCGAAAGTAAAGAATTTGTGTTCAGCCTCAAAACTGCTCTGCGATGCAATGCGATAATTATTGGGCACTGCAGTGCGTTTATACTTACATTTGTAAATTAATTAAAAATATAAGAACTAAATCCGAAGTCACTTCCATGGTTTGGACAGATGTTCAGCCGGTTCGATGCGATTCTGACAAATTCGTGATCGATAAAAAATCATGGGAAGATGCGAATCAATCTCAAAAATTCAGATGCGTTCAGCAAAGTGAGCTGCTAATTTTGCTTTAGATATTTTGATCATTCGCGAGATGTACAGTTAAACAACATTTGCATCATTTTCAGAACTTTGCACATCATTTTCGCCTCTGAGCAGTGAATGCCGAAAGAATGATGCGCATTGTGAACTGGTAATACAATTAGCAACTGAAGTATTAGGCACTACTTTAGAAGACCAGAATGGACCTATATCGCCTATTGTAAAAAAGTACATCCGTAAAAAATTAAGAAAAGGTTGGCTTTATGCTTCTTGTCAGACTTAGTATTATACTACTAGACTACTAGGAACGGCTCAATGGAAACAGAAGTAAGGAAAATGATAACCCATTTTATTGCCATTCTGGTCTTCTAAAGTAGTGCCAAGTATGTAAAATAAGTGTCTTATTAAAGTGGAATCCCGACAACTGTGCATGAGTCGAGATTACCGGTGAATATCGCTATTGTATACTTCTATTCTTCAAATGGCTATGCAAATGACGATGGGGTGGCTAGCCCGCCCTTGCGAGGATAATGCCAGACCATCTTTACCTTTTTTGTAACCTTTAAACTCAGGTAGAGATTGTGAATCTGCGCTGCAATGTGTACAATGGGAGCTGGATTGCTGACGGGAAAAACACCGAAACTCAATTGGTCATTCTATCTGGAAACAATGTTTACTGTCATGAAGGTATCACGGCTCAATCAAATATATTTTTAAATTAACCATTCAGGAATTTGTGATGGATCGATGTTTTTCCCAATCTGTGAGCCGAACGGTGATTGCGACCAGGTTGGCCATTTGGATATAATTAAATTCATTTTTGAATTTTTTAGCCCATTTCCAATGGCAACAAATTCCACTGCAAAGAATCATTTACGCTCTGGTAACATCCTTTTTTTCTACGTTGTTTCAACCGTTTTTCTATATTAGGCCAGGCGAGTCCCCTAGCGCTGCCGTCTATATCGCTTGCTCTACCGTTCTGCTTCTCATCATGGTCACAATTATCATTATTACGCTGAAAATTTCCGGAAGGTATATTTTCAGAATATAGTTTTAATAATATCTACATTTGAATTTATTTAGAATAATCGAGAAGATTCGCGGCCGGAAAATCAAGGACAACACCTTTAGCGGCTCTACATCGAAAACAGTAACGCCCTCCCACAGTGTGTTATCAACGCGAAAGGAATAAACAAATTGACATTTTTTCTCATACTCTAGACAATTTATCGACAAAGCATCTACAATTGTATGATAATAAATACAAACAAATTTGGAGCGATTATCAATTGGTGTTATTGCTTTGGGTCGGGCGGTTTTTGATTAGGCGGAATGGAAAAACGTTTGATGAGATCATTGAAAGTGTTACGTGAGATCAGCACTGGATTCAAGTGACATCGAATAATGAATATAAAAACAATTAAATAAATTAGCGATGGCACTTGCATCAATAAATATTCATATTTTGATTACAATAGTATTTGATTTGGCAATGCAACTATTTGGCATTCTGTTGTTCAAACGCGGGCTTTGTCTATTCACAGCATGCACTATCGACTAAGTTTTGCGAAAAGGTAAGAAGGCTATCGGGTATACTATTGCTCTGTGTTACGATATAGCGGGCTTGATATCAGAGGGTGCATATTATAGAATGTGAAGGGTCGAGTAAGAGCCCCTCTCACATTGAAGATACAGTAGAGCTCATGTCAATTTGCCATCATAAGGAAAAATTCGGGGTACTTTCCAAATCAGTATCCATAATTGGACATGTCAATCTTGACCATGGGCATTTTCCTGGTGTCTTTCTCATCCTCCTCATCACTCGATGAATCCTTCTCCCGTCGATTGTATTGGGCTTCCTCCGGGAGGTCGATGCGGTAGCTGAAATTGTAGAAAATTACACGTTGACTGGTTGCAATCGAAGAAAGCTAAAATCACACCAAAAAAATTTCTTCAGTGATGCTCGGAAGGTAAATAATATAAATTCTCCCACAGATAAGCAAGTAAGCTGAACGCATTATTTACCTCTCATGAATCGCTCCGATCTCTCCTGGATTCATCGCTGGCTGATGTACGTCGGGCATCGTGAAGTCCTGAAATATTTTAACATTGTTATTTTTTTTAAACCTTTACATATTTGCTCTACAAAGAAGGATCAAATCCAAAGAAACTAACGAATTTCTTCACAGAAACGTTATCGTTTTCAAAGATGAATCTGAATTTCTAACCTCCATATTCGGTTTAGAAGCGAGTGATGTCTCCGCGTCGAGATCCATGCACTGCACGTAGTCGATCTCGAGCTGGAATGAATAATTATTTTAATATTCGAAAATGATTTTAAAAATCGTATTTTCGGTTGCTGTGATCGATGAGTTTCACAGCTAGTATAAGACTTGAATTTTCAGTTCTTTTCAATGTACGAGTCGGTACAATAAAAAAATGAACAACATTGATGTTGTAGGTCGTTTGTAATTGACATCGTGATGACATCACCTCACTCTATTCTATGTTTTCTAGCCAAATGAATTACTTTTCTTTTTTTTTCCAAATTACTTTCGAAAACACTAGATCAAAGATCAGCCATAAAACCCACCTTATAATGCGATTTGGCCACGTATCTCACAAACTTCTCCACTCTATCCGGGTCTTCGTGTTGTTCCACTGAGATGCTGCGAACGACTGTATTCGAGATGGTAGCGAGGGGCATCGTGAAGTCGACCTGAGGAGTGTAAAATCAACTACTTTAACCCATGGACCATCACAATATAGTTTATTTGAACATTAAACACAAACTATTTCTTTCTGTTTGATTCGAGAAACCTTCTATTACCTCGGCATTTGGCAAGAATTCATCCGGCATCAGGTCGAATGACGAGAGTTCGAAGCGGCACCTGAATGCATTTTATTTATAAATTGTCTTTTTCACATAGCTGACTTCTACTAATCAACTAAACTATCGAACTGAGTAGTTATAAACCGGATGAAACGTATCTCAAACGTTTCAGGAATAGTTAAACATCGAATATCGAAGATTCCGTAACTCTCTCGCTCTCTCTCCCTCTGGTGGATAAAAGAATTGAATTTAAATTAATTGAAACTCACTTGAGCATGTAGCTCTTGTACGCTTCCTGTTGCTCCTTGGGCAGTCGAGGAATTCTCCAGACAAGTGATCGATACACGTGCTCGTACTTCGCCTCGCCTGTCAAATATTCATTTCATCTTGTCGTTTTATGCCGAACAAATTAGTCAACGCGTTGATGCTTTACGGATTTACACAGTCTGCGTGTTTAGATGTGTTGGTACTTGGCTTCGCCTGCCAATTTTTGTACATCACTTCAGTTTATCTTGCGAGGAACAAGTGTCATTTGGATGAATATATAGTGAATCAAAATTGATTGACAACGAACGTTTGCCTTTCATTCCGTACGAGAAAAATGCACAACTCATACACTCACCCGTGCCCACTTGAATCAGGTTGTTCTCCACAGTCTGCACAGCGCCGAGCAGTCGCTCTTTCAGGTTCTGAAGACAGAATTTATGGAGAGCCGGGAAATACGGAACCGGGATTTGTCAGATCCGGCAAATAGTCGTACCTTGACTTTGCCCGGCTTCATCTTCTTCGCATGCACAGAACCCACTCCCCAGTGCCGTTCCTCTCGGAAGATGTAGATCCATGCCTCCGGGATGGGAAAGCGAATGCAAATGTCCTGAAAACACTTTTTAGAAACCGTGTTTATGAATGCAAATCGTGATTGAGAAATAAATATTTTTTCCGATGACGACGCAAGAAGTGATTGGAGAACCTTATCGCTCCACAGCTATGAACGAGGTATGAAACATTTCTGATTCCAGCTTATCGCATTCACCCCTAATGACAATTTATCGACAACTTCCTTCGCCGTATCCCTCATAAATACTAGAGTTCGAGATAAGAGTCACCGTCTCTTCATTTCGCACACTCTCTCACCGGTCAGACAGACGAGAGAGTGTGCGAAATGAAGAGACGGCGACCGGTATTTCGAACTCTGATAAATACCATACCTCGCACGGAATCGTCCTCCGGCTCTCGGCCGTTCCCCGGCTCCGGCTAGCGTTCGCCGCCGCCATTGCCTCGATGCGGATCTCGACCTGAGATATGATTTTTGTTTTGGAAAACAACAACAACAATAACACCACCACCAAACAATAACAACAAACCTTGGACCCTGCGATCTTCATCATAGCCTTCACGGTCAAGTTCTTCTCTCGGTTCTGTGGGGGACGCACGCGGAACCGCATTAGCTGAAGTGAAATTTTTTTGGAAGAGAGAACCAGATGGAATCGAAGGTAGCTTGCACCAATAAATATCAAAACTTTGTGAATCTCAATCGATTTGAAAAAATCGATTGGCAAAGTATTATGAAGATAGCAGTGCGAAAGTAACGATTTCGTCTATTTTTCTGATTGACATTTATACCGATTATTTTTCTGATTGACCTTTATACCGATTGACCTACTGTCTCTTGTTGGACCCTTGCATGCGGTTTACGACCCACAAATCTAGTTATAGAGAAAAGGTGGCGAACCTCAAAGAAGCATCCGTCCGGTGGTGGGATCTTGATCACTTGTTCTTCTTCGAAGGTTTTCTGCAATTAATTTCATTTTTTTCAGTGAGTTATCTGGGACTTTTAATGTTAAAAATACATTGAAGACAGTAATTCGGTCACAATTTCGTTAGCGATAGTGAAAGATCTCACCAAGTCGACGATCGAGTGGAATTCCAGATTTTCAAACCGGATCCATCGCTCGGTGTACATTGGCAGAATGTCCTTGCGGCGCACGATTTCCTGGAAATTTCGCATTTTTTTGGTGATTGGTTATGTTTCAATACAGCGACTAGTATCTCATTCTCGCTCCTCGAACTATTCGAGCGACATCAATTGTAGAAATATATTAAAGCAGTTAGATTATACACTCATATTATACTTCTTTCTACGAGATATCTTTAACGTAATAAGAGAGCCTCAACGCCCATTCACTGTTCATCATACCTTGCCCTGCCTTCTCCTATCATTCAGACCAATCTCCAGGAACGGCTTGCCCGTCACGAACGCGAGGCAGAACATGCGGACACGCGCCTGGAATTGATATCACATTTTAAAAATGATACGATTGTAATTGCACACCTATTAAACTATTCCGCGCGGCAAACGCGTTAGCTCCGCCCACTTTCACTTCGTTTTACGCCTTTTCAGCCTATTTTTACTATCTTTTCTTAGTTTTTAATGATAAAACACGATTTCTGGGATGGTTTCGCGATGATTAAGCACAAATTATATAATTAATGCTTATGTTTAAACGCGACGGTAGTTTAATAGCAATTTAGTTACGCGCGGAACAAGAAACAACTTTGAGTCAAAATGTGATATTTGAACTTTGATGTTCACTTGTGACCAGAAAATCAGTTCTTTAGCTTCTTGTAACACTTAACTGACGAATATTTCCTCAAGATATGATCCTTGTCTGATTTCTTATTTCTAATCTTTGATCTCTAATCTCTGATCTCTGATCTTTGATCTCCGCTCACCTTCTGATCACTAACAATTCCGTCCTTGTCCACGTAGCAGGCGTACTCGTCGTAGCAATGGACCTGGAAATGTGTGGTCTCTGATCTCTAGCAAAGTCAGTTTTTTCCATGAAAAAAAGTAATATAGCATCTTTGTAATCTCACTGTGCTGATCACTTCGAAGCTAACATCTTAACCATTCCCCACGCTTTACAAACTAAAGCCGACATGACAATGAGTATGGTCTCAGCTTCTTAGAAAAAATTCAGAGTCAGAGTCTTTGTTAGGCCTTAGCTTAAGGCCTAACTAAGACTAACTAACTAAGCCTAACTAAGCCTAAGCTAAGACTAACTAAGCCTTAGCCCACTTTAGAGCCCTCTGGCCCTCACCTGCACTTCATCCTGCTTATGCACGGGCGCCTTGTCCCTCTTGGCCGGCGCGCGGAAGAGGATGTCCTCGACAACCGAGATGAAACTGGAAAATGGGGCAGTTTTGTCATCATCTCAATTTTCCAGATCTTTAATGCATTTTAAATACTCAAAAACGCCTTCAGTACTGCAGAACGAACAATGATCTGCCACTGCCCATGTCATTTTTAACTTTTAAAATATTTTCTGTTATGGTGCTCACAGCCTTCGACAATCAAATTTACCGTAAACGTAGACAGATTGCATTGCCGTGAAACACATGTTGAATAAAGTCTCAGGTTTCAAATTTTCAGCACCCTGCCCATACAATTTTCCCTTCTTTGCGTGTCTTATAACGATGCCTGCTTCCCCAGAACTGTGAATGATACAAGTTGTTTTCTAACCTCTGCATCGCAGCCGCGTCCACTGAGCCAAACTTGGCCAGAACGGTGCACTGCGCAGCGTGTTCGAGGGGCATGCCGTACTTGGTCACGTGGCCCTCCATAAGACGAGCGATCTGGCCTGCAATTTGATATAATTAGATGCAATACAGATATACAGATTTATCCTGATATCAAGGCCTGCAGGAAGAAACATCGTTAGGGAGGGGATTGGGATCTTCGTAGGTGAAATTCTAATTTCATTTTTTATCAGATACGAGAGCTGAATAATTTTGACAGGTTCTATTCATCAATTGCAATAAGACCGGACGGTCGATGGCAGATCCGCTTAGCATAAAATCGAGAATTGTTGAATAGCCGGGACAAGTGGAATATTGAACTACGCCAAATAAAGATCAAATGAATTTGCAGTGAAACTCATGCTAACTTTTTTTCTCGACTAAAATCGAGTTTCTCCAAATAAGCCTTCCAGAAAGTTTGAAAGAATATTTTTTTACAATAATTTCAACGGTGCAGTCCTCACCCTGTCTGATGCCGACTCGCTCCTTGTATTGAATGTGCTGCAGCTTCACTGTGTGCAGTTTGCCGTAGATGTCGTATGCCTGAAAATATTTAATTAATTTAAATTTATTAAGTTTTATTTTAATTATTAAATATATTTATATAATATATGCTTAAAATTGAGCAAGTTGAAATTAGTTTAAGACCCTTAGAAATCTATACGAGCAAAATCGGCAAAAGAAAGTAGGGGGCACCCGGAGTTGAACCGGGGACCTCTCGATCTGCAGTCGAATGCTCTGCCACTGAGCTATACCCCCGCGTGCTTCTCTAGCGCTCGCGGCGAGATAAGAGCAAGCGCGTTATGGCGAGTATATCTCTCCCCCTTTCTCGCCTTTAGAGCTTGTTTATCCAGCGCATGCCAATGAACAAGTGAGAGGAAGGGAAAGTGATAACGAATCCTTCTACTAGGGTTTACTGATGATTTCCGAAGTGAAAAGGCTCGAAAATTGGTAAAATATACACTTTTTGCTTGCAATTTACCTATGTGTTTTTCGGTGAAAAGGCACCAGAAGCGTTCAAAATTGAACAAATATGCGAGATTAACGTTACCTGCAGTGTTGAGTCACTCAAACTGCAGCTCGATTGCAACAACGTCTCTTGGACGGGTCGCGGGTCGTTCTTGCTGTTGAAAATCTGAAATTTGATCTTTAAAATCCCATTTCCGAACTACTTTGTAACATTTCATTGTAAACTTGTAGCTTTGTAGGCACAATCTGCAGCTGGAATGGTTTATTGTCTATTCTTATCTGCTTTAGCCCCATAACGTTATTATCACCACGTGTTGCGTTTCACTTTGCAACCGGAATGCGCACAAGTTGAGATATAACATATCCATGCAGTGATTGGAGAAATAGCAATTCTCACTCATGTCAGATAATTGTTTGAATCTTATATCGAGATAAGCTTATCAGTTTATCATCACGCGTTGTCTGCATTTTTCATCGCATGGTTAAGTGGTCGACAAATCGGCACGACTCTCTTCTCGATTTGCACGCTCTCTCTCTATCTGACTGACGGGAGAGCATAGAAATTGAGAAGAGGCTCGCGCCTCATAACATGAATTATCCTGCATGAATGAATGAATCCATTGTATGAATCCTGCACCGAAATAAGGTGATAATGCACGTGTTTCGGGCCTTTGATGACTATGGTATATCAAGCCAAGCCCATAAAATGATGGAAAACGTGGATCGTAAACTGCGTTATGACCCTACGGAGATAAGAATAATGAATCGTCATTTCTACTCTAAAATGTTTGCACCTTCACGTTTTAGAATAGTTATATTTTTCAGAATGCTTCGGGCAATTATTCTTTTGGCACTATTCGCCCTCGCCAGTTGTGAAAAGGTCGATGACCCCGAGCTCCTTATGACTGCGGTAAACACTTATTTTAATATATATATAAAAAAAGGAGTCATCATTATATATATATATAATTATATATATATATATAATTATAATAATTATAATATATATATATATATATATATTATAATTATATATATATATATAATTAAATTTTTTTTAAAAAATTTTAGACCGAAATGATCCGCTATTGGGGCTACCCTGCCGAGGACCACAATGCGACGACCAAGGATGGTTATGTATTGGGCCTGCAGCGAATTCCGCAGGGAATCAAAGGTACTATCCCCAGGCTGGATGATGCCGAAAAGGCGCGGAAATGTTCATTCGAGATTTTTTTTTTGGCAGGTCCAACACCAGCTTGCCGCCCTGTTGTGCTAATGCAGCACGGACTTGAGAGCGATTCCACCAGTTGGATCGCCAATCTTCCCGAGCAGTCGGCTGGTGAGACTACTAAGATTATCAGGATTTAACACATGCACTTTCTCGTATTTTTTTTAAAAGATTTTTTTATATTGGTTTACCCAAGCCAACAACATACAATTAGCCTCGCCCATTGCCCATCACTTATCTGCAAACGCTGAAACACATTGATGAACCATGTGTGAATATTATTGCAATATTGCAGCCTTCCTCTTTGCGGACGCCGGTTTCGACGTGTGGCTGGGAAATGCGAGGGGCAACACGTACTCCAAGAATCATGTCAACCTCTCGTCAAAGGATGAGAAGTTCTGGGAATTCAGGCAAGAAATATTCCACTAGCATTCCCTCGTCATACTGGTTCTCATCATGACCATTCCACACGATGATTTCATTCAGAGCTATTCCTACGGGAATATGAGGCAAAAAAAGGCAATAATGTTCGTGAACTTGCACTCCAGCTGAGTCGAGATAGTATGATGAATGAGGAGACGCGCGATTGTCATCATCGTTACCAATCACCACGTTTCCTCAGTTGGGACGAGATGGCGCAGTATGATATCCCGGGAATGATCGACTACATCCTGCAGACGACAGGACAAGAGAGTCTGTACTACATCGGGCACTCACAGGTTGGAACTTTGTCTTTGAACTTTGGTCTTTGATCTTTGATCTCTCGATCTTTTTATCATTCTACTAAACCAGTTGAGATACAGGTAGCACGATGGCATGATCTGTATCTGGGGGTGATGTCACGGTTAGAAACACTTGTATCTAGGTTCAGCAGTGTTGAAGTTTCGTTTGTTCCTAAACGAGCAACAGCCGTAGCTGGATGTCTGACCATCGACAAATAGTTAGGGATGAGAAATGGCGCAAAAACTGGGAAAATTGGGAAAGCGAAAGTATTGGTCGATGAAGTTCGTTTAATAAAATCCTTTTGCAGGGAACCCTCACAATGTTCTCGATGCTCTCGCAAGATCCGGAGCACGCGGCAAAAGTGAGATAATTATTTAATTTAAAACGTCAAAAAAAACCGAATAATGTTCCTCCAAGTCAGCAAGTGATAGTAATCGACCACTATAGATGCGAGTGGGGCCTTAATTTTAATGAGATACTGACAGGTCAAAAGCTTCTTCGCCCTCGCTCCGGTCGGCTCTGTCGCCCATATCGAGGGCGCTCTTAAAACGTTCTGTGATCAACTCGGAGCTGATATCGAGGTGGGCTGAGTTGTACAACTCTTTTTGCTCGTCGAGTTCGTGTCCCATCATCTGTCAAGCATGAGATGATCAGAATGACTGACGCCGAATCGCAATAGTTCTGTACAAATTGTTGTGGCTCATCGATGCTTTAGTTAGCATTCAATATGTTAACATCCGACGTAGCGCGTAATTTTTTGCACTATTGTAATAGTTGCAGCTGTTCGATGAACTTTTCGGGTCGAAGGAGTTCCTTCCCAACAGTGAACTGATGGACCTGATCGCTCAGTGGGTGTGCGGCACGACGGAGAAAGGAGGTCAGTTGCCAATAGATACGTGATAATAACAATCATTATCATTATTATCGCAAATCATCACAAATCATTAAATCATTATTATTGCAATTGCATAATTTTTCAAGGACCGATGCGATTGATGCTAATGATTCGATATTGAATTTGCTTCATCGGCAACTTCAATTTCAGAGGATCGATGTGACAACATTCTCGAGAAGATCGTAGGTCCGGAGACTGATGACCAGTTTAATAAGGTATCAGCCACTCTATTTTCGTGAAAGATTATCATTGCCTTCTTTTCTCAGAGTCGAATCGAAGTGTACATTTCGCACAACCCCGCCGGAACATCAACGCAGAACATTGCCCACTGGGCGCAGATGGTTCGTGGAACAATTTGTACATATCCCACTATCACGCACAACACCATTATCACATTTCCGCAAACGGGCAGTGTTGCCTCAACCATAAGTAACTGAGGTTCACGGAACTAAGTGATCGGTGAATTGGCTTGGGGTGATTACGAGGGAAATGCCTCTTCTATCTTCATTATTTCCTGCTCACAGGTCGAACAAGGTACCGTGAACCGGTTCGACTGGGGAAATACGAAGACAAATTATCAACACTACGGACAGGTAAGGTTCAAGAGCGACACCTTTTTTTGTTTAAACAGCCGCATGATAGAAATCCATTTTTAGAACACCCCACCCACCTACGATTTCTCAACCATTACTACGGATATGTATCTTTTCTGGTGAGTACTTTTTCGCTCGTCCCCATCTCACTAACTACACAGACAGAATAGTTGTTGCCGCGGACAAAATTAAACAGAAATCATGTAATGCAGGTCCGATGCTGACTACCTCGCCGACGAAACGGATATCAAGGAGTATCTAATTCCCGCGCTGAATCCTAATTATGTGAAGGTCAACGACCATTTTCAGAGTATCCCGTTTGCATCTCCTTTCGCATGTCCAAAATGAGCACTGCTCGATTCATCATTACTAATACTCTAATTATATTATTGCAGTTGTTCCAATACGTTGCCGGATTCACGCATCTCGACTTTATCTGGGGTCTGCGAGCCACGAACGATCTCTACAATCCGATCATTGAGATTATCAAGACGGATTTGGGAGGCAGTGTCCAGTGTTGATAAAAATAAAGTCATAAAATACCAACTTTGCACTGTATGAATTCAAACATGGAATTCCTTCCGGCTTCCGGCTCAAATCTCACACTAATTTATGGCATTAAATTTCCGGCTCTCACGATGGTGGTCCCTACATGGAATATCGAAAAAAATGTGTACTATACAATCCAATCATTGAGATTATCAAGACGGATTTGGCGGGGGCGATTAAAGTGTTGATCAGAAATAAACAATGTAAATGTGTCCAAGACGTTGTTTCATGAATATTTACATACCTAAATCATGTTTCCCTGCACCGTCTCGACACGGCTTCCAGTAGAGCTCTATCATCAACTAACATTATTTTAGACCCAGTTTGTAACGTTTCATAGTCAACTTGTAGCATTGTAGACATATTGTGAAAAAAATCTATATTTTCAGAGCAGAATCGAAGTGTACATATCCCACCACCCTGCCGGCACCTCTACACAAAACGTCGTGCATTGCGCTCAAATGGTTAGTCGTACTTCCGATTTTAGAAGCTTTCCAGTTGAGGCAAATCTACGCATGTTGAGCAAGGATCGGTCAATCGATTCGACTGGGGAAGCACGAAGAAGAGCTACGATCACTATGTCACTATGATCACCAGGTCGGTAAAAATATTCAATTCACAAAATGCTTCGATTTTGATCAGACATCAGAGACACCTTTGATGTAGTGTTTTGGAATGTATTCGTAGTTATCAGTTGAGAGCTCAGCGTGGTGATAAGCTTTGAAGAATGTCAATCGCAGACTGAAATGCGAAACTGCTCAAATCTTGCAGAATACCCCGCCCAAATACGAATTCTCCACCATCAAAACGGACATGTATCTATACTGGTGAGTTCTTACGGACTGAGCGCGCTTTCCGGAAGCATCCTCAATCGAAAATGGAAGCAAGACATTTAAGGTCCGACTCTAACTGGCTCGCGGACGAGCAAGACATTAGGGGGTATCTTCTGCCAGCGCTCAATCCGTCAAGGTGATTGCATTTAAATAATCGCAATAGACATTTCTATACTAACCACTGCTAGATATCTTTTTTTTATTTAAATAAAAAAATTTTTATTGAATTTTTCAGTTGTTCCAACAAGTGTCCGGATTCACGCACGTCGACTTTATGTGGGGACTGAGGGCAACGGAGGACCTCTACAATCCGATTATTGAAGTTGTCAAGGCAGAAAAGGGAGGCACTGTTCAGCGTTAAAGATGTTGGACACCAAATAAAGTAATTAAAAGTCAAAATGCAGTGTATCCAGTTGAAACATGGAAGCTCTGAGATCTCTACAACTCGATTATTGAAAAGACTGTGCAATGCTAATGTGAAATCGATAAAATTTTCAATTTTATTTTAGTTTTATGTGTAGATACTTGACGTTCTAGAGAGTCTATGATCTATACAACCCGATTATCGAAGTTGTCAATGCTGAGAAGGGCGGTACTGTGCGATGCTGATAATATGACCAACGAAGAACGATAAATAATTCGAAAATAACAGCGACGGTGCAAGGATTCACAAACAATCCGTGACAAGCATAGAATTAATCGTATCTGTATTATCAAATTCCACCTTACGAAAAGAGTTCCAATTAATTCAAGAATTTTTGGTACCTGTAGCATGTTCCCTTGCACCCGCACGAAGCACGGCTTCCAGAATCTCTCCGCCATCAGCTTTTTCTTCAGGGGGTGACTGCAATGACAAAATTGATTTTAATTGATAATTGTATTTTAAAAAGAAATCCTCCCGAGAATCATTCAATGAAAGATTCTACTACATATGTTACAGTTTGAGAGAAACATACTTGATCGTACTCATCTTTTTTTATACCCGGCAATTCGTAAAACACTAAAAATACACGGAATTGACAATTCTGATGACTATAACCATCAAATCGCACAATATCCCACTTCAAAATAGCAATAAAATTGTTCGAAATCTCTTGAAAGGCTAGGATTCTTACCGCAGCATCAACTCCCATCCCTCTCCAATGAACGGTTCACAGAACGGCGCCAGTGGCTGACTGTCGTCCTCGTCGTAGAGTGGAGTGGGCGTGGAGAGGTGGGAGGGCTGGAAGTTAAGCTTGATTGATTTGTCGTAGCATGTACAGTTATTATTACAGATTGTCAAAATCCAAAAAGTGAAATCGATGATCTTACAATGTAGCACTTGTGAAACATTCCCAAATACTATTTGATTTCTGCGGTGAAATTCGACTCAGAAGGTGGAAAAACGATAAGAGAAATACAAAACGAAACTCACATCGACCTTGAACTCGTCATCGAAAGCGCTCGGCCTCTCGCCGTTCACTGGGCTGCCCGGCTCTGTCGGTGTGGAAACTTCGGACCTGCTAGTGGCAATATTTAGGTGGTCCAACAACATTTGATCACGCCATTGAACTTCCTTGAGTGGAAATCGCATGGGGATTTGAATCTCGAAATGGCATGGAATTGTAAATATGAAAATGTCTGACCTCCTATCATGATCGTATACATCATCGTCATCATCACGGGCTCGAGCAGCAGCGATTACCTTTAATTAACAGATATTAATTAATTAATTAATTAAGATGACAAAAGATGCTCTTCCATTCCTTCGAAAAATCTCTGAAAGAATTGCGTTTACCTGACGCTTGATTGATGATCGAATTAATCTATTAATTAAAAATAAATGAAAATAAAATAATAACCTCAGCCTTGGCCTTAGCCGCAGCGACGATCTCCTCGACGGGCTTGACGTTGAATGGGTCGAAGTTCTGAATTAGTGATTTTCACTCACGGAAGACTCGACAATCGATGGTTTTGATGCGCTTCGTGTTATATTGCAGTTGTGAAACATATCCAATAAATTCTCTATTCGAGGGCCAATACAATCTATTATAATCTATTTTTAATGTTTCCAGTTGAATGACACAGAATGGCTTCTGTTTGATAAATAATGGTTCACCTCATCGATCAACTCATTTTGGCTCTTCGGCGCGAATGGATCGTCCTTCGCAGTAGTGATGACGAAGGGATCCGCCGCCTCGCTCTCGCCCTGAAAAAAGGTAAAGGTAAAGGTGTATCCACGTCAAGCGATTTTACAGTCATACGACAACGCTAGGTGGGACCCACTGGTAAGGTCGCCCTGATATAATATAGTTTAAAATCAAAACGTCTCTATAGTCTGGTAAATTTGTAGTAACGAGATTTTGGTCGTATTCATATTTTGGTGTACAATGTTTCATGACGTCGATATTAGACCAAGTGAAGAGTTCTTTCTGATTAAGTATGAGTTTTTTTGCGTTATAAAAAATACATTAAATTCCAAATATTGTAGTCGTCCATAAAATTCTCTAAACATCATCAGATCACGCGATTTGCCATGCAGGAAGTGTTGTACTTACAGAATCGGGATCGTATAAATATATCTGACAAACCTTCAAGAAGAAGCCGGAATCGGAAGCGGGTAGCTCCATGGCATCAAAGTTGTTGGACCACGCCGGCTTGTTGAGCGAGGGATCGTCGGAGGGGCTGAGAGATCAGTGATCAGATTTTCAAAAATTCCTACGATTGCGCTCAATGACCAAAAAAACATAATCAGCGAAGGTCCGAGTTTTTTTTTGTTGATATTTTCGAAGACCGCAATGAGGAACTATCGTTGAACTTCAAGCGCTTTGTACGTTGTAGTAGATATGAAGCATAATCAAATATAATCGAGTATTTGAATTAGTTCGTGGCCTTTTCCTGAACTTGTTTGTCACAATATCGTTCGAGGGCAACAATCGGTCAAAGATCAAAGATCAGCTACTAACAGATCGCCTATCGGCTGCACGCCATCAATCGATTGCCCATCGCCTCCTCCCGGCAGGTCCATCGAGCCCGAGTCGCGCTGTGAGTCTTGCAGGGAACTTCTGTAATGAAGATAGGGTGTAATATTTGACTATCGACAGATTCATAGCTTGCTTGAAACAAGACTTCATAGGTTCAGCACTGAAAATTCTCATATTTTTTATAATCTTGTCAGTATCATACAAAATGAGTAAAGTTAATTGTGTAGAAATGATATTCGATCAATATACAATCGTGGTTTATTCAAGTCCAGAGAGTGACAGTGGAAATGTTCACTGGAATGGCTAGGTAGGCAGAGGAGTGGAGTGAGTAGTATGGATGGGAATGAATCACTCTCCGGGTTTCTCATATGAAAACAACTGATCACCTCTTCTTCGGAGGAATCGCCGCGCCCGACTCCTTCTTTATCGCGGCGACCGCCTTGATGTCCGGTCGCCAGTCCTGTAGAGCAAATATTTATTTTAAATTAACAATTAATATTCAGCTGTCGATTCAATTCAAATGTTACATTCTCATGGAAAACATGAACAAACGAAAGGGGATACTTACATCAAACTCCGGCCTGTTCTGGGCCAGCTTAGCAGCCAACTCCATCGCTTTCCGGTCCATGTCATCATCGTGGTTGGGGTCGAGCTCGGGCGAGGGCGTCTGAAAGTTATTACGTATTAGGGTTACAGGTTCGGTATCGGAAAACGCGCGCGATAGCGGCGATATGTAAACAGGGTTCGAAAATCCCGCATGCGCCTTCTTTGCATATCGCCCCTTTTCCGCGGGGTTATAACGGAACCGATCTCGAAGCGGCAAACCTATTGCATTGGTGGAATTTACGAGAATATTTTTCAGTTATGTTTTAACAGCGAGCTATCCCCCAGAGTGAAGCGCATTCTCTGGTATTTCAATCCTAATAGTACACTAATTACTGGCCTATTAGGTGAAAAACCTCCTCATTTCCCATAGTCTCTCTCGTTTCTTCCTAATAGGCCACCTAATACCACCTAATATGCCACAAATAGGTGGCCTATTAGGAAGAAACGAGAGACTGTGGGAAATGAGGAGGTTTTTCACCTAATATGCCACTAATTAGTGTACTATTAGGATTGAAATACCAGAGTTGTTTAATTCTTTAATCCGCATTCCAACACATTTTTTTGTAAATCTACCGATTCGTTTACCTTCTGCCTCCATCTTCTTCTTAACAGCCTTCTCCTTCGTCTTCTCATCAATTTTTCTTTCTAATTTTTTTAGCTACTTACTATATTTATTCTATGCTTTCCGATATCCTAACACAGTGACCAATTTAGTTTAATAATACTTCGAACAAACAATTTACAAAACAATTACAAATCGTCTAACCTTCTTCCCCCTCGCCTTCATCTTCTTCTTGATAGCCTTCTCCTTGGCCTTCTCATCTTGCTTGGCCATGATAGAGCGATGGACTTCCGAGTTGAAGTAGCCCTGCTCACCACTGGAATGGAAACATTGTAGAAAAATCAAGTGAATGCAAAAATTGCTAATTTTAAGAGAAGAGAGAGAGAGATATTTTATTTTGATTATGCCTTGTGTAACAGTAGACCTGCTCGCCACTAAAATGCATTGCAAATAAACCTTTTTTCACAGACGCTTAAAAAAAAGGTTTCAAGTATGCTTCATAGCAACGTTACAATAATCGATCCCAATTCGAAATCCGGTTCAATACGCAAAATATACCTTTTTCCTTCTATTAGACCAAACTTCTTCGCATAAATCCATTTTTGAAGCCACTGTTCTCTACTCAGCCCATATTCGCCAGATAGCATTTTGAAGAGTGAAATGACTTATCCATTTACTCACCCCACACTCGCCAAATAACTCTCGTCCTTGATATCATTCGCGGCCGTGTTCTCTCCCAGGTCCTTCAACGTCTCCTCCGTCTTCTTCACTGCTTCGGACACCTGCAGAGATCAAAGATCAATTTAGCGATTGTACATTTTTTCGTAAAGATTCCAGTTGTGTTTCACAGTCATTACAACCATCGAGCATTAACTCTGAGATGATGTTAGGCTCGGATGCTCTTTAAAACAATAAACATCATTTCCTCGCTTGTATTCTTACTTCCATAATCGCACAATATATTTAAAAATATTGCGTAATTTTCATGTTCAACAGAATCTTAATCACAACCGCGCTACTCCATGTCACCATGTCATTCTCTTATAATATGACATACAGAAAACAATGAATTTGCCTATCCCAGCGTGCGTTTCGTGGGGATTACCCACACAATTACCGAACATCGACTTTGACATGATTACTCGCGCAGAAAATCTGTTATAAAAATCAAATACATTCGCCGTCATTTTTAAAACATCGTCCACGCATCTTCCTCAGGCTCCTCTAGTTCCTCGTTCCTATTCTTGATACATTACTCCACAAAACCACCCGATCTCTAACAAACTTTCAAGTCACGAGAAAAATTTCTATGTTCGCAATGATCATTTGTGTGTATGCACAAATTTTGCGATTTTGCGATATATCATGATCCCCGTATAAAGTTGATAGAAAAATACCCACCTTCGCGGTCATCTTGTTAAACCTCGTCCACGCATCCTCCTCCGGCTCCTCCTCCTTCTTCTTCTGCACCACGGGAGGACGAGGGACGGGAGGCGGCGGACGGGGCGAGGGCGGAGCGGGGATGGGAGGAGGGGCGGAGACTGCTGAAATGGTACGTGTCTGGTTCTTCGGAATTGTTTCCCCGCTGTATGGAGATCTATTGTAACGATGTCAATGTTGACAATGCTGGTGTTCAATTAGGGATCATGTCAACTAGATGCACTGAGAATATCAGCTCAATTTTGATCAACCCGTATGCATCAATAGTATGAAACATATTCGAAAAATGTCTATTTTATATGCTTTTACAAATGTATCCCCATTTTTCTCATCTAGGGTGAGGTGAAATAGTTGTATTTAATAAAGAACTGCTTACCATTTGGCGATGCGGCGGGTGCGGCTGGCCGCGCCGGCGGCGGAGGCCGCCCAGGCGATGGTGAGGCGGGAGGCGGACGGGGCGGTGGGGCGGCGCGAGCGCCCCCGCTATCCTCCGCCTCTCTTGTCCGATCGAGATCCTCGCAGAAGGACGATGAGGTCTGGATGGTCACGGGCGTCTCCATGGGCACTGAGGCTGCTGCAGCTGGAGGTGCTTCGTATCCGGTCGTGTCCCACTCGCGATCCTCGCTGGAGGGCGCTTGATAGCTGTAAAATGAGCAGGATAAGTCGGTTGTGTGATCAGAAGTTGCAATACCGTAGCAATTTGTATCAAGAATGAGTTTCATAGGAAGATTAAAAGAACGGCGCGATGTTTCCTTTTCGATTATTTACACATGTACAATGATCTAATCATAAATTTGTCTAACATAAGATTTTTATTTTACGTATAGTGTGGTATATATCCCACTTTTTAGCTAAAGTAATACTCACCCCGACGGTGATGGCTCCGGATACGGGCTGGCATCAGATGCGGGATAAGGTGAGACGGATCCGACCGGTTGACCGCCGTAGCCCTCGTACGCGCCCTGTATATTATAAAAAAAATATCGCAAATATAATTATCCAGAAAGGTATCGATCACGGTACTAGAATACGGCTCTTTTTCGATTGCTCTTACGTCTCTCAGATATATTTCCAAAATATGCAAGTGAGTTGTTAGTGGACTTTATATAGTGGTCATTGTAGAAAATAGTATTCGATAATCACGCTTCCGTACCTGGTACGGGTCATATCCCCCTGTTGCGACGGACAGGGACTGATCTTGGTACTCAGCCGGAACGTAGGCTTTCTGATCATAAGTTTGCTGAGCAGCGTAAGCCTCCTGGCCGTAGCCCTGCTGCACGTAGTACTGCGAGTAGTCATACTGCTGCTGCTGATCGTAGCCTTGATAGTAGCCAGCAGTGGCTGCATCGGTCGCGGTAGCCTCAGCGCTGGCGGCTGCGGCCGCAGCTGCAGCAGCTGCAGCCGCAGCGGCTGCAGCGTCGTACTGATAGGTGGCGTCGCCTGAAGAGTTATGGAATTTGTTTTGCAACTGTAACAGGATATTTATCAGTATAAAAATCACCCGCCCAAATATATTTCAAGTGTGAAACATATTCGAAACGGAGTTTGATTATTTTTCTATTTTTGGTGTAGGTTGCGTCGCCTGGGGGAATAATTGAGGTTTTTTAGGGTAGCGAGTACAGTACAATCGGTGCAAAGCTCAACAACCTTCTCATAAGGGCATAGTGAAACGTATCCGAATTATCCAAGCAACTTTTTTTGAAAATGGAACCCACCCGGTTGATCATATCCGGCATTGTACTGCGCCTGCGTGCCGTAGTAAGCTTCATGGGCGGCCTGGTCGTAGCCCTGAAATAAGATTTGATATAACGATCAGAAATTATCTCTTTCCACCGTTCTCAATGTGCAATTCATTTATGAAATAAGCTTGTAAGAACTGAGAAAGAGTTGCCAAAAAAAAAAAAGTTGCCACTGATAAAGCAAGTTGAACGCGTGACCCTGTTCGACCATAATATTTCGCCTCACCGGATACTGCGAGTAGTCGTACTGCTCTCCCGTTGGCGCCTCCCCAGCCGCTGCAGCTGCTGCTGCCGCAGCCGAGGTGTACGCGTCCGCGTACGCGGTCGGGTCGTAGCTGCAAAGAGAAAAAGGAACTTCCACAGTCAAAATAGATTTCACAGTCGTCAGAAGGTGACCAAGCTTAGTGTACACAAATACCGCCGGGTACGGGTGCAAGACCTGTGTATTGCTGCCTAAGAGATTGTCCGATTAAGACTATGTTAAGAATGACGTATCCTCGTTAGAATCGCATATATCTCTCACCCAGCCTGCTCGTAGCCTTGATAGTACGCCGAGTAGTCCGTTGCTGCGGCGTCTTGCTCGCCTTGCTGATACGCGGAGTAGTCGTATCTGAATTTAGATTTACAATGACCAAAAAATTGTTTCATTTTTTTTTGAACAGCAGTCCTCTCAACAACTCAATAATTCCACAAAGTTGCTAATTCAGGGTGTTGTGAAACATATCCAATTTTTTTGCCGATTGTGAGAAAGATCGAAAACCGCATCAACAATTCTTGAATAAACTCACTGGGCATTCGGGTCAGCCGCTTGCGTCGCGTCTCCTGTTGCAGCAGCAGCTGCAGCTGTGGTAGTGTCGGTTGCTGTTGTATCTGGAATGATCCATTCATTATCGCATACTTCATTCCATCTAGCTCCTCATCTACAACTATGCTAGTGTTTCTAGCCTAAGTTTCAGTTACGTTTCAAAGCAACTTTATACGCCTTTTATTCCTTATTAAAATGATTTTTCCTGGAATGCTGGGCACAAAAATAATCAACAGCGTTAAACAATATTATTGCCGTTTTCCAGTAACTATTTCTCTGCTGATGTCCCATTTATCTATTGCTGTTGCTACCCTTGTTGCTTAGCATTAGATAATGTATTGAAATTCTCATATTCCCTCTTCCCCTCAGTTGCGACTCGTTTCACAGTTTCCCACGTTGTTAACCGTCCAGTGCCGCATTTCAGCCCGACAGGGTGTTATATTTACTAACCTTCCCCGGTCGCCTCCCACTGCTGCAACTCGTAGTTCCACGTGTAGCCCGGGTACGCGCTCGGGTCGTACTCGTACGCGGCTTCCTGCAAGAAATAAATAATTTTAATCAGTTTATTGTACTTATTTCACTAAATTGCAGATTAATGGCAAGTGATTGCTCGAACAATTTCCTCTAAAACAACGCAAAATCGTTCATATTGACTTCTCGTCAAGATAAGTCCTTTTGATATTTGATCACTGAGTTGTCCTGTCGAAACGTACCGTCTGTTCCTCCCACTGATACAGCGTGCCATCAGCATTGTAGTACTGTCCCTCGTACTCGTAGACGCCCTGCAAATATGTTAATTAATTTTTTTTTTTTAAATATTTCAATTTTTCGTTTCGAAAAATCGCATGAATGCTGAAAAATCATTCTTTCTGGGTCGTTTCGTTCAAAATGTGATTTGTTAATTTAATAAGATTCCCCACCTCTGGGTACTGATAGTTCTCGTAGTTGTACGCATCGTAAGCAGCGGCGTCGTACGCTTGCTGTAATTAGAGTTAGTATCAGGGTGTCCCACATATTTTTGGAATTTGCTTGCCAATAATTACTGCATGATCGACAATCATTCTGATGCAATACAATATTACGTCATCATGTTGTGCAATTGTTTACACTTAGCCGCTTCTCGATTGCATCAGTCTTTGACTAGTTTCATCAGTTATAGTCATGAACACTGCTCGAGACTACCGCTCCGTTTTGCTTCATTATTTTCTCCTGGGTCGAACGGCGACGGAATCCCACCGTAAGCTGGTCCAGACTCATGGCGAAAATGCCCCCTCCCTTCACACCTGCTTCAATTGGTTCACCCGATTCAAGCGAGGGGATTACAATCTGGAACACCAACTCCATCCTGGACGCCCTTCTTCTCGTGTTCGGGGTCGTGTTCTCAGGGAACTGAAGGCCAATCCCAAATCTAGTGTGCGCGATATTGAGAATACCATCCATATTCCTAAGACCACAGTTGCTCGAATCCTGCATGATGCTGGGAAGACACCTAAGCTCCCCCAAGTGATTCCGCATGACCTCACGACAGCACAGCTGAAAAAGCGGGTTGACGTTTGTCAGGGATTACTCCACCGTAGATCCAATTTCAATTGGGTCAGCCACATCGTCGCCATGGATGAGAAGTGGATCACCTACGATAATCCTGAGAGGAAACTTCAGTGGGTGGACGTCGATGAGAAACCCCAGCAGGCTCCAAAGGCGGAACTTCACGGAAAGAAGGAACTCCTCTGTTTCTTCTTCTCCGTCCTCGGTCCCATCTACTGGGAGATCCTCCCTCCCGGCATCACCATCAAGGCTGACCTCTTCACTACCCAACTGGAAGAGGTGGCGGTCAGGGTCCCTCCCAAACTCCTGAGCGAGGGCAAAATCCTCATGCTCATGGACAACGCGCGCCCTCATCATGCGAAAATCACCCAGAAGAAAATGGACGAGCTGGAGATGGAATGGCTCCCTCACCCACCTTACTCCCCTGATCTGTCCCCTTGCGACTACCACTGTTTCCGCTCCCTCTCTAACTTCTGTCGAGGAAAGAAGTTCAAGAACCGAGACGCACTTGTGAAGGAGTTCGAGGCATGGATCAACTCTAAGCCCCAGGCCTTTTGGAAGAGAGGGATCGAGACCCTGCCCGATCGATGGAGGCAGGTCGTGACTACTAAGGGAGCATACATTGATTACTGATCATTTGTTGTTGTTGAAGGAATAAACAAAAAAATAAAAATAAATAAAAATGTCACAAATATGTGGGACACCCCAATAGTTAGAGTGAATCTCTCTTTTCGGTTATGCGTCATGATGCGAGTTTATACGGTTCTCTTGTGAAATGGTCGGTATTGTTGCGGTATCTCGTCGTGTACAAAAATAATCAATTAATATCCTGCGCAAGCTTCGCTATGGAGGTTCATGATTCTGTTACTGAACATCCATATTTCAATTCGCAGACTCCGCATTCTAGAAATTTTACGGGTATGTTTCGCCTTCTGTTCACATGGTAGTGAGACAGATTATGTTAGCCAGACTTGTGTAAAGTAGGTCCGAAGAATAGATTGGGCCCTACGGACTGAATTGGCCTTATAAAATAGTCACTGGCCTAGCACTGGGCACCCGCAGGACTTCGTGTGCCTAGAGTACGGGGTGACCTTTACCTTTTTTTACGGTACACAAATACAAATATATCCAACCTCCTGATGCGATCCCTCCTCTGGGATGGGCTCCGGCTCGCCTGTCTTAGTTGCTGCTGCTGCTGCACCCGCGCCGCCTCCTGAAACAATAACTTGAGAGTGAATCATGTTGAATACGCGACTGACTGATTCGGTTCTCTCAGATGCTCGAAACAACAAATATACAAAATTATGAAAGTGCGATCCTTTTCATTCTCTTTCGCATGTCAGATATTCGAAATAGCGGAACTTCTCTGTTTTTTTGGCCCAGACAACCACAGCACTGAATGTTGAGTGGGTAGGGAATGAGAATGATAGGAATGAATACTGTGTGAGAAAAGGTTGGGCGGAAAAAGGCATCAGAGAAGTGCCGAAATAGCTTGCAAACAGTCGTCAAGGACTTTTGAAATGTCTCACCCTGGGACGTCACCGACGCCTGTCGTCCACCCAGTGATCCCCTCTTCTGACTGGAGATTGGCGGTGCACCGGAGAGAGAACCTTGTCGAGAACCGAGTGATGGGGCCTGCAAGCTTTCTTATTTTTACAATATTAAATGCATCATCTTGAGTAATTGCATAGTCTGGCGTGATCTAATACGAATTCTATATCGGAAGACAAATTGCGCATAATGATGCTAAAGGAAAAATCGCTGACCTTGGCAAGCGAGTTCTGTCGTGAGCCCATTGAAGGAATCTTGCCATTGCCGGAGACGACCGAGGCCTGACGAGAGGGAGGACTCTGAAGGGGCTCACATCAGAATGAGACAAAATATTGTTACTTCGATTTCCACCATCTGTTCAAACTCTATCAACGCTAAGCTGGTCCCTTTAATCTTGTACCCTGATTGAAACATATCCGAATAGTTCTTTAATCTAGTACCCTGATTGAAACATATCCGAATAGTTCTCAAGAATTGTGAGTGGGAAAAAAGCGCTTGTCAGAATCATTCCCACCTTGTAGCCTGGTGGTGGATGAGTAGGACCGCTACCTTGCGATGTGGTCGAGCCTTGCCGAATCTTAAATTGCGAAATGTATATACTTTTACCAGGGAATAGCCATACAGAAAGGTACATCAAAAATGTAAGCAACGGCTTTCCTTGTTAGCTTTAAGTGATCAAGTAAGCCGTCCGTTTACCAACCATCGACTGCTGCTTGGGCAGTGATCCAATGGAGGCACGAGCCGGCTCCTGTCGCTGCCCGAGGGACATCTGCTTGGAGAGCGAGGCTGAAATTTTGAATTTTTTCGTATTTTAAATGTATTTTAAGCCTTACAAGATGACGCAACATTGATTGTCAGCGAACATTTTACACACACAAAAAAACTCAACCAACGAGTTGAAACTCAACCAACGAGAAGCAAACTCTCTGTCCTTTCTAATTTCTGTGATTTCACGGCAAATTCATCCTGAATATCGCCCCAAATATCCCATTTTCTCCGGTAAAAGAAAAAAAGGTAAAAAAAAAGAAGAGTCATTTGTGTTCTCACTTACCCTGTCCGCTCAGTCGCTTCTGCGCGATCGAGGCCTGCTTGGCGAGCGACTTCTTCTGGTGCAGTGGCATTTTCTGGAATATTCCAATCTTTGCTGCATCCTTCATATTACTTTTATTGGTTTCTTTGAGTCGATTCCTAGTAAAATTTGATATTGCATGATTGTATTAAATTTAGTAATATAATTGTTGTGGCTAACCGGGAACATCGGGTTCTCTTCCATCTTTTCTCTATCTTTTCCCACTGGTCTGGCTTCGATTTCAGACTTCTAACCCGAACATATAACCAAAAACCGACCGGGAACATAGGGTTCTTCTCCTACTCACTGCTCTCCTTCTGCTCCTCTTACGCATCTTTCGAATTTTAACAGACATCCATTTTTTTCAAATTGCCACCTTATTAGTTTTTATTTCCCTCACGCAACTATGATTTCGATTTCAAATAAAAAAGTATCCGCGCGTATCAACTCCTTGCGATTTTACAATTGAATGACAACGCATGAAGAGACCCGCCCGTAAGAACAGCTAAACTTGCAAATGATAGGTAAATATAAAAATCACTATATCATACCGGGAACATGGGGTTCTCCTCCTCCTCACTGCTCTCCTTCTGTTCTTCATCCGCATCTCGCGAGTCGTCTCGTGTGGCCCGACGGGCCTCGAGCACCTTTAATATATGCACGTTATACTTTTTGGCTCACTCTGGAGTTTCTGGAACTCAAGTGGTGGGGACCGCTCCTTTGATTTACTTGTAGTTTTTTTTACTCCTCGTCACACTCCTAGGATCCCGTCCGGTTCCCGGCGTTCATACGGAGTCTCGTTCAAAACGTAGCCGCTATTCCCCCTACATTTTGTTTCTCTATTTGTAAGGAAAAGTTGTTTCGTTGCCTCACATTTTTCGCTGCATTATTATGCATTCATCACGCGCTGCGCATCATCATAGGCTGCATGTTGACAATATGGCTATGTTGAGAATGTTAGGGTAATGAATTCGTCTCTTCATACCTATCGTGCTCTATCGTAGTTCAGAGTTACGAAAGAACACGCGGATTGAAGAGATTGGTTCTTTTTTTCATGATGACATCACTACTTGCGCTGACATCATGAGGATCGTGCTATAAAGAAATTGAAGAACGGAAACTAGGACAGTGTATTGCGAAATCATTCAAATATCTATTTATATTGTCGTCTGCTCTCATACAATCAGAATTGTAAGATGGTTCAGCTTACAATGAATTGTTGAAACTTAGAATATCTGAACCGATTTTTCTACAAACAAAGGATAAATGATGCGATAGAGCATGCTTAGGAGAAAATTTAATTAACTTAGTTAATTAGTGTAATTACCTTCGCCCTCTGCTCCTGCATGTCCTCCGAAAACTGCGGTGGTTCATCGTCGTCCATTGAGCGAGCCTGCAGTAATTATCAAACATAGGGATTATGAAAGGACAGACCGGAAAATGATAGTCTTGAACGTGAAAACGCCGATAATACGTGATTTGATTCCATTGCAATTCGTAAAGGCACCTAATGAACGGCGCTGCAAAGAAAAGAAAAATGAAAAACTAAGATATGCTGTTGGCACAACATGATTACGAAATGCCATCACACATAATAAGACCACAAGAAAAGTAGGTGAGAAGAAAGAAAAGAAGGCCTGAAAAAGACAACAATCAAGAAGTAGATGTGGGAAGAGCTTCGTACTAAGAAGATTATATCGCTCACAGACGTATAATTTGCATATGAAATGGAGAGATTGAAAAATTATAGACCTAGGAAAGATTGAGAGATCAAAAGATTTGCGGATTGCACGTATTTCTCCCACATGATGCTTTGGCCTTCATTTTGAGCCCTTCGCCAACCATTGGAACACTCTTCATTCCATGCTATCTCTAGGCAATCACAGCTAGCGAGATAGCGTGTGAACTGAAGAGGCCGTGGCGATAGAGAGAGAGAGAGAGAGAGAGAGAGAGAGACCAAACAAGCCCATAAGTCATCCTCGGACGGAATGAGTCTTCGACGAGAAATAGCATGCGAAATGGCGATTGTCAGAATCGAAAGATGCCGCGGGTGCGCGTGAAATGAGTACACAAGCCCTCTCTAAGAATCCCTGCAAATCTTGAATGTGGTTTCGCAGATTTGGTGGTCGCGCAAACACTCGGCAAATATTTTGAATTGCACCAAGAGCCTTTGCGAAAAAAAGAGTGAAACCACGAGGAAATGAAATCATGGGGGAATTCTCTTCTTAGTAAACAACATTCATAGTTCATAGCCGTTGCTACTACTACTACGAATAATCCCGCGTCCGCATTTAGAAAATGACGTGGAATCATGTTGAATTTTCCCAAGTAACGTGTGATTTTTGGAACTAACTTAAACTTTGAGATGTGAATAAAGAGACCGCGAGACAAATCCAATCTCGCTAGATGACGGGTAAGCAGAGAAAAGGAATGTAAAGACAACAAGAATAAGAGACTAAGCGTCGCTGAGATTGTCCAGAGTGGCCGTTTCCCCTTTTGGACAAGAAGAAGAGGGAGAGGGAGGACCGCCCCGTCTCTTCATTCCCCATACTCTCTCGCCTCTCGGAGAAAAGCAAAGGAGACGCGAAAATTGCTCCCCGTACCATAGTAAGTGTCGGTGTTTTTTTTTCTCAGACTCGAAAGAAAAACGCAGATTCGAGACGCAAAATAGCGGCGCGTGGACAACCGCGGGAATGGTGCACAGTTGTTGTTGATGATAACCCTATATGGGCACCTCATTGGCATAAACAACAACGCGAGGAAAACAGCTCGAGAATGTGCCGAATGTGATTTATTCTCTCTGGCGCGATGCGAAAAGTAGTAAGAGGAAATGACTGAGAGTTTGTATAGACGCGCTAGACAATGAACAAAAGTAAATCCAAGCAGACAAATTGCACACCTAATACTTTGATTGATAGATGCATTCGCGCTTGGTAGGAAATAACGTGCCGAACGTAGAGAGCGATAACGCTACTTCTGACAAGATTGAGCGTTACAGGAATGGAATGAGAAGGATGAGATAGTCTGTCTCTCTCCGTTTACCACACTCTTTCGCTTCTCTGACTGGCGAGATATAAAGAGAAGAGACGAGAACATTGATGGAAGAGGCGGATGAGAGTGGAAGAGGCAATAGTCTTGGATAGCCTTGCTACACTCTCGTCTCTCTGACCGCTGATAGACGACGAGAAATGAAGAGACGGATCCGTCATCTTGACAGTACTGGATTTGCACTCTCAATTGCGCATGCTGTCTCGGTGCAACAGAGCAACGTTCGCCCAGACAGATTGCGAACATCCCTCAGTGGGCTCAACAATCGAATTGGTCTGGGCGAGGAAGGGCAAAGGTCGGAGCATCTTCTGCTCCCGTACTCTCACTTCGACCAGAGAGACTTCATCAATACAGCCAGTGAAATATGCAAAATGCGAGGGTGACATTGAAATGTCACGTGAGAAACCAGCGAATGCAAGAGTGCTCCTCAATAGGCAATACCACTAAGAATAAATTATAATCTCCAGCTTAGAATAAATTATAATCTCCAGCTCCAGCTGCGCGTATGGAAATGGGAGATTCGAGGGGCGAAATTATTGGTTGCGCTTTGCCAGAATTTTATATTTGTTTGTACTATTTCATTTGAAAGCGAAATTACAAACTCTGAATGATTCGTGATAAGTGAACGCCGTGAAACCTAACTCGCTGCGCATTTTAAATATATTTTAATAAACAATAATAAAACTATAATAACTATAATAAATTATAATAACTATAATAAGTTAAAACTGATTCGTAGAGATCGGGAATACAGCACTGCGCAATACTCACTAAATTTTTCATGTTTTTTGTTCAACAGGCTTAGTAGAGAGCGTTCGAAGTGGTTGCGCTTCTCTCTCACGCCCGTCCATTCTTACAGTTCCCTCCTCTTGAGTAAACTCAAAAGACGCAGTCTCTCCATTTCGCTCACCCTCTAGGCCGGCCGAGTGGTCGAGAGTGTGGAAAATGAAGCGACACACGGCCTTACAGTCCTCTCGAGGCGCGCGCGGCCACCGCATAAACAGGATGCGAGAGCTAATCTCGGTAAAATGACAGAAGAGGCAGAAAATAAGAAGAAGAAGGAGGAGGAAGAAGAGGATTCACAAGAATTCGAAAGGAAGAAAAACGACAGAGAAAAATATGACAATACTCCAGGCGAGGGATCATAATTATGTGCTCTGTATTTCTCGTTACAGGTATGCATGGAAATGCGACCTTCCGAGGAGCGCCACATTCATGAGACAATAATACTCAAGAGAAGAGATACCATACGCAGATTCACAAATAACTCGTTGGAATCGAAGCTAGAACCGAAGACAAGGTAATCTTTATAGATATTCAAATCGCATGAACGTTCTCAATTGACGTACAAGCTGAATTCAATAGTAGTTTGAGAAACTTCGAAGGAATACATAAGTGACGCAATACTCAAGAGGGTAAAGAAAAGAAGGAGAAAGAAAATCAGTGCAACCCCTTCTTCGCCCCTTGTCTCTCTTCTTCTGAATGAACGATGGCATGCATAGTTTTACAACTAACTCGAAATAGAGGTAAAAACTGAAAGGCAATGCAAACTATCAACACATTCATTGTAATTACGCCGTGTGAAAGTTTTTAGCTGGCATAAAAACTAGGTTAATATAATAGTAGCCTGAGAAACTGCGAAGGAATGCCCTACATAAGTGACGCAATACTCAAGAGGGTCAGAGGGTAAGGAAAAGAAGGAGAATAAAATCAGTGCAAACCCCTTCTTCGCCCCTCGTCTCTCTTCTTCTGCATGAATGATGGCATGCGCACCCCCTTTCTCTTACTTCTCTCCTTTTTCTCTCCTCCTCCATCCCTCTCTCGACCACTGCCTGAGATTCCACCACTCTCCTCCCTCCCCTTCAACTTCACCTCCCTCCTCCTCCCTCCTCCATCTCCCTCTCCTCTTTATCCTCAGTCCTCCTCCCCATGCATCGATTGTCACAGCACACACACACAAGAAGGGAAGGCGCGCACTCTTTTCCTTTTCCCACCTAGGTTGGATGAGGTTGCCTGGGAAGAATGGCTGTCTCTCGGTTCTGATTCTGACGACAAAACTCCTCAATATGCTTGCTCTCTGGCCGCTGTTCTGGAGCTGTTCTGCTCGAAACATCCCATTTACATGATAATCATTAGCCGATGGTGAGTGCCCACTAGCTCGACTTAGAAGATCTTCAGTTTCTTCGGTGTATTGTCGCCTATATACGACCAACACGAGCAGAATGCAGCGAATGAGCGCGATTGAAGGCAGGAACCTGGCAATTGTTTCACTCTTCTCTTTCTACGTACAATGAGTGACGAGTAGTGTGCAGAAATGGAAGGAGAGTATGGACTAAAACAAACATGCTGCCAGTGACAGCCTGAGTTTGCGCAAGTAGGAGAAGGAAGAAGGAAACAGTGAAACATGACAATGCTGAGAAAGCGCAACGAAGAAGAATGATGAATATAATAATTATTGTTTCAAAAACTGCTGTCCAGTGACTATCAGAAAATAGCGAAGAACGGTGTTTTAGGCGTGAATGTGAAACATATCTGAGAGTATCAGCAGATCATTATCACCAAATGCCGAAACGTGATTACCGTAAGACAGTTCGGGCTGTGAAACGAGAAACGTCAATCCAAGACGCAGAGTATGGAATTGTTAACTTTAAGACCAAGAAGAAGAAAAGCGAAAAGTAGGGGGCTAGTCCAACGATCAAAGATCAAAGATTAGATGTACCTGACTGGCACCTCTCTCGAAGCTGGCCTGCTGTGTTGAGCTAGTCCTTGACAGTGGCTGATCCTGAGTGCGCATGTTAACACTTTCCGTACAGACGCATTCCTTACCTGTGATGCTACCCTATCAAAGCTCCTCTGCTCGATCGACTCTGCTTTGCTCGACGTTCTTCGTTGCTCCTGTGAAAATGTATTCAAAAAAGGCAGCTACACAAAGTCCTGCAGTCTTGCAACCAGTGACTACTCAAGGAGAATAGTCAATTTTGATTCCATTATTGGTTACATTATCTCTTTGGGCAAATTCTCACCTGACTCTGCATCCGATCGAAGCTTCTCTTCTCCACCGATTCCTGTCTCTCCGACTGCTGTCTCTCGGAAGATTTCCTTCCATTCTGCCCAATCTGTTCTTTCTGGATCTTCTGGGTCTGGTTAGGCTGATCCCTCTCGCTGCTCGGACTCTTCGCTGGTCGCGAGGGAGAGAAGGCGTCTGCGGTGTCCATTGCCTGGCAAATGTAAGACGTTGATGTTGTTCGACAATCGGATCTTTCTTTTACACACTTTTGCCCGTTTTCGAAGCTCTTGTGTCCTATATCAAAGTTTTTTGTGACGTCACTCTAAAAATGAAAATAATTGCACACCTGATCAGGGAAGAATGCTGCGCAGGTCTCGGGCGGCTCGGGCGAGGTGAAGGACTGAAATGAATGTATTGAAGACAGCAATCAATTCTATTGTAGAAACAAGACACAGCCCGCAGCAAATTCGCGTTCCTCCCAAGTAAGGCTGCCTTGAGAGGTTTCGCTTGCGTGGCTCAAGAAACTCAATGCTTTCTTGGTTGCCGAAGTGAGGTTCTCAGGGCGGAGAAGCTATCTCTCACGAAAATACTGGAAAATGTCACGCGCAGTCAAAATTCTTCGGAGGCGGTGGAGATGTGAATTGTCAGAAAAATACTATGCATAGGAAGAAATTGCTCTCTTCTGATTACATGCTCTTTCTCACTTATCTGACCTAGGAGAAAATGGGCAAAGTGAAAAATGCACCACTAGCGAAGCCAAAATACTCGAGAAAGCATAGGGATTTGCGAGCAACTGGACAGAGAAACGGGAAGGAAACAGGGGAAATTATAGATGAGGTTAGCAACGTGAGGAAACGTTTCGCTCCTCCCATCTAATAGCGTTAGAGCGCTCTCCTCATATCGCCTTATCCCTCCCTTTTTTTTCCCCACGATGAGGGTATGAAAAATAGAAAATGATGTGAGAATTCTCTATAGCCGCGCTTTCTAGTTTCTCGCATTTGCTCGAGCGCTAACAGCCTGCAGTTCTGAGCCATGTTCTAGTATAGTTCGAAATACAGCTCGTCCTCTCCTCATTTTGAACACTGTATTGTGACTGGTTGATATAGCACGCATGTACTAGGGAATACCCTTGTTTAACGTTAGAAGGGCGATCTCGTCGGTTAGTAAAGCAAGAAATTAATCTAAGCGGAGAGGCTCAACCACAACTCCCACCTTCCTCCTCATCATTCCCGGAAAGCATTATAATCATGAATTATTATGCAGCTCACAGCACCTTCCCTAGATCATTTAATTACCGATACTTTCATTTATAAAAGAAATTGGAGTGGTTATGTTTCAGCAAGTTCTTATAAAATAAAAATGGACATAGGTGCCAATGTCGTCCTGGCCGGTGTAGTTCAAACATTGTGATGAATTGTGTTTCGTTTAAGAACAACTACTTCATGATTTCTTCACTTGCAAGTTGCATCGCGATTTTCCTGTTTCTGATTACACATTTGCCTATTTACGATGCTTTGTAAGGGACATGAAATCTAAACTGTGCCTGTCCATGTCACATTGAACATCATCAACGCGTGAACGAGGCTGATTAGCCGAAGAAATATTTCAAAATGAATTGTTACCTGCATCTGGTCCATTCTCTCCTCGAAGTTCTCCCACTCGACGCTGCTGCGGCGGTGCTTGACGGGCACTGCGGGGGCCTGGAATGGAATTATTTATTTAGTTTTAAATTAATTATGACATGTTTCACGATTTCAGTTCAATATTTCTGAAAAATGTCTTAGCAGATAGCAAGAAGTGAGTGTTCGAAAATCGCTACGTGTTAGTGTCAGATAGGATTCAGGCATGAAATAAATATCTAATTTGCGGTCAAGTTCTAATTTTTGATACGAATTTCGTGAAAAATTCTTCCATCCTGTGATATGATGATCAGTGAAAAGATTCAGGATTATTTCTCGTTCTTCTTCTTATGCAAACATGTTTTTGCCTGACCAACAACAGAGCTTCATTAAACAGGAGAATTTCTACAGAATGCAGTATACCTAATATTTAAAAAAATATGACACCTTCTTCTTATACGCCGGCTGCTTCTCCAGTATGTCCTCGTCCTCCTCTTCGGCGTCAGATCGGTAGTCGATGGTCGAGCGAATCTAGTGGAAAAGTGAACGGATCAGAGGAGATTTTGAAAACACTAATTAAACTCATCCATTTGAAACAACTACCACCATGACATTGAAAATTATTGTTTGTACGAATTAAATGAATTCATTTTTGTTTCGAATCGTTTTTCGGTTGCGTTTCATCATATAAATAAGTATATACGCGATTCCGAGTTAATGTAATATTGACAGACGTGGCCAAAAAATACTCAGTTCTGTCTTACCAGATATACAACAAGAGCAAATTGAAGGCTCCAAAAGAAAACTATTTCTTGAACATATTATAAATTATGAATCCGTAACCGTGAGAAATCCACTGAGAAAAATCAAATGAATCCCCCGATACGCCCTCAATTTGGATCATCAATGATAAAATTCCGAACCTGCGCCGGTATCTGCGCCTGCATGTTGTCCACAAAGTCCGCGTACGACTGGGAGGCGGTGCGAGGACGGCGGGCTGCAAATATTAACATGATAATTTAATATTTTTTAAATTTTTGACACATATTGAATAGTGAATATTTATAAGAAGCATTATCCTGTCCTCAGCGTTATTGGGCGTCCTCAGCACCTCTGAAAGGCTCTCGGAATGTTCGGGACTTGGTCGCATCATCGGACTGCTCTCAGTACTATTTTGTTTTTACTACTGCGCGTATTCGAGTTATGGTTCTAATATACAGAACATCAAACTTTCCGATTCAAAGACAAAGACATATGTTTCAAAAATATCTCAAATACTAAAAAATGTCAATATTCCAGTACTTTTCGGCCGTTTTGCTACATACAAATCAAAACCTCACCCGGAATCGTGACCCTAGATAACCTGCTGCTGTTGCTCACTCTCTCCATTTTTTTGACTTTTTCTCAGCACTCCCCCTTTCGTATCAAAGCATTCAACTTTGCTGTTATATTGCTCTGCCCTATCAAAACAATACTCCATGTGTACATACATACCAGGTATAGTAACCCTAATCCGCTGCGGCTCCCTGCTTCTCCTTTCCTCCTCCTGTCTTTTTGTCTCCTCCTCGGGAAGGACGAAAGCGAAGGTTTCGAGGGCGCATGACTGGAAATATGGAGGATTGATCTTTGATCTCTTTCAGGAATTTTAGAGACAATGCAGAGATCACCAACAATCTGTCCTCAGCATCAGATTCTCGTCAATATCAATCGGACGGTAATTGCGGGGTGTTTTGGCATCATCGGACATTTTGTTTATGATCGTTTGGCTTGGTGTGATTCCTCAAATTCCATCCACATGAGATAGTTCTGCGGGAGATCGCTAATATCGCAATTATTGAGGCCAATGTGAGGAGAGCCAGTCCCCCCCCTCTTATCATTCCCACTATAGAACCTGAGTGGGCGTGGTCGGCCTCGGTCTGCTCTGCAACGACGCCGTCTTGGCGTGGTGGTCACGAAGCGCTGCCGAGAAGGCATCCTGAATTTACTCATTTTTAAATTGAAATAAAATATAAATTTTTATTAGATGTTGGCATGAGTTTCACGCCGACCATAGCACTCTGGAGATAGTGAATATCTGAATGTATCTATGCGAACTAGCGACCCACGATACCCACAGATGGGTTACGGTATCGGCGATACGGTAAAGCCCAAAGGGAGTAGGGATACACTTAGAACGCTACGGCAGAAAGGTGGAAATGAACCGAAGAGTGTGAGGATACTGTAGTGTGGTACGGTGCAAACGAACACAGGGAAAACTCTAGTAGTTTATTACTGTAACATGGTTGGAAAGGGTGAGGGTTGAGGGGTACTGTAGAGGAGATTGAAGCGGAGATTGAAGTGGATACTGGGAGACTGGATGGATCCCCGAAGGGAGATTGAAGGTTGGATTGAAGTGGATACCCGCAGGTGAATGGAAGGGCCGCGCCCTGGACAAGGTGACGTGACTACAGCGCAAGTTCGCTGAGCCAGTGGGGTGTGGAGGGATTGAAGAGTATTTATAGGCCGGAGACGGTATGCTAATGGAAATGGAAATGAATTTATGGCGATGCAAAGAGAGGGGATTAGACAGAACAAGGGAGGGGATCAGACAGATTAATTGGAGTGGGATGCAAATCGATATGGAAAGGAGGTTGGAATAGAGAAAAGAGGTGACCTTTACATTGCTCACCTCATCATGCTGTACGGGTGATCCACAACTCTCTATTGCTACGATTGTTGCGCTAACGAGCAAACTTGCTCACGCAGTTCACAGGCCCGGCAAACCCATGTGCAACGGGCGGCGGCCGTCCCCGACCCCCGGTCCGGACACGGAGGATAACCAGAGCACCCACCTGGCTACGACAAGACCTCAATTGCGCCCGAGTCCTCCGCGCCCCCTCCCTGCCCATGTACGATGACGTCGTGTGAGGCAAAGGGGGCAGGGCCGCCCAATCACGACGGAGAAGCACTCAGGACATCAATTATGCCCCGACCAAACCCGACACGATCCCGATATTCGTATGTGCTCACTCAACACTCGGACCCTTGCATCCGATGCATCACTCGCTACTCTGGAACATGCACTTGATGGAGCCCACTACGATATCGTCTGTATACAAGAAACCAAGGCGCCCACCTCATTCTCGGACCGAAAGGGGAGAAGAAGAACATAGGAGGTGTAGGATTTTTAATTCACCCTCGTCTTGTCTCTTCGATACTTTCTTTCTCAGTCCTCTCTCATCGCCTCGCGGTCATTCGCTTCCGTCTCGGCCGATCTTCCCTCTCCGTAATTTCCGCATATGCTCCGATCACTTCATCTTCGTTGGAGGAGAGACAAGCATTCTTTTATGAACTCGCCTCCCTCTACGATTCAGAGAAGAAGCACTTCTATCGAGTGATTGGAGGAGATCTCAATGTTCGAGTAGGACCACGAAGAGACGGAGACTACCGGACAGGCCCCTTCCACTCAGATCAAGACGGAGATCCCGATGATATTCTCCGTGATTTCCTCTCCCTCACGCGCTCCTTCCACGCTAATTCCTTTTTTGAGAAAAAGTTGAGTGAGCGCTGGACATGGCAGTCGCCAGGAGGAGAGACGCTTCATGAGATTGACCACATCATCATTAGTAGGAGATGGATGGTTGAAGATGTCAGCGTTGTCAAAGGATTCCCTTTCCCCTCGGACCACCGACTACTTCGTGCCAGGATCAGGATGAATGTGAAGATAGAGAAGTGTTGGAGATATACCCGAAAGCAGAAGCCCCGCCCGATCCTTGACCCTTCCCTCTATCAGACTGCAATCGAGGAGGAGTATCCATGGAGATTCGACGCGGACCCCACAAAGGATTACTCGCTGATCTGCGCCGGGCTTAAGACTTGCGCGCGATCCGCTGAGATCCTTCCAGTCCCCCCACCACCACGACTATCTGAGAAATCACGATTTCGGATCAAAGAAAGAAGAAAATGGATGGATGATCCAACCCGCACTCCATTCGAACTTAAGATGGCCAATTGGACGTGCAGGGAATGCAGGGAAGGAATTCTTGTCAATGGGAAATGGCTGTCCCATCTCCGGTTCGCAGACGACATTGTCCTACTCGGAACGAATACGAGAGCACTGGAGAAGATGTTGGTCGATTTGGCAGCTGCAGGAGAGAAGATTGGATTGAGCATCAACAGGAAGAAGACGCGAGTTATGAGGAACGAATGGTGTGATGGACCTGATATCACCCTCCACGGAACCATGCTCGAACAGACAGAAGCCTATGTCTATCTCGGGCGGGAACTTCGTATCGATGGATGGATTTGGTCCGAATTGATACGACGGAAAAGGGCTGCGTGGGCGGCATACGGCAGTATTCGCGAAGTGACGTCTAAACTCCAAGACGCGAAGCTACGTGCTTCGCTCCTCGACACTCACGTACTCCCTGCTCTCTGTTATGCCTCTGAGACGTGGCCTCTCACGAAGACAGTCCTTTCCTTCATGCAAACGACTCATCTAGCCCTTGAACGATCCCTCGTCGGAGTGAACCTACATACGATGCGTGACACCGGGACGAACTCAACAGATATTCGTCGCCTCTCCCTTCTGATGGACCCGATAGATTACATGCGGAGAGCGAAACATCGATGGGCTGGACACGTCCTTGGACGAGAGGATGACCGATGGTCTACGAGGGTCACTCAATGGTTTCCCCCATCCGATCTCATCCGCCCACCAGGACGACCACCCGCCAGATGGAGACATTCTATCGAGGAGTATGCAAGGATGCCGTATTGTGTCGTCGGACGAACTACCAGATCTACCGCTTCTCGTGCCGCCTATCGTCATTGGACCACGCGCGCGCACGCGATAGAGAAGACTGGAGGAATTGTGATCCACGCGGCACCGCCCGCTGATCAACTAAGTAACTAAGCAAGTCAGTAGTGAAAAGTCGCTACAGTATCACTGGTTCTCTGATAAAAAATTAATTCACTAAAAAAAGCTCACCGGATCCCCACTAACGTTCGTCGGCCGCGCGGGTTTGGGAAATGCTGAAAGATCAAAGATCATCTTCTTGTTTCCATTCGGAAATATTTTTTTGAGAAATAGAAATTCGTCCTCAGCATTAGCTATTCGTCACTATCTCTCGGACGGGGAAATTTTCGCATCATCGGACTAATTTAAATAATTATTTATTTAAAATTAATTAATTAATTAATTATTAAAATATTCACATAATTCCTCGGGCGATACTTGCTCTACGTCGACGGAGACTTCTTCGCGAAGAAGGGATCGGTGAAGTTCTGTTTCCTGAAATTATTTAGATTTTAACAAAAAAATGTTCTAAATGTCATCGAACGTTTCAGTTGAGTTTCACGATTTTATCAGAAAACAAGATATATGGAAGCGAACGATGCGATGTCGACATTTCATTCAAACAATTGAAAAAGTATTAGTTTTAGACATCACTTTGCATGTTTACTTTACAATGTATACTTGCTCCACAAGACCAGGTCATATCTTCAACCAAATATCTGGTTGTGTTATAACCAAAGTGCCACTTCCACTAATAACTGATAAGGCAATGGATAAAGTGTAGGGCACTCTCACGCGACGGACGATACACACCTGTTCGACATGACCCGGCCCAGGCACGGTCATCTTGTACTTTTGAGTCTCGCCCATTGTGCGATCTTCGCCCGTGTCCATCAACTGCAAATATGATTCAATATTTTCATCTTTCCGACCGCTTGTTGAGCAGACGCGAATGTGCAGGAATATTTCGTTCATTCATTAGAGAATTCGCAAAAAAAATCGATTTTACAGTCGTACACTTCGTAGTCTCTTCTCTCCGGAAAAGGGTGAACATTAGGTTTTGAATTTTCCTATGTACGGCGAGCCCTACGTGATCCTTTGCTTTCTCGTATCAAGTAGAAAAATACCACTCACCACCTCCACTATCGTATCGTTCGTGTTCTCCCTCTTCATCGACGAGTTGTCGTCCGAGTAGCCTGCGAAAAGAAATTTATTTAGGACAATATTTCTAATTGTTTTTTTTTATAACGAGAGGACGGCTCGCATTGGATTATAAGCGTTCATCCCGATCAAAAATATAGTGTGAAGCATAGCTGAATTATGAATGTCGATTGTGCGTTTCCACGCGAGATACTCGCTTCGATATGCGGTCCGCTTATCATAATACCAACGGTTAGCTCCCATTTCATCCCATCAATAATCAACTCAAAAAATGCGAAGGGTATTGATACCCAATTGATCAAGATCGAGCGACGCTGGAAGATAATACTGTCCACCAACTCATATTCCAAACCCATCCGTCTAATGGTGATATCCAACATACTCCGCGATTCGAAGGACTTATGAGAGTGAAAGAATTGCAAACTGACCCAATTGATCGATATCCAATGAGGCTGGCAGCCCAGGAACAGGAGGGAGATCGCACTCGATCGACTGCGTGAAGGAACGCATCGCGCGCAGGGAGGACTCTGGAATTGGTTATTTTATAATGAACACAGCCTGAAATATTGCGAAGGAAAAAAGATTGGAATGAGTTTCACAGATTCTTCAACTGCAACAAATTGTCTTTTCTAGGATATGTCCCACACTCGCGGTAGAACAAAAAAACCATAATTTAATTGTTGCAGCTATTACCGTTTATCATTTAAAAATTATTTGAAAAAAAATGAACACCTACCATTATTCTCCTCATAGCTGGCCTCCTTGAACGCGGCTCGGCCTCGGTTCATTTTCCGACGATTTGAGCGATTTTAAGACGAAATCATCCTGAAAATGGCCTGATTGAGGGTGGTTTTAGCCTGGAAGAAATACGTGGAAACGGCGAGCCAGCGAGTCAATTAGATTTGCACGGAGACTTACACGCGTTCCATTCATCGCTAATGACTACGAAGGCTGAGAGGGGACAAATATAGTGAGCAACGCGAGTAGTAGGTTCATCTTTTCGAACAGAAAAAAATGTCAGCAGCGTCTATCACAGTAACAATTTGGTTTGGACTTGATAAAATAAAGGAATAGAAGCGAACCTGAGAAAAAATGTATAATGAGTATCTGTAATAGTCCATTTCAGTCCAGTTGGGAATGCGAACAAGAGGGGAAAAATTAAGTGAAAAAGCGGAGAAGTGTCCATGATGTCAACCCGCAGAACGGCGGGAATGGGAAATCGACACGGCGGCATAACGAGAAATACGGGAAGAAAAGAAGGGGTTAGTCGACTGGGGAAGGAAAGAAAAATGACTTCTCCCTTTCCCATGCTATCTTGCTTCTCATGGCGGTTGAAAGTGGGCTTATGGAGGCATCCTGAGTCGGATCCTGAGTTGAGTAAGTAGGGAATAATATTGTCATCATTGTATATGCCATTTTCCTTTGTAGACAGAGAGTGCATTACAGTGAAACACATTACTAGAGTATGTAAATAATGAGGATCTCATTATGCATGTCCTTTCTTATCTTTTGGCCTCCTATGAGGGAGTATTATGGGATACTCAATACTCGAGTAAGAAAGTCGTCGGGTCTCTTCTTATTCAAGCTCTCTACATTTTCTGGCCGACAAGAGATGGCCAATATCGGGGAAACAGCTAACTCGAGTAAGAAAGGAGTCGTAGAGGCGCGGGAATGCGGCGGGCGTTGAAGTGGTTATGATGGGGGCATGAATAGGGAAGAAGGGAAGTGAATTTTCGAGGACGGAAGGGATTTTTTGCAGAAAGAACCGAGGAAGTAGTTCATTTTTCATTTCGTCTGTCCCATATATATATATATACCCTCTTGCAAGAGCATCCTTGTTTTAATTATGTCCATGCTAGTTATGAGAGGCTAAAGAACCAAAGAAATTGAGAGAACATATCGAGAGGAAGGAAAAGGGGAAATCTGGCCGCATACATCATGCCGGGCCCGGAAAGACAGAAGACAACTCCCACTCGTCAAACCGAGGGATAAACTGGAAGAAAGCAAGGCAAAATCGCGTTCGGGTGGGCGTTGAAAACAAGGCAAATCTGGCGTGGCCCGGGAAGATAGGAAGCTCGTGAATTTGCAGGGAGGATTTTGCAAGAGGCTATCATGGGGGATCTGTAGGCGTGTTCACATGCAAAACCGGCGAAATTAATTTCACGGCAGACAAAAGTGTCTTCAAGCGACTACGGGAAGACAGGTGATTTGACCGCCGGAAAACCGTTTTAGTGAGCTGTTTGAACTGTGGACAAGGCTTGTGCTTGAGACAGCGTGAGGCAAACGAATGCTGGAACGAACATACGTTCCACAAGGCGCTAATTGACAAATCTGCTAGAGAAACGAGCAGAAGAGGGGGATAATAGCGGGTGGCAGCAAGGTTTCTGCTGAATTAATTATCGTCATTGCGCAAATAATTGACGAACAGCGCATGTCGAGTGTCCTTTAGAAGATTCCGCATTGAAATCTTTAGAAAAGCATCGAGAAAACAGCAAACATCAAAGAGTGACGTCTAGAAATCGGTATTTGGAACAATAGCTTGCTTGGAGTCGCGCGGAATACACTAGTTCTGATGCGGTTAAGGGAGGGGGGAGGGGGTTAAAGGCAACTACACGATATAGAGGCAGAGAGACCAGGGCAAACGCGTAGAGACATCGATTCCGGAGGGAGGAATAGAAGAGAGAGAGAGGGAGGGAGGGAAGAAAGGGAGCTAAAGCCTCATGGAAGAAAGGAGGGCGAGAGAGACAGGGTGTCTAACGCGAGAGGGAGAGAGAGAGACGAGTCTCGGTGAGAGGAGGAGGGGGAAGATGGATGGGATGGGAGAAACCTTATCCTCCTTCCTGCGCGCTTGTTGGGTGAAGGGGGAAATCGAGCGAATGAGTCAAATGACGTCAATTTGTAGAGGTAGAATCTATTTGTCGAGGTAGAAATTTTCCATTTGTTCTGACAGATGCGAAACTGTGAGTGTATTACCGATATTTCAAACTGAAGAAAAATATTGGAGGCAAGATATTTGGGAGATTAGTCGTGCGTACTGCTGAGCATATTCTTTTCAAAAGTATTCTATTCTCTTTATAGCATATTCTCATCAAAAGTAGACTTGTGAAGGAAAAGGTCTCTCAATTTTGTGTGCTCATTTTTGTGTACAAGCGAGACGAGGGATCCACCATCGCTTTTCATAAGAATCCTTCACTTTGCCTATCCTCTTTGGCGCTGTCAGAGAGCCTCATGATACGAACAATGCTATCCTATACTGCAAGCACTCTAAAAGGTCAGACTCTTTCAATTGGCCATGCTCTCTCCTTTCTCTGACGGACGAGAGATAAGGCAAAATGAAGAGACGAGAACACTGCCCCTGGGTGAGATTAATGAAGACAGTCGGTCTCAGGAGACTCGGGAGGAAGGGCGCAATTTGCATACAACATCCAACGTTCGCGGTCACAATCGATCTCTAGTCATGAAGCAAGTTGTCTGCCTGGAATAAAGGTAATGGCCGGACAACTACTGACTTGTTTGTTGAGTGATTGCTTGGTATTATCAAATGCTGAGAGCAATGTGAACCTGTTGAAATGTCGTACAAGTTTACGATGACTGAATTGACACAATATCTTTGCTTCGATCTCAACTACAGTTTGCTTGTCCCAGATCTTTTGCCGGCAACACGATTAGTCAAGCTTCTGTTGCACATGAGTGAATACACTTACAAGAGACTTGTGACTTGCATCGAGATCTTCCATTTTGACGGCAAAACATCACGGTAATTGAGTTGCCATCCTTTCGTTTGTGTCATCGCTTCTCGATATTCACTCATGGGCATTCTGTTCGATTCGCCAAGAGTGATGCTGCACTTGCTGCTGATGATTGTGGTAAGGCCAAGTCCGCGAAATATGGATCTATCACAGTTTCCAGACCGCTCTATCTACAAGCGCAACGGGCATTGAAGGGGTGAGATCATTCGACCAGGAATGATGTTTGCATTGCTTTTTTTTGAGTTATTTGATATTCAGGCACCCGGCTACAAACCCACGGAAACCTCAACACCGTACGAAATTCTTGAGAGAGCAATGGGAACTCAGCGGGACTGCGAGACTTTGTGCGATGCGAAGGCAACGGTAAAATCGGTTTAGACGAAAAGAATTCAAAATTCATAAATTCGCTCTAGTGCACGGGCTTCGCATACAAGAGCACTGCATTGACTCCATGCGTCCTTCTTTCCGCTGTTATTCCCAATAAGATGTGCGCTGCAAAGACGACGATATTCCTCAAGCAGACCACTGGGAGTGGAGGTGAGATAATGGTTTGAGATATATATTGACTGGAATCAATCAACCAATCAATCAATTTATCATTTCAGGCAATTATTGGTAGATGAGGATTGGGGCAAAATCTTCATGGGGTGTATTCCACCAGTTCCCAATCGCTCGGTCCAAGTCGTCCCTCCAGCGTGCTCTAGGCTTGCCTGGCGGGCGCTTCCGGTTGTACGGCGTCCAGAATTTAGTCGCTTGCTCCTCTTGCATACTCTTTGACTGGAATGCCAGGGATCTTACTGTAACTTCAGAGACCACCGAACCGTCAACGGCTTCTACCGCTCTTCAGACGACTACGCAAGAGCATAAGCGTAGCTCAAAAAATGACATTCTCTATTTTCGAAAGCAGCACGAGAACAACAATCGTAAGATGCGCAAATAGTGCTCGAAATATGTACGAATCACGACGATTAGTGACTTGAATCGCATGCGCATGTGCTATAGTGCGACTCTGGCCTCTTGCCTATTTACCAGCCACATTCTCACGTTCTCCACCAGCAACATCATGGTGGTTGGATGAGTAATGTCGTTCAAAATTCTTGTTCAGGTCGCATGATTGGCTATGTGGAGGTGGTCGATCCCGTTCCTCTAACGTTGTACGTGTTCAACGAGAAACTCAACGTGTCCGAGGATCCACAGTGGAACACAGCAACGGTAGGCGAGATAACCAGCCCGTTTAGTTTGTTGAAATTGCCATTAGGCATGTGACAGACTGCGTGCAAGTCTGAAGAGAAGCGTTGCTCGTCCTGAATTATTCATTGATAGGAAAAAAAGAAAAAAAACAATGAATTATAAAAATTTCAGTTCATCAAGATTTACGTTCTCAGCACGGGCGGCTGCACGATTACAGTGACGGACGAGCAAGAATCGGTCACCGAATTCCTCAGCTCATTTAGCAACCCAAAAACTGCAGTTGTCAGCACGATTAGAGAGGTCGTCGGTGTGTGCCGTTATAGTGAATTTGTGGACACCTTAACAAGTTGATTTCTATATTTTTTTTAGTACTGTAAACGTCACTACTTTCCGTTGTTCCTGACTCACATGTTCTCACACTCACATGTTTTTGTCACATGTTCTCTGATTTTGATCCACTCTCACGTTCGACAATTTTTTCAGGACAAAACATGCATCAATTAGTACCCGCACTACAGTCTTTTTGTTGTACTCTTCCGATTGGCGTGCTCATTTTTATCCGTCCATTCACTTTAGCTTTCATTTGCTTCAATTTTTTTGCCATGCCTAATTCGGATAAATTTATCTTCAAATAACTTATAAATTTTGTATATTATGTCATTCAACGTTGCATCACAGTTACTCAGATCCGTGGAAAAAATGCGATGAACGATTCTCAGTGCAGAAGGATGTGAAGGCTAAGACGGAGAGAAAGTGCCTTCACTTTGATCGCAGGACCCATCATTCTGCCAACTCTTGAGTGAATCCACTCACAATCAGTGAACTTCTACTTAGTGGGCATGGATACCAATTCTTCTCCGGCGTTGGAGGCAACATCTAGTACGGTTTCTCCTCAGTCTTGGCTGTCCACTCTTACAAAGCTCGTTCGTAATTCCTCCTGAACCTGAGATCATGCTGCTTCTTGTGCTTATTGTTGGAGTCGGCATAACAGTGGGCGTCGAGGTGGTCACTACGACATTGGTTAGTAAAGTTCGAAATAAGGGCAATTGTAGCTTCATTTTGCACAATCTCCCGCCACTCTGACCGATGAGAGAGTATGTGAAATAAAGAGACGGCTACCCGTATCGCTATCTCTTCTCTCTCAGCTCTCTGATATGATCAGCCGTACAGAAACCGGCAGATATTTGTCGAACTAAAGTATACGATAATCAATATACATTTTAAGGCTCGGATTCCCCTCAACAGCTGCTACATTTCCAACACCACCTCCACTCCTTACGATGTGCTAGAGAGGGTCAATCGAGAGGCTGCCGCTCAGAAGGATTGCGAGCTCCTCTGTGATTCGCAATCATCGGTATGACTTTCGAACTTATCTTTAAAATTATGATTTGAGTGCTCTGGAATCGCCTTCAAAGAAGGCTCGGACATCTCATGCGTACTGCTATCCACGGCTAAACTGGATAAAGTCTGCAGCGCGCCTACGACGATACTCCACAAGCAGACTGAGGGATGTGCAGGTGCCAAGTTATGATATGCAAGACTTGGTATCGGTACTCCGGGAATTTGCAGTATTCCCGACAAATTTCGGGAACATGTCTCTCATTTTCGATAGACTCTCTCGCTCGCGCGTGCAATTTTTTTCATTTTATTAGGTCCCTCGGAGCCATCGACCAGCATTGCTCCTCCAGCGAGCTGCTTGTCGGAATGCGATGCAGGCAAGATCTGGATTGACGATCCTTACGTATCGGAGCTAGAACACGTTTTCTGCCCTGGCAAGGATCTCTCCGACAGTCCGCAGTTTCAATGGGACGAGATTCAAGTATTGTCGCTAGGAATTTTCAATGACTAATCGTGCCCATTATTCAGCAAATCCGAATTGAAACGTTCAACAACTGTGTGATCACAGTCAATCCATTCGCAGGCGGCCTAATCATTCATAAAGGACCCGAGAAATCCTACCCAATAAATGGTGGAATTGCTGGAATTTCTGGCATATGCTGTCCTGTGAGTGAATAAAATGGGATTTTGATAATGGCGAGTTCGTATGCTTTATCGATGAATAAACTTCTTCCTAAATGACTTCTAACTTTGAATTGTTCTGTGAGCAGCTCAGCTTTTGGTTAAGAAACATATGCAATAATTGCGTCTGACTAGAACTCTGAAAATTGTCGAAAAACGAGTTCTCCACAATTTTCACCATTTATTCAATGATAATTCTCTGTGTCGTGGAACAATTATGTGAAAATAAAGCAAAACATAATTTTTTTCTTGAATGCTGAATAGCCACGCGCTAAAATCAACAATATTTAAAACAAATTATTATCTATGATCATATTTATGCAGATTTATTCTATAACATAAAAATTCACGAGCGACGCAGTTTCAATTATTCACCCCCCCCCCCCCCCCCCACTATTCACCCTTTCCAACTGAATCGCCAGAAGATACCCAGGCCATTTATCAGCATTTGGATCACATGGATACATTTTCCCACTGATTGCTCCTGACGCGTTCAATTCGCTACAGAATGCTGGCCAATACAATGAATTTTGGCCAAAGTGCGGGATTTTTCTTTCCTTTTGGTATAGCTTAATCCCACGTAGGAATCCGATTGAATCGTCCATTAAGAGGCCTAAAAGTAACGATTTCTTTTGTGGAAAATAGAGGAAAAATATTACCGAGAGCTTGTTTATCAATTAATGCTACACTTGCTTCAAAGGATTGCACCTTGATTTGGCTCATCAAATCAAACAAATTGATTCTGAATGGGACAATTAGATTATAAAAAAACTATAAATAACAGTGCTTTCGTCTAAGAATCGCACCCCCTCCGGTACAGAAAAAAAGGACCCCTTGAGACAAACATATATTATGATAGCCCAAGGTACCCTGCATCGATTTCTGTTATCGTCATGTTCAAATCAATCTCATTTGCATAATTACATGCATCCAAAGTTTGACTACTTTTCCACATTTCATTGAATATTTTCGCGGAAACGCTTCCGATTGGGCTGAAATTTTGGCTACAGCCTAATCTTGACATGGTGCATCCACCTGTGTTTTCAGATTATGCAAATTCCAAATTTGAAATTTATCACTAAATTTCAAAGCTTGATTTCTCAGAGATAAGGCCGAACACCTCGCTAATTTTTTGATATGTTATGTCAATTGGTGTGATCTGCTCAGAAAAAAAATTTCATTCAATTTCGTTGTCAGACTGAGAAGTTAGAGCCTGAAAACCGAAGTTTTTCTTTAGAGAGAAACCCCCTCATTTCGACCCATTCGCCGACCCGCGCGGTGTGGAATGAGAGAGACGCGAATGAAATTCACGTGATTTGCGGCTATCTTTGCTGCGAGAATCGTTTGCATTTTATATTTCCCTGATTTCGGTGCTAATCCGTACTCAAATTTTTAAATCGCCCTCTTTACATTGACTCATCCCTCTCTTTAATCCCTGCTTCGAAAGGACGCGGTAGGCAAAAGAAGACTGTATCTACGAATGCTCCGAATAGCAAGACACGCAAACGTAGTATCGAAGAAGTAGATGATTGTGTTGTGGGAAGGACGGAGGCGAAGAGTTGAATACATGGGATTTAATTACAAATGTTATCAATGACAAGGAGGGCAATGATGATGATGAAGAAGAGGATGAAACTATCCTAGTGAACAGACAAGACGATGAAGAGATCATGATGTGCATGGTTTAAGAGGAATTTAATAATATCTTCTACCATTAGTAATAAATTTGATCTAAAACATATTCGATTCGCTTCGTTTCATTCGTCGAATGAGTTCATTCCACACCGCGCGGGTCGGCGAATGGGTCGAAATGAGGGGGTTTCTCTTTAAAGAAAAACTTCGGTTTTCAGGCTCTAACTTCTCAGTCTGACAACGAAATTGAATGAAATTTTTTTTTTGAGCAGATCACACCAATTGACATAACATATCAAAAAATTAGCGAGGTGTTCGGCCTTATCTCTGAGAAATCAGGCTTTGAAATTTAGTAATAAAATTCAAATTTGGAATTTGCATAATCTGAAAACACAAGTGGATGCAGTATGTCAAGATTAGGCTGTAGCCAAAATTTCAGCCCAATCGGACGCGTTTCCGCGAAATTATTCAATGAAATGTGGAAAAGTAGTTAAACTTTGGATGCATGTAATTATGCAAATGAGATTGATTGGAACATGACGATAACAGAAATCGATGCAGTAGGCTTCCCGTTTCGTAAGCGAATTCGTGATTCCCGCACCCTATTCCCTCCCTCTCCCCCTTCTCTCGTCAAATCACGCAACCCCTTCCGAACTATGCCAGGGGGTGCGGGAACTTCGCACTCTCTTCCCCTTCCCCTTCCCAACTCTTCCCGTCTTGTCTCTTCTCTCGTTCAGTCCCCGCCCTTGCTGTGAGATATCAAGGGCGAGTAATGATTGATAAAAAAAGACATGCTTAGTATAAAGTTAGTTTATTTCTCAATATTCTGGGGAATGCCAATAAGGGGATAAATGAAAGATTATTAGGACTGTTCTTTGGGGTAAATCTCAATCGTTCCGAAAATGAATGAAGAACCGTCAATAATGATGGTAAATGCTCTTACTTTATATGTTTTCAGTGTTTTCTCCAAAGATGCTCAGCTCAGATCATAGGCCAACCGTGAAAAAAACATTCGTTCTGGGGAGCGGTTCACGAACAACTTTCGCAACATATTTAGGCCGATATTTCGCCTCAATTTAGGTACGGGTAACGTAGACACAGTTGCATTTCACGGATAGTGTTCTCATTCCAAGTGCTGATGCTTGAGCTGTTGTCAGAGTTCAGTCGGGGCTGCTACATAATGATTGGTTGATCATTATTGATCAGGAAACAGTAGACAAGATTCTTCATTCAGAACGGTTGTTGTAGAGCTTTTAAAATGTCGTCGAAATCGGAATCGTGTCCACTGCTAGAACCCGCAACGAGGTAGACCGAATCAATCGTAATGTCATATTGTGCTCAAAGTATACTTAAATAAGATCATATTTTTCACCGTATGTCGATATCTCATTTCTAAATTGAGTCAAAAATCATGCAAACGAGGCTCAACAGAGAAGTATCCCAAAACAGGACGATCCAAAAGGTCATTCCCAGAAGTCGAGGGCGATAGATTCACCTTCCAGTGAGAGACAAATATAGAGGGAAAACATCCCTTGCCTTGGCAGGGTGCGTGCTATCCACGACGGGTTGGAAAACAGCGATGGGAAGAGGTAGGAAGGGGGCGGAGTTAGCAGAGCTATGCAAAGGGGAAGCGAGAGGGAGATGGGAAGAGGGAGAGGAGAGAGTGCGAAGTTCCCGCATCCTTGCGAAGTTCCCGCACCCGCTGGGAGAGGGAAGGAGACTTCGCGAGGGAAGGGGCGCGCGACCCCTTGGGAAGAGCATATGCTTGGGGGGAGGGAAGGGGTTGTAAAAGAGAGCGAAGTCTACGCTCCCGAACCTGCAACCCTACGATGCAGGGTACCTTGGGCTATCATAATATATGTTTGTCTCAAGGGGTCCATTTTTTCTGTACCGGAATTCCCAGGAATTGTGCGATTCTTAGGCGAACGCACTGATATGCGATTTCGCAGTATTAGTGATTCCGTCACTTTCATTATACTGAGCTTGCACGGGGTAGTTATCGTTCAGATTTTGTACGAATTCCCAGAATTCCCTGAATTCCCTGGGACGTCCGAAAATAGGTAATTCATAGTGATAATCAGTGATCTTGATCGATTGCACATGCGACATGGCTTCGATGATGAAATTACCATATTCTGCAAATATATTCTGCAAATAGATTTTTTAAATAAGGAACCATACTCAACAACAACAACAACAACAACAACAGAAAAAAACAATAACAGAAACACATACACGAAAGTGTGAATCTGGCCAATATGCATCACACACAAAACCTCCATCGACCATCATCACTGATCCATTGATTGTTCTCTAGGTATGTGCACATTTGAAACGTATTTGCCGAAGCCTAAGTCAACCGCATTTTTGACCATGACGATACATGGGACCGCACAGATGACGATGTGATACATGGACAATAAGGGATCGCCTCTCTACCTACAAATATTTCCAGATCACACACAAGAAAGAGCCACGGAAGATACGAAATGTTACGCAAATCGGAAAAAAAGGCTCGGTGTAGACGAGTAGGTTAAGCCGATCATGTTGCGTGGTGTCGAATCCACCAAAGTCGCTATTTGGTCGCTATTTCGACCTCAGGGACAACAACATTATCTTGCACAACAACCCTTCACAAAAACGACTCCAGAACCGATTGACCACCATTTTGGAAATTTTACCATAATATTGAATCTTTGACTGGTGTTTGAGTTATATCGATATCCAATTCAAAACGTAAACTTTCAGTTCACCCTTTTTCTAGAGAGAACAAAGGGGTCAGATTGCTGTGAGTGACGGGAAGTTTTCTTGCGTGAATTTCAAAGACTTTGTCACATAATTCGGCAATTAAAATTAGAAATGAATTTATTTATAAATATTTATCCCGACTTCTTCTTCGTAACTTCGACAATGACGAACAAACGCGAATACTTTCCTCCCTGAAGAAATCATAAAATAAAATAATATTTAAAACAGAGAATCGATGTTATGTGCGAATAAAATATCATACCAATTGGTATTCGCCAGAATCTGCGATGATTGACTGAATTTTTTTTTATTTTTTAGTTGTGAATTGGAGCAACCTTGCCAGTTTCAGAAAGAAAATCACCTTGTTGCTAAGTTCAAGTTCAACCCGGTTTCCGTGGCGTTTGATCAGAACACCACTGGCACAGACCTTTCCGGTCTGAAATGAGTGAATCCATAAAGTCCCATAACGTAGCCTTTTCGCATTTCGATCTGGTAAAATACCTTGTCAACCCATTTGCCGCAATTCGGAACCGGATCATAGCCGCAAATTCTACAACACGAAATTTCTAATCAAAGCAACAACAACATTCAAACCTGAGGGTATGTGTCTGTCCATTCTTCAAATATCTCGTCCACTGATCGGAGCGCAAGTCTAAGACGAACCTGCCTCCCCATTTTCCCTCCTAAACTCATTACATATGTTCTCCTTTTTTTTTAAAATATGGAAATTTTAATAAATTTGTACAAGACCAACAAAAACCACGGCTAACTCTCACTGTGAACAAGTTATTCACTTACCGCACCCTTCTGAATAAGCGAAATACATTATTTAAAATATGTTACCTCGCCTTCCATCGTGCTCAGAACGAACTTGGCAGGAGATGGAGCGCACAATGCAGCAGCGGCAAGAACGAGTAATCGAGAGGCCAGCATCTGAGATATTTTGTTTTTGATATTTCAAAGGGCGGGAAAAAAAGGATAAATCCATTTAAGAAAGAGAACGAACGTCGACAATAGTGACATATTTGAGAATCAAGGAGAATATATACGGTTTGGAAGCAGTTAAAAGGCAATAAAGCCCTACGAATGTTCTTTTTTCAGTAGAAAAAAACTTCGCCTGGAGATCAAACCGTATGGATTGGGAATGAGAAATGTTCTGTCGCTGGATTCCTTTTTTTCTCTGATAGTGTGCACTGTCTTCGGATCTGGATCTAAGCATACAAGGACGAGATGATGAACGATTTTCAACTTCTTTTAATCTGATTACAACAGGCAATATTGATCGCATTTCTTCAATTTACTATTCTTTCACTTTACTATTTTAAAAAGTGTGCCGTTAACACGACCATCGACCATTGCTCATCTGTATAGACTAGATACACATAGAACCAGAACGCGCCCTGCTCGGAACTGATAGTAAGTCACACGTTCTATCATGATATACCGCCAGTTCAATCCCAGTCCTGTGGATCATTGCACAAATAGAACCACACTGCGCGCACATTAAAGGGTGTCAGGAAGAGGATTAACGACATCCATTGGTGGACAGGATCGACAATCCGCCCAAAGTATCGACGAAAACATTCGCCCACTATAAATGGACACCATTTCCAGAATTTCGTCAACCAACAATTATGCGAGCGAAATTTCTCGTTGTTCTTCTGTTCTTCTTCATGTTGCATTTCGCAAGTGTGGACGCAGTGATTGGCTGCTTCTTCGGGCTGTTTTGTGAGTTCTGAATGTTTTCTATGAAAGACGCGTGAGAATAACAGGTCGAAAATATTTGATAATTTCCAGGCCCAGCCGGATGGGGACCGGACATCCCTGTGACTTGGGGAGGAAGTTAGTTGTTTTCTGTTTATTTAGATTTATTATAAAAATATTAATTAATTAACGATTCAGGGAGCCCGAGTCGGGACGGAAGAAGCAAAAATGGCTGATATTTGATCAGATTTAATTTCGCAAAACATTTACTGACAATGGATAAACATGTTTCCTTAATTGTCCACCAACCGTTTTAAGTTGTATCTTCTGGTTGTACTATCGCCAACTGTATTCGATTCGATCAAGACAAGCAGCTGCCACAAATTTGAAACATGGCGGGAAACTTTCGAAGAGACGCGCCACTATTGTTTGGCTGATTTAAATTGGTTGTCCTTTATCGATTCAAGGTTCTTATTTGAGAATATGGAAGTTACTAAATACAATCTCGCCAACATCCCGTCCGACATTATACGCTTCATCGTTCACATGGAGAAACCGGAATCGATTGATCACTTGCGATTGGTTAGTCCTCATGAAGCAATGAATTTTCGAAGCAACTAGTTTCGAAGCCCTTAAACAACTTGTTTTCGAAGTTTCGCAAACGGTTCCCAACTGCTTTATTATCGGAAAGTTGAGCGGAATGAAACAACTAGTTACGTATTTATTCTAGTTTTCAAATTACAATTTCCTGATTAACGATAGACTAATGAAAGATAAGTTTTCAAATGAAAATTCATGTTTAGATTTCTCCGAGCTGGAAGTCATTGATAGTCCAATACTTGTCTGGCAGCAACCAATTGCCCACAATTGATTTTCTTTTTCTTTGCATCGTCCAATCAGTGAAGCGAATCGAGGCAGGAATAGAAGGCGGAAGTGAAACATCTCACCAACAGAAAATGAACAAATCATGAGATCCCTTCCCTACACCTTCTGCACAGATTTGACATATCTGTTCACTTATAAGGCGTGACTCCTCAATTTCCGTTAATTACTTTATTTCATTTGTAGGAGGAAGTAGGAGGAACACAGCATTCCAGCATGAACAGTTCAAACATTCGTAACTGATATCCATGTGATGGTTTTCGTTGGCTTTTTCGGTTTCATTCTCAGGGCAAACGCGTTGATAGCCGACCGGTACTCCGTACTGAAATACTGCTTAGAACTCTCTGCGGAATTAAAATATTTGAGGGAGTCCGAAGCCTCTTCATTTCAATTAGTCTCTCTCAAAAGTCGGTAGAGTGTTTGGCATGGCGTTTACGGGGGAAAACATTGAGCATAGAAGATAAATCACCTCGTCGTATAATAAATGAACAACTTCACCGCAAGCGCAATGTTGATAAAGATCTTCGCAAAGTAGCCCCAAGCGTACATTTGTTGGTCTGGAAAAAATCAAGATTTGTTGAGCAGAAAACTTGTTGCTCAATTTGTTGCTGATGTCCGATGAGAACATATTAGATGAGAACCCACCACAGTTTTTTCTCGATTGTTCCCTTTGTAACACTCATGTTTAGCTTTTATTCAATTCTCGTCCGACCTATTATCCCACCATTTCCAGCAGTGTATGAAATGCATGTAATCATCTCTTCATTTCGCACACTCTCGCGTAACTAGAACGGATGAAAGAGTATACAAAATGAAGAGACGGCGGCTAATATCTCGAATTGCCCACCATTGAATCCCATCCTCAACAGCACTCCGACCATTCCAGGCGTCACTATCCATCCGCTAATGTCGACTGTGACAATGACGAAGAGCGACTTGACGATGCGCTTCATTGAGTCGGAACATGAAAACGGACGAGAAAATCAGATGAGATCCCGATTTTCGCATTCCTATTTCTGATAACTGTTCATTGAGTATGAAGATCGCTAATGATCTTTCCTACTACAGGCCCATTGCCTTTGCACCAGGATAGAGGTAAAGGTCACCCGTATTCAAGGCACACGAAGCATACTGCTAGACCAGTGAATAATTTTGTACCGATTTACTGAGTAAATCACTACCTAAATACCAATAATTAAATAATTACATCAATTTCCATTCGAATAATCAGTTTCCGATCACCATAACTACCGTACTACCCCAATCACACTGGTCCATTTATTCGCACCCTCTTTTGGTCTCGACTGGAATCAGGGTTGCGCGGTCAAACGTGACTTTCGTGACCTTTCCTTTTCTTCTGGATCTTTCCCATTCATCATCATGTTTCGTTCGTAATTGTGGGTTCGTCGTGGCACGGCTCTGGCCGTTGCCTCCCTCTTCGTACCTTCCAACTGAGTGCCCAAATCAGTGTGGCCGTCTGTGTCCCGCTCGCGGCCAGACCAGTCGTGACTTCCAACAAGAGGACATTCCGACAACAGGTAAGTTTGTTCTGCTCCCTTCCACCCCACGACCACACCCCGATCCATCCACTTTCGTCGACCCAAACTCAACGCCACCCTTTTTTGTGTAAATTAACCTTGTAACTAGAAATGAAATAAATTATTGTGTTTATCAGTGCGTTCGCCTAAGAATCGCACAATTCCTGGGAATTCCGGTACAGAAAAAATGGACCCCTTGAGACAAACATATATTATGATAGCCCAAGGTACCCTGCATCGATTTCTGTTATCGTCATGTTCCAATCAATCTCATTTGCATAATTACATGCATCCAAAGTTAGAGACCGCAACGGGGTAGACCGAATCAATCGTAAGGTCATGTTTTTGTGCTCAAAGTATCCCCCTTGGTCTCAATAAGAACATACTTTTTACCGTTTGTCGATATCTCATCTCTGAACCGAGTTATGAGCCAAAAACAATGCGATTTGGGCTCAACAGAGAAGTGTCCGAAACCAGGACGAGCCAAAAGGGGGGCGGTGCCTATTCCGAGCTAATTCCCAAAGTTCAACTGCGATAGCTTCGCTCAGTCGTGAGAGACAAATTAGGAGCGAAATTCCCTCTTGTCTAGGGACGGTGTGCGCTAGTCACGGCGGGATAGAAACAGCGGGGAGAGAGGGCGGAGGGAGAAGGGAAGAGCCTTGTCTCTCACCCCCTTCCCTCATTTGACTATAGCTCACACTGTGTTTAGCGCTAATCGGACTGGAATAAATACGCGCGTACTAAAACCTTCTAAACAGTTTAGCAAATCGGGGAAACTTTCGATTCTTGATTTTTCTTCTCTAAAATTCTTCATAAAAATAAAAGAACAATCTGCGCAATGGGCACTTTGCTCCGTTCATTAGAAATGCCTTTTTTGACTATCCCGGACTGGTTTATCTCGATTTTGACCAACTTGAAATATTCTGAACATAGTGCCCATTGGCACATTGAAAGGTGAGGCTGAGAGCTATCCATCGCGCCCTTGAACGACCAATTTGGTTGAGTATTCGATTTGCTAAACCTCATTCCCATTTTTTGCCCCCATTCCCTATCCCTCCCAAGTGGGCGGAGCTTGCGGTCTCTATCCAAAGTTTAACTACTTTTCCACATTTCATTGAATAATTTTGCGGAAACGCGTCCGATTGGGCTGAAATTTTGGCTACAGCCTAATCTTGACATACTGCATCCACCTGTGTTTTCAGATTACGCAAATTCCAAATTTGAATTTTATCACTAAATTTCAAAGCCTGATTTCTCAAAGATAAGGCCGAACACCTCGCTAATTTTTTGATATGTTATGTCAATTGGTGTGATCTGCTCAAAAAAAAAATTTCATTCAATTTCGTTGTCAGACTGAGAAGTTAGAGCCTGAAAACCGAAGTTTTTCTTTAAAGAGAAACCCCCTCATTTCGACCCATTCGCCGACCCGCGCGGTGTGGAATGAACTCATTCGACGAATGAAACGAAGCGAATCGAATATGTTTTAGATCAAATTTATTACTAATGGTAGAAGATATTATTAAATTCCTCTTAAACCATGCACATCATGATCTCTTCATCGTCTTGTCTGTTCACTAGGATAGTTTCATCCTCTTCTTCATCATCATCATTGCCCTCCTTGTCATTGATAACATTTGTAATTAAATCCCATGTATTCAACTCTTCGCCTCCGTCCTTCCCACAACACAATCATCTACTTCTTCGATACTACGTTTGCGTGTCTTGCTATTCGGAGCATTCGTAGATACAGTCTTCTTTTGCCTACCGCGTCCTTTCGAAGCAGGGATTAAAGAGAGGGATGAGTCAATGTAAAGAGGGCGATTTAAAAATTTGAGTACGGATTAGCACCGAAATCAGGGAAATATAAAATGCAAACGATTCTCGCAGCAAAGATAGCCGCAAATCACGTGAATTTCATTCGCGTCTCTCTCATTCCACACCGCGCGGGTCGGCGAATGGGTCGAAATGAGGGGGTTTCTCTCTAAAGAAAAACTTCGGTTTTCAGGCTCTAACTTCTCAGTCTGACAACGAAATTGAATGAAATTTTTTTTCTGAGCAGATCACACCAATTGACATAACATATCAAAAAATTAGCGAGGTGTTCGGCCTTATCTCTGAGAAATCAAGCTTTGAAATTTAGTGATAAATTTCAAATTTGGAATTTGCATAATCTGAAAACACAGGTGGATGCACCATGTCAAGATTAGGCTGTAGCCAAAATTTCAGCCCAATCGGAAGCGTTTCCGCGAAAATATTCAATGAAATGTGGAAAAGTAGTCAAACTTTGGATGCATGTAATTATGCAAATGAGATTGATTTGAACATGACGATAACAGAAATCGATGCAGGTTACCTTGGGCTATCATAATATATGTTTGTCTCAAGGGGTCCTTTTTTTCTGTACCGGAGGGGGTGCGATTCTTAGACGAACGCACTGATATCTTCGTGAATAAACTTTAAATCATGAATAATTCCTTCCTCGGCTGATGTATTATTTTTTAATGAGATTCAAATTATTTCACCATGTTCACATACTCTTATTTTGCCATTATGAAATAAACAAGATTCACGTCAAATAAAGTGAAAATACTTTATCACTACACGCATGGAAACGATTACCACGAAAACACGTTGAACACGACTGAAAACAAAAATATTTAGTACTGTATAAATAGCTAAGTCAGGGCATGCGCAAAAGCACAACAATGGAATGTAAGGGGGTTATGACATGGTGGGGCTTGAGTTGCCAATTAGATTTCGACACTTCAATAATAAGCTTCGAAAATGTGGTGCAAGATGAAGAGATTCTCATTGAGCTCTCAGTTGGCCAATTTTGAGGTTAACTGTTTGTTACTCAATGATGGTGAGGTCGGCCACGGTGTTGCTGTGGTTGTTGCAGCTGTTGCTGCTGCAGTTGCATCAGCGGGTGCGGCTCTTGCAGCACTTGGTGAGGGCCGGAACCGTGCTGCTGGCGAACACTGCAACATTGTACACTTGAATACTCAAAGTGAGAAGGTGAGACTGACTCAAAATAGCTGGATAGTTTTCATTCACATTGGCTTGGGATATGTTTCAGCCGCTCAATGAAAGCCTGGTATTGCCACTAAAGTCGATTTAGATTTGGTCACCTTTTTAAAAAAAAAATACTCACGTTAACATCGTCCAATCGTACACGTAGTCGTAGACGAGACCCTCATTTCTGAATTATTATTTACTTTTTTTCAATTTTGAAAAATTAAATTTTATTTATTAATCAACCTATTTAAATCAAAAAAAGAGTCTCACTTGAACAGTGTTCTGAACATGTTTTTCAAGTGCACGTAATCAGGTGCCTCCTCGAACCCAAGTCGTCGGCAGTACTGCAGGTAGTTAGCGAACGTGTCTGAAAGATAGTTCCGATGACAATACCTGTTCACTTTCTCGACACATAACAAGTTTCAGTTTGGTCGGAATAGCCACTCAGAGACTGCTTCTGGTTTTAAAATCCTATGAAATAGTGAGATAAGTACACAACGCGCTTTATTTAAAAAATGGTAGGCTCTATTTGTTTTCGTGATCGCAGATATTGCTGTATCTAAATAATAAAAACATCTCTCACCCGATCCAGGGAATCCGCCGCATAGCTCGTCTATCGTCGTCGATATTTTCTTCTCCGAAATCTTGTCATATTTCTGCCGTTTTGTCGCTGCTCGCAGACCCTGGAATTAGATATTTATCATTTCAAAAAGTATGGAAAAAGAAAGTAAGACACAATTTAAGACACAGCGCATCTCCTATGAAGAATTCCGATCTATCCTCATCTGAGCGTTAACGCCTGACATCAATAAATTCTTATTATATCATCGCCAGGCGCAGACAAGTAATGTCAAAATCTAGTGCTCGAAACAGGAAAATAAGGAATAAAGATGCCTTACTTGCCACGGCAACGTGACATAGTGTACACGATCATATCAGGTCAATAGAGCTGTATTTACCGAAACTAATTGTCTCCCAAAATGTGACAATGTAATTACCTGCCACGGCAAAGTTCCTCTATTGAAGTACATGAGAACATAGCAGAGGGACTCCAAATCGTCTCGTCGTGATTGCTCTGGAATGGTAATTGATAGTCATCAATTGAACATCAAATATGATTCATGGCAAATTGCTCTGTGGATGAGGTCTGCATGGTCACAATTTGTCATTTCATTCCACGTACTCTCTTTCGTCCCTCGGTGAGAAAGAATACGTGACATGAACTAGCCCTTGTCCCGGCACAAAATACGATGATAAAGTAACCGTCATCAACCCGTCCCCTCATGTTGTCACACTCTCTAGTGAAAATACGCCCCGATAACCCATAGGACTCTAACAAATAAGAAACATACCAACTCCCTTGTGTGTGTTCACCGACGCGTACCTTGCCGTGCCCGTCAGGTTCTTGTCTTCTCTAGAAATATTCATGTCCATTTAGATTACATCGCCTCATTGTATTCGAGTGGCGCTTACCTATTCTTGAGATTTTACAGGCGTCTAGGAACAACAACTTTTTTTCGGATTAGAGTTACAGTACAGTATAAAATTGATTGATTCATTGAGCGAGAATACCCAATCACTCACCTGTACTGAATGTGCTTGCCGGTGGTCGTGTCGCGGTACTGCTTCGCCAGGCCGAAGTCGATTATCTACAATTTCATCATCTTGTAGGACATTAATATCGACCGACCCATTTGATGACCATCATCATTGAACACAATGACCAGTTTGAAAGGGGTGTTCTAGGCTCTCCTCCTAGGATCACAAAACCACCTATTGATAAATGTACTCACATAAACCAAATTCGCCTTCTTCCCCAATCCCATGAGGAAGTTGTCGGGCTTGATATCTCTGTGGACGAAATGTAGCCGGTGAATGTACTCGAGCCGGGAAATCTGCAAGGAGATGATTGCTACAATCACTTTTTCTTTCGTACCATCGTTCCTTGGCCATGCTACACCCACCGTAATTTGGTTTGTAGCAGCACTGTGATAAGAAAGTGGATGATAATTTGAAATCCCGTATTCGAACGAACCATCTGATCCGCCAACAGTAGTGTCGTCTTCAGGCTAAACCTTCGCTCGCAGAAGTTGAACAAATCTTCCAATGACGGCCCGAGCAACTCCATGACCATCACATTGAACTCGCCATCGTACCCGTTCCAGTAGACCTGCCAAGAAGTGGTGGTCGTTCAACAAAGGTAGAGACTCTAAGGCATTGATTCAGAACAGGCCTTCAACTGGGCTCATCTTCAGGACAACTCAGGACTCATAGATGATTTTTCGAAATATTTTCACACTATTTACTATTATCACGCCTGTTGTTCTCTCGACAAATGTCGGGATAGTTAATCTACCTTGCCAGTATCAATGCTCGTATCCAAGGAAAGCTTCTCACCTTCGGAATGCCCACTCCTCCACTGAGTATCTTGTACAGCCGCACCTCCACGTGCAATTGGGGATGCCGTGAAGTGAAGGATTCCAGCTTTCCTAACTTATATTACTAACGCCCATTGCATAACACTAACGTCTATTACTTTGTCAGTCTAGAAATTCACTATCATGTTCTTCTAGCAAACGCGTGGAAATCACTTCAAGAACCTCAACAATTGTGGATTGTGCGCTTAAACTTCTCTTCATACATGGGAAAAATTCTCACCTTCGGTATCCCCACGCCTCCACTGAGTATCTTGTACAGCCGCACTTCAACGTGCAATTGTGGATGGCGTGAGGTGAATGATTCCAACTTCACGGCGACCTCTTCATTCGTGTGGATGTCCTGACCTGGAAATGGGCATTATAGTCGATTCGAGGAAGGTCACCTTCTCTCCCAGTTAACATATATCCCACTTCATAATGGAAGAAATGTTCATGAAATCTTACGATGTAAATATTTAACGCCAAAAAGGAAGGACTAGTCGTGAGATAGGTGTAAGAAACGATCTTTCTCTCACGCCCCTGCAACTCCGAGTGTCAGCTAAAGCGTGGGAAATAGGTCTCTCCCGGGTGAGAGGGAGAAACACTAGTCCTCGCACGAACTACCATAGATCATTGATCTTTCATTTCTGATTACACACCGATGTGGATCCAATCGACATTCACGATCAACGTTTAAAGACTACAGTCCCGGTTGGTTCCCCAGTGAAAACAATCCGGCCCGGCCGGTCCCGGCCGGCCCCAAGCGGCCCCATGCCTTTTTGTGGCTCGTACAGAGCGAAATTTGATATATACTCAACGGCGTTGTAAAGCTCGTGTAATATACTATCGATTCATGATAGCAGATTTTTAAATAATTCTTTCAATAAATAGTAAATTGGTGTGGAAGTGCGTCAGTTTTTGCGGAAAAGTGAAAAAGTTGAAAAGAATCAGATTGACGATTTTACTTACCGTAATCTTGCGACCTGTTTTTCGCAATACTTCATGCCAGTTCCCCACCAACTTACTATTTATTGAAAGAATTATTTAAGAATCTGCTATTATAAATCGATAGTATATTACACGAGCTTTACAACGCCGTTGAGATTATATCAAATTTCTCTCTGTACGAGCCACAAAAAGGCATGGGGCCGCTTGGGGCCGGCCGGGGCCGGCCGGGCCGGATTGTTTTCACTGGGGAACCAACCCGGACTGTAGACTCTCCCAGTCATAATGCCTTATCACTTCCGCTATCATCTAGGGCCATGCCCTCTTTTTGCTTGGCTTATCAATGCCAATCGCTATCTACCTAGCACTACCCCGCACACCACACAAATGTGTCAACGGCAGCAAATTCTTGATCTTGGCTGAGGAAACAAAAAGGAATTTTTGATCTATGACACCCAATTCGAAAAACAAGACTCACCAAGATAAATATCGCCAAACGTGCCCGACCCGATATTCCTGCCGAGCCGGTACTTCTGGGCAACCCGTATGTCCATGCCCGTCATTACCGCTGAGTTAATTAAATTTAAGTAATTAAAAATGCAAATTTAGCGCAAAACTAACTCAGTTTACGTTAGACTCAACTCAGTTTACGTAACACTCAAGACAACAAAAAAAGACGCGATAACAAGCCGTGCTGAGCACTGCCAAGTTCAAGTCACAGAGGAAATGGTCGTGATTCACGCAAAACAGGCTGTTTAACCATTGATAGAGTGAGAATATTATGAAAAATGGCGCTAAAAGTCACCGAATGTGAGTATAATTTAACGCAACAGCTCGCTTTCTCGTGTTATAAGGCAACAAGTGCCTAACGAAGGGGTTATTCTCTAGATTTATGTGAAAATAAGCCGAGAAAGCAAGCTTTCAACGCGAAACAACGTTTTGTCAGCATAAGCACTCGAAAAACAGCGATTTTTGAGCAAATGGGAAGCCAAATGATTGTTACACTCATTAATTGCCTACTATAGCATATTAAAGGTGATAAACACGAAATTTGGTTGAGAATGGTGATTTGAATCAAGCGGTTGGCACGAAATAACGCATTGTCAGCACTCACGCACCCAGTGGGACGCGCTGTGTATTGTGTGCTCCTCACATCGGGTCGACTGGCGAGAGAGCGCAGAGGGGAGGGAGGGATTGTGGGAAGTGGAGAGAGTCTCTCGCGTCTCGCCCACTCGGCGCGCCGCTTTTTTCTATTGAGGGAACGCGTCCTCGGCCCTCCCATTATCTCTGGTCTCTCTCACTTCGCCCTACTCTCTCGTTTCTCTGATTAGCGAAAGAGAATGTTATTCCCACCCACCATTATCTCCATAGCACCCTATGTCCCAGAGTCGTTTTTGCTACTAGTACAATCCTTTTTGCTATACTTTTTTCAGTAAATCTCGTATCTCCCGAATCTCTGTCGCAGCTCTCGAATAATCAAATGGGATAGAAATGAGCCTTCACAATCATTAATTTCCAGGAGGAATGTCATCATCCGAACAGCTCACTATGGCCATGTTCCCGCCGGATGTATTATCCGAGTAGAGCTGCCGGAATCGGAATCGATCGACAGCGTGAGATTGGTAAGTTGATTGGTGATTTACGAGCTATATTTTTTCATTAATGATATCATTGCAGATTTCTCGGCAGTGGGGAGGGACTTGTTCGAGAATATCTACGATATGACCTGCCTGTAGTTGAAAAAAATGCGCTGTGAATTTGCTAATCGGGACGAAACACGAGATCAACAATACGAGGTTCACTGTGAGCTCAAAAATGTGCATATTTGCAGACAATCGAGGCACGTTGGGCGCATGTGCCAAGAGTATGTCCTAGTCCGTTTTTTTCCACGACTTTCTCCGATTGATGCAACGTTTTAGGCACATGCCAAAGAGCTCAGAGGTTGGGAACGCTTGGACAATGGTCTCCTTCGCGAATTAAGGCGTGCTTCCAAAATTGACATTTTGGAATTCAAACTTGGCCAAATCTACGCATCTACATTTCATGCTCTACGTCGCTATATCGGTGACTTGCACGTAGAAACGCTGCGAATCTCCGACCCGTTCGTATTCTGCTGGGAGGCCCAGTGCGTTGTTTACTTTATTTAGTTTCTTTAGAAATGTTAACGATCTCAGAAAAAAAATGGTATTTCCAGTGAAGCTGTGATCGATTTCATTCGAGTCTCGCACATTACGAATTCACCCACTTTAGTGGTTCACAATATATACTCGGTGAGTTTCCTGATGAAGACGATGATATCGTTAAATAATAAACCGTTCATCATATTATTCTTACCTGTAATCTCGTAAAAACTTGATAGGATGGCTTCCGAATGTTAAGATTATGCCAAATTCAGGTGATTTCACCAAAAATGCCGCTACGGAGCTGCAGTCGCTCAAGATTTTCGACTGGCATACGGGCCGTCGCTTCGATTTGTGGATGCTTATTGTGAGCACACTGAACAACTCGGGAATCGTGAAGGCGCGGCACTTCCCGGATATAGACCATGGTGTGATGGATAACAAGCACCTGTGCATCCATGCGGAGAAAATTTAGAATTAACAGTCGACGGCTTAGTTTGTTGAGCATTTTATAATTTATTATCCATCTTATTCTATTAAATGTTTAAGCTTTGTGATTAAATGGCGTGTTGATCTGCGCATTTTTGCTTTAACCTGTGGTAGGGTGAGATAAACGTTGCTCGTGATGTGATCCAATGTCAGATGCTACTGACATGACAAGTAGGGATTTATTTCATCGGAGATGCAGTCTATGAAACAGGAGAGATGTGTTACGTTCATGAATTATTTTTGTTCTCTTGAGAGAGAGGCTACGTTTGACGATTGAATGAATCTAAGGAATGGATGGAACAACTGGGAGGAAGCGTGTGCTGGAAAAGGGTTAGAGTTCGTAATAAAAAATAAATGGACCACAGTTTGAAAAAAAGGATAGGAGGTATTCACTGTGAACCAGGAAACTGCCACAACTTATGGTCTTCACAGTAATCGGCTAATACAGAATCAGAGCACTTCTTACGGGGGGAATGGGGGGTACCGGGAGACCTGGAAATCGTTTGATCATTTTGCACACTAGATGTCGCAATACGGGGCGGGCCATTCGGTTTCGCGCCGGGCCTCGCGCGCGGCGAATGAAGAATGAGCCGACCCGATATCGGCTTCGAAAATCGTTGAAAGGCCCGATACCGGAGAAATTTTGACAGCTGTAACTCAGGCAGATCTGCACCAAATTGAAAAAATTTTGGCATGTGACACAGCTAATGACACTCTATAGATAAATATAAAAATCGTGGAAGAAATATGATTTTGAAATTTTGGTTCTTGGGATGTTCGGAGTTGAAATACTTGATCTGAATCAAGCGTAATTGAAGTATCATCGTCGGGAGCTACTCCTGTAACGTTTTGAGCTCATTTAAACAATTTTTAACGCAATCAAACCTCTAGGAAGAAAGGAGAAAATCGGCTGAAAGCGCAGATCCACAAGCAACCACTCGACAGACTAGCGCGCAGGCGAAATGATGAGAATAACTGATCTCACTATGTAAAGAGCGCAAGAAATGATCACTAAACGCACGATTGTCTGACTTTTTGATGCTCCGGTATCGGGCCTTTCACGAATTTAGACGGGCCGGCCCGTATTTCTCTCACTCTCATTCTTCATTCACGGGGCCCCGTGGTAACGGGTCGTATCGTTTCTCGACCTCTATTGCACACTCTCAGTATTGCGAGACAATTACACGAGATTCAAACTCTAGATTGTGAGAGGGAGATCAGCGAGGAAGAGCGAGAGATCGGGACAAGGGAGATCAGGGAGGTGGAGAAGAGAAGAGCTTGCGCTCTATCCCACTCTGGGTCGAATGAAGCACCAGAAGAACTGCAATTTCCACATTAGCGGGCAGAAAAATTCATTCAAATGTTTTTGCGTCAACATTAGAATATAAATGAAGCGTACCATTACATGAGGCGCCTCGCAGAACTTTTTCTTACAACAGAGATCGAAGAAGGTGTCGTCGGAGACTGAAATGAAATGGTTTAGAGTAGTGTTTGAGACTCTTTGTTCACGTTTTAAATCGTCAGAGTGACACGATCTATGAAAGATCATGTGCAATAAAGAACGTGTCGTGTCTATATGCAAGTCTAGAAAGTTGAACAATATTTGTTCAGCAAAAAATCGCTTACTGGGAGTAGGGAAGCCGTACCACTCGGGCTCCTGGAGGTCGAGACACTCGTCCTGATTCCTGACATATAAAATCTATGTTGATGAACTTCTGATTACTGAGTGTGGCCAGAGGATGATTGCGCGAAGGGTAGATGATCTTATTTATCGGGGCGAGACGTTTCGGAGCATCGTAAGATCATCTACCCTTCGCGCAATCATCCTCTGGCCACACTCAGTAATCAGAAGTTCATCACCATCATGCCGAAGATTACGCAGTATTCTACGAAAATCTATGTTACCACTTGTTATCACGAGTAATCGATACCCACTTATTACGGTACTGCTCCATCTTTATGATTTGTGGCATGGGGCACTGAAATAATGTTTTCTGTGCTGGTATCCTCAGATCCCGAACTGTATTTTTCTGAATAGTCTCACTATCTAGATACAAAATCCAACGAGACGGATCGCTCAAGTAGGGAATTTGCGGGACCCTCAACTTTCCCATTTGTTTGATTAAAAAAATATATATGAAAAATGCCGTTAATGTATGCCTAAGAGGAAGGAAATAGACTGTTTAATCGGTTGCTTAATTAAATAAGAAAATAAATAGTTGCAAACATACGTAGGGTGCGGCAGAGGTCTGCTCCACCACAGCGATCAAGAGAAGGGGGAGAAGGAACGAGGCCTGCATAGTAGACTGCCAAGGAGGTGACCAACTGGGAAGAATCACTGAGATGATTGGGAGTTCTGAGGACTAGATTCACAACGCCCCAAAAGCTCGCCTGAGCTTGAAACACCCATACCGCCCTATTTTTACATCTTTAAGTATAAGTAAAAGATACTGCAGAGCTCTCTAGGGAGACTCTGATTATTATTGCGTCTTCAGGCTTTGAATCGGGGCTTATATCCACGTCCAAAGCTCCGCCTCTCGATGTGGTGGGCGGAGCCTAGGAGATCCAACAGGTCGGAGGCGAGAAATGGAGAGACAGCAGAGATTCAAAGGTGCGCCCCGCCCAGGAGTATCCCGAACAATTGTAAGGGAATGCATGGCCGCGGCCCTAATACCATAGTGCGAGCACGAGGGCATGCCAGTATCAGGGGGTATAGCTCAGTGGTAGAGCACCCGCATACGTATCGGAAAGGTCGGGGGTTCGACTCCCTCTGCCTCCAACTGACTTTTGCGCACTCCTCTGATCTAACACAATGACTCATGATACGGTGGCCCACTGAGGGATAGGCGCGTCATGGGATTTAAAAGGGAATCGAGGGGGGATTGCTTGAGGAAGCAAAAAAAAATCCCAAACTATCAGGATAGGACGAAGTACAGGAATCGTTGCATTATTGGTATATTTCACATAGAAAATAAAGGCTTGATAAAATGAGGAACTGTTATTTGCATATTCAATTGCATTTTGAGGGAGTTCGAATGGGATGACGACGACATTACTGATATTGAACATCGAAAATAGCAAATCCAAATCGTTTCGGCGAACTCCGTAATTTTATCAATCCGTCTGTTGTATATTTACTTTCCGGTTCGATGTCGTGACTCAATAATCCTCGGTCGAATGAAACTGATGACAGAATTGAGAAAAGTATGATTTTATTTGAAAAATTGAAAATTAGCATGCATTCGTTAATTTCATTTTAATTAGCTTTATTCATTAAATTCATCAGTTGAGAAACCTGATACGCCACATAACTTTGTTCTCATGACTTTCGGTTGTTCTCCGATCTGTAGTTTCGTACGTTGTGACGACATCCCATTGTGACTGCATCGCCTGCGTGAAATTAGAGGTGTTTTTGAGGGGAATGAGATATGACCTTTTGAATAACCGACAAGAGAGTGCGTGAAACGAAGAGACGGTGTAGCCTATTCTAAGGTCTACCTTGTTCAGCGAGGTGTGCGACTTCTTGTTACTACTTATGTGCATGACTTCTATACGTACGAGATCTATTTCTTGTACCTGATGTTCCATTGCATAACATGCGAGAGTTCATCTTACAATTAGCATAACAAACACGTATGATCTTTCAAGTCTCATATGATGAATGAGGTGCTTGAATGTAGGAAACTGTGACAAGGAAGTATGACTGCACGTCTTATACTGGCTTTGTACCATCGTGTAGAGGGTCAAAAATGACCCCAAGGGGCAACTTTTCAGACATTTCGGTTTTTTACCTGTTCCCGACCCCTGTGGAGGCTTGTTGAACGTTAGGCGGACGGCCTCATATTCTCAGCAGAGTTCGAAATACGATTAATCGTCTCTTCATTTCGCGTACTCTGTCGCCTCGCTGACCGGTGAGATAGTGAGAAGAATCTTCCTCAGTCATTTCTTTAGAGAATATGTAGAGAATGATAAGATATAAACAACAGTGACCAATGTCTACTGAAATAATGAAAATTGGTACGTTTAATTTTATATATACATACCTGAACAGAGTAGGAAGGAGGACAGAGGACAGACGCTTGATAGAGGACGGAATCGAACGTCCAAATTCTGACTACATAAACATCCTTTCACGATATTTCAGTGAACACCACCTTGATAACTTTCAGAGACGATTACCCGTATTTCGAGTTCTTATTCTCAGTTCTGCGGCGTTCTTTTGTGAAGCTTCTAAACAGGGCAAAAAGAGTCCTTGTGAATTACGGAGGGTGTTAATCATCGAAAACATCGTGCCTGTGACGTTTAGCAACGTGTGAATTGTATTCTCAAATTGATAAAAAGATCATGAATTTACTATGCTGACGATATGATGTGTTAGGTATGATGTATTAGGAAATCGAGTTAAATCACGTCAACCACGAAATTTCATCATCGGAGGCCATTTCTTCTTATTCGTGATTGTATTTTGTACCATGTGCATCGGCTCAGAGGTCGAAGAGTAGTGCATCAGTGATAAGCCTCATCTATTTTCTACCTTCACGATAGCTGTCAGAGCACGCGATAGACAACGGATAATGGAGAGTTTTCGTACCTCAAAAAAAAGTAAAGTAAAGTAAAGTACTGAGTCGGTTACTAACGCGTAACGCGTCGTCGACTACCCCACGTCTGAACTGCAACTGGGGCCTAACCTGTGAGAACAGTGGCCTGTTGCTAAAGACTAACCGGCATGTTGTGTGCACGCTGGCGGGGAATTTGGATCGTGTTTACTAGACACTACCAACATTTCTTAACCCCCTTGGTTGGGTGGATCTGCAGGCGCGGGGGTCGAACTCGTGACCTTTCGATTCGCATTCTGACACATAACCACTGCGCTACCCGGCCCGTGTCATGCGTATACGTAGAGTTCGAGAGTGCGCGTAATCGTCTCTTCATCTCGCATGCTCTCTCGACTCTCTTGTGAGTTAGGTAATGGAGAGACGATGTATGGCATTTATAACACTAGTCCGCCACGTAAGGCGACACGGGAATAGTAGTTAGGGTATAGAGGAATCGTAACAAGGAAGTAATTAAATTTTAAGTAGTAACAATGAGGGACCGAAAATATCAACGATTTATCTTAATTTCAACGATTATATTTGCGGATACGATCTATTTATTGCAACTGTTTGAAGCAGATTCGAGAATTCATTGAGAAAACAAGAAAGTCGGATAATATTGAAAGAACAAGATTGAACTACTTGCTATTCATCGTGATTAATCTTTGTGATTATTCTGGCATCATTTGCTAATCGCCTCCCCTGCGTTGCGCATGGGCTCTTTTGTTGACTGGTCCTGCAAATATACTAGATTATTCATACTCTATAATGTATAATGCGTGCAATAATGACGTGATCTGTATTCTGAGAAAACCCTACCATCTTCGTTTCAGCAAATCCCTGCTCTGCTTCCATAGCTCCTGTGCATACTGATCCGTCCTGAGATGTACTGAATGAAAAGTGTTAGAATTGGATTGTTTTTCTTGTTATTGTTCTTTTAAAATTGTCATTGTTGTTCTCTAAATTTTAAGCGAACAAATATAAAGATAAGAAACGAACAATATCTGCCATACTACTTCCCGCGTGTTTGACAGCATCCTTGGCATTGCCGAGCATACAATTAACCTTTAATTCGATTTTTAATGACGGATAAACTTCAAAAGGCATAGAGCGAATTGAGAACTTTGCTGCTACCTTCTCCTCTTCTTCCTTTTCCGCCTCTTCCTTCAAGCGTTCGGCGGCCTCTACCCTAGCATTGTGAAACTAAAATAATGTATTTCATAAAAAAATATGTGAAATTAAAATTTGCATTTTTTAGTTCCGCGACAGTTTTACACATACAGCGATAATTGTTGACATTTTCCATAAACTCACATGTTCATGCAACCCCTGTCTCGCCTTCTCAAATTCTTCAAATGCTCCGTAAGCAGGTATCTGATCGCATTTTGAATTTTCGTTTGACATCTTTGCGGTGTCTGAAATAAACGTATAATTACTCCAAAAATACAATGAGCCAGAGTTGTGATCAACAATGAATTGTGGTATAAATGTTGCCAAATGCGAGAATAGTACGGCACTCGATCGAGCAAAGAATGCAAGATTGCGACGAGTTTCGAAGATCTGATCGCAGAGGCATTTGATTTTATTGCCACTACTCATCACTTGTTTATGTAGTAGCGCGTGTAGCGCGCGTCACGAGCCACGTTGGTGATAATGAATAGCACGGGAAACAGCGATGCAAGGTGATACCACCGTTGACATATTGGCGTCTCTCTGTGCGAACGGTTTTTCGCCAGTCAGACAGAGAAAGAAGGGAGATCATGTCTGAAACGTGCGTGCCAATTTGCAAACACTGGTTTTGCAAAGATTAGAGTGTGATATTCAGAGATTCAGCATAGATAACAAGAGGCTGTAATGACGGCAATAATATCGTGAACGAAAGCAGTCTTCCAGTAAAAGTGATGAGGGTTTTACAATTTTCTTGAGGGAGTGAATGCATATGACTTGTTCATTCATAATCAATTGGACTCTGCGAATTGGCATGTTGCACTGAGGCTCTTATCACTATTCAGAGCAAACACTCAACACATTTTCCCCCCGGAGCTTTATCAATGACAAGCCCGCAGGCCATAACGATAGTTTCTCCACTCTGTACTTATCAACGTCTTTTTTTTCAAGGAATCGTTGTTTTTCTCATTTCAATGAATTTCTGCAGTACTATTTTATGAAAGAAACTGCTGTACAGCAAATGGGCGACTCAAATTCAATCGAAGAAGCGGATGCGCTTGCGAAGAATCAACCAATGCGAGCTGAGTCATTGTATACGCGGTAAATATGTCCACTTCACACGTTGTGAAGTGCGTGAAACCGAAAGAACGACTTGAACGAATTATCAGCGATTATGGACTATGCCATAACAATGAGAAAACGAAAAAAAAAACACGCAAATCATCAAATTTCACATAACAGGACAATGACCGTTCGTCTTTAGTATCGTTAAAGGAGGAGTAACAGGAATGAATGTCAGAGACTACCACAACGAAATCCCGGGACTTGCAATTACAGTAGTTGTCTGCTGGCTCTTTGCCAAAGTACCTATTCCCTTCTCCCGTCCCTTGTTTATGAGAGGGAGGAGTGCGATCGATGGGAAGAGACTAGTGGAGACAATGGTAGATCAAGGCGCACTCTCTTCCCAGTCAAACCCTCACTTCAAAATCCCCGCCGTTTCCTGGACTCAGGGGAATTCTGGCACTAGGCCAACTCGCAATAACTCGGTTCATTGATGTCGTAGAAACACGGGAGTTTCGGAAAGCTCATATGGTTATAGATTGCTACAATGTGGCGTTAACAGATTAGTCACCATAATATTCATGTTACTCCTCCTTTAAGGTCGCTCATCACCTCGTCAAGGCAAAAACAAATCACAAACAAATATGGTACACGCGACATATTATTTAGCAAAGTACTCGACAACCCAAAGGAAAACGGAAAAGAAATGTATTCTGTAATCATCGTTCGTCGTCACTATCGTCAACGTATGTATCATCGAGAACGACGTTATCTTCATTGTCCATGCGATGTATCATAGCAATGTAAATGCGAAAGGATGAAGTACACAAATTATTTAGCACAGAACTCGATTGAACATGAAAGTGTAACCAATATGACAGATCTCATGTTCTTTATAATTCGTCATCAGTTTCTTCATCCATTTCATCATCGAGAACGATGTCATCTTCATCGCTCATCATCTCTGCCATTGAAGGCCGGATTCCATGACTTTTAGGATCGGGACTGCAGCGGCCTCCTTCCTGAATATGAAGGAGGCCCTGAATATGAAGACAACGCTGATGATCTTACCGGTTTTGGTTATATCGTGCTTCTTGATTACACTGTTTCTGTTTTTATAAGAAAAGAATTAAATCCTCACACGAATTTCACGACTTCCATAGAACACCATTTCAATGACGAGCATCTCTCCACCATACCACTCGTGGGGGCACAATTTGGCAGTGAAACCATCCCTTCTACGCACGATGTAGTGGTTATCTTTCCTTGCAAAGTACTGAAAAGTACATTTGAGAAATTGTGAAAAAATGCTCACCAAAATCTAAAAAAATAATGCACCTCAAACTCGAACTCTCGCAAGTGTCTTCGAATGCTTTCGCTAGTGAGCGGATGATCGACTCCGATGCGCCAACTCCCATCACACCACGAGGGGTGAGCAATCTTATCCATGAACATCTAAATATTTGGACGTTTTTGACGTTTTTTAATGCTGTTGGATCGCAGTTGAGGTGCTATTATAGTTATTTGTCAGAATCATGTACTGAAGACTTTATACGTCCTTAGACGACCTTAGACGATCTTAAACATCCTTAGACAGGCGTCGGAACTGGTAACTCCGTAGCAGAATTAAGGCGAAAAAGGAGATTTACCATGCACAACTTCGCAATCCAGTTCACGTTAAGCACCATAGTCGCGGCTTCGAGGGTTTTGAAACCGAGCAGGCTGGTGAGAATGGACTCGTCGGGATGGAAGCGATGGGCCTGTAAGCATTACTTAATTTGTTGTTAATCACTGTTTTATTTTTAGTACTTACAACTCGAAATATTTCGATCAATCTTACCTGATCATCGCTAGTAGTGCACAGAAAGTGCTTAAATCGGGTTGATTGAGCGACAATTTGAATGAATTCTTCGTTTAATATCGAGGTGAGCACTTCGAACGGCCTCAGGTTAACGCACTGCAGGTGCTTGGCGAAATGAGCAAAGCTGCAAGCTAGTTTTCATTATTGTGGCTTTCACCACATTTCTTAATTCCCTTGATTCGGTATAATGAAATATTTTTTTAAAGTCTTTCTACTTATTTCAGAACAATTATTTTTTTGTGAAATTTGAATAAACTAATTCAATTGCATGATTGACCTTCTCCTGGTATCGTCGCGAATTGGCTCATCGCTCGTATCACTGTAGAAAAAGCTGCGTACGGACAGGATATTTGGAGGAGCGTCAAGCTTGGCGAAATTTATGGAGCTGAAGGGCATCTAAAATGACATGAAATTTTTTTAAATGAAATGTTAACGGTGAAGGTAGACGTCTTAATGACTACAGGAAAAAATGAATTTTGAAGAAACGCACCATTAAGCTGAGAGACTTCAATTCGTGAAGACGTGTTAGCTCGTGAAGTGCAGTGTAGAATTTATCGGGAATAGGCCATGAGTGAGGAATGAGGGTGTGGCTACTCTGAAAATTTTTTTTGGATCAAATTCAAATTTTTAAAAAAGGTATTTAAAAGATTTTACTGGAAGCACTCGATTTGTTTGTCTCGTTTCCTCAAATCGTCCATTGCCCGTTCTTACGACTTCGTAGGCGTATGAGTAGCGAACTTCGGGACTGCAATATAGGAAAAATGGGAACTGAAAAAAAAATGGGAAAATGGGAACTGCTTCGATGTAATGCTATGTAATAGCATAGACGAGAACGATGTTGTATTCACAGTTCTCGGTTGCACATATATTTTATATTTATCCTGACATCAAGACAATAGGCCTGCAGGGGGGGGGGGGGGATATCATTGGGGAGGGGATTGGGATCTTCGTACTTAGTGATAATGGGACAAGGGATGGATTCTTCTTAGCTTTGTGGTGTCGATTGTCCTTCGCGCGTAGTCGATAGGTCTTGAGCCACGAAGTGTATAATCCAGCCGCCGAAGTCCTGACTTGCGTGGTTAAGAGTAAACTCACGAAGCAGCCTTCTTGTGTGGGGCCTTTCTTGACCGTAGATGACTTGAGCCGATAGGAATCCGTCCTGGGTCCTCCTTTTGATGATCCAAGTGGGCGAGGGACGCTATGTGCAGGGCAAATATGTTTTTATAGAATATGTTTTTTGCCCTGCACAATGCGGGCAAAAAACATAGAATACATCTTGTTTATTCGTTTTATTCTGTTCTAAATAACAACGAATAAAACGAGTAATCCGAACCGTGCTTACTCATAATTCCAGTCCATTCTCTTGTAGTCTTCAACCTCCCGCTTCCATGGATAGTCCTCACTAAGCAGCTGTAGTTCGAAACCGTATCCGTTCTGTGTCTGAATGATGGGACAATTGCTTTTCCTTCGGGAATATCTGACGGGATCTTTCCGATTTGGCAATGCGTCTAATCAGAAACACTTTTTTTCCATGATCAGAGTTTAAATTTTCAAAAAAAAAAACTCTACCTTACTGATGTAGACCCGTCCTCCGATCCACTTTATGTGTTCCAGGGAACGATCGGCTGATATCTCGTATAACTTCTTGTTGACGCTCTTCAAATGATGGATGTCCAATCTGAACAGCACGTTTGGGACTTTTTTAGACCACCTGTTTTTCGTTTTTTTTTTCATTTTCAACGGGCGCCGAGAGAATAAAAGGGCGGACGCTGGACGATGGAAAATAATTATCGATATTAACTCTTGAGATGTTGGAACACCGCAAGCAAGCAGTCTTTCGGAAGGCGAGTGAAGTAATCCTGAACTAGTCAACCTCGATTATTGGACATTTTTCAATCGACAAACTCACGTCAGCATCTTCTAGAACAACTTTCTTCGTCATTGTTCCCAGATCACAATCAGAAGCCTCACCACTCCGCTTTCTACTGCTCTCAATAAGGAACTTGCGAAGGAGTGAATAAGTGAACGATCACAGAAATTTGCTCAAAGCAAAGGATCAAACATCAAATAAAGATAAAAAAATACAGAAAAATTCAAAATCCGATTTTATTCCGATGCGATTGCCCCTTCCCGCCGACGCCAACTCGTTCCTTAGCGTCTTGATCCAAAGCGGAATCTGCAATCAATTGTGTCTATGTCTTGTGATATATTGAGTGCGGTGATAATTTTATGGTGTGATCAAAGTTTCCGTTCAGTTTGCAATGGTTTCTGGCCACAAGCGCTCAGGGAGCTCGTCACCACACGACACACCGACTAAAAAGAAAAAGAGCGCGATTCAGCATGAGAAGATCCGTCCGGATGGATTTGGAGTGAACGTATGTTTATTTTAAACATTTTTTAAAAAGTTTATCTTATGTTAGTAACAACTTGCCGGGCTACGCCCGGCCAGACCCTGTGGGGGAATGTCGCCGGGTTGTGATAGTCTTCTGCAAGTGCTTCGCGTGACGCCGGGTTGTGATAGTGCTATGCGAGTGCTTCGCGCGTAGCTGGGTTATATCGAATTATTGACCAATGTATGAAAGTATATAATATTCACTGTTGCAAACAGAGCTGGCATTGTGCCTTGCGAAAGGCTCGCAGGTTAGGCTATCAAACGCCGAGTATTGCATTTAGGACATAGGCCAATCCCTAAATGGATAAAATATTCACAGTCGCGGACCGAGTTGGCATCGTCCCTCGCGAAAGGCTCGTGGGGCCGAGGGCGAGCAGAAAAAAGATGGGATGGGGCCACGCAGTTCCGCCAGGGACTCGCAGGTTAGGCTTTCAAACGCCGGGTATTGTATTTGTGGTAAAATAAAAATAGAATTTAGTATCGTATTTAGCCTTTATCCTAGTCATGAGCGAACGCTTGCGAAAGGCACGTGAGGCCTGAACTACGTTTGGGCTAGTGGATACATTGGAAGATAAAATATTCACAGTCGCGGACCGAGTTGGCATCGTCCCTCTCGAAAGGCTCGTGGGGCCGAGGGCGAGCCGAAAAAAAGATGGGATGGGGCCACGCAGTTCCGCCAGGGACTCGCAGGTTAGGCTTTCAAACGCCGGGTACTGTATTTGTGGTAAAATAAAAATAGAATTTAGTATAGTATTTAGCCTTTATCCTAGTCATGAGCGAACGCTTGCGAAAGGCACGTGAGGCCTGAACTACGTTTGGGCTAGTGGATACATTGGAAGATAAAATATTCACAGTCGCGGACCGAGTTGGCATCGTCCCTCTCGAAAGGCTCGTGGGGCCGAGGGCGAGCCGAAAAAAAGATGGGATGGGGCCACGCAGTTCCGCCAGGGACTCGCAGGTTAGGCTTTCAAACGCCGGGTACTGTATTTGTGGTAAAATAAAAATAGAATTTAGTATAGTATTTAGCCTTTATCCTATTACTTAGTAACCTATTCAAAAAATATCGGAATAGGTTGCATTGATGAGAAGGTTCGATATGATGAATGATCCTTATCTAATGCATACTGAATGCCTGACATTGTACGGAATTAAATAATTTTCAGGACCTGCTCTCACGTCTCCCCACAGATTGCCTGCTAGAAGTCTTCAAGTATCTTTCAAGGCAAATTTCTAATTATACAATTTTTTAGCTAAAAAAAATACAAAATCAGCAATAAAAATTACAAGACTTTACTGACAATTATGTAACCGCTGACCTTGTCAGTGGGTTCCATCTAGCGCTGCCTTACGACGTAAAATGGCTTGACGTGGATACACTTCCAACCATTACCTATATTGCAGGAAGGACATTGCGATCATTCGTACTGTAAGTAAAAGAATGCTGTCAATTGCGGACGATCCCTGCTTAGATAGTATAAGGAGCCGATGCCTCATCATATGCCAGGTAAAATACTACATGAAAAGTGTCGGTAAAGTGGGTCCGAAGAAGAGATTAGGCCCTCCAGACTGAACTGGCCAAGCAATGATCTCCCGCGAGAACAAAGCGCCTTGATTAATGGGATGACCTTCACTTCATAGTTCATCGTTATTCGATACATTTAGACGAAGAAAGGCTACTCATTTTATCTTGATATGGTTGATGCAGCACAGATAGAAGATGCTTCATACGAAGCCAAGTATTATTACGAATATAAAATCGCGAAATCGGAAGATGGAGCATTTGTTGAACGAAGGAGTGTAATAGACGATCCAGTGGTAATTTATTTCTAACATTGCCCGGATGAAAAATTCACCTCTTAAATTTAGCCCTCATTAATACAGATGTCCGCGAGGAAAGAAGTATTACATTCTGACAGCCCTATCATATCAGTCACCTATTATGCTACCAAATATGTCCTAGGGAATCTACCCCAATTAGGCCGCCTAGAGACGGACCCGAGAGGAGCTTGAACTCACCTAATAGGACACTTATGCATCCCTAATGTACCACCTATTTCGGAGGAAAAATATCTAACTTTAATAATTTTGTCAGTTCGAAGACGACGATTCCGAATCATCATCTAAAAAGGACACTGTGCCTCACGATTGGCCCATTCCGGAGCAGCTTTTCGACGCCCTTGCGGAACTAGCGCAACACCACGAAATCGACCAGATCAACCTAAAAAATGTTTACATTATTTTTTTTTGTTTTTTTCTTCTTTTCTTTCGACTATATATTCCAATTCAGATTGCCTTCACCTCGAATACGCTATTCAAGTTGGGCCAAGTGTTGAATGGACACCCAACAAATGTTTTGTGCGTTGAACATAAGCTGAATGGAGAACCTATTACTACGGAAACAAAGAAAAGGCAACCAGAATAAAGGTTTCGCGTGCCGCACCAACTTGACTGTTTTGCAGCTTTAGCGAATTTCTCAAAATAATGAGTCGAATAGATTCCGTTTACCTTCGGAATTACCGGCTTTTCGCACCACTACTCGATGAGGAATTTATGAATGCTTTTGCCGAACAACTTCGCGTATTCGTCAATGACCCCGAAGGAGATGACGACGACAATCAAGATAATCAAGTGAGTTATCATTATTGTCTACAAAATGTCAACAAAAAAAAACTGAAATCAACAATAATTTGCCTTTGCCAATCTTCGAAATTCTCGCAGACATATCGTTTCTGTTTCTGGGCGGCAGGAGAAAGTGTTGTTTACTGTGCATTTCGCACGATATCAATATTGTCTTGAACATGTCTCCAAACTATTACAATGAACAAATTTGCTTCTACCAAACTTCGAAAAATGCTTCGAAAAAAAATCGATAACTGATTCCAGGCATATCGTTTCTGTCCGGCTAGCGAGTCATTTCTACAACGACTCCTTCACTTCACCAATTTTAGCGCTCGTCAATTGGTGCTGAAAGCCGAATGGATCATTAAATTTTGCATCGTAACGCAATTTTGAAAATGCTGAAAATTGCCAAAAAAAATTCAGATGAAGTTCAATGCAATCGACCCTAAACATTGGCGTGACTGCGGATCGATGGCATTCGGTTTCGCAGTCGATCGTCCCATCACGATCTCATATCTCGATAACCTCGCTCAGCATCTTGCACCTGAAGAATACGAGGTTCGTAAATACATATTTCTGTTTTTTTTTTATTAGTGAAAGGTTTTACAAGATACACTGCAGTAGGCGGGGCACCGAACCTAGGGAGTTTTGCTTAATCTCAGAACCTACCTCTGATCCTTCACTTTCACGAACGAATTTCAATCTTGATCTGTTTTTTTTAAATCAAGCAATTCTGAGCAGTTATATAATGCATTTTTCATATATGATTCTCCATTTTCAGTATGAGGATCTTCGAGATCCATCATACTCATTCATAGGACCCATCAAGCTCACTCGAAAGCGTGATCGGATCTCGGCAACAATCTATTATATTGAAGAAAATGTGAGCATCTTAACATTCTATAATAACGTTGGACATCATGGTTGACACGAAAAAAATGTGCCCAATTTGCGTTAGATCCGATTCCGAGCATGCAGTCATGAACGTTTTGAACGATGGAGTCAATAATCGCAACAGAATAATTAAAATTGTCAGACATTTCTGTTGCAGATTGGTAGCGAGATTCGTCACAACATCGATATCGGCTTTAAGCCTTCCAATTAGAATCGCAAAAAAAAAGAAAATTTCAATTGTGCACTTGTTGTTGTCTTTTCTCATGTCGATATTGTCAAATAAAGTGATAGCAAACTCCTCGTTCGAAATGTGGTTTTTTTTCTTCACAGGGAACACAAAACAGATAACAGATATATTTGGACGTATAATCATTGCCACTTCGCCACTTCGTTTTTTATTGCGCTCCATAGCTTGCGAAGGAGTGAATAAGTCAACGAAATTTGAGCAACAAGCTATAAAACATCAAAGAAAGAGAAAAAATAAGTTAAAAATCGCATCCCATTTTATTCAAATGCTATTTACTCTTCCCGCCGACGCCAATTTCTTTCTTCCCTAGGGAATGTACTGGTAGATAGTGTGATGAACCTCTTTCCGCACTGCAGTTCATAATATTGTGTGTTTTGGGTTCCAGATTCAGTATCGATATTCACACAACTTTCTCTCTCGCGCGAACCGATTAGAAACGAGAAAGAGAGTAACGTCGACAACCGCGCAGTCAAGGGAATATGCATCCAGCATAGACACTTATTGATCCAGGAAGTGAGCAAGTTCGTAGATCAGGCTCAAATTACCCGTTCGGTTTGTGTTTCGTTGCTGCATCTATCGGCAAAAAGGGCGGATATCTCGGCCGAGGGGAGAAAGGAATGAATTCGGCCCATTCTTGCTCCCATTTCGCTTTTCACGCTGTTTTTTTCGTGCGCGCGTTGGCCAGCAACACATTTCTAGGAATTAGATCAAACCCAAGTGGACATTCCCATGTTGTGAACACCTTAACACGTTGTGTCTGTTTATTTACTGTTAGGCATCCTATTTGATGAAATTATCAAATGTTCCCATTCCGAGTGCGAGAGTGCGTAAATTGAATAAATCGTTTATTGGCATCCCTACTTTGCTTATTTGGGCACCCCAATAAGTTGCTGACCAAAGCCATGAATATGCCCTTTAGAGACATTTTTGTCCAGTTCCCTAAACCCACCCATGAACGGCAAACGACTACGTGATCTTGCGCGATGTCTTTCTTTTGCTCGTTTACCCACCGCGCCTCTTCCCCTCATCTCCTTCTTACAATTAGATCCACTAGAATGGACTTGGCGAGTTGAAACAATCTGACCAGCGAAACACTGACTCTCTCCACTTCCCCTGCTCTATCGTCTTTTCTAACCGCCAAAAATGTGAATAAGTAATTGAAAGAGAGAACCACCTACGTGAAATCTTTCAAGTCGCCAGCGCGCACTATTTATGGCCATTTGGTCCGTTGGTCTAGGTTTTAAGTACCATTGTCAGGGTCTCTTCACTAGGGTTGGCTAAACGATAACGATATAACGGGCTCGTAATAGGAGGGGGGGGGGGGAGGATTGCGGGCCCGCGCAATGTCTCGCACCGCCTCGTTATGAGATGGGAAGGGCAGAGCGCGGGCGAGAGAGCATGCGAAAGGGAGAGAGTGCCTTCCGATCTCGTTGCGAGACCACAAAGGCCATTGCGGGCCCGTTAACCTCGTTTGGCCAACCCTACTCTTCACTACGCATGCGCTCTCACCGGCCTGGACAACTCTTTTAATGGTCCACTGGTCCGTTTCGAGTACGGTCTAGGAATGTGTCTCTTCATTCGGTGTGCTATCTGCTCAGTCTGACCGGTATCAGACTTCCCTCTTCATTGTATCGTTTGGTCCGTTGATCGTGGATTCGAAAGGGACAGTTGATCAATGAACCTAGGCTTTCATGGACTATGAATCAATGAACCTAGGCTTTCATGGACTATGAACCCCGTAAGTATCGCCGATGAAGATCTTCCAAAATAGGTGAGCAAACGGGTACGGAGAAATCGACCTGGTGAAAGTGACAGTTTTCACGTCAAATGTTTTTAATTTTTTTTAGAGGTGAATCTGTTTGAAATTGGAGAGGAGAATAAATGAGATGAAGTAAGATTTTTTGCATGTAGATCACTTTCATGCTTCCGCGCCTTAAATCAAACCTGTGCGATTAATAGGGCGCGAGCGGTATCGAAGAAATCTCTCCCTTCTCTAAGGATGAGAGAGAGGTGGCTTGATCCACTATTTCCAACTCGCCGTAAGGTGTTCCGCCCCGTAATCGTGTGACTGTCAACAATCTGCTTTATCTCTGACCGATCAGTGAATTTTAGAGAGCATGGGAATTGGAGAGCATTAGGGAAGCGTGTGTAGAAAGAAGGATAGTGCCACTTACCCCCCATTCTCTGGTGTCCGGAATCAACTTGAAATCAAGTCGAAATGGGTTTTCAAGTTGGAATCAAGTACAGTACCCCTGACCCATTTTCACAACTTGGAATCAAGCAGGCTTACGTACCCGCAGCGTCCAGCACATACATCGCCTATAAGGTCCCTTTTTGCAGCCCTATTCTGACTGCCTTCGGGCACGAGTGCGCTTGACTATCTGCGGACCCCGGGTGGACCGCCTTTTGGATGTGACCTCCGCACATGGTCGTACCATGTGAGGAGGTCTGTGGTTACGGTATGCGGAAGCCCATCCTCTCAATCAATCAATAATAGAGAAAGCTATCGTAGTCCTCGCTGATTTCAAACGATCCCACAAGTTGGAATCAAGCACTTCCCACAAGTTCCCATCAAGCTTGATTCCAACTTGTGGGAATTGCTTGATTCCAAGTTGATTCCGGACACCGGAGGAGGAACCAAGGAATGAACCAAGCACATGACCGGCTCTTATTTTCGATCTAAGAGCTTTGGTTGTGTCTTCATTGGTCTAGATTGAGCTTTGCTTTGGTTGTGTCTTCATTGGTCTAGATTGAGCTTTTTTTTTATCTCGCCGGAGTGAGAAATGCATGGCAATACAACAGGGCCGTTCTGGACAGCTAGAGTGCTAAAAGAGTATGCGAAATAAAGAGAGGCAGACCGTTTCCTCATCCCTATTTCTCCAAGTCCGCCCACCTTTGTCGGTTAGAGAAAGGGAGAGAGCAGAGGGTTTGAAAAGAGGCAGAGTACCCAATACGGGTCGCTGTATCTTCATTTCACACACTCTCTCATCGGTCACAGTAACGAGAGAGCATGGGAATTGAAGACGGACAGAGATGTATCCTCAGGCGGGCGGTTCCGCCCCAATAAAGCTTAACCAAGCCGCATTTAACCTGCGCATTTCTTGTCCTTTCAGCAATTATCAATCCGTTAGAGCGGTTGGTTATGATTGAGGGTGATACGGTAGCGCCGCAAATGGAATTTGTGCTTTCTTCCTTCTCCTCTGCAATATCCTTATATTTTTGCTTATTGCTTTGCTGCGTTTTTTTAATCATACACTGGCCCTACTGTAATCAAAGCAACCGCCTCAGTAAATATCGTTCTCTGAAAATTACTGTAACTACCGAACGCTCCTGAATACTGTAACTAACACCATTTTTCAGGAATGCGTTTCGAATACTTCCTCCTCCTCCCGCTCTCCTTCTTCCTCATCTTCTGCTCCCTTTGGATACTGCATCTGGAGATGTCACCATTCGGACTGAAGGATACTCTGGTATGAATATCAAACTTCCATCAGAAGCTAACTATTAACTATTATATAGCCCACTAACAAATGAGTTTAAGATGCTAGAGCTAAGAGACTGCAAAAAAAAAGATCGTTAAATTACCGAGAAACATCGATAATATCGCACATCCTCCTCTAGTTTTTATGGAGACATTATGTCTCAATCAGTGTACACGATTTACGATTAAAACCCCTTCCAGAACATGATGAGAAGATGGAAGGAGGCCGAGGTCATCTGGAGCACGACGGCGTCATCTGGAGGTACTTCAACGGCTTCGTCGACAACTGCGTCTACCACGACTACGATGAAGGTGAGACGGCGTTGATCATTCACCGGAGCCTGATCTAGTCGCCAAATAGCGAAACGATGGACTAGTGTACCACCGGAGCACTGCTAACACACATTTCAAAGTTGGGGGTAAATTGGAAGGTCTACATTTTTTTCGGCATCCGTTTCTTGGCAAAACGTGCCAAAAAGATCATCCGCACTAGTCCAAAGTCCAAATGTTCATTGGTTCTTTATTCAACTGAGCCTGCCCATCAATTATCACGCTCATAGCGTTTTCCTTTGATTGGTCAAAAGAAAGTGAAAGTATCTTTTCTCGTATTCCTTTCAATACACTTCCGCATTCATTTCTTTTTCATTTTTCCTACTAAAACTATATTCATTTTCTTTGTATCGCGTGCAGGTTTCTTAGGCGGTTTTAAGATTGACCATGATTGAAAAAAAATCGCACTTGTACTCCTTACGTGACAATGAAATTACATTGGCAAAGAAGGCGGATTGCGAATGGGCGCGTCGTTTCTCACTTTCATTGATCAAACGATGCATTTTTATTTTCTCAAATCTGCTCATTCACAGCCTACATGAGATTCGATTTGAAGCCGTTTGTACCTGCTGTTTTAGAGGAACGAGTCAAAAACGGATATAAATGGGAGGTCCCGCAAACGGTGGGGTGGTAAAAACAAGGAAGTATCCTCGTTGTCGTATCCTCTCCCTTTCACTTCCTCATCTTAATTAGATCATCCGTACAAGGATTGTGCTCTGCTCTTCCTAACAATAGGGATCGAAACACGGATTTTCCATTCCTTTTACTTTCTCCCACAGCAGTTAGAACGGCGAGTTTTTGTATGGAATGGAAAAGAAATTCGGATCATATCTGATAATGCAACAAAAACTAACCAGAAATTTATCACCTGGCAAAAAAAAATAAATTAACAATAATCACTCCAGCAGCGCGGCCGCAATCGCTGTCCTCCAGGAGGTGTCTGGTCCGAGTGGGTGACCACTGGCCCCTGCCCGACCACCTGTGGAGGCTGCTCGCAAGCGCCCAGGGTGCGCACGTGCACGAAGCAGTGCGGAGAATGCCCGTGCGAGTGAGTTTTGAAACCATATTTTTCCATGTTTTACTGTCTTTATTGGCACTTAACTGTAGATTAGGTAATGACAACTACTCTAATTCCGGTAGAAGATGTGTATTCATTCTCTGCCTTGGATTTTCCCAGGATTAATCGCAATCGTATTTCCAGAGGTCCCTCCCGCGACATTGGCCCCTGTGGACTAGCCCTCTGCCCGTTTCCTTCCCAGCTGGGCACTTGCTGTCTGCCCCTGAAGAAGTCGTTGAATTGTGAGTATTATATGCCACTTTTGAAATCTTCCCTCGGGGTATCACTGATCCATCGTGCTTTGAATGGTGCGTAAATGCCAATGGGTAATGAGGAGGCATAATAGCGTTTTCACTTGTTGCAAGAACGTACCAAATGGAGAAATGGTTTTCTCCAATTTCCAATTTCTTATTTCAGACGAGGCTCGCCAGTTCTTGTGCGGTGCCGGCAATGTACAAGCGAATCAGTGCGCGCCTTGATCGTGAGATAATTAATCCTATTTGCTGTGTAAAAGCCTCTAATTATTATAATATCATTATTTATTACATCAGTTATAATTGTGACCCAGTGCTAATTATCTGCTCCTTTTGAACTAACTACCGTAACCTAGAATATTCGCTGTTTGAATGTTCCCGCCACTGCGTGGCACATTACGTGTTGCAACGCGTGATACTCAGCCAAGTATCGCGCCTCGCTTTCTAGGACGTCTTTTTACGTCATTCTAGTTTCTTGCGCCGCCGTAGCGTGTGCCACGACGTATTCTCTACTCTTCCGTTGGATAAAGGATAAAGCGTATATTATCATGACCACGTAACACACTGAGCAGCAGATATATCACTATTAATGATTGAAATGCGTTCGGTCAACATCGAATCTCCACCTTTTTCCACAGCAAGTGCGAACAACTGAATCTCTTCCATCTTAGAAGCGCGTTGATTGCAGATCCACCACCAACATCAACGTATTCCGTGATCCATCCTACGTCTTTCGTCAGACAGATAACATTACCTCGCGGGTCGTCTCTTCAATTATTCACTCTCTCTCTCTCTCCACTCTGACCGGTATGATAGTGTGAAGAATGAAGAGCCAATTACCCGTATTTCGGACTCTAATCTACTCACCTCCCATGATTTCTCCCTTATGATCATGGAGATTATGTGTAACTGCAAGACTCTTAATATTCCTTGGTCGTGCAATGATGGTGTAACATGGTCCACATTCCCTATCTTTCAACCGCCATTCTACCACGTATAACGCAAACTTCTCAAGGAGTTTAAACCGTTTTATGAAATGTATCGATAAATTATAATAATGAGAGTCTAGTGACGAAATAATACTACAAACTAAGAGGAAAAAGTATTGTATAATTTATCTTCAAACGATTACTATTCCACGTCAATGTGTTTTATAACGACTCGCGGCTCTTCTCCAACCCTATGTACGCAGTAGAGACCAATGAGAAGGTGAATGGCATAATCAAGGTGCTCTCCAGCATATAATTTGAGATAGACGTCCACGATAACTGATAGTACCGAGTAGAGTTCGAAAAACGGGTACTCGTCCCTTCATTTCTCACGCAGTCTCACCGGTCAGGCTCTAACGAATAGTCATCATCCGGCCATCTTCCTTTGCAAATGCGGTGATGTCAACTTATCGATGTTGCTATTTTTCCTGTTCATATTCAAAAACTGAAGTTTGAGATAAACTGTAATAAAAGTGTTGCTAATCTATGTAATTTTTGTTAAAAATAATGTCCATGCCAATTTCCCGGGCTTCCTTCCAATATGACATGTCGACCGATTATATGCCATCAGTTGAACAAAACTGGCTGAAAGTTATGCAACAATTTTCACCTTTTTCCAAGCAATTCGACCTATTCGTAGAAATATATCATAAGTTCAACGGATATTTCAGTCAGTTTCATTTCGATTTTCAGTAGCGTCCACCACGAAAATGCGAACGCGCGTTCATTCGACGGTATTACTGTATATCCCGCGCGTTTCCAAAAGCAAGCTTGAAATCTTTGTCTTCTTGTTGTAATTTCTAGCATTTTCCTGAGTGTCAACCGCACGAATTTGTTTGTGGTCAATTTCGACAATTGTATAACCGTATAGGCTATGAATGAGTCTGAATAAATTTAAAATGTTGTGTGTTTGGCAAACCTTGTTTTTTTTCAGCAAATTTATTTTTCAAAAATTTTCACGCAATGCCAAACTTACTTCTGAATCTACCTCCGAAAACGTTCCATCAAATTTCTGATTTTCTAGACGAAAATGAAATTTTGCAACTACGGCTGGTCAGTGTTTGCACATGTTCGGCAATTATTCATTATTATTAGGTCAGCAAAATGGCGAATGCTAATGTATCGCGATTGGTCCGATATTGTTCACTGACTATTAAAGAGCTTTCCATCCGAACGGTAACCATACGCATTGCCGTAATATTTATTATTATTAGTTATACTTGCCCTTATTCTACTAATAGAGATGGTAAATACTAGTTTTTATTTTCAGCTCGCGAATGGAGTATTAGCAATTAAATTCGGTGTTGAGGGGGAAGCTTTAAACCTCAGATCCTTAATCTTGTGTCGGATTACTCTATTTTGCTCTCTATCCGAAATTGGAGAGAATGTCGATGAAAATCTGTTTTCTTTGCTAGAAGAAGACAGAGGCTACAAGGTGAAACATTGGATTTAAATTAATAATTTAAAAAAATTAAATTCAAAATAATTAAGACGTTGAGCGTGCAGTTAATGTCCGCTCAAATGGAGAGGTTCATGACGATAGTCAAGCCGCTCTTAAAAGGCATTAAAATCGACACTATAAACTCTGTAGGCTGTGAATGTGATCTAGAACTAATTCGGATGTGTATGAAATTTCTAGAGGGAAGGGAAATAACAAGACTCAATCTTGTAAAGTTGAATAAATCAAAAAAGATCGAAATTACCGAAATGTGAGTTTTAATACATTCATCGCCTTCTGGAATCAGTAAATAAGATTTTCAGGAATGCATGGGTTGAGCTTTTGAATAAGGTTGAAATAACGCGAATAGATCTTTCAGTATGTGATTTTGATCAAGGTAAGTATATTATGCTTCCTACCGGTCTCCTTTACAATATCCCATTATATCTAAATTAGACTTTCAATCGTAACGAGACAACTAGTTTCTTATGGAAATCAACCATCGCTCTCCTCATTCCGCACTGTCTCTCGTGAAGAAGGCAGTTCATTTGCCTAGTAAACGACTAGTTGTTTCGTTTCGAAAGTCTAATCTACGCCTTGAATCTATGATTTACTTGGCCAATCTAAATCGTTAAGACGCTGCTAAATTTTTTGTCCAAATCGCAAAATTTGTGACGAGTTTGCGAATTAACATCTTAAGTTATGATGGACCGGGCGAATATATCTCGATGATCAAAAAAATATTAACCGCAAAATGCGAAAGGCTGAACATCCCGGACCAACGCCCCTTTTCCCTACGTGATATTGAAAATCTGTGCCAAGTATGCTATTATTTTGTTTACCGTTTAATCTTAGAAGATGAATATGCGAAGGCTCCGAGTTCCCCCTTTTGATGAGGTCAAAAATCAGCAGTTTCAATATTTTCAGCTCCTCAACTGCGTAAACAAGAAAGCTTATCTCGACGTCTCGGCAGAAATTAATACTTCCTTTGATGTTCACGTTGGTGTCTACCGCATACTTGGAGATGCCGATGATGGGAATGTCGTATTCAGTAGGGTTGGCTAAACGGTTGCGACATTGCAACGTTGCAATGGAGGGGAGGGAGGGATGCTACGTTGCAAAGAGAGAGCGAGGGGAGGGGGAGGGATTGCAACGTCGCAAAGCCCATTGCAACGTCGCAATGATTCGGTACCTTCCGAGCTCGGAAAACAGTTCCCGCATCAAATTTCACGGAAATTAATATGCAAACGAAAATTAAAACCATTTTTAATTTCGATATTCCACCGATTTCATCACCACTGAGTGTCTTCAAAGAAAAAACCGCGCACTGCTCAAATTTTTAGTTGGTATCTCATCAAGCTATTGAGTATCATATATTTGGAATATTTGTCATTGCATCATATTATAATCTCATTTAGAAAAAACAGCGAAAGCTTCTGCGAGTAGGGCACAATGCCTTTTGAAGCTTTGAGATGAGAAGCGCACGCGCTCTAGTCGCGCCGGGTTGGGAAGAGGTGGTAGAGGAGGAGGGAAGGGGAGGGGGAGGGATTGCGACGTTGCAATGGGCTTTGCGACGTTGCAATCCCTCCCCCTCCCCTCGCTCTCTCTTTGAAACGTTGCAATCCCTCCCCCTCCCCTCGCTCTCTCTTTGCAACGTCGCATCCCTCCCTCCCCTCCATTGCAACGTCGCAAACTCCGTATTGCCAACCCTAGTATTCAGTCACATAGACATTGAAAGTTATGATTGAGCAGAAACTAAATTTCTATGTTCCTGTATCACTTGCTCCAATTATTGTGAAAAAAACATTTTTTTCGTTAAGTGAACATAATGTTTTTGTTATCTTTTATCATTAAATCAATACTGATTGTACTTGTTTAATATTCTTGAGATGTTTCTAATAGAGATTTTTATGCATACTTGGTGATGCTGGTGATATTCTCCATTCTTGCGCTCGCGACGGGCGGTCCGCTCTCACCCCCGCTCTCTTCCATCTCCAGTTTGGAGAATCCTCGTCCGTCAGCTTGGGCAACCGGACGAGTATCGCCCATCTGGATCATCAAAAGGAGGACCCAGGACGGATTCTAATCGGCTCAAGTGATCTACGGTCAAGAATGGCCCCACACAAGAAGGCTGCTTCGTGAGTTTACTCTTAACCACGCAAGCCAGAACTTCGGCGGCTGGATTATACACTTCGTGGCTCAAGATCTATCGACTACTCGCGACGGACAATCGACAACAAAGGCTAAGAAGAAACCATCCCTTGACCCATTGTCACGAAGATCCCAATCCCCTCCATTATGATGTTTCCCCCTGCAGGCAATATGCCTTGAATCAGGATAAATACATACGGTGATGATGGAAATAGCGTATTCAGTCATATAGACATTGAAAGTTATGACGAATATCAACTATACCTTCCTTCTTCGAAAAACAAACGAAAAATAACCATGCGTCCTTGTAAGCACTAAGCATCCTTGTTTCTTAACTGTTCCAATCTAATTATAATATTTAGATCTCCAAGGAAACCAATGCAAATGTTTCGCGAGTGATCAGATATCTCGACCTCAAGCGTTGTTCAAATCATAAATCAACGCTAGCTGTAGTTTACACAATCAGTGTGCAATCATTCATGCATTACTATTATCCTTTATCAAACTAATTAAATACTGATTGCAATTGATTGAACTCCTTGAGAGGTTTGCGTTATACGTGGCAGGATGATGGCTAGTGAAAGACGAGGAATAGGGGCTACCGGGACTATGTTGCACCAATACTAATGAACCGGGGAAATATTAATGGCGGGACCAATAAGGAACTCTCTCAGTAGCGAATGCTCTCTTGTCGGTCAGACAGAGCGAGAGAGTACGGGAAATGAGGAGAGTTGGGTGATTGATTCCGGGATTGAAGAATGATTGGCAAAGGATAAAATCTGACATCATCAGGGGAGATTGGGGAGATGGTTCCACTGATAGGTTAGCTGATGAAAGACGATGTGAAGATGACGAAATGCGAACGATTTGCGAGCTGCAACCTGCAAAGTGTACGTGAATAGTAGAGTTAGAAATACGACGGGTCACTGTCTCTTCATTTCTTAAACTCTCTCGCCTCTCTTACCGGTGAGAGAGTGTGCGAATTGAAGAGAGACCCGTATTTCGAACACTGGTGAATAGATGAAGGAGGACGGAGTGATTTATGCTAGTGCGTTCGTGCGCGTTTAAAGAAAAGATAGGAGAAAAGGCGTGAAACGCGTGATTAATGAGCAAGGTCGACCTCTACTCTCAATTGAGAAAGCAAATGTTGCGATATCTTCTTAACCCTACTTTTTACAGGCTAACAACTCATTTTCGTTTTTACTAGTTTACATTCGATTTTACGTTCGCGCGTTTCTGAATAAAAATAGCGAACGTGAGATTAATTAGCGAGGGGAGCGCTCTGCAAGGATAAGAGAAGAAAGAATTCCTCAAGCTGCAAAAAAATTGCCGCCACACCCTGACTCATCCTTGAAACATCTCTGTTGAAGGAACGAACTATCGGAACGACCTTTCTTTATCGTCGGTTTATGCTCGCTTTTATCAACTACTGACTTGTGTCCTCGGTAAATAATACTTGGTTAATGCATGTATCGTTACTAGAATGCCCTGATGTCAAACCGAATAGGGAAAGTGAAAGGACCCTGCTAGCCCATGTTAAATGGTAATAAATTCCCGCAAATGACCATTGCGATTGAACGATTTATTATCGATTTTCACATCAATAGCCCCATAAATTTTCTCCCGCGATCGGAATGGCTATCATTTTCCCGATAATTCATTGCTTCTCCAGCAGATATCGTATCTTTCAAAGGGAATCTAATGATTTGGGAAAAAACGGATTACCTTTAAGGCGCGCACTGGTACGCTTGGACATTTCCAGGACCGCAGAAGAACTGACGCGATTGGTCTGCAATATTATTATTGATTTGCGATTTCTTTTATTTCCGTTGATTCGGACGGGTTCCCGGGCTTGATCTCGTAAATAGAAAAATACTCTAATAATATTGTTAGTATTTAAATTCTCTTATTTTCTAAGGATCAATAGGTTTTTTGTGCCCGACATTGGCTTTGAAAATTTAGAATTTACTCACAGTTGAGCGACTTCTTGAAGGGCTTGCAGCAAGTACCCACTTTGGAGGGGAACGGGCACAGGGATAGACCGCAAGGGCCAATGTCGGAGGAGGGTCCTCTGGAAAATAGTTACCTGTTCATTTGCAAATAAGTTCGTGTTCAAAATTATCTTGACCATAACATTATTGATTTGGTTACACGTGTTTATGCATGGCATCTGTTGTGAATAGTTAAACTTTGATAACTCACTCTTCTACTGGAATTAGAGTAGTTGTCATTACCTAATCTACAGTTAAGTGCCAATAAAGACCGTAAAACATGGAAAAATATGGTTTCAAAACTCACTCGCACGGACAATCTCCGCACAACGTCGTGCATGTTCTCACTCGCTCCGCGTCAGCACATCCTCCGCAGGTGGTCGGGCAGGCACCAGTGGTCACCCACTCGGACCACACTCCGCCCGGGGGACAGCGATTGCGGGGGTTCTGACGTGAATGGGTTGATTATTGTAGCCGAGGCACTGTGCATTGTACACTAAGATCAATAAACGCTGCAGTAGAGGACAGAATTTTCTGATATTGTTGCGGAGTTCTAGTTTCGAAATATGTTACAGTAAACAGTCGAACGGCCTTTGAAGATTACGGTAGCTAGAGATTATCCAGTTTTCTACCCTGGCTTGACACATCAGCACACACTCCTTGACACATCCTTGACGCATCAGCACACACTCTTCTCTCAGAGTGGCTAATTAAATTAGGATGAGGAAGTGGGGAGAGAAAGGGAGAGGATTGGTGTGGAAAGAAGGGCACTTTCACCTATTAATTGAATTCAAACCATGAACAGTCTTTGCTAAGCTCGGCTTGTGTAAATTCATATTTTCACCCTCACGTAAAACCCTCTATTTTTGGGAAACGATTTGACGTGGAAAGACGCTAGGTCGGATGAGAACTTTTGGAAGCGAAAGGCTACTATTATGTCAGCGAACAAACTGCGAAATGCAAAATGGAAATGCAAAAAATATTGAGGAGAAAGGGGGAGGTTTGGTGTGGAAAGAAGGGCACTTTTCCTTTCACTTTCACCTTTTCATCATTTTTTGCGTCTTTAAAGACCACCATGGAATGCGGTCTTTTTACAATCACTTTTCACTTCTTTCTTTCGCTGTCCATCCCTGAGGGCCTCTCACATGATAAGGAGAAAAGGACCCATGCATTTGCATGGTGGTGACTGTCTTTTACGTTTTTGATCTTCTCCAATCTCTTGAACTCGCGTAGGCAATGAATGCGGAAGCAGACAAAAAGATATTTGAGAAAGGCCACTCTCAAATTCTTTGTCTAATCAAGAGGAAAAGCGCGGAGCGCGCCTCGTGCTAATTGATCTCTTTGATCTGGTTTGATCTTCCACTGTTGAGCTTGACAAAGAAAAAGTCACATCCCTTGTTAGGCTTGACCGTAGTTGTAGCGTGTACTAGAATGTCGCGAACACTTTTTCCCATGTACATTAGGCGATTACTGAGCACCTTTGCAACTAGAGGTGAGTTTGCTCATTGAGGTCCACTTCCTATGATTGCACTAAACTAGTCCCCCGTTTCATGAATTCGATTGATTTTTCCCGACCAGATCAGAAGAGAAAAAATAGGACAGATGCTGATAGTTAACAGTTGAAACAATAAAAGAGCGGTGATTTACCGCAACATTTTGACTCATCGTACTAGCACTAACATACTAACTAGTACTAAAACTGTTACTAGTACTAAAATCTTGGAATATTCTTGGCATTGGAAGTCGCATCTACCGGTCGCAAATCACAAATCTCACCTTCACAGTCTTCGTCGTGGTAGAAGCCGCAGTAGTCGATGTCGTCGAAGTGGACGTCGTCGTCGTCCACCAGACATCCGTCTCCTTCCATCTTCTCAGCACCTCAAGAGAACAAGTTTTTCCCTTTAGTAAAGTATGATGGCACTTGTATGTAGATTAATATTGTATTGCGAGATATCATTGCTCAATGCAACGGCTATCCGAAGCTGAGATCATCAGAGTACAATACAGAATGCAGGGAGAATATTTTCGTTGTTCTCGCAATCTTAGCTCTCTGACCGATCACAGAGTAGCAAAATGAAGAGATTGCTTCTTCATTCTGTGAGACCTTCGCTATACCTCATTCATTCCTGGGTCCATCTCGAGGTAGATCAGCACAGAAAGTGACCCGGTTTTGTGTTAGACAGGAGTTACTACTAAACTACCGATTCACCTTCCTATACCTATTGGGCTAATGATACCATGAAAAGGAGTCATTTTCATACCTCATTCATGCCGAACGGGTCCATCTCAAGGTAGATCAGGCGGACGGTAACGTATACGAGGACGAAGGAGAGGGGGACGAGGAGGAAGTAGGCGAGACGCATCTTGGATACTGTAATTGAATTATGATTCATGGTTACTGTAGATAACACGCAACGGTAGTGGTAGAACAAAAATGGAAGGAGTGGCGAATTACTGTATCAGGGTATCGCACATAAACCATATTTTCACTGACAGTGTTACCGTAATCAGCTCGATTAATAAACGCGCACTGTAGGAAGTGACTGATCATACTGCGCGTGAGCGTGCGTGATGCTACATCTACCGTAATCAGACACACTATGACATAAAAAAAGCGAATCAGTCCCAATGTAACCTAGCCACGACCTACCTTAGATACCTATCTTCCTCTCCTGCCTGCCCTACCTTAATAAGCGCGCTACGCAGGAATGAATGAGGGGCGTGATATCGCGGAGATTAAATGCGGCTTCGCCTCATCTCTTATTGGGGCGGAACCGCCTCAGGACAGTTCACTAACCCTCCCCATATCCCATGCTCTCTCGCCTTTCTAACCGCCTGACTCTCACCGTTCCACGCACTCTCTAGCTTTTCTATCTAACCCGAATACTAACTAGCTTCTATAAGTCTCTTCGATTCACACACTCTCTCCCCTTCTCGGAAAGGAAAAAAAAAATCGCGGATTGTCACACTATTTCGGGGCGGAACACCCCGTAGGAAGTGCGCGCAGGATTGTGGATTAAGCCGCCCCTCTCTTATTTCAAGAGATGAGAAGAGATCACTTTGATACCGCTCTCGGCGCTTTCCCCGCGCGCACGGGTTTGATTTAAGGCACAGCCGAAAAAAGTGATCTACTACCCCCGGCGAAATTGAACATTTCGACATTTTCTGTCCCATTCCCTACGTTTTTCTTGATTTTAATGGGCCATCAGGGGTTCAGAGTAGCAGAAAAGAGGCGTTCATTGACTAATTATGGCGTTCATTACCTGGACCAGCGAACCAAATGCAATGAGGAAGTTTAGAAAATGTCTCTCAGACTGATGAGAAAGTATGCGGAATGAAGAGACGAATTCTCCATCCTGACTGCCCTACTCATTACCTGGACCAACGAAGCAAGGGAAATTGGTGATGGCCACCAGAAGAACATGAAGTAAAAATGGTCCGAAAAGAAGAATAAGTTGACCCTGCATAATAATGGCGTTCATAGCCTGGACCAATGTAACAATAAGGAAGTCATGAGTACGCCTCGCAGACTGTTGAAAGAACGGAGAGAGGAAGTCTCCATCCTGGGCTCCATGTAACATCTCATTGGAACCTATCAAGGTTGGGTTCATAGGTCAATAGCGGGTGGAGGATCAACGAATCCATGATCACGAAATTTTTTTTCACAGGAACACAAACGGAAAAAATCGGGTCCGACTTAGTACCGAAAGAGTAGGTTCATTGACCATTTGCCAGCCCGTTGTCATCGATGGGATCATCGAACCCACGATCATGGACGATTGGAGTGGAGAGATGGGGGGGGGGGGGGTACAGAAAGGAACTATTTCCTTTGTTTAGATGGTCAACCCCGGTGCACTCTTATCGGATCGTAGGGCCAAGGCTCAGCGGAATTGAATATGAATTGATTAATAGGAACAGTTCGGTTTCTCAAGCATTCAGTTTAGTGAACGAAAGAGGAGTCACCCACGAAAGTTGATGGTTGAATTTTGAATATGCGCGATTATTAATCTTTTTTCTTCCTTTCGATTCTATGTTTTTTCTAAGGAAATTTGCTGCGAGAGAAGGAGGAAAAAAATTAAAAGACCTGCGCGGGCGTGTTTGAATAGAAAAAAAAGGAAAAAGAGCTCTTTTCATTATCCGATTCCTGCACTTTTTCTAAGGGCCGATCGTTCTGATTCATTGCTTGTCACATTCGGTCACTTTCGCTCGCGCCGATCGAGCGAAACCAGCGCAAAAAAAAGCAAATCCCGCGCAGAGCCGGATGAAAAGGTATGAAGTTTGGAGCGGTTCAAAAAGCCGCCCCTCGTTTGGAAGGGAACCCATATCTCACGTATGAATTAGATAGCAACCGCCTATAATGCATTGCAAGATTACAATCAATTCTTGAGACCCTAAAGAACCGATGCTCGTTATACGGATCATTAATATTTCCACAACAACCTAGGGTTCTCGCTGCAAATCTCCTCCACTTTCACTTGCTTTGAACTACGGGCAAAGATCTCGTAGGGATACGTATCAAAGTGGGGATGTCGAACCGAATGAAAGTATCGAATAATAGCGATTTTATAAGAAACGTGTTCAAGATGAGATGAAAAGCTGATTCTCATTTCCCTATCTCGTTAATAATTCCATAATTATCTCTTTACCGCCGTGATGAAAGAAAAAAGGAAGAAATCGCGTAGCAAATGTCCTGTTCATGGCTCTTCCCGGGTTGAACCCTGCGCGCCAGAGGATGTTGTGATAAAAGGGTGAAGATAGGCTTGGAACGCAATATTTAGCTCGAAATTAGACGAAATCATTAAAATAGTTGCCAGTTAAAAATCCCTTTCTGGTTCGAAACAAGCTCTGGACTAGATCCACAATGGCGCCACAAGGGTGCTGTTCGAAAATGAGTCTTGGAGACAATCTAGACCAATGAAGACACAACCAAAGCAAAGCTCAATCTAGACCAATAAAGACACAACCAAAGCGATCGAAAATAAGAGCCGGTCATATGCTTGGTTCATTCCTTGGTTCCTCGTACATACCATGAGGTGCACTGGATGCGACAAGAATTGAGGAGTGTGCAATTGCTGGTCTAGAGGGCTCAAGGAATTTGAGATCGCAAGATCAGCAGTGAGTGCAATTCAATCAGCACTAACCACTACATGACGCAAAGTTAAACGCAAACTAGGGTTGGTTAAACGGTTGCGACATTGCAACGTTGCAATGGATTGGAGGGAGGGATGCAACGTTGCAACGAGAGAGTGAGGAGAGGGGGAGGGATGCAACGTTGCAATGGACGTTGCAACGTTGCAACGATTCGGTACCTTCCGAGCTCGGAAAACAGTTCCCGCATCAAATTTCACGGAAATTAATGTGCAAACGATAATTAAAAGCTTTTATCATCTCGATATTCCACTGATTTTATCACCACTGAGTGTTTTCAAAGAAAGTTCTGTGCAATGCTCAATTTTTGGTGGATATCTCAGCGGAAATGTAAATTGAGCAGCAAAGTAAAGCTGATTGAGTATTGTATGGTTGGAATAATTATCATTGCAGCATATTATAATCTCATTCACAAAAAATAGCGAAAGCTTCCGCGAGTCAGGCATATTGCCTTATGAAGCTTGGAGATGAGAAGCGCGTGCGCTCTAGTCGCGCCGGGTTGGGAAGAAGGGATAGAGGAGGAGGGGAGAGGAGGGCGAGGATTGCAACGTTGCAACGCCCATTGCAACGTTGCATCCCTCCCTCTCCCCTCTTTCTCTCGTTGCAACGTTGCAACCCCCCCCCCTCTATTGCAACGTTGCAAACACCGAATAGCCAACCCTAACGCAAACATTGCGAGCGAATAGCGAAAGGGGTAAGCTCTAAATAATGGACCCTCCAAGGATCGTTCTTTATGCGGCAAGTTACGTCCTTTTTGCCTAGTACTGGGGTGATCACTTTGCGTGGATATTCCCAACTGTCATGAATGCGAACACCACTAAACACAGTATGCCGGTACAGTACGCCGCTAAACACAGTAAAAATCATAACTTCTTTCAAAAAAATCTTAAAAATATGCGGTTTTTTGAGTTCTTCTCAGAAAAATCAGCACTTTTTTCTGAACTTTACTTCATTTGTGTGTCCGGGTCCCTTTAAAATGGGCTTTAAATTTAAAATTCAAAATAAATAATAATTTAATTAAAATTGCCTGTCAGCCTGCTCATTCTTGTAGTTACCACAACCTTATGTGCGTCTTTTATGCTAATGAAAGCATGCAGTAAAAGAGCCATCAACGGCATACAACAGGGGTCATTGCCGAGTCCTGTTGGCTCTTGTAGGCCAATCTACCGCGCTGGATTTGGGCCAGTTTCTTATCAATGTACGCGCAAAAACAAAGTAGGGAGAAGGAGATGAATTTCGCTTCCTTATTGGCCGAGTTCGACTTATCTTATCGCCCCTTTTTGCTGTTCATTCTTCTCCACTTCACCTCTCCTCTCTTTGCAGGAGCAAAGGAACACCCGATTGTTAGTGCGTCGCGTGATCTCCGTGAGCTTAGCGCGTGCTATTTCCGGGTTGGGCTGCAGAGAAATATCTTAATTTTGCAACGAGATATTGCGCCTAATGAAGAGTTGGAGGCACGTTTCAGAACCTGGATAAGTAACGTATGGTATACGTGGTCTGTGGTATTCCAAATCCAATTTGAGTGAAGTAACAAGTATTAGGAACACTGCATTATGAGTAGAGTCTCGAAAACAAATATTTTTCAAATTTCAGTTAGTTGAAATTGAATTGTTTTCGACTAGTTGAATTGAATAAACTGATTGAAATAGCATGTTTTCAACTAGTTGAAATAAATTCAACTAGTTGAAATGAACTCATTCTGACTCATCGATTGGCCTACAAGCGGTGAGAAGTGGTTGAGAGAGAGTGAGATCTACCACTCATCCGAACAGCTGTGGCGAGGAATGAGGGATTCGAATATTCGATTCCCTCATTTCAACTAGTTGATTTCCATTTCAACTAGTTGAAATGAACTTGTTTTCAACTAGTTGGGGCCTCCGGAGGACTAGCCCCCGGAGGGGGCTATAACGATATCTATGCTTAAAATTTCCTCTCTATGGTTTCAAGGATTTTAGTGTAATTAAGTGTGAACTTGAACACATTCACGAGATCATTGGAAGGTCATCAGCAAAAAGCACTCAGGTTAAGTTAAAGACGCGGATAGAAATTTCTTTATCTGACAGGTGGGATAACACATAAAATGAAGAGTCCGCTATCCCGTATTTCGAGCTCTACTTTTCGTACTCAGTGATCGATCAGAGAGAGAGAGAGATATTCCATTCAGTGATCTGTGCGCCCTTCCGCTATGCAGCATTTTGATCTGAGCTCGCCTTTGAATGAGGGATCGACCTTGGAGATTAACTAGTGCACTGCAAATATGTACAGTAGTGATCTTTAATCAAAACGAGATAAATTATCGAGAAAAAGCTATTTCCCCGGGGAATGAGAGAGAGAGCGCTCTTCTCATTTCGCACGCTCTCTCGCTCGTTGCCTGCATTTCAGGGTCAGTTGGCCTTCTCAGTTCAAACGAAAATTGAAAACATGGGAGTTTCGAAAGTGTTATCGGGTATCCACGACCTACCGAGCACTCAGTTAGCCTTCTTTAATACCTTTTTCTCGATAATTTATCTCATATTGATTAAAGATCACTACTGTACATATTTGCAGTGCACTAGTTAATCGCCAAGGTGCACAGTCGCCTGCGCATTATTAAATAAAAAACCCCAAAACAGCCATTATCTCAGCAGTTCCGTGACTTCTGATTGTGATCTAATTGGAGGATCGACAATTGACAATTCAGTTTAAAAAAATATCACCGGCAGAACCAGAAATAAAGTTCGCAGAAGAATTGTTAATCTCTGATGTACAGCTTTGTAATGTTTAATGCAAAGTTTGGAGTTCGTCTTGGATGAAGATCTGCCGTTACATTTGATTGGTGTCCTTCAAAAACATCGGTATCAATTCTTCATCTATCTGCTGTAAAACCCATCTTTTGAGCTTCTTCTAGCCGTGATGTTTTTGCGGAAAATGTTCAAGATCATTCGAAGGTCGGCTCCTGCAATTGATAGATCCAAAAAACTGAGCGGTATCCAAGCAGTTCGACGGAACTAACGTCTTGGACTTTCGCCTTAGAGGCTGTTCGACCGTGGCAATTGATAGGTGTGCTGCGCCTCTCTTCCACCCAATCTCTGTGCACACAAGAACGGCCATCCATGTCAAGCCGCTTCGCCGATGGGAAGGTGAGCTTATCGGCCCGCTGCTCTCCCCGATTCGCACACTCTCTCGCCTTCACTACCCATTCCTAGGGAAATAGTGGAAAAGTGAACGTAGCCGCTCCCCGTTTCTTCATTACCCTCACTCTTTTTCTGACAACAGAAAGGCATTGATCCATATTTGGATCAGATCCTGGGAAAGTGACACTATCTGCTTTAACCGACATGAGATAAGGCAAAGAGAAGAGACAAGAAGGGAAAGAGCGCGCGCTTTGTCCGCGCATTTTTTGGGTCCCGTTCTGCACGCTGCTTTCACTATCGTTATCCCTCCTTTCTCCGAAGTTCCTTTCTCCTCTTTGTCTCTCCCCAGTCAGAGTACGGAGAGAGTATGAAATGAGAGATGCATCCTCTCCCTACCTACAAGCACAAAGGATGCAAGTGAGAAGAATGGGAGGAGTGTGTCAAGGAAAGAACGGAGGGGTTTGTGAATTGAGGAGCAGGAAAATTTTTTGGTCTAATAAAAAATCACTGGGCGTCATGATCAGAAGAGGGGCTTCGCTAGATTCTGTGTTTCGGAGGTTCCTATCCCGAACGGACAACCCTACAAGGCTAATCATTAGCAACGCCCTTACCAGTGTCTGATAGTGCGCCTGACTTCATGCAATATCAGTGAATAATTGTATCTCTTCGTACTCAATCAACCGTGTGTTGTTGTTGTTTGTTGTCTCTTCTAGTTGTTGTAGATATACTCAGAGCCTCATTCACTGCAGTATTTATGGAGCTGCTCTAACTGTGCGCATCTTTGCATAAGCTAGCACAGCGCACTTTTACACGCATCCCATCGTCCTTTCGATCTTAGGGAGCGCGGCACACGATTACCTGCGGATCGTTAAAATCCCCCAGGTCGACTCTTTCTCAGGGATGAGTGGCTGGGGGAGTATAGTAAATACGCAATAGCTAGATGGGATCAATTTGGAGTGTAGGGTGATCTTAGAAAGCTAAAAGAGTGAATTTGAGGGGGGGGGAATAGGGAAACTGACAACCCCACACCAAACATTTAATGAGTTGAGGATGTCGGACAGGCATTGCACACATTGTTCCATTATAATGTTATTAGTTTTGAGAAACAAAATAGATGTCAAACGATATCACGGCGTCGAATGATGCAACATTCAAGGCAAAACAATTACATCAATGCAGAAATACATTCATGCAGAGTCGCAAATATTTTGATCTTAATGAATATTTTGACTAGATGTGATCTTGTCACTTTTCTTTATAGGTCCGAGATTTGATTCCGAGAGATGTAGGGGTGTAAACGGGTGTATTTGCAACAAGTTGATGTGGACTGAGCGTTTACTCCATTTTACCCAATGGACATGCTTGGCGCGTATTCTTTTTGGACACGCTTGGCTTGACAATAAGTACGCTGAGTTGCAAGAAAGTCGTACTATCACAACAGAAGATGAGAGGAGAGAATGAATGAAAGAAGAAAAGAAAGAAAGAATCAATTACATTTAGTACACACACACACCAATAATAAATCATATTTTTATTCTTGTTAAAAAAATAAATTGTTATTTCATTACAGTAATTCTTTCATTACAGTAATTTTCATTTAATAAATTGTTCCACCGCTAAGGGTGTATTTCCGGTTATTCATCGCATTTCGGTTTTTATCATTGTGTATCTCCGTAATTTCTAATAAGCGGAACATTCTGTTTCCAGCCATTTTCCCCGATTCGTCTAGAACTTTTAGGTGAATCCTCTCACTTTGTCTCATTTTAGTGACACTTTTGACCCATAGTTTAGGGACTATTTCCTAGAGATTTCTCGCGTTAATTTGGTTGTTGCATAAGGTTTAATTACGCAAGTTTGAGGTATTGCGGATAAACAGCGTGTGTAATACGTGTGAACGTGCAGGGCGCATCCTAAAACCTACAAGCTTGTTACTTTCATCGGGAATTGGGGAAGGAAGGGAGAGAGAGGATAGTTAGCTGCAGCGAGATTGTCGTCTTGTTCCCTCCTAAGACCAAGGACGGTGTCAGTTCAGAGTAACTCCTTTCATAATTCCCCATCCACTAATGCATATCGAATTAACTTCCTATGTCATCCTTCCCAACCGAAGATGGAATGTTTTATCGGTGCAACAAACTACAATAAGCGAACTATTTCAAACCCAACTTCTTTTACATATTTTGAACCTCAAAAGATGGTTGCGGTCATTGAACTGTAACAATTCACCATCCATAATTTCAAACGAGAATGAATCATCTCTCAGCAATCTGGACTCCTTTTCCCAAAATTCAATCGGTTTTTCGAATATTTTGACTGCTTTATCGCTTCTGTCGTAGATCAGCAGGGAAGATACGGTTTGCGTCATGTCGCGGAAGAATTTGTCTGAAAATATTGTTTTGATGAATGAGAAAAAAGAAAAAAAATTAACTTTTGGTATAAACCTCACCCATTCCCTTTTTATCCCATTTATCGACGCACAAAATCAAGTTCGAAGTTTTGTGCTGACGAGCAATTTCGAGAAGTATTTTTCTGAGATACATCTATTATATTTTTGGGAAAAGTCATGAAAATATTCATTCACCTCAATTTCAGATCACAATCCTTGTTGCAAACGACAAGATTCTCAATGGAAATGTCTCCGAGAGTTTTTCGAAAAGCATTCAACGCTTGCCGAAAGTTATTAGGCCAGGGTTTACTGTCCACGAATTGGGTGGCGTTAGTTAGACAGAGGCAATTAATTGAGCAGCATCTTTGAAATATGGGCACTAATCTTCTAATCTCCCTCCTTTCCTCTACGTAATGTGCTACGGACAGTATCACGCATACAAACACAGCTATCAAAAGGAGCACGATATGTGTTATGAGCCAGGGTAAAGATTCGAAGACGAAGCCTACTGACAGTCCGAAAAGATATGACAAAATGGGGTACACGCAAAACAGAAAACATGCTATGGTGGAGCAAATATTCTTGAGAATATTTATTGATGGCACTTGCAGCCTGGGAGAAGTGAATGCACATGGACTTTCCTGTAATTAACTTTTTCACTCTGACTTCCAGGATCGTCGAGGATTATGTCTCTATCAATAAACAGATAAATTTCTAAAGTAATCAATGAACAGATAAATTTCTAAAGTAATAAATTAACAATTTTTAAAGTAAAAGACAATAATTCAGTTAGTATCTTTGAAAACCTTTTTGGGAACAGTTAATCAATAAATTATAAATTATTACTCCAACACACCTTCCATCCGCGGCAAACCCTGCGTAAGCGGCAAATGTGATTGGGATTCTTGAGCTCCATGCGCACAGTGAAAGTCCCGATCTCATTGATGGAATTCGGAGACAGAGGGGCTGAAAGATAAGGATAGAGTAATCATGCACTCGGAATATATTTGCCTAGTAGAGAAGAGATGCATTCAACGCTGTTCCCTTCCATAACAGTATAGCATCGTATTTTGCGATTTAAAAAAATAATTTGATAAAAATGTCATACCTCCGGACCAAAATTCCACTGTTTCTATCATAGGATGATTTCGACGATTTGCGAGATATTCCAATACAATTTCGTTCCAGGTGCGAGAAATCTGAACTATTTTTTGGAAACTTTTGTGAGTTTAAGGAAGATGCGGCTCACTAATCGTAGTTTATCCACGGGTTCAGAGGCCGTTTCTGCGCACAATTTGACAATGATTTGAATAACATCGGGTGGAAGAGTAGTGAGAGTTCGAGAGGGTTTGAGCGAGGAATAGTTCACGTATTGTTGTCTTGTTTGGAGCAGGTAGTCCATGTAGTGTCGACCCATCTACTAGAATATATAACTGTCATGCTGGGAAAACACATAACGAAGAGCAATTTTATAAATTTTAACGCTATCGAAAGTTTGGGTGAATTGAGAATGTTTGCATCCATCGTGTTAGTGATAAGAGACTTTGTTTTGCTCATTCGCACGAGCGCTCTGATAAGAAATGTGGTTCGGCCTCTCATATTTCTGACTTTCTGCCATCATTTCAGCAAAACAGGTTACTGTTTTTTTTCTTTTCTCTGTATTTTGTCTATTATTTTTCTTGTATTGATCATATGTCGATTCACTTGTTTAATAATTTTATCTGGAATCGTTGTAACTGCGATTTTTGATGGGATTGGTGAGATTCAGGGATTAAACTATGTTACGAATCGTTTCTGATTTAGAAACTGTATTCAGCTCAAAGACCGTTTGAGCCAACGCAGTAATGTATCTAAATAATTAGTTTGTTTTATGAAACTTTTTCTATCTTTGTCCTTCAAAACCTCACTGAATGTCAGCGTGATCCAGATCCCAAATTATTTTTATGGCCAATCCACCGATTTCCACCGTTCCAATGCATTCGCGTATGATAGTGAATTCCCTTCCTCTGATGTTCGCGAGAAATGTTTCGTCAATGAAACCATTCCCATATCGTCTGAGGAACAATAGTTTCGCTAGATGCTCAACGTCGCTATTTTGTTCCATTTTCGACCCGTTTTCTGATGCCCACAAGACAATCAAAGACAGCCCAACAATTGCCATAGTAGTGTTGCAATGGGGCGCGTTGGTCTTTGGCTGAAATTGGTCTGATTGTAAATCCGAATAAAAAAAAGCGAATAAAGTTTCTGAAAACAACTACTACTAACACCACAGAACGAGGCAATTGTTGGCGATGCCGAATCATCCAAGCTACTCTGACAATGAGAAATGTAGCCAGTAGTGACCAGTGAGGTTCTGATTCTCCGCGAGAAATGATGAGACCGCGACCCGTTTTTCGAACTCTACTGCATTCTCCGGCTTCGTCCAATTTGGATAACTGAGATTTTGTAATCTCCAGGGATCCCCATTGAAAGCTCCCAAGATTTCGAACAACCTCGAAGATTTGCATAGGATAGAAATCCATCCCATAAAGGTTTAATCAAATGAATAATGCAAACGAAACACATCGATTACACTCAGATTATCAAAGCATTGACGGCATTGCCTCTGAGTTAACAGTCAGAGTGAGGTGCTTGGTATAATCTGTAGAGATTTTGAGCTGAATCTAAATATGGACATTAATGGATCTATATTTTCGGAATAACTTACATTTTTCTTGGCTTTAAAGTTGTTTTGAGTGTGATCGTTTAGTGGATAAGCTAGGCTGGAATAAGAAAAAAATATGACAAAAAATAGGTGTGCCCACTATTCGCTATCGTCCACATTTGTGGAAAATACTGTGATATTCCTCGCGGCGAATCCGGGGTTAGTTCTCATTTGTGTGACAGTCATGGAGATTTGAGAGATGTTTACAGCTGACAACAAGTTTTTTTGAGTCACTTTTCTTTTCCATAAAACAAGCGAGAATTTACATACCATCGGTAGGCAGGCGCACAAATATGTAGCAATATGCATAGCGTGAATCGTCAATATCGTACAGCTCGATGAGTTGTTCCTGCAAAACAAAAAAATATATAAAATAAAATATATTTTTACATATATTTTCAGTCGCAACCACTTCCCCGCCGCACATCGGCTTGACTCGCATATGGAAGAATTTCTGAAATTTCAATAAATTAAGTTTGTCAACGCAAAAATTTACCATTCCAACAACTTGGTCAATGCGTGGTCCGACTCGGAAAGCCAATTGAACCTGACAAATGTAATTAATGGTTAATTTTTGTTTGTGCACTTTCAATTTTCGTACCGTATCGGCAAACGTCTCAAACATATTGCTGCTGAATCCAAAATCGTCACAGAATTCATAATAAAAGTCTCTACTTCCGCACATCGGCCTCTCCCAGCCTCGGGCGTCACAGAATTTGTAGGTTGGACTGAAACTCAAGCAATTAATCGGGAACGACACCATCAAGGACCATACCCGATCAAAAGAAAGACCCAAGTCTGCGAAACCAAAGAATTTATTTGAATATTCAGCAGACAACTTCATAGAGCTTACCGTGTGAGTGCTTTGAAAACAAATTGCTCGTAGTCGATCGTACCACTGCAGTTTCCTGGTGGGATGGAGTAGTCTTCGGTGTGCTTAAGTTACCGCAATGATCATGCCACAAAATATCTATGCTACTTATTGTTGGAACAAAAAATGCACGGCATGCAGAGAGGAAGCCGAGAATAACAAATGGTAACAATATACGTGCATGCCTTAACAATATCGAAAGATGGATGCATCCCAGGAGGAGTCTTGATGGTCCATTCACATGAAGAATGTGCAGGGTAGGAAAGAGGGTAGCTATGCGGGAGCAGCACTTGGCGGTCAGCTTTTGAGACTGAAACTTTGTTGCTTTACAAATCAATTTTTCACACGCTGTACCGTGCACCACACCACCGCAAGAAAGATCGGTAGTGAAGGAAATATCAGCTTTGAAGAATTTCTCGATGTTGGCTAGTTCCTCATTCGCAATCTGACACCATTTTTATATTTTTCGGACAGAAATGCAGTTACAAACCTTAGTTTCGATCAGCATCTCATGTCCGGGCGATTTCACGATAAGTGGTTCGTTTATGGCAGAATATCGAATCTGAGAAAGAATATCATACCAAAAAACTTTTTACGAAACAGCTAACCAAAATTCTTGAATCAAGGCCATGAAAGTCCGCATCACCGCGTCGTGCATGGTGGCCATGAACCTGAACGAATTCTAAAAATATCTGGAAAAAATGTGGCTATCGCCTAAAAAAATAAATTTGAAAATACAATATTTTCGATTAAATATGAAGTCTTAAAAAATCAGCTCACCACAATGTAGTTTCCGTCCTCGTATTGCTTCTCGCATTTCGATGCATTACTCATGAACATCGTAATATTGGCCACGATTCGCTGTCCGAGAGGCGCCGTAATCCACCAGCGGCAGTACGTTGAGTTCTGTGCCAAATTAGGTTGTGCTTGTTAAAAAAACGGTTAATCGTTTCCTTATTTCACACATGATCAAGCACCAGAGTGCATCCAACCTTATGCATTGGATAATTTCCAGACCGTCCGACGATTTGGCCAGGAGTCGACAATTGCTGCCCATTTCGTTTTAATATTACTGTATTTTATGGCAAGTCAAAAACGGCTAATTTAAGAAAAAAAATGAAAAGCTTTCATACCTTCGTATTCCCAAGTAATCTCAAATTTGCGACGGTCGGATGCGTGCATTACAACATGCATAATTAGTAACGGGCCGTTGACACTCTGCAGACGCAACAGGATTACCCAAAATAATCAACAATATTATATCCTTCGTATTCATCATCATTATCATTATCACAATAATCGGAAGTAAGCACTTGGGCATCGATAAGTTCCGTATGGGAGCTGCAGATTGGCTTATCTGAAGGCGCAGCAGCAACATCCCCGTTAGCGTTTCGCACTCTAGCTTGACCATTGGCGCGCTGAAAGGATTTGGAGAGACATTTCTTATTTTGAAAATATCTAAAGAAAACAGTTTCACGTGTAGAAAGTCGACCGTGTAACCGTAGCATGCCGACACGTTTGTGTTTCTGGTTTCAGAGATCTGAAAATATTTCATCGTCTTCGACGTTTCACCATTTTTTCAACTGTCTTTTTATATTTACCTCAACCAATTCTTGAGGGAACGTTGCCTTCACACGAGCACCATCGAAGAAACTGATTCGCCACGAACACTTCCTTAATATCATCAAATGCTATCGTGAAATTATTTTCCGTTCCACTCGTAGTTGCCCTTTGACTACCGTTCGATGGGCGGAGTTAGGAAGAGGCCGGGAGGAGGCTAGTGATCTACCTGCTCTCCTCCGCCCTACCTCTTCCCTTCCTCTCTCTTCCAGACAATCAATACGCTAACCAGCACATTGAGATTGCTGAGCAGTTGAAACGCACGATAGAAGAATTTGAAATCCTGCAAGAATGCCAACTATGCGGTAGTCGAGAAATACTACAAAATAGGCGAATTCTATCCTAACCTTGTCGTGGGATCGCCGTCGTGAAATTCGGGAGCTTTGATCGTTCCGGATGGAGCGAACATAATATTGTGGCAATCTGAGCATGAGGTTGTGGGCTTCATTCCCCACTCCCCACTAAAGTTCTGGTCTGTCAGACCTGACCGCTTTCTAACGATACATTGCTTCTATAAACCTTCCATATCCATAGAGTGGGGACAAAAAGCGATTCAGATAGGCTTTTCTCAATAGTAATAGACGCTATCAACCCATACCAAGATCGAATGTTGCCTTGAAACCACGATACGTTGGAGACTGTTGAACGTAACGTATCGTCATCGAGCCATTCTTCGGCTCAACGGGCCCTGAATATTTTATTATTTTAAATGTGAAATGTGAATTTTGGAAAAACTCACAAACAGGTTTGCTACACACGACTTTGTGAAGGTTCTCACGCGACACGGAGTTGCCATGATAGAACTGAAATATCGACAAGCTAGCAATCGACCGTACCGGCAAACCTAACTAAAATGAAATATGGTTTAAGAGACGAAAAGAATAGAGAAACTGCTAGGAATAAACTAAATTTGAAGACTTCCTAAAGAAAAAAAAACGTTTTACGATGGTGAGATCGCTTTACCGTCTTACCTTCACCGTTATCAAAAAAAATCAAAAAGTTGTTAAATCCGTTCACTATACAATCGCTAACAATAAGTGAAAAGTGATACACCTCAAGGTAGAGTTCGTAATATCTTCATTTTTCGCGCTCTCTCACCGGTCAGAGTGACGAGAGAGCACGCGGAATGAAGAGACCCGTATTTCCAACTCTACCTCAAGGCGGTTAGGAGCGCGGATTCCGCACTTCTTCTTTCCTTCCGTATATTTCTCTATGTTCTTCTCGTACTCCTTCTCACCGTCCATCTCCTCGATAATGAATGTGATGCCATAGCCTGGACAATGACTCTGTTAATCTTGCTCGAGTTCTCTCCACACAATTCGAATGGTTGTGGTATGTCACAAACAGGCAAAAGTTTTTTATCCAAGCAAGGCAATAGAGAAGTAATCACCAGGTCCTTCCGGGGCAACAATAGTCCACACACATTCGACAACCTCATCAGAAGCGTTCGGATACTGTGGACTGGATATCACTCCGGTATGCTTGTTGATAATTCCTCCACAGCCTGATAAGTCTTTCAGTTTTGAACGCAGAAGGGCTGTCTGGAGGTGAATTCGTTGTCAAGCAAACCTTTAGTAGCCTCTGCAGCATTGAAAAGCGACAATTGAAGGAAGATATAGAGTACCCAGCTCATTACCACTCTAGTTTTTCAGTGGCTGAAGGTGTCTCGATAAACTGAATAACAAGAGATAAACTGAATAACTAGAGAGAGACGAAAAACGATCTCTTTATTTCGCAAACTATCTCATTAGTAACGAAAGAGCTGCAATAAGAATATGCGATACGAGGAGTCACATTTTTTTCTTTCCTGCCAAATGTAAACTGAGTGTGTGCGCACAGCACTCACGAGGCTAATGTTTATGCTGGATGTGATGTTGATCTATCGATGATCAGACTAGAATGGAGCGTGTTTCGGATTTTTGTTTAATTTTAAAACATATTGATATTCACAAAGCCTTAATTTAATATTTTCTTCACTCGACCGATTCATATTTTCGACCGCATATCACGCCTGTCACGAGAGAATCGAGCTAGAATGGATTTTTTTGGGATTTGAGCGAAATTCCTAAAATGAGTTAACATCAGTTTTAGGCACCTCTAGGCATGTCCTAACATTACCCAAAGTCCCATTGTGCAGAATTCATTTTGGAGCTCCCTACACCGGGTTGGTATCCTGGATCCCCAACTTTAACAGTTAATATCTCCGTTCTAGTGCATTTTTGCGATAAATTGTTCTAAGATTAACCCCGGCTAATTTTTGATGCTCTTTTGATCTGTCCCGGTTAGAAGTCATGAGAGTGTCTTTTTTACTCCATCATTCCACACCGACACCGCGCACTTCTGCGAGCGCGGAATGGAATGAACAAATCCTTTTCGATTTTCAGTTGTGTTTCACTATAACATACTTCAGAAAAATCACTAGAATGATCGTGAAACACATCCGAAAGTAAAAGTGAACGACTCATTCCATTCCGCGCTCGCAGAAGTGCGCTGTGTCGGTGTGGAATGATGGAGTAAAAAAGACTTCAAATGATCGGGAAACTTTCAAGGGAACGATACGTCTCCATGACTTTATATTTTCTGTAAGCCACTCATTCGAAAGATCTTGACGAGATGTACAACATAGTTTTAACTGGGCTCCCTCGAATCGGCCATTTTTGAGTTATGCCTCATAGAGTGTACCACCGCCCAGCGGCACGCTCATGGCTTCTAACCGGGACAGATCAAAAGAGCATCAAAAATTAGCCGGGGTTAATCTTAGAACAATTTATCGCAAAAATGCACTAGAACGGAGATATTAACTGTTAAAGTTGGGGATCCAGGATACCAACCCGGTGTAGGGAGCTCCAAAATGAATTCTGCACAATGGGACTTTGGGTAATGTTAGGACATGCCTAGAGGTGCCTAAAACTCATGTTAACTCATTTTAGGAATGTCGCTCAAATCCCACCCCCAGCTCGATTTTCTCGTGACCGGCGTGATATTTGTTGAAAAAAAACAGATCCTTTCCAAAGAGCATAGTGAACTTTAAAAAGATATTAGTATTACACCATATAATCGGGCAAATGTGCAAAGCACCATTGTCTCTATCTGGGAAATGGATAAGAAAGAGCCCCCTGTGGCATTAGAAACATACACTCATAAGAGAACTTCATTGTCTTCTATTTTCTTCAACCTGACGTGAAGTGTACAGACAAAAGTGCCCTCTGGCATTGGCAGTAAATGGTAACAGACACCAAATGAAGATCAATTACAGAACTGCCACTGGGTATGCGTCGCTGCACCCTCTGTTCTGCTCCCAGTCCCCTATCAATTTCTCCCCTTTCGGCGTTCGTATTTCACAGAGCGGCTCGTCTTTGTTCTTCATTGTTCACATCTTGTGAGCGGTAGTCTCCTGATTCAAACTCCACTTTGAACTTGAAAAGTTTCAATCAGCCATAATCTCAGCTTTGAAATGATGGTAATCAAGCGGACCATATATCTTCTCGTTATTATTTTATTCTGTTTTGCTCACGTAGCGTCGAAATCTGTCGAAGGTAAGATATCAATCCGTTTCTTTTCCCGAATATTCTTTTTTTCAGAAACGACAGAAAACCAGGATTCCGAATACCTAACTGAGGACACCGGGCTCTACGCTATCGCCGTTAGAATTGAAACGTACCCAGTTGTCTTCTTCCTTCACCTCGAATCCTACTTGGATGAGCTCTCAACCGTGCTCAATCGGACAGTTTCCGTACTAAGAAGCGACGGAATCGATCAGATATTTGCTGTAGTCAATGGAGTATACACACCGATAACAAAGGTTAGACTTAAATTATATGAAAATATTAAAAATGTTCGTGCAGGAGTCAGTCTTCAATAATGCTTCTAAGATCGAGATGTTGATTGGAGTTAACCCGGCAGTTTGCGATGGAAGTTGCTACTCCGATGAAACGCGCCTTTGCGAGATGATTTATCGGGCTAGAGAGGTATTTTCAACACTTTATGCATTATTAAACAGATTTATCATCCAGATATCAAGGCATGAGCCTGCAGGAAGAAACATCGTTAGGGAGGGGATTGGGATCTTCGTGCTCAGTGTCAAAGGGTCAAGGGATGGTATCTTCTTAGCTGTTTGTTGTCGGTGGCCCGTCGCGCGTACAAGTCGATGTTAGTCGATGGCTTGAGTCCAGAAGTAGATCATCCAGCCGCCGAAGTCCTGACTTGCGTGATATTATGTTACACATTTTATGTGCTGGACAAAAGTGTATTTATCTAGGGGGCCACAACGCAGATAGCCGATTTATCGCATTGGGGCCAAATTTATGTCTAAACTGTTCCTTGTGACCCGAATAACATCATACTTTTGGCCGTTTGTCGATATCTTGTCTCTGAGCTGCGCTACAGCCCGAAAAGTACGCGCGACACGCACTGTTGTGGAGGAGGAAAAAAGAGAGACGAGATGGAGAGGGGGCGGAGCCTATTTCTAACTCATTCCCAAAATTGGGAGGCAAGAGCTTCGCCAAGTCGTGAGAGACAATTCAAGGGAGAAATTGGTTCTTATCCGGGCAGAGCGTGTGCTAGTCACGACGGGTCAGAAACAGCAGAGAGAGCGAGGCGGAGGGAGAAGGGAAGGGGCTCGACTCTCGCCTCTCTCCCCTCATTTGACTAGCCCCGTCCCCGTTCACACTGTGTTTAGCGCTAATCGGAATCGGAAAAATACAGGCGTACTGAAACCTTTAAAAAAGAAACACAAGATAGGGAAAGTTGATAAAATTCTATTATTTCTCTAAAAATCCTAAAATATTCCATTTAGTCAGAAAATAATCCGCGCATCCTTGCTCAGCGTTAAGCAGTTAAGAGTCGCCAGAGAGAGAAGAGCCATGAATATGGTCATACTCTACCACGGTGACCAACCGGCTTGGTAGAGGAAACGAGAGACGGAGCGCAAATGCGAACCGACCGGCAGGTAATCGAGCGCCGCACTCGAAAATGCGCGGAAAAGGAAATGGTTTTAGTTGCACAAGATCGCGAATGACGACAATTGGAAGTGGAGCCGATCTGTGATCGAATGGTTCCCGACAAGAAAAAGAAGAAGAGGTCGACCAATGACTAGATGGAGCGATATCTTCCGCAAGACTGTTGGCCCGAACTTTCTCAACGAAGCAAGAAAAGCCAGTTGGAATGCCATGCACATCAGAGCTCTCACCTAACCCGACCTCTTGATAAATGTGTAATAATCGTAATCGTAGTCAGAAAAATCACTATCCGAAAAGAATTATCCCACTAAAACCTACCAAAAAGGCCTCTTCCCTTCCTTTGTTCTCAATTTTGATCACCTCAATGATGATATTCAATTTTCGGATATTGCTCAATCGATAGGGGTTGCCAGTAGCTATCCAGAGCAGTTTCGAGCTAGTGATTCGGTTTAGAATGAGCTTTGTGTTTTTGTTTCGCGTTTTTTCGCGAAATCGTGTCAGAGCAAAGTGGGCGGGGCTATATTTATCAACATTATCAGTAACCATCATTATCAGTAACTTTCTTTGTTCATGTTCTTCTGAGACAGTATTGAGTGTGTTAAAGGCGATGCTGACAACATTACTTTTTCAGACCTTCCACACCCTCGAAGTCTACGGTAATCGCGAGGAGAACACTCCTTACCGTCCGTTACTACTATTACCTCAACCATCACCTCCTCAATCATCGTCATCCATCTCGCCTACCGTAATAATCGCTTCGGTTGTTGGGATGATTGTCCTTATGATGATAATTGCGATCATTCTGCTGCTAAGTCAGGTAAGGCCCTTTTTTCTTCGTGAGATAAGTGGAGAGGGTGTGAGAATGATAAGATGGAATACTATGTGAGAGAGTGAATTTCGATAAGTGCCCGTTTACTATGTCTCTGTTGTACCACACTAGTAACTACAATTTAAAATATATAAACACATATGTAAATATATTTCAGAGGTTACTCACCCCTAAACAACCACCTAACCCAATCGCCCCTACCGCCCCTGAAGAAGAATTCGAACCGAGAAGAGACCGTTTGGTTTCGTTCAACGTCTGAAGCGCATTTTGTGAAACTGAATTCGTCATGGAAACAAATCACTAAATCTGACAGCAAATGAACCCGTTGAATTTTTCACCTTTGTCATAGTAGAAATCAAAATCACTCAGGATTGTTGTTGTTACTGCGTTGTTGTAACTGTGTGATAAATATTTGAAAATTTTTTTTGCTCATACAGTCCATTTTTACAGTTTCCAAGCATGTTTTGGCGGGAAGTCGTGAGCTGTGCAGTAATAGAACACCACCGCGAGTCTTTAAAACGTGATTTCAGTAATCGGTAACGCAGTCGAATTTGTTGTCTCAACAGTTTATCAGCTGTCTTTCTATTTTTTTCTGCACAGTCACCGTTCAAGGCATGATTACGTTTATTATTTTGAACGATATTAAAATGTACATATTTAGCCACCTCGCTCCAATGTCGTTGGGATTTCGCGAGAGACACTTTTTCTTACAAGCAATTATATCACGCAATCGTAACCACAATTTTTTCAAGACACACTATTGTCGGATCCATTCAAGGGCCCATATTACGTTTCCGTTCGCGTCGACTATCCACCGTCCGTTGTCTATCCCCATCTTTCGCTCTATCTCGCGAAGATTTCGGAAGCTATGATGCGCAGGTTAACGGTCGATAATTCGACGAATTCATCTATGTGGCTAGCCTAATCTGAAGGATTTGAACACGAGAAAAGGCAGCAAAACAACGAACGAGCGATCTGGCGGCCCTCCCTCTGACATTTGCCTGGCAAGCAGTTGGACTCCGTTTCAAGCACAACTCCTGTTTCGTAGTTTGACGAATTGCATTGGCGTGCCTCCTGAAAAGACAAAAAAAATGAAGATGAATATGTAGAGAGTAGTAGGACCTCCTGCGTGACCAGCACTAGCTCATCTTTCCCTGTTATGGCATATATCTCTTGAGTCTGGCCGCATCTAGAAGCGATCACCGGACGCTTGATAGCTTCCGAAATCTTCGCGAGATAGAGCGAAAGATGGGGATAGACAACGGACGGTGGATAGTCGACGCGAACGGAAACGTAATATGGGCCCTTGAATGGATCCGACAATAGTGTGTCTTGAAAAAATTGTGGTTACGATTGCGTGATATAATTGCTTGTAAGAAAAAGTGTCTCTCGCGAAATCCCAACGACATTGGAGCGAGGTGGCTAAATATGTACATTTTAATATCGTTCAAAATAATAAACGTAATCATGCCTTGAACGGTGACTGTGCAGAAAAAAATAGAAAGACAGCTGATAAACTGTTGAGACAACAAATTCGACTGCGTTACCGATTACTGAAATCACGTTTTAAAGACTCGCGGTGGTGTTCTATTACTGCACAGCTCACGACTTCCCGCCAAAACATGCTTGGAAACTGTAAAAATGGACTGTATGAGCAAAAAAAATTTTCAAATATTTATCACACAGTTACAACAACGCAGTAACAACAACAATCCTGAGTGATTTTGATTTCTACTATGACAAAGGTGAAAAATTCAACGGGTTCATTTGCTGTCAGATTTAGTGATTTGTTTCCATGACGAATTCAGTTTCACAAAATGCGCTTCAGACGTTGAACGAAACCAAACGGTCTCTTCTCGGTTCGAATTCTTCTTCAGGGGCGGTAGGGGCGATTGGGTTAGGTGGTTGTTTAGGGGTGAGTAACCTCTGAAATATATTTACATATGTGTTTATATATTTTAAATTGTAGTTACTAGTGTGGTACAACAGAGACATAGTAAACGGGCACTTATCGAAATTCACTCTCTCACATAGTATTCCATCTTATCATTCTCACACCCTCTCCACTTATCTCACGAAGAAAAAAGGGCCTTACCTGACTTAGCAGCAGAATGATCGCAATTATCATCATAAGGACAATCATCCCAACAACCGAAGCGATTATTACGGTAGGCGAGATGGATGACGATGATTGAGGAGGTGATGGTTGAGGTAATAGTAGTAACGGACGGTAAGGAGTGTTCTCCTCGCGATTACCGTAGACTTCGAGGGTGTGGAAGGTCTGAAAAAGTAATGTTGTCAGCATCGCCTTTAACACACTCAATACTGTCTCAGAAGAACATGAACAAAGAAAGTTACTGATAATGATGGTTACTGATAATGTTGATAAATATAGCCCCGCCCACTTTGCTCTGACACGATTTCGCGAAAAAACGCGAAACAAAAACACAAAGCTCATTCTAAACCGAATCACTAGCTCTCGAAACTGCTCTGGATAGCTACTGGCAACCCCTATCGATTGAGCAATATCCGAAAATTGAATATCATCATTGAGGTGATCAAAATTGAGAACAAAGGAAGGGAAGAGGCCTTTTTGGTAGGTTTTAGTGGGATAATTCTTTTCGGATAGTGATTTTTCTGACTACGATTACGATTATTACACATTTATCAAGAGGTCGGGTTAGGTGAGAGCTCTGATGTGCATGGCATTCCAACTGGCTTTTCTTGCTTCGTTGAGAAAGTTCGGGCCAACAGTCTTGCGGAAGATATCGCTCCATCTAGTCATTGGTCGACCTCTTCTTCTTTTTCTTGTCGGGAACCATTCGATCACAGATCGGCTCCACTTCCAATTGTCGTCATTCGCGATCTTGTGCAACTAAAACCATTTCCTTTTCCGCGCATTTTCGAGTGCGGCGCTCGATTACCTGCCGGTCGGTTCGCATTTGCGCTCCGTCTCTCGTTTCCTCTACCAAGCCGGTTGGTCACCGTGGTAGAGTATGACCATATTCATGGCTCTTCTCTCTCTGGCGACTCTTAACTGCTTAACGCTGAGCAAGGATGCGCGGATTATTTTCTGACTAAATGGAATATTTTAGGATTTTTAGAGAAATAATAGAATTTTATCAACTTTCCCTATCTTGTGTTTCTTTTTTAAAGGTTTCAGTACGCCTGTATTTTTCCGATTCCGATTAGCGCTAAACACAGTGTGAACGGGGACGGGGCTAGTCAAATGAGGGGAGAGAGGCGAGAGTCGAGCCCCTTCCCTTCTCCCTCCGCCTCGCTCTCTCTGCTGTTTCTGACCCGTCGTGACTAGCACACGCTCTGCCCGGATAAGAACCAATTTCTCCCTTGAATTGTCTCTCACGACTTGGCGAAGCTCTTGCCTCCCAATTTTGGGAATGAGTTAGAAATAGGCTCCGCCCCCTCTCCATCTCGTCTCTCTTTTTTCCTCCTCCACAACAGTGCGTGTCGCGCGTACTTTTCGGGCTGTAGCGCAGCTCAGAGACAAGATATCGACAAACGGCCAAAAGTATGATGTTATTCGGGTCACAAGGAACAGTTTAGACATAAATTTGGCCCCAATGCGATAAATCGGCTATCTGCGTTGTGGCCCCCTAGATAAATACACTTTTGTCCAGCACATAAAATGTGTAACATAATATCACGCAAGTCAGGACTTCGGCGGCTGGATGATCTACTTCTGGACTCAAGCCATCGACTAACATCGACTTGTACGCGCGACGGGCCACCGACAACAAACAGCTAAGAAGATACCATCCCTTGAACCGTAACTGCCAGTTCTATCGCTACTACTCTCTCCAAGACCACTAATCTGTATTTGATCCTTATTAGCATCTTGGCTCGATACCTGTGAACCCCTAATTATGTAAATGTGAATAATTGAATAAAGGTACTGTTCAGTTGTGATCTGATGCAATGAGGCAAGCCGGATGGTGAAACAAGAGGGTTTGGGGGGAAAACGCAATATGAGGCTGGTTGCCTAGGAATCGAACAATGTGCTGTAGTGAGTGGAACAGTGTTCGAAAATGTGGTAGGAGAATGTTCTCGAGGATGCTGATCATCGCCAATTTCATTTTGCATTATCTTGATCAGCTGAGCCATAGAAAATGCAACGTAAAAAATATGTTTCACAACTTCGCGAAACGCATACAAGTTCTGCATGGGTGATAATTTCCGGTTGAAATGCTACTAATAAATTAGTTAATGATTTAGCGTTGTGTAAATAACGACGCAGGTCACGGGAGTTCCTCAAGCATCAGTACGAATATGGCTAATGAGACAAGACACACTCTTCATTCCTATTCGTCTTTTGAGAGTTAGAGGAGCGAGATAGCACAGAAAAACACGAGCGCTTCCCATTTGAAGTGTTTATGTGCAAGGAGATGAAATAAGAAGTCAGTTGATGGAAACTGAGTCTCCTGAATAGCTGAATCGAGATTCTTTCCCACTTTCTGCCTCAGTTTCATACTTATTGTATTCTTCATTATGCATATTTTTGTTTAGATAGTCCAACAGAGATGAACCCGGAAGAGATCTTGATCAGAGAACAGCTGTATCACGAACGTGAGCTTTCCGTTTTACAAATCTTGTATTTCAAACGCACGATTCATTTCAGGCAAAGATCGCGTGTTTGAAGTACTCTCCAAATGTAATGAGACCATGCTCTCGGCCAAGAGATACTACATTCTATCCGCTGAGTACATCGACAAGATTGATCGATTGGATAATGATGAGGAGTCGACAACATTCAGTGAGTCTACAGGCACTCTTGAAAGGCTTCTCTGAAATTAGCAAACTTTTACCGAGAATTCTGTGTTAGAATTTTACTAAATGCAGAGTCGGCATTCGAGGACCTCAAGGAAAAATTCGAGGGACTGCGTTTCCTGATTGCTCAGCACAATTATCCCTTTCTCGAGAAGGTGCATAATTTCGCAATGAAGTCACAAAATTCCCCGGTCTGTACCTACTGAAATTAAATCGAATTTATTATAATTATTTGACAGGTCCTGACAGCCGAGGAATTCGCTTCTTATATGACGGAAGCGGAGCGCAATATCAAGGTAATTTTTTTATTGAATCTAAATATTTTTTCGTGCGATTATTTCAATTCCTCGTGAAAAATCGAGAAGTGGAGCTAAAACGAACGATATTTAATGTTTTCAGCTCGTCGACTCGGTGCTCGAGGAGCAAATGGAGATGCGCGAAAAAGAGTACGCTGATCTTGTCAAGGAACTCAAGAATCAGAGAAGCACTTCCCGAATGCCCGAGGGAGCCGCAACATTCCTGGAGAGCCTTGCGAATTTGAGCATTCAGTGATTTCCTCAAATTCTTCGCAAATTTCAAAACAATGACATCACCTCACTCTCTTATCATACCTCAATGCACAGAAACCATCCCCAGGAGTACATTGATCACTAACAATCCCATGAAAAAATATGTTTCTCAGGTTCGCATAATTGTTAGTTGGCTCGCATAAATATTCCTATCACGATTATGTTTCATGGATCACTGAAAACATTGTGAGGCCTGAGATAGCTACGAAGTGTGAACATAGAAAATTAATTAATCATTCAAAAGCTTTTCACGAATATCTTCGATCATCGAAACAGAGTTTGCTCACGAAACCAACTATTCGTCCGAGGATAGATCGTCAGAGCGGCGGGCACATCTTATCGTGACATTATTTTCCATTCCACGCGTAGCTGACCTTTGACGAACTGAGTGGAGGGAGGAGGGAGGAAGAGGCCGGGAGGAGGCTAGTGATCTACCTGCTCTCCTCTCCCCTACCTCTTCCCTTCCTCTCTCTCCCAAACAATCAATACGCTAACCAGCACATTGAGTTTGCTGAGCATTTGAAATGCACGATATAAGGACACGATCCATGCCTGTATTCTGCTCCGTGTCATCAGTTATTGTCTGTTCATAACAAAAAAAAAACCAACCATAGAATGCTCACACACTTATCTTCGCGCGTTCTTATTCCAATCATAGTATTTGCTGTGCAACCGTATCCCCTTGTCTGCCTAATGACTAGAACATGCTAGAAAGCCTGATATGATAAGATATGATACTGATAAGGAGATGCTCCTTATCGATTGCGTCAGAGAGGCGGGGCAGGCTTATCAATGCGCGACGCGTCACGCGTGCGCTTGCGCGAGGCCCGAATGCCAGTCAGATGCCAGTGTCGCCTTCCCTGAGCGCCTCGTTTTTTTAGCTCTGTTGTTGCGATTAAAAACTCTGTTCATTTGATTTTGTCGACACTCTTATCGCGAGCTTTAGTATTTTTTTTCTATTCCGATAGTTTCCGATTCCGATGATTCACGGAATCGGGACTATCGGAATAGAATTCTTCTCTCTGCTCTATCTCTCGTTCTCATCTCTTCATGCGTCAGCTGCGCCTACAGCAAATAATCAATGTAATTATTTGATATGTGGGTCGTATATATTAATTCCATTTTGAGACAACAATTGCCGTTGGGGTAGATTTGCTGGCTACTCTTCCGAGCCGGATTGGAATGATGTAAGTATTTCGAAATCTGGTTGCAATTTCAAACGACGCATTTCAGGGTCCGTTTACTGTGAGTGTTCTCCTCGATCGCCCTCCGAAAGTCGTCTATCCGAGAATTCCTAATTCTTAATCGAGTTGTCCATAGTACTCGATCGAAATGTGTCACTGTATCAGTGCAAGGGCGTTGATGAAATCTATGCCAGCTTAAAGGAAAATAGATATCTAATCATTTCTAGCAGTGTTGAGACGTCCCATCACCACCACCACCACTCTGCGGCCTCCAATCAACTCTCCACTATCCGGCTTATTTTTCCTATTCTCAGTTGCGCTCATTGCATGCATCTGTTGCTGCATGTGTTGTTGTGCTGTTTGTGAAAAGGTGATCTTATGGCTATTCCCGCAGTCTATCTGACAAATTACTTGAAATGTTTTTTTCTTCAGAAACGTCACCCTCGCCGAGTTTGAAGAGGTCCGTCGTGTCGTACCGGTCGACGCTCATCACCGAATGGAATCTACTCGTAAGAACGCTGCTCCTGGGAACTCGGGCCGTCAAGAGAGAGACGCCCGCGAGCAGAAGACACGCGGCGTAGAATAATAATGACATCTACGATTTGGCGATTGCATTAATGTTAGAACACGATTACTGATTCCCACTGGTTCCTTGTTCCTTTGTTGTATGACCATATAGCATTTTTTAACCTGGCCATAACAATGATGATGTCAACTATGATCTTCGCAGTGTTATTTGCTTTTGCTATCAATCATATCATATCAAGCTTTACTTTTTTTTCATAAATATTTGTATGCTTCAAATATAATATTCGGATAAAATGCTACTCGGCACACACGTCGTTCTTCATGAATCCCTTATCCGAAGCGATCATGAAACGAATTCTAAGAGACCTCATTCTCCCGCACTAAAACTTCTCGATTGTGTTCTTCGGGCCACAAAAACAAGTAAAGCACGTGGTATCAGCCGAATGAACCCGAGATACCGGGATCCATTTTCTCCTTCCTCTCCACCCATCACCTCACCCTAAAACTCTTCTCTATTGTATTCTTCGGGTCACAAACTCCTGACAATAGAAAGGCGGGAGCAAGTGGGGATAAAAGAAGATGGGGGGGATAATCATAGTCTACAGACGAGAGTCATTCACAGGTAAAGAGTGACCTTGGCCCGAGCGGCACACTAGCATGAGAGGCCAGTGTGTCTGTTTTCGCCTCCCCCTCAGGGTGGAGTAGCGCATCTCGGTCTTTCGCGTACCTTCTTCATGTTTCCCAAATTGTCGTTCACAGCCGAGGCCCTTCAGGAGAGAAACACCTGCCCGAGAGAGCCCAGGCAATAAGTGGACATCCCCTCTTCAATTCCCTCCCCACACCGCCTTGCATTGCTGACAGTTTCCTTCAACCTTTTGAGTTCTTCGAAGCGTTTTTTCCTTCGCAAAAGATCTTTGATCTGATCGCCTTTGCCTATGCGTCTCACTTTGATTTTGACTTCTCGTAATCTACTGGAGACAAACTGCTGGGTTTTTTCACTGCTGACAGTAGTAATCCGTCCCTCTCGCACGCGTTGGCATTCTTGTTCAGCACCCGGATATGATTCGATAATGGCAAATAGAGGCACGCGTTGGGTACAGATTGCTGAACCCAGCCGAGTAACTATCAATGTCCCTACAGACAGACATGACAATTTAGTGCCGAGATACTAACAACAGAAACTATCCAAAATGTATTTTTGCAATCTCGTTTTGTGATTTTCTCCATTTTTCGATGCTCGCTACGGATACAATGAGGTTTACTTTCAGGAGCCATGCATCGGCTATTCGTCTTATTGCTACCGATTTGCTTGTTATCGATAACTGAGGGCATTCGGGTGACCACTCGTGAGTTATTCTTCTATTTTTCGCTAGATTTTTCAATAGAAATTCACCTCAAATCGGATTTATTATCGAAAATGCCTTGAAAAAAAGAAAATAAAGAACATTTTCTACAGGCGACTGCGAGATCTCGGGCAAGTGCCGAAACTGCGGGGATGGTCGATATTCATACTACAGATGCGCGAGCCAGGTGAGCTTATTTCTGATTTGGACTTCCTTTTCCCTTCCTGTGTTTTCGTTCCAGCTTTATCTTTTTTCTTCAAATTTGGTTCTCGCCTCGGAAAAGTCCAGTGAATCAGTGAAATAATTGTCGCCCCGTGAAAGCACCAAATTGGGAAAATATTGTGTTTTTTGCTACTCGTCCACCCGTATTGTTTTTCGGTTGGCTGAGTTGTATATATCGAAGCAGTGAAACTCATTTCAACTCTATCTCGGAAGCAAAGTGATTTTTTTCATTTCACAGATGTATTTTCAGGCCGACTGTTTCCCGGGCGAAAACTGCGGCGGCAGCGGCTTCTGCTGTCCTAACTCAGCGACTTTCCCGATTGTTCAGTCAAGCTTCCAGAGTGAGCAGATTGATCTTTGATCTTTATTTTCTGATCTTTGAACTTCTTCTGATTTCATTCATTCCTGTTATTTGATCTCTATTCTTTACCCTCTGATCTCTGATCCTTGCTTCGCACCGCTACGCTTTCGCTCCCTCCTAACCCCCGCTTCTCTCGCTCTAGACGAAGAAGCCTCAGCGACGTCCGCCCCATCGGCTACCGTAATCCCGGCGAGTACGGGAAGGTGTCCGGACGGTCATGCCCATGATTCGGCCTGCCAGAGGACGGAGGACTGCCCCGGGCGGCACCTGTGTGTGGAGGGCAAATGCTGTGCAGGTGGGCCCCACTTTTTCGATCTTTTTATGGAGGAAAAGGGGACGGTCTCTCGAATCCGCATCCTGTTTCACTGCCATTTTCTGCCACATTTATGAGAAAAAGAGGCTCTCAATTCCGCGCGCTCTCTCGGCCCTCTGACTGGCGAAACAGCCTCAATTTCTGCTCACATTAACGGGGGACACGACAAGCGCTCTCTCGATTTCAGTTAGACTCTCGCCCGCGATTAGGAAAGAGTGCTCTCAGAAATGGATGACGAATGGGTTCCGAGCGGGCTTAGCCTGTCCGAAGGGGGCTGAGCTCGAGAAATGACTGTGACCTTGACAGAAAGAAGTCCATTTAGTCCATTCGAGAGGGGATGCAAATCGGGTATAATCTCAGGGGGGATCAGAGGGGTGAAAAAAAGCACGAGAAATAGGTTGAAGGTGACTTTGAGAAGTGAATGGGAGCAATTTGAAAAATTTGCAAAGTTATTTTTTCGAACAATGCTCTCTTAAGAGAGCGGATCTGAGAAAATTCACCATTTTGGCCATTCTGCGGACATTGCGCTAGGACTTTCGATTCAGGTGCCCATACTGACAGGGCCTGGGGTGCCTTTGACCTTGTTTACAAAAATGATGACGTCACCGGCCGTATTGCGAAATGCGGCGCGCCCGGTGCGGGCATGTGGAAAAGTGATGAAAATTCATAATTTCTCAACGGAATAAGATAGATCCAAAATTCCTTATGCAGTATGTTAGGCATGCCTAGAGTGCACCATGCCACTATTTGGATCAAAATTTGGACGACCCTGGTTATGACTTTTTGATCCACTTTTTCACATTTCTCGGTTTCTTAGTATCATAGAACCATTTGGGCCCAGACAAAGTATGTATGTGGGAATACCCCACTGCCTCCTGCATCGATCCCCCCCCCCATAAATGGGAAGGATTGGAGCATTCTATTTTTTGAAAAATGAAATTGAATGGTCGTAAGTCTGCCCGAGGTCGGCATTTTCTTGTTAATTATTCAGTCTTTTCTGTGTAATTGTTTACTATAATAGTGGCATGGTGCACTCTAGGAATGCCTAACATACTGCAAAAGGAATTTTGGATCTATCTTATTCCGTTGAGAAATTATGAATTTTCATCACTTTTCCACATGCCCGCACCTGGCGCGCCGCATTTCGCAATACGGCCGGTGACGTCATCATTTTTGTAAACAAGGTCAAAGGCACCCCAGGCCCTATGGATATGGCGACCGGAATCGAAAATCCTGGCGCAATGTCCGGGGGTGACGACTCAGATCCGCTCTCTTAAATCAACATTTGGCTCAACTATATCTCGAATTTACACGATACGTGAAACATAACAAGAAACGAGCAATTTAGAAATTTTGTTTGTGTTGATAAATGATGCGAGAGAGCGGACGGAATTGAGAGCGAATAAATTTTAATTAAAAATATAATACAGAATGCTCACTTCGTCGAGAGCAAGTGCTTCGCGACCTTCCTACAAATGACATCGCTGACGTGTTTCTGCCCCAGTGCGAGTCGTCAGGTTTCTTATCGTAACTTATCACTATTTTTACATAAAACATTTCATGTTCAATGTACAACAACAACCCAATGAATTCTTCAGGCCGTCTCTACCGCCCCAAGCAGTGCACGCCGTCCGCCTCTCACTGCCGTTGCGTGTCGGCGTTTGGGCGCGCAGCGCCCAATCTCTCCCCTCACGCCGCCTGCTCGGACAAGCGGCGCAAGGGCGCATCCGCACCTGGCGCGGACGCCGCGCGCCTCCACGCGGAGCTGGCCGCGATGCTCGCAGCCATCTGCGCGGATGCCGCGCCCAAGGCGGGCGGCTGTCCGCGTCAGACGCGTGGCCGCGCCGTAGGCGCCGCGTGCGCCTGCGACGCGGAGTGCGCACATGCGCAGAAGTGCTGCGATAGGCAGTGCATTGCCCCGGAGAAGGAAGAGGAGAAGGAGACACACCTCACAGTGACTTTCAGTGCGGCTTTCGCTTTGCTTGTTAATGCTTTGGAATGCTTGCTGAAATATGCTTCAGGAGCGCTTTATGTAGTACTCTCGCGAAATTACCTCGATTCCTTCTCAACTCCCACTAAAAAAACTATTTTCATCCGCAAAAAAATAAATCACTCCATGATCAACAATTTCTTTCAGTGGAGAACTCCATTGTCGATCAGGGCCCATCGGCTTGTCTGTCCAATGAATACTACGTTTCGTGCTATTCAGGCAAGTATCCTTGTTCATTGTGAGACTGTACTCGAATTGGAGTGCGCACCTTCTCTTCATTTCGCACGCGCTCTCAACACAAGATGAAACCGTATGGTGCACTGTAACTCGAAAAACAATAATCGACTGGGATCTAGGGCGAGACATAGTGTGAAATAGTGATTTCAATTCAATACTCAATACTCAGAGACAATACCAATTAATTGGGTAATTAGTATTGGGTTGACCAATTAATTGACTTTTATTCCTTATTTTCCGAGGGGTTGAGCGGCCGCAAAATCAATTAATTGGGTATTGGAATTGATTGGACATCCCTAGTGTGAAACCAGGCGATGATGATGAAAAGTATATTGAATTTCTCATTCCAGCCTGCGAACCGTCCTGCTCCGATATGTCCGCCCTTCCGTGCCCCTCACTCAACTGCATGGGAGGCTGTCAGTGCAGACCAGGTGGGATCAAATTCATCTACCTCTGTAAATATAACACTCCAATCGTGCAAAACCAGCTAGTTAGTCAGCCGAATTAGAAAACTGTGGTTGACCGTTATTTCGTTCCTACAATATCCAACCGGTTGTGTTTCACATGTAGTAGCAGATATCAAAAATATTTTCATAGTGGTTGATTCTTGGTCAGCGCTGTTTTCAAATAAATCAAAAATGTGTGAAATATATGACTCAGGATTCGTTCGTCGTGACACGTCCCCTGGTGTTCCCTGCGTGCCCCGACAGTTGTGTCCCGCGTTCGACGCCTCGTCGAACTGTGCCGATCCGAGGAGGTCAGATTGCAGTGGTGCCCAGATATTAGGGGTGTTTGGAACGTCTTGGTGACACTTCGGAAAGAGAAAACTCTTTCTTCAGTACCCCAAGAGGTTACTCGGTTCCGCTAGAAACCGAGTTCCGAGTCAAATAATTAACTTGTTGTGTTTCACAGCGATTCTAATGGCCAAATTGTGGACATTGTCGATTCTTGGGAAGTGCATCACGACTAAATAAAAGCGAAAGTGCAAAATAAAAATATTAAAAATACAAATTTCAATAAATATTATACAGACAGTACCTCACGTGTGGCTCCGCGTGCCCGATCAGTTGCGATTCGCGGAACTCGCCGAGGTTTTTTCTTTCTCATTTTTTCTTTCGGTTTTTGTATTTAATTTGCTGAAAAATCGAATCAAATAGGTTTCATAAGAAGCAGAAATCACTGGCAGTTCTCGGTTGATTGATTTATCCTCCTTTTCTTATATATTACCAATTTAAAAGAAACCGATAATTCACTCGCAGATGCATTGAGCCGTGTTTACTTGTCATAAATCGTGTTTGTTAAAATGAATAAAATAAACAATAAATATTTACATAAATAATGTTCAGATGCATCGAGCGGTGCGTGTCCGGCTGCTTCTGTCGCATTCCCTACATCCTCGAGAACGAAACGGATCCACTGCATTCTCGGTGAGGAAGGATTACTGTAGTAGTGGACAATGTAGATTAAGAAGCGGTAAAAAGTGGGCTACAGCACGTGCTGAGCTATGGTGAATTGAGTAGGGAATTTCTTCGCTGTTTGGTTATGCTTCAAAGAGTATACTTATTTTTCTGCGGTTCACTGGAACTGATTCAGTTACGACATTCGGTGTAAAAAAAATTAAAAAAGTCAAATGATGCTCCGCTACAATTTGCGCCTTGCGAAATAAACGAGAACAGACTATTTGCAGGTGCATACTTCCCGCCGAGTGTCCCCTCTCTCCTCCTCCTCCACTCTCGCCCCTCCCTCCCGGACCAGTCACGATCATCCACACCACGCCCATGATCCCGATGCCGACGCCTATGGCTGGTGAGCGATGTTTTATAAATCGATTAATTGTGAAATACACGCTCCTTCAAAATCTGATCTTTACCGCTCAACTTTTTATTCAAATAAGTTATAGCTAGTTTAAAGTGATGTCCGCTGTGAAACACATGATGTTTTTTTTCTTGCAACACGATCCATTTGAAGAGTATACCAAAGTAGCTACTCTCAATCACCCATACTAGACGATTACCTCGATTACTCTACTCCATCACTCTGGTCTCGACAGCGAGCCCCATCCGAATCATACTATGGTACATTTCGACTGATTATAGATATTCTCATGGCAATAACATTAACGCTAAACTCTGTAAGATCTACTATCGATACTAATAGCGCTTAATAATATGTGACAGTTTCGAAACGCATCTCCCCATTTCGCGTACTTTTTAGTCGAGATCATGCAAGAGTCTTGTGTCGATTGGTAAATTAATATGGGTGGATTTTCAGGCAATCGCTGCTCCGATCCTCTCAAGAACTTCCTCACTTGTGGCTCGGCCTGCCCTCGATCGTGCCCGAATCTCCAGCCTACGTGTGAATCTGCTTGCACGCAAGGATGCTTCTGCCGGTCACCGTGAGTATAGTCAATACGATTTATAATCGCAGCGCGATTCGGCACTTGTAAAATAGCTAATTGTTTTAAAGAGCGAACGCTTACAATAATGCATTCTTATTGCTCGCAAAAATTTCAATAGATGATTTGAAACACAACCGATTGGATATCAATTCATTACAATTTCACAATGTTGTTTAGTGCCAATTGTGTGTGGTGCTTTCGCGAGATTCAGGTCGCAAGAATATTTATGCATTCCAGCTACGTCCTCCTCTCCGGTCCTGACTCCACCTGTGTCCTTCCTCAGCTCTGCCCTCCATCGGAAGGAGGCAAGAGAAGCTGCGCCGACCCGAGGATGGAATGGAGCGAGTGCGGAGCGAATGAGTGCGTCGTGCATATTGCTGAAATATCTACATAACTAGATAGGATAGCGCTAGGATACCCGAGAATGATTGAGTACTTGTGTGTCCAAGATGGTGATTATTCCTCGCAAAATGTTTACGGTAGTAATTACGGTGGATATTATCAGACTGATCAATAAATAATTAATAACAGATGCGCCCCATCCTGCCGTCAGCCGCACGGCGGCTGCCTGTCGGGCAAGTGCCAATCGGGATGCGTGTGCAGGTGAGCCCTCTAGAATTATAATTTAGTAATTTTCAAGTTTCATGCGGCTGCACTAGCCCTAAAAAACCCTGAGATAGTTATGGGATCTCTGAAACATATTGAGCGATCGCGTATTTTGGCAATTTCATTCATCTAAGTTTCATAGTATCTGCAATTACTAAAAGTTTCCAATGAACTCAATGATTCCTTTGAACATAACATAAAAAATAATTAATAATTGCTAGTAAAATAATCCGAAGAAGTGAGCGATCACGTATCTTCGACATTCCAGGGAACCGTACGTCCTGTCCGACGAGCCCAATCCTCGTTGCATCCTGCCCGCAGAATGCGCGCACTGCGAGGACCCGAAGAAGGTTAGTCGTCGATCCCACCCTGTAACTCTACCGCAAAAAAACTTAACTCTATCTAACTCGATCTTTAAATACCTCGACAAAAAGAACCAACAACATCCCGTCAGTGTCCCAGAATTATTATGAATTCCTCAAGATGAGATCCAACTTTTTATTTATTACCTATGCATTACTAAGTCCTATTTGTAATTCCTCTCGTCATATCAGGAATTCCTTCGATGCGGCTCCTCCTGCCCCGTCGGCTGTGACAATCCGTCTCCGAGAAGCTGCACGCCCTGTCGGTCGGGCTGCTTCTGCAAGAATGGTGAGGATATTTTCTAACGGCAATCTGCACTTCATCATATCATTTCCTTCTTACTCCTTTTCAGACGTCAATAAAACATACTTGAGATCGAAAATATTTATGCGGAATAGTGAAAAATATTAGAAGATTGATTATTTTCAATAATATCAATGTACTCCTGATAGTGGAACATTGGCATTGAGGTAAGGAAGATTAGGCTTATTGTTGCTGTGAGAACGATATTGTAATGAAGTGGTGTGGGTGTTTGTAAACAGTACATTTCAAGTTCTCTTCAAGAACACCACGTCTCCCTTGGGCTTAGGAGAGTATCTTCTTCTTTGGATTTGGAGTCGCATGACCAGTCTGTCGTACTCTCGATCGTATTGCTCGAGATTTTCCTCGAGAACTTGCTCGATATTCTGAAACAACTAAAATAACGAGCAAAAAAACAACAAACACCTTGATGTCTTGCTCCGCTTCGCTCATCGCTTTACTGAATTCCGCTGCTGTGAATCTCTTAAAAAGTATTTGCAAAAATAGTAAAAAAAATTCCGGGTTCTCAAGTTAGTGGCGAGCGGTTGGGTGCGATTTTGTCCCGCCGTTTTCCCTACGCCCGGCGTCCCTCTCCCAGAAGCGTTGGCCCGCGGGAGTTGCATCGCCACCACGATGAGTCGCCATCTCTACATCGGCACCATCAACGCCAGGACGCTCGCCTCCCGGGACAAGCAGACCGAACTGGAGCTCGCCCTCGACCGTATCAAGTGTGACGTACTAGCAGTGCAGGAAGCCAGGATTGTGGGTTGTGTGTCAATCTTACATCCTCAGGCACTCTAGTCTTCCACTCGGGCGGGCCCACTGCGACCCATGGCGTGGCCTTCCTGCTCCGGCCACACCTGGCAGGCGGAGCTGTGTTTCGTGGACTCTCCCCTCGTCTGGCAACCCTCCTCCTCCCCAACCAACGACTCTTCCTGGTCTGCGCATACGCTCCCACGTCTTCCTATGATGACAAGGAGTACGACGACTTCATGGACTCTCTTCAACGTGGTACTGAGAGCTGCAATGAACACCATCGACTGGGAAATGGATGGGATTCGAATCGATGGGAGGAATCTGTGTCATCTGGAGTACGCGGATGACGTCACACTCATCGCCAAGACCCGACCGGAACTGGAAAGGATGCTGAAGAAGTTGATGGAGGCATGCAGCCGAGTTGGTCTGGAGATCAATGCCTCAAAGACCAATCTCCTCACCTCGTGCACCACCACTCGAAGCCCCATCATCATCAACGGAATGCAGTTTGATTTCGTCCCTTCAGCCACCTATCTCGGAGGAAGAATTTCCCTCCCCCTGGATCACTCGGACGAGATTGAACACCGGATTCGACTCGGATGGTTCGCCTGGACCCGACTGTCCTCCCTCCTTACTCCCCGTCTTCTCCCCATGAAGACCAGGAGGCGGCTCTTTGAGAGCTGTATTACTTCCACAGTTCTCTACGGATCGGAAGTCTGGGCACTGTGGGCCAGCGACAAGGAGCGACTAAGTGTGACCCAACGGAAGATGGAGCGCAAGATGCTTGGAATATCTCTACGGGACCGATGGACCAACGAACGCGTGCGGGATTGTACGAAGCTGCGGGACTGGATACAGGAAGGGCTGAAACGAAAAGCGCGCTGGGCTCTGAAGATCAGGCAAATGGACATGGGGCAATGGAGAAGCGCCACTACCGTCTGGACCCCGTACAACAGGAAACGCCAAACTGGCCACCCTCGGACACGCTGGCGGGACGACCTAACGCAAGCTATTGGCACACACTGGTGGAATGCAACTTATGAAGAATACCGACCTATCCTCATCTGAGCGTAAACGCCTGACATGAATAAATTATTATAATTTCATTAATTTCTAACCGGGTCGTTTTGAGAATTTATAACGAAATCGTGAAGCCTTCTCAGGTTAGGATAGTTGTGATCAGCAATGAGATCACGAAGATTCTCGAATTTTTCGTTGAGATCTTCGAACTGTGATTCTGAAAATTTCCTTTTAAAAGTGTTCGCATCAAGATTTGTCAATGTTGTAGTAACTGAGATTATGTAAATGAGATTTTTTTGTTGTTGTTCAAATTCAACTGAAGACTCACTCAATCTGGATTCCATATCGACGGCTAATAGAACGATCTTGTCTTGGTAGTTTGCTGCCAACTTGTAGCACTTCTTCACGGAAAGCTTGGTCTCGTTGCACTTTGCGAGGACCTCGAAAACTCGGTCCTTTCCTAAAAAAAGGGATTTAGGCATGAATAAGGAACCAATTATTTTAAATGACGATATTAATGCTATAAATATGCTCACGTTCATGAAACAGCTGATCTCTAAGCCGAATCTCATCCGGAGTCATCTCTGTTCGATTATCTGAAAATATATAAATGAAAAATATGAAAAATAAAGATAATGGTGCTGATAAACGTGAAAATAGGCAGTGAAACATCACGATTCCGCTATTCGCAACACTCATGTTCAGTCAACTGACTTCTTATCTCCTCATTAACACACATAACCACTTCAGATTTGGGATACTCATGTTTTGATGCGCTTTCTTGCTTCTCTGACCAGAGAGAAGATTCGGAATCAAGAGAGCCCTTTCTCTTTACGCATACCCCCCCCCCCCCTCAAACACTCGAGAAACTCTCGTGATACGAGTCGTTCACAACATTTGAAATAATGGCTCTAGTCCGTTTTGGGTGTCCCATCAAAGTTTTCCGGTCCCATAATAGTTTTCAGGTCCTTAAAAAGTTTTCTGGACCCCGAATAGTTTCCTGGACCCGAAAATAGTTTCCTGGACCCGAAGATAGTTTCCTGGACCTGGAAATAGTTTCCAGGACCCGGAAATAGTTTTCTGGACCCCTAGTTTCCTGGACCCGGACATAGTTTCCTGGTCCCGAAAATACATGACGGGACCCATCCTTGTACGTTTATGACATCGATATTCTGCGAAGAAAAATTAGTAGGTACAACGCCGAAGTCAAAGCAATGACAACGATCATAAATTGAGCCTTGCATTGAATAGCACTTGGTACTTACAATTGCACTTGGGGCGTGATGGGTCCAGGAAACTATTTTCGGGTCCAGGGAACTATTTCCGGGTCCAGGAAACTATTTCCGGGTCCATAAAACTATTTTCGGGTCCAGGAAACTATTTTCGGGTCCAGGAAACTATTTTCGGGTCCAATTTAATATCACTGGGACCGGACAACTTTCATGGGACCGGAAAACTTTGCCGAAATAATTTATATTTGTAAAAAAAAGGAAGAGGAATTATTTATATTTTGTAATAAAAAGAGGAAGAGGAGTAATATTCTGTAGGTAAATTTTAAGAATTTCACGACGGTGTGAAACATAACGATTCTCAATTTTTGAAAAACAGAACAATACCAAAAATTATACAGGTTTCGTCTTCGCCAACTCCTCCGATTGGCGTCTCTCTGCCTGTGTTCCCCATGAAGAATGCGAGAAGATGACATCGACGTTGAGAGCGACGACCGTGAGGACGACTGTGGCGCCTACAACGATGACCTCGACTGCGTCTACGACGACGAAGGGTTAGTGCATTTTACGATATACAGGTAAATAAAATATTTCAGATGAAAATAAGCCTGTCGTCCGCACAGCAAGCAGTTATGTTTCACCTATTGTCATGTTGAGAGACGGAGCAGTTTTAGAAACAATAAAAAAAATATTTTCTACGAATTTATTTTACTTTGAAAACACGCTCAAAAATAGGGTCCTTTCTTAATCGCGCTCCTCCACAGCATTCTGACCCCCATTATTCTCTCCAGAAAAGGGTGAACAAGGGGATTAACTTTCGAATACCGTGACTGCAAAAATTCAAAATGAGCGGGGAGAGCGGCCGCTCCCTCCGCCCAGGCCTTGTAGTTCGATTCATGCAAAGTGCGCAAGTGCATATGCAAAGATCTCCCCCTTCTCTGTCGGAGAAGAATGCTGTGCCTCGAATGGACTGAAATGAAATGTGTTTCATCATTGCAAGAGTGCTGGCACGATAAATTTTGGAGATGCATCCCATACAAAAAAAACCGCCAATTGTTCAGCCCCGACTACCTCTGCGACGACCGCGCAGCCGCTGCAGCAGCTGCAGCCGACTGCTGCTGATGCTGGGCCGTCGGTGACGACGGCGTCGTCCGTAGTCCGTCTCAACGCGGCGCGCGATGCACCCGCCAAGCTCGTCGCTGATCAGGATTTGATGCTGTCTGCTAGTGAGTCACGAAAGCCTCTAATTATATTAATGACTCTCTGGCGAAAATCGATATTCCTACCGTATCTTATGTCGATCTTCGAGCTGTTCGAGTTGGGATTACGAAAACAAAAAAAAAACGATAACCATACCGTTTCTCAGTCATGTCGATGTGTCCCTCGTCCACGGCCGATGTCTCTGGCCGCCCGTGCAATTTCAACACGGATTGTCCGAGTGATCAGGTACTAGCTATTGGTCAATGATAAACAAATATTTTATTATCGAGTTAATCGGTCTGGCAACATTATTGTAGTCACTCAAGTACGTAAATAATTTGCGTGAAACTCAACATGTTTTCTGAAGCTTATTTAACACTGATTGTCCCAGTGATCAGAGGTGAAAGGCTAGCTTGTCTGGCTTGAATGTGATTGTTTTTTGGACACGAACTCTCCCTTTTGTGCTCACAAACAGTTTTTTTTGTAAAATTTCAACACGGATTGCCCCGGGTACGGTTGTTGGAATATTCAATGATTATTTTTTTGAGTTTTTAGACCGCGAAACGCACTGGCAACATTATTGTGCACGCTCAAGTGCACTTATAATTTGATTGAAACTCAACGTGTTTCCAAATTTTCCGAGGAGAAAAGATCCTGTACAAACATCAAGACATTCATCCCTTCGTCTGATGTGAGAGTAATGGGGATGATCAGATATTATTCTTTTTCAATCGCGAACTGATTCCATTCCAGCTCTGCTGTCGCTCGCTCGTCCTTCCACTGGCCATTTCGCCTCAGCGCTGCGTGTGCCCGGACGCAAATGCGGCATGGAGCGCCTGTGGTACGGTAGATACAGAAACCTCGAAAAGACTCTTTTTCGACCACGCTCGAATCATGTCGTTTTTATTGTCGTTAACCACTAACCGATGAAGTTAACAGCAAGTTCACATTCATGTCCGAACTATCCTATCTTTTCCCACCTTTTGAGGCTTCTTCTTTACGCAACTTCATACCAAGCGTCAAACAAGAATCAACAACCATTAATAAATGGTCAGGTTCCCTCTGCCCCGACTACTGCGGCTCCCATTCCACTCCTGTGTGTTCATCCACGTGCAATCCTGGCTGCACTTGTCTGCCTGGTAAGAATATGGCAAATGGCATGCTCTGTGTTCTGTAGTCCTACCGAACGAGGAAGTGACTCAAAAAAACAAGTTGAAATTGGATTCCATGCACACGAAAATTATGTGGAATCAATTCCAGGCTTCATCCGCGCTCGCAACGACATTCAAGCGCCCTGCGTGAGGAGGGATCAGTGCCCGGGTGGTTAGTATGCCTCTATTCTTACCAGAGCTCTTCTGACGCCAATTTTCACTTATGATAATGTTAAGCACAAAACTGTCCTCATACGAATCCATTCCAGTAGTGCCCGAGCCCCAGCCCGTGTTCGCCTCTGCCAACAATGATCCGTTCCTGTCGCATCAGGTAAATTCTGTGGTGATTGATAAATGCGTTTATTTTTTATGGACGAATCTCCGTACATCATTGCAGTGTTCATTCAATAACTTTAAATAAATTGCGTGAAACTCAACATTTGCCGTCACCTGGCTGAAATATTATTTATCACTCTTCTTACTCGTTCCGCGCACTATTCTCACAATAATTCTAATATTCGAGATCGCCGTCGCGCATCTGTACTCCCCTTCAACGCCAGTCAGAGGCCGGATCTCCTTCTCAAAGCTGAGCCCGACGACGCTGAGAGTTCACGGTATGTTATCATCACAACCATTCCAGAACCAACTTTTTCGACCAGTCAACGAGTATAAACCACCCATAAGAATTCTTAAGATTTGAAATTTGGTCAAAGATTCGAATACGTTTCACCGTTGCTTCAACTGCTCAGGTCTGGTCTTGTAAGCGCTTGATCGAAACCTTTGAAGCTAAAAAAAATCGAAAAGTCATTTCCATTCACATAATAATTTCATAAGATTGTGGCAAACGCACTTCAGTATAGCTTGGTCTTCTCGAAATCAGTCCATTAGGTTTGTTATCTCTTTGCACATTCAAGGGGCGAATTTAGGAGTGTGACTAATATTTTGTTATCAATCATTATTCAGGCCTCATCGACAACCTTCCCAACGGTCCCCATGCCGTCGTCGTGCACCAATTCGGCGATATCTCGATGAATTGCACGCGGCTCGGACCGATGCTGCTTCCTAGGTGATTAATTTGTATTATAACCGCTGGCCTTACCATCTAGCATTGTCGTACGACTGTAAAATCACTTGACATGGATACACCTTCAGTTTTTACCTTTTATGTTATTCAATATTTCAATATTTGACCGCGCGTACATAGAACGAAGGTACGAAAAAGGCAGCTAGAGTCTGCTTGGATTTGATATCTCCATGAACTGCACACGGTTCGGGACGATGCTGCTGCCGAGGTGAGGCAGCGGTTCTTGCTTTTGTGTCTAGAAGATCTGGATTGATAAGCTGCTCTCAGAAAGCTGAGGAATATCTAGGGAAGGGCAGTCGCCAAGAACAGAATACGAATGGATTAGCTCACTAAGTGATCCAATTTTTCGTTTCGTATTTTTATTGTACTGCAACGCGATACTCAATTGGAAAAGCACGAACGGTTTCGAAGTTGAACCATCTGTGAAACATAGCCTAATGCAATTTTTTCATGGGGATCATTGTAGGCTGGCGATACAAAAAAATAAATCACCATGTTTCATGATACAACATCCAGATCCTCCACCTCCGGTCTGCTCGGGGACGTCCACGGCAAGCAGGACGGATCTGAGCTACTCAGGCTACTGGAATGGACCGCGGAAGATGTGGTTGGCCGGTGAGTATCTGCTTTCTAGAGCTCAAAATACGAACCGCTCTCTAATCATTCCCCACCTACCCCCCCCCCCCAAAATTTCGAGCACTCTATTGATCGAGAGAGGAGTGAGGAAAATGAAGATACTGCGGTCTACGTTTTGAACTCTGTTGCTTTTGCTTGTGTTTCACTATTAGATCAACTGCAAAGCTACTCGCATTCAACTGATTTTTGCATCAATTCGAGTGAAAAAAACAAAAAACTTTAAAAAAAAACTTCACTTATACTTCACTTTCAAAACTTGCCGATAGTAATATCTAAATAGCGATTTCCCAAACCAATTTCAGATCCGTCGCCGTCTACGAGGAATCGACGATGGAGTGGAGTCTGCGGCAGAGGGAGAAACCTCCTCTGGCTTGTGGAACCATCGGAGTGACCAAGTTCAAGAGAAAGTGACGATTCTGACCCATCATTCACTGTTTTTCCCTTTTTGGTACTACCCTCTGACAAAGTATCCTTCTATTCACCGTGTTGCTTCATTTATTTTAAGGGCAAAGCTTTTGCCTCTTCATTCCTCTTCATCAGATGAGAGTAAGAGCTCGAGAAATCGGCCCTATCGGGCTCCGCTAGCATGTGAAACCATCGGAGTGACCAAGTTCAAGAGAAAGTGACGATTCTGACTCAAGTTTCATAATAATTTCCTTTTGGCCTCACCTAGAAATTCTATTCGACGTATTAATTCGCTGTTCTTTATCATTTCTCGCGTCATTCATACCGCTCAGAGTGATTGGGGAATGAAGAGACGCATTCCGCATCGTAACCCTACTCATAATGTTCTAATTCCACTTAATTTACTGATCTGTATGCACCTGATCTGTCTTACGTGTACTCATGTAATATATCACCGCATCTCATTCTGTACTTTTTATTCGAAGATAAAGATGTATGGAGAAAGATGGTTGCTGTGAGAAGTGTAGAAGAACGTTTACGCAAAAATCGTTTATGTTTTACAAAACAGTGGAATGGATTCATGTATTTCTTTTGTTTGATGCAGTTCGGAAGATCTATTTTGCAGGAGTAGTGTTATTTGTTGGTGAAGATGGTCAATCAACGACCGAGAGGCTGGGATACATGTTCTTGTACTCTTGTTCCGGCTGCTCATGACATTCACCGTAGCGAATTTTAGCTTCAGTGTCTTCGATCGGCTTCTTCTGAAAAAAATTTTTGGTCTAAATTTATTGAAAAAGTGCAAGTACTGTAAAAATATCTTAATATTTACATTGACACAGCAGTACTTGCAGCACGGGCAGCAGCAGCAGGTCGCAACGAAAATCGCAGCCAAGATTCCTGCCACCAGCCAGATTTTCGTCGACAGCCATCGCTTCGGGGTATTCCGTTCGAGGACCGTTTGGAAGGCCTGCAAATTGGATAAATAATGCCGGAACGGAATTCAGTTGTACAAAAAAATTGTGAAAGCTAACCTTTTGAACTTTCGGATTCATAATGATTTGTTCCCGCGAGCAAACGCCCTGACTCTGGAAACGACATCTGGACTCGGTGTAAAGGCTAATCACCGTCTGGTATTCTGGCGCAGCGTACGCATTTGCGCGGCCCTGAAAAGAAAGAATTTGTTACGGGGGGGGGGGGGGGGGGGGGGAATTGGTTTCCTATATTCATATATCCGATTCGACAGCTTCGCGCATCAGAATCTGGACTACCATCTCGTTTTTATGTGCTGTATCCTGATTGAATAAATAATGAACGAATGAATGAATATGAGAACTCGAGAAATGATTCCGCCGTCTCTTCATTTCACGCCGTCTCTCGTCGGCCGAGCAGGCGATAGAGTGTGCAAAATAAAGAGACGGCGGTATCACTTCTCGAGCTCTAATGAATATGTTTGTCCCAGGCAACAAGCGCGCTGTGTGTGGAGAATGAAAGGAGGAATCGACGAGAATACACCTTGCATTATCGTGCGTTTCAAACGCTCAGCAAACTCAATCTGCTGGTTAGCGAGCTATTGATTGACTGGGAAAGAGAAAGGGAAGAGGTAGGGGGAGAAGAGCAGGCAGATCACTAGCCTCCTCCCGGCCTCTTCCTCCCTCCTCCCTCCACTCAATTTGTCAAAGGTCAGCTGCGCGTGGAATACAGAATAGCTCACGATACCTTCGTTTTATTTTGCAGTTCTCCGAGCTTTGCGTATATTTCAGCAAACCCTTCACACTCGACGGTGTAGACTCTCCGTTTGATTTTATTGGATAGCTCGAGCAAGAATTCGACCAGAACTGGCTCGACGATGGCAGGTGGGAATGGCAAGGTGCCGTTTAGCTTGACGATGCCCTAGAAATTGAGTGAGTGAATGCTCGAAAATGCTACTCCATGATTGCTAATAAGTATATTGGACCAATCATGCTCCAATCATTTTTATGCCGACTCTCAATTTTATGTTATCTTTGACGATTGGCGATTGTCTAGATCGACTTCTCTACTCAATTTCTCTACCTAGAAAATGTTGCTAGGCAGAGACACAGTTCTTACCCTTGTATCCATTTCGTCGGCGGATTCACCATCACCATAGTAGGAAGAATCACCATGTTGAACCCAGCGGCAATCTAAAATCAAAATTTTAAAAAAAAATCAATAAAGATATTGCTTTAATACTAATTCAAGCAAATATTATTTGAAAATTAAAAAAAAGATACCATAGTTAGAGATCACAGCGGATGCGTGAAGAAGGATAAGAAGAAGGGATGGAACAGTGAGAGGTAACATCTGACACTTAAATTAATAAACTCATAATGCGATAAAATAAAATTGGAAGTCCACGAGCCAAGAACAACATTTGAGATAGGTTCATGAATGACACGTACGATGGTAAAATTGAAAAGGAGGAGCTTATCACTTTCAGGAGCCTTGCCAATGATTTTTTTAGATTGATCTGGGACAGGTATATTATAATTGGGCAGAAAATGAAAACATCTACATAATGCCGATTATTCAATGCACCTAAGTAAGCGTCGCTTGGCGTCCAAACTGCACTATAAATCGCCCGAATTTTACTGTCACGCGTGGATGTGCTGCCTGACAATACTTACGAGAGAGAGTGGCAATTGAAGAGACAGCGTGGCGTGCCCTCTGGTGTTCCTCCTTTCAAAAATAATTATCAAAATCGTGAGCTGCAATGGATAAATTCACAGATCTATGACGATATCCTGGTCTCATGCCGATATCCTCCATGAACCTTCAAATCTCCCATTTTACAAGATTCTTTTTGTAAGATGTAAGGCAGGCGATGATCCCGCTAGCTCACTCTACTCACAGCCAATATTTAAGAAAAACAATTGCAATGAAAATGATATTCAAATAGGAATCAAATGATTTGTGCAGAATAGCAAGATTTTCAAGATTTTCCCACGATTCTTTCCTATAAATTCTCCTCTTTTTCCTCTCAAAATCAATCAACAATGCTTCTCCCCTTCGTCCTCTTCGGAGCTCTCTCCATCGCATCTGCTGGAATAGTGGCTGACTGGAGCGTAATCAATCCCAAGGACTTCAAATTCTTTCCGGTTGCTGAAATGTTAAAGGTGATTTGCAGTGCAGGCATGCATCTCCTTATATTACTCTTTTTCGCCCACTAGATAATTTGGGCAATTAAGTCACAAATATAAATATATATAAATTTGTTATACAAATTTTACTACTTGACATATTTTTCTATTTACAGGTGCTCAAGGCCCAGAAGGACGTAGGACAATCGTTTGTGATTTTGTAAGTGTCCAGCCTCGATTCACCCGCTTCATTCTTTAATAATTCTGTTCTTAGTGTCGTTCTTTGAAAGAGACATATCTGCGGGCGTGGCACATAATGAGGAAGTAATTTCTCATTTTTTAGCTGCCAATTCGTCTACTGTCACGGTCAAGGCTATGAAGAATGCAACAAAAGTTGTAATGCGATGAAGCATGCTTGGGATAGAGAAGATGGCCGAATTGCGAAAATTGACAGACGTACAAAACCATTCCCTGACATAGATTCGTGCAGGCAAGTGTGAGTTAATATCAATTATTAAACGGATTTGTAAAAGTGATTTAATATAATCCGCGACACTTTTGGTGGTAAGTCTCTTCATGACGATATTACAATGAAGAGACGAATTGTTCAGCCTTGTCCCCCTATGCGTTAGATTTAAAAATTTCAAATATCATCACGGGCAATTCAGGTGTGCAATCGACTGTGGAAAGAACGTGTGCGACAAGGAATGTGCTTCGCTTTGTGCTCATCATTTCTCGTTTGAGAACAGAATGCAGTATGAGGCTGAATTCTACGATATGATCGGCAGGCTCAGAAAAACAATCGACTTGTACCGATTTACTGAGTAAATCACTGCCCAAATACCAATAATTAAATAATTAAATAATAATTAAATATAGTCCTTGATAATAAACTTTTGATAAGCTGACGTTGCATACAAATTCTTTCCCAAAAATCCCTGAATTCTGATGGATTTTTTTCCCGTAAATCAAGAAATCAAAATCTGTACTAGTTTGCATCGGAATAGATGTGAATTTATTTCACTGTATTTCGAGTACGCTGCATCATTTCTTATCAGAGCACAAACAAGAAACAGTTAAGGTTTGAACGTATTGATTCTTCGGATGAAATCGTTGAATTCTGCCTCATATTCCTTTCTGTTCTTGAACGAGAAATGATGGGCGCAGAGTGACGTGCATTCTATGTCGCATAAGCTCGATCCACAGTCGACAAGACATCTGAGGGTATTAGGAATCATCGCAAGAAGGGAAGAGGATGCGATGACATCGCCATCGATTCTGCAACCTTAGTATCCCTACGAACTAAGCGCAAAAGTTTCACAATATCACTGTTTCACTCATTGTACGCCTCGTTACATTCTCACGCTGTTCAAGTTGTTTTCACCGTTATTTTATCAAAAACATGAAAATTTTTATTTGAATACTATTAACTAACCCCCTAAAGCATGCATCGACATCGTGGACCGGCTGTGGATCGAGTACAATCATTTCGATACGAAGCTCACTGCCCGGTCCCTTATTGATCATCACTTTGCAGAGCTCATTGCATTCCTTATCGGTTTGACCATGGCAGTACGAGTATTGACAGCTGAAAAGGAGCGATAAGGATTCTTTTTTCATCTCTTGGTACGAAGAAAACTATGATAACACTCACAATAGAAGACGCGAACTAGCAGCTGGCTTCTGGGTCTTCTCCGCCTTTCCTGCCTGAATGATTTATCACTCATGTCAAATCATAGAGAATAATCATTCCTACCTTGACTAACTCGACAGTAGGAAAGTATTTGTAGTTGCCGGGGTTGATGGAATCCCACTCGTCGCGGGGCATAGCAGCAACGATGAAGAGATCTCCGAAGAGGAAGAAGTGGAATACGTTCAAGGCGACGTTTCAGAAAAAAAACACACACACACTCAAAACAATGGTCCTCATCTCGTAAGCGTCAATTAGAATGTGTGACTGCATTTTGAACACACATTCATAAATATCCATTGGATAATGTTTCTGAACAAACTCCCTTTGGATATTAGTCGAAAAATTATTACGATCAGCGAAGAGCCACATAGGTTGAAACTCGTGAGTTTCCGCTTCACATGATTTGGATTAAAAAACGTCTTCAATAAGGTTAGTTCAGATTTCTCCTACGTGGAAGCTTGCCTACGAAGCGCATATCACGAATATCTTGCGGAAACTCACTATGGATTCTTTCTTTTCTTATTTAAAAAAATCGTTATTCTTAACAGATAGAATATGCATAAATCATTTATATATTTTTTTAGATTTCTCCAGAATGGAATGACAATGTTCGCGACCACATAAGCAACATCAAACTCCGGTTTACAATTGAAAGAGTGGAGCTTGGAATTAAACGTTCAACGCTGTTTATTTGTGAGTGCACAAATGTTTCCTGCCTTTGTTCCATCGTGGGTGCAAAGTGCGGAAGGATATGGAGGATGATAATGTGAGAATTTACTATTATTTTTTGAGGAAGCTGGGTAAACATAAAAAATATTTTAAGCTAGTAAACATATCGTATTTTGCTCATTTTGCCGCGGATAATTCTTCTACCATGAGCAATATTTCTATCGCCGCTATCGTTCTCTGTATTCCCATTGCTCTGCTCTCTCGATCTCGGTTTACTCTTATGATGGCTGCCGGACTCTTAATGTGGATGCACGATGTGGGTTAGTATACTCCCTCGTCTATCTGGCCGGCGTTAGAGTATAATGAGGAGAGGCGGGTGCCGAAAAAATAATACAGATTCAACTTCAAGAGTTTCTCGGAAAGATGTGCAAAATTTGGAAAATTTGGTGTGCTCTGCTCGCCGAATTGAAAATATTGTGATCGATAATGTGGAAAAGAAGAATTTGAAGCACTTTGCGAAATCTTCGAGAAGGCGCAAATCAGAAGACTTCTAGTGCGAACAAAATGGTATCAAAGCGTTGCAAGCGTCAGGTATACCTTTTTTTGTATTCATTCCAAAGAAATAATTCTTTCATTGTCAGGTATATCGAGGAAAAGGCCAAAACGCTCAATGCAGATTACTTCACTGTCCAGAAAAAACTTTATTAATCGAGATCGATGAAAATGTTTTTTTTATCAAATGTTTAAATAAAAAAAGTTTAAATTAAATACTTATGTCATCAAATCATTATGTCTTAACAATTTCACTTCCTTGTCTTCATAGTTTACTGAAATTTGATGTTATAATATGAATAAACATTTCTTAATTGCTTATTTCTACTTTCGATTTTCAGTTCACAAAAAAAATAAACGATATTGCTGATAAAATATCTCTTTATTTTTCAAAATATCAACTTCGCGACTTCTTACAGTACTCTGCGTCTGCATTTACAACTCAAGCCACATTCTTTTATTGCGATTGAACGTGCATTACTTGTTCGCCCCTCCCAGTTCCTTCTTTATTCATGTCGTGGCTTCGGAACATCAATTGCTTCTCGAAGTCAAAATCAGAGGATAGTGGAGATGAAATTATCCTTTCCAACCTGCCTTGCGACATTATGCGCATGATCACAACAATGGCGGAGTCGCCGTATCCGCTTCGAGGCGTGAGTAAACTTATCTTTTTTTTGTAAATGTTATCGTTAATAATATCAATAATGCAACTAGAAACATGCAACTCTGTTAGGAAAAATAGAGATGAGGAGTGACGAACAATTTATTTTTACAAAGTCTTTGTAGATATCTCCGGCGTGGAATGCTGTGGCCCGTAACCTTATTCATGGAAAGCATCTCCGTATCAATGAACTTGACCTCACCATTGATCCTTATGACGGCTATTTATCGATTAACGCGTTGCTACCAAAGGCATCGCATCCCTTTTTCTGTCGGAATGAGTGGACCCGTCTTGCGATGGATGATGAGGTGAGAATTTTTGAGTATAAGGTACCGACGGATGCCAGTGGGACGAGTTTTTACCAGAAAAATCATCCCAGTGGCTCCCCGTCGGCACATTTGATGTTTCACCCAATGGAAGGTAGCAGTGAAAAACCCCAGGGGCACCAGGGAAGTAAATTACGGATGACAATGGTGTAGAGAATGGTTATATTTTCACAGATCGTCGCCATCTTCCCACGGCTGCCCAACCTCGTCCACCCCAGTCCTTCGCGCCTCCATGTCTTTCTGCTAAAGCTCCCGCTATTACTAACCACTCGGAGAGCCGTGATGCAAAGACTCGTTCGCATACTCGAATCGACCCGACATATTAATAAAGTCAGCTTCAATCATGTGGATAGGAGAACTTTCGACCAGTTTCGCGGGTACTTGAAAGGTGCTCAATTCGTCGAATTCGAAGTGGCCCCGCACGAAGATTCAAGTGAAGAGGATGTTGCGTGAGTCGTATTTTGCGAATACTTTCAAGTCGTTAACATCGGAAATTTCGAAGAAATTCGAGAAGCATGATCGTTTCAGCTACATGCAAGCTCGCGCTAAAGAGATCCATGAAAATAGCCACGTACTGTGGTCATAATTCGAATCTGATCATAAAATACATTCTTCGCTTTCTGCTCGAAACATCGATCAACTCGAAACATCTGTGCCTAAAAAATCCAGTAATTGTATTCGTATTTATGTAAACTATTGAGCAAACAATAAATGTGTGCTTATAAAAGAATTTCGAATATAATCGAAACGAATTAAGATAGTCTTTGATCAGCAAATCTCTATGGAAAAAAAGACAAGGAACGAATCGCTGTTTAAGGAAAAGCATTCGATGATTTTGAAAAGGACCAGTTGTATTGGGACGCGGGAATGTGTGCTCCGGGTTGTATCAAATAAAATTTAATTTTTATCATTTTCCGATCGACGGTGTGGAACAGCTTCTAAATAGATAGATTTTTCTTTTTTTGCAAATGTCGCGCATTGTAAGCAAAACAGATCGAAGAAAAGCCAAAATTGATGCGACATGGCATTTAATTTAAATTGGTTGAAATGTAATTTCCTGAAGCACGTCACATCCAAGTCGCATCAAAGTCGCATACAAAAGCAAGTCGAATCACATAGATTTTTCTCCTCTTGGAGATGTACCGTTTCATCCTGCTTCTTCTTCTTGCCGGGACCGCTGATGCCTTTATAATGGAAATATTATCTCATCTACAAAAGGATGAACAAGAAGAAGCGGAGGTTCCTCTTCTTCTGATGAGGCTATGGTCACAAATTTATTTATTTCCCATTTCCTCAACATATCTTATTTCATCACCTTTATCACCTAATTCCTGTTGTTGCTCTCTTTCTAAATATTCTTTATTGAACGATTCATGATTCCTTTCTCATAAACTTGAAACAATTCTTATTTTGTGATTAATTGATGAAACTTTAACTGCACTGTATTGCATAAGAGAAACATTCGATATCACACGCCATCGCGGACCTTCGAAGTGGATAGCATTTTTTTGTTGAGAATAATGTATATTAAATAGCATGATATGACTCAATGAACTTCATCTTTTTTTATCTGTAAGTAATTCGGGCGAAAAACTGCGATGTTCAAACACGAATCGACAAGTTTCTTCTGATTTTCTTCATTGCTCAGAATCGGTCGATGATTAGGCCTATGAGCGTTACGAATCCGGCAGATATGACTTTCTAAAATTGCATTTTTAACCAATATGTCAGTTCATTCAACGCTGCTGGTAGAGCTTGAAATATGAGCTGCCGTCTCTTCGTCGCTTTCGCGAGAGACTGTGCGAAATTATGAGACGATGACTCATATTTCGAGCTCTAAATCACAGAAATAACGACGTACTTCAGAACTCTCAAGTGCTGCCGAGTGAGCAGTTGTAGTGGCTGGTGCTGCAAGTGTTTGTGTAAACATTCGCATAAAAATAATAAATACGCTGGGCACCCCAAGAGAGGCTAACATTGATACTCGGCGATGAGAAAATTCCGGAATACCTTTACCCTAACCCTTATTTACATTTTTTTTAGATTTTTAGAACATGTCGATTCAGAAAACGTTCCCGGCTGAGCTCGAAAAAATGAGCCGCCGTCTCTACGTCGCTTTAGCGAGAGAGTGTGCGAAATGAAGAGACGGAGAGCCATAGATCGAGCTCTAGAAATAACGTGCTTCAGAACTCTCAAGTGCCGCCGAGTTAGTGGTTGTAGTGGCTGGGGCTGCAAATTGAATGCGCTGGTTACCGAGCTACCGAAGAACGGAGGAAAGGGGGGGGGGAGCTATTCCTCGAAGTCAAATTTAAGATACGAGTGGAGTTGTAAATTGTCTCACGGTAACCAAAAGACAATCTTTGAATAATCACAAACCCTGAGTCGGTGAGAATTCCGTAGTAGTCGTCGGAACTGTGAAAAATTGAATTGGCGTTGTCTGATTTTATATTTCGAATTCCATCCATCTCTCTTCCATCCGTCACGATTGCAAAAAAGAGACCCGTAGCGCTTAGAATTGTGCCTGCAACAGAATTTCGTAAGAAAAATGTAATTTCATGCGAATGTTCTTGCAATAGTTTCGATAATTATGCAGAAAAATGAAAGCAAAATCTCACATTAGCTCGTGATCCGGATCAGAACAAAACATTTCAATCTTCCCTTCCTTCTTGACTATTTTCGTCCGTGTCTCGGTCGTTTCGCAATCTAAATTGATTGGGTATATTCATTTGTAACAATAAAACTGTTTGTCTGTTCGAAATCTGTATAAATCTGCTAGCTGTATTGCCCAAGCTGAATAAATAAATAAAATAAGGAACAAACATTCAACGAAGGTAGCAGATAGAGTCCGTAAAGCCTCAAAAAGCCCTTTCCGAAAAAGTCTCTCTGTGTTAATCCAAAAATGCGCACGCCCAATCAATTGGAAACCTAAGCCTGAGAAACGAACTGATTTGAATCTGAGAACCTTGCCACCTTCCCTCCCCCACAGCTCCCCTCCGTCATACTCCTCCTCCCCCCCCCCCCCCCCCCCATCCCATGATAAGAAACGCCTCTGAAGCCCTGTGGCACTGCTCCATGGCATATATCTCCGATCATAGTAGTTTGTAGTTTATTGTATTCTTTTAAAATACAATTCTTTTTGATCACGGCGGCGTGGGTTGAGTTCCATGATCTTGTTTTCAGGACTCTATCACCGTTTCACACCAAATCAATGGGCAGAAAGACGTACGCTACCGGAAGAATCGCACGTCAAGGCACGACCCAAGGCAATGAGGTACGTTCAACTATTGTTTGAACTCTGCAGTAAAAATACGCCTGTAAACACGGGCCTTCAGAATAGCTATTTTTCGGAGGGGTTTTTCGGAGGGGTGTCAATGAACTATCAGGGTGTCCCACATATTTTTGGAATTTGCTTGCCAATAATTACTGCATGATCGACAATCATTCTGATGCAATACAATATTACGTCATCATGTTGTGCAATTGTTTACACTTAGCCGCTTCTCGATTGCATCAGTCTTTGACTAGTTTCATCAGTTATAGTCATGAACACTGCTCGAGACTACCGCTCCGTTTTGCTTCATTATTTTCTCCTGGGTCGAACGGCGACGGAATCCCACCGTAAGCTGGTCCAGACTCATGGCGAAAATGCCCCCTCCCTTCACACCTGCTTCAATTGGTTCACCCGATTCAAGCGAGGGGATTACAATCTGGAACACCAACCCCATCCTGGACGCCCTTCTTCTCGTGTTCGGGGTCGTGTTCTCAGGGAACTGAAGGCCAATCCCAAATCTAGTGTGCGCGATATTGAGAAGACCATCCATATTCCTAAGACCACAGTTGCTCGAATCCTGCATGATGCTGGGAAGACACCTAAGCTCCCCCAAGTGATTCCGCATGACCTCACGACAGCTCAGCTGAAAAAGCGGGTTGACGTTTGTCAGGGATTACTCCACCGTAGATCCAATTTCAATTGGGTCAGCCACATCGTCGCCATGGATGAGAAGTGGATCACCTACGATAATCCTGAGAGGAAACTTCAGTGGGTGGACGTCGATGAGAAACCCCAGCAGGCTCCAAAGGCGGAACTTCACGGAAAGAAGGAACTCCTCTGTTTCTTCTTCTCCGTCCTCGGTCCCATCTACTGGGAGATCCTCCCTCCCGGCATCACCATCAAGGCTGACCTCTTCACTACCCAACTGGAAGAGGTGGCGGTCAGGGTCCCTCCCAAACTCCTGAGCGAGGGCAAAATCCTCATGCTCATGGACAACGCGCGCCCTCATCATGCGAAAATCACCCAGAAGAAAATGGACGAGCTGGAGATGGAATGGCTCCCTCACCCACCTTACTCCCCTGATCTGTCCCCTTGCGACTACCACTGTTTCCGCTCCCTCTCTAACTTCTGTCGAGGAAAGAAGTTCAAGAACCGAGACGCACTTGTGAAGGAGTTCGAGGCATGGATCAACTCTAAGCCCCAGGCCTTTTGGAAGAGAGGGATCGAGACCCTGCCCGATCGATGGAGGCAGGTCGTGACTACTAAGGGAGCATACATTGATTACTGATCATTTGTTGTTGTTGAAGGAATAAACAAAAAAATAAAAATAAATAAAAATGTCACAAATATGTGGGACACCCCAATAGCTAACTAGCTCATTGCAGACTTCAAAGCCGAAGAAATCTGTTCGAAAATCAAATTATGATGATGAAGATAAAGAGAATTGTAAAGAAGAGAAAAGAAGAAAACGAGCAGAAAGGTGAGCTCAATATAAAGCTTCATTTTTTTATCCTATCCAATCAAAAATCCTTCTTTTCTTACGAGAACATCCCGAAGAGCACTAAGGCGCAGAAAATAATCTAATGCACCACCTAATATTATTACAAAGATCCTCAAAATTCAATATTACCTTTGACTAACAATTAGAGGATAAATTAATGGATTGAAAATAATAGGATCGAGGACATTCGAGGACTTGAGAAAATGGATGATCAGCAGCTGCGATTGGCACTGCAAGGCGTCCAGGAGAAACTAAAGGTGAGGTTTCAGAGTGTTTTTTTTTAAGTAGAGGAAAACGTATAGATCGTTCTCCATCGCAGTGACATGTATTGAATATGGAATAATAGAGCGAATTTTAGTTCAAAATTGAATTTCTGTCACTGTAAATTCCAATTTCAGGAAGGCTTCACCGGCGACAAACTTGATCGAGCTGCAGCTCCGATGCACGAATACTTTCGGAGAATGAATAGAGAAGTGAGAACAGATTCTTGATTAGGATGGTAATTCGGAGTAGATAGAGATAATGGACTCTATCTCAATCCATTTTTCTATATCAATCCATTTACGAGAAGACATCGTACCTCGATATTATCTATTCTAATTTCAGAATCATCCCGTCACTCCATCCGTGGCGCAGTCGATATTCCGCATGCCCCAGGAGGTGGTGAATTGCGACATGGAAGTATGTTTTTTTAACAATTTCAAGAATTTGATCCTTCCAAAAACAGACAGTTATCAAAATAATTATTATAGGGCAACACTTACACGCATGATCAGTTGAGGCTTCGGGCGTACCAGTTGTACGTTAAGGAGGTGAGCTATAAAAAGTTCTTCTAGTGTTTAGAATAGAGATAGCACACGGACAATCCGTTTCAAATTAAACTTCTTCCGACCGCCGGGAAATCTTTAATGAAGAATAATATTCAGTTTGATTTTAATGTTGTAGATCGAACGTGTCGAGCCGCAAGTCAGAGAAATCGTCGAATCGGGACTGAGGAAAAGGTACGGATCGGCAGCGTTTGAGCACCACTTCCCGGAGTGGAATCGGTCGGAGCACCTGTACAACAAGGATGTGAGTTGATTTCAAGTACGGAATAGTGTCTCATTATTTCACAAACTCGATTTCCTCTCTGGCTGATGTGACAGAACGATGGGGGGGGGGCGACCTATATTTGCTTTGTTTGAGCCATCACCTCAACATTTTTTTAGAATAAGAATATGTCCATTCCAGTTCAGGGAGAAGTTGGTCGTGTATCGAATGGCGCTCGCTCGACATTACTTCTTCCTCAAGCAGATTCCGGCCTTCTACTATGATTGGCGAGGCACGCAAGATGTGGACACGATTCCGGGTGGAAAGGTTCGAACGCATTTTATTATTTGAATATTTATTTGAAATTGCTGTTATTGTTATTTCAAAGCTATACATCACTTCAAGGTTAGCAGGGGAAAGATTCAATTAATTTAGCGAATGATCGGTCGAAATATGTACGAGGACGTTATGCTGTGGGAAGGGACGAAAGGAGCTCAAGAGCTAATTGCAGACTATGTAAAGAGGAGGAAATACAAAAAGGAACCGCTTCCAACGTGAGTTTCAACTTGTCTCTGCCACATCATAATTTCGAGTTACCTGGTTGAACCTGTAATCGGTGATGTGCCCAGATAACAAAGACTCATTTTAGGTGTAACTGCCGTGGTCCCTGCTCTCCGAATTCGGGTTGCGCTTGCTTTGAAAGGGCAAGTCGGTTTCTTCAAAAAAAACAATCAGGAACTTCTCTAATACATGATAATATTAGAATGCTTTTCGAAGTTCTTAGTTTTCCAGGTGAAAAGTCTCGGCAAACGCATGGCGGTTCACGTCAATGGTCGATTACAGTACCGGAACGGACGACCGCTCGGAGCAGTGATGGAGAAGCTGTCCGGAGAGAATGAAGTTATAGTGAGTTTGTTAGCGATCATATAGATATTAGTCTGCACCCCCCCCCCTCACTCCCTCCCATCGCCCTCCTTCCTCCTCTCCACTACCAATCCCCCTCACTACAATCTCACTCACCGTTCCCGTTTCCTTCCCTCTCCCCTCATCACCCTCCCGTTTCCTTCCCTCTCCCCTCATCATAGAATGCTGAAACTCTCGACCGAGCAGCGGGCAAGAGAGTGTGCAAAATGAAGAGACGGTGGTATCTACTGAGTACTGTATGTGATCCATCTTTCCAGGACGGTTTTCGCACACCGCACTCTCACTACGAGCACGACCACCCACCGCAGGCATTTCTCTGCGACGAAGCGTGTCGATGTCCACCGAGTTGCTCAAATCGGACAGTGCTTAAGGTAGGGTAATTTTTTTGTAAAGGTTTATCGACGTCAGGCGATTTCACAGCGGTGAGATAGGTGGGACCCACTTGAAAGGCCAGCTGGTACGTAATTGGTTTTGCTGCATTAGAATTTTCCCTTGACACAAAGGTCAAGCCGAGTCCGTCGTCGTGCAAGAAATGGACTTGTCATAAACATTGTGCACTGTGAATGTCAATGTTCTCTTCAGGAAGGTTGCCCGGCCGTTCTCGCGATTGTTAATCTGCCCTGCAAAGGACTGGGAGTACTTGCGGTGGACCAGATTGAGAGGGGCACGTATATTACAGCGTATGCGGGGGAGGTAAAGATTTTTGTCATGCCCATTGGTGGTCTTTCTACGAATGATAAAATAAAATAAAAGGGAGAGGGATGATTAGATAGTAGGATGCAGAGAGAGGGGAACTTGTTTTAACTTGGCATGTCTTGACTTGACTCAACTTGGAAACTTTGTGAAGTTTAGCTTTGACGATCAACAATGCAAATCAATTTGATTATCGCTCTCAAAATTCTTGCAGTGGATGACAGAGAAAGATGCTAAACGACAGCGCCGAGACAAGACCATGTTCGCTGGGATACCGTGAGTAAATTTTCATGCTCATTCACAAAAAGTATTCTTTAGTATTTTGATTGACATTATCACTGAAGTCATTGATTACAAATTGCAGCGCCTACTCAGACGTCGTCCTTTCGCCCGATCTCTACGTGAGTTTCAAGCTTTTTAGTTTTCTATTCTCACGATACTTCTCGAAATGATGATGAGAGAAATGAAAGAAATGAAAATGGTTGCTTTCCTCTGTATCCAAGTACTCCATTTTAATTTTTTTTTTTCACTAGAACATCTACAATAATTTGAATCACACCCTGCAACACATTCATGATACCCGTATTTTTAGGAAAGATTTGATGAGAAAATTCTCCAACCCTACAGTATTTCAGTACAACATCTACAAGTTCATCAACCACGCCTGCTGTCCGAACGTTACGATGACTGTGGTGAGAATTCAAACTATTCATTGGTTTCTCTACACTAATTTTTCGTTAGTTTTATCAGAAGAATACCTTGTTTGTGGAATACTTCTCAATAGCGTTGGCTAAACGATACTTTGAACGTGGCACGTCCCTCTCCCCTAGCTGCGAGTGAGAGCGCATGCGAAATGAAGAGATTCCGATCTCGGGGGCATAGAGGGGGGAGCTAAAAGTGCCACGTTTCGAGTATCGTTTAGCCAGCCCTACCTCTCAAAGCAAACTCGAACCAATTATCCGTTTGTAGGTAACAACCGACCGCGTTCTGCCCGATTGGGGCGAACTTACATATCACGCGCGACAGACAATCTATCCCGGCGAGGAAATCGAGAGTGATTACGGGAGAGAGTACAAGATGTTTGAGTGCCGGTACGGTTTTATTTTTATTAGAAAAAAAGTAAAGTTGATTTTCGAAATAGATTTCAACATTTACAGGTGCGGTTATCGACAGTGCAGGAAACGACTTGGATTTGAGTAGAAAAGCCTATAAATGGAAAATAGTTGAAATGATTGTTGTAGTTATTTGTAGATATTTGACATTGTATCATTGAGAACAGAATTTATTATTGCATAGTCCATATAAATTATAAGAAATGTGTATCTTTGATAACTTTCTCGTCTGGAATCTAGATCGAGGTCGCATCTGAAAGGTTTGCCTATTTCTAGATGAAAAATGTGTTCAAATCATCATTGGTGAGACAACGTAGATCACTAATCTCATTTTCGTAGAAGTACAGTAGTATCTTTGATGAAATCCTCTCTCTCTCTCCTCCACCTGCCCTCCTCTCTGGTGTCCGGAATCAACTTGGAATCAAGTAGAAATTGGTTTTCAAGTTGGAATCAAGTACAGTACCCCTGCCCCATTCCCACAAGTTGGAATCAAGCAGGCTTACGTATCCGCAGCGTCTAGCACTCACCTCGCCTATACGGTCCCTTTTCACAGTCCTGTTCTGACTGCCTTCGGGCACGAGTGCGATCGATTGCCTACTTACATTTAGCTAGAAAATATTGCCTACTTAGCTAGAAAATATTTCTTAATCATCTGATGGGAAATTCTCAAGAGTTACAATATTTTTGGCCTTTTCAATCGCTTTCATCCTCTTATTTGCAGGACCTCTTATTGGCATCTGAACGACGAAATTGAATGGAAGAAAGCCAATAGGACTTTCTAAATAAATGAGATGAGTGAGATTAATGGTAGCCATGGAGCATCTACGAGATAATTAGGGGTGGCTACTATTGATGGAGAGCAGAATAGGAGAGCAATTACGACTCTACTCCTCAATTGAAGAGTGAGGTCCGAGTAAGGTGCACCCCTCATTATGGTTGCCTAGATACCAGGAATCGTACCCCTCCCCCTCCACCTCCCACTCCCGCCAATGATCTGATCCCTCCTAATTATGGAGGGCGGAGTTAGTACTACTATCCCTCGATACTACTCCTCCTCCTATTTCCTTCTCGCTCTTCTCTCATTTCCGTCCGTTCACTTTGTCCGACGACAAATTCCCCTCTTCTCTGCGATTAAGCTTTGTAATTATGTCTGTTCACCTACACAGCAAGCTTTTACTTGCTCCTAATCATTTTACCCTCTTTTATTGATTCAACATCGCTTGCGAAGTAGCGTATCTTCTTTCCTAACGCTCTATCGCTATTAGAGCTGGCGAGATAGTGTGCGCAATGAATGGTGAATGGAATGAATGGCAATGAATGGCAATGGTGGCTGCTTATTTCTCGAGCTAAAGTGTGCTGGGCTGCGACTTTTTGCCTCTATGTGTACTAGGAGATACCGCACGAGACGAAGAGGTTGTGGTCCCTAACCAAATTATTTTATTTGCAGATGTCATTCATGCCATTTTTCAATAGAAATTGAAGCTTTTGGGCTCTAATACCAGCGTTATGATAGGGACGAAGAGAAAAAAAAGAGAGATCACTCGCTCGTTTTAGTATGCAAATGATGGAAAACAAGGATGGGTCTTAGTGGATAAGATTGTTTGCACTGAATATCTAGAACAGTTGAACTCCGGTCTCGCTCTGGTTGTATTATCAGGAGTTATCGCTTCATCGCTTATATTCGCTATATCTAGGCTTCAGTTGTGTTTCACACTTGATTCGTGATCTTTAGTTGTAATTTAATGTTCAACCAATCACATTAGGAATGTCAGTAAGGTTCATTATCATGTGAGAATTACGATAAAATAATTATCGATATAGCCTCTCTTAACCATAAGCAGACAATGAAATTTGAAAAATCGGCAAAAAACGACATGAATCTGCAATTGAAGACTTCATCAGCCAGAAAATAACGAGAGAACGAATCTCACTGCTTGATGATGAATGTACCCCTTCATTCTACACAACTGTATCGTCCACGAGCAAAACACACACGAAAACACATACATAAAATATGCAAAAGACACAGATGAGTGATCTACTCTCTTTCCCTGTCGATGAATGTAGTGGTAAGCACAGTATTACCATCATCAACAGACACGAATGCTTCCAATTCACAATGATATGGACAGTTTCGTTTGCGAATTATGATATATGCAGACAAGCCCAGTTTGCCACGATATGCAATGTCTTGTTCCAGCGAAAACTGGAAATTCGTTTTTTTTTAAAATTAAGTAATCATCAATTTACCGTATCATTGTTGAACATCTGTAGTGTATTTAACTCAATTGGTGCAGTTAGTGTAAAAGTCCAGCAAGCAGTGTCTGACGCTTGGTCGATGGAACTGAAGTACATCTGAAATTACGATAATTACTTTTCAAAATCGTGAAATGATAATTACGTTGATCAATGCAGGAAGTAAATCGATCGGAAGAACAATAGAGTGAAGTTCTAATTCGGAGTAGCGACAAATCAGAGGCAGAATATCTCGCGTTGGAACCCAACGATTTTCCTGAACAAAAACGTAGGAAATGAGGTACTGGAAACTCATCGAGAGAAATATGACAGTGGCAGAAAAATATATACTTGAGGAAAATGTTTTAAAAAAAACACTCACATTGCATGGACAATCAACGCTCAATCGGCGATTTTTCAATTCATTCAAAGAATTAAATTTTACGAAAAAGTCTTCACTGAATTGTGATTGAATGAAATGAGCCCGTCCAAGAAATGTTCAGATTATTTATTCTCGATTTCAAGAAGAAATCTGCGAAACTGAAAAACAAAGTTAATTCTTTTGCAAATTCACAAATTATTCTCACTTTGACTCTTCATCAGTTGCGACGTTCATAAGCGATAAATTTGAAGGAAAATGCCAGTTGAAAGCGTTGCCAATCCGTTGGAGAAATGAATCATCGACAAAAAGCTGGAATAATGTTTTTATAATTGCTGTGCGCATCAGTAGAGGCTTTCACAGTCAGAGCACTTATATATTTGACAAGACCTCGCATGCTATTGTGCCGGGAACTTAGAGAACAAATGCACTCATAAATACCTCATAAATAAACATTTTCTTGGCTTTGCATTTAGAGTGAAGGGTTTCCAGAGCGGTGAAGAAATTCGGTGGAATCTCAGAATTATGCGGAATTTCTGGAGAGTTCTGAAAAAAAAAGAAGTGAATCGTCCACTTGGAAGAATTCCTTCTAGGAATGTCGTACCGGTAGATAACCTTCTTCCAGCGCCTCTATCTTTCTTTTCGCTCCATAACCATCCATCGAGATTTCGTAAACCAGACATGCATCATTCTTGTCTATAGGGTTTGCATAGATTGTGAAGAGTCCATTGCTCTGAATTTGAGGCAGTTGCAAATAAGAAACCGAATAAAAAATCGTTTGGGGTTTTTTATACAGAATTTATATCACGGGCGAGGTTTACAGAGTTGAGACAAAAACTAATTGCTCACCTTGAAGAGAATGATCTCATCGATTGGCTTTACGCATCGTTTGTCGCGAGTGATGGAATACAACCTCTGTTTTATTCTTTCCATTTTCTCGAAACTATCCCTAAAAAACTCGTTGATCGAAATTCAAGAAATATTAAAAACCAACCAATCTAGATGGCTGAAAATGGAGAACAAGCAATCGTCTGGGAGATTGGAGATGAAATCCTGAACAAAATTGGTCAAAATAATTTTGTTATTTCAGAACGAAACCTTTTCTCCAAACTGAGGTGCCATAGCAAATTGACATTGATCGGTATTCATGGGCACAGCACTGACAACTTGTCGACCAGAAGACAACGTCGGTTACAGATGTCAGAAGAATGCTTGCTTGTAAGCTTGTCAGCTCACAGCTTGTAAGAAAGTGCAGAATTAAAGCCACAAAGAATGCAGCCGGATTCTCACACAGTATTATGCCCTCTGGGTCGCCTCAGCAAACTCTCGATAGAATACGCACACCCTCTGGCATCGCTTTGTTTGAACTCGCATTGTTCATTTTTTTTTGCTATAAAGCTTCTAAGCCACCTTTTGATTGTAATTTGTGAGCTGCCTTTTGACGATCTAACTACGAAAAGTCATAGTTTTGTAGATAAGGGCATATTTGATTTGTTGAGCTCAGATATTCAGAAAATGTGTCGTCGATTCCGAGTTTTCTTAATTTTTTTGGGAAAAAAATTTTATTGGGCTCTTTTCATTCACTTTAGTACAGAGAGAGAGAAAAAACCATTCCGAAGCTTTTGTAGTTTTCCTTATTCTGCACTTTCGGATATCCGTGTTATTCTTCGTCTACCCACTTGTACGACCTTGAGTTTGAATTATTCTCTAGTTCCAGGAAAATTGGATCTTCGAAAAATCAGTGCGCACAAAAACGAATACAGAAACCAATTTTTTATATCATTGCTGCATTGAAAACAACTGGGAAAAGATTTCTCAAAGGATGTGATCGAGTAATAAAATTAGATAACAATATAAATTACGGTTTCGGTACCGACACTCTGTTGGCCACCTCAGAAGTTGTTGCACTCTCTGCTCCAACTGGGGCTCCGATGTGGCCAATCAACGTTGCGAAAGCTCTGTAAAGATCAAGGATCAAAGATCAAGTTTCAAGGGTTTCTAGAGTGCGATAAACGATACGACCCGACCCGATACCACGGGGCCCCGCGAATGAAAAATGAGAGGGTAGGAAATGACGGGGCGGCCCGTGAAGTTTCGTCTATTACCCGATATCGGAACGACAAAAAGTCCTTCTAGCGCGGGTTCCGAGATCTATAACTGCGCGCATTACATAGTGAGATCAATTATTCTCATCATTTCGCCTGTGCGCCGGTCTAGCGAGTGGTTGTTAGTGGATCTGCCGAGTTCGTCCGTCTTTCTGCTTACTCCATAAAGGTTTGATTTTGTTTAAAGTCGTTGAAATAAGCTCAACATGGTTTCAGGAGTAGCGTCGAATAATGACAACTCAATAACGCTTGATGCAGACCAAATATCCCGGTTCCGAACCTCCAACGAGCCAAAATTTCAAAATCATTTTCTTTCCATGATTTTTACATTTATCGATAGGGTGCACTTAGCAATGTCAGATGCCAAAATATCTTTCGATTCGGTTCATTTTGGTCAAATATGAGGGAGAGACACTTACTCACCACCTTTGTTTCCTTACTTGTTTCTTCTACTTTTCACTCTTCATATAAAAAAAAACATTATCGACTCGCTTTGATAACCCACTTTCGAATGTAAATCTAATTTCAGTCTGTCCGACCTACACTCGGACTACCTTTTTGAATGAAGCGTAAGAATTGCCATTCAAAAAGAAACATCAAGAAATCGCCGTGTCGATTGCGCCGTGAGCTACAAGAGGAATTAGATAGTCGGATGAGCTACCAGTATTCTACCCTACATATTTTTGCTACCAGTATTCTACCCTCCCTGCACAGTAATGGGCTTCGAGCAACATTTCCCTTGCTCAATCTGAACAATTTTTTTCTTTTTTTTTTCTTCCACACACAATTGTGGAGTCAGTTCCGGAACATTTTTAGTGCAAGATAAAGCTTATTGATACAGATCGCAAATAAGTGAAACGAGGCTAAAATCCCGAAATGTTTCTTGAGGGAATTGTCACCGGATCTCCAAGTGAGGCCTAGCTAGGCAAACAATGGCTGAAGGAAGGGTTGAATTCCTTACTCCTTCTCACTCTTTCGCTTTATGCCTTACTATTAGTGACGCATCTAAACATTTTTCGCTTCGATAATTTTTCTCTTTTCTGGCCGTAAATTTTCTCTTTACAGATTGTCCGACCTATACGCGGACATTCAGTTTCCCATGAGGCGACAGCTGAACATCAGTATCAACCAAAAAGGAGCAGCAAAATGCCCTTCCTGTGTACTTGATTGAAACAGATCTAGTATTTCTCAGAATTTATATTTTTTGACAGGCAGTAATTCTCACAGTGCAGCACGAACCAATTTCCAAATCTCTATGACATTTATTGAAATAAAAAGATAAAGTTTGAAAAAAATGAATTGATTGTTTACAGCTCAATTTGAAGCTGCAAGTCCATTTGATCAGTTTTTGCATCGACTATGCATAGCACATTTTTTGTATCCTTTCTCGATGTCTTTTCTAACCATTATTTGTTCACGATACGTTTCAATAGATGTTTCCGCTCTAGCGTCTTCGGAACGAGTGTTTACCTTCAAAAACGTTGACAAACTGAAGCGAATTGAGAAATGCATTCCCTCACTCGTCCTCTTTGTTAAAATCAATGCATCTTATAATCGTTCCATATTTAAAAGTATAAATGGTAATGGCGCTAATAAAATGAAGAAAAAACACATTTAGATTTAAAATCACTGATCAAAAGTGTGGGAGGAACACAAAAGATTATGCAAATTTAGTCATGTGTGGAAGGATGTCAAAAACAATGCTCCGAGAGAAAAACATGGAATTCAGATCCGGATCGGAAGAACCTGAGTCAATGACGCCTCTATTCTTGGGCCTGGAATTCGGCTTTCTAACAAAATCTAATTGAACCTTATCAATCAGATCTAATACAATTCATCATTGTTGTACGTCTTGGAATTGTACTGCAATGAACGAATCGATGCATGTCGCTTTATTTGCTCAATAAATAATATTTGTAGCATTACTATACTGCCATAGTAATTGCCTTTGATGCGATAAGTGAATAACTGTTCAGTATCAATCCCAAAAATTAAGATTAATTGGTTCACAATATATGGCTTAATATTATACGTCGTTAGCATCCTTATCCAAACGACGCATGCTCTCTCTTCATGCTCGCTCCTGCATTGGTTTTGATGCACGAGTATCTAATTTCTCCCCCCTGAAAAAATAAACATTTTTTTACTTTGAAATTTCTATTTTTTCACCTCAACAGCTGACTCTCCCAACATAATCTCATTTCTTTCCGGAGTCAAGCAGGCAACGATCTCAATGCTCCAGCTGGTAGGAGTGGAAGTGCACTGCTTCATGAAGTTTCCGGAGGTCTGACAAGCAAATAATGAGCGTATGAAAATCGGGAGATCAAAGATCAACTTACAAATTTTTCGCCGTTCTTGTATTGCCCATCACAGAGCATATTCACGCCAGTGTTCTCATTTGTCGAAGTAGCGCAACGGGTTGTTTCAATTCTTGCTCCATTTCCAGTCTTGATGCACTTGTATTCAAACCCTTCCTGCAATCGTTCACTTTTGCAATTTCAAAGATTAATTGGGTTTTTTTGTTGTATTGTTTTAAACAAGTTTGCAAAAAACCTCAATAGCGGAAGACCCAATTGCAATCTCCTTCTTTCCCGGTGTGACACAAGAAACGATAACGAGACTCCAACTGGTAGGTGTTGATTTACACTCCTTGATGAAGTTTCCGAAATTCTGAAGAGAAACCTTTTACTTTTGCCATGAGACGGAGCTTACGAATCGTTCTCCGTTTTTGTATTTTCCATCACAGAGTTGACTCTCTCCAGTGGTATTTTCATTCTCGGTGGGGCAAGGGGTAGTCTCAATTCTTGCTCCATTTTCAGTCTTGATGCACTTGTATTCAAACCCTTCCTGCAATCGTTCACTTTTGCAATTTCAAAGATTAATTGGTTTTTTGTTGTTGTATTGTTTTAAACAAGTTTGCAAAAAACCTCAATAGCGGAAGACCCAATTGCAATCTCCTTCTTTCCCGGTGTGACACAAGAAACGATAACGAGACTCCAACTGGTAGGTGTCGATTTACACTCCTTGATGAAGTTTCCGGAATTCTGAAGAGAACCCTTTTACTTTTGCGATGAGACGGATCTTACGAATCGTTCTCCGTTTTTGTATTTTCCATCACAGAGTTGACTCTCTCCAGTGGTATTTTTATTCTCGGTGGGGCAAGGGGTAGTCTCAATTCTTGCTCCATTTTCAGTCTTGATGCACTTGTATTCAAACCCTTCCTGCAATCGTTCACTTTTGCAATTTCAAAGATTAATTGGTTTTTTGTTGTTGTATTGTTTTAAACAAGTTTGCAAAAAAACCTCAATAGCGGAAGACCCAATTGCAATCTCCTTCTTTCCCGGTGTGACACAAGAAACGATAACGAGACTCCAACTGGTAGGTGTCGATTTACACTCCTTGATGAAGTTTCCGGAATTCTGAAGAGAAACCTTTTACTTTTGCCATGAGACGGAGCTTACGAATCGTTCTCCGTTCTTGTATTTTCCATCACAGAGCTGGTTCTCTCCAGTGTTTTCTTGTTTCTCAGTGGGGCAAGGGGTAGTCTCAATTCTTGCTCCATTTTCAGTCTTGATGCACTTGTATTCAAAGCCTTCCTGCAATTATAATTTTCACGACCCATGCAAATACCAAAATACAAGATGCAATAGAATTCGCACCTCAACAGCAGAAGATCCAATTGCAATCTCTTTCTTTCCCGGAGTGACACAAGCAACGATAACGATGCTCCAACTGGTAGGTGTCGATTTACACTCCTTGATGAAGTTACCGGAATCCTGAAGGGTAGGGAAATCAGTAGGAGATCAAAGATCAACTCACGATTCGCTCTCCGTTCTTGTACTGTCCCTTGCAGAGCAGATTCTCGGTTGATCTCTTGCCGCGAAGGGGAATAGCCTTATTTTCCTTCTTCTCCAATTTTGCTTTGTGTCCATTCTTCACGCATGAGTACTCGAGACCGTTCTGGAAAATCTCCTACTACTGTCAATACAACCTCGATCAGCGACAATGTGACGACTCGGAAGAAAGACGATAAACCCACCACTGTTGCCCCTTCTCTCTCTTCTACAGGTACAGGTGGTCCTACGGTGAAGGAGGAACGGAGCATCTTCTTCCCCCGTCCTACCAGCCCACTTTCTTATTGTGTCCCAAATTACGGTACCCCATCATCTAGTCAAAATATTTCCCTATTTTTCGCAAATTCCCGGAGCGTTCGCAACGTGATAGATACCGTATGCTTTCTCATTAAACAGCGCAATTCTGATATTTTCGCTCTGACAGAAACATGGCTTACTAAGAACGATTGTGATGCGTTTTTGTTGAGGGAATGACTGAATACTTTTGTTTTTTCGAGCTCCTCCACTAAAGCACACAACTGTATAAGAATCATCACTGTTTACCGCGCTCCAAACTCTCCCGCTTCCGAAACACCAATTTTTATTGACTACCTCATTCAAGTTACCAGTTGCGCACACCCTTCCATTATTATTGGTGACTTTAACTACCCGAACATTGACTGGTACACTTATTCCTCCTCTACCTCTTCGCTGACCCCTTTCCTCGATTTCGTTAACACTAAAGCACTCAACCAGTTTGTAGACTTCCCTACCAGAGGAAAAAACATCCTAGATCTGGTGTTATGTGATTCGCCAATATATATCAGATCAGTAAAGCCTGACATCCCTCTGTCCGACCACGTAGGAATTACTGTAACTGTCTCTTTCGAAACTGCCGTTAAACTGCCCCCACTGCGCCAACGAGGAACTTCTCTCTTGCAAACTGGGATATTATTAACGCACAAATTGCATGCCATGACTGGACAAGGGCGCTCTCAAATAAAACAGCGACAGAAGCATACTGCTACTTCAGTAATTTTTTGAACTCTCTGTTAGATGACTTCGTTCCCTTGAAACCTTCTAAATCGTCCTCTGGTTTCCCCAAGTTCCTCAGTATCCTTCACGATCGATTACAACGTTTGCATAGTGTAGCTCCCAACTCAGACTCTACCCATTCTCTGCGAGCTAGGTTTAACAAAGCGCTAAAAACATTTGAAATAATGCGAGAGAACAATGCGATTAACTCTGGAAACGCTAACCTTTTCTTCCAATATTGTAAAACCCGTTTTAAACCTAGCACCTCTTCCTTTCCCGGCATTTTTGATTGTAGTGGTGCAGTCTTGCTTACAGACCAAGACAAGGCAACTGCCTTCTCTAAATTCTTCTCTAAAGTACAAACGCCACCAATGATCTCACCCCTTCCTCGATCACTCCCTTCTAATTCCTCATTTGACATTCCCTACATCTCTATTGAACAAATTCTTTCTGCCATCTCCCAATTAGTGCCTAAAGTTAACGGATCTCCCGATAGAATACCCAACCTTGTGTACACTAAATGTAAATTGACTATCGCAGTTCCCCTTTCTCTCATCTTCAACATCTCACTTTCCTCTTGTATTGCACCTTCTCAGTGGAAAACTGCGCATGTTAAACCCATACCTAAAAAAGCTGGTAATGCAAAGATCTCTAACCACCGCCCTATCTCACTTACCGTAACCGCTTCAAAACTTTTTGAGAAAATCGTTATAAACGAACTGGTATCCTACTTAGATGACAACTCCCTTCTTGATCCGCGCCAGCGGGATTTAGAAAACATCGTAGCACCACTTCCTCCCTTTGCGAAACTGCGAGGGCATTGAGTTCACATAAGTCTGTTGATACCATATTTTTCGACTATCAGAAAGCGTTTGACTCTATTAACCTGCGACTCCTATAGCACAAAATGTCTACGCTAGGCGTCTCAAACCACCTTGTAGCTTGGCTAGAATCATACCTCTTGGGAAGATCGCAGCGTGTATTTATTGGGAGCTACCTCTCATCCCCTTCCCCTATCAGATCAGGCGTTCCACAAGGTTCTGCTATTGGACCTTTACTTTTTATCATTTACATAAATGACTTGGGTAAAAGCATCCCCCCTACTGTGAACTACAACATTTTTGCCGACGATCTGAAGATATATGCACTAGTACCAGAACACAGCAGTGACCTCCAAAAGGCAATAGAGAGTATAGAATAATGGACTGCTCAGTGGAACATGACCTTAAGCGCTCCGAAATGTGCTGTCTTGCATCTAGGCCGTCTTAAAACACGATCGAAATATGTTCTGAATGGCTGCGTTATTTCTCCAAAAAATGAAATTCGTGACCTTGGTGTCTTCTTTAACAGCAAACTACATTTTGAGCATCATATCGATCAGATAACGCGTAAAGCTAGATCTATGTGTAGCCTAATGCTTCGTTCATTTCTCACTATCTCTTCCGACGTACTCCTTAAAGCCTACAAAATTTACATCCGCCCCTTCTAGAGTCGTCCACAGTCATTTGGAACCCCACTGCCATAGGTCTTGTAAATAAGTTCTGTACAGCGTGAATTTACGAGGCGCATATTTTGGCGATCCCACTTGTCTCAATCCTCTTATCCACAGCGCCTTGAGCACTTTAAGTTAGAGACACCGGAATATCGACGTGCATTAAACGACATGTACTTTCTGTTTGACTCTGCGCATGGATTTGTACACCTAGACACCTCTAATCTATACTCGATCACTCCTCTCTCTCGTACTCTCCGTTCCTCTCATAGATTACGTCTCACAATCCCATTCCTCATCCCGTCATCGCTCTCATCTTTTGCTACACGACCGCTAACGCTCTGGAATTCCCTTTCTAACGCAATAGTTACCCTGCCCCGGATACCTTACCATAATCATATACGACGAACCCCTTCACTTGTCCTCCCTCTCTCCCAAATTAAATTGTAAACACGGACTGCCACAGAACCCCACCCTCAAAAGCTCGCCTGAGCCCGAATACCACCTGTTGCCTCCATACCGCCCTTAACGCACACTGTCTATGTGGTGAATAAAGAATAAGAATAAGAATAAGATGAGACCTTGATGTGCAATCTGCTAATATCACTATTTTCACTTATTTTTCATTATTTTTACTGTTAGAACTCGATTACTAGTATGGTTTTGCGTTGCGTAAGCACAAACTATATAATTATAACTCAATTTTAAAGGCGACTTTATTTTTTTGGAATCCGTTACGCGCGGAACGATAAATAACATCATGTAAAAATGTGATAAGCTTGCATGAGGAAAGGATTGCGATGAATTCGGTATCGAGTACGCCCACGGGTTTGTAAATGTAACATATTTACGGACCTCAGTCGCGCTTTTGCCGATCGCAATTCTCGTTTTCTGGGGAGTAAGGCAGGCCTTCACGTTGGTCCATTCCTTGCTGGCTCCATTTCCGGGGTTAAATTCCTTGCAATATTCGACAACCTGAAGTGCATTACCATCTCCCGGAATATTTCTAATTTTACTTTAGTTCCGAGGTCTTACAACGATTAAAGTTTATTTTATTTTACAAACCGACTGCGAAAAATAAACGCTCTAGCTCACGTATTCATCTCCGAGTCGATAATTTCCTTCATGACATTCTATGTATGGAGCTAAGTCTTCTCCTCCTAAAGAAGAAACGAGCAGAGGGAAGGTGAAGAGGACAGTGTAGGGAAGGAACATCCTTTCCGACTGAATCTTCCTGCCTGAAAAATGACATTTATACCGAGTATACCGAGTATAGATGAGGAGGCACGTGTCTTCAATACTCCCTGGACGGTCAGGAAAAAGGAGAGAGCATTGCAAAAGAAGCGCATTCATCTATCCGGAAGCTTAGACTTCGCAAGGTTTGGTCTCTTCATTTCTCATGTATCCTAGAGGTTAGTTTTGCGAGGAAGTGTGCAGAATGAAGAGGGCTCTCAAGTATTTCTCTCTGAAACTGCAACTGGCGAGGGGTTTAGTGCCATCGAGAGTGGATTCTTTCAGAAGCCGAAAGAAAGAGAAGTTTGAATTCAGGAAAGGAAAGAATATCGATTGAAACAACCCTCCCTCTCTGAAGGAATTGAAAAAACGACTCTCCAATGATTTGAATTCAGCGACCGGATGTAGAAAAAGTGGGATGGCATTGCTACTCTTTTTTAGCTACTGGCAAACCGGACCGAAAATAGACCAAGTCGAATTACACAATGACTTCGAAGTAAAGAAAATGGTGACTGATTGGGTTCAATAGTATCAGAGCACCTAATCTCTTCTTCTCAACAATAAAGTTGAAGTTCACAAGATTGGTAGACAAATTTGTTTATATTTTTTGCAAAAAAAAAACAAAAATAGCCTAGAAACGATGTGTAATTCTATTCTTGAAATATAAATTCAGAGCTGCGTTTTTATTCTATTAACAATTCTTGTTCAAATTTGTAACATAGATTTATGTTTTCAGCTTATGTGTGTTGCAAACGTTAGGGTTCGTTGTACATTGCTTTATGCATAATAAAGTTAATATCTGCATTACTATAGTTGCATAGTAATTATGTATTATCCCATTCATGAGTATGTATTAGTTCCAAACCCAATAAAAAAAGTGAAGGGGAGCGGGAGTAATCTGAAACATCGATTTATCTGCAAATGTGTAATTTCGTTCCCAACCTTATTTCATAATTTCAAGGGTCCTTATCCAAATTCTTTCATGAGGCATGAATCCTCGCTCCATTTTCAGTCTTTATGCATGTGAATTTGAATCCCTCCTGTAAGCAACAAACAAGCTACAATTTGCTGAGATGATATTCGATTGTAGGCTGAAAGTGTTACTAATAGAAGACTGATGGGGGGGGGGGGGGGGGTATTTCCCGAAACATCTAGATAAATCTATCGCCATCTATCCTGTTCGCACTCTGGCCACACCAAGAAGACTCAAGATCTAACTAATAGAATGGACTTAGTAACGATGCAATCGATTTAAATGTGGCGAAACCATCGAATCGACATCACTATGAACTAGACACTTCACCTCAGTAGCAGACTCTCCAACAGCAATCACTTTCTTCTTTGGAGTTAGGCAGGCAACGAGGGTGATTTCCCAACTGGTAGGAGTCGATTTACACTGCTTGATGAAGTTGCCAGTAGTCTGAAGGAGCAAACAAAATGGAAGTTCAGCGGGAGATCAAAGATCAGCTCACGAATGTATCGCCGTTCTGGTATTTGTTATCGCATATCATATTGTCGATGTTGCTGCCTCCCCGCGGGTCCGATTGTGAGGCCACAAGCCTGGCTCCCTCATCAGTCTGGAGGCATGCCCATTCCACTCCACCCTATAATCAGGTAAATATTTCAGCCTATCTCTGCGTTCCATCATGTAGAATAGTAATAACAAAGAACTAGAAACTACAAAAAATAGAACTACAAAAAATAATAAACACAAGATACATGAGCTGCGGTGGATCCTACTGCAATCTCTTTCTTTTCTCCCGGAGTGAGACAAGCAACGATGGCGATTTTCCAACTGCTAGGAGTAGATGTGCACTGCTTGATGAAGTTGCCGGAGATCTAAAGGTCAAAGATTAGGGGGATATCAGAGGGAGATATGGTAGTGACCTCGGTTGCGAAAGGTAAGGCTATCTTAGAAAGCATTTTACATATGAAGTCCGTCTAACAGCTGGCATTATCAGCGGGTCCCACCTAGCGTTGTCTTACGATGTAAAATCGTTTGACGTGGCCTTTACATTCACCAGCCGGAGATCAAAGATCAACTCACGAATCTCTCTCCGTTCTTGTATTGTCCCTTGCAGAGAAGATCCTCGGGGGCTGAATTTCTCTTGGGACGGATTCGAACCGTCTTGATCTCCTTCTGCTCCCTTACTGCTTTGATGCCATCGACGCTGACGCACGAGTACTCGATTCCATCCTAATGTAAGCAGGTGCATATTTCGGCCTCGTTAACATTGATTGTCATGAATTAAAATTTCGAAATTTAAATGGAACCTGTATTCATGTAAGAAGCATCGATTAAGCAAATAAAATATTTCCGGTCGCCATGGGAAAATGGTGAGAATTAATTAAATGTGAATATTTTTCGATTGTCTTGATTTTCGGCGTTGGATGACGTTTGATCGAAAAATACCAGAAAGTTAAAAAAAAGCTTAAAATTAGGCAAGGAATGCAGCGCCCCTACTCCCGAATCGATTGTAATCGAATTACGGATTTTTGCAGATTACGGTAATGACGTCATTATCGATCGCCCTGAGGCGGAGAGTCGTTTTTTAAAATTGGAAATACGGATTAGCTACACTCATCGAGCACTACTTACAGCCAAAAAAATAAATGAATTCTATTTTGTCAGAATGCCAAGACTTCCTCGATTTTCTCAGATAGTGTCTCATATTTGTCCAAAAATATTTCATCGCACTTCTTTTCCATGTGATGCAAGCGAAAGGCCTGTTGAGATACTGTACAAATTTAATTGAAAAGCCCCCCCCCCCCGTTCTAGTTTCGACAAAATTGAAATATATTCATTTATTTTTCACTCGGAATGAGCTAGCCTTCCAAGTATTTCACCTCAGAAGCCGATCCTCCCACGGAAATTTCTTTCTTCTGTGGAGTGAGACAAGCAACGATGGGAATACTCCAACTGTTAGGAGTCGATTTGCACTCCTTGATTATGTTTCCTGAGGTCTGAGAAGAAATTCTTAATTAGTCTCTTCTACTCCATGGCAAAGAACCACTCCTGAATCTAGAAAGGCCGTTGCTTATTGTCATCGATAATTTCAGCTTACGGAGTAGAGATCAGCAGGAGATTCAATTCAACTCAGTCAACTCATCAACACAAAGATCAAAGTTCAAAGATCAACTCACGAATCGCTCTCCGTTCTTGTATTGTCCCTCGCAGAGAATGTCCCCGGGAGCGGGAGCCCACGTGGGACGAATAACTTGAAGAAATGGCGTGAATATCTCGCCCTCCTTCTTATCGAGCCTTACTTCTATGCCATCGACGCTGGCGCAGTAGTAGACGGTCCCGTTCTGGAAGATTAGGTTTGTCACACCTTTTTTAACCTATTTTTAAACTTCCCCTTGCCATATGTTCGCCCAGAAAGCTAAAGCTCTCTTAGAAAGCTCTCTTCTCCCCATTCTCACTCAATTCCCCTCCTCACCCTCCCCACACACCCAACAGCCCCTTTGCCTCACTCCCTGAAGGGGGATGGGGGAGAACAGAGCTTTCTATGAGGCAACATGTGGCAAGGGGAAGATAGGGTGTGACAGATTATTCGGAACGAATCAGGAACAATATAATATATGCTATATCACATAGCCGCAACACGTCGAGTTGAGCGCAAAAAACGCGATTTAAAAATCGAATAGTCCAAAAGCCACTTTATGTATAAATCAAACGTAATACTCAAACGCATACATTTGAATATTTGATTGTTTGAAGCATTTCAAATGAAAAATCCACGTCTGATTTTAAAATGAAAGAAATATATACCTATTTTAATACGGACTGTTACATATCCCCATCTCCCTAATAATAAGCTGGCCTGAGCCTGAAATACCAACTGTTCCCCATTTCGTATCTATCGCAATTTTTTTGTCCGAGTAGTGAATAAAGTATAAGTAAAAATATACCTCAGGCAGAGTTTCGCCGACTGCAATTCGCGTTCCCTGAGGAGTGATGCAGGCACTATCATACGTGTAGAATTTGCACACGTTGTGAATCTGCATTATTTTAGTACTGCTCTGTTCTGGTATCGAGGTCCGTCACAGATAATGAGGTCCACAAAATATATCGAGGTCCGTCAAAAAAGATGGACCTCGATATATTTTGTGGAGCTCGTTATCTGTGACGGACCTCGATATGTCTGACGGACCTCGATACCAGAACAGAGCCCATCGTAAATACCTAACCTTAGAGAACCTAAGAGAGTTCGAAGCGTAATTGTAGAGATAAACTCACGCGTCCAGTAAATTTCTGGTCAGCTCCAGGTTTGTACTCATTACATCTCTTGGAGAGATCTGGATGTATAGCAGTGACGAGTAGAGGAAAGGCGAAGAGGAGGGCAGCGTAGGGAAGGAACATCATTTCCAACTGAATACTTCTGCCTCTAGGAGTGAATTTATAGCTATCGTTGTTAGCGATTCGACACGTGCCTCGGAACTCTCTCGCCGGTCAGGAAAAAGAGATAGAGTGGCAATCCGGAAGCAGATATTCGGTCTCTTCATTTCGCATAAACTTTTGAGATTAGGAAGTGTGCTGGAAAACGAGGGCGTGGGAATATTTGTGCCATCAATCGAGAATGGATTCTTGCAGAAGACGAATAGAGAGAAGGATGAATTGGTGAACGAAAAAATTATCGATTTAATAATTTTCAAGCAATTTGTTGTGATATCTAGACTCACTGAAGGTTTCGAGTTGAACGATGAAGTATGCAGGGTGAGATGACGAACTTAGCAACGCTGTGGCGTTGTCTGGTGTTCGCACCTGCCAAGAACCGTTCTGAAAATGGACTAATCGCTTTATACAACGACGTTGAAGTTAGAAAAATTGGGAGGGACCCAGTTCAATATCATCAAAGTACTTTGACTATTCTTCTCAACGAACGAGTTGAAGTTTTCATGCAATCGCTCGTCGAAGGTCTAATTTGTTTGCACAATAAGCACAAAGAATCAAAATTATGAATACCGTTTTTATTCGTTTCAAAATTCAAGTTTGTATGTAATATTAGCTCAAGTTCGTGACAAGTTCGTAACAGTTTTCTTAATTATTATAGTTTATTTTACTGTTTTTGGTATTATTGGAACGAATCTGTGGAGATGAAGTAAATTGCTTTATCCGCACAATAAACACAATATCAGCATTACTATAGTTGCATAGTAATATTATATTATCCCATTCATGAGTAAGTATTCTTTCCAAATCGGATATATGATAGAAGTGAAGAGGAGTCGGTTAACCCTGAAACTAGAGTGGATAAAGGAAGAGTGAAAGGAAGGGTTTTCCTCTCCGCGCAACGGCGAATGAGAGGGAGAGGAAGAATGAGAGGGAAGGGATTAACTCTTGAGGAAGAGTGAGAGGGGAGGCAAACTCTTGAGGAAGAGTGAGAACTCTTGTGGAAGAATTGAATCAATACAGAGCTTGGTTTCGATGGTTTACGTTCGGGTTTCGTGCTAATATGACTGGAATTAGTATAAAGGCCTACCAAAAGCCATTTTTGATGTATTTGCATACAGTTTAATTAAGTTTGGCTGTTTCTCAAGATAGACAAATCAACCAGATCTAAACATCCGTTTTTCGCAGATTAGGGATATCTCATGTGTGAAAATGATGTTTCGCAAGGTTTATAAGTATTCCGCAGTCGACAGAACTCAATTTGACTTCTCTTTTCATGCATGGGAAGCTTCAGAAGCGTGATTGTCAAGCAAAAAATGTTATAAGTATGCTTCGCCTTGTGCATGCTAGCCATAGTACCCTTACCACAGCGCAGGATCAGTTTTGCATGTTCAAAATCAAAGTCCACGTCTTCCTAGAACGATTCTCAATCTACTCTTGAGGAAGAGTTCTCACTCTTCCTCAAGAGTTAATCTTCTTGTTCTTCCTCTCATTCTTGAGGAAGAGAGACCGCGCTCCCTCCCCTCTTCCGCAAGGAATGATCACTCTTCCTCCACTCTTCCCTCTTCCTTTATCTTCTCTACCTGAAACATCCATTTATCTGCATTTATCAATTGGGTTTTCAGATCTGATGTCGTAGTTTTATCCAAAATTTCTCCCTTTTTTGAGAATCTGAGTGGCATAAATCATAACTCCTTTTTCGTTCTTGATGCATTTGTATTCGAAGCCTCCCTGCAACATCTCTGTATCACTTCACGTTCGCGCTTTGTTTAAAACCACAATAACAACAACAACAACAAAGCACCTCTTTGACAGAGAATCCAACTGGAATCTCCACCTTCTTTTCAGGAGTGAGACAGGCAACGATATCTAGCCACACTCGAACTGGTAGGAGTTGAAGTGCACTCGGCGATAAAGACGTACTTCTGAAATATCTTTCAGATTGATTCCGGGCTGGGCATCAACCACAACCCAACTTATGCACTTGAACAGTAGTCCTTTCTGTAATCAGTTAACACTTTTCCACTTATAATCATAGTATTTTATTAGAGCTGTCTTATTTGCTGGGCGTCAACTAGACCACAACATATCTCTTCTTTCAACACACTCGGCCTTGTCGAGAGAGTGGGAAGAGTTACATATACTATCATTTACCTAGACCAAAGATCAACTCACGAAGATCAAAGATCAACTCACGAATCGTTCTCCGTTCTTGTACTTTCCATTGCAGAGCCGATTCTCGAAAAACTTCTTTCTAGCGAGCGTCTTTGCACCAGTTGGCTCGTTATGGGTCTCAAGAACGACTCCTCTTCCATTGTGCATGCACTTGAACATAAATCCGTTCTGTAATCGACTGGTGATCAACGTATTTCATCATTCACAGCTGACTATGCTGGAAACGGTCTCTTAAAAACGAGCTTCATTTCTTCCTAAGCCTCCGATCAATTTCGCACACTTGAGATTGCCAACAAATTCCAATACCCAATTAATTTACTTTGAGGCCGCTCACTCCCTCGAAAAAAAGACGATTAAACGTCAAGTAATTGGTAAAACCAATACCAATGACCCAATTAATTGGTATTGTCTCTTAGTAACAGCTATTAAATTCGCATAACTACGGCACACCTCAGTAGCAGTGGATCCCACAGCAATCTCCTTCCTATCCGGAGTGAGGCATCCGACTTGGAAGATGGTCCAGCAGTTTCCAGTAACTGTGCACTGATTGATGAAGTTCCCGGCGTGCTGTAGTGAATTGTATCCTCCCATTCTCGATGTTTTGACAGGGTTGATTTTGTAACTAGTAGCAAATAAGAGGGTTAAACAACTAGGACTGGTAAACAACTAGTTGTCGCAACTAGTTGTTTACCGCGAAAGCAACTAGTTGTTTAGTTGTTTACTTGCTGAAAGTCTTGTGATGAACGTTAGAGCTTGAAGTATGGTAACTTCTCTGTTTCCATTTATCACTATTATTCTCATTCCCTACCCCATACATTCAGAGCGGAATCAGCTCGGGCCTCTTCATTTAGGCATTTATAACTCTCTCTCTTGTCACTCAATCGGCGATTAAGATTGTGCGAAATAAAAAGACTGTGGAATTATTTGTAGCTCGAATAAACATACGAATCGTTCTCCGTTCTTGTATTTCTTATCGCAGAGGATGGTTTGTCTTTTCGAGCGGATATAGTTATTCATTGAGATATTCTCGACATATCTCTTCTCCAGCTTGGCTTTGAGGCCATTCCTCGCGCACACGTACTGGATTCCATTCTATGAAAATTTGAGATTAGACTGTATAATGAAGGTTGCTATCGTACCTTTCAATTTCAACGGTTCAATGATCGAGTTGATACTTTCTGAAACTTTCAAAAGTATCAAGCTCCGTTTGAGCTTCCCAGCCACTTTGGCGGCTTTTCCTTTTGGTTCTGTGTTTACCATACCCGGTTTCCTAAATACGCCAGAAAAGTACCCAAAATATGCGGTATTACGGCCGCGAAGGTCATATTTGTTAGTTTCGAAAATGAATACCGTAATCGAATTTCGGAGCCGGAAAAGGCTGGCGCGAGAGGTGTGTCAGTTGACCTGTGTGATCGCTTGCTGGCAATCGATTTGCAGTTTGGGCCGTTCCACAGCGTTCTCACTGTTTCTTATTGATTGATTCGTATATTTCGTTGTATTTATTGCATTTCTGATCTCAACACATCAGTTCTAATCAGGTACTCGCGGGATAGCGACTCCCCGCGGCACCCGGGAGGCTGGTTTTTCGGTTAGTCAGTTTGTCTTGCCTCAGTATTCTATTTTCTTGCTTATTTATCCTATTTTATCGTTATTTGTCTGACTGATTATCCGCTAAATTATCGATTTTCAGGCGTGCGCCCCTCGGCATGGAAGGAGGCCGACTGCTTCAAGCAGTCGGCATGGAATACAAAGGACAGGTTTTATTTGGATATTTCCTTATAGTTTTAGCTTGCTAGCCTCTAAATTGAATGAAAAGGGTTTGAATTTATTATATTTCTCGCTTTTCGCTGGGTTTGGAGCGCTGTTTTGGTAGAAAATCGTATAGCATTAGTGGTCAAATCGTGAGGCTGTGATCAAGGTGCTTTTTTTATCGACGTAAGTGAGTAAAAATCCCTTAGAACCTTTTTAATATTGATACTATAAGTATTATGCGATTAATTGAGGAGCCTCACACGGGCCGCCGACCGTCGAAACGCGAGGTAAGCGGGATATTTCTCATTAAACACGACTTGAATTTAATCTTTCATGGCGATCTATCGTCATTTTCGTACCATTATACCTGATTCAATTAGATATTTTCACGAAATTCAGGGGTATTAGGAGCGGCATTTTATTGTAACGGAGCAGAAAAGCATGAGGGATAAATATCTATGTGTTGCTAATTAGTTTTCCATTTAATATCACTTTTGCAAAGTTCAACGCAGTCGAATTCATGTCATTTTGTCCTCAGATTCGAGTGAGGATCGGCCTCTTCGAGCGGACTCGCTGCCCTGAGGTTGCGGCCGATTGCTGTTTATCAGGTTTGAAATTTACCGAATACGGTTCAATGGCTTGTGGCGGTGTTGGGGCTTGTTTGAGCCCTTTCCAGGCACCCCCACTCTTGCACCGTGACGGAAGGAAGAGCTGCGACAGGAAAAGGGAACAAATGAAGGTTCGTTTGTTAACTATATTTGCATTGAGTGCTTTGAGGGTGATTGCTATTCAAGGAATAACCTTGTTGCTTTTGGTTTCATTAGAAATATATAAAAGTCTGCTTGCACCGAAAACTGCTGGGTTCTTAAAAATGTGGATTCTCTTGCTATGTTGCGATTGTGGTTTCCGTAATCAGCTTCACGAATGGCAATATGTTCCTCGTTCACTAGGTTTATCAGTGTTTCACTGCTATTACATTATTATTATGCGTTTTTCCAGCCCATTCTTGCGAGGATCTCCTCCTTTCGCCCCTCCCTTCTTCTGGCGGCTGGGCGACTACGCCGCCTTATCAGAGACAGTTTTGTTCTTCTTATTTTTTTCTTTCAAATTATTCTTTTGAATTAGAGGGTGGAAATAGTTCTTAGCAGAAACAATTGAGTGTGACTCTTATTAAAGGGGAATATAATTGATTACTAGAAATGGAAAAGTAGGATATTGTAGTGACAGTAGTGCATAGTGACATATAATATGTGTGTATAGTGACAGTCGTATATTTCTTCTAGTTAAGGGGAACAAAGCTGAATATTGAAAATTAAAAATTACGCGATACTTTGTGGAGACCTTGAAGGTTTCCCATCTACGGATGGGCGCCCTCACAATGGAGAAGGGAAGAATAGGAAGAAGGAAGAATAAGGAGGAGGAAAGAAGACGAATGAAGAAGGAAATAACAGGTACGTTTATCGATTATTACACCAACAAAGTACAAGGCAAAAGTTAACAAGGTGGATCGGGGAAAAGAGATTCTGAGTTACTGTAGCGCAACGTTCATACAATTCTCCACATCCAAAGCAATTATGAAACTGATATGAATGTTGTGAAACACGAATGTGCCACTCTTTCAATCGCTCCCTTTTTCGCTTCCCAATGAAACACCATCAAAAGGCAGTAAAATCGGAACCTTTTCCTCAGCAAGAGTGAGATGTTATGGTAGGTTGGTTGCGTGGGGGGTGTAAAATCCTCCTCTACCGCAACCGTTTATGGGCCTACAACTCTTGCTTCAGAAAAGGGTACCGATTTTTCTATCTCTCTCCGGAATCGTACTGAGAAACGAAGCAGGGAGCAATCAAAATGCGGCACATTTGTGTTTCACAAAATAAATATCTGTCGCATGATGCTATAGATTAGGAGGCGAATTATTAATAATTGAAAGCACGGCATTCGGCATATTTTTTTTTTTAAACGGACAAGAATAATAAAATATAAAAAGCTCGCTCTCGATTTTTTTGAGATTTATTAGATTGAGATTTTGTGATATGATTAAAAAAGGGCGAAAATTTCTAAAAATGTTAAAAAAAGTTAATGTTTGGTTTATTCTAAGTTTTCGATCTAATTGATACTAAAAGCGCGTGTTCCAAGAATAGTTTAATATTTTGCTATTTTTGCTATTTTGAACAAAAACAGATATTGGGACATTTTCACTACGATAAAGTGCCAATTGATTGTGTGTTTCGGAGTTATTTTGAATTGATCTCTCGAAAAACTCATCAGACAACTTGGCGAAAGTGAGGTTAAATGAAATAGACCGAAAACACTGTTTTGGCAGTGTAAAGATTATTGATTTCTTCTATAAATTTGAAAGAGATTCTACCATAGTCCGCTACAGTATTTTGATGATATGCGTGCTAACCGTACTGACGAATGAAAGAAGTGCGTACGTGCAGTAACTCAGAATGGTCAGGCAATTGAAAGCAGAGAAACTCGAGGGCTAGATAAACACATGTAAGAATAGAAAAATGAGAATAACGATCTAGTCGTACATATCGTCATCATCTTCAGCATATGGGTTTCTCCTTACTGTTCTCGAATCATCCAATTGGGGCATATCCTCATCCTCCATCTCTCGAGGGGAAGGGGAACGACAAGAGGTTCCTGCCTCCTCAGATAGATCACGACGGGCTGGGCACAATCTCCTATTGCTTCCCGGGAGAGGAGTGGGTCCCGTGCGAGATGGAACAATGGGAGTGTTCTTGATCGCTCTCATGTCCCCAATTCTAGACGACTTGGGAGTGAACTGGGGAATGGGAGTGCTTGATGTAGCCCGATCAGCGGGAGTTGAAAGAGAAGGAGGTGGGATGGGACGGGGCTTGGGGAAGAGAATGGGCTCACCGTCGTTGGAGATCATGCCAGTCTTACGTAACTGCTGTTTTACTTGTCTTTCTACCCGTGCATCAGTGACCCGTTTTCTTTTTGCAGATATCTCTGCAGTCCTCTCTTCAACTTGAGCAGCGATGATATCCTTCCTCTGTGCCATCTCGCGTCTCTTCCTCGCCGCAGCGGGTTCGGGATGCTCCTGTAAAATAGGTTTCACTTTTTTGTGTTGTATATCTTAGATTTCCTTAGATATTTTTGTTGTAACCTTTCTTCTGTTGAGCTGTAGGGCTTAGATATATATATAGAAAAACGTATGTATGTGGCGGATAGTATTTCTACAGTACTCCTTAGTGAGAAATTCTTCTCGGAATTTCAGAATGGCCTCGATCAATTCTGCCTTGTTTTTCGGCTTGTAGTGGGTCCTGAGCTTGGCCTTTAGATGGGCGAAGGCGTGTTCAACCGGCATCATATCCGGCGATTCTGCCGGCCACGGCATCACCTAGATTAGGTCTTAGTAATAAACTGCCATTAGTCGATACCGTATCCCGACTACAGTATAATAATAGTTGACTGGTAACAAGATATAGCCAGATTCACCTGAACACCCATTTCAGCCAGTTTCTCGGTGGTGTACTTGGCGGTGTGCACGCGGGCGTTGTCGTGTGCCAGACGACAACGATTCCCGTACAACTTCTTCGCACTGGGGATGTAATACTCCTCCACAATTTTCTTCAATTGTAAATTATTAAATTATTGTTCCCATCTATAGCACCTAATATTAGTTTATATTGTATATAACATACCACGTAGACCTCCGCATTGATATTCTCTTTAGGACCGAGAATCTTTATTTGAGTTGCACCCATCATCGAAATAGCTAGCCATATCATAACCTGATATGTTTTTCATTTGAGTTGTCCATTTTACGTTTCAATGAGAATGAAATACTTACTCTCTGAGGGTGTTTCACTCTCTGCGAGATATGACCATACGGATCGTCTGCGAAGACCCACACGTAGGGAGACACGTTCTCGATTTCCACCGATGCCTCATCGGCGAAGAACACATTAGTGAACATATCATCCTCGTCCTTTTTTGCCAATGCCCAATTCACTCGCTTCTCTCTGTTCGGCTCTCTTACAAACTGGCCATACTTTTTCTGCTTCCGATTCACATCTGCCTCTTCTCTCACTCGAGCAACACAATACAGTCCCACCTAGAATAGTTACAGTATTCTTCAATGTATGGGTACTGTAGGTTACGGTAATGATCGATAATACTGTATAATGAATTGTTACCTTTTCATTGAATTTCTCCTTTATCTCCTTGATTATCTTATAAGTTAGAACTTCTTTGTTCTCTCTATGCATCTCGATAATCCGTGCCTTGATTTCTGGCCACTTTGACTCATCGGTAAGACCATAAGGATGATAATCATGAGTCTTCGTGAGTGACTCCAGAATCGTTTTCACTTGTCTCCTATCCATCCCAACAATCTCTGCTATTTCAGTCATGCTCTTTCCCTCATCGTGAAGAGCAAAAAGTCGGTCATTTTGAAGCGCCATAACTGAATAAAATTATATAGTACGAACGAAAAAAAATTGCAATGAACATTATCAACACGAATTCGGTCTTGCAAAATATTTGAAATAGTTCTCGGTGCATCATCAAATGCGAGTTTTTAGCAGATATGTCTTATGGTCTCGTACGATTGGTCGACGGAGCATTCCTGGTCGTAGACACGGAATGTCTGTCAGACAGTCATTCAGTGGGTTCGACTGTGAACGTTTATGCGTCTGCATCTGATCACACTACATCCTATGAGGCTATGCTTATCGACTTTGGATCGAGAGAAGCGCTACAGAGAAAGCAACTGGAGATAAGAGATTTCTCGCTTGAGGAGATCAAGCAGATGATCTCAAACTCTCGTTCAAGCAGGCGAAATCGGGTGAGTGTAGATATGTTTCCCATCGAGAAATCGAAGAAATCATAGAATACGAACAAAATATCTGTTGAACATATTTATCGCGAATTAGGGTTCCAAAGATCAAAGATCAGTACATAGAAAAAATTGTGAACTATTCGAGGCTTCATCCATCGATCGATCTACCGTACATCTACCTCCTCCCACTGCTGCTGCAAGGAAGAGTGTAGCAAAAGGGCGTTCTGTGAGAGCTCAAGTAGCTGCAGACGCCGTCAACGACGATGGTTCGATGTCAGATCCCTCAGCCGATCCATTGGATAATCTCGATTCTAGGGGTATTTTTTGAATAAATTTTGTATCGATTACTGAATCTCAATATCGTGTTACCGTAGTCCATTCAGATCTGTTGAGAGGCATTTATCGCATGGTAGATACGTTGAAGAGAGATATGGAGAGACGGATGAACAAGATGGAGGACGAGATGACGGCTGTAGTGTCTCACATCGAGTTGTCATCTTCGGAGAGAGAATCCGACGGAATAAAGGTCAATAGATCGAAAGACTGAACTATTCAAACATAAATTTCAGCTGAAGGATATCGCCGAATCTCTCCAAGTGCAAGAAGAAATAATGGGAAAGTTAGAAAAGGACGTCCAGTCAATCTCGGAGAATATGATTCGTAAATTGCGTAAGAAAATTTCTAAGAACTTAGTAGTCATAGAAACATCTTTAACTTCTTACTTTTCTAATGGAAACTATTCAAGCGGTTCGTTATCACTTCATGGCCGAGGAGGAAGTCGCCGAACTCGATATTGTGGAAGAGACGACGACCGTCTTTGCTGGAAGGCTTGCGGCGGCGCTATTCTCTGAGGAAGAACAGTTTATGCGAGTGGATGATCGAGATCAGACACTCTACAATTGGATTGTAAATGTGAGTTATTTGTCACGAAATAATATTCTATTCATTCATACTACAGGTGGTAGCTCGACGACGTGCTGCATCAGAGCAACATTCGACTCGGTCCAGTATTCAGTCCAAAATCAGGCACCATTTGAACCAGCAGGCCAAGAGATTGCGAGAGGAGCACGGAATGGTATAATACTTTTTTATTCAATCTTCAAGCGAAATTTTCTATGGATGATTTTCTATATATATATCTAAGCCCTACAGCTCAACAGAAGAAAGGTTACAACAAAAATATCTAAGGAAATCTAAGATATACAACACAAAAAAGTGAAACCTATTTTACAGGAGCATCCCGAACCCGCTGCGGCGAGGAAGAGACGCGAGATGGCACAGAGGAAGGATATCATCGCTGCTCAAGTTGAAGAGAGGACTGCAGAGATATCTGCAAAAAGAAAACGGGTCACTGATGCACGGGTAGAAAGACAAGTAAAACAGCAGTTACGTAAGACTGGCATGATCTCCAACGACGGTGAGCCCATTCTCTTCCCCAAGCCCCGTCCCATCCCACCTCCTTCTCTTTCAACTCCCGCTGATCGGGCTACATCAAGCACTCCCATTCCCCAGTTCACTCCCAAGTCGTCTAGAATTGGGGACATGAGAGCGATCAAGAACACTCCCATTGTTCCATCTCGCACGGGACCCACTCCTCTCCCGGGAAGCAATAGGAGATTGTGCCCAGCCCGTCGTGATCTATCTGAGGAGGCAGGAACCTCTTGTCGTTCCCCTTCCCCTCGAGAGATGGAGGATGAGGATATGCCCCAATTGGATGATTCGAGAACAGTAAGGAGAAACCCATATGCTGAAGATGATGACGATATGTACGACTAGATCGTTATTCTCATTTTTCTATTCTTACATGTGTTTATCTAGCCCTCGAGTTTCTCTGCTTTCAATTGCCTGACCATTCTGAGTTACTGCACGTACGCACTTCTTTCATTCGTCAGTACGGTTAGCACGCATATCATCAAAATACTGTAGCGGACTATGGTAGAATCTCTTTCAAATTTATAGAAGAAATCAATAATCTTTACACTGCCAAAACAGTGTTTTCGGTCTATTTCATTTAACCTCACTTTCGCCAAGTTGTCTGATGAGTTTTTCGAGAGATCAATTCAAAATAACTCCGAAACACACAATCAATTGGCACTTTATCGTAGTGAAAATGTCCCAATATCTGTTTTTGTTCAAAATAGCAAAAATAGCAAAATATTAAACTATTCTTGGAACACGCGCTTTTAGTATCAATTAGATCGAAAACTTAGAATAAACCAAACATTAACTTTTTTTAACATTTTTAGAAATTTTCGCCCTTTTTTAATCATATCACAAAATCTCAATCTAATAAATCTCAAAAAAATCGAGAGCGAGCTTTTTATATTTTATTATTCTTGTCCGTTTAAAAAAAAAAATATGCCGAATGCCGTGCTTTCAATTATTAATAATTCGCCTCCTAATCTATAGCATCATGCGACAGATATTTATTTTGTGAAACACAAATGTGCCGCATTTTGATTGCTCCCTGCTTCGTTTCTCAGTACGATTCCGGAGAGAGATAGAAAAATCGGTACCCTTTTCTGAAGCAAGAGTTGTAGGCCCATAAACGGTTGCGGTAGAGGAGGATTTTACACCCCCCACGCAACCAACCTACCATAACATCTCACTCTTGCTGAGGAAAAGGTTCCGATTTTACTGCCTTTTGATGGTGTTTCATTGGGAAGCGAAAAAGGGAGCGATTGAAAGAGTGGCACATTCGTGTTTCACAACATTCATATCAGTTTCATAATTGCTTTGGATGTGGAGAATTGTATGAACGTTGCGCTACAGTAACTCAGAATCTCTTTTCCCCGATCCACCTTGTTAACTTTTGCCTTGTACTTTGTTGGTGTAATAATCGATAAACGTACCTGTTATTTCCTTCTTCATTCGTCTTCTTTCCTCCTCCTTATTCTTCCTTCTTCCTATTCTTCCCTTCTCCATTGTGAGGGCGCCCATCCGTAGATGGGAAACCTTCAAGGTCTCCACAAAGTATCGCGTAATTTTTAATTTTCAATATTCAGCTTTGTTCCCCTTAACTAGAAGAAATATACGACTGTCACTATACACACATATTATATGTCACTATGCACTACTGTCACTACAATATCCTACTTTTCCATTTCTAGTAATCAATTATATTCCCCTTTAATAAGAGTCACACTCAATTGTTTCTGCTAAGAACTATTTCCACCCTCTAATTCAAAAGAATAATTTGAAAGAAAAAAATAAGAAGAACAAAACTGTCTCTGATAAGGCGGCGTAGTCGCCCAGCCGCCAGAAGAAGGGAGGGGCGAAAGGAGGAGATCCTCGCAAGAATGGGCTGGAAAAACGCATAATAATAATGTAATAGCAGTGAAACACTGATAAACCTAGTGAACGAGGAACTAAAGCAGTACACACAATCAGGTCAATCATTGCCATTCGTGAAGCTGATTACGGAAACCACAATCGCAACATAGCAAGAGAATCCACATTTTTAAGAACCCAGCAGTTTTCGGTGCAAGCAGACTTTTATATATTTCTAATGAAACCAAAAAGCAACAAGGTTATTCCTTGAATAGCAATCACCCTCAAAGCACTCAATGCAAATATAGTTAACAAACGAACCTTCATTTGTTCCCTTTTCCTGTCGCAGCTCTTCCTTCCGTCACGGTGCAAGAGTGGGGGTGCCTGGAAAGGGCTCAAACAAGCCCCAACACCGCCACAAGCCATTGAACCGTATTCGGTAAATTTCAAACCTGATAAACAGCAATCGGCCGCAACCTCAGGGCAGCGAGTCCGCTCGAAGAGGCCGATCCTCACTCGAATCTGAGGACAAAATGACATGAATTCGACTGCGTTGAACTTTGCAAAAGTGATATTAAATGGAAAACTAATTAGCAACACATAGATATTTATCCCTCATGCTTTTCTGCTCCGTTACAATAAAATGCCGCTCCTAATACCCCTGAATTTCGTGAAAATATCTAATTGAATCAGGTATAATGGTACGAAAATGACGATAGATCGCCATGAAAGATTAAATTCAAGTCGTGTTTAATGAGAAATATCCCGCTTACCTCGCGTTTCGACGGTCGGCGGCCCGTGTGAGGCTCCTCAATTAATCGCATAATACTTATAGTATCAATATTAAAAAGGTTCTAAGGGATTTTTACTCACTTACGTCGATAAAAAAAGCACCTTGATCACAGCCTCACGATTTGACCACTAATGCTATACGATTTTCTACCAAAACAGCGCTCCAAACCCAGCGAAAAGCGAGAAATATAATAAATTCAAACCCTTTTCATTCAATTTAGAGGCTAGCAAGCTAAAACTATAAGGAAATATCCAAATAAAACCTGTCCTTTGTATTCCATGCCGACTGCTTGAAGCAGTCGGCCTCCTTCCATGCCGAGGGGCGCACGCCTGAAAATCGATAATTTAGCGGATAATCAGTCAGACAAATAACGATAAAATAGGATAAATAAGCAAGAAAATAGAATACTGAGGCAAGACAAACTGACTAACCGAAAAACCAGCCTCCCGGGTGCCGCGGGGAGTCGCTATCCCGCGAGTACCTGATTAGAACTGATGTGTTGAGATCAGAAATGCAATAAATACAACGAAATATACGAATCAATCAATAAGAAACAGTGAGAACGCTGTGGAACGGCCCAAACTGCAAATCGATTGCCAGCAAGCGATCACACAGGTCAACTGACACACCTCTCGCGCCAGCCTTTTCCGGCTCCGAAATTCGATTACGGTATTCATTTTCGAAACTAACAAATATGACCTTCGCGGCCGTAATACCGCATATTTTGGGTACTTTTCTGGCGTATTTAGGAAACCGGGTATGGTAAACACAGAACCAAAAGGAAAAGCCGCCAAAGTGGCTGGGAAGCTCAAACGGAGCTTGATACTTTTGAAAGTTTCAGAAAGTATCAACTCGATCATTGAACCGTTGAAATTGAAAGGTACGATACTATCATCTTTTTACACGCTCTCTCTTCAGTCCGAGAGATTTTGCCAAATCGTGTGTACTCGAAATGGAAATATACCTCCTCCACGCTTCCTAGCACTAAATTCTAACTCACGTATTCATCTTCGAGTCGGTACTCGACCTCACGCATTTATTGGGCATAGCTCTCTTATCCTGAACGCCGGCAGGCCGGGTAGCGCAGTGGTTGTGTGCCAGAATGCGAATCGAAAGGTGACGAGTTCGAGCCCCCGCTCCTGCAGATCCACCCAACCAAAGGGGTTAAGAAATGCTGGTAGTGCCTAGTAAACACGATCCAAATTCCCCTCCAGCGTGCACACAACATGCCGGTTAGTCTTTAGCAACAGGCCACTGTTCTCACAGGTTAGGTCCCAGTTGCAGTTCAGACGTGGGGTAGTCGACGACGCGTTACGCGTTAGTAACCGACTCAGTACTTTACTTTACTTTACTTTACTGGAGACAGAGTAGTGACGAGTAGAGGACAGGAGAAGAGGAGGGCAGTTTAGGGAAGAAGCATCGCTCTGAATCCACCGGCCTCAACGGTGGCATTTATACCTAGACGTAATGCCCTCTTGCCGGTCAGGAGATGATTTCGCAATGCTGTTGCCTCCTGATTGCGCTAACTTCCGTGCCTTGCTGATTCGAGAAAGAGCGTGTGGATAGGAGAGGGTACTTTCATGCAAATTCAAGCTGAAACGGAAAATTGAGAGAGGTTTAGTGTCCTCGAAAACTGGTTCTATCAGCAAAAAGGAAAAGAATTGAATTAAGAAATAGGAAAGATACATTATCGATTGATATCCAGTTCCGTCAAATTGGATGTTTTTGCAAATGAATTTTGAGAAAATATATTTTACAATCTTTTTCCCATGTACTCCAATCATTCGCTTCCCCACAGTGTATTTCATAAATGAGAAAACTCTTTTATCATGCAAACATATTTTTTTAATTTTTGAGAAGAATAGTGAGAACTCATTCACATTAGCGCACGAATGTTTTTATTGAGAGCATCGGAATTGAGATTAGAATAGAACTTGATAATGAGCAAATTGTTTTCTCCAATTGTGATTTCGCAGCTTTTCTGACACATTTTCTTCTTGATTGCAAACACTTCACATCCAGTTCGTTTTTCCATTGAGAACTAAAATTTAATGGGGACTCAACATATCCAAGCCTAATTTGCTGAAATATTTGTGTGTATTACCAACCTGTCCATTGTTGAAGTTTGCAAGTTCGTTTTCATCAAGTTGTGAATCCATAGTAAAATACCAACTCACGTCCTTTTCAACCAGTTTGAAAGCCATCTACAAAAAAAATCAATTCAAAATCGAACGATCTTGATTACCGGAATCAATTCCTCCAGTATTGCCTTTATCATTATCATATGCTCGAGATGCAAAGTGGTGTAGCGGCAAATCACGGGCAATAAATTTGTGGATGGCTTCCACGAATATTCCTTGACAAAATTTATAATTTATGACTTAAATATGTGTATTTACCGATTCTTTGAAGTATCGGTAGATGGCTAATCGTGTATTTCCAGCGCCACTGAATTTGCGTACAAAGTCCTCATTGAAAAGCGATACTTCATACGTTTTTGCTCCATAGAATGAGAATGTTCTTATTTTCGTATCGATCAAAAATTCAATCAGACTAGAATCTCGGATTGCATAAAAGTTGGACAACGTCAGTGATTCAATGCTTACTTGAAAGTATTGCTAGTCGTGGTTCTAACTAGTTCCAACGAACTCGGTAGATCTCCATGGAATGTTGTTTGAAGGTTTCTAGAAAACGAATTGTCTAAATGAACCTGAAGTAGAAATTTGCATTTAAAAATACATAAACGATTATATGATACCTCCATCAATTTTAATTTCTGGAACGCGAATTTAAAAGACATTTCTTCTATTGCATTGAACAGACTTCCAGAGATGTACACAAACTTTGATTTTTTATTCTAAAAAAATTAAGAATATGATAAGTTTACGACGCTAAATTGACGATAAATTTGACTTTTTAAAAAGTTTTTTGTATATACTAACTTCAAAGTTCATCGGTATCATTGGGTCCCAAATCAAAGAGTAATCGTTGACTTGAGAAGTGACGAGCAAAACTTGTCGTTGTTGGACCTGAAATATACTTTTATGATGTTTTTCTCAGTATGGCTCGAAATATTGTGACAGCATTAGGCAATTTACCTGTTGTATAACGATTTCATTCTTCGCTCGTTTTGGGCGCTTCCATCCTTTGTGGATTGCAAGGTTACGCAACTTCTGGTTCACATATTCTATAACATCCAAACTGCTCCTACAAATTATAGGTGTGTGAGGTACTGAACTGCAATAAAACGAACGGATTGAGAAAGGAAAGAATAGAAATCAAGCAGTCATTCGGTAGACGGGAGATAAAATCCTAAATTTGTTTACAATTGCAAAATATGGTGGTGAAGGTTACCTTATCTCCAAATATGGATGCCATCTCAAATTGCAATTTATTTGAGTGAAGAAGCACTAGAAGTCATTGTGATAACTGAAATTTTAGGATTGTGCCACGAGAAAAAAGGAAACATCGTACACAATGATAATTATAAATATCAGTTTAAAGATCGTTCTAGTAAGATTGAGACAATTACACAGATAATCGGAGGACGCTCTGTTTCACTAAGGTTGAAACAACATAATGCATACTGGAAGGAGGTATGCCAGAAGGCATTATTGATTCTAGAACTTATCGAAAAAGTTGGATTATCCATCGAAAAACAAACAAACAAAATATTGCTAATTGTTTACGAAAGTCGATCACACTCGGAAAAGTCGACCTCATTCTACCGCAATCGCTTCGTGCCGACTGGTTGGTTTTGATTTTAGCTGTATTTTTTATTCGTTCTTAGATTTTTTTAAAAATCAATACGCTTACCAGCACATTGAATTTGCTGAGCATTTGAAACGCACGATACGTTCTCCTCTCGGTCGCATGCGCTTCGGAAAGGGAATGTCCGAGAGACAGTGAGAGAAGGACTCTTTCCTCTCGGTTTCACGGACCCACCCCACCCCTAGCATATGAACAATGATTGCTATACATACGGTTCATCCTCAGAGATATGAAGTTCCTTCTCCTTCTACATTCCACTCTATTCTTCATCGGTGGAAGTGCGATTCTGCCTACTCCCTTCATGAAGAGAATTGCTTCGGTTACATATTTTTGTTCTTTGAATTGCTACAATTGCTGTTTGAATTACACTGTTTTAATTGCGCTCTTTTCAACAACAAAAAGAGCTGTGATAATCAGAACCTCTTCGTGAAGTGCAATGTTTACAGTGCATTTCTAATACAGATGATATCCGACTATTCGGCGGAAAACCCCCGCAATTACCCATCTGAATCAAAAGAAGAACGTCGAATCATCAATCGTCAACATCGCGTCGCTCTCTCGTATGTAACAATATTCATATTACTGTCCGTATTTTAATTAAAATACAAAAATCGAGGGAGGAGATGAAAATACAAGAGAATTATTGGATCCTTCTTTATTTCGAAACTGGAGCACTCAAAAGCTAAATGAAAAGCTAAATGATCACTTTCATGGTTGATCGATTTTTAAATACTATCATACATTTCGAGCTAGGAAAACATAAAAAAATAAAAATTACATAGGTGCAATTTTTGTTATACTTTTTTTTGAGGTGCATCTATGATAATGAATAATTACGATAAAATTATTTTTCCTTGGTTTGTTGCTCTGATCGAGCGAAAATATTTATGTGTGTGTACAAGAAATATCGTGGGTGCAATCAAAAATTATTCATAATAATTGAAAATTATGCACAACGATTAAGCACTTCATTAACTGTTTTTGTCATTTTTTTTCTCTTTCCTTTGCATAAGTTAGCAGTTTCTCTATTCTTCTTCAATTATAAAACAATATTCTTACTAATTCCATTTACTGCTTGCATTCAACATTCCATTTACTGTCCATCGCAGATTGGGCGAGAACTATAACAGGCGGCATTACAACGAGTTGATAAGAACATTTGCAATTTCATGGTGCCTCTTCATATAAATTCGGGAAAATGCGAATGGACGATGCATTTTCTCGATTGTCTGATCGGTAGAAGTTTCGGTATTGTCGCTCGCTTCTGATCCGTCTCTCTCAATTCCCAACACTCTCTAATTCCACCGATTGCCGAGTTATAGGGCAGCATGAAGAGACAAGTGAGCACTCATCCGAGTTCCTCCAGCTCTGGAATGACTAACATTGCTGACACTTTGACGAGGCTAAAGAACTCTCCTTCATTCGCTGAACTTTACGTACCCCTTGGCAAGCTATCGCTTGATTGTTTGATCACTTGCCTTTGGGAGGAACGCTCTGGAACATTCGCGTTAGGATGATCAGAGAGATTTAGAGATGGTTGGATAGGAGAGGCAACGCTTGCTTATCTCGTCATTTCACACATTCTATCACTGGTTAGAGAGGCGAGAGAGCACGCAAAATGAGGAGAGTCATTTATTCTCCTATTCTTAGACAAGGAGCGTCGCGAACACGTTTCTTTGTGACAATCGAGGGGACAATCGTTCCATTTCATTTCGTGCTATCCTTGATATGCATTTTCTCTCACCTTTCAACGCAATTGTTGCCTCATAGTAATTGATGAACTTCCTCATTCCGGAGCAGATTCATATTATTTCTGACGAGTGCGCGCGATCTTTGTTTTGCATAGCATTGAGACACCAAGTTATGGCTATTTTTCGTTTCTCGTCCTAAGACCAAGAAGACAAAATCACATACTAAAATTCACGTTCCATCTTTTGAACCATAAATCGCCGTTCGCTCCTGCTTTTACTAGCCTATTTTGTCTACTGCCTCCCACTCAGAACGAAAGCTTAAAAATGAAAGACATCTCTCGATGAAGCATCCCTTCTCACTGGGACAGTTTCGCCATGACATTCAGATTGTATTTTCAAGTATTAGCCTCTTCATTTCACAGACTCTTTCGCACCTCGAGCGGACGAGAGTGACTGAAATGAACAGACGGTGGCTCATTTCTCTATTCAGTTCTATTAAGCGATCAGTTAATCCATGAACTCAGTGCGCTCTATACCGAGGTCTTTAGCGCGCAATCCACTCTGTTTACAGAAGTCTCTCCGGGTTTCTCAAGTAGAGCGCTATTTCCTTCTCCACTCCTGCCATGCTCTACTATCCAAACAGTTGACCACTATCGCCAGTTGACCCATGAATAGGTGCCCGGATCCCGCGCCGTCTTAAAGTTTTCCCCTATTTTTCATGAATTGGTCGTAACATGTAGCTTTGTCGATCAAACACTGCATAGTGAGCTAGTAAATTGGGCTTCTGTAGTTGAAGTCGTGGTATTTGGGTGAGATTTCTGATTTCTTTCGCGGAACTCCCCTTTCGCCTTTCTGATCACTGTTCAAACTACGTGCTGACCACTCCTCTCGAGAAGAATTGAACCCTGAAGAAAAAGCCTCGTAGCCATTCGATGTTCCCTTCCTTTGAGTTCAAATTTGCATAATTTACTTGCTCGATTTCAGTTTTATTTTCAATTCGTTTCATTTTTTCCTCCCGGTTCTCTGATTCCTTGCTGCCGCTCATCCTTCTCCTTCCACTTTGACTCATGCCATTCTTCATCACCCCCTCTAAAATTGCTTTGACACCGAGCAATGAAACGTTGTTTTCATACTTTCCTTTTGCCTCCTTTCAAACCTAGGCTGATTCAGCACATGCTATGCGCAAACTCTCCATTGTACCGAGCGCGATTGTGTTTAGCGATGATATTTCTGTGATGGGCGAGAGATAAAGTCAATTGGCGAGATCAGCTCGTGATTTCTGCAGTAAACAAGTGGTGGTTCTGACTCCGATGGTGGTCGTAAGCTGTTGTGATAGTGATTGATGCTATTGATAGCATCTACATGTGGAATCAAGCGAGTGGCCGTCCCAAACCTGGGCCGCTGGGTTTCCTGGAATTCATTTCATTCCCATTCGGCATTATTGGTATCCCTGAACTCTTCATTGTCCAACTTTCCAACTCCTTATGATAGTGGTTGATGCTATTGATAGCCTCCATGCCGATGGAATACAAAATAACTCGCCAGCTAGAAAGAATTTTCTAATCGAAAGTAATCGTGTCTCCGCCTCCTTCACTCTGGGTGATAAGATCGATGAGATAATTTTCTCGGGACAATGATCGCAGATTTAGCCTTTTCGAGAATAATCGAGCGTATACTAATCCTTCAAGGCCTCTAAGAATTTCTCGGGACAGGCTGAACGCTGAATAGCCTTGCTGTCTCAGAGCCCGACCTAAAAATGTCTAACACCTTAACCTTTGCTCGATACTTTTACATAAATAAGCAACGTAGGCTCAAGTTAGTCCGATGTCGATCCCGTTCAACGATACAACCACTCGTCCCTTCTTCAAAGTCCATTCTGTGAACAAACGCAATAACATCGAGCCACTAACAGCATCAGCACAATGTGTGTGTGTGCCAAGGGATATTGATATTTCGCCACTTGTCCCTCTCCGGTTAGACAGTGCGAGAGAGTGCGCGAAATGGAGAGAATCAGACGCGAGAAAGGCTGTGTCATGAATATAATTGCACCCTTTGCCACCGTTCTGCGTCACCATTCGCGCTTCCTGTCCCAAACCCGTGCGAAATAAAACAATACTTCAAATATGTTTTTATGGACGACACCGTCTTTTCATCGTTCACAATAGTGTTAACTCATTGACATGCGCTCCCATAAACATATCATGTATGGGATTGTGGTACTCTTCTGCTTGCAATGCGCAGCGCGTCTGAAAATGTACCCGATATTTCGACCCTGACATGAAGATATGGCGCCTTGTACGCGCCGCTATTTCGACTGGGGCAGCTTCGAAATGTAATCTGTCCGGGCTTGCAAGGTATTCAGATGGGGAGAAGCCCTCGATGTTTGCAGTGATTGACTGAATACGGCATGGGTTTGCATCAGAATAGACAGAATAGGCTACGCACATTATTTATTTTAAGACTCCCAGCTTGCACATGGGCACGTGTCCTCGATAGATCCCCTGCGCGGCTCGGCCTCGCTCTATCTTGTCCATGAAGAATGAGTAGAGAGTTCTCATCGTATTCACAAAATTGTTAGGTCATATTTCTGCAGAATTCGCTTTGTTAATTGGACCCATCAGAATGTTTGGAATATGGAACATGCTATCTTCAAGCTTGTTCATGAACAGCGAAGATGCGCCCTATTTTGAGGACGAACAGGCCCTCGATAGATTCCCTGCCTGAATCGACCTCGCTCCACCTAGTCCATGACGGATGAGCAAATCTCTCTTGCTTTCTTCGTACACACAGTTCGTGAAGAATTCTGCTGAGCTCTAGAAAGCCTCTGAAATGTGTTCATCATGTAAGAAGATGGGATGAAAAAAATGTCCGATCTCAGAAATTAAGCCGGCAATAACTCTAGCGAACTCTAATTGACTTGTAGAGTCGATCCGAGTCGGTCCTCGGTACATTGTAAATAGTGTCCGGTAGGGTTGTAAGTTCGAGATCAATACTCGCGCACCAGTGCGAGAGTATCGCAAGAATGCGAGACTCTCGCAATCCCTTCCCATAGGAGACGGCGAGAGAGCGTGGAAAAACGAGAGAGCGCATTCCTCTGCTCTGTATGCACTCTCTGCCAACCCCATGATCTCTCGTCGGTGAAGCAAAGGAAGAGGTCAGTGCGGAAGTCTCGCAAGTGCGAGACTCTCGATCTCGGTCTCGAACTTGCAACCCGAGTGTCCGGTGACGAATCGGTCAAAGAAAAAAAAAGAAACATGACTGGAGTCCATGCTACTGCTATTCATACTCAATTGATATTTTTTAATATGCATGTCCTCAATGGATCCCATATACCCCATGATCACCATCACGTTACTCGAAACCTCCCTCTCTCGAACCTTGCCCCGAACCTGCGAACCAGAATAGCTGGCCTTACCAGCCACCTAGCGTTGTCTTACGACGTAAAAAGCGCTTGACGTGGATGCACCTTTACCTTTACCTTAAACGTAGTGTTTGTCTATCATGACCCTATCGTCACCTTCCCCTGAACCACTTTACGATCGTTGTGCGGTTGCTGCTCAGATGGAAAGTAGTCTAAGACAGCGAGTAGACTACAAGTAGACTACGAGCTGCAAGTGAATGGGCCGACAGCATTCAAGTTCTCCAGTTTGTCCACAGGATTGTCCATGCTTGGACGATTGAGCGGCGCCCTAGTGTTAGATCAGAGGAGTGCGCAAAAGTCAGTTGGAGGCAGAGGGAGTCGAACCCCCGACCTTCCGATACGTATGCGGGTGCTCTAACCACTGAGCTATACCCCCTGATACTGGAATGCCCTCGTGCTCGCACTATGGTCTTAGGGCCGCGGCCATGCATTCCCTTACACTAGTACACTCCACAAGTGATCTCACACAACTGGAGCGAAACATCTGTCCACGAGAGCTCCACATGTAGCGATCGTCCTCTAGAGTCTGTCCAGGAGGCGCCATCTTCTTATGCAATGAAGCTACATTCGCGCATCATTCCCCCCACTCCATAAGTGATCGTATTAGGCTCTCAGATTCATTGTAGTCCTCGTCACATGTCTCGTAAAGCTCCATATGATCATTCCATTGTGAATGTCCGGGAGACAGCATCCTCTTACGAATGCAACGAAACTTCATCTCCACACCATAGATTATGACCCGATAAGTGTCTCACCTCATGCACAAATCCAATGAAGTTTCCCGGAGATCACCCGTGCCTCTCCATTAGAGTTCGAAATACGGGTCGCCGTCTCTTCATTTCGCACACTCTCTCGCCTCTCTGACCGGTGAGAGAGCACGTGAAATGAAGAGACGACGGCGACCCGTATTACGAACCCTACTCTCCATAGGTGGACGAATGTCAGGCGGCCATTGTATACTCCACACGCGATCTAATTACGCTCACACCTCACGTTGCCTCCAACCTCCTGTCGCCGATGGCCGGAATACGTTGTGCGCAAAGCTCTAGGCGAAAAGAATTTGGTCATTCTTCCGCTCTTATAAACACTTTGGCGCTCTCCTTTGAAGCGAGGCGGAGATTCGCCTGCAGCCTGCGCACATGTCAACATATGTCCTCGCTAACCCCCATTTGGAGCGAGCCTTCTCTAAAGGATGTCCGGGAGACCCCACGAGACAAGAGATCAGATCAAACTCACCGTCATAAACATGGCATTCCTCCTTGTAAGAGATGCCTCGGATAGAGAGAAACAAGAGGACGGCAGAGGGCCATAAGTCACACTCCTTTGAAAGCAGAGGTTCACGTCCGCATCTCACCTCACCTGTCTTCGACAGTTTCCCGTGGAGCGGTTCTTCACTAGTGGCTGTCCGGGAAACCCCTATGCTTGCAAGAGGAATGCGAGGAGGCAATAACCTCACATGGCCGCACGCCTTTGACTACACACAAGGATCATGTCCACGATATTGAGAAAGAGGCTGGAAAGGGCTTAAATGCTTCATTGAACCCATCAAATGGATTTTTGGAGTTCATTCATCTAATGATGAGGTAATTAATGATGAATTTACTTTGATATAAAATGAACAAAATGTATCGCATTCTTGATCGATAGAATTGGGCAGATTATTGGTGATGTCGAGAGCTATTCTGGATTTCCAACATGTGCTTCCTGTGTATAATACATTTCAAATTTTGGTCATGGATGCTATTGTTCAACACATGTATTCCTCCCCTGCAGACGTAATCACACCATTGATAATCCTCATGTTCTGTCCTCGATAAGCGCTGTCAATCTCGTTGAAGTCGCCATGTGCGGGTTCGTTATCGTGCACACTTGACTAGAGACAAGAATTTCGTACTCATCGGTCGCGTTATCGAGAGAGTGCGCAGAATAGGGAGAGTTTTTCTTCATTTTGGCATCAGGGACAACCGCCTGTCAGGGATGGATCGGAGTGATCCCATTGTGAAGAAGGCTTTGAATATGAAGAAAACAAGTAATAAAACTCCTAGTTGTATAAAGCCGCCTCCTTGAGTCCTTCTACTTGCCCATAAATTGTTAAAGCCTACTCTGGACTCAGGATGTAGAAACTATTTCTGCATGTTAACTCTGACCAGAGGAGTGAAAAACGAATTCTTCATCCGGACAGATCTACACTCAAGACCCGTCGTTTGAAGATGCATCCTCCCTTCTAACATCATTGCTTATTCTACTAGAGACAGATCTGTCGCCGAAATCGACTTTGCGGGCACGAAGTGTGATGTTTAGTGTGGTGTCTGACATTCGCCTCGCGTCTCGGCACGAAATCGTTCAGCGAGAATCGCTGTCCGGGAAAGGCGAGAGGAAACACTCCTGACTCTCCTCTTCACGTATGATCTCTATCATTTGTCTGACCGCTGGACTGAAGAGACCGTCCCTGCGAAGGCATGCCTAACACAATCTGTACATATTTAGTGCGACGATCGTTCTTTAATGCCTTTCGCCTCGGTCGGAGACGGTTTCATGGACAGTTTTCGCATGATGTGCATGCCTTCATGCCACACTAACGCGATGTTAGCCATGGGCGAGGGAGCGGAGGAATGTAACTCAGAGATGGTAATTCGCAGGGTCTCTAACTCTTACGGGTCCGAGGAGAGAAAACGCATGGAAAAGGATTAGAGACTTCAGAAAGATATGCAGAAGTGAATGCAGGGACTGTCAAAACAGTTAATTCCGGCAATTTGGAGATTTCATTCGAAGCCCCGGAAACAGTCCAAAAGCCAATCACTTGAAACACCTTATCGGTGAATTTCAAATGGATAAGCCTTTTCACAAATCGGTTACGTAGATCATTAATTTCCTCAACGGAGACAGTTCACTCCGTTCGCTCTGAATATTTTAACCCGGTTCGAGCGATTCCCCTCATATTTACCTTTTCTCGAGACCAATTGAACCGATTTCACGCCCATTACAAAAATCTGACTCGCCCGCTCCGTAAACGGTTCTTTCGATGTAGAACCAATCTATTTCTCGCGGATGATCACTGCAACAAGAGACCTGTACGTTTACTCCCATGATTCCTCTGAACCCATCGTTGGGATTATCATCACCTTCTAACACCATGTTCCTCTATTTTCGGAAATGATTATCCTAGCGAGCATGCATGGGAGGGAACTGTACGTGCTGAAGCACCAAAGAAGTTCAACACTAATTTCCTTGTGGAGAAGTGTTCGCTGAATCACCCGGGTATTCCCTGCCTGAACCCATTCCGGATTATCGGCAATTCACGCGGTTCACGTCATGTTCCTCCGTTCTCTGACCAGTTTCGTCATCTAGGAGGACATGAACATGAACATTAGAGCGCAACGGGACTGTGGAGTCCTTCCTTGATCAATCTAGAGTCTTCGGAAGGGTATCTGTCGGGAACGCAATAAACAACCTCTACCTCCATTCATTTGAATGCCCCCATTTTTGCAAGAATGGTGACTACACACCACGTCACCCGTTCGCTTTTCGGGCCAAACAAATCTGCCTGGAGCTCGTGCATACCCGTTCCGTGATGCCCCTCATTTCTGCCGGTGATAGAGCACTAGATGTGGAGCGCAGCTCTCCACCGAGCTTCTGTCCACCGAGCCAGACAGATAGACCAGTCGAGGGATACAACGAGGGATTGATGATGATTCATCAAAAGCTCTTCAAAGCTCGACAAAGCTCGCACCATCAAAACTCTCTTCCGAGCGATTTTCCGTTCACGTTCCATTTTATGCTCGAATAACGGTGGTTTACGATTCTAACGCTACGGAATTGTGACATCACTGAGACGTTATAAATAGGTGACCAGCATCTTCTGAGACTTGTAACGATATGATGCCTTATCTGATTTCTTCCTGCACTTTATATTTCAAAAAAAAATACAAATTTATCATTGCCGCGCTCATTTCCGTCAATAGGATCACCCAATTATGAGAGAAGTTTCGTAAATGGTATTTTTTTTTATTCGCCCCTGATGATTCAGCTCCTGTTTACGTACGTCACAGGGTCTGACTACGAGAGCAGGGTATCCCAGTCTCTCCCTTGAGCGGGGGAGTGCGATCATGCAAATCGGCTCTTGGTCACTCGGGATTGTATTGCAGAAGTGATGGTTGTGGCTCTCCTCATTGCACGTGCTCTCTCGCCCATTCTGGCCGATGAGAGACAATCTCTATTGCAGAATGACTCTGACCGATCGGACAGCGCTCGACCCTATTGTTAGGGCACGCATGCCATAAGAAACTTCTGAATGATGAGACTGAGTCATTTTGGATTCGGCAACTTGCGCACTCCAGTCAATAGAAAGCGGATTATGTGGATTGGGAATGAGAAAGGTGTTGCATCCGCGCCGCAACACTATTTGCTTGCGAAGAACACCCAATTTTTTAAATATTTATCCCGAGTAAAATTTGAACGTTTTCTGACGTCATCAGGATTCAAAAAAAGTCGAATTCATTTGCCCTTTATCAATATTCAACACCGGGAATGTTGAAAAACGCAATCGTCTTCAGATCAAAGATAAGAAATCGGACGCCGGGAAACGCTAAATTCCTCACTTCTAAAAAAGAAAACATTGCCTCCAGGGCTCCATCGTCAATCTCGCATCATAGTAATGCTCGCACAAAAGTGATTCAAAATTCTCCTCTGCTTTCTCCATTTTTTTCCGCACACTATCTCGCGTCAGGCGGCGAGGGAGCATGCGATTCGAGGAGAGTCCGCTCCTCTCGTTTTCTCTGATCTTTGAGGGAGCATGGCGAAATGAGAGACGCCGCTTGTCCCGGAGAGGGTTCGGCCGAGGGAATTCTCCTCCTCTCCTCCTTCCTCTCCTCTCCCCGCCATCCCCAAGCTCCGCCCCTTGTTGATCATCACCACGGCTCACGTATAATAGCCGTGGCGAGAGCGAGTAGAAGGGAGGAGCAGCCGAGCTACGGCCCGGCTGCCCTGCACTCTGCCATTTTCCGGATGCCCGTTCCCGGTACTGAACCCTTGTAGGGCTCCTACTTTCCGGATGCCCAATCCCGGCTCTGAACCCTTTTCCTCGCAGGGTTCCTATTCCCCAGATTAGGCTCTGTTTTCTATAGTGGTTCCCAGGTTACGGCCGGAAACCTTGGTTCTTATTTTCTGGAGCTGAGTTCCGGCGCACCATTCCTGTTAAAAAATGCGAGCATTCCGTGTGCTATAACCCGATTTCGCCGCTGTTGTTTTCGCCCTATTGTTCCGATCCGCATTCACCGGGAACTCAATTCTCTTATTATTTCAGAACCATGCTGCAACTTGACGGCATTGACCTGGGCGCATTCCAGGTGTGTTTTTTTCTCTTTATTTTTGTTGTTATTTTCGAAAATAACAACAAAAATAGCGTAGAAACGCAGCATTTTCAGTCGTCGACACTATGGGCGCTTATCGTCGGTATCATCCTCGCGTTCGTGCTCGGCTTTGGCATGGGAGCTAATGATGTATCGAACGCTTTCGGCACGAGTGTCGGATCCAAGGTACGGTAGGATACTATGGGGTACGGTAGGTCACAGACAGGAATGGCCCGGGTACGGTAGGTTGCGGTATCGGGGATTACCCCCGTGGTGACACACACTTTGCGGCGTCTCACGACCAGATTAACACCCTTCCTATTCTCGAGAAGTAGACAGAGCGAGAGAGCACTATAAAATGAGAGAGTCTGACGGCTGCTTTCTCCTCCGATTGGTCTCCCGATACACGTAGACCAATTCGAGATCGGAAGAGCTCGGATGATAGGAGAACATTTTTGATCAAATAGATCAACCGAGACATTTGTTGTCACGAAGTGTAGTGAATACGTACGTAAACTTTGAGGGAAGCACGGAAGGTCTCAAGATCTAAACGTAGCCTCGGGTACAGTAGCACCGAACACAATCGACAACTGACTTTTCAGGCCGTGACCATCGTTCAAGCGTACATCCTTGCTTCCATCTTCGAGACATTAGGAGCCGTGTTAGTGGGTGAGTACGGTAATGCGGCAGTGAATCACGAACTGAGAGAAATGTCCAAAATAGGATAACTTCGTGCAGTGAGCGGATCGCGATTTGGGATTTGCCCTGGATAAATCTTCGGATCGGCGGATGCCAATCCTTTTGTCCGCTTTGCCTCCATTTTCGTACACTTTTCCCTGGTGATTTCAAACAAAACACACTAGCGAACAGGCAAATAGAGTGCCCCTCGGGCACTGATATCATCAACTGATAAGCCGTTATCGCGAGTGGTCACTTTTGCGCTAGAAGAGGAAATAGGTCGGCGCTCTCGTTTTGCGTGATATCTTGTCAGTCATCCCGGAATATGCCGGACCAAACATCCAAATATGTTCCCCGGCCCAAATGGCACCTCGTAAATGACCCGCGCCTCGAGCGAAAATATAACGAAGTACTAAAAAGCGACTATACGGAAAAGATGAGAATTAAAATGACCTGAAAGTGATTTCTGGTTATGCCGGAAGAGAAAAACATCATTCACGATGACCAAATACTAATTTCAGGCTATTCTGTGACGGATACAATGCGTAAATCCGTGGTCGACGTTAGCATCTACAATGACACACCGAAGGAGCTGTTGTACGGACAAGTGGCCACTCTTGGAGGTAAAAGCTATGATATATCTGCCCTGAGATCGAAATACGGGTTACCGTTGACGACCCGTATTGTGCACTCAAGGCACTCTAGACTCTATCTGTCACTTCTGACCATTTGTTGATTCGCCGTACTGCACTGTAGCACTGTACCGGAAACGTGCATTAGAATGCCTATACTTCGAATATATTCGAACATTGGAGAATCCATCAGAGCGTCCCTGGAGTCCCAGTTAGTACGAAGTATTTCGGGTACGGTATCATCATAAAATAACCGCTCAGGCTGCGCCTGCTGGCTCATTATCGCCACCGTCTTCTCGCTGCCCGTATCGACGACGCACGCTTTGGTACGTAACCATGAGGGTTGCCAAGGGAAGAATTGTGTTTATGTTTTTTTTGTGTTATTGTGTTTTTTTTTGTGAATTGTTTATTTTTGCTCAAGGGAATAATCGGGCTCACCATTCCTTTGTTGTCTCCCGCCGGTTAGATGGCATACGGACAGAAGAGACGGAGGAATCTTCACTCCTCTGAACATAGTGTCCCACGTTCACAAACCACTCCTATCGACCAAAATTGCTTGAGCAAAAAGCCAAATATATTGCGAAATTCACGACAAAAAAACAGGCCATTGTGTCGAGAAACTGCTGCTCAATTTCAGGTCGGCGCCACGCTCGGCTTCACGCTCGTGTGCAAGGGCTTCGAGGGCGTCATCTGGAGCAAGATCATCCAGATCGGTGAGGAGTCTGACCCAGGAAACTCACTCGATCTGACCCACCGTGCTTTCGATCTGACCTAATCTTACCCATTGAGCTCTCAATTATGACCTATTCGACTCTCGCCCCTACCATAGCGAATTCTCAATCGGACCTACTTTGGTTTGGTCCATCTCCATCTGACCCACCGAACTCTTTCGATGTGATCCACCGAATTTCGTTTCTGACACAGTGAACTTGATCTGACCCACCGAACTCTTACAGTAATCTCGTGGTTCGTGTCGCCCCTTCTCTCCGGCTCCATCTCCTCGGTCCTCTACCTCATCACCGACCACCTCGTGCTCAGACGGGTGCGGTAGAACCCTATTTTCCGGTTCCAGCGAATCCCGGCTCTGGAAATTGCCGGCTCCCACAATTCATGGCACTTGCAGAAAAACCCGCTCGAGATGGGCCTGCTGCTGCTTCCGGCGTTCTACTTTGTCTGCCTCGCCCTCAACTGCTTCATGATCCTATACGACGGCTCGCCTCGTGAGTCTTGCATTTCCCGGCTCTGCGCATTTCCCGGGCGTGCGATTCCCGGCTATTCGCCGATCTTTGAAATTCCCCTCGACTTTCGCTCTCGCGTAACGAAAGATCAGCCGGTTCATACGGCTAGCAAACAAGAGTCAACTCACCATCTCCTTTCTTCCCCCCCGCTTTCAAAGAACGCAAAATAGGCGATTAAAAAGTTATCCCGCACGTGAGCTAAACTTAGTGCGTGCATCACATCATTGTGAGAGTTGTGAAAGGACAGTTCTTGAACATATGGTAGGAATCTCTTGTTGTCGAAAGGTTAACTCTCTTTCTTGCCTGTAGTTGAATATGATCGCTTGCCGACCTCCATTGCCTAGTCATATAATTGCTGCTGCCTCCTCTGACCGGGGGGATTCCCCCATTTCACAACATAATCACTCTCTCTCTCACCGAGCATCACAGGCAGCGTTTCTCTTGTTATGCCCAGCCCTCCTAACTTACCAGACAGCGCACTAGAGCATTCACAACACTGATCAATCCACTGATAGATCAACACATAAACATATTACGAGGCGGGCGGGGGTTATTTGTGTCGGTGACAGGGAGGCGATTGAGTACAAATTCTCTCTCTCTCTCTCTCTCTCTTACACATGCTCTATAACATCGCTCACTCGCTAGGGATGGAAACGTCAGGGGGGGGGGGAATGATTGAAAAGGCACAAAGCGTAACATATGTGAGGACACACACGTACAGGGAAATGCCCCCAGTTGTCGGTGACAGAAATGGGCGAAGAAGAGAAATCTGTGATGGTTGTTGCTCTTGAATTTTGCAGGGGTTAAGGGGGGTGAAATAATTGATTCTCTAATGTATAGACGATGATCAAATATCGGGCGATCGTAAGAAGGAACAACACGCACCTGAACATTTATTTGTTATTCTGTCCATGAAATTTGACAGGAAGTGCTGTCTGGGACACAAAATATGATAAAAATCAAGGTATCACAAGTTGTGGAGAGACACTTTTGTGAGATTGAACAGATCTTTGTGCACTTGACTAGCGTGCTGTTTTGTACTTGCGTACTCGAAATGGCCGCATATTTCCCGAAAACTGTGAACGCTTCCAAGCTATTAATCTTCCAATCGGTTTCGCCTAACCCATTCCTTGCAATGAGCGTTAGAGATGTATCACAACTATCACACCATTCCACTTCCAACTTGCAAGTATTGCGCGCGTTCAGAGATGAGAACTCGTTGAATGGTATAGATTGAATCAAGCGGAACTAGCGAAGGATCGCGCAAAAAATCGAACATTCGCACTCAACTCGAACCAAATGAGTTTCACAGCAGCTTGATGAACAAATATTTCTAAGAATATCGATCGCTCTGAGCCGAATAATACAATAAAATAAATAATATTCAGCCGGCGCTTCCGGCAGTCACACACGTAAGCTTGAAGGAAAAACTAACACTATAGATTAATTAAATACTTAATTAATTAACCAAATCAGTTTCAGTGCTCCACTTCAACGATCTCTCCTGGTGGGTGTGCATTCTGATCTCGCTCGCGATCGGAATAGTCGGTAAGATCCTCATGAAAATCGAACAATTTTCTTAAATAAAGTGCGCGACACGGCGCGAAAAGCGCGCGCTCTACGGCTTTGTCATGAATTCCTCCAATTTCAGGCGCCCTCATCGTCCAATTCATCGTCAAGCCTCGGATGAGGATCAGACTCTGTCGTGAGTTACTGTTTCCTGCAAGGTTACGGTAGGGAATGGAACAAAAGCCGTAACTTGCCACATTTTTGAATCAGGGGAAGCTTACAGTATCCGTGAATTGCTACCTTTTTCAAGTCTCCTTTTCGACTCATCATGTGCTCGTATGAGTTTCACCATTGCATTATCAGTGGCGAATTTGAAACAGTCTCAATAAGTAGTTGGGCCCAGTGGGTTTTAAACAAATACTATACCGATCGACAATTTCAGCCGCGCCCACTGCCGATTCCGTTCCCGAAATCAAGAAGTCGGCCTGGGACGACGCGGAAGGGGGCGGCGCCAAGGCGCCCCGCCCGACCGTGATCCCCGAGGACGACGCGGACAAGACCAACGGCTGCTCGCGCATCATCTGGTACGCGCCGCGCACTTTCCGCGCCGTGCCGCGCACTTTTATTCGGAAATTGGGCAATTTTATTCAGGAGGATCCTGCCTGATCGTAGTCGCGTTGAGGACGAGAACACGCTGAAATTGTTCATTACCCTGCAGCTTTTCACCGCGTGCTATGCCGGATTTGCACATGGAGCGAACGATGTCAGGTGCGTGACCTACCGTACTCAAAGTGATCTACCGTACTCCTCATAATGTACCGTACCATAATTTGTATCTACCGTACTCACCTTTGTGTCTACCGTAACATTAGCTCTCGTGAACTTTAACCTTTCTCATCCTATTTGCGCTGAACTAGAAAGGAACTTTTGCAAAAGGAAAGGAGATGATATCACTTTGAGTTTGTGTCTAGAACTCGCGCTGTTTCGCACTGCATTTAGATACTGAACAGGAAACGATCCAGCTCTCCATAATTCGCACTCTCCCTTGCTCCGCTTTACTCTTCACACGATTGAATAGAGAAAAGGATCGATGGTTCAGTCACATTAGGGGGAGAGGTGCGTGTGACATCACTTTTGGAACCAATTCTCTCAAAATCATCGCAAAGATCAAGCAAAGATTGCCGAGACCAAACAACCGTTCCCGTCTAAAGATTGGGGGCGATATCGAATGATGAGAAGGAAATCGGCTAATTTACTGATGTTCGAGGGAGCTGTATTTGACTAATAGGCTAATAGTTTCCTCTGGCTAATAGTTTCTACACTAAAGATTTTTATCTACCAAATGTTCAACTATGTTTCACGAGTTGTTCAAATCACGAGCAATAGCCGAGAAAGTAATCGAGTCGACCTTTCCCCTTAAATAATTCATTTGAGAATTACTCTTTTTGCAAAAGCGTAATCCCAAAAGCGCTCACTAGAAATCGGGTACACTCTTCAAGCTTGTGCAGTAATGTACCTTACGCAAAGTGCATGTAGAACAAAATGTCCCTTTCATAGAGGGATAAACCCCCGTAAGCCGATTGCCAGGCAATAAAAGAGATTTGCTCCGGTATTGATGATTGGACTTTGCCCAAAAGGCACAATGTAATAGGAAAGTAGCGTACTCTAGTCACAATCAGCTTTGCCAGGCCAATGTCCATGACAGACAAGGCACTATAGGTCAGATGAGAACATCCGGATGTTAACCTACTCGATGACAATCGAAACTTTTCTTGAGGGATGTTGTATTTTGTCAGTAGGTTCTCAATCCTGGACCTCATCCAGTAGGTTTTCATCTGAACGTTCTCATCCGACCTTGGGCCACCAACAACACCGATTATTTCGAAAATATAATTCTATAAATAATATTATAATTACAGTAACGCGATCGCACCGCTGACCGCACTCGTTGCTCTCTACTCGGGAGACTTTCAACAGGAGGGAGGTATGCCATTGCCTCGGGTCGGACCAAGAAAAGACCTCGCTAATCCACATTTTATTTTCATTCTTTTGTATTCTTTTGTCGGGTTCGATTGGTCATTCAATTACGTTTCACGCGCTTCTCAATTTACACCAAACTGGATTCAATCAATGATTCCTTCAATGCCAACGCAAATATAATATTTAATGTTAATATTCTAATAAAAAATATATTCCAGGCACGCCAATCTACGTGCTGCTCTTCGGAGTCTTCGCTATCTGCGTCGGTCTATGGGTGCTCGGCCACAAGGTCATCAAGACAGTTGGAACACACATGAGTGCCGTCACACCTGCCAGGTACTGTAATTGATTTCGATTGGTTTCTCTAAGACGGGTCGAAAACGGGTCGACAAACAAAGACGGTTGACCCGTGGAGAGTGAGCCTGTAAAATCCTCTCTCGCGGTTGACCCGTCCCTGAGGGTATAAATGACGGTTAACCGTGACTCGTTTTCGCCACCCTATTACGGACATCGGTTTCTGGAATAATCTCTGCACAGTACATATGCGAAAAAAAGTAGCGGAAAGAAATGGATGAATGCATAAATGAATGAATTATCAATAATCAATTATTTGCAGTGGTTTCTGCATTGAATTCGGCGCCGCGATGACCGGCTTGATTGCCTCGAAGGTCGGCCTACCCATTAGTACGACGCATTGTCTGGTGAGTACCGTTATCCGATAGTTCCGTATCCCCGTTTCAGATGTCGGCACTTGTAGGAGTACATACAATATGTTTCAAACATTTCAAAAATGAACTCGATGAAGATCATTTAATTGTATCATATGTACAAAAATCACAGAAAACAAGACCGTCTCCGCCCACCGTAACCAACCGTCGTAACCTACCATAACCTACCTCTTCTTTAGGTCGGTTCCGTCGTAGCTGTGGGATCGATCAAATCGGGCGTAAACGGCGTCAAGTGGAGCATATTCCGCAACGTGGCCCTCTCGTGGGTGGTCACCCTCCCTGGAGCAGGACTCATCTCTGCCGGATTCATGGCCATTCTCAAGCTGTTCTTGTAGTCGGCCGCAAATCGTAACCTGGCGCGCCAATTTGGCTCCAGATTCAGCATCCCGACCCTTCCCTACCTTAGCGCGACTTGGTCCTGGTCCGCCGCAAGCATCCCATTAGCTTCCTTTCCCCGTGCAATGTACCCCCCCCCCCCTCCCTCGGACATAATAAGCTCCATGTGGGTAGCGAACTGTGTGTGTGTGTATGCTTTACTTACGTATCTGTACTATTCGTGTATTGAAGTTTACCCTGAATTGAGACCCATAGGCAATGTGTAGAGCAATATCTTCTAGTCCACTTTCCATCAATGCCTTACTAATTTCCACTTTCACTAGTCTGATGGCGAGAGTCTGTTTGAAATCAAGTGAGAACCCCCGTTTTATCAGTCCTGCATTATTCCCCGAGACGAGTAACGGCCTTTTATACATTCACTTGTTTTTGCTTTCTTCTTCGTATTTTTTTGCATTAAAATGTGAGATTTTCTTACTGAATTGACTGACTGATCACTGGAAAGAATTCAAAGAAAGACACTATTTGTTTATTGCTTAAATACAGGTAAGAATGAAATGTTCGGGCATATTGAAACAATGAAACTCCGCTTCATTTTGATATCTTTCTCTTTCCTTTTCCGAAAGAATGGGAAGAGGCGTATCGTAAGAGTAGGGAAGTGGACAGCGAGGGACAGGGGTCGTAGATCGAAAGAGCTCCGTGTACAATTCCTTCACTCGCTCCTCCATTCCGCTTCTGCTCGTGATGGGAGCTCCTGCTCGATCGAGTAGTGCATCCATGGGGCTTGTTCCTTTCGAAAGAGAAGCCTTAGCTTTCTTGAGTGACGTCTTAGCTTCGGCGGCTTGAAGAAGGACTCGAAGGCGGTGAGCCTTGATGTCGGCCTTGATCGATTCTCTGCAGGTCCAATTCGCCATTTTTTTCTGGAAGGGAGTACACATCGGGTCTCTCATCCATCTTCCTCTTTCCCGCAGCCAGAATAAAGATTTGTCTGTGAGTCGGGGAGGAGGAGGAGCGGGAGTGACTTCTGAGGCTCTTGCGCATGCTTTCAGACCGAGGCAGAGGAGATTGCAGTCTTAAAAGTGGAAATCAAAACCAACCAGCCAGCACGGCGCAAATTAGGTCGAATGATGTTGAAAATGAATTTAACGAGAGGCTCGCATAAACAAATTATCACGTTATTGTTTTCAATCAATCTTTCCATTCACATTTCATCCATTGGATAAGGTAGATACCACAGTGAATCAGGTTATGGTTTTCCTGCTGATTGACGAAACCCGAGTGTAGTCACCGCACTCGTGGGGCCTCATAGCAACCACAAGAATTGTAAACGACGCTTTCGCCTCCGTTTCTCAGCTTAACTCTTCGGCCAGAACAATAGGTCTCACTCTCCCCATATCGCGTGTTCTCTCGCTTCTCTGGACGGTGAGAGAGTGTGCGGAATAAAGAGACCATTTTTCAGCTTGCCTCCCCGGCCTAAACATCCTAAACACACTGGCTGCCATGGCTTCAGCGGTTTCCTCTTTTGGCACACTCTATTGTCGGTCTGAGAAGAGAGAGAGTGCTTGCCAAATATGGAGAGCAAGTAGGTGGAGGGCGCTTCGGGTCCTCCTTCTTCTACCTTCCTCACCTACGCGCGCGTCACTTCTACGCCTGGAAAGGCAGAAATAGAGTCATCCAGGCTCCCAGATTCTTGCAGTAATCAAGGAAAGATGAGGCCACTACAGTGGTTCATCGCCTTACTGCCACTCGCCGGTCAGTTTTTGTTCCCGAATTCACTGCCCTTCTTAGCCCCAAATATGTTTCATGATTGCCTTAAATCATTCCAAAACCAGGGAGATCCAGTGAAAAAATTGACTCAAAATAATTAGCAATAACTTACTTCAGCGGCGGCCTCGGGCGAGACGGCCTTGATCAACCGGCTGTTCTCCTTCTACGATAAAAGGATTCGACCGACGAGGTAGGCTGTTTTTGCTAGTAAAACTCTTATTGCCCCACCCCTTTGCCGCAAAAAGCATTCCCTCCCTACTATTCTCATTGCCCCAATCCTCCACAGTCGGAGCGGTGTAGAAAGGGCCAAAACAGAGAGAAGTTCCGAACAACTAACCGAAATCAGAGATTCCAGTCTCGAACTGAAATATAGTAAATGGTAATCTCTTTGTTCTACCAATTCACTAAAAGATGCCTAGTTTGTAGCAAAGATCACATTTCAGCAGCAGCCGAGCAACGACCGTCACCGTGACGCTGTCCTACTTCATCCTCTTGACTATGGTATGAATTTTCGGTAGTAAATTACCATTTCATTAGTTATAATTTTGATATGAACCATGCTCTTATTGGCATTCTGATACGAATCTCAATGTCAAGCAACCGTGAAACATAACTGAATCAGAACCTCTTTGTTTTATTCACCTTATTCGATTGGTGAGATAGATTTAGCAACGAAAAAATAGTCATTGTAGGAGCAACAGGAGGAACGTATTCGGTTCGGGTCGGACATTCGATTGGTCAGTTCAGTGTAACTTTCTTTCTCTTTCTCCCTTTTCCCTGCTCTCTCACCGGTCAGACACGCAAGATAGTATGCAAATCGTGGAGATGTGGCAGTTGCTATCACTAAATTGCACATTATCTAATTCTGATGATCTCTAATTTATTTGGTGCATAGTGAAATGAGAGAATCTGATTTTGTTCGTATATATTGAATCGCATCAAATAGGTTTCACGCTAACGAAAAAACTTGAAGCGAAGTGTAAAAATGTTCAATTCTACAAACAATGGCGAAAAATAGTGAAACTTTGTGCACGACATCACATAATACCTCACATTTTCTAAGGGTTTTTGGGATGAAAGGGCATTGGCCTGAAAGGGCAAATTTTGCGTGTTAGCGTACAAAGTTGAGCCATTCTATTCGCTTACTTTTGTTCGCTCTAAAAAAAACTATCCTTATCAATTGCCAATCATAGAGGTGCTCTAGTGATAGTGACGCGCTGTCTCCCTGTTGTTGCTGATCTTGAACTGATTTTTTAGTGATCTTCCGGAACTAACTCTCCTGTTTACTTCCACTATCACAAGCGGCTCGTGCATCGCTTCTAAATGTGTTTACCCATCAGAAATAGATCGGGATGATTCAGATCAGTGACGTATCTTGTGCTGTTTGTAGAGATTGAAATGTTCAGGATGTGGGCGTTTCCCGGGTTTTCTCCCGAAATAGTCAAATCAAATCAAATTTATTCAAGCTTCAGGGTTTGGGCCTGTTGAATGATAGCTGTCTTCCAAACATCGGGGGAATCTTCGGCACAAAACCCGATCTATACCCGAACCCGAAATAGTACACATTATCTATGATTTTGATTCAAAAGGATCACACCATGGAATTATGTTCAAGATGTGGAGAACTTCCCCCCTCCCTTGGTAGAATAACTAGAGATTTGGATCTAGGGATCGAGTACCGGAAGTGTATAGAAACAACAACAATAACAACAATAACAACAACCAAAACAACAATAACAAGCACATTCCAGACGTGGAACGACCCGATCATCTCGTGGATACCCTCGGCAGCCGACTCGTTTACTCAACGACTACTGCTGAAGGAAACAACGATTTGGAGGCCGGATATAGCTGTTCTGAACAGGTTTCTTATAATGATATCTTTATCACCAGGAAGCATTGTACTCACTAGTAAAGTGAAAAACAAGGAAGTTGGCACAGCAACAAATAACAATAGCTCCTGAGGTACAATTTGTGTTTCGCTCTCCTAGGAAATACGGCGAGTCCTTCACAACTCTCAAAGGAAGAGCTCAATTTTGTTGATTTCTATTGTCTTCTCCATTCAAATGGAGATACAAATGCGAATTATGCTGATAGTTTAGAAAACAACAACAACAATGATTTGAAAGTGGGGAAGGGTAGTGATAAGAGTGATATACTTCTTCAATGCTCTTAATCTTTGAAGAACTCAATCTTGTTAATCTCCACAGTCTTTTCCATTCCATCGGTCCAGTCTCCGCTCTCGTCGGGGAATTTGAAGTAGAGCGCTCCTGAGAAGGACTTATTAGTATATTTTATTAGTAATTAGAAATTAGTAACTCGTCCAAAACATTGCGTATGCTTGAAAATATGAGCATTAAATCACCGTCATTATTCGATCTCTGGGTGTATCAAGTTAGCGTACCTTTAGTGAAGTCATGCATTCTACCATTCCACAGTCTCGGCAGCCACTTGTTCATTTCCATCTCGACGTGCTCGGGAAGTTCCGTATGCTCGGGCAGAGCGTTCTCCCAATATTGGAGACAAACATCTGGAATGAATATTTTAATGAATTATCGAAAATAATTTTGAAGAGAGGGCAACCCGCATTTCGAACTCTATTAGGAACCCTATGAAAGAGAAAGTGGAGCTGTTTACGTTCTCCATCTTTTGAGTGTAGATTGGGAAGAAAGTATAGATTACTAACCAACAACATTCTTCCCTCCAAACTCCTCCCGATTGGCCTTGAAGCGATTTCTCAAAACGAAAGCGATTGCTTTCTCAACTGTCGATTTCTGCCCCGCCGTCCACAGAAAAATTGTCTTTCGAAGGATCTGGAAACGTAAAAGTTGATAATTGAAATCTTTTTTTAGAACCAGCGTATTTAGCGCCTCTGAAACGTTATACACTCATTTCTTGCACACGCTTACCATAGAGCATGAAATTAATGTATATTAACAAAAATAATATATATTTACCTCATTATCGCTCATGTCCACCATTCGCTTGCTTTTGCACTCCACTGCAGAGTAGCAAAGGCAGAGCAGGAGTAGACAAGGAAGAGGGAAATGCATCCTGGTAAAGTGAAAAAATTATGCGAGACCAATCATTAATCATCGTTTTTATAGGGTGGCGTCAGTCAAGTTAGTAATTAGTTATGAATGAAAGAACTGGGCTAGTTACTAAGCTGCTGATTCATTTTTCCAGTAATCTGGCCGTAGCAATGCTAAAACGTGTACGAAATCTTGACATTTCCGTCATAGTTGCTAACCAACTGAGTCAGCGAAAAGGTGTGGAGCTTAATTGCGCTTAATTGGTACACCTTCTTGTTTGGTCACCGCTTGATCGCCGCAATTACCCGGTTGGTCATTGAAACAAAATGCCATGCTACAGTCCTGGCGATTCCCCCAATGAAAACAGGGCGCCCGGGGCGTCCCGGGGCGTCCCCCAGTGTCCCCCCGCTTCTGTCGTTTACAGACCTTTTTCAAATTGGGCCTAATTTGTGTTTATCGTATTCAGCGTTCGATTCTGCGTCGATTCATAATAAAAAATCAATTAAAATTTTTTAATTATTATTTATATTTTGATTTTCAAAAAAGTGGCGAATAAAACGATTCGTGCATCGAAGAGTACACCTTGCGGTATTTATCCACTGCTGCTGCAGAATGTTTTGCTAAGTACCGTAGGATGTACTCCTTGATGCACGAATCGTTTTATTCGCCACTTTTTTGAAAATCATAATATAAATAATAATTAAAAATTTTAATTGATTTTTTAATATGAATCCACGCAGAATCGAACACTGAATACGACGAACACAAATTGGGCCCAATTTGAAAATGTCTTGAGGCGCCATAAGCGAGGGGGACGCTGGGGGACGCCCCGGGACGCCCCGAGCGCCCCGTTTTCATGGGGGGATTAGCCAGGACTGTAGTTGCTGAGTGTCAAACATGATTTATATTTTATCGAGAAGGATGAAGCAGTTAATTGAAGAACGAAAGAATGTGCTGTCTATTCAATGGCCTGTACCAGCCTCAATGGAGTACTGATAACTTATCTAGTGATAAGTTATCTAGCTGATAACTTATCTAGCTTATCTAGTGACTTATCTAGCTAACTAGTGATAAGGATTGGCGGGCGATGGATTAATTTGAATCCATCTCTCTTTCGCAGCCCTCAATTGCCGGTCAGAGAGAAGAGAGATTGTGTGGAATCGAGAGAGTCAGACGATCATTTTGAAATAGTTTTCAATTTCAGTCTCGACCAGCAACAGATCATCGCCGAAGACGATCGACTGGCGGAGGTTTTAAACTTTATAAATTTAAATTTTAAATTATTAAAAAGATATTTAAAATAGAATAGTTCGTTTCGAATCTGAGGTGTGTTTCACCGACTGGGCGTAAACCAATAGTTTGAGTTGTCAATAATGGGCGAAGCGTTAAAATATTTTTAAAATGTTAATTAATATTATAATATTGCTAATCAAAGGTCCTCGCTGACGGCACGGTGTTTACGACGAATCCGTCCGTGTACGATACGTGGTGTAGGTTGAATGTGAGTTGCTGAAACCAAGATTTCTGACTCGGAGAAACAACCGCCTTTCACTTTTCGCATAGAAGCGATGTCATGGTAGGCAAAATATCAATAATCCCTTCTTCTTATTCTCACAATTGAAGAAGAAACAGAAACTCAAATTCACCAATGTAGTTGTGCATTACAGCTGAACAACTTCCCGTTCGACAGCCAGGAGTGCGAGGTGCGCTTCTTTCTTATTATTCTCCTTTGTATAATGTAGTTTTGCATTTAGCGTCCAAATCCAACCTTGAAGATAGGTCGAGTCACAATGGACTCAATAGGAAGCTACTCCCAAAATGTTCAGTCGTTCTTGCTATCAAAAAAAATAAAATAAAAAAATATTGCTCCAGGTGAACATCGGCAGTTGGGTCTACACGGCCAACGAGACGCAGATCACGACAAATCAGAGCGAGATCAAGCTGGATGGAGCGGGCACAGTGAGATAGTATCTTACTGTTTGCGAAATGGAAAGTGACTACAAGATATGATCGAGAAATTATGTAGTTCTTATTCAAAAATTAGGCATATATTTCGAAATGGTGAGATTGAGCGGGAATGGAAAGTACGTTAATGCAAAATATAATCTAAAACAGAAGGAGATTAAATAAAACACAGGTTCAGTTGTGCTTCACAATTCCAAAAAAAATCAAATAAACTCTTTAATGATGGATTTGCCTTTTCCGATGAAACAAATATTCAATGATTACTCAATTGTAGCTCTACGAGGGCAACTCAGAATGGGAGGTCACGCGAATTCGCGCCGAGATCAAGGCTTCCGTCGAGCAGGGAGAGAACTTTCAGGTGATTGTTTGAAGAGTTTGAAATGTAAAAACATCGAACAAACGTTCGAAATCGGTGAGCAAGCATGAGAAGCGAAGCCAAAATGTTCGATTTTTTCAATCTCAAATTGAAGCGCGAAATGTGTTACACGCGCTGATTATACTGTGCAATTGCAGAGCATGTTTGTTTTCACTTCCGTGTAGATGGCAATTAAAACATAAAATCGATGCAAACGTGAGCACTGTTGCTACTGCGAGGTTACTGTTTACCGAACTTAGCAAAAATTACCGTACTCGTGGTCTCTCCATAACTTTTGTTTGTCGAGACTACAGTAATCCTACCATTCCAGGAAGTCTGGTACTACATCACCCTGCACCGGCGCGCGTCCTACTACGTATTCGTGCTGCTCGTGCCGACGTTCATCGTCACTACGTTGTGTATTATAGGTACGGAATATCGTTATCGATTGTAGACAGGTTACTATGGCAAGTTACTCTCCAGGAGTAGAGGATAGTACAATGAACGAAACAGTCGTGTTTTGCAGATATCAATACCCTATTTCCGGTCAATTTATTCTATCACAGGTCTCTTCACGCCGCTGGACAATTTCGGCAATCGATCGGAGAGGGTAAGGGAATCTAATAATTATCTTTTCTCATCGTCGGCTTAAATATAATTGATTCAGATTGGCGAAGATAGGAACTTCAGACTTCACGATCGCATAGGTTTCAGACTCTCAATAACAGCCAAGGATTTAGAGCGTCAACAATAGCTTGTTTGGAGACAGTGAAACAAATTTGCCAAGGAATCTTCCCGATATGTGCCTACAATACTCTACCGTAATATCTCGTAAACAAAATTTTTTATACCTGTCGAAGAAGGTGATTGATTGTCTTTAAAAGATTCAGTTATGTTTCACGTTCAGCTCATTGCTCAACAACTCAAACTCGTAACAATTTCATCGGTACTTCGATGCTAAAAAAATATTTCCAGTTTATTGAATCGTGAATAGATTCGATTTACTTCTTCTACCGTAATCTCAGGCAACGCTCGGCCTCACGACGCTCCTCTCGCTTAGCGTCATTCTCAACCTCGTCGGAGAGGACATGCCCAAGCAGGCTCGGCTGCCTAGATTGGGTACGGTGGGGTTACGGTAAAAGTAATTGTGGACTTTGGTGTGCGTTTCGTAATCGATCAACGTCCAGCTCCAAGCTAAATTTCCTAAACTGGGTACGGTAACGTTACTGTAGGTATCCGATAATCACCAAAGAACATTGTACGTTGGAAGAAAGTGCAAAGGATGTTGTGGAAGAGTAAAATTACAGTATCTGGAAGCTGATTTAGGCATACGCAGCCGGAATTCAATAAATCGATAATCAATGAACACCTCGTAGCCTCGTAGGTCCGACTATTTCAAGAATATAAGGGGGTCGCACACCCCCTTCGTCAAATCTGAAACCGTTTCAATTTTAAGACGGCCGCATCGCTCGGCCGCATCGCCCCCTCCCCTTCGCCAAGCCGGCGATGCGGCCGTCTTAAAATTGAAACGGTTTCAGATTTGACGAAGGGGGGTTTCGACCCCCTTATATCTATGGGTATTCGAATTTACAACTGCGGTACAGCAGTCGTACCGTAGAATGAATTACAGTAGACAATGAACAATAATCAATCAATAACTCGCAGCCGTCTACGTCCTCGCCGAGATCATCGTGTGTTGCATCGGCGTGCTGATTACGATTGCTATTCAGGTGAATACTGTAGAATACAGAATATTGATTAAAGCTTCGCCTACGGTAAACGGTAGTTAGTACCTCTACAACATCGAGTGAGATCAACCTAACTGATTTGTTTCCGTCAGCATTCGCTTTAAGGTAGAATACCTGTGATTTGAATAAAAGATTTCAAAAAAATAGAATCGCGTAGGAGCGGTATCCATCAATTATCGGTTTCAGATGGCCCATCAGCGCGTCAACACTCGCCTACTCCTACCGCCCAGTCAGAAGATGCGCGACAAGTTCCCGCATTCGAAGGTTAGTTATTGATTATTGAGTTGAGATTTCGGTTACTGATATCTTCGTTCAACAGTTACGGCAGTCTGTAGAACTATGAGCTCGTATTTTTCGCACTCTAATTCTACTGTAGTATTTGATAACTGTAGTTCTTGAATACGGTTGGTTATTGTTGATATCAGTTATCGAAGTATCAGACCAGATTTTCTATACACGTGTTACTGAAGCTCCATGCACAGTAATTGTTCATTTACGGTATCACCTATCGATTTTATGTCAGCCCGACAAGATGGGCATGCGGGTGCTCGTTACGGCGGACGGAAACAGGGAACGATCGAGTATCGTGGATGAGATACAGCGGACGCTTACGGTAGGTTGCCGATTACAGTATGATTACAGTAGCTATCGTGTACTGACTTTTTTTGTTTCTTGCATAAGTAGTAAGCATTATCGTATCTACAGTATCCCAGGCCTACTTCATAGAATCAATAAAAGGCCTACCGTACCCAATCAATACCATGCCCATTCGATACCGTACCCAGGAGATCAACGAGTTTCTCGACCGCACGAAGCGACGGGACGAGTTCCTGCTCTACTGGGTCAAGGTTAGCGCTGTATCCGTCTCTCTTCATACTCTCAGGCTGCCCTGACCAGTGAGAGAGTAAGAGGAATGGAGAGACGGGTTTATTTTCTTTTTTTTTTGAAGCATTTTTAGGTCTTCGATCGATTTGACGTCATCTTTCTGGTGATTCTCCAGATCGCCAACATCATTCTCACGATTATTGCACTGACTGTCAACTTTTAAAAGGGAGACCATTCTTCAAACGACGATTCGAATGTCACAATAGTTGTAATAAAAATCTAATTCCTTGGACTTGAAGACTTGAACGGAATTTTAAGCACGCATACATCGATCCATCTTTTATCGCATAAAATTTTACAAAAAGGAAAACGTGTCACAAATATCGCGAAACGAAAAGAAGAAAAGAAAAAAGCATTTATTGTTTTACACAGATGTGATAAACAATCAGTTCCATCTGTGATTGAAACCCCTCCTGATGGGTATAGGTTTGAGAGGAAGTATGCAGCCTCCATAGATCTTCTCGCATCGGATATGCGATTTGATACCGAATCGATATGTCCTTTTGTCAAATGACGCATCATGAATAGTAGTCATCTTCATCGAAACCTGTTGTCGCATTATGCTGTTCTGAAATCGTTCATTTTCAGCGCTCATTGTGACGAGACATTTCGAGGAATGAAGATACATATTTTTCATCCTGAAAATATACAACTTACCGCCGTACTGGTCCACCACTGTCGGGATCGATCAAAGTACAGCCGATCGTCCATGCCGTTTCTTTCATACACATCGAGCGTGACATGATTCGCCGTTAGAGCGTGGACAAATTTGCCTATGAAAGATTATTTTAAATTCCGCATATTCGTAAAATAATTAAATATTATTTAATTGATTTAATATAAAGATGGATAGCTCACTAAATTCCGACATATCAGCATCCTGAACTGTTATGTAAACATTAAAAATATTATGATTGCGGCACATTTTGATGATTTGGTTTCTGAAATAAATAAATCATTCTGAAGACTGTCAGAATATAAAAAGTGCGAGGTCGGATGAGAACAATTTCGCGGAACAACAATTCTGAGATAACAATTGTCAATCGCTTTCAAAAGTTCTCATCCGACCATGTGTCTGGCTACGCACTGCAGATACGGGTTCATGTAGTTTTCGCGGATTTCCAATCGATCGATGCGCACTCCTTTCAGTGACTTCATTACTGTTCCAATCGCGTCACGACTTTTCGAGCAATTCTCGGATATCCGAAAATTGTCCAAGACGAGCGTTTCAATATGCGTGAACATGCAGAATAATCGGCTGAATCGACGTGTTTGTTGGTCCGGCGCATTGTGCATTACGACCAACATAACGATACAGGCGCAAATAGCAATCGAAATAATGATCGAACATATTGTTGGTGCTCCAATTGCGATCGCACCCCACAGCTCAAGTGCCAACCCAATCGTAACGGTAATATAGAGGTTGCGCCATTTGCTAAAATCAGCACTGAGAATTCGCTCAGGCACTTTCTTGACTTCCACAAAATCCTGCAAAATGAATTGATTTCATCATAAACAGCAACGGCAGGTTAATACGTTCAGAAAACTTACATCATTGTAATTCCGATGCACCTTGAGCCATCCTCCGGCGCCAATTCGTTTCGAGTATCGTTTGGGAAGAATCGTATACATGTGAAGACAACCGGCATGGAGTGAGGGTCGACTTCGGTGTTTTCTACCTTCGCACAAATAAAATGCTACTATGTCAAGACAAGTTTTAGATGTAGTGGATGCCATAATTAGCAACCATTGGGCGTACGGGTATCGTTACATCGTGTGTGTATCGTATATATTGACATACATCAAATACTATCTTACCTTTGTACATATCCTCACGTATTCCCCTGCTGAAGAATACTCGCTCCAGTGACGATCGAAGTTTTGGATTCTTGGTGAGATAATCCCATGCCAGCGAGTTCCACATGCGAGAGATCTATTCATGCTGTTGTATTTTTAATCGAACGGATTTTCTCCTTTCGATTAAAAAAAATAAATGAAAAGATTTAGATATTCACCAATCGCATTTCCGTTGCTACATCCGGGTCCGCACGAATTATCCTTCGAATTATATCCGGATGTAGGCGGTCGAGACTAAGTGCCGGCTCCAATTCTATATCGATTGCAATGGACATCGTGAGTAATCAGCACTGCACAAACTCAGATGTGTCTTTTTTTTTCAATTTCTTAACTTGGCATTCAAGCAGCTGTCAATAAACGCCTAGCGAAAGATTAACCTTAAACGAGTATTGCCTCTGGGGTCGGATTTGCCAAGTTGCATCTCTGGTCTTTGATCTTTGATCTCTCTCTCCATCCCAGGGTATTATGGTCGGGCTCTCGGGCATGCCTGGTGATAAGGGACCGGACGGACCGAAGGGAGGCAGGGGAAAGATTGATGAGTGCTTATTTTCTCGACATGGGGATCAGCGATCAACCACCTCCTATTGTTCGGAAATTGAACATCGAATGAAGCATATTTATATTTCGAATTTTTCGTCGCCCTGTTCACTTTTCTGCTCTGTACTAGGCATTACAATTAATCTTGATCAGCGCCCAGAAAGCGACACAGATATATATTGCATTGTACCTATTGCATTGCTAGGCATTTTGAGACTCTTAAAGAAGGCGTCCCACGAATCGCGCGTGCGGATATGCAAAGTATTCGTGGGACGCCTCCTTTAATAACAACAAAACCGTGTTTTCAGGCCCAGATGCCGAGTACTGTCCGTATCCCGAGAAGAGCGCTCCGGCCGAGCTGGAGAGACTTATTTGAGGATACAGTAGTTGCCGATCGATAAATGATTTTATTTGTTGTAAACATTCTTGAATAGCGAGAATTGCACATTACCCAAGCATGATAGTTACTATACTAATAAGCTGATGATTAATAATGAATCCTTATTACGCTCTATTTTCTGCTTTGACCTGGAAGTTTCTGGGCAAGAAAGTAACAAGGCATGACAACAACAAAACTTTCCATGTTCGCGAATGCAAATTTAACAGTTGTTGTTTTCAATATCCACTTTCCGTCTCCTTTCCTCTCATTTTTCCCTCATTTCGAGCATCGTTCACCTCGCAATGCGGTCGCTGTCTCTTCTAGTCCTTCTCATTTTCACAGTGGTGAGCCATTTCCTACTACGCTACCACTACTATAGTCTTCACTAAACTATGCGCTTTTCCTAGTATACTGTATTTTTTCTTTTCGATTCAATTCTCGACATCTTTTAGGTCGTGCGTACATCCGCCCATCCCCCGTCTACCGTACTTAACCGTACTCTACCGAACGCTCGTCCGTCCCGGTCTCCGGAAGCCAACAGTGAGTCAATAAGCGGGAATTAGTTAAAGATCAAAGATCAAAGTCGAAAGACCATAATCATTCAGCACCACTGATGCAAGACCTGTTGGGACCGGACGGTGGCAAGCGAACGCTCAGGGCGTATGATGGCAGATATCTAACGAATTATCATGGTAGCATGGTCGCACATCCGTGGTCAAAAGCGCCTGGACAATATTGATACATCGAGCAAATAAACGATTATGAGGTAACTGTATTCGAACAGTTATGATCATGACATACATTCACAACAGGTTGCACTGAGATCATACCGTGGGATATACCTCTCGCAGTGGTGGTTCATTTACAGTCAACCGCATTCCGCATCTGTTGCGGATGAAAAAGCAATGTTCACACCGGTGAAGAACGATGATGGTTCATGGTCGTTCAAGACTCGTGGAGGGAAGTGGATGAGCGCCCATATGTCGATTAACATCAGCCTAGAGCCAGAGAACAAGCGTTGCGAGCGCTGGAAAGTCGAGCCGTGGAATAAATATTAACAGTGCGAATAAACGAGCAATCTGTCCTTGAATTAATGGTTATCTGAAAGTTAGGATCATTTTCGCATACAATTCGCTCCCTGAAACTTATACAAATACAAAAAAAAACGTCTGACATAAAAAAGAAGGCGCAGAAGCGTCATTCGAATGCAAATGGCACAAATGTTTTCAATTTCAACATGTCCACTTTTCTTTGCCTCATTTCGACCATCGTTCGTCTCGCGATGCGGTCGCTTTCTCTTCTCGTCCTTCTCCTTTTTACCGTGGTCAGCCATTACCGTGTTCTACCGGGCGCGCATTACACTGAATACCGTAGTTTGACGTATTGTGTGCTCGGACGAACTTTTTTCTATACAATTCTAACCTTTCTCACCCCAGCACGCTCCAGCACGATTTGACAGTTTTCTCGTATTCTGTAAATGTCAATCCCATTCATTTTTCGATTTCCTCTAGGTCGTGCGTACAACCGTTTCGGCCCCGCCCCCATCTACCGTACCCAGCCGTACTCTACCGAACCCTCGTCCGTCCCGGTCTCCGGAAGCAAACAGTGAGTTATGAATTGTGGCTTTGGTCAAAGATCAAAGATCAAATATAATTCAGCACCTCTGATGCTAGAGCTGTTGGGACCGGACGGCGGCAGGCGAAGGTTCAAGGTAGGGATGTCTGACCAATTTCTTTATCCAATTCGCTCACTCCCTCGGAGAATGACGAATATATGTCTCTTAATTGGTCAACCCAATACCAGTTAGGGTTCCGCAAGTGAGACATTCGTGGAGACATAGAACAAAGGATTGACTCGTGTCTCCATTTTTAATTGGAGACGAGCGGCGCCTACCTTGATTTTAATATTACTTTTCCCTGTCTCTTTTCTTGTGAGGAGGAGAGGAGAGGCGCCTCTCCATTCTTCCCTCCTCTAAATCTAGCTGGTGGTGGTAGTATGAGAATGAAGTTTTGATTGAATTATGAAATGGAGGCGCCTCTCGAATTGCCTCCCTCTCATTCTGAACTTAGAGGCGCCTCCACGAGAGACAGGAATGAGGGGGAATATCTCATTTAGTGTCTCTGTCTCCGAAATGTCTCACTTGCGGAACCCTAATACCAATTTCCCAATTGATTAGTACTGTCTCCAAGTATTGGGTATTGAATAGGGTTAACCGTTCGGAAATCGGAAAGGCCGAAACTCAACTGGCAAATCACTCTCTTTCCGGAATGAGAGTCGACCAGTGGACAATGGAGTTTCGGACAAAGGAAGAGTTTCGGAAGAGTTTCGGAAAGTCCATTGTTCGACTCTCATTCCGGAAAGAGAGTGATTTTGCCACTTGAGTTTCGGCCTTTCCGATTTCCGAACGGTTAACCCTAGTATTGAATAAACATCACTTGTTCAAGGCGTGGAATGGATATGACCTTGCGGAGCACGAACACCGCATGTTCATCGATCGGCTTGAGCATTGCTGGTACATCGAGCAAATCAACGATTACGAGGTACTTTTCAATGAGAATCAGTAGAGTTCGAAAATCGGGTAATCGTCTCTTCATCTCGCACGCTCTCTCACCCGTCAGAGACAGATACAGATATTTATCAGTAGTCGCAAAGTTGCGCTGATCAAGATGGGGGTGTCAGAAGGCCGTTCTTCTTTCAAGATGTCATTTTGAGGGGTCTCGGGCCAAAGGATTGGTCTTCTTTACTTGTCACAGTCGCAATGGCTGGAGAAAGAGTCCTGCTCCCTTGGTTCCCGATAGGACTGTTGACGGAGTTGCACGTAGATTCCCACTGTAGGTCGAAAACGAAGCCTGGCGTGTGCTGGATTCTTCTGTGTGCTCGAGTCCTCCAAACTCGAAAATCCATCTTTGAGCGAGAGATACGAGCCTGGATTCTGAGGGACCAACATCTTAGGCGGTCATACCCATCACACGGCGACCAGTCCGGCTTGGATGTGGATTCCGATCTTGTTGAGTCGTTGGAAGAGACGAGGGGAATTAGGAGAAACCGCTCTCCATCAGAGAGAATGGAGAGGGAACCGCGCGCGACGACTAACAGAAATGGGAATAGTCAGAGACAGGCAAGCCCGTATTTCCAACTCAAAGAATCGGAATATAGTATTCATTCTGAACAGGTTGCGCTCAAGTCACCCAATGGAATCTACATCGACTATTTTGCGGGCTACCGTGATGTCGCCGATGAATCTGCCCTGCTTACGCCGGTGAAGAACGATGATGGAACATGGTCGTTCACGAATCGATGGAATAAGTGGCTGAGTGGCCAGTTGAGTGACAACTATTTTGTGCGCGAGATCGGTCGCAACGAGTGCTGGTCGCCCGAACCGTGCACGTCCATGTGAATAAAGCGTGAAATGCGAATTATGAACATGTGAATTGGAACAGAAATGAGCTTGAATCAATTACGTTGAATCGTGATATTGTAGCCATTGCATCGAAATAGGTACTTTTTTAAAAGTACTCTTCTAAGATTTTGTAGCGCCTGTCAGTGCCAAACTTTTACAAATACACACCGTTGACATTAAAATAACGTGGAGTAAAATCGTCATTCGAATGCAAATGGCACAAATGTTTTCAATTTCAACATGTCCACTCTTCTTTGCCTCATTTCGACCATCGTTCGTCTCGCGATGCAGTCGCTTTCTCTTTTCGTCCTTCTCCTTTTTACCGTGGTACGCCATTACCGTGTTCTACCGGGCGCATTACACTGAATACTAGGGTTGGCAATAGGGTTGGCAATACGGAGTTTGCAACGTTGCAATGGAGGGGAGGGAGGGATGCAACGTCGCAAAGAGAGAGCGAGGGGAGGGGGAGGGATTGCAACGTTGCAATGGGCTTTGCAACGTCGCAATGTTTCGCAACCTTCCGAGTTCGGAAAATAATTCCCGAGTCAAATTTTTTGGATATTATCATGGTGACGATAATTAAATCGATTTTTCATTTCAAATTTTCACCTATTTCATCACCTCTACGTAATTTGTGAAAAAAATGCTTCACAAAGTCCATATTTTCGTCAAAAATAACAGAAAAATCAACGGAGATGTAATTTTATGGGTAAAATCGGGTTACACGCTCGGTGTTCTCATTCAAGAGGTCACTTTCAAGAGCTTTCATTCAAGAGCTCATTCAAGAGGTTCAAGAGGTTCAAGAGATCAAGAGGTCACACATCACAGTGCGCATTGAATAGATTGTTATCTCGATTTTTTTGAAGATTTTTGGAGAAGAAATCAGACGAATAGGATCCTTCTCCGATTTGCACAACTTTTTCAAACTTTTCAGCGCGCGCTCATTTCCTTTCCCCCTCTCCTCCCCCGCCTCTCCCCACTGTTTCGTACCCGGTGTGACTAGCGCGCGCTCTCTCCCGACCTTCGCTCCCTCTGTTCTCTGAGCGTCGCAAAGCTCTGCTCGGCCAGGGGGAACTATGCCCTCCGAATTTTGGAAATAAGACTCGTAATGGATCCGCCCACTTTTGTCTGGTCCCGTCTTTGCAATAAATGCGTGGTTTTTTGCTAACTCGGTTCAGAAAAGATATATTGACAAAAGTTTGATGACAGCATGAGGGAGCAATTTATCGGGATTATGCTAGAAGTTACTTTTCGGGAAAAATTATCTCATTTTGCATTCTCATTCTCATTATTTCTCATTACATTTAAAAACGATTATTAACTCCGTTTAACGCGAATCTAAATGAGAAAGAAACACGCGCGCGTGAGGAGCAAAATAAACAATCATTGCACGTAGATACAACAGCAACTCAAATCGGGTAACCCTATTTTATGTAATTGCATTTTATGTATTTGTTTGTATCCTGCATCTTACTTAAATAACCTCATTTTGCCCATTGAATGGCATCTTCCTTGGTTTTTAATCCAAAAAAACTACTTTGCACAGCATTTTTCACAAATTACGTAGAGGTGATGAAATAGGTGAAAATTTGAAATGAAAAATCGATTTAATTATCGTCACCATGATAATGTCCAAAAAATTTGACTCGGGAATTATTTTCCGAACTCGGAAGGTTGCGAAACATTGCGACGTTGCAAAGCCCATTGCAACGTCGCAATCCCTCCCCCTCCCCTCGCTCTCTCTTTGCGACGTTGCATCCCTCCTTTGCAATACGGAGTTTGCAACGTTGCAATGGAGGGGAGGGAGGGATGCAACGTTGCAAAGAGAGAGCGAGGGGAGGGGGAGGGATTGCAACGTTGCAAAGAGAGAGCGAGGGGAGGGGGAGGGATTGCAACGTTGCAATGGGCTTTGCAACGTTGCATCCCTCCCCCTCCCCTTCTCTCCTCCTCTTCCCAACCCGGCGCGACTAGAGCGCGTGCGCTTCTCATCTCAAAGCTTCAAAAGGCAATGTGCCCTACTCGCAGAAGCTTTCGCAGTTTTTTCTAAATGAGATTATAATATGATGCAATGACAAATATTCCAAATATATGATACTCAATAGCTTTACTTTGCTAGTAGATTTACATTTCCGATGAGATACCAACTAAAATTTTGAGCAGTGCGCGGTTTTTTCTTTGAAGACACTCAGTGGTGATGAAATCGGTGGAATATCGAAATTAAAAATGGTTTTAATTATCGTTTGCATATTAATTTCCGTGAAATTTGATGCGGGAATTGTTTTCCGAGCTCGGAAGGTACCGAATCGTTGCAACGTTGCAAAGCCCATTGCAACTTGCAATCCCTCCCCCTCCCCTCGCTCTCTCTTTGCAACGTTGCATCCCTCCCTCCCCTCCATTGCAACGTTGCAATGTCGCAACCGTTTAGCCAACCCTACTGAATACCGTAGTTTGACGTATTGTGTGCTCGGACGAACTTTTTTCTATACAATTCTAACCTTTCTCACCCAGCGCTCCAGCACGATTTGACAGTTTTCTCGTATTCTGTAAATGTCAATCCCATTCAATTTTCGATTAAATTTAGGTCGTGCGACAACCGTTTCGGCCCCGCCCCCATCTACCGTACCCAGCCGTACTCTACCGAACCCTCGTCTCCGGAAGCCAACAGTGAGTTATGAAGATTTGGTCAAAGATAAAGATCAAAGATCAAATATAATTCAGCACCTCTGATGCTAGAGCTGTTGGGACCGGACGGTGGCCAGCGAACTTTCAAGGCGTATAATGACAGATATCTTACGGACTATAACGGTCATTTTGTCGCAAATGTGTGCTCAAGGGCGGTTGGGCAATATTTTAACATCGAACAAATCAACGATAACGAGGTATTTTTTTATACAATTATGATCATCATTTACGATCACAACAGGTTGCGCTGAGATCACGCAATGGACGGTACTTCTCGCAGTTTTGGTTTAGTACAGCGCATAGATCTCATTATGCGAATGAAAATGCTATGCTTAAACCGGTGAAGAATGATGACGGTTCGTTCAAGAATCGAAGCGGAAAGTGGATGAGCAACGCTAACTACGAGATCAGCTTCGAGTCCCACAACCAGCGTTGCGAGCGCTGGAAACTCGAATCGTGGAATTAGCCTTGTGAATAAGCGTATACGCGGCAACGATATAAGTCCCCGATACTGCAAGATATGCCAACCGAAATCTCCATTGTAAAACATTTATCGGCATAATACTCGTGTTGTGAATGCGAAAACAGATGAACAAGTTTGGGGAAAACGGTAGACAGGGAAAATATTAGTTAGAAGAGATCGGGATCACGAACTGAATGAGAAAGAAAATCGATACCTCTTGGGGTGGATACAGTAACAAAGGGAAAGAATCGATAAATAGTGGTCATTACAATAAGGGGGGTTACATTAACCAATCAATAAGGGGGCGGGGCTACAGTGATCAATCGATAAGATGGGGCGAGGCTACAATAAACAATCGATAAGGTGGGACGCGGCTACCGTAATCCTTCTCTTCCGCTCAGGACCGCGGGCGGCACTCGTTCTCGGCCACGCGACGGATCGTGATCGTGTTGTCCGGCATCGGCATCGGGTCCGTCTGAGATTTATTTGTTTATTATGATTAATAAATAGTTATTTCGAGGATTCATACGACAAATTGAAATACCCTTCCAGCAAACGTGCTATGAAAGTTCTGTGAAACCCTAATTACACTATCCCTAGGTTTGATTCTGTAATGCGGCTATCGTATCACAACTGCACAGGTGGTCATAATAAGAATAATAACCTATTAATTTTAAAGTTTTGCCGTCAACTGGGAATAAAACGTTCCACAGACGATATTTTATCATAAAACACAATAATGGCTCCCATTTCCGTCAGAGTTGATGAAATTGCACAATTTTTGGAATTTGGGCGTTTCAAGTGATGGTATTTAAGACACAGATAAAAAGAAATAGTCAAAAACTCAGGAAAGTGCAGTATCGAGAGCGTGGTGTATGGTGTGATTTCGAGCAGCGGAGTGAGTGTGACGTGCACCGGTGCAATTCTCAATTTGCCGTTTTCTGCACTCGAGGCATTCAATTGATACATTTCGTCACCATTCGTATTTCAACCGATATGTGCAAAAAAATGACAAATTGAGAAGTGCACCTGTGCACGCCACACGCACTCCGCGGCTCGAAATCACACCACACACCACGCTTTTGATACTGTACTTTCTTGAGTTTTTGACTATTTCTTTTTATCTGTGTCTTAAATACCACCACTTGAAACGCCCAAATTCCAAAAATTGTGCAATTTCATCAACTCTGACGGAAATGGGAGCCATTATTGTGTTTTATGATAAAATATCGACTGTGGAACGTTTTATTCCCAGTTGACGGTATAACAGTCAAGGGCAACGATAAATTGATCAATCATCACATTAGATCCTATGAAAGATCTACGAAACTCTATTTACGGTGTCCTTAGTTTTGCCTCTTTAAGCTCGACCTATCGTATCCCAATCCGTGTGATAGCAAAAAGTAATAAAAGTTATTAAAGCTTGGCGGTAGCAGAACTATTGAACAACCGACTCAGACATTATGTAAGATGTGTGAAACCCGAAGTTGCACAGCTCCTACATTTGCTTTCGTCGATTTCTTACAGTATTTCACAGAATTCGAGTGATTCGTCGCACGTACAGTTCAAATTATACCCATTGCAATCTACCGTACCCTCACAATCGTTAAAAGCTACCGTAGTCAATCGATACCGTACCTCCTGCTCGTACTAGTAGGACGAGGCTACACTAACTGCTGCCGCTACTCTTCTACAGTACCCTACCGTCTTGGCCCCTGGCAGCTACCGTAATCAATCGATAATATCGATTAGCTACTGTAATCAATCAATACCGTACCTCCTGCTCGTACTGGTAGGACGATGCGATCGCCAACTGATCTCCGCTCGACGAGAATGAGAGCGAGGCGATCGTCGTGTCGAATCTGGATATAAAACCAATCATTTTATTTAATAAAATAATAATCAAAACATACATAGTCAAATCAGACAACAAAATGGCAAAACCACCGTTTGTACTGGCATGTCAACTAGCGAGACTCGTGCCGCACTGTCATTTCCACTACCCAACGTCGCACAACTTATAGTTGTATCGAGACAATGAAATAAGAATACTATATATAATAACAATAATATTAATAATCACTCACTTGTGCAGCTGGACGAGTCTCTTCCGGTTGAACGGGTCCCAGAGGTTGACCACCGCGTCCGAGCCTGCAATGGGGCTGGATCAATCAATATTCATAGAATGATACGATAACCTAGTCGACAGTCGCTACAGTAGATTTCAGTAGACGTTAAATTTTTGTTTAGAGCAGGAGCATCATTTCGACCCATTGGAAACTCAAGGTAGAAACTGTTCTAAGTATTACAGATGCTGCACTAAAACGCATGGTGCGAAACTAAACGTACTGCCCGACAATCTTTTGACGAGACATTGTGAGTGCGTTTTAGCGACTAACAGAATTCCCTTACATGTAAGTACCGTAACTCGGATTACCGTAATCCCCCACACCGTAAACTACCGTACCTCCGCTGGCGAACGTGTTGTGGTGCGGGTGGAATGCTATCTTTACCCGTTCCCATCTTTCTACTGTATGCCATTAGATACCGTATCACAACCGTAACCCTTAAGGCGTAAGCTACCGTACTTTCCTATCGTATCCCCCACACCGTAAACTAAACTACCGTACCTCCGCTGGCAAACGTGTTGTGGTGCGGGTGGCAAGTCTATCTTTACCCGCCTCCATACAGTAATCCCTCAGCTACAGTACCTCCCCACTACCGTACCCCCTACCAAACTACCGTAATCCCGTTAACTACCGTACCTCCGCTCGCGAACGTGTTGTGGCGCGGATGGAAGGCGATGGCGTTCACCGGGAAGATCAGCTCGCTGCCGTCGCCTGAATACCGTAACCTATTGATCGAGATTTTATGGATACCGTAATCCTTCGATATCTGTTTGAGAATGAGTATTTTTTTATTGTTGTGGCTATTACAGCAAATTTCGCGACGATCATAAACGAACCGGACCCAAGCAGCATTACTAGCCACACCAAGTAACCTGGCAAATTTCATCATACAAATCGCACTTTCAGCAAGATTTACCGATTCGTTTCCCTGTTCTACAGAACTAGAAAAAAAGAGTCAATCAATAACTACCATACTCCCCCTTGACTACCGTAACCATAAAACTACCGTACCGGCGTCCTTGGTGCGATGGCACTTGAAGGCGTACTTCTTCGTGTTCTCGTTCGGGTCCACGTACTCGACTGAAATGAATGGATATTATTAGTTTAGTGGGGTACTGTTCTTCCCATGCCCATTGCCTGATGTCAGGATAAAACTGAAAACCGTAGGGTTGCAAAATCGATATTCGCTACTCGACTGGAATGATGGATCGATATTAGAGGGATACAGTAGTTATTGGAAAATATTGTGACTGTCAAAACGCTAGTGTAAAATATAAAATAATACAATCTACAAAGTCATCTACAAAGAACTACATCTGTGTCACTTTTAGAGGTTTTATAAAATCATTGATACACAAATGAGCCTGGTAAGACATAATCAGAAAAATCAAACAGGGAAATTCCCACATTCTCGTTCGGATCCACGTACTCGACTGGAATAAGCGATATTATTATATTTGAGGTTTGCAAAAATCGATATTCGCTGCTAACAATCATAACTAGCGCGTGTTGCTGTTAGTTTTTAATATTTAACGTTTTAAGTCAGTGAGAAGGACACTTATCGAAGCTGCCCAGACTGAAATGATTACTAGCAACTTTGGCTCACGAATGCATGGGGTCGATTTTGCAGAGGGTTATGTAGCTCTGCAGAATCAACTTTCGCAGCTAATCATCGTAACCGTCTTGTGGTTATATTCGCAACCAGTTTTGTTATTTGAGTGAGCGTTCATCCAGGCATTACCACCGCATCGTAACTCGAGGTCTCATAGAATCATTGATGCCTAAATGTGCCGTGCATCGAAAAGTTCTTCTTTAAATTAAAATATAAACAATTTCTATGATGACCTAGAGCTACTGTAATACATGAAAACGTTTTGTGACCTACGAAAGCGGGGTATGTTTATGAAAAAGACCTTGGAAACCGACTAATTCCATGAAAGCGGGAATCGTAGGTAACCTGTCTTGTCAACTAAACCACTAGCTTTTTCACGTACTGTATTCCCGACAATCAACATTCTAGGGTTCCTGTACCCTCAGAATATCAATAAATCTTCTCACCAGCCACTCGTCCCTCAATCGACGACACGACGAAGGCGTCGCCCTTCGGGAAGATGGCCAGCGCGCGCGTCTGATACTGGAATTGGAGAGAATTGGTTACGGTAGGTACGGTAAGACATGTTACGGTAGCAAAATTGAGAGTAGAAGGCTTAGTACCACTGGTGAGCTAATAATGTCATAGTTTTTGGGGTTGCGGATCGGCGGAGTGGTTTTTGTGAAAAAATTCGGCGCGTTGAGGCGAGCGCACGAAAAGATATTTTATGAAGCGAACATCAGAGCTAAACCGAGTAGTTCCTTTTAAAAATATTCTACTTGAGAACCAATCGTAGCGCAAACGTCGCTGGTATCGTTTTCTATCGCCCTATCTCCAGGTGGTTTCATTCTTAGCGGGTCTCTCTCAGGGAAGTAAGAATGCGCTGGTGGTCAACGGGAGTGAGGTGGAAATTAAGGTTGGAAGGGGGGTTCGTCAAGGTGACTGCTTGTCCCCAAGACTCTTTACTGCAGTTTTAGATAGGGCATTCCGCCAATTAGACTGGTCTAAGAAGGGAATTTGCATAAATGGTCGGTTCCTTTCTCATATCCTATTTGCTGATGATGCTGTCATTATCTCACACGATGAACGACAAATTCAAAGCATGGCCGTGGAACTAGAAAAGGTTTTGGCGGGAGTGGGACTGCAGCTCAACGGGCATAAGACCATCGGAATGACATCCAAACCCCTACCCAGAATAGTTAAAGTAGCTGGAAAGGTTGTAAAATTGCAGGAAAAGGTGGTATACTTGGGAAGTGGGATAACAATTAACGGGACTGACGACTGGGAAATAACACGGAGAATTCAAGCAGGGTATGGGGCATTTCACAAACACCGCTCATTTCTCATCAATCGGGGTATCCCAATGGCTCACAAACGTCGCTTATTCAATGGCTGCATTCTCCCCGCGGTATTGTATGGTTGCGAATGTTGGGCTCTGACCAATGCACAAATGAATCGATTATCAGTGGCTCAACGTCGAATGGAAAGATGGATGGTAGGTTGTACTGTGCTCGATCATGTCTCTAATGAGCGGTTGCGAGATTCAACTCGAATTCAGGACTTTGTTCGAGATGCGCAGAAAAGGAAATGGTTTTGGTTGCACAAGATCGTGAATGACGACAATTGGAAGTGGAGCCGATCTGTGATCAAATGGTTCCCGACAAGAAAAAGAAGAAGAGGTCGACCAATGACTAAATGGAGCGATATCTTCCGCAAGACTGTTGGCCCGAACTTTCTCAACGAAGCAAGAAAAGCCAGTTCGAATGTCATGCACATCAGAGCTCTCACCTAACCCGACCTCTTGATAAATGTGTAATAATCGTAATCGTAATCTCCAGTAAGAAGCAAGAGTCAAGTTACAAGTCAGCTCCATTACATTTTCGCCCGTGACCTTTGTGTTGCGAACAATTTCCAAAAACCTAACCCGAAAGAGCTTGCCAATGGTTCATACATCAACTGTGAGCGAAAACCACACTTAATATTTAAAAAAAAGAAGAAGAAGACACTTGAATTGTCGTACCAAAAAACGCCTCGGAAAACAAATATAATAATAAAATAACCGGTACTTCTTCTTTTTTGGCCCAGGCTTTTCTCTCTTTTTTTGGCCCAGGCTTTTCTCGCAGAGTATTCCCTCCCTACAATTCTCATTCCCCACCCCCTCCACATTCGGTGCGGTTGTTTCCTGGGCCAAAAATCGAAGAAGTTCCAAATAATCGTCTCGCCGTGAGCGGGCGCTCCCTCGTCTGTTCGGGCTCTCAAAGCCCGTCACTATCATAACACTAAGACCTTTTAATATTTAATTTCAATACCTTGAGCGGGCTCTCCCTTGTCTGCTCCGGCTCGCGCATCGACCGAATGTCGTAGATGTGGATGGAGCGCGCGCGCGTCGCAACGATCAGCTGGAATCGAATCGATAATTGATTACGGTAATCTCCCTCTAGATCTCCCCAAGACCATCATTTGGAATTGTGATGGAAATAATCGACTACCGTACAATCTGAGATTGCATAATCTACGGTAGCCATATCTTCTGATTACGAGAAGTTTATAATGGACGACTACAAATTGACAAGATCAGCTGGAATTGTGATGGAAATAATCGGTAATTGACTACCGTATCCCCTATGATTACACACAGCGTATTCTACAGTATACATATCACATGACTCATAATCAATTAATAAATATTGTTTCTAACCCAAGGAGCAATCGCATTGTTTGATAAGCGTGTGGCTCATATTAGAAAAAGTTGAGCAGCGGAGATCTCGCTTGACCGAATCGAATTGAATGTTTTTTACGAAACAAAAAAACTACACACTATTGTTCTCAACAGACACTCCGACGTATCAACTTTGACCGATGCATCAAAGTCGCAAGTATTAATCAACACTAAACAACCTGATATAATTTCGAAATTTCAATGAAAATGGCCTGTTTCTCTTCTTATTCCAATAATGTCACTTGATCGATAAACAAACTACTATAGTATACCCCAGTTATTGATTTCCTCACTCACCTTCTCGCCCTTCGTGTCCATCAATACAGATATCACCCGACTACAGTAATCTCCAGTTACCGATTTCCCGTACCATAATCATCGCTCACCTTCTCTCCCTTCGTGTCCATGGCGTACACCTTGTCGGGCACGCTGGCGGCCTGCACGGCGGTGCTGGGCGAGCGATGGTCCCACAGCTGCAATTGAGGGGAGGGTTACGGTAGTAGAATATCGATTTTCGAGGGTCGAATTTGCAAGAAAAGTAGGTCCCACAGCTGTGAAAGGCTACGGTCGAGCATTGATTATCGATTTTATGGAAGCAGGACGCGTGTACCACAGTACATCTTTCCAATCGTCTTGGACCTCATACATTTTCATTACTACCGGGCCTACCGGGAACAGCTCATGTTTTCAGGTCACGTGATGTCCGCCCACCCCTTGACGATGAGCCCCTGAGCCCGAGCGAGCGACAACAATAGAGAGGAGAAGGATGATGAGAAGATAAAATCCAATGGACCTAGAGCAAAGTCAAAGTGAACAGCAATCCAGGTTTCACCTCTTCACTATAACCTCATTAGCTGGATGGACCGCACAAAAAAATAAGAAGGGTCGATAGTAGTAGCCAAGTTCGCAATTTTTTCACATATTTTTGGGACCATATTCTATGTTTCAGACTTCCCCCAAATTTGCGATAATTTGTCAAGAAGTTAATAGCATCGAAGCTGCCCGGTCAAAACATCACACATTCATAATCTCGGTAAGCGAATTAAAATAAAATTAATAATATATTCATACGAATAAGTGGTTACCTTAATCGAGTTGTCTCAAAGGGCGCATTAATCTCACTGTTGAAAAGGGTAATTTCGGCCCCCAAAAATTTTTTAGGAGAAAATAAAAAATAAAAAATTCCAACGGTATGAGCCATTTTTTTGGGAAGAAAAACACAATGGAATGAGCCATTTTGGGTCAACAATTTCCATGGTATGAGTTTCATACCATCAAAAATCCCACCCATTTCATCTGTGATTAATCTTAAACGATATCCCGCTACCATCCTGGCTTCACCCACTCACCTCAACCGAGTAGTCACATTATCAGTGATAAAGCACGACCAGCGTTCATAATGAGGTCCAACCTTCCGTCGAGCCAGAGATATCCGCCGCCTATTGCCTTTCAATGCGCTCATTCTAATTGAGAACCCGTCAAATCCTTGTTTCACCGTCTCACCATAACCAAGTTGTCCCATTATCAGTGATAGAGCACGTCCAGTGTACATAATGTGTTCAAAACTTTAATCGTTTCAATTCTCAATTTCAACCACTCACCTTGATCAAGCAGCATAGTTGAAAAGGGTAATTTTAGCCCCCAAAAAAAGAAATTCCAATGGTATGAGACATTTTGGGTCACAAAGCAAAAATTCCAATGGTACGAGCCATGTTTGGATCAAAAATGACCATGGTATGAGTTCCATACCATCAAAAATTCCCACCCATTTCATCTGTGTCAAGCAGCCTCGTTATCAGTGATGAAACCCAATCATTATGGAGACAAACACCAGATTTTCGCCCGCATATTTCATGTTTCATGTCTTCGATATCTCACCTTAACCGAGTTGTCCCAGGAGCCGGTGGCGATGTAGCCGAGGCGCGTGTTGTACTCCATGCAGCGCACGGGTGCCGCGTGCTGCCCGAGCGTCCAATCTGCGATATTTATTTGTTTATTTAATTAATAAAATTAGTGCGACGAATGTCAGGTAAGCGTCCATGCTCTCAGTTCTAATAGCAAACAATGTTCTCAAACAAGGTATACTAGCGTTTCACATGATTAACAAGGTTGAGCAAGCTCAGTTCATGCGGAACTATCTAGGAAAATTTTTTTTTACGAGGACGGAGCCGAGAAAAATTAAAGTCCGCGCTACGAACAAAGTGATGAGCTAGAGGTGAACCGCAAGAACCACTTGTTTAGGGAATTTCTCCTCTAAGTATTTTAATATGTATTTATGTATTTATTATATTATTTTAAATAAAACCAACCTTTGCGGCACTCGATGTCCATCATCTTGACACAGAAGTCGGCGCCGCCCGACGCGACCGCATTTTGGTCCTGAAATTAAATAATTATTTAAATTTAAATTTAATATTAAAAGCTACAATAGATAGCTTTTAATATTAAATTAAAATAATATTAAATTCTTCTGAGTTAGTCGCCCCATTCCGACCGGTTGGTTCGCCGATCTCTCCGTCTCCGCCCAACACGGAATTGGCCATCCGTGGGCGTACGGCCAACCATGGTTCTACCGTTCTTCTTGGCAACCATGAACGTCCTCTCCCTCGCTACGGACGGGAGATTGACGCTATTCGATCAAGCTGTCATGAAGATAAAGGCTGACGTAATCGGACTATGCGAAGTGAGAAGAAAGGAGGAAGGAGCAATTGATCTGACGAGCTCATCTGGCACACTCTACCACACGGGACGCTTCGGGAATCGATCTGCTGGCTGCGGGTTCTTCGTCAGTCGGAGGATGAAGCCCAAAGTGGTGAGGTTCTTGACGATTTCGCCCCGCATCGCTCTTTTGGATTGCCGCCTTCCGAATAATGTCCTTCTCCGTCTAGTTCAATGCTACGCACCCTGCTCAAACCATAGCGATGATCAGTACGATGCATTCCTTAGCGAGCTTGAATCCGTATTTCGTCAAGTAGTACCAGGGCAACGGAAATTTCGAAAAGTGTACAGAGTGATCATGGGCGACCTGAACGCACGAGTTGGGAAAGCGCTCCCAGGGGATACTGCTATTGGGAAATTCGGATATGGGGACAGAAACGATAGAGGGGAAAAGGTAATTACTCTATGTGAGACTTTGCGCCTTCGCATAGGTAATACTATGTTTCAAAAGCAGGAAAGCCATTGCCACACCTGGGTTTCACCTACTGGGACCACAACTACCCGTATCGACTACATTCTCTATCCACGGGACTTCCCTGCTCTTGATGTAGATGTAGTTAATCGGATGGACTTCACTTCAGATCATAGAATGGTCCGGGCCTCATTCAGCGTGGAAGGGAGACCGCTAGGTCATGGTGGAGGAGGGAAAAATGAGGTGGTACTAGTCAGGGACCAATTCAAAGATAACCTTGTACGCTCGATAGAGGGGATTCCTGTGGGATGTGACTACAGTACTCTGGTTAGCTCAATACAACAGGCTGCAACACTTTCCTCTACGCCTGCTCCAAGTGTCCCTCGGTTTTCTCCTAGAACTAGGCAACTGTTCGCGGAAAGATCAAAGATCAAAGCCACAGTTCAAGGGAGAGATCGGGTCCAATGGGTAGCCATCAACAAGGCGCTCCGGGGTAGCTTACAACAAGACGCAATAGATCGGATGACTAGAATGGTGGAAAAGGCAGTAGAAGAGGGAAGTAACTACAGTAAAGCGATAGGAAGTCAGAGTGTCGGGAGAGAAAGAATTGTCAAAATGCAAGGTGGAAAGGGCATAGTCACTACCCAAGCTGACCTAGAAGGAGTCTTTAGAGAATACTACAACAAACTCTACAAAGGGGATGGCGGACGAAACTACACAGTGAGAGAAACAGAAGAGGAATTCATTCCCATTGGGAGAGACGAAGTGGAGAGTGTTCTAAGGGGATTCACATCCGGGAAATCGCCAGGGGAGGACAGGGTATCCGGGGAAATGCTTAAGGCAGGGGCTGAAATACTATCACCATACCTCACTGCAATCTTCAATAAAATCCTCATCGAAGGTTTTATTCCACAGGGTTTTGGGGACAGTAGAACAATCCTCCTGTTCAAGGGCGGGGACAAAACACTTCCTAAGAACTACCGCCCCATTTCCCTTCTCCCAGTCATCCAAAAAACCCTTACCGCCGTTATCAACAATAGGATTGGTTGTTCACTCGACAATCTTCGGGCAAGGGAGCAACAGGGATTCCGTGGTGGTCACTCAACAGTAGACGGTATTTTCATCCTAAACACTCTCATCGCAAACTGTCGGGAATTCAAACGCCCCCTCTACCTACTCTTTCTCGACGTAAGCAAGGCTTTTGACTCTGTTCTATGTGATTCTGTCCTTACTGCCATGGAACGGGATGGAGTTCATTCTACTTTCATTCGTTTCCTCCAATCACTCACAGTTCAGAGTAAAAGCTCTGTGGTCGTCAATGGGAAAGGAGTAGAAGTAGACATCGGGAGAGGGGTCAGACAGGGGGATGGTCTAAGTCCGCGTCTATTCGTTGCCGTCTTAGATACAGTATTCAGGGGACTCAACTGGGGAAAAAAGGGAATTTGCATTAATGGAGAATATTTATCACATCTCCTTTATGCAGATGATTGCGTCCTTATTTCACACGACCCGCGCCAAATTCAATCCATGGTTCGGGAGCTGGAACGGGAACTACTAGCGGTGGGACTCTGTCTCAACGGAGCAAAAACTGTCGCTCTTTCAACTATTCCTAACAGCAGACCGGTCATCGTGGCAGGGGAAACAGTAGTAGTAAAAGACAAAGTGGTTTATCTCGGGCAAGAGGTCACAATGGATTCAAATCGATTCAAGGGGGAAATTCACCGCCGAGTAAGAAGCGCAAATTGGGCTTTTTCCAAGTACTCTGAATTCTTTAGGAAAAGAGGATGTCCCATGGTATTAAAAAAGCGGCTATTCGATGGTGTAGTTCTCCCTGCATTCCTATACGGAGCCGAAACATGGTATCTTTGTAAACGAGACAAACAAATTCTTTCCGTTGCCCAGCGTAAACTTGAACGAAAAATGCTCGGCATTACTGTACTTGATCACATTCGGAATGAGCACCTGCGTAGTATTACAAAACTGAAGGATGTTGTGCGAGAGGCGGAAAAGCGTAAATGGATGTGGGCTGAAAGACTCTCGAACTTCTCCCACGAAAGGTGGAGTCTAAGGATTCTCGAATGGACTCCGCAAGGAAGAAGAAATCGCGGGAGGCCACTGAAACGTTGGAGAGACGACTTTGTCAATGCCGCCGGTCCACAATTTCTTCAACTCGCACGCGACCGTACTCAGTGGAGAACTCTTATGGCAACCCAGCTGAGATCCCACCAATAACCAGCTGATAAAGTTGTTTAAATGAATGAAATGAAAAACAATAGATAAATTCAAGCTAGCTGTTAAACAGATTGACAATATGAAGGAAGCGGGCAAAATACTATCAGAAATTGATTTTATTAAGTGATTTAAAATAAATATAGAAATAACTCACGATGAAGGTGCAGCACAGCGCCGGCTTGCCGTGGTAGTAGATGCCGCACTCGCTGCAAAGAGAGGAAACTACTTATTTGCATTAATGAAATGCAAAAAAAAAGGAATCTGTGGCATTTGTGCTTCGCGGCAATGCAAAAATATCCCCGTGAAAGAGCTGGTGTTGTAAGAACGAGATGGATCGAAAATATAAAAGCGAGCTTACTGCGATTCGGAGTAGTGATTATTCCTAATTTGAATAAATTTTTCTAACGTGTTCCCGACCTCGCCTAGTTCTGCGAGTTGGTTCCCATGTTGACCATGATGGTTGGTAGCTTAGGGGATACCCGCCGGCCCGTATAGGTCCCAATGTAAGGCGCGTATCCTTACCACCATCTAATCCCCATTACCTTTCCACTAGCCTCTCTCTCTTATTATTGTTCCGTATGTAATAAACTCTAAGTATTACTATTCCCTGCTTCCACGCGTATATTACACTCAATACATAACAAAGAGGTTCACTGCGGGTCGGAGTACTGCTTTCCTCCGTATTAATTGGATTTAACGATAATAAGCCAGGTGATCAAGGGTTTCAACTTCGATCCAAAAAAAGTGCTCACTGCGAGTCGGAGTAGTCCTTGACGTCGTAGACGCGCACGGTGCCGTCCCAGGCCGACACGGCGAGCAGGTTCGAGCCCGTCTCATGGCAGAACTGCAATCCATCAGTTAATCAATCAACTTAATTCGTAATAATAATAATTATTCGTTTAATTAATTGCATTTTCAATATAAGAATACAACAAAATTTCAAGTAAGATCTTATGGGAGAACTGAACTGACACGTTCGAGCCCGTCTCACGGCAGAACTAAATTTAGTTAATAAACTTTAATATTTCACGTTAAAAAATCAGTTCTTAACTCGAGGAAAACTTATTGTTTCGTTAATAACTTGTTATATTAGTTCGAAATGGAAAGAAGAACACGTAATACTATTATATAGTTTTATTTACGAGGCTTCAAGCTAAGCTTTAAACGCGGAAATAGATTAATAAATGGGATAATTTACCTGCACTTTGCTGATGCCGACGTGCGTCGGGAACGGAAGCCGGAACTCGTTGGAGGTGTGCAGCGAGGGCGCGGAGTACATCTTAAATTATAAACTTATTAAATTATCAAAGTGCAAAAGCAAAACACGGAAGAGCGTGGCTGATTGAAAATAACTATAGTTAACTAGTGCTAACGAACAGGCCGGTTAATAGTTCAACTAACACGCTGCTTAGATGAGCGACGGCAAGAAATAATTGAACATTTGCTTGTTATTGCCGCGGTAAAACTGATGAAGTGAAGTAACAGAGAAGAAACGCCGAACAACCTAGCGACTTTCGAATTGGCGAAGGCGGGAAATCGCTGGGTACGGTAGCCAATCTCCTATCGACAACTAACTTTATTTATTTTCAATATATTTTAATTTAAATTTCTAAATTAAATATGTTATCTAACAGTGGCATAATTATTAAAATAAGTGAAAAAAGGTTACATTGGAAATGGTTGGTATAACGTTTAAAAGCAGTTCTTATTGTTATTCACAGCCCTCGAAATTTCATCTTCAACGTCAATTTTCTCTCGAGCATTGTGTTGGAATTGAGGTTCTTATATACGAGCTACTACAGAGTCCGTGAATTAGCGAGAGGATTGTTCTTCGGACGGAAGCTTCTTATCCACTTAGTGGCCGCGCATTCGTGTATCTCGCCAGTGTATCTTCCTCGACTCCCTCCTCCTCCTTCCTTCCCTCACTCTCCTTTCCCGTCGCCGAATCTTTTTCATCCGGTCAGCATTTTACATGTGTCGCTTCTTCTTATCTCTCTTCCTCGCAGGAGGCAGAAGCCATCGAAAAATGGTGCATTTTAATAAATGGAAGCTCAAATTGACCTGTACTCTCCGCTCCAAAGACCAATCACTTCGTCATTTAAGTAGTACCTTACCGTAAGAATGTACCGTAACGAGGTGGATAATGATCATCCAGTGCTCTCGACAAGCCATAGAGCCATAGACGGCTCATTCCTTCACTTGTGCTCTCCACACTCAATTCCTATTAGTCGCCGCTTCAACTCTGTCCTCCCTCCCTCGCTCCTAGCAACTCAAATAAACAAGCAAGACTCATCCGCAAGCTCTCATCGTAATATTACTCGAGTAGGCCTCCCAAAATGCTCACGGCTCTTTCAACTTCAGTCTCACATAATTCAGTAATAAAGTGTATAGCATTGAGAGCGAGAGGCTTTTTCGCTCAAGCCATGTGAGGATTCATCATTAGTGCTTCGGGCCCCCCATCATGTCTCATCTATCACGCCCTCCCCGTCTAAGCCCTTTTCGCTGCATAGTTTTGCCCGACGAGAGAGACCCTTCAGCGGCAACGAACATTTTAGCTAAAAAGTGATTCGCTGTTATTATCTGGCAGATTCGACCGAACCTTTATCGTAAATCATGCCCGGCTTTTTAGGCTTTTTCTGCACTCGCTAAGGAACGAGTCTCAAATCCGAGCGTTGAGTGCTATTCGCTATTATCCCACACCCACTTTTGACTTCAAGCGAGCTTATCTCTGAGATATCGTTGAATCTGTCCATTAACTTCTTTAAAAATATGAGTGGCCATAGACTCAGGCATACTCAACCATTTCCATAATCAATCCGTCCATCACCTGATTCCAGTAAGTCTTGACCTCTGCAAGCTCGGCTTCATCGTGAATTCTCTTGTCTGCCAAGGGACCCCGGCGCGTTAGGAGTCATAGATCACACGCTTCAGCCTAAGCCCTTTTCTTCCTTCTCTGACCCCCATAGTGAAGGAGAAGGAGTGGTTTGATTGACCCTGCTGCCCCTCCATTATAGGCCCCCTCCCCCCCCCCCCCCCCCCCTTCTCCGAGGGCCCTTCCGGTCAACCGCTTCCGGTGTTGGCAGTGTTCGGCCAGGTGGTCGTCTCTCCATTCTGCCTGCTCTCTCGCCGGTCAGAGCAGGCGAGAGAGCAGGCAAATGTGAGAGAGTGCAGGTAATGACTCCGTCGTGGCTCCTTGCTTTTCCTCCTTTGGAGGTCAGAGAAGCGAGATAGTATGCAAAAATGAGAGGCAAGGGTCATTCTCCGACCAGCTCCGTCTACCTATTCCGTTTGTGCCTACTAGAGAACCAATTCGATTCCACCTCGTCTTCTTCCTTCTTTCCCCACTTCTCTTACTGGATACTAGAGAGGGGAGTGACTCAGGTAGTTTTCTGCATTCGTCGAGCCACCACACTTCCGTTGCTTTTGCGTGCCGATTTCTCGCTTTCGCTCAATTCAACATTCTCTAAAGGGTTGAAATACTACTTGACTTTCTTGTGACTGTGATCTATCTAGCAATTATTTCGAAAAGTTTTTTTTTGATAAGAATGTTAGGTAATTTTCTGGACGAACCCCACTTCCATTACTCACTCACTCGAAAATAGATAGCAACACCAACCCTAGGTATAATAGATTTGACAAGATTTGACCAATTTCCCTGCACTTTGTCATCTCTGCCCATTTCGAAATTCTCGTTTCATCAAATCTGTTTTTCGTATATGCTACCTTTCTAAGTCTCTCTTCTTTGAAGATTTTTGTTCTGCGAAAGTCTCTCACATGACCGTATCTGTATTCCTTTCCATTCATTCAGTCACGCTCTCTGTTCCTGAAAGGATTGCCCAACTATGACTTCGCATATTGAAATAGGATGTCATTTCCACGCTTATCTCACGAACTTGAATCATTTGCTCATATCGAACTCATCCAATCATTCACACTCATTCAGCCCTGTTCACCACCTGTTTCTGACAAGCAAAATACGTACCTGCTTCTGAAATATTCACCGCATTACACGAAAACACGTCTCAATAAGAGCGAATTCAAGTTTCCTTCCCTCTAATTCTCTCAATTTCACCGTGATCTCTCGCTCTATCTGACCGTCACGAGAAGACGTCTATTTGAGACAGTCAAAGCTCGAATTCAGCCACTAATTTCGGTGAAAAGGAGATCTCTTCTCATAGCTTCTTTTCAGCCTTTTGCTCTCCTATTCAGTTACTTCGTCGTGACTTTCCATTCATATCTGGCAATTTCTACGATCTGAAATGGCGAGAGACAACGCGAAATTGAGAGAGTGCTCATAAATTTGCAAAAAACGGCCTTTTGCGTGAGCAGCTCGCAGCCTTCAATTCAATTCAGACAGAGTGAGAGAGAGGCCAATAAAGTTGAGTCATAAACTCGAGCTCGAGCCTTTCTCTCAAAGTAATGCTCTTTCTTCACTGACTCTATTCATTTCACGCACTAACATGCTATCTCTGGCCGTTAGAGCGATTAAAGTTTGGAGTGTCGCAGCCTGAACCCTCTTTCGTTTACTCACTTAGGGCAAGTGTTTCGACACTTTCCTTGCCCTCTTCTTTGTCTCCTTTTCGAGGCATTTTTTCAATAATTTTGAACTAGGTATACGTGTTTTACCATGAAACGCGTTTTTTTTGCATACCAATAATCACACAAAACTCTTTTTTTTTCTGCAGAATTTTGACTCCATTGTGTTTGAAGAAGCCCTGGTAATTTATGTTCCCGCGCAGTCGCCCAATAATTCTCGTAACCCTTTCCTCCCCTGACTCGGGGAGTCAGGGCCCGTCTCTTCACTTAGCGTGGTCTCTCGCCGGTCAGAGTGACGAGAGATCAGGCGGAATGAGGAGGGTCAGCAGCCGCCTCTTCATTTCACACACACACTCTCTGGCCTCTCTGACAGATGAGAGAGCACGCGAAATGGAGAGACGGCGACCCGAATTGCTTTCCTCGCGACTCTCCATCTTCATCTCCCGATGATTGCCCTTGCGTGACCATCCATATTTCATCCCTTCTCTTTTCCTCTTTCGACTCCCCTTCCTGTCGCCTTATCTCACTTCTTCATGGATACCTCAAGATTGGATGTATCTATCTGTATCTATCCACCATTGTAGGATATGACGGTATACTGTTGGGGTTCCTAAATGTCCATCAAAATTGCACTAAATTCTCTCCAACGTTTCCAGTCGCCTTATCTCACTTTTTCCTCAGAGACTCATACCTCGGAGTTACATGAATTGAGGATGCACTAGATTGCACAATGGAATTCAATTGTCGTCATCCGTTGCACTTCTTTTCTCAGTTTCCTGTCGTCTTATCTCACTTCTTGATGGAGACTTCGTCGTAGATCGCAGTTCACGTTTTTTCAACAAGTTCATCAATATCATTCTTACCTTTTTTCCTGGCTTGATTTACTCCTGGATCCTATATCCATGATCCATCCCTCGCTTATTTTCCTTTCGAATATCATTCCAGCGAAGACAAGGAATCCGAACCCCTCGTCCTCATATTATTTTCAATCTCGGTCTTCCCTCCATCCCTATCCCCTCCCTCGAATCTTCTACGAGGCGACAGTTCCCTTTTCCTGCCCACGGCCAACAAACATCCTTTCCAATCTCGCTCGCCCCTTCACTTCTCTCATATTTTGTACACAGCGAAGAAAGAATCGTAATGCGAAACTTATGCTGTATCTGCTTTCAATTTCCTCTTATACTTTGCCTAACCGACTTCGTAGAGTGCGTCTTACTCTACATCTATCTTTTTGCGACTCCACTCAAGATCCACCCAATCAATCCTAGAGCCATCAAGACGCTCTCATCCATTTCAAGTCATCGTTAGGACAGCCCCATAAAATGCGCACTAGTCTCCAATTCCGCACAATTGAAATGCGGAATTGCACTGTCCCGACTTCGCTCTTTTATTTTGCTTTGATGCTAGATGAGCCCAAAGATCAAGTTAAAATTTATTTTCCCAAGTTCTGTCTTTAACACAGAATCCAACCAACTTCGTTTGTGTCCACCCGCACTCTTTACCTGCCTCTTGTCTCAAATCCGCGCTCGTTTCCCAGGAACTATAGCCAGGAGGAGGAGAAAGCGCGCAGGCTATTTCAACATTTGTAGCCACACCGAGTCTAGCAACAGGCGTGCATGCTTACTGATCGCCTACGAACTACGATTTTCCACATTTGTAAATCTTGGAGGCTCGTATTAGTCTATAATGATAGTTGTCAATTACTTAAATTTCTCGCGCAGGGTTCGCATTTTAATCTTTTCTGCCTATTCTTCTTTTTGAGTCGCAGATTCAATACCGTTGACTTCTCTACCTTCTTATCATTTCCTGATGAAACATACGTTTCCCTTCTCTTTTCCATATTCCGGAGATTCTCTAAATATTCTTTTCATGTACATATTTTTCTGTTTGTCGCCTCTCCGGAATGATCCGCAGTTCTTCAAAACATAGAAGAAACATGCAAGAAATAGAGAATTGAGAGAATTTTTTTCAACCCAAATCAAGACCACGATTAATTATCACTTCCAGTACATACTATCATTCCTCGATGAAACGCATCCGAATTCTGTATCGGTCAAATGTCATTCCAAATATCTTCCCACAGGCAATATTTTTAATTGCTTTTATTTTATTACCTTTTTCAAACCTTTTTTCCGAATGTTTCAAATAACTGTTCGAGAAACCACATTCGTATCAGCCTGTGCCGAAACGCAACCGAAATCATCTTTTACAAAATCCGAAAACTCGAAACTTCCCGCTTCGAAACATTCGTTCGTCGCCTTATTATTCCCCAAAATGATATCAGACGTCTTCCCACAGGCCATCTTTTTTTATTGTTGTTATTATATTTTTGAACCGACCGTCGTTTCAAATAACTGTTCGCGATACCACATTCGTAGTATCGGCCTGTGCTGAAACGCAACCGAAATCATCTTTTACAAAATCCGAAAACTCGAAACTTCCCGTTTCGAAACATTCGTTCGTCGCCCTTTTCCCCCTCTTTCGAATGATGCATGGACTTCGCTCTAACTTCACCCTCCCCCCCCCCCTCCCTAAGAGGGACGGGTCACAGGGGAATTTGCGGCCTTGGCTTTCCCTCTTTAGCATGCTTTATCACGCACTCTAGCCTCTTAGAGAGCAGAAAAATGGAGAGCCTAGGAAGAAAAAGAAGGAGAAGGGGTTACTCGCGTTCAGTGGAGATGCTCTACTCTTGGAGAATCCCCCTTTTTTCATCCCTGTCACTCAAAACCATGTTGTGGGTTGTTGTAACTGCTGATTTCTACTGTTGATAGCTTGAGTAGTCAAAAGATCGCCCTCATTCGCTTCGAACATTGTGCACTGAATCAGCTATTGCTTGTTTAGACTCCTACGGCCTGTTTCTAACTGCTTACGCTGCGCTTCTCTTTTTTGAACCAGCCTTTTCACACAGCTGTGGTGTGCGAATCCAACTTCTCTGGTGTCCTGAATCAACTTGAAATCAAGTAGAAATGGGTTTTCAAGTTGGAATCAAATACAGTACCCCTGACCCACTCCCACAACTTGGAATCAAGCAGGCTTACGTACCCGCAGCGTCCAGCACATACATCGCCTATAAGGTCCCTTTTTGCAGCCCTATTCTGACTGCCTTCGGGCACGAGTGCGCTTGACTATCTGCGGACCCCAGTTGGACCGTCTTTTGGATGTGACCTCCCCACATGGTCGTGCCATGTGAGGTCTGTGGTCACGGTATGGGGAAACCCATGCTCTCAATCAATCAATAATAGAGAAAGTTATCGTAGTCCTCGCCGATTTCAAACGATCCCACAAGTTGGAATCAAGCACTTCCCACAAGTTGCCATCAAGCTTGATTCCAACTTGTGGGAGTTGCTTGATTCCAAGTTGATTCCGAACACCGGAGTTGGATCCAAGTAAAAAAGGAGTTTCCAACTTGGATCCAAATACAGTATCCCGGCCTCGGGAACCCAACTTGGATCCAAGCAGCAATCCAACTTGGATCCAAGCAGTTCTTGCCCCGTCGCGTCTAACACACACCTAGCCTATAAGGTCCTTTTTCGCAGCTCTGTTTTGACTGCCTTCGGGCACGAGTGTGATTTGACTGTCTACGGTCCACAGTAGGACCGTATTTTGGATGTGACCGGCCCGACATGGTCTAACCGTGCGGAGCCTTTGGTTACTGTATGAGATTACTGTATCTATTATCAATCATACATATTATCAATCATTAAAAAAGGCTACCGTAACCCCTTTCCAAGTTGGATCCAAGCAGATTTCCAAGTTGCCCCCAGGCCTGGTCGCAACTTGGATTTTTGCTTGGATCCAAGTTGTATTCGCACACCAGAGAGAGTATTCTTTTCCCTATCATTCATTCCCTACCACCTCCACATTTAGAGCGGTCGTAGCCTGGGCCAAAAACAGAGAAGTTCGGCTTACGTTTGGTTGTGACTCGTCCCAACCGCAACATGGTTCGGAATGCCGTATGGTTCATGCTATATATTTCGCACCCTTTTCGCCCACTTTTCTCGCTGAACGAGTAGCCATCGCGCACTCAAAGCACTTTATCATGCTTCCTCTTCCTTCTCTTCCCAGAAGCGCTCTCTCCATTCCCCATGCTCTCTCGGATTCTCTGACCCGCTAGAGAGCATTAGAAAGGCGGAGAGTCTAGTTAAGTGTGCCGAATGCTGATGAGTAGCTCTTCAGTCCATTTCCACTTCCGATTTTCACACTTGCCAATGCCCACCCACTCTCTCTCTTCATTATACACGATGTCTCGTCGGTTAGAAATAGCGAGAGAACATGTGAAATGGAGAGACGCCGACCACTCCCTAGAGCCGCATCTAGATAATGTCTTCGCACTTCATTGCTACCCCTGCAAAAAAAGCCAGTTGTCGATAGTTTATGCGCCTTGCCTACCGTAATCCTTACCGCTTCTGTGCTCCATTTGCTTTCGGCCTCCTGATTTCCTTGCGTGAATGAGGTTGTGACAAGAAGGGAAGCGCGCCCATAATTCGCCCGCCCTCTTTCCTCTTATTCCTGCTTTTCCTCTTTTCCCGCTACTGCGTCACATTGAAGAAAACATTGTAGTGGTTACCTCATTAACGAGTCATGAATCTTGAATCGTGTTACTTTAGTTTCGATTACGTTTCACTCCCAGTACGAATTTGTGAAATGATTTGATACAGTGATCGATCTTTCCTTTTCCTTTTCTGTGTAAACAAAATTAAAACAAGATTTACAGATGCCCAGCAATCGATAATCGCCGCTACCGTAGTAAATGGACCAGGATGCTCTACCGTAACGCGCACCTGCTAGTCTTCATCGCGCTGCACTACGGTAGGTTGCGATCGAGAACTGACTTTATTGATCAACAACTGACTAGAATAATCGATATCCTTTCAGTAGGCCGGGCCGCCACACAGCAGCGCGTGGATATTCAAGGACGTGAGTTGATTTGTTTCTGAGAATGTCGAAGTCACAGGGTGCAAAATCTAAAGGGTGCACCATAGGCGCCATGTCGGATGAGAGCTTTACGACACGAAAGACAACTGTTGTCAGAGGTGTCAGAGAACAACAAAAATTCGGAATAGTTATCATCCGACTTTGTGCCATCACCATACTCTCATACAATCTGGAAGCACAAAATACATTTGAGCGAGAAATCCGTGCATCATTAGAAAGAGGGGGGAAAGGGCGACAAAACGAATGTTTCGACATGTTAAGGATGTAAATACCGTAACCCCTCAATCCCCGCAGGACCGTACGTGGGCTTCGTGAGCGAGTACTACTATCCGATTCCCAAATGCGTGGATGCTCTGCAACTGCTAGCCAAGGAGTCCCTCACTGGAGCTGAGGAGATGTGAGTAGCAAGAAACTGAATGTCAAAAATTCGAAGCATTCTGAACTTGCCAATTGGGACAGTTGCTTAATTTTTTTTCAACAAGAGGTGCTGAGACTAACGAAAATTAACTGCATCTCAAAGCTTTGAACATTTGGTGAAACACATTTTAGTCACTTCACACCTTTGCGAATTTTACCGCACGATAAATCCGTGCTTGAACCATCCATCCTTGCAGTGACCTCCTCTACGCCTCCTGTCCCGGCGACACGCTTCGCCTTGCGCACTACCGGAATGATGAGTCGTTGTTTACGTTCTTTGAGGTTTGATCTACTACTACCGTATCTGGAACTACCGTATAACTATTTATCTAAAGTTGTATCTTTGATCTTTGATCTCCATGCTTTCCAGCCACTCTCCCTATCTCGGTTGATCGTCGCTTCTCATCAGCACATTCGATTGACTGAGCTCCATCTGATTGAGTGCGACAAACCGGCCGTTTCACGGTGAATTTTATTATTTTCTTTCTTCGAAAGTGTAAAATAATAAGATAATATCCGGCCTTACCATAATAAGATAATATCCGGCCTTACCGCCTTGTGTACCCCACAAGGCGTGGTTGTCTCATGACAACTGTAAAATCGCCTTGTTTGTGGAAGCAACTAACAGTCTTGAGAAAAGTGCGTCCTTTTTCTGCGATATTCGATATTCGGCCGTGAAAATTAGAGTTCGAAATACGGATCGCCGCCTCTTCATTTTACGTGCTCTCTCACCGGTCAGAGAAGCGAGAAAGTGTGTGAAATGAAGAGACGACGACCCGTATTTCGAACTCTACCCTGCATTCCAATGAGGTTTCTCTCGTCATTCCCTGTTGCTGATTGAGCTACTTGAAATTCCAATTGCCTGAGCGTATTTCCAAGTTGTTTCGCATGCACGCAACATAGTTGCACGCGACCAGCATACCAGGGAGGTATTTCAGGACCAGGGGGTCTCTCAGAGTTGCTCTTTGATCTTTTGCCAGCTACTAAACTTGCTCTGACGCCGTAGCATCTCTCGAAACCTCGTTAGCTTGCGTGAATAGACGACAGATTGGAGGGGGGCAAAAAGAAGGAGAGGAAGGAAGCGCTCTCGCGATAAGCCGACCTTATTATATTTGAGCTCCTCTCGACGAGGGGTGTTAGAGAGGTGCTCTCCTCATTTCTCCTGATCTCTAGACTGCCAGGGACTTTTGAGGGCCCTAGACCCCGAAGGCTACTTTGCCCGGGCCGCAGGGGTGTTGTTTAGAGGGTCGAGAGAGTGACCAGCATGGTTAAAGGGAGATAAATGCCCATGCAAAGGCAAAATACGGGGAGATTTGGGAGTATGTTGACCAACAGCTTCAGAAGATGAAGTGGTGGCTAGGATTGGGGGCGGGCAGTGTTTTAAAAAATGCAATCCGACGCTACATCAGAAATTTACTACTTATGGAATGATATTGCGTAAGTGAAACACATTGTTCAAGCATATTGGATCTTTTGAGTTGACAAAACAGTCAGTGAAGTGGTATGCAAATTGGGCGGTTAAATTCCTTCTGCATAAAGCCAATATTGAATTTCGTGGGCCTGTAAGTAGAACGAAAACGTTCGAGATAGAGGCGCTTCAATTTCAGAGAAAATTAGTCTGAGGAGTTCCAGTTCCCCGGACGATGCATAAAAACAGGAAAGGGGAAATGTATCTCGCCGAATTGTGGTGCGTAAATTACGCAACCGCGATCGTGTTGCCTCAAGGAAATTGCTTGTGCTTCCGAAAAGCATGAATTATTGATCTGAACAATTAGCCTTTCTGAGCTTACTGCGGGGCTGACTGAAAAGGACTTCATTTAGAAAAAAAGTTATTTTTTTCAATTAATTAATTACAGTAATTGCGACGAATCGACTGAGCATCAGCAGCACAAGAAAAGACGGCGGCACAAGCACCACAAGACAAAGGAGATCAGGATTGAAGAGAGGAGAAGGAAGAGGTATTATTTCATTCTTGACCAATTTTTTGTTGGTTTGAATGAGTTTCATATTTAACTCAAAAAGGTAGCATTTTGAGCTGGGACAATTGCGGTAGGAATAACAGTCTCTAAAAAATTCCAAACAATATCCAGGCAATCCTCCTTCTCCTACGGCAAGGACGACTCACCGCATGCAATTTCTGAGAAGATCACCATCCCATCAGGTAGCAAAAAAACGTTCTTAGATATCGTAGCTCATCAGTTAACAAGAGTGCGATAGTCAGCATTGAACTTTCGAGCTTCTTCAAGCTCCCGGCCTCTCATCTTGAATAAACTTTCAGGGGAGTCACTGACGATCCAGCCCGGCGCCCGACTCAACTTCGCACCCGATGCAGGCATCGAAGTTCATGGTACGGTATCGAATCCTTATCCGTGGTAAAAAAATGGATCGTAAACTAACTTTATTCATTCAGGATCTCTGACGATAGCCGGCACTGACAAGGAGCCGGTCTACTTGGCGGCTTCCGGAACACGATGGGCCGGGATTCAGTTTCGAGCGGGTTCGTTGAAATTGACTGAAATTACGTCTCCACTTCTTCACTTTTGTCGACTATTTCGTCGAGCCTGTACTTATTTTAGAACGGCTCAAAATGGGTTTGCGTGCGTGCGGTTGGGCGCTAGTTTTCATATAAGATAATCCAAAAGCACAGCAATGCAGGCTCTTTTCTGTTCACTTAAATCTGTTTACCACAATAACCCCTCGGGCACTGCTCCAGAGCACAACTTGTTGTGCAGAAGTGTATCGCAAATGCCCACGAAAGTAGTGGCCAAATAAATATCCCCCTCGCACAACCCCCTCAAGGGCTGTTGTGGGGGAGCATGAGAAAAAAGCGGGTTGAGTTGAGGGGTCAGGGACAAATCATGATATAGCATTATTGTAAAATAAATATACTATTTATAGGTTATGATGCGTCCGCGACATCGCTCTCCTACGTGAACATCACTGGCGCTAAGGTGAGTAGCGATTCACCGAGATGCAAAGTTTTCAGAATTTTGAGAAGGAAACATCCTGAGTTTCACAGCTTCTCTAAAATCGGCCTATGTGTCTGTTTTACACTTATTCAAGGCCTTCCAGTCAAATTTTAAAAAAAGATCATTAATTTAGAAATTGTGCAGTTAGAATGATCTATAGTGAAAGAGTGTAGAGAATGTAGACTCCGATTCTTCATCCTTCTAGTCACGATTTCAAACCGATTCCAGGTCGGTCTGTCCATCGACCGGGGCGCGGAGCCGCCAACAATGAAGAATGTGGTCATTGACGGGGCGAGGAAGGGAGTAGTTGTGGATACTCAGAGGGTGTGTGAATTTAGAAATTTCATAGTGCATAAAATAATATTAAATAGTGTAAACGCGAAAGCAAGCAAGAGGAAGTTTCGATAGCAAAGCCGCCGCTAAAGTTAATGGCCCGATGCTTCTTTATGGAGGCGGAAGTACAACATTTCCAAGATAAGAGGGGGTCTAGACCACTAAAACAAAGATAAAAGAGTCAATTAATCTGAATTATCTTCTTCTTTGGGGTGGTAAATATGAAGACCGCCCATTTTAGGGTGACGGTCTTCACCGCATCACCGGCGTTACCGCAGCCAACTCGCTCGACTCCGGCTTTACCATACTCGGCGAGGTACCGTAGTCACGCACACACTACCGTACCCCACACCACGCACCACGCACAGTACTTGTACCCCACTACGGTTTTGCCTTCGCAGACTTTTCAAGTAATTTGTGCTTCCAGATTGTAGAAATGCATTTTATCGATTGTTAGTCACCTCACTATGTCTCAGGCACTCAATATCACGTCGCATGATTATTGTCGAGAGATTGATAAAGACAATTTGATGTCACTCAATGATTGCATTGTTCAGTGGTTGGTGGTACACAATACACGTAACTCGATGACTCTTGTCTATGCATACAATATTTATATTGTCGAAGGATAGAGATTGACACTTGAATGCGGCTAAGATTCACCGAACACAATCTCGTTACAAGAGACGAATCCTTGAATTGCATCCTGTTTTGGCGCATGCGATTTCGCGCAATTTAGAGAGAGAGAGATTTCACACGATTTGCATGCTTGAGATAAATGGATGAATGACAGAAAGACATAAAGGCTCGAGATCAGATCGTATTTTGTTGAACAGATAAGAATTGGCGGAATCGTAAAATGATTTGCTAATAAACTTTGTGCGGTCTGTGAAACACACTGCGACACCTTGCAAAGTAGCGAGGACGACTCATTTTTAAATAATATTTATTAAAAAAATAATTAAATTAATTAGGGCGACGTCCAATTCGACGACTGTTTCTCTTCCTCGAACGGGCTTCATGGATTCGACTTGTTGACAAGTGGTATGTTTTTTTTTGTATGTGTTCGAATTTTATAAATCTTACCTTAAATAATGAGTTTCACTACTATCTCTTGACTTGATATCCATTGCTTCTTCAATGACGGTGTCGTATCGACTTGAAAAAATTATAAATATATTTCGAACTGATGTTTGGTCATTTCCACCCGAAATCGCCATCTCTTCATTTCACCTGATATCAAAGTCGAAAACATTGAAAATGTGATACTCTCACGATCAGGTTCGATCTCCATCTACTCATCGTCGGCTTTCTCGAATGCTTACGACGGCATTTCACTGAATGGCAGTAACTCATTGATAGTCGAGGATTCGCTCCTGGGAGGCAATGGAGCGGCAGGAATGAGGGTCGTGAGGTAATATCCATAATATATAGGTTATCCCAGTAATATATAGGTTATCCCATTTTGTCTCTTGGCATATCTTGTTCACCAGAGGACAAAGTCGTTAAATTTTTCATTGCTTCATTTTGAAAACGCGGAGTGCCTTCTCTTCCCATAATCACCCCATGAACAAACGAGTGCGAAAGCAATAAATTTTTACTGCGCAAGAGATAATTAGCTCGGCACAGTACAACGTTGTCTTTCTGTTTTTTCGAAAACCACTGGGATAGATACACGGAAATTCGCAATTAGGAAGTTGGGTTTGTATCTATACATCCGATCTATACAATTCAATCAAGACACAAATCAAAAATAAGTGATGCACATCGTCTTCGTAGTCCATTTGACAAGGATATCTTGATCTGAAACATCAAAAAACTTTTGTATTTTTTGTCTCTCTTTTTCTATGTTACTAAGAAATGAATCAGATCTACCACCTCCTCCTCCGACCTCTTCACTCTCCACCTTCGCGCCGTCAACATCACCTCGCACTTCTACGATCCCGCCATTCTTCTGACGACCGCGGATAATATGGACTTCCTGTTGAGCGAGTCGATTGTGAGTGTGAAATGGAGCCATTGAGAGTTGAGATCTCACAATTAGTTATGCTTCATCTTGCCTACAGATGCGCGAATTCTTTTCCTCTTGCGATCAGACAGGGTCAGACGGTTGAAAAATATAATTACAAGCTGTAAAAATATTTGCATTTTATTTATGTTACTTTATTATTTCACAACATGGACTTCCTGTTGACCGGGTCGATTGTGAGAATTCAACTTAAATGAGAAATCGCAATCTTGATTCATGTTCTTTTGGATAATATGTTATGTTTCATCTTGCCTACAGACGCGCGATGACTTTTCCTCTTGCGATCGGACAGGGTCAGACAGTGGACAAATAACACTAGAAGCCGTCAAAATATTTCTATATATAAATATAAAAATAAGGACTTTCTGTTGACCGAGTTGTCCGTATGAAATTTGACCAATTCGGAGTCACAGAGATTAATTGAAGCATCTCAGAATTAGTTACGCTTCATTTCACCCTCAAGTGCGAGTTCGCATTTCCTCTCACAGTGTACGAAGAATACGACGAGCGTTCAAAATGAACTTCGAAATCTGTTGCTTGCTTATTCATCTCTCAATTCTAGATGTACGAGAACTCCAACGGCGCGCTCATCTTCGGCGGCACAACGGCCCAATCGCAGATTCAATTGATCAGCAATCGATGGGTGAAGAACTCGGGACCGATCGTGCACTTTGGCCTGGTGCAGGGTGAGTATTTCAGTTTGACCATAACTATATTCCGAATTCTAAATTGAAGCGTTTATGATATTTCTCAATAAGAATCAAGATTGATTGAGTTGTGAATACTTGATTTAAAATTGCAACGCTGGATGGGCCGACTTTAGCAGCAACATGGCGCGCATACACATTGAAATTTAGACGGAATGGGCCGTTGATTGTTGATCTGTCGTGAATTCAGGCGGCACAATTCTCGTCGACAACAACCTCTTCGAGGAGAATCGAGGGAAACTGCAGAGAGAGGCGATACTGGAAGTGATGAGCGAAGCGGGTGAGCTATTTGTCAAGAAATTAGTACCGTTCTTGCATCTTGCACGGACATTTTTGTCGATTTTCATTGCATCTTTGATAGGGGAGATCTCATGCAAACCGACGAATTCATTGTTTCAGAAGCCGACTTCACGATCGTCATCAGCAACAACACCTTCAAGAACAACCAAATCGAGGGAGCGATTCGGTTCGAAGTGATGGGAGGACGGCAACCTAAGGTGGGATACATTTGTACTATTGAGAGGAACAAGGACTGGACTGAAGAAGGACTGGAGAAGGATCTGATAATGAGGTGTAACTGCATCGATGTCGAACTTGCAGCACGTGTATATGTTTTTCCTGATGATACCTGCACCAATTGCCAAACACATTTTGTTTCGGAAATTGTTCCAACTATGAAACATAATTTAAACAAAAAGAAATTCATCTAGCGCAGAGTAAAACTCAAAATTCAAATCAATAAATTTTTGAAAATTCTTATTAAAAAATAAATATGAGAGGCAATATGGAAAAATCAGGAAAAAAATCAGGAAAAGACTCATTGCAGGCCACAATCTCCCGCAACGCCTTCGTCAACAATCAGGCCACTGTCGTCGTCGATGTCGCCGTACTGACTGCACCGACTGTCAGTGGGAACCAGTTCGGAGACCCGCAGGTGATAAAATGTTACAGAATAATAACATCATGAAAAATTCGGATTTCTACGAAATTGGATGTTGCATATCACTAGCTTAATGCTTTAAGAGATTCGCAGGTGAGCAGAGATGTTGAGACGCGCTGAGCATACGTAGGCAAAAATGATAGATAACAAATGTTAGGAGATAGAGAATGCAGATGTCGCCGGGGATTATTTTCTGCGGGTGAGATAGGGAAGTACAACAAGGCTAATGCTGATTGTGTTTCACATCATCTATGTAGACATCGTAGGTTCCGTACCGTTAATCGGGAGGAAAACGTTCCACCGACGGTATTTTACGGTATTTTACCGTAAAAACGAGTATTGGCTGCCATTTCGTTCAGAGTTGATGAAATTGCACCATTTTTGGAATTCGGGCGTTTCAAATGATTGCCTATCACAGAAAAACTTTTTTCACAGATATTTCATTAAAGTACCGTAGTCGAAAGTTGCGTGTATGGTGTAAATAGGAGCGTGCCGAGCGTGCGCCATGTCGGGTGCACTATTCAAATTGCCTTAAATCGCGCTTTCGGGGCAGTTTTGGAACGCCACTGACTTTTCTGTGTTTTTGGAAGTACAAGTGCTGCCTTAAAAATGAGGACGTGGCAGATTCCGATGCCACCAGCCCGCTCCATCAACTCCTACCTGCTCTGGAACACTTTCCTATTATCAAAATCAACAATGAATCAATTGAAATAGGCTGAAACTCGATAAAGAAAGCGCGAGCGTATAAAGAAAGCGCGTCAGCTGGTCGCCAAAACTGCCCCGAAAGCGCGATTTAAGGCAATTTGAATAGTGCACCCGACATGGCGCACGCTCGGCACGCTCCTATTTACACCATACACGCAACTTTCGACTACGGTACTTTAATGAAATATCTGTGAAAAAAGTTTTTCTGTGATAGGCAATCATTTGAAACGCCCGAATTCCAAAAATGGTGCAATTTCATCAACTCTGAAGGAAATGGCAGCCAATACTCGTTTTTACGGTAAAATACCGTCGGTGGAACGTTTTCCTCCTGATTAACGGTAGTATCAATAACATCTCTTTTCTTAGGAAAAAATTGTTTTATAGCTTTCGATTCGTGTGACTTATGAGCTTGTAAAATAAATGTTTTTTTCAGTCCTCCTGCGAACTGGCCGCCGTCCGAGAGCACAAGGAAAACACCTTTCCAGCCAATGCTCAGGTAGGCTAAAGCTCTCTTCCTCAAACTTTATTGCATGCACTAGCAAGTCAACAATGACAAATTTGTGCGATATTGTCTATTTGATTCGGTTACGTTTCAGCAAGGGCCCAAATCACCAATGAACTCTGACAATCAATGTGATCTTCACGTACATACAAAATTAATTCGGTGCTCCTTGCAGAATGCCCGATGTGACCTCCGCGTCGGCTCGCGCTCCACAGCAAGGCCGACAGCCACAGGACCAGCGATGCTTTCATTCCCAGCGCTGACTGGAACGTATAATCAGATCAAGAAGGGAGACGCGCCTTACGCGTAAGGACTTTTAACGATGCACTTTCTTATTCTTATTCTTTATTCACCACAAGAGGCAATGTGCGTTAAGGGCGGTATGTGTACAACAGGTGGTATTCGGGCTTAGGCGAGCTTTTGGGAAAGGGGGTTTGTCGCTGACTGAGACTAACAAACAGATAAAGAAGACGGAGTTACGTGTAAGGGTTGCACATTTCAAAAACTCACGAAACGCCCACGTTACGTAGAGGGGTCTTATGGAACACCACTTACGTTGATTCCTTTTTGACCAACCGTGGTGATTTTTACTTGCAATGTGCGAGCAATTGTGTTTCAGCAATGCATCACCTTCAAAATAAATTGACCATTTCAATGACTCTTGTACTTCTTGCGTAGAAAACCCAATCTAACAATGAATAGTTCTTCCCATATCAATAATAGGAAGTGCTTCGAGGAAGCAAGAAATATTTTGAAAAATACTAAAAAGAATGTTAGTATCGACTCCAACCTCGACATCCCCGCCGACACAATCGTGGTGGTCGAAGCAGGCAGCGACTTGGGCTTCTACGGGGACCATGGAGTGGCGGTGCATGGTGAGTTGAATCTGCGAGAATTTTTGTTAAAATTTGGTACATAGTGAACACATGTTATGTCCGTCTCAAAGTTGAGAGCGATTTGGTCTTCTATGGTGACCTTGGAGTGATTGTGGATTGTGAGATATCCACTGGCAGCTAATAATGCGATGGGTTTGATATACATATCGCGATAGCTGAAGTATCTGATACAGTGCGATAAACTCCCCTGACTTGGAATTTTGCATGAAATAGAATGATAATCACAGGCAAGCTCTACATCAACGGCACGCCCTCGCAGCCGGTCGAGTTGTTCGGCGGAGATGGATCACCGTGGAGAGGGATTCAGTTGGAGAAAGGTACGTGCTCGTCTTTTACAATTGTATTTTAAATTTCTCGTCTCACCTTTCGATTTGTGCGAATCCAAATATATGGATGCGATGAGTTTGGGAAAGTTGCTATAGTTGAATATTGAAATATCCTTCAGACTAATCGGCGTTGGCTTGAGTTCACTCAGAACAAAATCATATTGCCATACAGTATTATTGCAGTGAAGAGGGTTTCGGTTGGAGAACTTTCAGATTTTTGTTTTACTATCTCCTTTTACCCGATCGTTCGAGTAGCTCGCACCCGAGTATATGCAACAAGTGAAACATACTGAGTTACATTAGGAAGACTCCCTTCCCTTTGTCTTATTGGACGTTTCCCACAATACATTCAACTTAACTATTTCACAATGTCGTTTAAATCTGATAATGAGTGTTAATTCCAGGCGGTCGTCTCTTCCTGTCCAACGTTGTCATTCGCGACGCCCAAATCGGCGCCCTTCTGAATTCTGATGACGTCATCTTCCACAACGTGACCTTCATCCGATCCCTCAAGCACGCTGTCGAGACGGGCCCGGGATATTGTCAGGGAGAGGTGAGCGTGGATCATTGGTCTTTTACACAAAAAAAGGTTTTCGCCTGAAAGCAGTGCAGAGTCGGTTAGGTTTCAGCATGCGCACAAATAAGCTATGAACATTGTGAATCAATCGTTTCCTCACGAGCCTTCAAAATAAGAAAAAAAAAGTGTTCGAATTTGCCTGTTCGAAATCGGTGTGATTCGAAAAATATATAATTGAAATATTCAACAGATTTGTATGCTCGACCTCGGCAACTCCACCATTCGAGACACGTTCGGCAGCGCGCTATACGTTGGCAAGAGGGACAAGGCAGTGCCGTTAACGGTTGCGAACGGGAATTTCATTGGTTTGCTTTACGCTCATTTTCTTCATTGTTTCATCCTGATCAGCTTTATGTTTTCAAATAATAAAGGGGCTGCATGAATGAATTTGCTACAGGCAATTCCGAGACCGCCATCGAGTTCCAGGCGCCCGCCGGAGAGATCACAGTCAAGGATGTTCTAGTAAGCTCCCACTAACAAAATAATTCAAATGCTTTAATAATTAATTAATTAACTTAAATATATAGATCCGCGACGGTGGTGGAAACGGCGTCTCGATTGAAGAGCAAGACAACATGGCTGGTCTGGAGGCAGTGCGGATAGAGAGACTGCGAGTGGAGGATGAGGAGAGGGGCGATGTCAGTTATTTTGTAGATATGAACATACTCAACACGCATTGCTTTTTAAGAATACGACTGAGCTTTCATGATAGACTGAAACATACATTTTCAATGTTTTTCTCAATATTTTTTTATGATCAGCAATAGATGAAAGCAAAGAAACTTTAAGATTATAGGATACGATCAGTAGATCAAAAAACATTTCAGGTCGGTCTCTTTATCTCCTCAAAGCGCGTGAAGAAAGTGGAGATTCTCGACTCGACATTTGAAAGGAACACCGTGCCATCCATGGTGGTGGACCTGGATGTGAGAAGCCTGTTTTCATTTTATTTGCGTTTTTTCATCCTTCTACATGAAATTTCCATTTCGTAAGATGCTGTTAGTTGTACTATTTCTTTGCTGGACGGATGCTGACTAGGAATTCCAATAGATTATCATTAGATGACATCTCCCGTCTCCTTCTTCAACATCTCCGGCAATCGCTTCCGCAACAACAGCCACGTGGTGACAGCACTCTCCTGTGTCGGCTGTGCGTCTGGTAGGTGTTTCTCGATCGCAATATTGCTACCCTTTCATCTTCTTTCTCACAGCTGCATGACATCGCTCATAACAGCAAATTAGCCCGTTCGACATTCGTTCGACTTACTTATACACGCAAATGTTTTCAAGTTGAATAAATTATCAGGAAATAAATTCAAATATTTTCAGGTCAAATCTCGCGGAACGAGTGGTCCGGCAACAACCCTGATCATGACGGAAGTGCGCTGTTCGTGGAGTTCAAGCGGAATGAGGACCAAGAGGTAGGATTTTTTTAGGCGAAACGGAAAGCTGACTAAATCATCATTGCATACATCGTCGCTAATTGATTGTGCAGCTAATATTTGAGAATGAAGTCCACATTGAGCGTCTCGAAAACAACAATAAATATACTTAGTATTCCAGAAAGAACCCTCCATACTAATCGACAACAACCGCTTCGATGGCAATTCGGGCGAATCAACTCTTGCTTTCTCGTCGGATCACGAAAGGGAAATCGCTGCTGTGCTGTACAATAATACCTTCGAGGTAGGACATGCACTTCTAGGGCAGGAAAATCTGGCATTGAAGTGGATTCTCAGTGGAAATTGGGTTATCTGGACAGTTTTACAGCTTTCGGCCATTAAAAGTTGCTAATAAATCACGTGAATTGGTGACGTAACAGTTGGACTGAATGCATAATTTTGCAGCGAAGCAACAACTCGCGTGCCGTCCTCATCTCCGACACGCCCGATGCATCCCTCCACAGGAACACATTCACCAGCAAGACGAGCATGTTCGACGTGGAAGTGATGTTCCCGGCTGATCAGGGACGGGTGCGTGGTATCAGGATTTTAAGATCACGGTGATACGGCAAATCTGGGAAGGGTTAGCGGTTTATTGGTTGAATACGGAAGTCCCGAACAGGAGTAGGTAAATTGTTCCTAGGTTCCTAGGGGAAGTGACGTCACTGTGACAGTATTATTGGCATAAAAGTGATCGATTTGTGAAAGGCCTCTTCTAGGTAGATAATGGTGGGCTAATTTAAATTAAATTTTCAGCAACTCAACGCCACGCAGAATCAATGGAGCAGCGATCCGCCGGACATTCTGGACGGGAACCACAGCAAAAATAAGGGTGAGATTCTCTTCCGTCGTCTAGATTTACCAGTAGAGTTCGAAATACGGGCCGCAGTCATTACACTCACTCTCGTCGACCAACCGGGCGACAACGTGTACAAAATGAAGAGACGTCGGTATCTTTTCTCAAGCTTTAGTATTTAGCACGCTTTATGTATATTTCGATCCATTTCTGCCGTAATTTATACTATTTCCAGGCTATGTTAACCTTGGCTCGACCCCTGCTCTCACCTCTCTACCAACGCTCTTACCGCCAATCGTATCCGTTGACTGCGCCACGGTGAACTACTGTACGGGGCACGGGAGATGCGTGGGCGAGTCCAATATTTTCTCAATTTTCCTTTTTTTATTGCATTTTCGCGGTCCAATAGTATGTGTAATGCATTGTTATTAATGCTTACTACTGCATGGGGGAGATGCGTGAGTGAGTGGGTGTGTCATCAAAGATCCAAGGGTTACTGTTAACAGGTTACTGTTGACACGGGAGATGCGTAGGTGATGATGCGAGGAATTGATTTTATTATTCTGAAAAGCGGAGTGCGTTCGTCATCATTATTCTGAACAACGTGCAATATTGAATACGGAGTGAAACACGTTCAAATATTTCCTCCTGGTGATCATTCTATATTATATATTTATCGCAACAAGTAAATGCGCGAAACATACAGCCAGCAGCTTGGAGCTGGCAAGTTACAATTCAAATGGGGGATGATTCTTGATAATGTAGTTCTCTTTCCGATTGAAGGCCCTTCTCTCTGCCTGTGCGACGCTGGCTGGTCATCGCCCACGTGCTCACTGCGAGTGCCAACCTGTCCCCTCAACTGCTCCGGGCACGGTAAGTGCCTTTGGCTCGGAGGGATAATCACTCGGTTACTGTAACTAGGTGCACCATGAGATGGGGTAGTCTTCTCACGACAGTAAAATCACTTTAATAGTGGAGCAAACTCACTCTTTACTATAGCACATCCAAATCATTTCATAAATGCCGGTTTGGCTACATTCCGGATATGTCCATCTCCGGGTTTCGCGAGGTCAACTCAAATGCCCGAGACCACTAAGAGAGGCTAACTTGAGAGAAGAACCGCCTTCTGATTCCCCATCATGATCAGTGTGAAGAAGGCGGCACTGTATTGTATTGCAGGCGCGTGCGTCGGCTCACAATGTCTCTGCGAGCTGGGCTGGATCGGGCAGAGCTGCGAGGTGGCCACTTGTTCTGGTGTGCAGCCTTTTTGTTTTTCATATTTTTTTCAAAGTTCGACCTGGCCGCATCGAAATATCAAAGCATAACAAGAATATGAGCACCCTGTGAAGCATAACTCAATTTTGGCATTTTCCGGATTTCGTTTAGTGAGAAACTACTTTTGGGCAGATATGATCCTATCGTAACCTTGCAAATTCCCCTCATTAGTCAGTGACTGCTCGAATCCATGTGAGGCGGCATGTTTGTCACAATCATAAGAGATTTTGTCGATGGCTGAAACGAACGTAGCACTTCTTCAATAGTACTGATCCTACCGTAACCTTCGAATTCCCCTCAGGAGTCGGTGACTGCTCGTCGCACGGCGTCTGCGTGGGCAAGGACAAGTGCGAGTGTGCCGATGGATGGGCTGGTAAGCATTAGAATTCAAAATACGGGGTCTCCGTCTCTTCATTTTACCGATGAGAACACGTGAAATGAAGAGACGGCAGCGAATTTCTCGAGCTCAAATGCTCAGCGTACGACAATACGAGGTTTGTTGGCAAGTGTACCACATAACCAAGCACGCTTGCAATATGATGTATCTAATCCATTGTTCTCTGCAGGTCCAAGATGCGATCAGCCCGAGTGCTCCAAAGATTCGTGCAGTCACGGCACTTGTGAGGGAGCGAGCTGCAAGTGTGAGAAGGGATGGAGTGGTGAGAAAAATCTGATTCGGCCGAATATTTATCTAATCGGTAACTCTCGTATGGGCTATATTCTACGCAGTGTATTGAATTCAACCAGCTTCAACTCGTTCAAGACTTTCCAGGGAGATTGTTCTGTGAAAATGTTGAAAACAAGAAATATATTTATTAACGTTTTTATTCAACCTGATGAATACTGTCGCAGCTTGTTCAGATGTATTCTCATAGCGATGGTGAAGCACAACTGACCAGTCAGTGTGCGATGAATGAAATGAAAATCGTCATTCCATACTACTGGAAGATATGCTTCACGTTCGCTATAGAAAGTTGGCGAACAAGAACGATTCACTGAAATCGTTGTGATTTCTGTAAAAATAATAACATTTTCATTGAGAGTTCACTCTCCTTATCCAGGTCCTTACTGTTTCGAACGACATTTCTAGTTTACGTTCTATAGAATCTAGTCTCTAGCCATCAAAACATTTCACGATATAATTGCACAATATCTTCGTAATCTTTCTAATCTTTTACTGAATATCCAGGTCCCTCCTGCTCCTTTCCCCTCTGCACGACAAACTGCTCGCTCAACGGAGTCTGCTCTGCACCTTACACGTGCTCGTGCTTCGAGGACTTTACGGGGGATAATTGCGAGGTATTTTCTGACATCAATGATCGAAAACTACAATCGATATTCTCAGAAATGCGCATCGGACGCGTGCCGACTGTGCAACGTGCCCTGCGTCAACGGAAATTGTGATGGCAGTGGGCAGTAAGTGACATCTATTTTTTGCAATTCCGAAACTACGGCGGATTATTCTTGGCTGCCCTTGCTAGCATAGATAAGGAATTGCCTCGATTGCATTTTCTTATTATTTCAATAAGAGTGCTCCTTTGATAATTGCAACAAACGCTTCACAATTGCACCACATCAAGGATGGATGCGGTCTAACATTCCTTTCAGAGTGTGCATCTGCTCGGCCGGATGGACTGGAGCCTCGTGTGATGTGTGCTCGTCGGCATCCATTTGTTCAGGTATTTTTTTTTATTTGGCCATACTTTATTTGGCCATCCTTTCTCTGATAAACTTGAATAGCCGCGTGGCTTTGGTAGAATTAATAGAAAGCGAAATTTTTACATTATTAAGTGAGATCCGCCATCCTCTTCCTGCTTCCCTCGACGGGCGATCCTAGCGTTCCGGAAGGCATTGTGAACGTGCACACGGCGATCCTGCCGAGGTCAGTGGCTCTTTCCTATCCAGTCTGATCAGCAAAATTCCAATGATAATGCAAATTGCAAGATGATCTTTGATCTTTGAGCCGAATGATCTTTCAGATCATCCGGCCGCTACTCATGCGTCTTCGGTTCCGTCTCCTCAAATGGGCAACAAGTCTCGCCGTCCCTTGTTAGATGTCCACTTCCGGCAAATTTACCGGTGGGAAGGTACTGTTTTTTCACATTCTAAAATTTGCGGATATGTGACCGGCACATTCGAGCATACTCGATGCAAATACTCGTTATGTTAACTGTTTGAAGGCACCTCTTCAACCTGTGGCCGGAGGGAGCAGCTACGCCGATTCCACATGTGGATAAGCGACCGGTAAGAGTCAGAATCTCTTTTGTATTTCCAATAATACGATTTGGAGTGGGTCTTGTCCGATCCACTTTTGCTCTATTTTCTCAGTAGCGAAGTCTCCTCAGTATCTGGGTATGAGTAATGCGACGTTGAACGATGTTTTGGGACTGAATATGATGTAATCTTCCAGATCCACTTCACCGCCTACTACACTTGAATTCCTCTATGATGACATAAGTCCATAGGGAAAAGCACATATGAAAAACCCCACCTTCTCGTTTAGCTTAACAATATTCGGTAATTCGGAACTATTCCAAAACGATGAAATATTCTCTTCAGATCCACTTCACCGCCTACTCCACCTGTCTGCCGTCCCTCTGTCAGGGCGAGTGTCTCGGGCCGATCTGCATGTGTCCCAAGGGAAAGGCAGGGCCGATGTGCCAGTTTGCGCAGGTGAGATAATGTTGACCACACTAAAACTTTCAGACTAAAATGGGAAAAATAGTTTCATCCGAAGAGTGAGGAGTGTGAAAGAGTGAAAAGCGCACATCTTCCAGTTGAGTTTCAGGGATTGTTGCAACTTGAGCGAGGGCGTTTGCGGAGATCTCAACCAGACCTCTCTCATGATAAAAAATGAAACAAAAAGATAACCGTATCTTCCATTCATTTTTTTGATTGTGTTAGAAACATTATCGATAACATCATCTCAGGTCGTTCCCTCGATCGATCGACAGTTCATCTCCGAGTCCTCGACGACCACGGCCTCTGAGGAGAAGGCGTATGTGGTGCAGCTGCCGCAAGTTGTGAGTTGGTAGTCGCTTCTAGGGTTGGCAAATGACGATATTGCTCTCTCAATTTCGCGATCTGTCAAATCGGAGAGTTTTTCCTCATTTGCCATCCTACTCCCTTCACTTCCATCACTTCATCCACCTCAATCCCAACACTAGAGTTCTCTTAATGTACAAAGGTTATTGGTCGTTGTGCGAAAGAAATGAAGAGGACAATAATCAAGTCTCAACTTTTCCCCTCTTTATTCAGTTACCGCTATGAGATTCCACCCGTATATGCCTTTGCCGCTATTTCAAATTGCGCATTGCAGTCCTCCTCGATCCTCCGCTTGGCCTCGGACGCACCCGGACTTCGACTCGACGAATCCCGCTCTCTCCTCGTGTGGGACTTGCCGAGGGGCAGGGAGACGCCCTACAATGTCACTGTGGTCATGGCCAGTCCGGGAGGTGAGAAATCAATACTAAGACACTAATTGAATGCTGAAGCCCAATAGCCAAAACGGACAGCTGGTATCGTCGTGATAATGTGGAAATCAGAAATTGATAAGACATTAGTAGCAGTTAGGGCGATTCTATAAGGAAACTCATTTAGGATTTCCGCATCAGATCATTTCCAGGACCTAGAAGAGAAAAAGTATCTGAAAATGTTGAGGCGACACCACCTTCTCCTGGCCTCTCACCGTCCCCGTCACGTACTCGGCAGTCATCGACAGAGTGGTGAAGGAGGAGAGGAAGAGGCGATATCTGGTGGAGGGACGGATCGTCGGGGCTAAGGTAGGCTGGAGATGTTTTGTTTGAAACTGTTTGAATTATTAAGAATATATAGTAAAATGTGTTTCACGAAGACTTCTTATTCTGCACGATACTCGTTATGATGTTGAATCGCATTCGATCATTGCAATAAAAAACGAGTCTCAGACTCGCAAGGACGTCCCGGTCACCGTCACGTTCGCGCGATCGGATGGCAGTGAGGAGGACAGGGAGGTGATTATAATAATAATTATACATATCTACGACCGAGGTGGTATCAACAAACTTATCATTAAAGGTGGAGTAGAAGGTCATTCATTATTCTTTAATATCAGTATTTAAAAATTAAAACCAGGTCATAGCCGATGCAAACGGGCGCTTTTCCCTATACTGGACGCCCCCAGCGGGCAGTGCGGAGTTCAATGTGGTGAGATATCCAATTATTATTTTAGCGCATGTACAATAAATCACCACCTAATTTGCTATACCGTTTGCCATTCTTTCTTTTTTTTTAATGGCCGGCAAAAACGAAAATGATATCATGTACAATGAAGATACTGATTCGTCATTATTTTATAGTTTTATTGCAGATCGCCACTCACCCAGGAGAGAAAGTGGACGAGTCGAATCAGGGCGTATCTTTGAGGGTGCAATCAACATCGATCGAGTACGATAAGGATGTTACCGAAGAGGAGCTAAAGAAGGTAAGATTCATAGTCACAATTACAAATCGTTGCATTGAATAAGGGATCAAAGTCGTCATTCACGTCTATAAAATCATATGACATGGGTGCAAACATTTATTTGTTTGTTTTTTTTTTGAAAACAAAAGCGGATAAAAGGGAATGAAAGATAAACGTAAGATAAAATATTGACGATTTTCAGGGCATTGAGTACAAATTCATCACTGAAGACAGCAAGGGCGAGTGGTCGGTCGATGTGCTCTACCCGACGGTGAATATTGCTGCCGAGACCATGAAATTGGTATGATAAAATACTTGTTCTCGCAAGATCTTAATCGGAATTGACAACAGATTTTTGCAATTTTTTTGTGTGGAAGTAAGTAGTGGAGTTGATATCAAAAGCGTTTAAAAGTTTCAAACTGATAAAACTATCGTGAAACATACCCGAATTCGTAGAAAACTTGATTGTCTTTGATGATTTTAATTCTCAGACCACCCAAGGTGCAAGGATTGCCTACCGCATCAAGAAACCGTTCTCTGGCAACCTCGTCGTGTTGTTCATTCGAGGCGAGGAGAAGATTGTTGCTAGGTAGATTTTCCTTTCTTTCTTAATTTTTTTTCATATTGCACTCTGTTAGTGAAGTGAAACGTAGATAATGGAGCAAAGCCTCGATACAAATCAATAACATGTGAAATTTTCTTAGTAGACTTTGTGTGAGCACGAAAAAGGGGCACAGTTTGATGACGATGATGACATTTTCCAGTCACTCCGTTCTCACCTCTCCCTCCGGAGGCCAAATCTCACTTGCCTCCTCTCCCTCTTCAATCACATTCAATGCGAATGACAACTCGCGGAACGAGCTTGTTAGAGTAAGTTCCCAGTAACTATCAATTCAAACTGCACAAATTCGTACTACTGCTCTCGAGTGGTTCAGTGTGGGGCAGAAACAAGAATTTTAACACACTTCATCAACAAAGTTTACAATTGCGAAATTATGAAGTTAATGTGAAACCTATCATGATCAAGCAATCTGCTTTGCTCCAGGTCTCCCTCGCATCCCTCGGCGCCCCTCTCACCTCGCCCCTCTCCCTCTCCTTCTCCTCCTCTCCGCCGCCCTTCACCCTGCTCTTCTCCGAGCCGCCACTGGAGGAGTATAGGCAGTACTCGAAGGCAAGTTCTCCCACAAGTTGTCATCCCGAAAATACATAACGCAGCCACTTTCATTCCAATCAACTGGCACTGTGAGCTCACGATATTTCAGACTCCGCTGGTACTCTGGTTGGTGCCGACTGGAACTGGGCCTATCTCGGGCACTATGGAAGTACAGTATGGAAGGGATGTGAGTATCATTTGACTAATATGAGAAGGGCAACTTGAGAGATACCGTATCCGAAACTGTAGTGAAAATGAATTTTTATTTGAACAATGAACATAAGATTGAAAAATATTTTTTTGAATGCATTTCAGACAATCCACCAAGTCCCGTACTCGGTCGTCTCCGCTCCCTCTCCATTCATGCTGCGGATCTGTCTGAGAGATTCGGCGCTGTCTAGTCAGGTGATAAGGAGTTTTCAATACTAGTATGATAAAAAATCTCACGATCTCTTGTTAAGCAGCAGTTTCAAAAACCCAATTACACTGATAGCTTGAAGAGACGGATTCTTCACCCTAATAGTTTTATTTCTAACTTTTCCTTCAGACGCCGTCCTCTTCGACGGACGCCGAGATGACGCTGGCGAGGGCTGCGAACAACGCCGTGACTGTGCGGCAGGCGACGGTTAATGGTTAGTTTGTTTGATATTAAATTTGAAGAGATTGTTTGTGGTTTCCAAAGAGCAAAACGCGAGGAAATTGTTCGAGGAAGAAGATTCAGAATATTATTGAAATGATGAAACACATTTGAACAAATTTGGAAAGTGAAAATACTGCGAATTAGAGTTCTAAATTCGAGTAAATGTCTATTGATTCTTTGCACTCTCACTGGTCATAGAGGTGTGCGAAATGAGACGATTACTCGTATTTCGCACTCTAGTGAATTGTTTGTGGTTTCCAATTTATCGGGGAAGCAATTCAGAATATTATTGAGACGATGAAGCACACTCGAACGAATTTTAAAATGAAGATTCTGAAAATAATCAAATTCAGGCGCAGCCGAAGAGTTCGAGATCGTGCCCGGTTTCTACCAACTGCGTGTGACATCGAGAGAATATGCGAAACGGATGGAGATGATCTATGTAATAATACAAATTCAAGCTTGCTCTCAAGGAAGTCAAATGACTTGAATAATTGCATCATTCAAGGTATCTTCTTCAAACACATCCTTCTGCGTCGATCTATCTCCCGTGCATGCGGATCTCTTGCCATCGTGGAGTGAAGAAAGAGGAGTGAGGGTAGAGATGACTGGCAGTCAAATGGTGAGCTTGTACAGCGAATAAAATATATGAAATGTTGAATTTCACAGGATTCACCCCTGCCCCTTCTCCTGTTCTCGCCTTCTGCACTGACGGCTGGAGATCATGAGGTATACTGTTTTCCGAGATATTTTCGACAGAATTTATGAGTGTTCCTTTCTGGACGCTGTCCAAGATGGTGCATCAGAAGGCCGTTCTTCTTTCTGGATAGAAGTCGAGAACAACTTTAATAACTCTTTTTATATATCTTTGAAAAAATAATTCAATTTCAAATAATAGCAGCTATCGTAAGATTATTTTCCATTCCACTCGTTGCTGACCTTTGACGAACGTTCGAGGGGGCGGAGAAAGGAAGAGGCCGGGAGGATGCGGTAGATCAACTGTCCTCCTCTCCCCTACCTCTTCCTTTCCTCTCTACCAGACAATCAATAGCTCATTAACCAGCACATCTCATTTGCTGAGCATTTCAAAAGCACGATATATTCGTGCGTTTCAAATGCTCAGCAAACTCAATGACTACATTTTGAACATGTTTCGCAATTCATAATTATAATCATCTGGATGAACTTCAGATCGAGATGACAGTTCACGCTCGCAAGGGAACCATCATCGCCCTTCTGTCGCTGACCTCAGAGCATGTCCAATATGTTCGTTCAATTAATATTAAATTTGAATTAATTTGAAAATATTTTGATTTCACATTTTCAGCTGCCCTCCTCCTCTTCCACTTCTTCTCTCCTCGAAGACGGCGATGTAGTGCGCCTTCAGATGCGAGTATCGACCTCGTCGATCAAGGTAAATTTGCCAGGAATATTCCCAGGAGTACCATGCAAACAAATATTTAAAAAAAAAATTAGAACTTCTTTGCTCATTGTTGCTCGCGCTTTACCGCTTCAACTGTAAAACGAGAGAGAATCCAAAATATTTAACTTTATTAGAACGACGACTGCGACGGCGTTCTCATCCCCATTCCCTTCGTCTATGAGAGTGAGGACGTATCATCCGTGGGCGAGAGCCAGTTGGTGGTGATGAAAAAGCAGACTGAGGGTGAGTCAGACAATCTTCACGTTAATAAATTTCGTCGAATTGAAATTTTTCGAATGTGTTTCACCATTGGTTCAACTGTTGAGCGATGAACGAAATACTAATTAGTCGTTTGAAGCGTGTTGAACACTAAATATATAGTTATTATCAAGCCAGCCCAATGTCTGGTCCTCCACCGAATTTTTTAAACAAACAAAATAGATTATTTGACTTGTAGGTCAACCCCGTATCTGTTCCTTGAAGGTCAACCCCGTATCTGTTCCTTGAAGGTCAACCCCGTATCTGTTCCTTGAAGGTCAACCCCGTATCTGTTCCTTGAAGGTCAACCCCGTATCTGTTCCTTGAAGGTCAACCCCGTATCTGTTCTGTTCCTTGAAGGTCAACCCCGTATCTGTTCCTTGAAGGTCAACCCCGTATCTGTTCCTTGAAGGTCAACCCCGTATCTGTTCCTTGAAGGTCAACCCCGTATCTGTTCCTTGAAGGTCAACCCCGTATCTGTTCCTTGAAGGTCAACCCCGTATCTGTTCCTTGAAGGTCAACCCCGTATCTGTTCCTTGAAGGTCAACCCCGTATCTGTTCGTCCACCTCCCCTTCATCGCCCCTCCCCCTCTCCCTTTCGACATCGATCCTGTGCGATTGTGCATCGGGAGCGAGGAACAAGTGCAGGTATGGGCAATAGTGATCTCATTTTGATTTTGGGGAGAATTATTTATTCATAAAGTTTTGAAATTTATCCTGTAATCGCCGTATCTCCGTAAGTGTCGATTTACTAAAAGCATGAATATCTGTCGAAATACAGAGATTTATTCAGACAAAAGTACCACGGTGCTGCGGGCTGTGGAGATGCATGGAGGGCCATTCCTGATGATACCATTTCTACGGAGGTGCGCGTGTACTTATAGGCTGTAAACACTAAAATAGTAGTTGAAATATGTTTCAAAAAGTACATAAAACAAGCGAATGGATTCTGAATTAATGACAGCGAAGTATTCATCTTTAAAATATTATATTTCTCAATATATTTCTCAAATCATCATGCCTAAGCTTGTTCACAAATGTTTGATCGATAACTGATCAATCTCAGATCCTCGCCCTCTTCCTCTCCCTCACTGCTTCGTGCACTTCAATGGGCATACGGATGGAGGAGATATACGAGGCTACGAAGTGTATTGGACAACTGGAAGCGGTGTGCCCGATCAATAGGTGAGGTTAAATGGATCATCACGTGCCTTTTTGAGCAGTAGCAGCACACCACAAACTCCTAACTAGACATAAAATGCAGGAAAATCGCCGTCATCCCCGTGCAAGGTACCGGCGTCTACGCGACGACGAATGTGAGTGCTATCGATTAGATATTTATAATATCTCATATTATGGTCCTAAATTGTGAAAGTATGACATTATGTTTTCGTATTTTATCTCAAACTCTTATTACTAAGATTCTGGCACTGCAGACACATCGCGCACGCACAAGTTGTTCTTTTGCAGACGGATGCCTCGAACTCCCCTCCCCTCTCCCTTCTCCTTCCCGTTTTTCGAGTGCTCGACCTCCAATCGGTCGCCCTCGCTGGAGTATACAATGAGTTCTTCGAGAAATTGGAGGTTCTTTGCATACTCTCTATTTGATCAGACAGTAGAGCGGCGAAATAGGTTTCATCCTTGAGCCAAAGCGCTGAATAAATTTCAGCAACAGTGCGACTGCATCGTCCGGTTCATGAAAAACAAAACAAAACTCAATGTCAACAGAATACTAAATATGTCTACGACCCAATGGACCGAAACATCCATCCGCATTTCTTTAGGAAGTCTTCAAATTTAGTTTCTTCCTAGCAGTTTCTCTATTCTTTTCGTCTCTTAAACCATATTTCATTTTAATACAATACATTTACCGTTCGCACACCTGCCTTCCTCTACGTATTATCTTGAAGAACATGAATATAATTGATCACAGAAATATGAATCATTCAGCTTGTCTTCCCCTCCTCCAACTACTCCTCCATGAGCCCCGCTGATTTTGCACACTTCATCGATTCCATTTCGGACAATTCAGAGCTAGGACAGTGGATATCGGAGAAGGAGACTGAGAGGATCAAGAATGGCAAGATTTTTTAATCGAGTATGGCAGAGAGGTCTCTTAATCAGGGTAGCTGAATAATTAATAATGTAATGGTGTGTGACAATAGTAAGTTCAAATATGAATGTATGATGAACAAATATGAAATATGAAGGTCAGGCTGAATATCCAGCGCAAAAATGGAGTAGACAAATTAACTCAAATCACCGGCTCAATATTGCTCCAGGTTCTGCCCTGCTCTCACGCTGGAACGCGTCGATGAGTGAATGGCGATCGGGAAAGCTCCACCCCTTTGCTGCAGCGGCTGCAACTTCCGATGTGATCGACTACGCTGCAGCCAAGCAATTGGTCGTGGCTGCGGATAGGCTGAAGGCTCTCGCGAGACAGGTTCAGTATTTTATAAATACGGATACGTACAAGTTGAGCTCACGTCCGGTAAAAGAAAATTGCGTGAAACAAAAAAAGCAAGTTAGATAAGTGATATTTCATCGAACACGGTCAGCCATTACTCATCAATATTGTACACGCGATTTGAGCATTGTGTGAAGCCTATATTTGGGCAAAATGTTTTTTTTTTGAGAAAAAGTAACAGAATTAAATTCAGCAAGGCGCGGCCAATCCGTTCTCACTTCTGCACGACTACGTGAATCGAGTGCTGTCGGCGGGTGGAGGGGGAGGTCAGTGTGGTTGAGCATCTGTCTAGGGGCATGGGGCTTCGAATACAGTTATTCGACATCTCATGTTTTACCGTGGATTTGATTGGGTTATGAATGTGGCATGCAGTGTGCGGGAAATTTTGGAGTGTGTGTGGGGGAGGGGGTAAATTTGCACACCTCGAGCTTTCATCGCTTTCCAGATCCCGACGGTCAGGCCGAGTGCGCCACTGCACACGTATATCTCTCGCATGTGGAGATAGCGGAGGACGAGCAATTCACTGTTAGGGTGATGGTCAGGAATGAGCGGGTGAGTGAAGGACCTAAAATTTATCAAAAATATGACCTTAAAATATTTTAGTTCTATTTTTCAAAAGATCTGTGTTAAAACCACTCTCAAAGTTTTGTTCTCCTCTCATTAATAATGATTGCGAAACACAACTCGAACCTAAGAAAACACCAAAATAATAAATTTTTAGAAAGATACGGCCCTCGACAACGTCGAGCTCACGCTGGACCTCGTTAGAGATGAGCCTTATCAGGTTTATTTTTTTTGTATTATCGTTGCTGAAAAAACATTCAGACCGAAAATTGATATGCTTCACAGAGCGTTCTCATTGCAGGCGAATCATTGATGCGCAATCATAGAGCGATTCCTTATCGAAAAATTATTCCCAAAACAATATTCGAGTATCTTTCAGTGCAAAAAATCAGATGCTATGACATTTTTCCAGTCCCCTCTCAAATTCCGCATCGGACCCTTCATCTACACGGGCATTCGCTCGCTTGGGGGATCGCATTCATTGGGTATTTTTTCTCATTCGAATTTGATCCTTTGCCAAATTTATTATTAGTCTACACAAACCGCAGTTTCGCAAAGCATGATTGAGTTACTAGTAAGAACGTGAAACCCTTCAGGCCCCTCTCAATCCTTCGATGCCACGTGGACTGTCGTTCCCGTCGCAGAGAGAAGACTAGTGAGGGAGGCTCATTACCAGGTGGGATCAGATGGTTGAAAAGAATTTTATGAAAACAACGTCCCAACTTGTGCTCACATTCAGTTATGCTTCACGAAGAATTCTTGAATCAACATGAATTCGCTGGATCAGTGCGAAAGGGAATCACAATCGAATGAAAATAAACTAAAAACAACTTTTAAAAAAAACAAACTATACAATTTCAGGCCATCATCACGCTCTCCTTCTCCTCCTCCGGACACTCAACGCTCATGAGGTTTGTCGCTGATTCACAACTACTATATTACCGGATTTTTGTTATCTACATGCACGCGCGTACAATGGCAAATATAAAACTTTTTTTAAAAAAACCTCTATTTTACAACAAAAAAACTGTTTCCAGACTGTCCTCACCCCGTCTGCTCGTCCTTCCTCGTCCCTCCCTCAAGTTGCTCTACTTCCTGCCATCTCCCTCCTCCCAGGGGACTGAGGCCGAGACGATCGTGTCCATTGTGAACACGGGGTGAGCAATATTACTACAGAAAAAAAAGACAATAGTAGAAAAAAGAAAAAAAAATATGGTAAATGGCTATTTTTGTCCCATCTCTTTTTTTTCGCTTGGTATGCGAAAATTAGTGACCTCGCACCTCCTCCCAGGGGGGCTGAGGACGTGGCAATGGTGTCCATTGTGAACACTGGGTAAGTTAGCGCTATCACACAAGAAAAAGAGAGAAAATAGAAGGGGAAATAGATATTTTTGGCCCTTCACTGTCACATCTTCCACTAAAAATAGAAAATAAAAAAATATTCCTGAAAAATATTACAGACTAGAATTTATAGTTAAATTTTACAAATGTCATTGCACTTTCAGATATCGTCCCCTCACCGGTCTGCGCATCGAGGGCGCCCAGATCAACGTTGCCAATGAGAGGAATGTCGCCATGCCGTACTCGGTAATATCATTATTTTACGCTTCTCAAGGAGATACATAAACACTTTACTAAATCAAGCTTAGCTAAATTTGTCAGGTTTGATAAAGAAAGAAATTCGGGCTCTGTAGGGTGTCCAATCAATTTTTTTCGGGTCACATCGCAAAGCGGAGTACCAAACAAGTTGTCTATTTCGTATTTCAGATCAATTCGGTCTCCCTGCGCGACTCCTCCGATCACGTTGATGTCCCAAGAGATAGACTGATCGGGCCAATCCCGACCATTCCCTCCGGACGAGCAATGCAGATGAAAGTACAGCTGGGATTGAGGGACAACGTAAGAATGTGTCAAGAATTTCCTCAAAAAGCTAAGGAGGAGACAATTTAAACGCTTAGTATTTGTGTATGTATGGGCATTCTCATTTGAATGGTGTTAGCATAAACCACAATTTGTCCAGGATGCTTTGATTATAAATTTTACAGAAGATGAAGGACACTCAAATTGGTGATGATGTCTCGCAGATTCTTTTATGAGAAATGTGAAACTCAATCGTAACGTTGCGCAGTTGTCATTCTGGAAATTGATCACTGATATTGCAGGGCAAGCTCCGCTCGCTCTTCCTCACTCCTTCCCTTGACGGTGCGACCCTTCGACTGGAGGACACGAGATCGTTCACTGTACTGACGAAACCGGGCGGAGGCGATGAGGATGGTAAGTAATTTTGTTAACGCAATTCACGTGTAATTCCGGTTCTTCACTCCTCTCATCAGTGAGTTTGCCAGAAAAAAATGCAGTTACTAATACTCATACAGTCAAGGTTGATTCCCCAGTGAAAACAATCCGGCCCGGCCGGCCCCGGCCGGCCCCAAGTGGCCCCATGCCTTTTTGTGGCTCGTACAGAGAGAAATTTGATATAAACTCAACGGCGTTGTAAAGCTCGTGTAATATGCTATCGATTTGTGAAAGCAGAATTTTCAATATGTCTTTCAATAAATAGTAATTTAGTGGGGAACTGTCATCAGTATTGCGAAAAACAGGTCGCAAGATTACGGTAAGTAAAATCGTCAACCTGATTATTTTCAACTTTTTCAGTTTTACGCAAAAGCTGACGCGCTTCCACATCAATTTACTATTTATTGAAAGAAATATTTAAAATTCTGCTAACATAAATCGATAGCATATTACACGAGCTTTACAACGCCGATGAGTTTATATCAAATTTCGCTCTGTACGAGCCACAAAAAGGCATGGGGCCGCTTGGGGCCGGCCGGGGCCGGCCGGCCCGGATTTTTTTCATTGGGGAACCAACCCGGACTGCAGTTTAAACTCAACTATACCGTTTCCGCTTCATAACTGTTAGCGAACTTGTGTCATTGATAATTCTGATGAGAATGATCGTGTTTTTCATAGAACGCAATGGTGAATTGTACTCAGGTGGTCTTCTTGTCTCTCCACTAGGGCAATCCACACCAGTCTACTACTACACTCCAACTGATGCGAAACTACAGAACATCGCAGGACTGAAGCTGATTCAGGTATGTAATTTTTTCTCAAATTTCCTATCGAGTAATCAACGCCCACCGCTCGCATTGTACTTTACAGAGGATGTGAAACGTAACCAGTATTTCAAGCGAAAGTTTTTTTTAGAATAACGCGCTTGAAATAATGGTTATGTTTCACAACTTCTGCAAGAGGAGTGTGAACTGTGGCCGTTGATTGTTTCTTTGTAGGTGGTTTAAAATAATACCGATAATAATAACAATAGCTGACCATACCTTTCCAGTTGACCATACCTTTCCAGTTGACGGTGTTGATGTTGTCTTACGACTGTGTATTCGCTTGACGTGGATGCACCTTTAGTACTCAAAATAGACGAAATAGCATGATCTTTGACCTGACCTGACCTGCCGAAATTGTGCGATAAACAAAAAAACGAGAAAAATTTCTCAGAGTCGCTGGGACTCCTCAACGACCGACGGGAAGGAGTTCATCCGCGTCCAAGCTGCAATGCAATCCAACGAATCGCCCGATTTCGCATCGACGTTGTGGGGAAGGTGAGATACATGAAATATTATTCTTTGCACGATTTCCTTTTTTATCGATCAGTGGGATCAATAGACTGTTCTCTTTGCAGAGTCGAACTGCCGAAACTGCCTGCCAACTACAAGCTGCTGCGAGTTAGAGAGGTGCGTGTATCACACAGTGTGCGATAAAATTCGAAAAAAAGGCAAATATTATTTTATATTTTTTTTTCAATTTACGAGTTCTTTTCAATTTACGCGCTATGAGAGACAACAAAGTACATGAGACAGCGTCCTTTTTTTTATTCCATTTTTTTTTATTCCGAACTCCAGTTTGCGATCCAAATACAATTTCAATTCCAGGTCGGCTCTGGCGTTTCTCCGCTCGGAAGAGGAGTAGGAGGCGAGAAGTGGATCGAACAGAGGGATGCGGTGAGTGACAATGCTGACAGCTGCCGAATCTTGCAGTGCAAGTTGCATGAACTGTAGCAAAAGGAGTGTTCCAGTGAAGTGGCTTCAGAGTAATTCATGCCTTCCAGAAGCAATTCGTGAACTGGATCGACAGTGGCGCCATTCCCCGTGGCGGAAATATCAACTACGAATTCGTTTTCGGCGATCCGAAGGATTTTGAGCAGCCCATCTTCGCGCAGGATTTGTACAGGATACAGGTGATTCTTGAATCTTTAAATAATTTAGTTTGCGATTCTTCGATTACCGTTTTTCATTGATTAATAAATCAGTTCGAGATTCACCACATACCATATTTGATCTATTGAAAAAATCAGTTACAATTAGCGATAAACATATTACAGTATTGTGTCGATTGAAAAAGTCAGTTCGCGATTCACCACTTACCGTACACATATTACCGTATTGTATCGATTGAAAAAGTCAGTTCGCGATTCACCACTTACCGTACTACATCTACTTCCAGGTCCTGCCCGAGTTCTGGCCCCAACCGAGTACGGTAGTCGGCGAGATTCGCGCCACGTCGCCGATCGATAAGCCGCTGACGTACTCGTTGTACTCACGGAACGGAGACGAGACGTGGGCTGTGAATCCGAATACTGGTGTGGTTCTTCATCTTTGTTACTTCTGTCAAGTATTATAGAAAATCAATCGATGGAGCACATGGTTCTTGAGTATGGAGGATTCTGCATACAGTCATCACTCGTAATTCCGTCATGGGGGTGTTGAAAATAAGGAGAATGCATACAAAATTGTAATCACCAACCATAATTCCAGGCCAAATAGTGCTTGCAAATCGGCTTCGTCGCGGTGAAGAATCTTGTTTGACGATGGTTGTCAAGGATGCGGGTGGGTGAATTAATATGTATAGAGAATGAAGATGATTGAGAAAATGATCCTGTACTGGCAAGTAGTCGAGTCATGAAACATACTTGAAATTAATAAATAATAATTTAACACTGGAAACACATGCATAAAGTTGATGCTATTTCGCAAACGTTCTTTCAACTGGTTGGAATTTAGAAATTTGTTTTTTTTGCCAGGAAAAGTAATTGCGGACAGTTGTCAGACCTGTCTGTCCATGGTGGTCAAGGAGTCGGGTGGGGTCAATTTTTTTTTTTACTTAACCCAAACGCAACAACCATTGAAAAACATAATGCGTTTCACAAGTAATGAAATTGTGAAACACATTCCTCATCACAAATGCGCAAAACGTTTCCCGCACTTCTAATTTTGATAACGCGCTCGACATCTCTGACAAAGGCTCTATGTATGAAAGCTGCAGCTCAACAGATATTTTGGATCACACAAATAACAATGATTGTAATTTCAGACGGTCGCCAGTCCACCGTCCCTGTGGCCGTCAACACCGGTACCGCCGCCCTTCCCTGCCCGGTCATAACCGACTTTGACCACCTCACGCCGCTCATCTGGAACCCGACCGCGCCCACTGTGGTACCCACCTGGCCCACCGCCCCCGTGACCGGAACCGGCACCCGACCTACCGCAGGCTCCACGGAGCCGCCTATTTTCACAGCATCACCCAGCACCATGGAGGAGCCAGATACGGTACCCACTGCGCCACCGACTACCGTAATTACGAGTGGTACGGTACCACCGGCTACCACGGCGCCGCCTATTCTCACAGCTTCGCCCAGTACCAGGGAAGCGACTACCGTAATCACGAGTGGTACTGTATCGCAGGATACCACGGTGGACCCAGCGTGGACGTGGATGACCACCGCGGTACCATCAGTGACGCCGGACTCATCGCTTCCGACCATAGCCCCAACCACCGGCGGTTCCATTGGAACCATTGGGACCATACGAACCATCGGAACGATAGGCACCATGGGCACGGCTGCCACCGAAGACTGGATCTCGGCGGTCACGCGGCCCACGGATGTCTGGGAGCAGCCTTCGACGATTACGTCTTCTGGATCTTCTGCAACTTCAGCGGGCTCGACGCTGACCTCGCTCACGCCTTCTGGAGTATCGACAGTGACGAGACCATCACCAATCTCTACAACAGAACCCCCGACCCACTCGCACTCGCCGGATCCCTCCCTGGAACCCGCAACGACGATCCTGATTCCGTGGGGATCAACGCCTGTTTGGACCTCGACCTTCTTCCCGACGTCATCTGAGCCTTCGGAAGGCTCGACGCAGACCTCGACCACATTACCGAGCCCAGTCACGACGGACGACTACGTAGAGTACACCACGGAGCCTGCGACTCGTCCGACCGATCGAGCTACGATTGTCACAGAATTCACGACCCATGCGACCCACCCCACGCACGTCGTCTCCCCTCTGCCCACGCTTATCACCGTCCCTGTTACGCTACCAACCCCAGCCCCGACGCATTCCTTCTCGCCCGATGGTACCATAGCAACTCTGGTACCGGCTACCACGCCTGGCACCGCTCATGGATCAATCGCTACTGAAGAACCATTCACGTTGTTCACTGTCCCTACAGATAGTGGCGGGCTACAGACGACTCCTGGAGAAGATTCATCGACCATAACGACATCTGGAGAAGGTTCAACTGTAACGACGTCTGATGAGACCCTAACGACTTCGGAAGGCGAGCACTCAACGAGAGGCCTGGCCGTAGAGGCATGTCGACTGAAGGGAACAGCACCGATATGGGGAGTGATCTGCGATCTGAGCAAGACAGTGAAAACTGTGTAATGCATGATATTTACGCTCCGTGTCAAATTGTATAGGAAATGATATTTGTAGATTGTCGATTCGTGATTTCTCGGGTCATTCACATGCATAATCTCGTAATGTTCATTCTTTCGTACTTTCTTTCAAGCTGATGATAAAGATTTCTCGTCGTTCAATTGTTTCATAACAAATCATTTATCGATCGACAACTACCGTATCCCTCCCTAAATAAGTCGCTCCAGTTCGGCCGGAGCGCTCTTCTCCGGACAGGGACAGTACTCAGCATCAGGGCCTGAAACACGGTTTTTGTGTTTTAGATCAGTCGCACAATCCCTTGTAAAAAGAGCAGAAAGATGATCAACAATTCGAAATTCCAATTCATTCGATGTTCAACTTCAGAACAATAAGGAGTTGCACTAATGAATCGAAAACGTGATGATTTAGAGCAGAATCGCCTTTATTTTTACTGTATTTCTCTCACAATATCATTACTGTGTGATGTTGCGCTGATAAAAATATAAAATATAAAATAGATACTCACCAATCTTTCCCGGGCCTCCCTGTGGTCCGTCCGGTCCCTCGTCCCCTGGAATTCCCGAGAGCCCGACCATGCCCTGGAATGGAGAGAGATCAAAGATCAAAGATCAACAATCACTAGATATCGAAATACGGGTAATCATCTCCTCATTCTAGCGTCTCTGAGAGAGTACGGCTAAGGGAGAGACGATTACCCGTATCTCCAACTCAAACTGGATCAATAACTACCAGCAAAGCAGCCGGTCCAGCTGGCCCCGGAAGCCGGTGAGATCAAAGATCACGGATCAATAATTACCTGCATTCCAGGCGGTCCAACGGGCCCGGGCAGTCCATCGCCTCCACGCGATCCCGGCTTGCCCACCGGTCCAGTGAAGCCCATCGGTCCCTACAATTGATTTTGTTTATTCCGTTTCAATCATAGAAAAGATCATAGAAAAGAAAGACTACAGATCAAAGATCAAATTTGCCCATCGGGCCCTGCAATTGTTGATTTACTGTCCCGTTCGACATTCGCAGTCATTCAACGATGATGCCATAATGTACGTATGCAGCTCGATGCTAACTTTTTTAAGCTCGAGAATCCAATGATCAAAGATCAAAGATCACCTTATGTCCCTTGATCGGCGTTCGCTTCAGTGCGTCACGTCCATTAGGACCTCTGATGCCGCCCTTTCCGTCCGGTCCCGGCGTTCCTGGAGATCAAAGATCAATCTTTGGAAGATCAAAGGTCAATTACCCTGCGGCCCAATATCACCGGGGAATCCTGGGTGTCCGTTGCGACCGGGCCGGCCCGGTTCGCCAGTAACTCCTCGAGGACCGCGCATGCCTGGAATAATATTTTCTCTTTTTTTCAAATTAATCATTTGAAATCGAATACGTTTCAGATATTCTATTAGAATGAATGTTTCTCCCAACACTGATTTCTCTTCTTGCTCTCTTCAAAATCCTTAATTTCATTTTAGTCGTCTGCGGAAACATAGCTGTGAACAAAATCGGTAATTTGCACAGGACACTCGTTGGAGTGTCTCTGCTTTTTCAATTAGAGAAATCTTGAATGGAATTCGTTTCACATATCTTTTTAGAGTGAAAGTTCCGATGACATCGTGATTCAATGTACGATGATTCTTCAATTATTCCAAAACTGAATATGCAAAAGCGATGTTGTCATTGTTGTCATTGTTGTTGTTGTTGTTGTCATTGTTGTTGTCAATGTCAATTGTTGTTGTCAATTGTTGTCAATTTTACAAACACTCAAAATCAGTGTCCCTGCCGGCTCAACCAAGCAAGAGAGTTCAAAATCGAATACGTTTCATACATTCTATTTGAGTGAAAGTTTTCATGCAATAACGATGTTAAGTTAGGTTCCTGTTCAAAAAAAAATAACAGTAAAACAATTTTGGTGTACCAGATTTCACAACCAGGTCCGTAAAACAGCACACTCACCGGAATGCCCCTGCCGTCCCTTCAACCCGGGCGCACCCGTCGGGCACACCACACACCCGTAGAAGCCGTCGTTTTGCGAGTCGACCGCGTCAATGCCGTGGAAGCCGTCCTGTGAAGGGCCGGGAATTAGGAAAAAAATGGGAATTAGGAATAGAATCCGGAAACCGTGATTTAGGAAGTAAAATGCGAGTTCTGGACACAGCCGTCAGTTAAGTAATTATTTCTGGATTCAAGCATTTAGGAGTCTAATAGCTAGTTCTTCGAAGACGGGGATTAGGTTATGAGAAGCTAAAAGACGGTTCTTATGGACCGGACGATTTTGAAGAAGCAGACATGCAAAGGGCCGGGAATTAGGAGATAAAACCCGGATTCCGGATTTATAATGATAAAAGACGATCCGTTACCTGTCCGTCGACGCCCGGGATGCCGTCCTCTCCGCCCTCTCCGGGCTGACCAGGGGCTCCCGGAGCGCACGTGTTCATGGCGTTGCAGACTGGAAATGTACACTTTTAACTCACAATTGAACTTTGATTGCTGCCCCATGGATAGAGAAATCTTTACTACCGGTCTCACACAGAAAAGATGCAGTAAAAAAAGTGGAGAACACTTGGATCGCTGTGAACGAATTACAACAGTTACTGACCGCAGGTATCCAATTTCGGTGGCGCGAGTAGCGGCGGCAGTGTGGGAATGTCGCCCGATTCCGACTTGCCCGTGATCGAGTCAGTCTCGAATACTGTAACGGGAGACTGTAAGAGGATACGGTATGCGATCGATAACTGATTTTATGCAACGGTCCATTGTAATTGAGGTATAGTCTTCGACTACTGTAAGGGAAACGGTAAGCTATCTGATTGTATTCAAAAGCTGATCGTAAAATGAGCTACCGTACTCACCTGGCACCTCAACCTTGGCATTGTAGCCCTCGATAACCTTCTCGTAGTCTCGGCGCGCGCGTCGGATCGTGCCCCTGAGAATAAGATAGGTTTACGGTAGGAATACCATGATGATAAAGTTCATGATTAGAAAGGTCAGTCTGAAAAATCCATCTATTCTTTTCTCGTCTTTCTCTCCGGAAATAGAGACGAGATTGCACGCAGAGAGAAAAGACCAATTCGTCATTAGGAGATCTCTAATTACAATCAGAACTGGGAAACATATAATGGATCTCTCCATTCACAATGCTCTCTCGCCGGTTAGAAATAGCGAGAGAGCAACGTGTGAGATCCATACACCGTTTTCCCAGCACTGATTGTAATGTTAATAAAAAAATTTCAAAAAAATCACCTCGCCGGATCGCCCAACTGCACGATGCGCACCCAGAGGTCGTCCGTTTCCACCTCCAATTTTTCAATTAGCATTTATTTTACATTTTAGGCTACTATGACCACCCCTTTTATCACCGATTCATTCTGCACGCCACTTTATGAATCATGCGAAACTCAATTACAATTTGATCTCTAGTGAATTCCACAGTATTTGATTGATCTCCACCATTTCGTGCATCTATCATTAGGGATTCTATATTGTATAGAGTTCAAAATACGCGTAATCGTCTAATCATTTCAGGTGCTCTCTCACGGTCAGAGAGGCAAAAGAGAGCGTGCAAATTGGAGAGACAATTATCCGTATTTCGAACTCCCCCTACCTTCAAAACGCCCATCTCCTGGTCCAACTCGCTCCAGAGGCTGGCCACTTCCGAGGAGAGATATCTGTGTTTGCAATATTGAAAAGTGCTAAACACTCAATTGACTTGAAGCAATTGTTAACCCGTAATAGACCAAATCTGTCGCATCTAGGAAGAAAAGTAAGCTGAAAATATGACGTGCTGGTCGAACCATGTTAGTAAGCACTCACCACTTAAGCCCGGAAAAGTATTCACTTGACAGATTTGCACCATATCATACCAAACAAATATTAAATTCAATCAGTCCGAGCTCAGCATGCTCGGGTCCTTGTATTTTTGTTCCTGCCAGTTTTAAGTTTCATGTGAGATGTTTTTGTTGTTTGATTATGAGTTGGCGCGGTAGCCGCGCCATCGATTTTTTGCGAGAAAACTAAGCAAAATAAAATATAAAATATTTGAAAAAAAAAGTATTTTTTTTAAATACTCACCCGATGCTCATCGTCGAGTAGAAGATGCCGAGCAGCAGGGTGCTCATGCCGACCACGATGCCGGTTGTGTCCATTTCTGAAATAAGGCATGATAAGGCAGTTGGAGTTGGAAAAATAATATATCGCTAAAAAGTGGACGAATCATCGCGAGGGAGTATGAAAAATCATAAAAATGAATAAATAAGATAGTAGTCGTGAAGTCAGATTTTCAATCGAGCATTCCTTGTAGTCTAATAAAAGCATCTCGAATTCTGATTGCGAGTGTATACTTGCAAATGATAGTAAGAAAAGAAAACGTCTGTGAGAATGCGAATACGTCAGCACGAATTTCGATAGTCAAACATTGAAACTGTTGACAGCTAGAAGAATACAAGAAACACGATGGTAAGATATGTTCGAAGACCTTGTCGACTGTTTCTCATAAATTGGACCAGGTTCCTGGTCACTACCCTTTACAGCTCTCCCCTCCGTCTCTTTTAATACCATCGGCGGGATTGTAAAGCGACCTTTATCGCATGCTATCTTCTTGTTGTCTCCTCCTTTTCCTTGCTCCCTCCCATTCTCAGAAAGAGAAGAACGAGGTATATGAAGAGATCTGAGCTGAATCACCCTCCCTTTCGGGAATTGTGGTGAGTTGAGGGGGGAACAGGAAGTAGGCACAGATCAGGCCAGTTATGGCCAGGGATGGCTTGACCCTTCTCATTTCATCTGCTCTCTCGTCTCTTTGACCGGTGAATCCATTCTGAGTTATGCCCCCCCCCCCCCCCCCCGGGCAGTAAATCCAGCGCAAAGCTTGTTTCCGAGAACAAGCAGAGTTGGTTTACGAGCGCGGATCGCGTTTTCATTTCACTCTCTATATTTTGCGTTGTCTCTCGGTTTGCATGGCCGTTGAAAGATTCGCGAGACCATTAATTTCTTCCGCTCTTGGTCCGATAACAGACATTTTTATGACGAAAGATTGACGCTGAGATGTCGGCGATTTAGTTGGAAAAAAGTGCACTGTGGAACTTGGTAGGCCATGTTGGAAAGGGGCAAAGAGAACATAGATTGTGTGGTTACAGTAGTATTTTACAACTCTCATTCTTCATGAAGATTGACGCCGGTTCGCGCCATAATCTTGTGCAGAGTGCATCAATGTTTCTCACTTACCAGATCCGCTTTTCAGCCCAGTGGCAGCTGCTTGATAGACGCAAGGTGTTGTTTGTTAATTTATTCTGACATAAGTTCAGGTCAATATTGTCGTTTGAAGATGGACCCTGTCATAAGCCTTTCAAATTTATCGCTTGGTTATGTGACAGCTGCTTGCAAGAATGGCGCAATATTATCCAATCAGTCCTTGAACATCACTCAATTTTCAACGCCTCTTATCCTATGGTTCTCTGCCCCTACAGAAAAAAGTAATCCGCAGAATCAACTGCACCTGCTTCGGCTATGGATCCTGAAATTCGACTCGACCGTCCAGACCTCATTCGACGAATAATTCATGCCGGCTCGGATTCGGCGGCGGATATCAGATTAGTGAGTAATTTAACTATTTCAGCTTAAATAATTTTTCATATTTCGCGATGATCGCGATTATAATCAATGCTGCTACAACCAAGTGCATTCATCACACAAAATCGACTTGAAACTGTCGCTTTCAGCTTTCAAGCACGTGGAATAACCTGGCGAAGGAGTACGTGAATTTGTAATACGTTTTAAATTCCAGGCTGAGACGGGAGAAACAGGCAAAGACCGTTGTTGCTCCACCCACTGAGACCAGAAAGAGAGGAAGAGAGCAAGAAGTGGTGGAGGAGAATCCTGCGAAGAGATCGAAGACTGGAGATGATAAGATGGGAGGAAAGCAGTGCATTCGTGAGTTTTGCGAAATGGAAGCTAATTTCGTATTTATTTGTTATTGAAAAAGTGTCATGCATTTGTATATAATATGTGCAAGTAGCTCAGCACCAGCGTGCATTTATTATCATTTACTCAATGAAAATTGATTTATTTACTTTCAGAACCTGAGTTCTCGCCGAAAAAGCTGCAAAGTATGAAGAAAGCAAGATGCGAGGAGAAATCGACCGAGGAAGAGAAGTCCATCGGTATGTTCTGACATTTCAGATTTTTCTAATCTGGAAACTTTGAAGAAATCAAAAAATAAAATATCAATAAATAATGTTTCAGATGAACCTGTGTTCTCTCCCAAAAAGCTGCAAAGTACGGAGAAAGCCAACGATTAGGAGGAACCGACTAAGGAAGAGAAGTCCATCGGTATGTTCTGAGATTTCATTTTATCTAATTCATTATTCTTTTTTGTCGTGAAATAATAAATAAAATTAAAATAATAATAATTAATACATTTCAGATGATCAAGAGTTCAAGAAACTCATCGGTCTGGCATTCGCTGAGGACGGAACGATGCTTTTCCACGTACTATGGTCGACAAAGGAGAAGACGTGGGAGCCCTTGATGGAATTCAAGGTGAGGATTACGGTAGATTCCATTTTTTTTACTCTGTGCAATGCGAAACAGCGAAATAGAATTTTGAAAAAAATAAATTCGTCTGATTGTAAATGCAACAATTAATTCGTAATTTCAGGATTACTCTCGCTGTATCAAGCAAATGGTCAGGCGCGAGCTCCGAAATGGATTCGAATTCACCAAGCTGCAAAAGAAGACGTTCGAGCCGAATACTGGACTGAAATTGCGGACATTGAAATATCTATGAATGATTTTATTAACACTCATTATTATTATTATTAATTATTCGTGTGGTCACAAATCGTTTCCCTCATGTCGATTGTAATAATAACATAACGTTCAATAAATACATTTAAAAAAAACCAAAAACGAATGAACGGCTATTTCGAATGACCTCGATCTGTTGATTTTCGAACACACAGACGACAGAATAGTTACTTGAGGACGAGTGCTTGGCTCTCATCTACTTGAATGCTATAGTGATAGTCAGAGATTTTTGCGATTTTGCATACTTAAATGAATCCAATTTTATTACTTCTGCTAGATCAAAGGGATCGTCTCTACAGAACCAGCGAAAGATACTGAAAAATGGGGAGAACAAATTATCGAAGGAAGAAAGGTTGTGCGTTACTTGTGTTGAATCTGAGTGATCGTTCAAATAACCACTTCAAACTACCAGCGGAACAGCGAGAATTGTCTGTCTCTCTCATTTCGCCCTACTCTCTCGTTACTCTGACTGACGAGGGACCAGGCAAAATGAAGAGACAAAACGTTCAGCTAACCACCACATCATGTCTATTCGAATTTCGTCCCTCTGTCCTATGAGAAAGTAGGCAATGTAGGGAGACGTACTCTGGCTGGACACTACTCCTAACACACTGTCCTTGAGCTTTTTTGGGTAGCAAAATCAGTGCTAACCGATTAGCAGTCGGGTATAAAAAGGCTGTTAGCTGAGGCAATTATTCACTTTCTAGAAGTTGCTTCGTTATATATTTCGCCGAAACCATTGAACACTGAATATATTTTCAGAATGAAACTTCTCTTCGTCATTCTAATCGTTCTTGCTGCACTCGTTGCTGTTGCTCAGGTATTATTTTCTAATTTTTTTTAAAGAATTCTCTAATATTTCCCATTTCAAGGCAAACTTCAGTCCCGATGAGGCGGATTTTTCGCAAGTCGGATTGGGAAGAAGAAATCAGAGGTGAGACAGCAAAATCAACTATGATTTTGATTTTCGAAAATTTATTTTTTCAAATTTTAATATTTAGTAATCGTTGAAATATTACAGATATCGCGACAGTAGCAGGGCCAAACGAGGAGCTCATAACTGAAGGAAACATCACACGATTTATTAATGGATGAATAATTTTTTCTTTAAATTGCTGGTTGGGAATTTTACTGAATAAATTAATTTAACAATTCTTGTGTTCCTTTATGACCAGAGATAAAAATGTGGGTCAGAGAAAATAAAAATTGATATTCTACCCTATAAGGATTACCAAGGAGGTAAGGATTACTACTTTGACAGCTTATGGAAATTTCGATGCAAACGACGCTTACTGAATTTTAAAGTAATTCTATTGACGTCTATAATCACAGTATTCGTTGAATGGAATGATTTCGGGAGAAACTCGTTTTATTATCAAGAGAAAAAGGTTTCACATTTTGAATAAATGTGAAATTACTCTTCGTACAGAGTAATTTCGATGTATCGATGCCAATCTTTGTGAGTCTTTAACGATAAAATCAATTGCTTTATCAAAGGCAAGAACGCGTAATGAGATCATCAGGGGCGATTAGAGTTACGGATACACGGGCTCTTCATTTCACGCTTTCTCTTACTGGGTGTGAAATAAAATGAGACGGTAACCCGCATTTTGAACAAGAATCGGAGACAAGAAAACATCAGCTACACAATCAGCCTCTAACTAGCTGGAATGGCTCGTGTTGTGACAAATCACAAATTGCTCAGAAATACAAACACAAATCAAGAGGAATAAGAAAATGCCCGTGAGAAAACGCGTGATTGAGCTAATCAATTGTTGCCCGTAATATACGGTGGTAGGGTGACGAAACGAAAACGAAATTCGTCTATTTCGCATCAGATGAGAGATTTGACTCAGTTTTCGAAACATAGAAAAGCTAGTAAGCCTCATTTCGAAATGAGAATTATTTTGAATGAGTTTCGATTGAGATTCAATTTCGAACTTTCAACCCTAGTGAGGGTACGGTAGGTCAGGGATCGATCTCGTCCGGGCGAGCCTCGGTGATCACCTGACTGGATACGGTAGGTATGGGTTCGGGGACAGGGGAGATTACGGTATCCTCGGGATCGGGAGAGGAAGGGCTCTCTATGCTACTCGGAGGGCACAGCTTCTTCTGGCTTGTGGGCCTATTGTCAACTCGACGCAGATCCTTGCGGGACCTGGATAGAGTTACGGTATCGATAAATGTATAGATCCGTTCTAAAAACTGTAACTAATCGTTTCCTAGGCCTTATTTCACTCACTATGAATAAGAAACACGAACGTATTTAGAAAGCGTGTGAATCTAACGATAAGCAATATGAAATAGCTAGAGTATCCAGCAAAATATCGATCGACTCACCCCGGTTGCGATGGACCCTCACTCGAATTGTCCATATTGTCGTGCGTGGTGTTGGTGCGCTACAAATATCGAGAAATGACACTACCGTCTCTTCATTTCACACACTCTCTTGCCTGTCAGAGAGGCGAGAGAGTGCTCAAAATTAAGAGACGGCGGTATCATTTCTCTAGTGTGTTAGTGACTACCGTAGTCGGCTACTATCGATCGACTACCGTAAAGGCAAGGAAAATAGATACGATAACGAGAGAGTGCACAATACAGGCCGCCGTCTGTTCAATTCGCACGCTCTCTCTCTCTATGAGAGATCATGTAAAATGAAGGACGGCGAGCCGAATTGCGCCCTCTAACGACGACAACTCTACGAAGGAAACACCGAGAGTCCCACCTAGCACGACTGTAAACTCGCTACTACAGCTCTCTTACTGGATTGTTTTCCGGAACTGCCGTATGATGATCCTGTTAGAAATCCAACGGTGTCATTGGAAATTCATTTTCCAATAAGAGAACCCTATTCACTACCGTACCCCGGCTCTCACTCTAGGTCTCACCACGAAAATGCCTCGCGACGATGAGAATGTGATCTTCCTCTTGACGCCGATCAGGTTGAGGAACCCACGACGAACCTGAGTATTGATTTATGGATACGGTAGTCTTACAGTAACCCTACTTATTGATTATTTTTATAGATTATTGATCGACTACCTTTCCTCTACGCTCTGTACAGCTTCCCATACACTTAATCAAATGGAAAAGCAAGTTTGCCCCATAGCACAAAATATCGTATACCATACTACAGTGCCAAAACAGTTTTCAATCAGTTATCAAGCCTCCCAACCGTACCCTAGCGAAATCAGTTATCGATCCGCTACCGTACCTGGAAGTCCGTCACGAACGACAGTATCGGATCGACGCAGATCCTGATCAACAAAGTGACCCGAACGAAGGCGAGGACCCGCATCAATTCAGTGTAATTCCGCATGAAGAAGCACTGATTCGTGTTGATTAGAAGACCGACGCACCTGCAATTGAATATTAGTAAGATAAGATTACGGTAGAATCGAGCAGGTTTGAGGTTTGGATTATGTTTCAACAACGCTATGATTGGCAATGAAATCGTTCAGTTCATGCCGATCGATCGTGCCCCTAAATACCAGTAATAATTGTCAGTAGAAAAGAAGAAAAACACTTCTAAGGATCTTTCTCTCACTGATTAGCAGAGTTCGGAATACGGCCAATCTCTTCATTTCACGTGCTCTCTCACCGGTCAGCGAGGCGAGAGAGTGTGCGAAATGAAGAGACGATTACCAGCATTTCGAACTTGCTGATTTGTATATAATTCGGAAAGACGGTCGATAAGCTCTCTAATTTTGAATATTACTCATCACACGACGTAGAACAGGTATCGATCTACTCAGTGGTCTCTTCATTTCACACACTCTCTCGCCTCTCTGACCGGTGAGAGAGCACGTGAAATGAAGAAACTTGAGTCTCATTTCTCAAGCTCTAGTGAGAGATGAAAGCTTAGAAGTGTTCTTCTTCACATATGTTCTCATCAGGAAACATATGGTAACAACGAAAAGAGCGAGTCGAATTACGTTTCACGGATTGTATGAGTGGCAATGACAGCGTTCAGCAATGATCGTCTTCATTCTCGGAGTAAAAAAAACCATAATGCAAGCATGTGAATGCACTAATAGCCTTGTAACAAAGAACAGTGTAGCAGAACCCTCTCATAATTGAATATTTTTCTCATTAGGTTAATGAATACCAGCATTATGAGCAATCTTTCTCACCACACAACGTAGAAGAGATTCAGCCCAGCGAAGGTGAGCACGTTCAGCGACAGCTTCCACAGAGGGAAACGGGACGTCTGAGTACATTTTATTGACTCCCAATTATTTGTTTTTAGTATGCATGGAGAAAAACAATGGACTATTGAAAGTGAATGCGCTAAAAGTTGCATAGTTAGCATCACTGTAGAGCTCTCCGAGATGCTGTTGATACCCGATCAGTAGTGTAACTGTGAAATACCATGCAGCTACACCCATTTTGAAAGAAATGAGGTGGATGGATAATGCTCAGTTCTCGATAGCAGTTTGGTACGGTAAGCAGATAACATGCAGCTACCTTTCTGACCGTATCCGCGCTGACTGATCTTCCCTTCTTGAAGGAGTCCACGAACCGCTGCGCACGCTTGATGAGCACGACTGAAACAAAATTACAGTAACGGAAAGACAGATTGCTTGACTGGAGTAAGAGATGGCACGAAATTGATTGATTCGAAATATAGACTAGGGTAAATATAGACTAGGTAGTCATCCATATTATTGATCACATTTGATTTATTCCGTATGATTTATGATACCCAAAATATATTGCTTCTTACGTTTTCCATCGGATATGTTTCACTGTATGAGCCTTTTTATGAGCATGAACCTTTTTATGAGCATTGACGCAATGATCGTGCGCTTTTTTCGTAAAAAAAAATCAATATTTGTCAGACTACCGTACCCGTAACGGCGAATACGACCAGCGTGAACAGGTACAGTATGACGGTGAGGAAGTTGCGGGACCGGTACATGAACCTGCATTATCGATTTATTGATTATCGACTAGCCGATTTCGTCATCATCGCATTTTCTCTTGCACTTCCCCAATTACCGAGCCCACCCTGCCCTGTGTGCACCTTGCGCGCTACGTCACAGAGGAATGTGGCCCTATTACACCGTAGCCTATTACTGACTCAACCCTTCGCTTCGTTCTCTCAAGAAAAATCTTCCCAATGCTAAGCACGATCAGAATTTGCGAGGTGTTTCTTCGACAACGTCAACTCGCCTCAAACACGTCTCCATTTTGCACTGTGTCAGCTCGTTGAGGAAGGGCACCTGTGATGGAAATCATTATTTTACAATCATTTTCGCCGCCCAAATGAATGTGAGACTCAAGTGTATGGCTGTCTTGAGAGCTATTGGAACGTGTCTCTTATTTGAATTTCAGCAACTATTGGAATTCCAGAATTGTTATTCCAATGAGAGAACCCTACTCAAGTGTTTTGCGGGAGCTCCTTTCTAAGCCAGCTAGGAAGTGCAGGATAGATAATTCATGTCTAAAGATACCTTGACGAGGGCGGATAGCGTCAGTGAGTACAGTACGATGAGAGCGAAGATGACCCAACTGCAAATATTATTTGTTTATCAAATGGTCTTTTCATCCTTAGCAGTTTTTACAGTGTGCGCCAATGATTATCCCAACCTTTTTCAATACGCGCACCTTCCCTAAAAATAATGAATGACTTTTGAGAATTCTAGCGAGTACCGCACGATGAGTGCGAAGATGACCCAACTGGAAATATTATATCATTTTAATGTGTGAAAATAATGTTTATTTATCATTTTTGTGCAGCTGAAACCGCCGACGAATCGTTGTTGAGTCGACCCACATGGCTATTTGGAGGCAGTGAAACATGTATTTTTCTTTTCGGTGTCGCGCTTTTGAAACATTTCAGAATTTCAACTACCCATCCAGTAAGATTTCGTAGTAATCTTATCGCCCACCTAATAATTCAATTAACAAAATAACAAATTACCTGATAATAATCAGGTGCACGCATCGCTTCATCGTCACGCATTTCCTGTAGTCGAAGGGACGAGCGACAGCGAACAGTTTGAGGAGGGAAAGGGCGACATATCTGGAATTAATTTCAGGTCAGACCTGGATTTGATTTTCGGCTCATTCTGGCATTCCCAGCGATGCATTCTATTGACAGCCATCGTATCGCATTCGTTTTTGGTCACGTTGTAATTTTTCATGGTTATTTCGAAGAAGAGATTCAGAAGGAACGAAGAATAACTTTCAGTCCAATTCTGGAATTGATTTTTTTTAGTGTGTTCCCTTGACATTCTATCCTCAGTGATAAAAATACTGCTGTCGTTGGGAACGCTCGCATTCACTTATCATGGACGACGATGTCCTCTAGTTTCTGCCGCCCCCCGCAGATCAACAAGTATTGTAAGGAATCTTTTCGATCTACACGATTTCCTAAGGTAATTGTGTAATCATAATATTTATTGGACTTTTTTTTCATCTCATAGTACCAAAATTGTGCACTGTGCAGGAAAAAAATAAAGAGATCGCCCACTCTAATTTGTGTTCTCTGGCACAAGGCCTATAGTGAATACAAGTTTGTCTGTCACTTTCGAAAAAATCAAGGTGCATTCAAAATCAAGGTGCATCTTGTGTTCTCCGGCACAAGGTATAGATAGGAAAGTTGATGCACTTTATAGAAAAGGAAAGTGTGGAAAAAAGGAATGTTGCGATCTGTTGAGTGATAGTTTCTGTTCTCTGTGTCAAGCACAATACATTCATGGAAATCGAAAATGTTACTCTGCACTATCGGCCTAGTTTGCGCAACAAATCATATTCTTTCTTTACGCATCAAAGTTCGATATACGATCATGATAACTATTCGGTAACTGAGATTTCGCCTTATTTCATCCGTTCCCTCACTGGACCCGATTAGTCACTGCCTTACAATGATGTTTTCCCTTCTTTCCATCGGACAACTCTTGCATAACACCCATTATTTGCGCATCTAAGTCGCCGTGTGCTTCACAGTGGACTACAGTGCAGACATTGAATCGCAATCTGAGAATCTCTGAATTTCACGTGCTCTATCACCGGAGATTTGCTTGCATTGGACATAAAAGGGCAGCAAATACTGAGATTATTTAACGGACAAGAACTACGGACAATTCACCGTCCTCTCGCTGTCAATTTGACTAAAAATAGCGCCCATTGTCCACTATCTAACCATCAAAGTGGAAATAAACTCGAATTTTAAAGAGTTATTCCGAGCGATCAACAATCGAGAACCCACGTAGACGATACTTGTCTAGGAAAAATTAGTGGTGGAAAAAAGGAAGGAATTGTTTGTTGATCCCGTAACGGGCCAAAGATTGAAATATTCGCATGTGTCAACTCAATTTAGAGTATGTGCCCTCGAACTCTCTTCATTTTGCCGGTCAGAATTTAAGTGAGATATATAGTGAAGAAATCGAGACTATAGCGTAACATTTTCCCTTCGTTGTCTCAAGCAGTTGTGAGGGTGTGGTTCAAGCATAATGAAGCGTATTAAAGGCAATCGATAATCAGAATTGGGCTGAAACCACTTCGGTCCGTGTCCTACTGTTTTCTATTTATATCCCTAATAAAATCAATAACCAGCTACCGACTAATTAATTTTCATCACCAATCGCTAATCACTCACGACACAGTCCCGCTCCAGAAGGACCCTACGAAGAAGATCTCCATCAACACGAAGACATCACGGCTGGAAAATTGATCTTTAAACTTTGATCTTTGATCTCTGATGACCCCTATACATTTTCCTTACAACCCTTGTCCAAAACGGAACATCATTTCCTCGAATAAAATTCGAGCACTTGATCTTTCAGTGGTCTATCTCAGCAGTTTCGTTGGTCAACCCGCTCTCGAGTTATTGTTTTCTGTTTTGCCTCTGATTGAAGTGTGACCATCGATTTTTTGGTTTTCTCTAGGTCGCAAGAGCATGCGAAGTGAGGAGGTTCGGTCCGATTCACTTCCAAAACCAATCAAACCGTTGCTCACATGTGTTGACACTGCATGCGTAACGGGGAAGGGGGTCAAGAGCGAAACACCCCTAACATCTAGCAAAAAAACCGGAATATCAATGGGTTGGAAACAAGAAAAGATGAAAAAACAAAGATCAAAGATCAAGCTCACTAGATCTCCTTGGCGAAGAAAATGTACGTGCAGGAGACCAGCACCATCAAACAGGAGAGGATGTCGCCGATCGCCCGATTTAACAAGAGGATGTAGCATCTAAAAGGTAAAATATCAGAAACGATTCCGTAAATCTTCGTTTCCCGATATGGTCAATCTAACGATTTTTCAATCATCTAGAAGAGAAAAGATTGGGCTCTGTATTGTGAAACGAGCACAGTTTTCACGCGCGATTGTGGTATTCCAATATGTTTCATCGTATCATGATGAATCTTACGCCCAATGAAAAAATGATATCAGCTTCAAAGATCAAAGATCAACTCACTTCCGACTAACTCTTTTCCTCTTTATCGCATCGTACACCGTCACAATGAAGCACGTCGATAGGACGATGCCGAGCAGGGCGAAGGGCAGGGACATCCAACTGGAAAGGACAATAATCAGTAAAAGAATAAGGTTTGTGAGACCCTGAATGCGACCCCAGTGAAGATCTGAATGCCCACCCGTTTGTGTGGACCCCACACGACAAGAGATGCAATAGGGAATGTGACAAAAAATTGATCAAAAATTTGAGATGAGGGTGTAATTATTCAACAAGCTTCCTACTACAGTTTGATAAATTGCTTTCTCGTTTCAGGCGCTCAATTATCAGAGCGACGCGGAAGCCTTCGAAATGGATAAGGTAGCCAGTATCTCAGCATCATACTCACCCATAGTACGTCCGGTAGACATGGTCGAGGCGCAGGCCCTGACGACGCTGCAATTCAAATGATGGTATTTTATGTAAATTTTTGAACATCTACTTTCGAGTCAGTTACGTTTCACTAGTGTATCAAACGCAATGCAAAGTTTTTTTGTGTATTGATTTTGTACAATTTTATTAGCAAGTGATTACTCCATCTCTTCACTCAATTTAAGATTGGACGGTTCAATGTTCTTCACATCCTCAATTCTTGCTCAGTTACGTTTCACAGCCTCGTTTTAGGTGGTATTTTTGGTTTAATATAGATTTGATTCAGATTCAATTTTAAAATAAACTTAAAAAATAAAAAAATTGACACTGCCCTTCAATAATTCACCGTCTCCGTTTCCTTCACTTTCCTGTGCATTTCCTTTTTCTCTGATCTACCGATCCTATCTCTCACGGCAGAAACGTTCTCGAAAACACGGCACCCGTCCATTTTCGGGAGTGGCCTGTCTCTTATTTCCCACAACATGTCGCTTCTCTGACTGGCGAAAGATAAAATAAAATGTAGAAACGAGAATATTTGTCTCCGGGACGCTCGGCGGTAGTTGATATCACACGCTGTGTCCGTTTACCATGCGCAATTACGTCACGTCAACCACTCGATTTGTGAGGGTGGATGGTGGACTTTGACATTTAATGCACCACGCCCATCTTCAGTTGATTTTTTACGTGATTTTAGGAGGCTGTGGATGAACTTTAAGAATCATAGGTCGAAGGTTGTCTCGAGTCAAGACTAATGCATATCTTCACTTGACTTTTATTTGATTTTCGGCGGTCCTTAAAAATCATCCGGGAAAATAGCAAAACCTCATCAGCAAATTCCAACAATAGACCAGCGAAATGCAGGCTTCAATCAATTTAAAGGAGGAGTAAAATGAATATTTTGGTGACCAATCTGTCTTTGTCGTTGTGTCAATCCATATTTGAATTCCGAAACTCCCGTGTTTCCACGACATCAATGAACCGAGCTATAGCGAGTTGGCTTAGTGCCAGAATTCCCCTGAGTCCAGGCAAAGGCGGGGGTTTTGAACAGTGGATTTGATGGGAAGAGAGTGCGCCTTGATCTACCCCTGTCTCCCCCTAGCCTCTTCCCATCGATCGCACCCATCCCTCTCTCAATCGAGGGACGGGAGATGGGAATAGGGATTTTGGCAAAGAGCCAGCAGACAACTACTGTAATTGCAAGTTCCGGGATTTCGTTGTGGGAGTCTCTGACATTCATTCCTGTTACTCCTCCTTTAATTAACGGGGAATAGTTCGCTGAATCATGCTTGCATACGTCACTGATGATCTTGCTCCTCACGTTCTGTCATTGATCTTGGTCTCCCAAATTCGAAACACGCCGTCTCCTCATTTCCCGCACTATCTCGTCGGAGACTTGCCCGCCAATCGCTTGCAGCACGTTTTGATCAGCGAACTCACTTGGACAGGGGAGATTAGTGCTGTTCCGCGAGCTCATTCGTGCAATATCCAAAGATAATTTGACAAGTGACTCTCCTCATTTTGCCCACTCTCTTGTCTGTCTGACCCATTACAGTGTGTGCGAAGTGAAGAGACGATTAACTCAATTGAAAACTGAACGTTGGTCGTGAATTGCTCTTATCCAGGCGAAAAAAGTGATCTTAGTCGCTGAGATCGGTGAAAACGTGCAAGATTTATGAGTGAATCATTGTTCGGTCATCATTCAGTGTTTGGATATGTTTCAAGTGCTCAGTAAATGGACAACATTTTCGAGCGCAACTGATTCTGCTCCTTGTGACTTTTCAATCTAGAATCAAAATAGAAACTGATTTCTTGGACCATATTTGCTAGCAAATTACAGTTTAACCTTGATGAAAGGGTGGGAAAGGAATAGCATCGGTAATTTCGTATTACAGGCTTGCGATCGAGTACGAATATACTTATCGTTCAGATTCTGCTTGCATCATAATTTGTACACGACAACCGATGATAAAAGATCATTCATCCATCTTTCCTTTCTTGTCCCCTCTCCGGCATTACTAAGAAGCCAACCCAGTTCACAGAGAGCAGTTGCTGAATTTTGCAGCGACTTGAACTACACAAATGATGGAAAATTGCTGAATCATTCGGTCAAAGAACTATGATTCCATTTTCCAATTTGAAGTGCTCATTGTAGTCATAGTCATCCCAAAATAACAGAAAAACAGAACGGATACTAAAGTATGATAACAGACTGCCACTTTTTCTGAGTTTTTGGTGCGTAAACGTGGATTCTCAATCATCAGCTCCTAACGCGCATGCCGTCATTGTTGGGTGCGCTTGTCAATATTTTCGCTCTCTCGATCACCCCTCCTTTCTCCTTTTGTAAAACGAAGAAAGACGGGGAGAAAAAAGAGTGCTCTCCTCATTTTGCACGCTATCTCGTCACTCTAGTCCTCGAGAGATCACGCGAAATGAAGACACGCAATCTGATAGAACGCGGAAGAAAAGGGGAAGTGAGTTAGGAACTGCGCGAAAACTATCGATTGCGTGATAAACGGAGCGAAAGATGAAAGAACTTAAAGGGAGTAGAACAATGCTGCTCAACGCAAATCGCATTTGTTATCTATTTTCAGACAAGGAAGTTGATGTGTTTCACCTGCAAAAAAGTGTTGTTCTACTCTTCTCATTTTCTTCATTTTCTTCAGATCAACGCTCAATTGAAGAAAAATGAAAGCGCATGATTATTCATTAGTCGAGCTGAGCGAAGGGAGAAAAAGGAAGGGATCGATTGGCTGTGAACTAGCCTAGAAATCGACAGGGACGATCTCTATTCTAGCCGGTCTCTTCATTCAGCCTGCTCTCTCGCTGGTTAGAGAAAGCGAGATAGCACGCTAAATTGAGAGACGCAGGAGTCGGGGCGCAACAAGTTTTGCCCCGGCTATGCACCCACGTCCCTCTAGGCGATTTTCCAAGTGTAAATTCGATTCGTGGTAATGGCAAAATAGGGGTTGAGTCACGAGGTGAACAATAACAACGATATTAATTGAAGTAATTAATATACAAATAAAAGAAAATGATAAAAAAGTACAAAAAATGAAAGTGACCGGTAGCGCACGATTATTCAGTTAGTCGAACGGAGCGAAGGGAGAAATATTAATTTTTTTAAAAAACCTTGAATAGGTCAATGCGCTCCAAAGTGGTAAGGCTGTGGTAAGGTGGTAAGGCTCGTAAGGTTTCGTAAAGTTCAGTGGTAAGGTACCTTGAATAGGTCGATGCGCTCCTCAGTTGTAAGGTTGTAGAAGCAATCGGTGACAAAGTTCTGGCTCGTCATAACCGCATCGGGCCAGTTGCTGTAATTAATCAATAATTAACGTAATTAAATAATAAATCAGATAATGTTTTCGAAATATTGTTGTTAGAGGCGGTGTGGCATCAATATCTGGCTAGATGAGTATTCGACGCAAGATGCTGTGTCACGGGCACCCGATGACACCCGATGGCTTATGATAATTGAGCAAGCACTGATGTCTATCCCCCCTCTAACAAAGACCCCGCGGGCTCGCACAGGAAGAGATCAGAATGTGTGGAACCGTAAGCAAACATAGTATCACTACGAGCGAAGAATGGCTCAGACGATATATGTGAAGGAGAAATGTAAATCAAAATATCGCCTAGTTAAAGCTAAGCACGTTTTTGTCGAATTTTTTTCTTTGATCGAAACAAATGTATATTTATTTGCATGACAAGAGAAGGAACAGTAAACAGTAAGAGGTCGCTGGCGCAGCGCAACGGAGGGGCATACGTAATAGGAAGAGGAGGAGGGGAGATAAGAATCACGCTAGGGGAGGAGAGGGGGGAGGGGAGAAAAGGGAGTGATCGCTCGATAGATAGACCTTCCACTGGGATCGCAGCGTAATTTGCGAGCGGTTCAGTAGAGGTAAATGACTGACAATGTTGAAACTAAGGGTTAGATTAGCGTAAGAAACATGTAGAATGTATATGAGGAGGTAATGGTGATAGACTTCGAACAATGAGGAATTTTAGGAGGAAGAAACGGATTAAGAGGCGGGATTTTGAGTGAAGGAGTGGGAAAATGAGCGCTAGAAGCGTAGGAGAAAGGTGGAAGGCGGTAAGCAACGGTAGATACAGGCTTATTCTTTGCTCTCTTCTGAAGGTGCTGGATGATTACACTTAGCTACGAAAGAAGGAGATGCATGCACATCTGAGAATGGAAGTGGCGGGAGTAGAATCAATGGGTAACGGTGGTATCTCTCTCACAGCCCATCTTCGAAAAGACCTTCTTGCATCTTGAGATGATGGAAAGCATGAACTTTGGAACGCAAAGAAATAGAGAAATAGGAAGGAAAAGGGGATAGATGGAATGCGAAGAGCGGAGAGAGATGGTAATCAACTGAGCATCATCATTTTCAAACTGTTTACTGTGGTTTTCACCAAAACTGAAATAGGAGAACTAAGCACTGTGAATGTAGAGAACGCAGAGAAGGTAGAGGCGGGAATAGAGATGAAAGGTGGTAATCATCGTTATCACTCATCCCTGTTCGAATAATTATTCTTCACAAAATGTCTACAAGTCAATCATAGGAACGAAGCATTGAAGCCAATCATAAGAAGAACGCACAAAAAAGGGAGGAACGAGGGATAGATGGGAAGAGCAGAGGAGAGAGATGAAAGGTGAGGTAATCAATGGTAGTGAAGGTGAACTCGTTTCGACTGTAAGGGGAGAGGAGCCGTGCCGAGAAAATAGAAACATTGCTTGGCTCTCTCCGTTCCGCCTGCTTCATCGCTTTCCCTGACCGGCGAGAGATAAAGTAAAATGAAGAGACCGGCAACTTGGACCGATACTCTCTCAAGGGTGTGTGTGTGTGTGTGTGTGTGTGTGTGTGTGTGTTGCATGGGTAGTCGTTTCTCTGATCAGTTAGGAACAATGACAACTTGGAAGCAGAGTGGTAGCGGCACTGGGGTCATACCGTTGTGGTTTCTACATCTTGCGCAATAGTTCACTAACTTTGAACTTCGAGAGACAATGACAATGAGACATGGGTGGGTAGCTAAGAGGCATTGTTCTCGTAGTCAGCTGCCCTTACTCGATACGTTTACGCCGTTTACTCTTTGGTTGACCTCTAGGGGCGGGTGGGTTTGCCGCGTAGGGCAGAGAGCAAAAGGAAATAATAAGGTGATGGGTGGAATTGATTACTCGTTCGGGGCTAAAGTTGAAAGATCATAAGAATGAATTGTACAAATAAATTTGCTGATAGACGTGGTTGTTGATTACTGGCTAGTCTGTTAGTCAAAAGATCGAAAGATCTTAACAATAAATGGTCAAAAAATATTTGCTCATAGACTTATTAGCTCATCAGTGGACCTGTGCTATGTGCCCGATGTGTGAAGGGTACGTATTGTTTACTTCCTGATTAGTGAACGGTAATCGTTCCTGATGATGTCAGCGTCTTCCTGATGACGGTAAACAAAGATTCTGTAGCAGTGTTCGTTGATCATACGCTGATCATACTACAGAGATTGTGCGCCCACCCACGCCTTCGACATCTTTAGGTGAAGGACAAAGTAAAGCGAAACGAATCAGCTCGTACACAATAGAACTGCGAGATTTTTCGATTTGCTTGCTAGGCTCAACATCATCTATGTATTCAGAAAAGAGTGATCTGCTGGGTTCATGTTGTATGCAGAATATCAACCCATGGGCATAGTGCGGTGCAGAACGGTCAGTTCACACTAGACATGCGAGTAAACCAAATGTAATTCACACATAACGAGTATACTAATGATCCTTAGTGGGGTCGTAATGACTAACATAGTTTTGCACAGTCCCTATTTAGGAAATTGCGCTGTGATTGGGTCGGTTTACACAAGACATTCGAGTAAAGGAGCCAGGTAGGAGTGGAATGGGATTTTCTCGGTGTTGCACAAATAATTGCCGGACTAGCTTGGTGGCCCTTATTGTTAGATGAAACTGTAGAGACCATAGGTGCGGCGCGGAAACGAATGGGTCAGTTCACACTAGATATTTAAGTAAACAAGCCACGGTTGGAGTGAAATGGGGGGATGTTCGCGGGCTGTTCAGCGAAAGTGTTCGAATTCAATGGGAGATCACGCAGGGCGAACGAATTTCTCTGTCTCTCTCATTATCGCGTGCTCTCTAGCACTCTCTGACCGACCATAGATCAACGAAAAAAGGAGATCATGTGACTTAGAGTTGCACGGAATCTCCTTGCAAGAAAGGGTCTAATGATCATGGTTAGTCACCAGGATTCAGTGCAAGCTTAATGGGTTTGGGGAACTTGAAAATATGCGCATTTTTGTATTTTTCAAATTAAATATATCAAGAACTCACATATTTTCTTCCATAGTGATTGCAGAATAATAGAGAGAGACTATCTGGTATCAGTGGTTGAACTTCGCTGGTAATCACGCATGGGCGGCTCTTTGGCACAAAATTCTAGAGTAAACTTGCGCTTCCGAAGCGTTAGATGGAACACCTAGACCGGTTTCAGTAGCTACTCATCCTGAGCAAAGATCGGAAGATCACGCTCTAATTTTGATTAAGTTATTTTGACGGGGAGGTTTTGATAAGACACGAATCGGAATGATCGAAACTATCCTACTTCGTGCATTTGTTCCAGAAAAGAGCGTAAGATCACGCGATGTTTGGCGATTGTTTGGCTTCTGGTCACAAAATGCTAGAGTAAACGTGCGCATCGGAAGCACTAGATGGGAGCGCCCGAACCTGTTTCGAAAAGTCGCTCGCGAACTTCGCACTGGATTAGTTACGATTTGCGCCTTCCGAGTGTTCGAGGGTGCGAGGAAATACAGGGAATGAAGGTGCCAACCGAGCAGGAGCCGTGGTATCACATTTTGACGCAAAGTTGTTTCTTGTTCCGCGCGTAACGAAATTGCTATTAAACTACCGTCGCGTTTAAAATTAAGCTTTTATTATATAATTGGTGCTTAATGAACGCGAAACCATACCAGAAATCGAGTTTTATCATTAAAAACTATGAAAAAGTAGCGAAAACGGGCGAAAAACGCGTGAAACGAAGTGAAAGTGGGCGGAGCTAACGCGTTTGCCGCGCGGAATAGTTTAGTAGGTGTGCAATTACAATCGTATCATTTTAAAAATGTGATACTGAAACCAAGAACCGAGATAACAGGAGAAGAAAAGTGGGTGCGAAATTATAATTATCTAGCTCAAATACCCCATAAATGTCCTGAATCACTGTATTTGGCGGAACAGAGGTATTTGGGCGAAGGACGTCCACAACAAACGCTATCGAGGGAATGGAGAGTGCAGAATAGGCGAAGATCACAAACACCAAATTGATAAGAGAATTTCTTATAATCACTACTGAAAACGAAGGCAATAAATGACCTGATACGATAAGAGGCAAACGGTTCAGATGTTACGAGTATTGAAAATATTTTTTAGTCCTTCATCAGAAAGTAATCGTTCTTCGAGCTCTAACAATAAGTATGCAACGCGTGAAACTCAAGCGCTCACTGATCTTGCGATTCAGTTCCTTCGAAACTTTGCAACTCGAAAGATTGAAGTTGAGATAGCACAGCGGTTCCGCTTGAAATGGTCTCTATATTGATCACGCTCTTTAAGGTTACTGAGGCAAAAGAGAGTGCGCAAAGCATGTCATTTCTTGCTAATTGTAAGTCATCCAAGGTTTTCACGATGGTTCCACTAGAAGGGAAGGACAGGGAACAAGTAAGTCGATAGAGAAATGCAATTGAAACGTTTGTTCAGGGCAGGAATCGATTTTTTACAACCAAAGAGCTGTGCAGTTGGTCACTTTTGCTAAAGATGAAGGTCAAGCTGGTGGTTCGGTGGTGCTTGTCCGTTCAAGTTCCTCGGAAAAGAAATCACTCCACATTTCAAGCTCACGCAATTCTTGGAGCCGGTAGATAGCACCAAGTTGGGTTGACATATTGAGAAAATTTCTCCAAATACTGAATTCGTTTTCGCCCCTTGGAGACCTCCAAGCATTTTTACAATTCCATAACTCTCAACACACAGGCAGCTGTCATTTCGTTACACGTACTCCATCGGTCAGAGAAGCGAGCGATTGCGCCGTCTATTCATTAGACTCATCCGGAATTGAAGGGCTACAGACGTTTTTGTTTTGTTTGTTTGTTTGTACTGTCAGAATGCGAAATCCGGGTGCCTACTGGATTTAATGAAGCGTACCTCCACTACTAAACTATGAAAAAAAATTTCCCTAGATTCGTCCCTTCATAATATTGGAAAAATATAAGGGAAGTTGACAAGTATTGATGAAAATTCGGCTACGTTTCAAGGGTGAAATTTCTTAGGACAGAGCCAGAAACAGTGCTCCCTTTCCGTCTTTTTCAAGAAAAATAAATAAATTTAAAATAATTGTTTGGCTAGAAGAACAAAAGTTTGTGAAAGAATGGTATGACCAAGCACAATGGAGAGACAGAGAACACTGTACAGAACGAGACCCTCGGGGAGAGGGGGTCCAATTTCACTCTCGGCAGACTCATTTTCAGCAGGACAGTTCGCACTCTTACTCCACTACCAGAGCAAATACAAATAGACAGTTCTCATATTTCGAGCAGCTAGTTACTTCTTGGCAAAATGGAAAAAAAAACTACTGCATTTTGAACAGAATTTAGATTGACATTTTTCTAGGAGCTGAGGGGGATGGTAACCAAAAATGACAAAAGAATGGGAAGTGAGAGACGAAAGGGATAAATAGATGCTTATGCAGAAGCGCCACTTTATAGGTCCTAATGAGCTTTTCTATGCTACTATTGACCGAGATAAATGCAAGGATGGCAGAGGTAATCAAGAAATGCAAAGCAGCGAGGGTGGAAATTTACGGTGCTCGAATTACGGGTAGCCATTTCTTCATCTAACAGGTTAGAGAGACGAAAGAGTGTGCACAACGGCCATACGCATGTAGAGGATGTCTATTTACAGTGGGCATTCAACGAAAGGCTGCGAACAAAGCCTGAGAAAAGCAGCGATAAAAAAGAAATGCTGTTGGGTTGGATACGTTTCAGGCAGCAAATATGTTTACATTGTACCAGTGAAATCCAATTTTTTTTAACAATTCCCTTTTATCAAAAAACCGTCTATGAAGAAATGGTATGAACTTTAGCCAGTGAATGAAGTCGAAAATGCGCGCTAAATTGAAGGAAATTGTTTACTGTTGTTTGATCTTGAGATAATTGCGGGGAGCTGCAAACAAAAAAAAGTATTGCAAGCGGCTACAGTACACTTATTATTATGCTCTGTCTTCGAGTTGTATATATCTAATCTATCCGTGAAAAATAATCATTGATCTCTAGGCGTCTACATATGCCAATAAGTAGTCGAGAAGACTGAGAAGAGGGAGGGATCGTATGCAGTGAGCTACGCGCATGAAGCAGATTTCCATGGTCTATTTAAAAACTCTCCAAATCTACGCTCTGACCAGTTCACACGTGGAGGTCTAGCATTTCTACTTAGGTAGTGAGATTCACTGGAAAATGAGAGCTAGTGGAATGGCTTCGATTGAGATGGACGTGATATTATGCCAGAATCGTAGCCTCGCTTGGAGTCGAGAGAGAAAATAGACGATCACAGTGCGAGTAATCGCATCTTCATTCAACACTTGTGCGAAGATGAAATAGTCGCCGTCTCTTCCTTTCTTGCGTCTCTCTTACCGAAGATAGATTGTGCGAAATGAAGATTCTGTTGAGAAGGAGACTGCTTATTTTGGAGAGCATCCGATTATTGTCACTAAGGTTGCACTCTAGGAGATCGTAACAAACACAATGAAAGGGGCGATTAGCACACGTGCACACTACAGATCGGGAGCACCCGCTGTGCTTTGGCTGTGTGTAGATCAGATAGAATCTGATGTGTACGATTCGTAGATTGAGAAAATATATACAAAAGGAGTAAAAAGGCAATGAATTGGCTGTAAATGAAGCCGGATAAATCGAAAACAAGTATTTCATACATTTTCTTCAGTAATTCATTCGCATTTTTGATGAGTTGGCTTCATTTCCACACAATCAGTAGTTTATGAGCATAAACAGTGATTTCTCATAAATAGGAAGTTGTTAGGGACCGTATCTTATCTCAAAGGGGCTTTCGAATTTTATCCTGAACCCCCTGGCGTCGCTCTTCTATGCCGAAAGGAGGGGGGGGGGGGGGTTCAATAGTCAGTATGAGGGTCTCCTATCATTCAACCTTCCGTCTTCCGTTTGCCCGGTATCTCCTGGGACTCCCTCACCCTTTTACCCTTTTATCTCCTCCTTGTCCAACCCCCCCCCCAGTGTCCCCTCTATGCTAATGGGGAAGTGTAACAGATCATCGCCATATATCATCAGGGTGCATCCCTCTCGGCGACTCTCTCGGTTCCTCCTACTCTCTCGCTAGTCAGACAAGACGAGAGACAAGGGGAAATGGAGAGAGTGTTGCTCCCCACTCGGTGCCTGTTGTCTACAGACTCATTTATGACTGAACATGTCAGTGAATCACCCTTCACATTTCACCCCGGTTCGAACAATGTTCTGTGTCCCTAGAATTCCCTGTGTTTCCGAACCACTTCATTCAGACCAGGTTCTGGACAATGAGCTTTCGGAAGTATCTATATTTTTAGTCTTGCCGATTCCTTTATTTCCATTTCTTGCCAAAGGCCCGAATCCCGCGAAAAAACGACCAAGTTCACTTCAAAAATAGTCAAGGAAAAGAGGGCCTCTTCAAAATAGCCTCTCTTCCTCCCCCTTTTCCTCCTCCTATTGTGATTCCATTGTGCGTGTTGGTTAGTCTTCCCGAGTGGCCCGTAGAATGACCATCCTTTGTCTTGCGCTTTTCGCCCCTCTCTCGGCGCTTCCTCTTATTTTTGGGCTAATTTTCCGGCTGGAAGCATAATTTCATTTTTTCTCAACAGCTATGGTTATCTTCTTCCTCACTTTCCACAAACCAAAAGTTTTTGTCGAAAAGAAAGCTCTTAAAAGAACTTGTAGCGGAACACGAAAGAAAAACCACTAGCGCAACTTCCCATTTGCGGAAATGTACACAGATCAAAGACCGTATTGCGCAAGCGCTGGTGAATTCATGAAAGGCTGATTTTTTCTCACCTTTTCTCCTTTCGGAATTTAGAGTATTTTTTTCAATCTTTTCAAACACTGATCTCCGATCTCAAAATCTGCGCCTATTTCAGTAATAAGTGAAACTTAGCAGTTTCTTCCGTGAAAATTCATCTGTGCAATGTTATTTTGCGTAGCTCTTACTTGAATCCTACCCAGATATCATCAGAGATAGAAGCTCATCCATCGTGCTGTTTTGATTCTCTGCCAATACCAAGAGATGAACTGCCATAGAAAAGCGTGTTACCTCAGTGATGATGTTGAATTGAATTCTGCTTGAGCACGAGCTGATGAATTCATGAAAAGCGGTGCATTTCTGGTTTTTTTTTTGCTAATTGAGCTTTTTAGTTCGACTGTCGACTGCGCCATAGGAATCGATGTTCTCGAACTCAACACCGCTTTCAAGAATTGGTGAAACTCAACAATTGATCCCTTGCAAATCACAATATTATCTTGCGTAGCTCTTGGACTCAACTTTACTTGATCTGTTAACAATCCAGATCTCATTCGAGAAAGAAGCTTATCCATCGTGCTGTTTTGATTCTCTGCCAATACCAAGAGATGAACTGCCATAGTAACGCGTGTTATCTCCAGTCGTTGCGTTGAATTGAAGTCTCCTTGTTATGTTTTCATATGAGAGTATCATTCACACTGCAAGGAATTAGCTTATGAGCCTTGAAATCTTTGAGGAAATTTATCTGCTTGTTTACATTATACTTCCAATTAGATTTCCCCTGAAGCCTGTCATCTTCAGTCGCGATTCTAGCGTAATTTGTGAAAGAAGCGAAACCTTTTTTTCTCCACCACAACTCATTTTGTTTCGAGTTGCTTCCCTGGAAAATGGGCTGCCTGATATTGACGGCTGACACTGCATTTACGCTATCCCCTGGCACCTTCAGGAAACTTACATTTCCCCTTCTCGACAACTTCCTCTCATTCGGTTTCTAAGGTTCCACATTATATTGGTCATACAAATGGATTGTCAGCTACTTTCCACATCTTTCAGCATTGACATCTGCCTTAGCCGTTGCACCTTCTTACAGCACTCCACCTTCCTTCCACTTCTCGAAACCTCCCTTAGAAGTCATAGATCAGAGATGGCGAGAGAGCACGTTGATTGAAGAGAGTCAGACATCCATCTCTTCCCTTTCCCGCTCCCTCATTGGAATCTGTCCTTGTATCCTACAGTATTTATGTCACAAGAACGATTTCTAATTTTGCCCCCACTTCCACATAAATTTAGCATTGTTATCGGCTGCCTTATCCGTTGCACCCTCTTACAGCACACCTCCTCCCTTCTCGAACCCAATCTCCCCGCTCTCCCTCATTCCCTCATTTGAATCTGTCAATCACGATCGGTCGTTGTTCGATCACAATGGGATGGGCCAAGAGGTTGTACTCTCCTTTCCTAGCACACTCTCTCGTCGGCCAGAGTGGTGAGGGAGTAAGAGGATGGGAGAGGCCCGTTGCTCTCGACAGGCTTGTTGTGTTCTATCGAGATGGAAGAGGGGGCTGCCTTCTCAATCTAGAGGCAAGAGTTTACCGCACCTTGGGCGGCTCCATCTACCCAATTTCTTGTTGATTTTCATACGTGTGACATTTTTACTTCAAGACACGATTTATTTATCTTTTATCTATTTTTTTTTCGATTTGTTTCGATTTGTTTTGCATCAGGTTCCGCAGAGAAAACATAGTTCGTGCGACATTCGAAATATGACGACCGCGCGAAACATATCTAAAATTCGCTGAACCGTATTGAGAAATGGCTAAGCACGCAATCCGACTCTCTTACAATCCGTTTTTTCTTCTATTATTGATGCTCAGCTACAATTTCGCATAGTAATCGGCCAATAATATCCCCCCTAAGCTGCTTGTAAAGCAAGAAATGCAGCCGACATCATTGCTGGAGGCTTTGATTGCACCGCCGGAAGGATGCGGAAATGCGCCTCGTTTGATTTGCAGATCGCGAAATAACAATTTATCTAAAAAAAATGTTTAAAATAATATTTTTTTAAAATAAATATTTAATTAATCCATTTCTCAATAATAAATTCAGAAGCGCGCAAAAATTACGGTAGTTCATTATTATCGACAGACTTTGACGTCACTGTTTTTTTTCCGAAATGCTTCGCGCTCTGTTTTTGAATTTCCTCTTTTGTTTCCGTTTTTTCTCTAACGAATATCGGCTGATGCAGCCTTCCCTCGATATTGACTTGCCCAGACACTGGTAGATCACTACCCTTCCCATCTGGTCACTCATTTCATCGGTTGACCTCTGGAGTCTTCCTTTCACGCCAGCTTTCGCCCGTTAATTTATTGGCTCCCATCCGCAAATCTATCCTTTGTTCTGGCGCATTCTTTCTTGTCACATGCGGTGCGCAATGATCACTAGCAGATGTCTTTTGCGGGTCGAATCAAGGAGACAAAAGAGGGGCGAGAAACGGGGGTGTGCCTCCCCATTCACCTCGTCTCATTAATACAATTAGCATTGACCTAATAGCGCGCCTGTTTCTTTGAATTGTGCTATGAATTGCCGCCCAGTACGAAGATATAGTATATATCTTCCCTTGCTCATTTACATTTCGCGCCCAGTTTATATCCGACACCATTCCCGGCAACGTTGTTTACTTCGTGAGCCTGAACACCTCTCAGCTTAGCGCAGGGTGACCCTGGCTTATCTACCCCTCGCAATCTCTCGCTTTCTTGTCGTATCGTTGCTGTGATCCTACCAGTTTAGTACTACTGCATAACCACCACTAACTTTCATCCTATTACCGGTAAGTAGTCTAACTCTCCTTGTTTTGTGCGTTCATTAAGGCGAAGAGAAGCAAGAACCACGCGAAATTCAGAGGCTTTTCCGGCGGTAGGTAACTAGACAAACCTCGTTTGGATCACTTTCTACCTAGGCACAGAGACGAAAGAACACGAGTGCTTCCGCTTCCCTATAAGTTGACTTGTTTCGCGCTGCTCTCTCAAATTCCCATGCTCTCTCGCCCCCATCTGATTGCGTTTTATTCCCTCTTTCCAAGTAGGAAACGCCTCTCCTTCCGTTGATCGCATCTAGCCTCTCCTTGTCTTCTTTTCCTACTTCCTCGCTCTTTTACTCCCCTTTTCTTCTTCCTTTTCTTTTTATTCCCACTCTTCCAGCTACTCTTCGAACGCAATGCGGGAATCTAGTTAGCCTCACTGATTTTCCTATTTCTGGTTATGATTTCAGATGCCTGGCCAAAGGCGGGGGGGGGGGGGGTGTGGTAAGCCGAGGCACCCCCCCCCCCCCCCCCCCCAGTGTGAGGGCGGTATTGCCAGCCGCTATGCTGTGTGTGGGGCGCCTTTGAGCAACGCTCAGGGCCTTTATTTACGACGGGTAGATGAGCATTTCCAGAGCGAGGATCGGGCCAGATTTAGCTCGTATACTGCCTATGCATTTCCATCCGTATTACCCGAGTTATTGGTAGCTTCCGATGTGTATATATAAGATTCAGCAGCCAATGATGATGTAATGCGAATTGTAGAAAGTAGACGAATTATTTGCAAGTTGCACGAATAATTTCTGATTTCACTGCCTTCAAATTTGATGCGACTCACTTGTGCGCTACTTGAAACTTAAAATGCACACTTTAAAATTGTCGTTGCCCACTCGCCATTTTTTCTTGTTTCTCGCTTAGTTTTCAACCGCAATCGAATACTCCACCATTTCATCGTATTCTGCTGTGTGTTTTTTTGTATTATTATTTTTGTAACTGTCCAACTAAAAATATGCAGCATCATCGATGGACGGCGCACCGCCCCCATCAATTCAGAATAAGCGACGGCCCATGGTGATCGCCGTCCCGCCGCCGCCGAGGAGCAGCCAGAATGGGTATTGTAGTTAATTAATTAGGCTAATTAGATAATTAGCCACCGTGCTTTCATCTGAAACAGAGCGAGGATTTGTGTTACACCTATCCAGAATAGGTGGGGTTTTTTTTAGTTCATGAGATGGTTAGATAGTTAGCCACATTTCACCATTTTCTTTGGAAAGAAGAGCGCGATTATCAGTGTTTCACATACTCAATATGTCTGCAAAGCTTCAGGTTTTGCTAATAAGCGGTTCTCTCGTTTTCGAAAATAATATTTTACCCAATTAGTTAACTTAATTAATTTCCTTGCAGTCACCCTCGTCACAACTCGGCGCACTCGTCGACGACGTCGTTGAGCAGCGAGCATCGTGGGTTAATTTAAAAATTATTTAATTTATCAATTTAATTTGGTCTGATTCATGGTTTGATACCCCCAGTAGCTATGCGAATCTATTGTTCATTATTATTTGTTTTTTGACGTCGCGATGATCCAACTATTGTTCCTGCAATAGTTCTAGCGCTTCTGTAAGCAGTGCGAATCGTGAATGTTACTTTGTTTAAAATTGCTTCCAACCCCCCCCCCCCCCCCTCCTTCTCGTTGGATTTTAATTTATTATTTGTTTCACGTTGGACGAAAAGGTATTGTCTTAAAAACGTATCTCACGCACTTGTGAAGGACATGAAACTTGGAACTTCGTGGACGAAAAATTGTGAAAATTATTGATTAAATCTGCCAACGCCATCCATTTTCTCCTGCAGATATTGCATTGACAATTAAATTGTATTTTACACTCACAACCCTATAATAATTGCCCCAGAACTACATTGATCATATGTTCAACCTGAACCGTGAATATCCTTTGTTGAGAAATCCCGGACTTAACGCTGATTGTCCAGTTTTCTGCTATTCCATCTGTTTCTGTGCATAAGCATAGCGCATGTGCTTAGAATTAATGCCTTGAGTCAGGGTAGCAGAAACAATCACGAGATAGAGTAAAATAGCACTTATCGCAAATTCTTTTTGAGCAGGATCGCCTATGTTTCAGGCTGGATTGACATATAGCCGCGATTAGATCATTCTAATCTTGTCGTAGGCTGTTGTTGTCCTTACATTAAAACATTAAAGAATTAGTTTCTTGACTTGGGCTATGGCATGAACAAAGCGAGCGACAGGGAGCGAGTTTAGCGAATGTCACAAGTAGGATCACTTGTGTTTCAAGTGGGATAGAAATGACGGCGTGATTGGATCATACCGATCTTTCCGAGTCTCCTTTTCTAAAAAAAAACTACATTGTTAGTGCCACACAGTTGTGTGACTACAACAATCGTGATTCGCAAAGCAGAGCGGAAGGGAGCGAGTTTCGCGAGTAGGAGCACTTGTGTTTCAACGTTGTTACACATGCTACGGCGACGCTTTCATTTCGATAGGGGCGGTGCAGACTTACCAATTATAAATATAATTGCAATTATTTATTTATTGAAATTTATTAATTATCTTTTATATTTTTAAATTCCAGACCGCGTGCCGGGCATCATCCGCTACCCGTCCGACAGTAACAACGGGGTCGACTACGCCTCGTCGCGCAACTCGACGTCGCTGATGAACGGGTGCGGGAGCATGCAAGGTGAGGGATGGTGAAGGGAGAGTGGGTGATAGGAGCGCCGGGTTTCCTGGCTGAAAAATAAGGGATGGGGGTTTTAAGTGCACTATCTTTATTGTTTTCTCTCAGGTAGCGAGGCACCATTGGTAGAATACTGCACGAATCTTTTTAGAGGAATTGATGAAACACAAATGTTTAGCCAAATTTCTCGTCTTCCTACATATCTTTGCAGAATAAGTAAACTGCTGCCGTATTGGTGTACAATATTAGCAAATTCTTTACCGTGGTTCTATCTACTATATCGTCTACCTTATCACCTACCGTATTCCTACCGTATCCCTTTCAGGTCCCGCGATCGATCGACTGCGGGAGGAGAACGCGCGGCTGCGCCTGCGCGCCGAGGAGATCACCACCGACTCGAACCGGAGAGTTGAGGTACCGTAATGATTCTATGGTTACTGTAATCGCTGTGGGTAATCTAGGGTTAGTGTGGTCATGCTATTAGCCAATATGGCCGTATACTAGATAGTTGGGGACACTTGCGACAGGAACCGGAGAGTTGAGGTAAGATGATCGGTACAGTAGTCTAGGGTTACTGTAGTTGCCGTGGGTACTGTAATCTAGGAGACCTGATGCACCCTAGGAGCAGTAGCAGAAGAGGGTCGATCATGACGGGAACGGTTTTGGTAGTTATCGATATTTGGCCAAAATCATTGGGTGAGCACTTGTTGTGAAATTTGGAAGATTTGTGTTTCATGTTGAATATGTAAACCATTGATCGCTCCAGAATTGGTCAACGTCCGACGTTTCTGTTTAATTAAATGTGCATGCTCTTTTAACAATATTGTTGTGCAAAGTTGCCATTTTACTCCAGGAATAGCGACTATAATAATAATAGCGAATATAAAGAATAGCGACTGCTCAATAGTTTTGCTAATTCATCAACAAGCCGTCCCCCCCCCCACGCTCTCGCTTTTCCTAGCCAATCCCAGTGCCGCATTCATTTGCATGTGCGCAAGCGCTCCCAAGGGGTTACTCATCACCCTATAGTCTCGGGATGGGCGGCAGGGGGAGTGGATAGGGGTGAAGGGGATGACAGGGGAAGATCTCCTCAATATGCATGCACTCTAAGTAGTCAGAGACATTGGAGAATGCTCGGAATTATGAGGGCACAAGCTTGGCTCGGTTTATCACTTGTTTGTTGTTGAGATATCGAGCACATAGCCTAGTCGTCACGGAGACTTAGTTGACTGCATCTACTGCCGTAACTGCCTACCTTAACTAGAGGAAGAAAGCTCTAAACTACCGTATCCTGGCGAACAGTGCTTAAAGCTACCGTATCCTACCACCCGGTTCCCGATCACCGCATGGCCTCAGTGTGCAACTGGCTGCTACCCGGGTGGAGCGACGGGGTGGTGGAGGGCGAGCGCGAGGTGAGAGGGGGAGGGGGGCAGATTGACCTACCTCTGATACCTTGGCAAAAGGTCCATTAGCTTCTTGGCGATGGAAATTGAGTTTGGCTGATAAAATGTACAATCGGGGTCATGGTTGTTGTGTGCTTCTGCCGGATCATGTAATGCTCCGGCTCTTGTTGTGCTGATTCTAGGTAGGTTCTGGTTCTCTGCTTAAAATAGTATATTAGGGAACACGGCGCGTGTGTGTGTTACGGCCATGATGTGAAAGAGCGCATGGTTACTGCAGAGCTGTTGAACGTGTTGTTCTCAATTTCAAGAATCATAATCCATTTTCATTTTCGCCCTGTAACTTGCGTGTTTCAGCCTGGTTATGTGATCCTGCGAAACTCCGAATTCTGATGTGACGCGGTCAATGGGGCTATACTTTAAGAATAATATATTGATTTTTTTTTATTACTAATCTAATTTTAAATATTATTCAACCATTTTAGATGCACGTTGCCGAGATTCGCATGCTGAAGGAGGAGACGAAACGATTGAGGGGAGCGATTGGAGAGATGGAGGGAGAGAGGAATAAGGTGCGGTAATGGGAGGGGTTACAGTAGCCTGGATGGTGTGAGTATGGTAGCACGGATGGTGATTAACATATTTATGGACAACTGTTGAAAATTAAATGGAGCAAAGGTATTTTTTTCATCAAACGCTATTATTCGCGCTACGTGAATGTGTGTTTCACAGAGTGCACTAGTCCTAGTGGTTGCTGCTGTGTTCAATTTCAAAGTGAATCACATGAAAACACGAATCATAACTTTCCTCCTGTTGCCCAGACAACATTGTGAGACGGCAGACAAGTGTTTCATCGATTGCATGTATTCCCGCCCTGACTGTTCTATTTGGATTCTTCGGGAAACTTTCTCAAAACATACACTTTACCTTGATAATTATCATTGTTATTTGTCCGTATCACAATACAAATTCATCTCATGGAAAACGTGATTCACTGATAGCTAAAGGCTTTGTGCGGGCTGTTTCACTTGCTAACACGGTGATTGATGTTGCAAAAAACAGTCTAAAATACAGTAATCACTTCATTTCGAATCATTTACGGCCGAGTGATGTCCCGCTTCACCAATTCCTTTAGGCGCTGACGGTGGTACTTCATTCATTAACTGATCACCTCCGGGACTAATAAAACAACATTATAATAATATTTTTCATTACAGGCCCGTCAGCTGGCGCACGAGTGGCACAAGTTCGCGCGATACTCCTCCGACCTCGTCAAGCAGGTACGGTGTTATCGTATTCAACCTATCATGACGTCAGTATCTTTAACTTACAGTACCTCAAGTCTACCGTACTCCTACCGTAACCCCATTAAATCCCTGCAGGAGGTCCGCTCGTACGATGCCAAGCTGAAGGAGGCGCACGGCCGATTGAGGAGACTGAGGGAGGAGAACGTGGAATTGCGACAGATCTGCCTGTATCTGGATGAGCAGAGACATGCGGTGGGTGAGGGGATTACGGTAGATGGGGTGGGTGGGATACGGTAGTTATCGATTTCCAAGCGCGGAATGTGTTTCTTGTTAGGAGTTTGACGGTGCTGTTGTTGGAACACTAACTAAGAAGAAGTTCATGCGCAAGTGATGGGACGGTGAAGCATACAACCAACTTGTTAAAAATGGAACTTGTTTTTACTGAGTGTTTTGTTTTCGAATTTTTATCTCCGTCACATTGTCCGCAATGTAATCGGGAGGCTGAAACTCAAACTCGGATAGTTAACTGTTTCATTAATGAATTTAGTCAAATGCATATTTTTCAATGGATAGAAGATGTAAGGAAATGGAATGATACTAATAGAGTAAGTAAGGAATGGCGAAGGGATGATGTGGCATTGAAATCTGGGCTGAGCTAGAGATGCAAGCGCTACGTTTACTGCAAAAGAGTATGAGTATGTTATTATTTTTCAATTACGACCTTTTGCAACACTGACCGAGAATGCGATCTCTGAGATATCATGCGTGGCTGAAACATGGAATTTACTGGTTTTCGAAATCCTAAAATCTTAATTAAATTTTCAGACGACGGCCTCTCGTCGACTGTCCGCGCGCTCGGAGGAGAGCGACGATCAAGGTGAGAGAGACCAAAGATTAGAGATTAGAGATCAAAGTTTTAAACTAAGGAACTAGTACGGATATTTAGCCGTGAATTAAGGTTAGATTGAGTAAATAGTGTTGGAAAGGAAGCTGGTGCACTTGTGTTTCACTGGGGAATCATATGGTGAGCATTTTGAAGGGTGTCGGTTATCAGAGGATTCGTTGGGTAAAAAAATAATACCTGAGCAAGTTGTGAGCAGACTCACATGCCAGCGTGATATTTTTTTTATATGTCCTATTGGGGTGTCCCACATATTTGTGACATTTTTATTTATTTTTATTTTTTTGTTTATTCCTTCAACAACAACAAATGATCAGTAATCAATGTATGCTCCCTTAGTAGTCACGACCTGCCTCCATCGATCGGGCAGGGTCTCGATCCCTCTCTTCCAAAAGGCCTGGGGCTTAGAGTTGATCCATGCCTCGAACTCCTTCACAAGTGCGTCTCGGTTCTTGAACTTCTTTCCTCGACAGAAGTTAGAGAGGGAGCGGAAACAGTGGTAGTCGCAAGGGGACAGATCAGGGGAGTAAGGTGGGTGAGGGAGCCATTCCATCTCCAGCTCGTCCATTTTCTTCTGGGTGATTTTCGCATGATGAGGGCGCGCGTTGTCCATGAGCATGAGGATTTTGCCCTCGCTCAGGAGTTTGGGAGGGACCCTGACCGCCACCTCTTCCAGTTGGGTAGTGAAGAGGTCAGCCTTGATGGTGATGCCGGGAGGGAGGATCTCCCAGTAGATGGGACCGAGGACGGAGAAGAAGAAACAGAGGAGTTCCTTCTTTCCGTGAAGTTCCGCCTTTGGAGCCTGCTGGGGTTTCTCGTCCACCCACTGAAGTTTCCTCTCAGGATTATCGTAGGTGATCCACTTCTCATCCATGGCGACGATGTGGCTGACCCAATTGAAATTGGATCTACGGTGGAGTAATCCCTGACAAACGTCAACCCGCTTTTTCAGCTGAGCTGTCGTGAGGTCATGCGGAATCACTTGGGGGAGCTTAGGTGTCTTCCCAGCATCATGCAGGATTCGAGCAACTGTGGTCTTAGGAATATGGATGGTCTTCTCAATATCGCGCACACTAGATTTGGGATTGGCCTTCAGTTCCCTGAGAACACGACCCCGAACACGAGAAGAAGGGCGTCCAGGATGGGGTTGGTGTTCCAGATTGTAATCCCCTCGCTTGAATCGGGTGAACCAATTGAAGCAGGTGTGAAGGGAGGGGGCATTTTCGCCATGAGTCTGGACCAGCTTACGGTGGGATTCCGTCGCCGTTCGACCCAGGAGAAAATAATGAAGCAAAACGGAGCGGTAGTCTCGAGCAGTGTTCATGACTATAACTGATGAAACTAGTCAAAGACTGATGCAATCGAGAAGCGGCTAAGTGTAAACAATTGCACAACATGATGACGTAATATTGTATTGCATCAGAATGATTGTCGATCATGCAGTAATTATTGGCAAGCAAATTCCAAAAATATGTGGGACACCCTGATATTTTGAATCGAAGTCGAGGAGCACTCCGGTTTCACCGAGATATCAAGAGTGCGGTAGGTAAGGGCATAATCAATTGTATCGCACTACCGTGATGAAAAAACTATTTAAATATGCGCGCTTCCGATTCGTCGGCTTTCTGCAGCCGGAAGTTATATCCGATCCGGAGCCGGAAAATATTACTCATCCAGAGCCGTCATCCTCCCCTACTTGCAGGCTGCGGTTCGTCCGACCACTCGATAGAGGGCGGAGGAGAGGGGTACTGCCTGCAGAAGGAGAACTCACTGAGGAGAATATGTATGGGAGGAGAGGAGGAGGAGAGGACGGGAGGAGGAGGAGGGGAGGAGAAGGGAGAAGGTGAGTGACATTTGGGTTTCACGATTGGGTGATATGGTACGGGAAAGATAGAGAATCTAATGTTTTCGAGAGTTTCAGTACAAAAACTATCATTATTAAAATACGAAAATGCGAATAGAGTACAAGGAGCTTCTGGGTTTTCGCGATTGGGTGATATAGCTCTGGGGCAGATGGACAAGTCAATGTTGCCTTGCTCAACAGTGAAATTATCAATATTCCTCTATGCTAATATTCATGAATGTCGTAGAAAGAAAAAAATGGAGAGGCTTAGGAGCATCTGTATTTCACGATTGTGTGATACATCGGGGGATAGATATGTAAGTCAATACGCCCTTATCCCATTGTTTAATGATCTTTAATAATGAATGTCCCAATTGTTTGCCCTTTGACATCGTTCGAAGCTTTGAAATTTGAGAACTGTAAATTCCGGAACACGTTCGGTTTCAGATTACAATTGCCTTTTGTGTTTCTCCCACAGCTGACATAATGAGGAAACTCCCGAGATCTAGTTCCATTTTTCTGTGCTGCTGATAAAAATAAATCTCTTGCGCATTCTCGGTTTCACGCTGACGTGATGAGACCTTGGTTTCATTCGAGATTAATGAATTGACGATCAACGATGAAAAATGCATTTACATGAATAGGCATACCTGAGTACTTTTGTACTTAAGTACGCGGCCACCAGTTGAAAAAAAATCAAATTTTAGAAAAATGTCGGCTACCCGTAAGAAAATTTTCAATTTTCTGATGATTTAGTGCAAAATATGATGGTTTTTGAGATGCATAGGTCGGCTACCCGTAGAAAAAACTGCGGCTACCCGTTCTTAAAGGTAGCAAAAATTTGTTACTTGCGGCTACCCGTTCTTAAAGGTAGCAAAAATTTCAAGTACGTACTTGGCACAGGTATGTGAATAGGGAGGGATCAATTACTTAGGTGAAAATTTTCCGAGTCGTTTCGCCCCCGGCGGGCACGGTTTAGCGGGTACGGTAAGTTTAAATTAACGTACTAGTTGAACCCCTGTGAATAGGCTTATTTTAATAATAAACACTTTGAGGCCTCGCGAACGACCGTCTGCTCTCGTACATTCACTCGCTGGAGAGTCGCATACAGCATCTGGAGCTGACCACGACAGGAGGAGGAGGAGGAGGAGTGGGAGGGGAGAGGAGAGAGGTGAGGGAAAGTACCGTAGTTGAGGGTGAACCTACCGTACCCTGGGTGGTCCTACCGTAGTACTCAATTGGGAACATGTGATCTATCGTAGTCTACGGTAGTCTCGAACGCAATGCAATGAAAATACGATCATAAAAAATAGAACAGAAAATATGCAAGATGCAGTAGCGTTCACGTTTCATGAACGGGTAAAGTAAGATGAGGTTTGGGTGGTGCCAGTATTACCGCGATTCTCCATCTAAAAATTAAATTGTTGCTATTATGACCTGGAGAATCTGAAAGATAAACTTAGCTCGAAGAAGCTACATTTTCGTTTCAAGGGCGTTGCAAATCAATTGCAGGACACGTGGCGATCCTCAATCTCTCCTGAAACGGACGATCTCACAGTGATGGAGAGGGAGTGGGATGGACGGGAGACGAGAGAGAGAAGAGAAGGAGGGGAGAATATGGGAGGATCAACCAGTGAGTTGGGGTTTCATCTAGGGGTTAGATTAACGATAGAAAATAGAGTTTTTAAAAAAAACGATGTGGTGTTGGATATCTAAAAATACGGAAATTATGTATCGGAAGAGGAGGGGGGAATTTGGGAGGATCGACTAGTGATTTGGGGTTTCATCATGGAGTTGTGTTAGATGTGGCGGGCGGGAATTAGTGATTCGTTAGCATTTGTCGTGAACAATAAAAGTTTCTCTAGAGTGTGGTGGATGAGGGGAGAAAATGGTAGGCCGGATAGCGCAGTGGTTGTGTGCCAGAATGCGAATCCGATGGTCACAAGTTCGACCCCCCCCCCCCCCGTGCTTACAGATCCACCCAGACCAAGGGGTTAAGAAATAGGTCAGAAATCCCCCACCACGTGCGCACAACACGGGCGGATAGTCCTATGTGGGAAGTCGCTGAGTTACTCAGGACAGACTAACCCCGCTACTTGGACGCGGGGGCGGCACAGCCAGCCTTGTCTGGAGAGCGTCGTAATCAAGCTTTTTTTTACATCAGTGAGCTTTCTGTTTTGAATACGGATCATAGTAGACATTAGAGGTGGATGGTAATGTCTGTTCCTCACTGCGCGCACAACACTATATTCTAAACAAGAACGTGGATGAGGGGATCATGCTGGAGGATCGACTAGCGATGTGGGGGTTTCATGGTGTGGTTAGGTTCGGTATGGGGGATAAAAAAATAATGCGCGAGTGATTTTTTGAATGAAAAAAAAATCAAAAATTTCAATGGTATGAGCCATTTTGGGTCAAAAATCGAAAATTCCAATGGTATGATGAGCCGTTTTCGGGTTAACAATTCCCATGGTATGAACTATTTTCGGAAAAAAATTCCCATGGTTTGAGTTCCATACCATCAAAAATCCCTACCCATTTTTCTGTGATGGAAGAAGAAACTGATGAGTTCGGGTTTCACTAATTGATGATGTACGATGAGAAACAATGTTGACAGTGCTGGCTTCTCCTGTCGTTCCCAAACAAATCAATTAACCGTTTTCGGTATCTGAATCCTAGTCTTCGATTTCGACAGGTATCGTACTCCTACCGTACCCATTAATCAATCGATAATCAATCACTCCCTCTCAGGCACGATGACGTCCTCGGGCACGACATTCTGCTCCTCTTCCATGGACGGAGACGACCATAATCTGATGATGATGATGACGTCGCCGTCGAGTGGAGGATCCTCCGTCTTTGTGGATGGAAGCGAGGGCGGATACGGGCATTTGGAGGTACGGTAGGATTACTGTAGATGTGGGATTACGGTAGGTAAATGACGATATGATTACGGTAGCTTGAAGGGATTACTGTAGGCGGTGTGAGGTAATATATGAAATTTTATGACGAACACGGCAGAATTGCATTGCCAACACCGTGATCGTCAAAATATGAGTTAGCATCGCAGCCGAGAACAGCCGGGTGATTTCGGAAAGAGGCATTGCATTGCGACGGATTTTTTTGACCACTCACATTATGTCCATTAATTTGTGAACAAACCCATCTACTTGTGCGATCGCCGAAACAGGAAACCAACAAGTGATATGCAACTTGTTTCTACCAGAAGCCGCAATGCAACTGGCTTCCAGCTGAAAGATTTGTAGCTGCGAGCCTAACGCGCTTCTTATGATATGTATATTGAAATAATTAATTAACTAATTAATCATATTAATTAAGGTGCGTACGCTTCCTCCGATCGAGGAGGAGCTCAAGGACGACCTCAGTGCGTCGACCGAGAGAGGAGAAGATGGAGGAGAGAAGAGGATCAGTCAGGAGGTATGGTAGATTGGTGGGGGGGGGGGTGGGGTGGGCACGGTAGGCAAAAATCGATAATTCGCATTTTAATATTCGATAATTCCTCGCAGGTGGCCCTATCCGCGCTGCTGCCGCCCTGCATGGAGCCCATCAGCTCGAGCTCGGTGAGGGGGGGGAGCTAGTACGGAATTAGAAAAGTACCAAAAATTGAATAAAAAGTCGCAAAAGTTGCGAATTTTCGACAAAGACAATTTGTGCTTCAACAATACGCCAAAAGCGAGCGGTGATAGATTTGCTCAATATCACTCCCTTGTTGTTGAAAAAAGCGTATTTTTTATTGCACCAATTCCGTAGACGGTGTACATGTAGTAATTCTCAACGTCCTCTCTGCAGATCGGGCTGAGCCGCTACCGTACCAGCGACTGCGGCAGCAGCAGCAGCAGCACGAGCAGCAGCAGTCGGCTGCCGGAGATGAGACTGGTGCGAGGGGGAGAGGAGCCGGGGTGAGTGTGTTTACTGATATCAATTGGGGGGGGGGTACTCGGTAGTTCTTGTCTTAATGAAGATGAACTGTAGATAGTAACTACTGATATCCAAACCAGGAAATGAGGTGTCAGGCGAAGAAAAAATCCTTTCTTTCGTTGGATGCTGGATTTGTGTTTCAGTTGTGATATCGATTCCTTTGATAAGTCTCAGATGCCCATTCGAACAGAAATACAAATCGAAGGTGGTCACTTGGACGCATTTGTGCTTCAGGGGTGCTAGATGTTTGTTGATATAACGGCTCATTCGATTATTCCTAAATTGCCTTTACAACAAAAAAAACTTGCGTAGATTCATGCAAATAAATGAGTGCAATTGATTGATCGGTGATTCGTTGGGTACTGCGAGTGAGTGCCATAACAAAATCAATTACAGGAACACATTACACGGAGTCCTGCAACAAATGGCTATTGATTAATGAATGAGATTATATTCCAGTCTGCGTATGAGCTGCCGCGAGCCGCGCTCCGTCTCTGAGGCGGTAGACGCGCTGCGGATGCGCGAGCAACGCGCCGCCGCCGCCGCCGCCTCCGCGCAGCAACTGCAGCACACGGAGAACCTGTACGCGAGGGTGAGTCGGGGGGGAGGGGAAGAGATAGAGGAGGGAGGAGTACGGTAGGATCCGGTAGTGTAGAAAATTGAGCGTTTGCTTCTAGGCGCGAGGGTGAGTAGAGGAAGGAGTACGGTAGAATGCGGTAACGTAAAATTGAGCAGTCGCGCGCTCCTAGTCGCTAGGAGGAAAGATAGGAAGATGGGACACGATGGGTTTCAACTCCATGTGTGTTACTAGGTGCATTCATGGTGCACTTGCAGTAGTAGTTTTAAAGAGTGAGGATTGGGATAATTTTGGGGGTGGTTGTGCTTCTAGGAAATTAATAATCATTTCAACATTTGCGAGTTGAGAACGTAATTTCATGTTGCGCCTTTGTTATTAATTTGTTATTAGTTGGTCTGTTGGTAAGACTCGCCTAATGGATCGATTGCTCTCTCTCTCTCCTTGAAATCACAAAATCTGAAAATTAATCAGTTCACGCATTCAAGTTACACTACCGATATTGGTATTTCACACATTGTAATGATGTGCGAGCAGTGTTTGGCTTCTAAAATTGAAATGTTCTCGAAATCGAATGAGGTGCGTGGTTTGACCTGGTGATTTCAAGGTGTACTTGCAGTATTAGTAGCGCTGTTGGTACGGCTAGTTAGTGGCTCTCAAGATAACAGTATTATTAATATTATTATTATTTAATTAAATAGTATTACTTCCAGTGGTCCCCGAGCGAGCCCAAGTATCATCTGTCCGCCCTCTGAGCGGATTCGATGACGTTATCGACGAAGAAAAACTATAACGACGCCATTCGACGATCGATTTAATATAATGAATTGTACATTGCATTTATGTTTTAAATCACAATCAATCTAATGATTAGCTGTAGACTTCATTTATTTTTTTAAGCAACGATCAATCTAATGATTAGCTGTAAACTCCATTCCTGTTTTGCATGATGACCATTTTCTGTTTTAAATTACTATCGACCTAATGGCTAGCTGTGAACTTCATTTCTGTTTTAAGCAACGACCAATTTCATTTGTAAATGATCTATCTAATGACTAGTTGTAACGATCAATTTTGTCTTTTCACGATGATTAGCATGTTATTTTTTGTTAAGATTACGACTTGTATTATCTCGATGATTACCAATCTCTTGCCTTGATAGCCATGCACACGTTTTATTGAAACTCACGAAATGTAATAATATCCCACATGATTAATATAATATTTCAAGTATATTTAATGGAATAAAGTTGTGTAATAAAGTTGTGTAGCCGCAACTAAAATATCCATGAAAAGATTTTGGACTGTCAGTTCCACCTGTGATTGAACCCTCTTGACCTAGGCACTGACTGGAGTGGTAGAATCGGTGTAATACTATCTAAATCCATTTTCTCGAACCTAATGTTGGATTTAATATTGTGTGAATGCGGGATTTAATACTGGGTCGCTCTGTCAAAGCTCGTGCAATGTATAGTGATCATCTTCAGGGAGATGTGTGAATGGAGAATAATTTGCGCTGGACTGTGTAGTGGAATCATGTATCATAATTATGTTTATTTAACGCTATGATATTATTACAATCCACATCGACGATAATAATTAATAAAAATGCGTGATAATCACAGCATTCATAGATATTTCAATGTCCGCAGTATTCGCCTCGAACGTCTTCTTTTGCTGTTTGGTGAATTCGAATCCGTCTCGAAGCTCGCGTCTGATCATTGTCTTTATACAGCGAGTGTAGTCCTGTAATAAAAAGATAATTATTGCATTTACAATTAGATGAATGTACTTTTTAAAAAATTTGAAAATTTCCATCTACCGTAATCTTCACGTTGAATTCCATCCGGGGCTCCCATGTCCTCTCATTGGTCGACCAGAGAACGTGAAAAAGCATTAGACCATCGGTAGTGAATCCCACCCCAACGAGCTTCTTGAACGTGTACTCTTGATCATCTAAAAATATATTATTGGTATTTTTATATTTATTTACAGTTTTATTATATTTTTTGAAAAGTTACTTGAACGAGTCCTATCTAAAATGTAGTATTACCGCTATCAGGAGCTTCTCTGCTCTTCATTTTGACCCACTCTAGTTATTTCGAAATTCGAGACACATTGCACAAATCGGTTTATGCAGGTGTACAAGACGTCCTACTGCCAGACGCAAGATCGATTTGACGTCTTCGCCGGTCGACTTCAGGTGGGCATAGATTGCAAGAAATGACTCTCCTCATTTCGCGTGCTCTCTCGCCTCTCTGAGCGGTGAGAGAGTTCGTGAAATGAGGAGACCATTGTTGCCAATCCTTTCCTACTGCAGATCATATTCGATGACGATACACGAGGATATTTGACTCTAGCCTTCGCATTATCAATCATCTAACCGAGCAGTCGAATACACGACACTGAGCACATATCGTGCGTTTGAAATGCTCAGCAAATGAGATGTGCAGCGAGCTATCGCTTGTCTGGGAGAGAGGCAGGGGGAAGGAAAGGGGGAGGAGGACACTTGATCTACCGCCTCCTCCCGGTCTCTTCCTTTCTCCGCCCCTCGAACGTTCGTCAAGTTCAGCTACGAGTGGAATGGAAAATATTCTCACGATAAGAGAGTATGTGAAACGAACATAACAATACCATATTGTTTGTGGACGTATCCTGCAGTTTCCTCCTGCACGCCCATTGCCTGATGTCAGGATAAAACTGTAGACGATTCTGCATCAGTAGTGACAGATTTTAGTCATTGTTTTAGACATTGGCAAGAGGTTCAAATTCTAGTTTGGCTAATTTCGAGCTAATTTTCTCCAATGCACTAAATTGTCTGCAAATGATAAACCATGCGACGATATCATGTGCGAGATGAAGCGAGGATCGGCATTGAAATGTTTCTATTTTTTAAAGGAGGACACGCGAGGAAAATTGCTCAATTTTAAATTTGTTCAAGAAAAGGCTCCTGTGAAACTCAATCCATTCATCATTCATTGTTATTATTTGCCAGCACCTTCGCGATTGAGTCACAGACAGATGATTTCGTCCTTTCAAAAGTGCTAGAAAATACGGGATTATTGTGGTTGCGGATCAAGAATGTGCCCCTCCCATACTCCTAGTTTTACATGATCTCTCGTTCTCTCTGGCCGGTAGGCATGGCGAAATGGGTAGAGCGGGGAAATTATGAGAATAGTCCTGATGCGAATCCAAAGTGCAGGCACTGAAAATTCGTGATGTTAGGAGCTGTTTGGGCGCGTGTCATTTGATTGTTGACTGGGTCATCTCGTGGGATATTTATTATTGGGCTCAGCACCCATTATTATTTTTCACAGTGTTCGGGAATAATGTACTCGGGCATAGCGTCAGTAAATATAGTAGTTGCGCTTCCCGATGGACGAAACCTTTTACTTAACCTTTTCACGTTTACAACGCGAATATTTTATCCGTCGATTTGTCGTTCAGCGAGTGATCAGTTACCGATACCAGAGATGTATCGGTAACTGATCACTCGCTGAACCTCGCCAATGTCGTTCTCAATGAGCTATTCGCTTTCTCGCATGGAACACAACGTTTCTAATGCTAACTTTTATAGCCGAGCACACTTTCGCGCTAACTCTATATATATTTGGATTGCTCGAAACAATAGTGATCGTCAGTTTAACCGACTAGGGAGCACTGAAAAATGAGTGAATCCGGGAAATTGTTCTCTGACTCGTGGTGGATTGGCGTTAGTTTGCTCCCTCATCCATCCAGAGTCAATGATCTCTCCATCCTTCCATCCGTTCGTTCTACCGCACTCAAATTGATCCCGAATCATCCACCTTTTCCTCTTCTATGTTTTCTCTAGATTCTCTTCCTTTGGCGTACTCTCTCGTCGTTCTAGTCGAATAGAGAGCCCATCCTCACATTTCACTCTATTTTTATGGATCTACTGTGATCGTGATGATTCAGAGGATATTGACTATTGAGACGAAAGGAGCGATTGGTGACGAAATCTGCTTTTGAAAATGAAGTTCCAAGGATTTTAATCTGGAATTATTACCTTTTTTTTAATTTTTTAAAAATACATTCCGTGAGGAAAACGACTTTGCATTCTATTATTATTGACGAAATCGGTCACTGAAGGTTAAGAAGATTAGACTGCGTGTTTGCGTGTATGTGGTAATCTGTCTTCTTTTCACGTGAATTGAGAGGGCGAGAATTTCCGAGTGAGGAGACCGGGAAATCATGCGGAAAAAAGTGAGAAGTGTGACGCAAATGACTCACTGCATTGTGAAGGTTCAGCTAGAACAAAATATCGAAAACTGAATATTATATTTGAGATATTTTTAAGGGCCAAAACGCGGCAACATTAGCTTTTAACTTTGAAGCTTAACTCATCTTGAGTCGATTCAATACTTTTTTCCTTTTCCTGATCACCAAAGTGGTTGAATTGCGTAAGCGTATTCTCAAATAGGAATAAATTATCCCACCAGCACCTATCACTGATATGATCATTGATCGTCGCTTGCGATAACGTGCATTATTGCTCTCCCCTTTTACCAGAACAGTTTAAAATAGTCACTGGCCTAGCAGTGGGCTCCGCAGGACATCGAGTGCCTAGAGTACGGGGGTGACCTTTACCTTTTCCCCTGCTCCCTTCTCTCCAAGAGGATGCCGGAGATCGTGTAAAAACAAATATGACCAGTAGAAATTTTCTGATAGTTTGTCGTGTGATAGCAATGCGTTCGAAATACGAATCGTTCGCATCTCTTCACAGAACTAAAACCGCAAATATTTGAGAGATACTAGAATGTCTGCCCCTCTCATACCGCAATCTCGTATCGCTGCCTAGATAGAGATAATGCCAAATATGGAAACGCTCCCATCGCGTGATAATGATTATGCACGAACCGCCGGTGTTAACGTCGTGTAGTCGCCGATTCGACTACAACAATTGCCTCCATAAAGATCGTTCTGGTTGACGCGCTGATGGTGGTGTGCTATTTTATATATTTTTTTTATTTTTTGCGATATTTTAAATTAGTAATATTCATTGATCCGTTTACGGTAAAGTTACAGGCGCGATGCTACCGATGCACAGCATTTCTGGATACTAAAGGGGAAGTATATTGTTAGGGTAGGGATATCCGGAAATGTGTGCAGGCGCACAAACGTCGGTGTCTTGCAGTGCAAAACGTGCCGGGAATTCGGGATATTGGGAGATTGGCTTGAGCCTAGCCCTGAATGTTACTATTTTTGCAAACACCGCCTGTCATTGAAGTTCCTTCTCACGTGTTCGAATCGTGTTCCTTTTAATATTACTTTCACGTATCTTATCCAAATATCCTCGGTTACGATCGTGACTACTAGCCCCGTCTTATGTCTCACCATCTCGGATATCACTTTTAGTCTTTCTGCGGACACTCGCTGAATTAGTATACAACCTACCCCCAAGGTCGCCAAAGTCTCGCCGATTTTCCCGTGGTTTAAGCCCCGATTCTGCACCCAAAGTGGGCACATTTTAGCACTCAGGCGGAACATTTTGGCCCCACATTCCCCTGACTTTTCTTCTCAGAGCAGAAAGCTATATTCCGCTAATTCCCTCCCCTCCCACTCCCCCAAAAGAGGGGATCGAAGGATCGAAAAGTGCTTGTGGTGATCCATCCCGGGAAGGGAATAACAGAGCACGAGACCGCGAGAGAGCACGGGAAATTGAGAGAGTCCAGACAGCGGCAATCTCTGTTATTGCTCATGTATCAATGTTGTGGATGGGTTGGCTCTCTCATTTCGCAATGATCTCTCTTCAAAATGAAGAGGGCATTATTCATCAATGTTGGATCTGTAGCTCATCGTTCAGCACGTTCATTCATTCATTATTTATTTATTCCGTCAAGTTAATGCACATGGAATTTCGATAGAGATTACATTGTCTCTTAGCGGTCAGAGAAAGGTGAGAGAGCGTGGAGAATGGAGTGGCATTGTGATCGTTACTCTATTTAAAGAGTGGAGTCTGTGGGGACAAGAGAGAGAGATTAGTTCTCGAGGGGGCTCTATAGGGGATAGCCAATTTTGACAGTTGCGGCGTTCACTTTGTACCATTCTATCGCTATCATACACATTCCGGCCTTGCTTCAATATTGTTATGAACAGTGCTTCATGTATTATCGATGACCTTTCAACTGGTGGAATATACTCTACGAAGATTGCCGCCTCATCATCATCTAGCAACCACCGATTGATCGATTGATATCCTTTCCGATTTTCTTCCTTTATCCATGTTCAAAGCCTTCCTGCTCGATTCCTCCACCCAAATGTGCTAGGTTCTCGTCTATTAATTTCACCTTATCTCTCGTCAGAAGCGAGAGATCGTGTGAAAGTGGGAGAGTCAGACCATTCCTCCAGCGAAATCTCTGTTCGATAATGTGTCGAACCCACGCTCATTTTCGAAAATTGTTCCTTCCTCCGAACTCCACAAGTACCCCCTACTTTCTGGCGCGATTATGACGCAGGGCAATTAGGCCCCGCCCAGTTTCGCAGCCCTAGTCAGGATGCCGGGAGCGGAGAACGTGTAGGGTGCAAGTAGTTGACGCCACTTTGGGCTCGCGCTTATTGCAGGGTTTGTGCCGCGCTTATGAGAACTAGGTCGCAGTCGCTCCATTGTGCACACTTCCCCGCTGGTTAGATAGAGTGGGCGAGTGAGTGCGCGAAATGATGCGACGAATTTTTCCAGATATGTTTCACACCGCTTACATGTCTCTGATTTCAGAAATTTGATCAATATTTCCTTCTCTTTTGAACTCATAAAATACCGCACAGCTTCAAACCGGTCAACGTTGTTATAATTCCTGTCGACATCCACAACCGAAAACTGCAGAGCGACCCGTAGTTCCAGCCCCATTGAGGAAATGCTGGCGCTGAGGGGTTCATTGAATGCTCTCTCTGGTGAGAGAGTGCGCGAAACGAAGATATGACTTTTTTCATTTTGTCAATTATGCCAGCCCTCATCTCATCAATTCTCGACCCGATATGTTTCACACTTCTTCCAAATTCTCTGAGATAAGAAACGCGATCAATGAGTATGTGTCTTGTATTTCCAAAAATCTCAAAGTTATCGTAAAATTCCAAACCGATCATCCATTTCGCTGTCGACATCCAACCGTAGTTCCAGCTCTATTGAGGAAGTGCAGTATGCGATGAGTGCTTCAAAACTGAGTCATTCAAAACTCGACCAGATATGTTTCACACTGCTTACAAATATCTGATTTTAGGAAAGCGATAGTTCCAGCCCCATTGAGGAAATGCTGGCGCTGAGGGGTTCATTGAATGCTCTCTCTGGTGAGAGAGTGCGCGAAACGAAGATATGACTTTTTTCATTTTGTCAATTATGCCAGCCCTCATTTCATCAATTCTCGACCCGATATGTTTCACACTTCTTCCAAATTCTCTGAGATAAGAAACGCGATCAATGAGTATGTGTCTTGTATTTCCAAAAATTTCAAAGTTATCGTAAAATTCCAAACCGATCATCCATTTCGCTGTCGACATCCAACCGTAGTTCCAGCTCTATTTAGGAAGTGCAGTATGCGATGAGTGCTTCAAAACTGAGTCATTCAAAACTCGACCAGATATGTTTCACACTGCTTACAAATATCTGATTTTAGGAAAGCGATAGTTCCAGCCCCATTGAGGAAATGCTGGCGCTGAGGGGTTCATTGAATGCTCTCTCTGGTGAGAGAGTGCGCGAAACGAAGATATGACTTTTTTCATTTTGTCAATTATGCCAGCCCTCATTTCATCAATTCTCGACCCGATATGTTTCACACTTCTTCCAAATTCTCTGAGATAAGAAACGCGATCAATGAGTATGTGTCTTGTATTTCCAAAAATTTCAAAGTTATCGTAAAATTCCAAACCGATCATCCATTTCGCTGTCGACATCCAACCGTAGTTACAGCTCTATTGAGGAAGTGCAGTATGCGATGAGTGCTTCAAAACTGAGTCATTCAAAACTCGACCAGATATGTTTCACACTGCTTACAAATATCTGATTTTAGGAAAGCGATCAATTTTTCCTCGAATACCGCTTTCAAACCCCTTAATCCCACCCAAGCAGTTCATATAAGACATTGTGATTGCGGGTTGTCGGATTCATGAAGTACTTCATGGATGTTTAGAGCACGAACAGCGTAAAAAATAGGAAAAAATTTCATGCTATATTTGAAGATTCTTCAACTGTTACATTCATGAAGTACTGAAACCGACAACTCGTAATCACACCGTCTTATTGATATGTACCATTTTTACTATCGAAAACCACCCGTAGTTCCACCTCTATTGAGGAAGTGCACACGCTGAGTGCTCCATTCCACGTACTCACTTGATTTCCGGAGTCTTTTGGAGGAAAAGTTCACTGCCTGGAACCACCTAGCTCCTCTTACATTAATGGTTTCGCTTTGGATTCGAATATCATGAAGCCATTCACTTCACCCTAGCATTCCACTACTAATGTTCCTTGGATTCACTGTATGCTTGCAAGTTCGGTATCAATACAACTTGTAATTATAACCCATATGTTCCGAATGCCTATTACACTTTTGCAAGCAAATCCTGACTCGTCTGATTGATCTTTAACAACATCCCAAAACTTGCAACACTGATTTCCGCTTCAAAAAGAATTCTTCGGGTCCGATTCGCTTTGTCGATAATACTCATTTTCATACACAATATTGACCCGCTCCTTTGTTTTGTTCTTTCACCACCTCGGCATAACAATAGCATCATTATACGGAGTCCCCGTCACTGCTCGATTTTCGATAATCAGTTTCTTGTCGGGGGGCTCCCCTCCCCTCATTCTTTGCCATTCACCTCTTGACCCTCTACACCGTGCTCGATTTCACCCAGTCGCCCAACATACATCGAAAACATTTGCTCACCCCCACCCTAATCTTACTCGTTCGCTCTCTCCATTTGCCATGGTCTCTAGGGAGTCAGAGAAGCGAGAGAGAATGCTGAATGGGGAGAGCGCAGAGTTCTCCCCTTAACCCTCGCGACCCCCACCTATTGTTGAAAGCAAGAAGATTATTTTGGCACTTGCAATGGACGCAATTTTGTGTAAGGTTCCTCCAGCTCGCTGCATGTTCGTTTCTGTGCAGAAATTTTCAATAAGATGGCTAATTGAATTGTTGATGCTCTGCCTGTCTCTCTCACATCGCCATGCTCTCTCGCTTCTCTGACCAGCGAGAGAGCACGCAAAAGTGAGAGAGCGATCGCTAAATTGCCCAATCTGTCAAGTTGGCTGTTCGTCAAACCACTGACTCACAATTTTCCACTCTCGCGGTTTGGAGAAATTGCAGGGTAAAAAGTGGGGGATATTGAAGAGCGGTGTGGTCGTTTTGCGCGAATTCGTTCTTGCCTAAACTTCCTCATTGATTTCAGACAAGGGCCACTTGAAATGGTTGCGAGATATTTTAGAAGACTATCCGGATGATAACCTATTCAAATCTTCGCTTTCATATATGAGAACTCATAGTTATGCTGTAGAAAAAGTCAAAGAGGAAAACACAGATTTGAATTCCCGCAATTTTATATCTCAGCTCCCTGTATAGGTAGCGACTTGAAATTTGAATTCTGGAGTGGAAATCTAAAAACCACCCCAGAATCCGATATAAATTTGCGGGAATTCAAATCTGTGCTTTCCTCTTTGACTTTTTCCACAGCATTAGATTCGTTGCTCACTTTCCCGTAAAAAATGCCGGATCCCATTCGCACATTGATTTGATGTTCTCGTCTCTCATTCAATTTCAAAAGAATACCAATAGGGAAGTGTCTCTCCTCTCACCGTAATCTCTAGCTATCCCTGATAGGTTAGTGATTGTGAGTAGCAAAGAGAGACTAGCCGATAAAAGTATGAAAAGGCGCTACCGCTCTATAATCTCTCTAGGTGCAGAGGGCAGCGAGAGAGTGTAGGAAAGTGAGAGACCGAGAGAAAAAGAATGGAAAGGTGCTACTGTGATTGATACCGATCGTTTTCACTCTCGTTCTCGCTTCAGCGCCCTTCTCGCCTCTCTTTTTTATTCCTTTTTGGGTGAAACAATTCAAACTTTGTCATAGCGGAAGTAATGTCCTACCTCAATGTGATTCTCGATGCCAGGCACAATTTCACACTTTTAGGGTTTCATTCCACGCTGATCTTTAGCGCATTTGTCGGATTCAGATGCATTTCCTCAACGCCCTCGAAATTCAAAGTGCTTCAAGCCAGAGAGAATACGTGAGAATCCGTTTCACCTCACGTTTGCGAATCAATTACATTCAGCGCTTCATTGAGCGATTGACTTTTTTCCCTTGTCGGTTCAACAGTGTCGTCTTGACTCGATTATCGAGTAGTTTCGGTTCCAGTTATTCCCCGCTTGATTAGTGGTTGTCACTATCAAATCAAGAGATCACTTTGCGAAAATATTGGCATTCTCGTTAGCGATAAGGGCTGTGAGAATTCTCTGGTAGTCAGTTCGAGGCAACGGATTCATCATCCTTTGTCAAAGCTCAGCTTTTTCAAATTCTGGTGAATTTTCACGAAGAAAACCTGCGCTTCTTGATATATCACGCCTGTCACGAGAGAATCGAGCTAGAATGGATTTTTTTGGGATTTGAGCGAAATTCCTAAAATGAGTTAAAATCAGTTTTAGGCACCTCTAGGCATGTCCTAACATTACCCAAAGTCCCATTGTGCAGAATTCATTTTGGAGCTCCCTACACCGGGTTGGTATCCTGGATCCCCAACTTTAACCGTTAATATCTCCGTTCTAGTGCATTTTTGCGATAAATTGTTCTAAGATTAACCCCAGCTAATTTTTGATGCTCTTTTGATCTGTCCCAGTTAGAAGTCATGAGAGTGCCGCTGGGCGGTGGTACACTCTATGAGGCATAACTCAAAAATGGCCGATTCGAGGGAGCCCAGTTAAAACTATGTTGTACATCTCGTCAAGATCTTTCGAATGAGTGGCTTACAGAAAATATAAAGTCATGGAGACGTATCGTTCATTCCCTTGAAAGTTTCCCGATCATTTGAAGTATTTTTTACTCCATCATTCCACACCGACACCGCGCACTTCTGCGAGCGCGGAATGGAATGAACAAATCCTTTTCGATTTTCAGTTGTGTTTCACTATCATTTGTGATGAGGCACCCAGGACTTATCGTCGGTAAGGAAGCCTCCTTCTTTTAGAATTGTCAAATTTGAATCGACTGAGAGAAGCTTCGACTCAGAAGTCTTTTGTCCTGTTCCGATTCCACAGTGCTGTCTCGATAGTGCTCTCGATGTCTCATGAATATTTTTGCGTAGAACAGATCAGATCCATAGATAACCTTCATGATATCGATAATTGATGACAAAAAAAATCTTGCATCATTCGTTGATTTTTTAATACATTAGATTCACATTTCGGTAGTGAGGTCCTACAGTCTTTTTAAAAATAATTGTTATTCAATAAAAGATGTCGAGTTTGAGATTGATGTTGAGATTGAGATTATGCAAGTAACATACTTTAGAAAAATCACTAGAATGATCGTGAAACACATCCGAAAGTGAAAGTGAACGACTCATTCCATTCCGCGCTCGCAGAAGTGCGCTGTGTCGGTGTGGAATGATGGAGTAAAAAAGACTTCAAATGATCGGGAAACTTTCAAGGGAATGAACGATACGTCTCCATGACTTTATATTTTCTGTAAGCCACTCATTCGAAAGATCTTGACGAGATGTACAACATAGTTTTAACTGGGCTCCCTCGAATCGGCCATTTTTGAGTTATGCCTCATAGTGTGTACCACCGCCCAGCGGCACTCTCATGACTTCTAACCGGGACAGATCAAAAGAGCATCAAAAATTAGCTGGGGTTAATCTTAGAACAATTTATCGCAAAAATGCACTAGAACGGAGATATTAACGGTTAAAGTTGGCGATCCAGGATACCAACCCGGTGTAGGGAGCTCCAAAATGAATTCTGCACAATGGGACTTTGGGTAATGTTAGGACATGCCTAGAGGTGCCTAAAACTGATGTTAACTCATTTTAGGAATTTCGCTCAAATCCCACCCCCAGCTCGATTTTCTCGTGACAGGCGTGATATTATTTCTAATGTTAAAACACCATTCCCCGGTGCTTGACCAGAGATGGATCTAGGTGTGGTCGTCTATGCGATTTTAACGACGTTCACTGCTCAATCCTCTTGTTTTTCTTGAGCGATCGGAGACAGTGTGACTAATAGAGAGCCGATATCAATCAATCAATGAAAAGCGAGAGTTGATCGGATATGAAAGCGAGAAAAGGATAAGAAGATATCCGCTCTCCTCATTTTCCATACTCTTTTAAGCAGAATAAGTGAGAGATCATGTGAATTGAAGGGAGACTAGTGAAAGATAGCAAAAGCGGGGTATTCATGTGATATTTGCGCAGCGTTTTGAATTTTCTAGCCTCACTAATTCGATTAGCTCGAGATTTGAGTGGCTCCTGCCATTTTTATCGTCTGATTCTCTCTGAATCGCATGATCTCTGGTTCGGTCTAACTTCCTTGAACAACCACTTGAAACGATCTCGAAAATATTTGTCATACGCATCAATGCTCTCAAATTTGGCATGTTTTTGAATCGTTTCTTCAAATGTGTTTCACAAATGGCTCTAATGCAGATTATTCGTTGGTGTTGCCAATATCGAGAAGATAACCAGTTCAAAAAATACTCAAACTTTGGTTTAATCCAAATTTGTTCAATCAGTCGTTAGGTTGCTTGCTAATGCAAAAAAAAATCCCGCCATCTGAAGACGAAATGTTTGTAGTTGTATTCTCCTCCTTTGTTGATTCTTCTATAGAAATGTAATCCAGTAACCGTAGTTTATTCACATGAGAATCAGTTACGGCACATACTGTCACAATTGCGTCTCCATACCACCGAATGATTCTCCTCATTCGTTCGCTCTCTCAATCTGTCTGGCTAGCGAGAGAGTATGGAAAATTGAGAGAGTCCGTACACCATACATCCAGTTTTTTTTGGGATGGATGATCGATAGACGCGTTCGACTCAAATGAAAATAACCCGTCAGTATCATTCATATTGATATCCGATTCACTTTTCCGTCGAACAGTTGTCTCCATTTGCGCGTTACAGTATGTTTCCTCTACCATCTCGATATCTATCTCTTTCTGCAGTACATATTGCGTAGTATCACATTACAACCCATTTTTTTGCCGTTGACAAATGATCATTGGATTTCTTTTTTCATCATGGTCGAGTAGGATCCTACATACATATTGCCACTTGACGTGCTACATTGCATTCTGTCCCTATCATGATCCATATTGATTTCATGTTTCAACTTCCTTTTTTTTACCGGCCACAATTGTATGCCCTTCCTACACAGGACGGATCGTTGAGAGCACACGAGTAGACAAGGAGGGAGATCATACCGACCGACAATCCACGTTTGTTGTTCACATCCCACCGGAGTTAGAGACAGTGACGACGCTGTTGAATAGTCGAGGAGATAAACGGTGAGGGGAGGGTTCACATATGTTTCACGAGTGGCTCATATTTTATTAGATTGACACTTGTTCCAATAACTTGTTCCAATAACGAAAAATTATTTCACTCATCCTTACATTAACATTTTGACCTAATACCAAACTTTTCATGAAAAATATGATCTTCCTTCAGAATCGCACAGAAATGACGCGCGTCGGCGAGTACGTCGCCCATCCCAACAATGGAAATGGAGTGTGGAGAAGTGAGCGTTTATCATACGAATGTTCTCTTCCTCATTTGTATAAATGCGCTGAAGCTATTGTGAAATTAATTACTGAGCTTTGATAACAACAGAATGGTATGGAGGATGGAGAAGCGAGTAATTGGCTTTTACAATACTCTCATTCTTCTCATTTTTTCTAAACGCTCGTGCTGTATACTGGCATTTAGTAGTTTCTACTCCAAAAACTTGACCTTTCCATTCAAGAACGATGATGCTATTTCCTCCAATTCAGCTCAAAAGTGCAACTCTAAGCTGTCATTATAAGATTTCGACAGCTAATCTCGAGATTCCTCCAATTTTACACATCATTTCTTAGCTTCCCCCCTTCATTCTATCATAGTAATGTGTCCGTTCAGCTTGAAGCTTAGACGGATCAGCAAAATACAGAAGGAAGGTAAGGATTCATCGCGGATTCAACGCTTATTCGAATTGAACGGTTTAGACTCTCATCATTTCGCACAATATTTCGCGCACTGTCGTAAATCAATCTAATTCATACCAGAGAAAGACGAGAAAACCGTGCATCATCTCAATTCTCAGACCATATTTTCCCTCATTTGTTAGCTGCATGTTATCTGGTTAATCAGAATTTTATCAAAACAACAGGTTTCAGTGTTAGGTTCCCTATCTTCCTCAATTTAATTTTAGGCTTACTATCATATTTCATTCTGAAATTACCTTCAGGTTCGCCCACGGACGTCTTCTCCTCGGACATTGTGAACATGGAACGGCGGAAGGAGAGCAACGAGTCGAAGGGAAAGTGAGTAGATTGATATTTTTTAAGTTTTTTTTTTTAAAGTTTAATAGTACAAGACACGATGAGGTATAAATATAGTCGAAGTTTCCTTGAAGTCGCTCGTAAAAAATAATCATCAGCTGGTGATCCAAATCACAATTGATAGTGCTCGATTTCTGCAGTAGTTTATGCGCGAAAATTCAATTGATAGGGCAATAATCATCAAATCAAAGCGATCACACGCACACAAAATTCCCCGCAAGTGCGAAAGGGAAACGGCGATGGGTAGGAATAATAGGGAGGGGAAGGGAGACGGTCTCTCTCATTTTCCCACACTATCTCGTCGATCAGAGAGAGCGAGAGATTAGGCAAATCAGAGAGACGCAGACAGTTGCACAAACGGTAGTTGGACGATTGATTTTATTCGGCTAGTGGCTCTTTGTTCACCCGTCCCGTCCAGCCCAATGAGAGCGCCGTTCAAGCCGCGGTAATTATGTTAATTTCAATTTATTTTATTTTTGTGAAATTGTCTGACCTCATTCTCGCTCGATGCTCCACTCAAAAGCGGTCGCGAGCTCGAAATCTGGGTATTTTTCTTGGTTTTCTAGGATACTTTCCCAAAAGCTAGAGGTTAATCAGTGGTACCTACTTACTAGTCACGGTAATTCGCTTCTATCATTTCGAATCCAAATAGATGATCCTTTCCATTTGGATTCGATTTGGACAATTTTGTGCTACTAGTGATGACAAATAGCTGATTTGTCATCACTTTCAGCTATTGAACTGCTTGGTTTATTTATAAATGAGTATAAGTTTTGCAGATTCTGGAAGCCGATCGCTCTCTTGTGCTCCGTGGCCGCCATCCTCTTCTTCATCTGCGCCGTTGCACTGGTGATTAATTGATTTTACTTAAATTTAATTTTCCTTAAAAAGACGCCCCCTCAATATACTGACCGTCGTCTCTTCGTTTCCCACACTCTCGGCCACTAGCCAGATTGTTGAAAATGAGGAGACTGCGGTCCGTATTTCGAGCTATTGATAATTGCGATCGTCTGAAGCTGATTCGGTTATGCTTCATCGCGTCTTCTTCTCGATATCAGACTTCATCAGTAATTTTGCGTTGTTCGCCGATTTAAAAATAATATTATTATTTAATTAAACTCAGGTCGGTCTCGTGGTCGTCAAGTACGTGCGGGACGAGGACAAGCCGGAGGAAGGACATCATCATGAACAACAGGTCGACAGTTTGATCTTTGATCTTTAGTCTTTGATCTTTGACCTCTAATCGTTGATCTTTAGCGGAGGGTGACACGAGTAGGATACTTAGGCACAAATTAACATCAACATCGAGCTGCTTCTTCAGAATCCCACAGAAGTGTCTCAAATAGGCGAGAACTATGAGCAGCAGGTCAAATGTTTGATTTTTTTTTAATTTTTGCTTTTTGTAGGTCTTTGACAATATTCAGAGTATTATTCTCGTTTGCTGCCAATGGGGATTTTTTTAGTAACAATTCAGTTTGAGTCGACTGTCTATTTTCCTTCTGGAAATGAAAATTCGGTGTACGCTTGATAAGGATTCAGCAATGTTTCATCGCACGGTCTTCAAGAGAAATCGAGATCACCATTAATTGTTCCTACGGTGTCGGTTGAAAAACACAAACAAATTGACTTTGGTTTCCGAGGATATTTCGGTTTCGTTCGTGCGCGATCAGAAGAACACTAAAGAGAGCAACTTTCCGCTCTGCCCACCCCCTCCTTGCCGACGTCGGAACAGTGAATGTTTCCGTTTTCTTAGCTTCTCACGTTCTCTCGCACCGTGCAACCGGCGAGAGAGCACGCGAAACGAGGATAATCAGGGGGTGAATTCACTGTAGTTGACAAGTGATTGTGTTGTTTGCGCACTTCCGAAAACTCTCTCGATTTTGCCTGAGTTCTGAGTGGTCTGAGAGGAAAGAATTCAGTGGAAAAAGAAGGAGAGTAATTTCCGGGAGTTCCCTACATACACGCCTACATTGATAGCACAAGATAGGCAGTTAGGTTGGGGAACTCGTTCTGGAACAATTAAATTGCCTTGCTCTCTGGAATTCACATGAAAAGCATTCCTCGAAGGTCTTAGTCATGAATTATGCCTAATTCTAAGGATATTCTTATAATATGCCAAGAAGATGCCTACTTTGGATAAGCCAATTTCGTAGTGCCCTCCGGCGGTAAACGTATCTTTGCTCTCATCTAACACCCGCCCGAAAACCAGTAGATCGCGCGAGTAATCAAAAGTTGCACAGCAAAGTAAGCAAAAATAGCGCACAACTCTCGAAACCAGACCTGAAATTTCACAAGATCACAACTAAACACACACACGCATAGTTGTTTGCGTTTCAACGCAGAAAGTGAAACACACGCTAGGTATTATGCGATGTTAGGAACTAAGTAGCGCAAATATGCCCACGTGAAAACGTGCGCAAACTTCAACACGGTTTTGCCACCGATCTTCAGATTCTGTAATGTGGTCTCAACTCCACTTTTCCATCGTGTTTGAATCGGATTCCTGCTGATCGACTTTTGTTCTCGACGACCAACGTTGTCCATACATCTTCTCCGATTCCGCCAGAAAAAAAAAGAGACGAAGTGGAGACCGGAAACCGTCATTCACCCAAGCATATAGATCGACGCATGTCTGGAAATTCGACGACAATCTCTCAGCCCCTAACAAAAAAATCTCCGGAAGTCCTGTCGCCGTTTAACCGTTGAGGCAAATATTTGGAAAGTCTCCCGCATTCTCCAACGCCCCCAAAAACAGGAAACCGCCCGAGCATAATACGCTCTTCTTGGTGACTGAACTCTTCTCTACCTACGAATAACGACTATGAAAAATGGCGATTCCTCGGATTCTTTAGGAGCAAAATGCTCTAGCGACGACAAAAGCCTTTAGAAAACGACGGAGGAGGGCCCAAAGCAGGAACTATTGGCTCCGAGACTCTCCTCAACGTGCCTTGTCTCTAAACTATCAGCTAGAGCCAGGGACGGCTGGGAAGTGGAGAAAAATATTGCTCCGGGAACGATTATCTCCACGGCACTTGGACACCATTGTCTCTCTTCATTGTCCCTGATCTCTCAGCCGTCTCTGACCGGCGACGCGAAACGAGGAGAGTAGCGCCCCTCCCCCCCCCCCCCGTCTAATAGCAGCAGTTCTCAGCGCAACCAACACACACACAAACGGGAGGCGCTCAACCTTCTCCCTCCCTCCCTCCTCCGTCTCTCGACTTACTGCCTATTGAATCACTTACTCACCGCGGGAGAACCGGGGAGTACATAAACGAAGGAAGATTCCCGCCCTCGCTGTTGAGACGGCGACTTCTGAATCTTCTCAACGCAAACGATGAAGCTCCTACTGGTCCTGCTTCCGCTGGGCCTCAGCGCAGTAAGCATCTTACCTACGATCGATCAGTTTCGATCCACAAATATCCCTACCATCGATAATTCAATCCTTTTCTAGTGCCAGTGGTGGCACGGGTCTAGAAGCTTGATCTTTTATCTCTTACTCTAAATCCCAGGTCGAAATCGATCATTGAAGGGGTGGTATGGACCCAGAAACTTGATCTTTGATCTCTGTCCCATCTAAACTCCATCCAGTTCCAGGTGTCCATCGATGACTCTCTGCATCCGTTCCGTGAGGAGATGAAGGATGGAAGGCCGGCGACGCAGACTGTCGATCAGAGCAGACCCAAGGTGAGAAAGCCTTTAATTAAAACAATGAGCCACTTCTTTGTGGGCATAACATCTCATATTTTGTCTTCTTCCACTTCTATTCATTACTCTTCATAGCGCTTCCCTGATATCACAGAAAGCTGGTGTAACTGGAAGCAGCGAACCATCTTGAAAGACGTCATCTGAGAATTGAAACATGCAATCAGAAGCTTCAAATTAACTGAAATGAAGAATGAGAATATCGATTATCCTGCTTACCGTAACCTTCCAATTTCCAGACGAAACTCCGTTGGCCGCTGCCGTCCGGGTCGATGTACACTTCCTTCAGACGGGCATCGATAGCGACGGACCATGGACTGTGCAGCGAGGTCGGACGGTGAGTCACATTCTATATTTATCCAATAATCCATTTATTCATTCATTAGTTATTCCGTTAAGTTAATGTACATGAAATCACCATAGAATTAATATTAATTTATCGAGAAACAGTAGCTGCATAGATTTTGTGAACAGCGCTCCTGCTTTGAACGTAATCTATTATACTTCTATTTTCTATTGGAATTTCCACCTCAGTTTATCAGTTTTTGTTTTCGTAAAGTCTAAACACAGTCAAAAAGCGCAGTTGAGTTTTTATTAGCAGACGAGATGTTTAGCGCGGACCGCGTGATATCCCATCATTTTCTCGCGATTCCCTGAACAACGCCCTAAAACTGTAACTTAGTGATATCTATTTTTCTATCATCCCTCATTGCTGTGACTTCGATACACATTCAAAAAAAAAAAAAAACCTTTCACTGGAACCTTTGGATCTTATTCAAACGTCACCACATCCACGTTTTGAGCCTGGAGCTTTTTCTTGCAGCATTGTTGAAACTTTTTGTGCTGTGCACACAACGCGTTCACTAATTGCGCATTTCCGGCACTTACATGCATACGTGCAAAAAAACGGCGCCTTGACGCGATTTTCTCCTTCCACCGGAAGGATTAGCGACGTCGTCTGACTCTCTCACTTCCGCCTGATCTCTCGTCGGTCAGAGAAACAAGAGACCATGCGAAATGCAGAGAGTCAGTCATTTGTGGCGATAATGCGAACACTAGTCAAGCAAGCGTACTCGATTTCGCATGCTCTTTTGCTTCTCTGACCGGTAAAAGAACAGGGAGATAGAGGAGATGCACGCTTTCGAGCATGCTCGAGTGAACTCGCTAAGATTCGGGGAACGCCGTAATTCGAGAGAAACGGAGCGCTAGTCATGTGTTGTTGTGTCGGCTATGTTTGCGGCTCTGTCGACAAGAAAAACGTTGAACGGTTTTGGGGATGATTTGGGGATTTTGAATCATGAAACAGAGAGACACTATCCAAAATGCTGATCTCAGAAACTTCTAAGCAGTGTGAAACATATCCGAAATGATTGGCACTAAAAAAATAGAAAACAGCAGGAAATCATCCTGAATTTGTCGGAACAGCGATATTAAATAATGGGAAAAACAACCAAAAAAATTTCAGTGACGTCATGATGCAGGGAGGCAATGCGGTCGAAGCAACGATCGCGTCTCTTCTCTGCATTGGCGTGGTCAACCCGCAGAGCAGTGGGCTGGGAGGAGGATTCCTCATGACCCTGTTCAATAAGTGAGCTATTTAACTGTTATTTTTAATCATATTCTAATGTCCGTTCATGTTAAATTCATAGAAATCTGTTGTGGGCACTTCTTCGGTTTTTGGCCCAACCATTTTTCGCAGAGTATTCCTTCCCTTCCCCACCCCCTCTACTTTCGGAGCGGTTGTGGACTGGGCCAAAAACCGAAGAAGTTCCCTGTTGTGTTGTGTCGTTCTTCTGTATTGCGATTGATAGCAAGCAGCAGTCAGCAAATGATTCGATCTCTCATTTTGTTTTTGCGATTTTATGCTCGCGATCATTTCTAAAAACAGTGATGTCTCACTGCGCAAACGATTGGACACTGATAAGCTGATAGTCTCTTTATTGTCTCTAACGATCTGATGTAAAGATCATTTATCAAAAAGAGGGAGGGTCTGTTCTCTCATCGTAAGTATTTTCGTTGTAACACCGAGCTCCGACCAGCGCAAAAACTCAATAAAACATGCTCGATCGTGACGTCAAATACTGCCTAAGGGCGTGGCGCAAATTGATTGAGTTTTGAAATTATAAGCTACCTAACAATTATCGAAACGTACTTTAGCCGTTGAATAAAAAGCAGTCTGAAACGTATCTGAAATCTGTTACGCGATTCTCGAACTTTGACGTGAAACAGCATCAGAAAAATGAAGTGTTATAAAAATCGGGCCAAAATATAAAAAAAATGGCTTTACCAGCGGTTCCCACCTAGTGTTGTCTTACGACTGTAAAATCGCTTGACGTGGATACACGGTTTACCTTTACCTAATCAATAATCCGCGCAGGACCACCGGCCGCTGCATCACGATTGACGCGCGCGAAACCGCACCCGCGGCCGCCACGCAGGACATGTACGTCGAGCACCCCGTCGACGCTTCATACGGTAAGGATCTATTGATTTATTGATTTTCGGGATACCGTATCCCAGGAGGTTTCGTAAGGTAGACGTGTGATACGGTAAGTATTATCGATTTTCTGGGCTACCGTATCCCAAAAATCGGTCAACCATTCAATAGGGCTACCTTATACAACAGATACCTCGTGATATTAATTTTTGTCAGCTACCGAAAAACTCAAGCGCGCGGGCAATAGTTCATTCGGTGAGTAGTACCGAGTAATCGCACCCAGCGTTTATTGTATCACATATGAATCGTACGGTAGACACGTCGTACTAATATCAAGAAATATCAATTGTTCTGGAAAAAGCCTTATATCTACCGTAATCCAGGTTATCGATCAATCGCCGTGCCCTCGGAGCTGCACGGTTTCTACACGGCGTTCACGCGCTTCGGCTCCGGAAAGGTCGCCTGGCGACGGTAATATCGATTGATACCGTACCTCGACTGTTATCGACAACTCACTTTTCAACTGTTTTTATTGCGTTGATATCGTATAGAACTTTTGCCCATTTTCAAGGAGAGATAGCGTGTGCAATTAGGAGAATGCCTTCAACACTTGCCATTTATCTACAGACTCGCTTTCTAGCACACTTTATGTGCCGAGAGAGAGTGCCCTCAAAAACGATAATTTCTCTGCAGTCTCGTCGAGCCGGCGATGAACCTGGCCTCTCGCGGCTTCCCCGTCTCCAACAACCTTGCGGATGTACTGAAGCGAAAGGAGAAGCACATCATGATCGATGAACATATGACGTAAGAGATCAAAGAACAAAGAATATATGTATTTGTTTAACAACGTGATCTGGACTAAAAGAATTCCGGTTATGTTGATTTCAATCAGGTCTGAAACATATTTCAACATCAGAACGTCGAAATGGTTCGAACCACGACCGAACCTTGGGGATTCTGTGGGAATATCTTGCATTTTTGGTGACCTGGTCGATTGCTGACTTTTCAACGTATTTGAATGTTCTGCGAACATAATACCGTGGCGAACACTGAGAGTTTTCCAATTATGCCGAAATCAATCAACCGTGAAACATATTTTCACGTTATAAAGTCAAAAATATTTAAGGAAAGAGTTCGTCAACCCGGTAACCGGACGAGTTTACGAAGAAGGAGACATGATGAGGAGAGAGGTAATTGATATTTTTAATGATTAAAGTGAATTAATTAACTTAATTAAATTAATTAACCTTAATTAAGGCCCTCGCCAAGACGCTTGAGTTGATTGGCAACGACAGCGACCCGATCGGACTGTTCTATCGACGTGAGTTACTCAAATGGAAGAAAATACCCGTCATCCAGATTATGTTATTAGGTTAACGGTTCAAACAAGAAAATAAGGAAATACTGCTGATCAAATCTTCATTCACATTTTCACTTTACTGTGAAACTCAACTTCTCAAGTTACCTCATTTTCATTAGAAAGCATTGGACCACCGGGTATTGTAGTCCATCTAGCATCCGGTCGCTCCCACCTAGCGTTGTCGTACGACTGTAAAATCTGATGACCTTGATGAATTATTGGAAATTCGTCGATTTTAGACCCAGCCTTTTCTCACAGAGTGTTCCCTCCTTATCATTCTCCTTCCCTGCCACTTCCACATTACCTGAGCCAAACACCGAAAAAGATCCGCATTATTAATATTTCCAGACGGCATGGCTCAGTCCATCACTGCGGAATTCCATAGGAACGGCGCCCACGTCACCGCACACGATCTGGCCGATTACCGTACGCAGATTGAGGAGACGCCGCTGGTCAGTAGTTTAAAAGCGTTGTAATCTGGATACTTATTCCGTTATTGAACTACTCACACTACGACTATCAATTCAACGAGTGTTGAGAGGTTTTACAATCATCACGAAACACATTCGATTCGATTGTGAAATTGACCAAGGGAAAATCGAGTACGTTTCATGGTGACTAGAAAATACGAAGATTCAACGATATTCGATATCGAAAGGGTTGGGAAACAACATTAATATCGCATATAAGAGAGTATTCATAATGAAAAAATAGTTCGTATTTCTATTCTAACTCTAGAAACGCTCCCATTCCTTCTCTTCATTACGCCATTCATTACAGGTGGTCGAGGACCTCCCCGGCGGTCTCTCAATGTGCGGTCCCCCGCCTCCCTCATCCTTCGTCGTGCTGCAGGCTATTGTGCGGACGATGGCCCGTAAGTCGATGCTAAATCCCGGAAGTCGGGTTGTCGCTAAATAGCGGAACTGAAAAACGTGAAAGTATTTTAGCTTGACTGGAGCCGTGAAGCAGCCCTAACATTCAGGAACTTTTGTTTGTGGCGCTCACTAGAGCCGAAAAGTAATCGACAAAAACGAGCTCTTTTCCATCTCCTTCCACACCACTAGGGCCGGGGGAATATACTCTTCATCACGGAACTCGTCCCTCTAAACGCCGGTTCAGGTTTCTACAACGGCACCGGCCCCAAGAATCTGGACGATCCTCTCGTTTACCATCGATTGATCGAGACGATGAAGTTCGCGTACGCTCAGAGGGCCAAGTTGGGCGATACGAGATACGTGCAATCCGCTGCTGAGTTGGTGTCGAAGATGATTACGCCGTGAGTTTCACGCTCTAGAGTTGCGAAATACGGGTCGTCGTCTCTTCATTTCACGTGCTCTCACACCGGTCAGAGTGACGAGAGAGTGTGTGAAATGAAGAGACGGCGACCCGTATTTCGAACTCTATCACGCTCCCACTTCGGTTTTCACCTTTCTGGAAAAAGATCTTGGGCTTTTTTGGGTTTTCGAGAAGGCCGAATGACATCGTCAAACTCCTGTACAGAAAAGGCATCAATGGGCTGTGAAACTCAACCGGATCTCGAATTTTTTCTACTGTTTGAGATCCAAATGCCTTTCCAGCAACTTCATCACCTCCATCGTCAATAAGATCAAGGACCACGCCCTTCCAATGGAAGACTACGTCGACGTCCCTATGAGCATGCCCGAGGACCACGGGACCAGTCATGTGAGATTGATCTTTGATCGTTGGTCTTTGGTCTTCGATCTTTTATCGCTAGTGGTCTTTAAACCCATATTAGATGGTCCATGAGCATGCCCGAGGACAACGGAACCAGCCATGTGAGATTGATCTTTCAAATGTTTGGGTGCTAGTGTGAGATGTCGTAATCATGCGAGATGTTGCTACGGGACCATTATTATTTCCCATACAATATCATGCGCACATAATGATGGAATGGTTTATCTTAACATTCAAATGCTCAGCGGAGACGCTACGGTGTTTAGCGCATAATACGGAACATTTTATTCCCCGGCTCCTTATTGATTAATGCTAAAATTCTTATTTTCTCAGTAAGTGCTCCTAGTGCCGCTAGGAAACGATTAAAGACAAGAGCTAGGGTCGGAGACCCTCCAGTCAAAAGTTGAAATGAACGATAGGAATCGTAATACGCGGAACGGTTTAATATTTCACTATAATGCGTCTTACGACTGTAAAATCGCTTGACGTGGATACACCTGTACCTTTGCCTCTGGCAAACCACAAAAATTAGTGTGATAATTTTCGAAATATTTAATTAATTAAAAAATTAATCCCAGGTGTCCGCCATCGACGAGGAGGGCAACGCTGTCTCGTGCACCTCCACTGGTTCGTTTTTGCGTTTTAATTTTGAATTTCCCATCTTTGAAAAATGGACTTCATATATGCTTCACGAATGGCTCAAATTCTAGTCGTGCTGTGATAGTTTAATGGTCGTGTCCTCCGTTTTCAAATACAAAAACAATTAATACTTTAAAAGCTAACTGGAATTTTTTTACAGTGAGCCCTAGAATTTTTTGTCGCTAGATTTTTAAAAAAAAAGCAAGCATATTTATCCATTGAGCTTATATTTTAAAAAAAATAACAACACCACTTCAGTGAACCAACTTCAGTGATGCATTACAAAATTACACTTCGGAAGGTTTTGTGAATTGGGCATTGTTGTTTTTGCAAAAAAATGATAATGATAATAATAAATTTGTATTATAATTTTTTCGCATTGATTTTACAATTGTGGTGGTGAAGGGTTGGGAGGTGGATTTTTCACTGATTTCACTGATATAGATTATTATTTCAGTGAATCAACTGCTCGGGTCGATGAAGATCTCGCCCACCCTTGGCATCATTTGGAACGACGAAATGGACGATTTCTCCACGCCCGGACAGGCGAATCTGTTCGGTTAGTTGTTGATCTTTGATCTTTCATCCGTGGAACAATGCTGTTTTCTGACACCGTACAACGTCTTGTGAGTGGGTAGACTTGTCGGGCGTAATGTAGCGCATAGTTCGTTTGATCGTTTGAATAAATTACAATAGAAGAGAGCTGCTGAAATTTTTTTATGTTCCTTGATCTCTCAATTTTCTTGCATTCTTATAACTTCCTTTGAAGTGAAAGTGTTCATTGGGCACACTCTTTCTCAGATCTGATCTTTGATCTTTAATCCCTGGTCCCTCTCAGGTTTCGCTCCCTCCGAGACGAATTTCATCGCTCCGGGCAAGCGACCGATGAGCAGCATGAGTCCCGTGATCATATATTCCAAGGACGGAGAGGTGAGGATTGGAGATTCTAGTTTGTAGTCTGATCAATGATCTTTGCACTCCGTAGTTTGTAGTTTCGCCAGCAACCCTTACTCCGTGTAGTGAAATTCGGTTGTGTTTCACAGCACTTTCATAGTTTCGCAAGGACACCAGAACATCGATCTTGTCTTCGTTCGTGTGACTCCAAAATATATTATGTTGAATTAAAATGAAATATGGTTTAAGAGACGAAAAGAATAGAGAAACTGCTAGGAAGAAACTAAAGAGATGATCAGTTTGATCTTCGATCTCTCATTCCGCTGTTTGATCTTTGTTCTTTCACAGGTCAAGATGGTGTCGGGCGCTGCGGGAGGCTCGTTCATCATTTCCTCCGTTGCGCAAGCCATCATCCACACCCTCTTCTTCAATCAGACCGTCAAGGTGGGGGTGATCTTTGATCTTTGATCTTTGATCTTTGATTCCTTCAGGAATCGCTGGACGCGCCCCGCTTCCACCACCAGTACCTACCGCACAAGACCGACTACGAGTACACTGTGCCGGCGGTTAGTGGTGACCTATCGACTACCGTATCCCGATGGGGATCGCACCGTTGATCGGGGACTGCCTTTTTAACTGACGCCATTCAAGTTGGCCTGAATTATCATTCGAAATTGGACTATCGTAATCCCAATAATTGATAGCAAATTGACTTTTTTTCTCAGGAAATCATCGACGCCCTTCGCACGCGCTACCAGCAGAACATGACTGTCGTCGACAAGATCGCGTCGGTCGTCCAATCGCTCCAGGTTTGATCTTTGGTCTTTGATCTCTCATCTATGAACTCTCTAGGTCAACGATGACGGCTACATTCACGGCAACTCTGACTGGCGGCGGAAGACCTCGACCTACCCGTCCGGCTTCTAGGCCGTTGATCTTTGATCTTTGATCCTCCCTTCGTAGTATTGTAGTCTGATTGCTTGTCGATCTGTGAGCCTCCCTCGCCCCCTCGCTATTATTGCTCCCCCGACTCTAGTCTCCTGTCTATAGATCATTGTATCCTGCAATCGCATCCAAATTTTCCGCTTCCCTTGTCCCATTAATGCAAAGCTTTTCCCCCACACGCCCAATACGAGTCGATCACTTCACGAATACATAAGGCACACACACATTCCTATTTTTACCTTATACATACCCTTAGCGAGCCTTAGCCTTAAGCATCCTGTAACCTAAGTCGTTCCAAGTCGTTGCTCCCTGATTTGCTCGATAAACCAAGCATCCATCGACACCCCACCCACTTCTCTACTGTAGAGAACCCCACGGATGTCTGTTCCCCCTATGCTCGACCCCGTTTCTGTTACATACACTTGTGCAAATCTATTTAGCCCCGAACACTAATAAAGAATTTCGAAAATAAGATAATTGATTGTGTCGTTCCATTCAGCTGTATTACAATTGAGATTCCAAACATCGAAAAATACTCTTTATAGCTCAATGTTAGTAATCTGTGACAATCTGTACGACAATATGGATGCATCGAATCTATTAGGGAAGGATAACCCGTACTTGCTGCTGATATTACTCGTTGGACTTGTGTAACATGGTGGGGGACATTCTGCGCATATGAGAGACTAATTGGTCCGTGTCCGTGAAATCGGGGTGGTGAGATCTAGTGGGGCATGACAGTGGAAAATAGCGAGAGCCGGGAATTAGCAGGGCCGGCGATTAGGCGAACTCGATCCGGAGCCGATACTTTTGCGCCTGGACCGTCAGCTGCAGTTTAGGCTCTGTCGAGTACTGCTCGCCCTCGATCAACGAGAAGCGGAACTTCTGCAGCAGACTGCCGATCACCGTGAACAGTTCGGTTCTGGAAAGCCGGGAATTAACCCAGGACCGGGATTTTGTGGAGCCGGGGGAATTGTCAGGACCGGGAATTACCTGGCGATAATCTCGCCCATGCACACGCGCGAGCCGACGCCGTACGGCACGGACCGCTTCATTGTGCGCTGGTCGAGTTCCCCGGCGGGAGTGAGGAAGCGCTCGGGACGGAACGCTTTCGGGTCTGCAATGCAATTGATGATGGACAATAGTGGCAGAAAGAACAGAAAGACTCAAGAATTGTTAACAGTGGGAAGCATTTGATATCGTAGGCTTTGTGTCGCACATACAGAACAGAAGAAAGAAATTCTTTGCATGTTTCAAAAGCGCTATGAGAATGTTGGATGCTTCTCATTTCGATCGGCTGCGTCTGCAGATTCGCAAAAATCAATAAATATCAAACCTGCGAACACACTCTCGTCAAGGAGAGTACTGTAGAGGTTCATCATCACTATCGATCCGGCGGGGATCGTGTACCCGTCGAGGGTGGTCTCTTCGTGATTCTGAAGAATTGATCTTTGATCTCTAAAAGGAAAGATCAAAGATCAAACCTTGTGGAAGAGTCCAAAGGGCGCCACGTTGGCGATTCGCTGCACCTCCGCGACGAGGGCCTCGATGTAGGGAAGATTGCGACGGTTTTCGAATCGAATCTCGCCATCGCGACCGATCTGAAGTAAGATGATAAGATCGTTGCTAACGAGCGTAAGTTGTGATTGCGAAATCGGGGTATTATTGGACCAGTTTATTCGTGACTAGTTTACTACAGGAGCTCAAGGCACAATTGTTATTTTTCTATGTTCCATTAATGGTAACGTTGCATATTGTATATTTTCCGCAGCCAGGCTGACAACAATTGTCAGAAGGTGTACACTTCAAAACAAGAACCATTGTTGAAGCATATTTGAAATTTGAAAGTTGAAAGGAGTATAAAATGAATTAGAAATGGACCAACCTCATCCCAGATGTGCTTTCTGGCCTTATCTTGGATGTCCTGATTAATCGCCAGGTAGAGAAACGCCCAGCCGAACGTGTTGCACTCCGTCTGCAATATTGCTGCTAACGAGCGTAAGTTTACTGGCGGAATCGTCGTGATTGCCGGACCAGTTTAATCACTGATAACGAGCGTAAGTTTGGTAGCGGAATCGTCGTGATTATCGGACCAGTTTAATCACTGCTAACAGGAAGATTCTGCGGAATCTCGGAAACGCTCGGAACGAAATATTCACCTGAATGCCAGCGAAGAACAGCTCGGTCATAATGCGCGCGAGCATGTCATCAGTGAACAGCGAATCCTCGCCGTTTTTCTGAAATTTTGAGCGATTCGAGCGGCTGTTCTCTATCGGTGCCAACGAGCGCAAGTCTCGAGCGAAAAGCGGGTGATTGACGGAACGGATAAATAAATCAGCAACTTACAATGCGCTCCGATTCGTCGTCGATGCGCCTCATGAACACGGACATGAGGTCGTGCTCTGAGTGGTCGAGGTAATCTGCAATAGATCGATGCTAAACAGCGCAAGTCGGGAGGGCGGAACAATTTGACATTCGGAACGGCTAATTATCATCATTGCTGAATATGTTTCAGGCGTACTACAAATTCTGGCGATATTGTGGCTAATCAATATATCTCGCTTTTCCGTTTGGAAAAATACAATACTTCATCGCTTTCCGTGATTACACAAATCACAATTTAAAACGTGTTTGATTTCTCACCCCCACTTTCTCTCCTCCGATGGATGTCTTCAGTCATCGTAGCGTGCACCTCAGCAGCTTTCTTCTTGATTTCGAAGTATCTGAATTTCGAAAATGTAGTTTTGGCGCGATTTCAAATCTAAAATACAATATTGCATTCACGACCAGGCTACGATAACCCCCATTCCCTGCGGTACACAAGAACTCACTTGAAGTACGGTATCCACCGTAGCCAGGGTAGGAAGGTGATCATTGCTGTGCGCTCCATCAACTCAGTTGTGGTGGTGAGCCAGGAGGCGTTGTTTCTGGAAGAGCGCTCTTCGTTTAATACACAACGTCGCTCTGAGCGAGCTCGTATAATGAATTGATTTTTTAAGAAAAAACTAATAAACGTGGTTGTCACAAGTCAGACCTGTTCGAACAAGAAAAGAATGTAAAGCATAAGTAGAAGGAAGACAATATTTCATGAATTCGAGTTCAGGTAAGTTTCACCACTGGTTCATTCAGAGAGATTTATCCGATCATAGATTCCTCTTGGTCATGCATCTTAAGACACCAACATACTCCTCGATCTCTCTTTTCATATTTGAAAAAAATTATTCACTTGAACTCAATAGATCCGTGGTCGTATCGCCTTCCGAATGCAAGCTGGGTCATCACGTTTCCTACGACGTAGAAGAGGTCGTCTTCGATCGACGTCACGGCGAACGATTCTGCCGACGAAGAGGGCGTTCTGAACGAATTTATCGTTCGCGACTATTCCGAGATTCCGGTCCCTGACTTCCGGCCGTTAGCACCGATACTCACTCGTGGTCTCTAACTCTGGCAGATATACGATCGATGAGGTGCGTGGTCTCCGTCGAGACGAGCGACTGAATGCAGTCGGCCGAAGAGACGATTCCTGCAGAGGGGTATTTGGTGTTCCGAGGGTAGTCAAGCATTCCGGGTTCAGACTTCCACTGGTTAGCACCGATACTCACTCTGTCTGATTGTGGACATGATGAAGGAGCGCAGCGAGAGGGCCTCCTTGCCATCGCGAATGACGAGGCCTGGAAAACTTCGATGATCGCTTATTTTTTATGGAGGCTATGACGAGATTATTGCTAGAAGTCAAAATCATCAAAAATAGCAATGCAATGAAGCATACTTAAAACAAATGCAGAAAATATTGTCCCAGACTGGAAAACCCGAAATCCGGATTCTCGAAATTAAAAAAAGGTCCTCACCCTTGCCCCAGCAGGATTCGTGCACGAATAGCGAGGGACGTCCTGAGAAGTTGGAGGACTGCTTGAGGAAGGCTTCGTTGAGCATACGTTCACTGGAATGGTTGTTGTTGCTGTTGTTTTGACGTCATTGTTATTGTTTTCGAAAACCCTATAATAAGTATCTGAACAGTAATCACTGTTTATCGAGCATTGTCGGAAAGTTGGATAATATCGGCGACTAATCTTCCTTAGAATCCTCCGATTTTATTTTCTGAACAGTAACCCACGACCATTGAGCTTTCTCCGAAAGCTATTCTGGTTCTAATCCAAGCCTAGCCTGCTCTTCAAGGAATGGATTCGTTCTAGTAGTTGATACGATGAGGAAGCAAAGCGATTGTAGGATCAGAAATCAGATTATTTATTCTCTCTTACCGAGAACACGGTGATTTACTAGGGATCACTGGTAAACCCATTTTCGGAAAGCTTTCTTCGAAGGCAAAGACTTCTTGAGACCAAAGATCAAGGGCCAGAGGCTAGAGATCAAAGATCAATCTTCCGTACCGAGACACGACGATGACGGGATCCATGCCGAAGTGGACGGTCATCACGTCCCCGAGCTCCTTGCTCCACTGATGGATCTGGAGAAATAGATAATAAAGTTAAATAATTACGTGATAAGCTGCTTATTCATTTGCGTCATTTTATTCGAAGACGATACAACAATTATCATTAGTTGATCGAGCGTGTCTAATGCGTCCGGTGAAACATATACGTTTCAATAGTATTCAATTTGATATTCAACTCTTGTTCTCAAATCCGTTGTGAACCCCTCAAGAATGCGATCGAAGCAGCTGCACCGCCGCTTTTAACTTTTGTTCCTGACTCATGCCGCGTCCGTTTTTCTCTCGAAGATTAATCTACCTCTTGGTAACTTCCTCATTCTCTCCAAGAATAACACCAACGATCAGTCGACAATTGTCGCGGTCTCTTTATTTCGCATGCTCTCTATCCTACTGTAGCAGGTTACTTCACACCTACGCTACCATTTTTCTCGCACACCTCGGTAGTAATCGTAGTAGGAAAAATGGCGATCGTGTGAAAAACGCGTGAACTTCCTTACTAATCGCAAACGGTATTGCTTGCGCGAAACCGCATGGTGGTTTTGGGCGAATTGCAATGGTCAATAAGGAAGCGTTTGTACTTCTCTTTCGCCATTCTGACCGGTGAGGGAGCATGTGACATGATAAGACGCTCACCATTCACTAATCATGATACAAAAATATATGATGAGAAACGGAAGTTGCCGTTGTCACAACTGATAACAAGATCAACGAGCATCAATCTGTAGTAGAGTGCGCAATTCGGGTCGCCGTCTCTTCATTTCACACACTATCTAGCCGGTCAGAGAGGCGAGAGAGTGTGTGAAATGAAGAGACGGCGGCCCGTATTGCGCACTCAAATTTGCAGGGAGTTCCAGTTCCCTCTTACCTTGACCGATGGTTGACCCTTGCCTAATTGGTAGAAACAGTTTTTTGTCGTCCCCGTGATTTTCAGGGACTCGCGGAAATCACGTTATCTGTTCCGCGAGCTAGACAAAATTAGAGAGCGCACGAAATGGAGAGAGTCAGACGAAAAATCGAGCATTTGGCGTGTTTTCTGTGGGCAATTTACCGTCGCGCGAAACGGGCACGGATCTGCGCACAACTCTGTTGCGTCGAACATTGTCTAGGGACAAAGGTCACCGTCTCTTCAGTTCGCGTTGACTCTCGCCTGTCTGACACGCGCGTGAAAACAATTCACAACAGCGCGCATGGCGCGTTGAAAGTTCAGGAGCGTTTCCCATTCCTGTTGTCTCCCCCATTTGACCTATACTTTCCGGCTAAACTACACTAGTCTCAATGCCGTAAAGATTCTCAGGAATCCGCGTATGCCAAACATGCAACGTGCCGAAAACAAAATGAACTTTGCTAGAACATGAAAGAATGTGAGTTTGTGACGTCGTGTTTTTCTACTGTATTCACATGCTCATACCGCTAGCGCTGATGAGTAATGCTTGGAAATCGGGAAGCCTACGGCGCAAAGCTGGCCATATTTTGCTATTTCGTTCGGGATTTTCAAGGAAATTTCGCTGAAAGCTGTAAGCAGATGGTCAAACGATCATATCTTGTAGCTTCCAATATCCTGGCCGAATACAGAAATTACTTCCTTCAAATTTGGCTTTGCAGAATTCATGGTTCTAAGCTGTATGAATCATTAAAGATTACGATTGAAGTACGCTCCGATCTCATTCAGAATGACCCGTGGCCTATTATCCAACACGCTCTTGTATAATCCCCGAGAATTGTTCAAAATCGTCCCTATCTGTGAGAATCGCGAGCGGTCCACACTCCACAATCTCTCAAAATCTCTGCAACACCTTTTCTTATCAGCAGGGAGAGCTTGCCTGATTCTCCAAATTTCGCCTGCTCTCTAGCCTCTCTTCTAGCGAATCAGGGAAATGCTGCGACCATTTCTCGGGTGAATCAAAATATCATCGCGCGCTCAAGCATCATGTTTACTAGAGAATTGTCATGTTCATCTCCCTCGATCATGATCTACAGTCTGAAAGACTCAGCAAAACCGCACGTTGTATTCTGCGAAAGCCACAGTTCTGATCGTGGCTGGTTGTCAGTGGGCAATGAATAGCCCCTAGAGTTAGATAGCAAGATAATTGTAGAGATACTAGTCAAGTCACAATTTCGTGCGATCTCTATTTCGGTCACACGTTACGTATTATTGTTCAAATTCGTAGCCCGACTAGGGCCTCATTTTAATCGACTCGTCGGAGTGTCATAGGGCCTCGCGGCTAGCAGGAATTGAGTAGGGTTTTGACGCAAATCCGGGAGCTAAACCGGGAATTTGGAGTGGGAACGAGACTACACAACCGAAATGGATTCATTATAGGCCACGTGGAAGCGAAAACAGATGTGACTCGGACTTCGCAAATCCCCTCAAGATTGGGTCTTGACATTTAATTATCGATGATGCGTAGCAAGGCTACAGTGGCTACATTGACGTAACTAGGAAATGATGTGTAAATCCTGATCCAAAACAGCTAGTCAAAAATTATTTTCGGCCCGAAGATGTGACGTAGAAAATGAGGACACTCTACCGTAACCCAATCGCAAACTGATAAATTCATACGGAGTACCGTAATCGCATACTGATCAGGTATACGTTAGGCCAAAGATGTAGACTAGATACGGTACCTGCTCGAACGGTTTGTCCTTGTCAAGGTATGCGGCGTGACCAATCACGGGCAGGCGCCACTTGGGGGCTGAAATTATTTATTTATTGATTTTTTGGATTCATTGAGCCAGGAAGATCGCTATTGCGCTCCATCCCAAGCTCATGTAGGATTACTGAAACTCAACTATTTTCATTTTTAAAAATTTTGTTCATCGTCTCCTTTGCCCGTGATTGAAACACAACACGTAAACTAGTTCGGACAAGAATATTTGAAGATAAGGTAATGCGAAATAGTTTCAGACTTTGCGCCGTCCATTCTTTCTAATGCTAAGCTAGTTCAGTGATCTTCGCCAGGATTCAACAGTGCCAAAGTTTCGCGCTTGTTTACTGACTCATTTCGAGCGCTATCCGCCTCCATAACCGGCGAAAGAGCACTCATTGTCAGAATCGAGAGTCCACCATGCTGACGTACAAGCACCCACAGCCGCCCTTATCTAAAGCCGGCCAGTCTTCACTCGCTAAAGGCGATTGCGATTGCAGTTGATACGAGAATTTTAAGCTCCCATCAAAGAGCATGCTACCCGGAACAAGACAAGGGTTACGGTTTCGTATCTACGCTTGTAGTGGTGTGAAACCCTTCTCGACTGCCTAATCCGAACAGGCTAGTTAGATAAGCGCGAAGTGCAGATCAGATTTGGCTTATGCATTTGCGGAGCTTATCCGAGCAAGCATCTACAGTGAATCTTAGCAAGAACCCCGGTCAAAATAATCCCTGATCATCGAAAATTGAATCCCATTCTACTCTACTCCGCTGCCCGAATGGCACAAACAAATATGCCGGCTATTTTTGCCGTAGAGATTAGAAAGTGCCACCAAGGACAGCGGGCACACATTGCGAGACTAGTAATGCGTAGTATCAGTAGTTATCAATGACATCGGTAATATTCCAGGAATGTTGATAATTTTAAAATTCGAAAGGAAGGACAAATTGATGTGTGAACAACGGAAGGAAGAGATCTCACACTATGCACTGTCCCCCCTAACACTGGGGAGTAACACCCAAACAATAAGGCGCACTATCTTTTGAAAAATAACGTTGTGCGGAAATGTGCGCATTTATGGGAGAAAATGATTGTTGATAATGCACCACGTACTTTTGGAGGACAATAAACAGGAGTTCAATAATCAGGGTAAATGAAAAGTGCCGAACATGTGCCTAGTTATTGGTGCATTTCGGTTATGCTCGGGATCCGGAGATAGTCCCTATTTACAAAATTTAGGATGATAGGGAACCAGTAATCTAAAAAGGGATTATGAACGTTTTGTGAATGTCCAAGTTCGCATATTTTTGCAGGATTCCAAAAGGCATATGGGAAATTTGAGTGAGTTTCAGACAATCTAGTAAAATGCAGGAACGATTTAGCATTTGATGTGCTCTGGGCGTAAGTTGACAAAATTATATCGGAAAATTTCAAATTTTTCATAAAATTATCTTACCAGGCGGTAGCTTCTTCCCCTTCTTCTCCTCCTTTCCTCTCGTCCACAGCGAAACGGCCAAATAGGTGAGAGCGATGAGCAATGCGACGATTACTGTAGGCATTCCCTAGTGGATCATTGGGAACTGCAATGTATTTCCCGGTCTTAAATGGATCTCGAAAAGGGGCGGAGTCTCGCGGTCGAGGGATATCCACAGAATCAGAATCCGATCAGAGGGCCATGGAAGACGTAGCACCGCCCCGGCATGGAAGCTCCTTTTCAGGGAAGCAGGAATGATCAACGATGTTTCGCAATGCTAAGACAATGGGGCCGCAAAGGATAATGGATAACAGAGAGAAGACACAACACAATGCAGAGCAAAACAGGGACAGCGATTACCATGGTTTTGCGAGGGTGGACTGACAAATATACGTGTTAGTTTGTGCAGAAAGTAGCGAAAAACATGAGGTTTTTAGCAACAAAAAAAATAGGTTCCATGCATCGTAAAATTGAACAACCAGGAAGAAAATGAAGCTTTTTCTCTGTGTGACCAGGAACTAATTGGGAGAAAGAGAGACGGCGCAAGCTCTGACTCAGAAGGGATTCGGCAAGGAGTTGAAGAATGGTTTGATGATGATCTCTATGTCACGGGAATGCCCCTTGAAGCATTCCGGAGATCCTTTATCATAGCTTTATTATCTCGAGAACAGGGAAGTGATTTGGACTAGCGATAGGAATGATAAGTGACAATGTGCAATAGATCTCGGATGAACTGCACAATTTATAGATGGTGCCCTATGCTTCAAACTAGGGAAGAGGGCAAACTAGAAAGAAGTCACTAAATGAATCTCTTCATTTCGCATGCTCTCGCAGCTCTGACCGGTGATAGAGCACAAGAAATCCGCAAAACTTCACACCTAAAAATACGCTGAGCCTCAAGTTTTCATGATCATGATCAACACATGTGAAGCTTAGACTTGGAATGATAAGGATTCATACAGCGAAAACAAACTAGACATGACTCTAGCAGAAGCATTCTATTCTAGATCCAAGATCTGGGGTATGAACAGGAACTTTTCTAATTCTTCATGATCAAACAATTGAGATTGTGCTTGAACGCGCTATACAAATGGAAACAAACAAAAGACAGTAGATGTGGGGAAATTCCTAGGCTCAGGAGGTCAGGCAAGACATGGAACAAACTCAAATCTCGCGAATCTCACCCGACTGATGATCTGCTGCACAGATCAAGAGGGGGTGGGAAGGGTAGGAAAGTGAGGGAGGGGTTATACCCCGTGCGAAATGGTGGGCGGAGTCTCCGATTCGAATTTCGTTCCTTCCCCCTTTCTCCTCCTTCTGATCTTTCGGCCATTTTTGCGACAGTGTTCCGTACTAGTCGTGTGACGTCATTTGCAGAACAGGAGGAACTTGAGCTAACCCCTCCCTCTCTCATCTTCCTCCTTCTCCTCCCTCGCTATCAAGTATCAACCTCAAATCGCATGTTCTTTCCCTCCCTTCGTCCTTTCTTGGTCAACAACTCAAATTCCTCACTCTTCGTTCAGTGTACAATCCTTTGCATCTTTAACACAATTTCGAAAATCGCTTTTATCATCGTTTTGGCATTGAAAAATACAAGGTTAGCTTACATATTTCAAAGTATCGAATCGGAAAACGTAGAAGCTATCACAATATTTACAGCATGGGCTATCTACACACACAATATATCGCAGCGTATCTATCTACAGTGATGAATATCGATTAGACAACTCTCTCTCACACACTCTCATTCTGACCTACCCGTTTCACTATCGAATAGACTTTGAACAGTAGCAACAATAACTAATTATATAATAGGGAAATCTCGCTTTTCGACATTCTACGTTATCTTCAGTGCAGAAGACTGTTGATTTCCCCATTATATAACTAGTAATTTTGTGACTTTTAAAAGTTTACTATCGATTTGGGACACCCGTTTTAACCGAGAGAGCTTCTCACAACCAACCGAGGACACAACTTCACTGCAAGGGGGTAATCATTCGAGGGGGTTAGAAGGGATTACTGTATCGCAAAAAATAACAATTTGTAATCGACAGGTGGTTACCGTGTCCTAACTGCAGTAGGGTTTGGCAATCAATGAAAATCGATATGGGGTATTCTACCGTAACCTACGCCTGACTTGTGGTTCCCTTGAAGACCACTTTGAGGGAGCCCTGGGCTTGGAGGCACTCGCCCGCCTGGTTAAAGGTCGCCAAACAGAGCTTGTTGTGACGCGTCAGCGAGGGCACGCGGGATACGGTAGAGGAGGGCCGGGACGAGGTGGTGGTGTGGTGCGTGCCGGACGACGAATGGGAAACGGCGGAGGTGGTGTGGGCGCCGGATGAGGACGTCGATGAGGCCGTCTTGGGCGGGGACGAGGAGGAGGTGGTGGGAGAGGAGGCCGTTGAGGTGGCCATCGACGAGCGAGCGGGAATCGATCTGGAATACAATAGATTAGTATTGATTTGTAATTGTAGAGGAACTCCAGCTACGATTCTAGCTCATAACTTATCGGCGAAACACGCATTTTCCTATCCGAATTTCGCCAAATCACCCGGCATCAAAACCTACAAAATACTGCCTACAGTCCTTTTCACATGATTTAACAAGTCAATTTTTAAAATAATTAATTAACTAATTGCTCACCTCGACGTGGACGGCACCGAGTGCGAGTAGCCGCTGTTCGAGTAGTCGCCGCCGTTGCAGTACCCACCGTCAGACTGCAACAAAGGATGATCAATATTTTAAGTGTGTTATATTGTCAAACTAAATAGAAAATTTCGCGTGAGCTATTTCATTGTTGTTAAAGAATGACCCGCCGTCCGACTGCAAACAATGGGGGAATTTAGTAATATAAGGATTTTTTTCCTGTGAATAATCTCAGCTCACAGATTGTATTCTGTGTAGGAAAACTGTGAAACACAGATCAGGCTGCACTACAAATGAAATATTTGTTTCAAAGGAAGGAAGAGTGAAATTCAAGGAAAGATACTTTTGTGATGATGGAGCGATATCTTCCGCAAGACTGTTGGCCCGAACTTTCTCAACGAAGCAAGAAAAGCCAGTTGGAATGTCATGCACATCAGAGCTCTCACCTAACCCGACCTCTTGATAAATGTGTAATAATCGTAAAATACTTTTGTGAACTAGAGCAAACGATGAAACATCGTTCAGCCATTTATTATTTTTAAAGTCAAGATCAGCCTTCCAATACGAGCAACCTGAGTTTCACAGAGTAAAGGATCTGGTGAAACGCGCTGGTGAACCGTGTTACTAAACCACGCCGAGCGGCAAAAATGAGCATTTCCATGTCCTTCAGTTTTTTTTACTATTTCGTATCTCTCTCTGTCCATATTCCAGCTGCAACATCCCACTGCTTACCATTCCTCGCTGAAACCGCAACATACCTTCCTACCAAAACAAATTTTTGCTCTTTACTATTGTATTTAGTTTGGTTTATCATTTCCACCACACCCCCCCCCCCCACCACCCTTCCTTGCTCCCATCAAGGAACTCCCTCTCAATCTTTTCATCATAGGTGAAAGTCAGACCACCATTCGCCTCAAGGAAGGAAGTAAGCCGAGCATTCGCAGCTCGTCTTTTTAATTCAAATTAGAGTGAATTCCTCTTTGATAGAGGATGTTTGTCTCCCCCCCCCCCCTCCTCTTTAAATCAAGGGTACAGCTTGGGTACGGTCTAGCCAATTCCTCCCCTCATTCCATCGAGCTGCAATGACCTCTCGATTTCAATCTCCCCCTACCCCCTCGTATCTTCTTGATCTCGCCTTTAGACAGATTGTGAACCGGGTGTGCAGCACGAAACTCTCCCTTCCTATATAGGCTTGAGGGATAATGATGACTTCGGCATGGAAAGAAAGGAGGGGGCATCATGGGGGTTTCCTCCGACTCCACACTCCACACGAGGCAAAGTGTGGTTGCAGTGTGGGGCTATCCCTGAACAGAGCCGTGATCATGTAGTCATTGCATGATTTTACTTTTAAAAAAAACAATTAAATCCGCTCATTCACACGATGGATGAATAACGCCACGGGTGGGCCATCTCTCCCGAGAGGAGACCACCCAGTCCGCTCTCCTTTCCTCTTCCCTTGCACCCGGCAGACAGACAGTGTGCGATTTGCACGGGTGCACGCCGCACCTGGATCGTCTCGCTCGCACCCAGGCCGTAGCCACCCCGCAGCCGACGAGGCAATGTGCGTTCCTCACGGGTGCACCGCGCACCCCTCACCACGTCCAGATGCACCCAGTGCTCACAGAGACAGTTCGCACCGTGGCGGGAGCGCGACGCACCCACGGCCTCCTATTTCGACTGTACACCGGTGCACCGCCGCCCACGCTTTTGTTGCAACGCACGTCCCACCATAGTGGGGTAGTCTCGCTACCGTAACTCGCTGTTATGAACCATAACAATGGTGTTTCCTGCAGGCTACCGTATCCCAGTGCGTTTGCATGACCTATAGCAAAGGCGCACGTAGACCTAATGTTTCGATGCTCACTCCGATCCTAATTCGAGAGAGTTCCTACCGTACCCACATCCTGGTAATAATATCTACGCCCCTCCACCCACGCATCACCGTACCCATCCGCAGACAACATTCACTTGAGGAGTGAAGGGAGCGGTTTTCCGCTGCTGTTATCAAACCGTCTGTCTGTTTCGCTTGTCTACCCAAACCGCATCACCATACTCTGTTCTATGTTCGTTTCGAAAGATGATATGAGCAGGGTCAGACAAGAGACAGGCGAAAGTTCCGCTGTGAAAAGTGAATAGAGAGGGGCAGGCGGTTTTACGCAACTCAGTGTCCTTTGATGCGCTCGTTTTTAACGACCATAATAGTTCCTCCTTTTAGGGTTTTGCAAGAACAATTAAATATGTCCACTACTTATAAGCACCATTTCAACTGGCTTGTCTACGCAAAATGCGCTCCATCCACTGTTCACTGTATCCAACTCACTCCCAGTGGGGTCAGACAAGAGCGAACGTTTCGGGTGAAAGTGAAGGAAAGACGAGTAGGTGGTTTCGCGCAACGCAGTGCGCTCATGAGGTGCTCATGAGGTATACTAGCTAATATTTAGCGCGGTGGTTTCACGTTTCACGATAAGTCAATCTCCTCACCAGCTCCGCGCCCGAATCCTCCATCAAGTCAACCCCCCCCCCCCCCCATCACATCAGTTATCGATTCACTACACTGTCCCACACCACGGCGGTTTCGCGTTTCACGGCATTCCCAAATCCTCACCAACTCCGCGCCCGAGTCCGCCTCCATCAGGTTAAACCCACTGCTCATCAATTTTATTACCGTACCCACACCACTTCTATCAGGCAGTTTCAAACCCGGCGGATTTGCGTTTCACAGTATATTATAATCCTCACCAGCTCCGCTCCCGAGTCCTCCTCCATCAGGTCGTCGTCCGCAGCCTGCGCGGCCATCGCGATCAGCAGCGCATTGATCATCACCGCCTGTCGGCCGAAGATCTGCAAGCGGGTCGGACATCAGTTTGCGATTGGACTACCGTAACCCAAGTTATATAAATCCGTTTGCGATCGGCCGTAGCTACCGTATCCCCGGATATTTTTGCCCGTGAAAAATCAGTTTCTGAAAAATCAACTCCTGTCACTTATAAAAACAGTTAGTGAAAGGATGTAGCTACCGTAAGCCTCAAAGTAAAACAGCCATCCATCCGCACACCTACTGCGTTTCCAGATTTCCCATCATTTTGAACCTTAACAAATCACTTTGCGATCGAGCTACCGTACCCCTTAATCAGTTCGTAGAGTACCCGAACTTCTCCCTTGCGCGACCTTGAAGCCCCGAGGCGCTGGCGAGGGTGGGTAGCGATCTTTAATCTGTCATGCCTCACCATACACTTCCCGTTTCGGCTCTTACTCCTCGCTTCTCTCGCCCAACTATGCACCCCGATCTTACCCCTCATCAATGAAATACGCCATGATCTCTTCTAATCATCAAACATCATATCTCATTGGGAAAGCTCCCGTCTCTCCAATTAGATAAAGTAACCATACCAATCTTTGATTGCGCTCAATCCATACTTTTAGGGACTTCCCTAATTGCGATCTAGCGTCGCAAGACTGATAGATGGACTGAAGAATAGATTGAAACCTCATTCTCACTGCAATTGCATTAAGCGTGGGTGTATCCCATTTAGAAGAGATCAGCCACGAACCAGTCGTTTTTCAATGTCAGGTTCGAACCGCATTATCTTTGGGTCTTAACGATCGGCTGAGCTCGAAATGCCCCCTCCCCAGCACATTTCCTCCTAAGTAGAGCTCAAAAAAATGAGCTACCGTCTCTTCATTTCACACGCTCTCTCGTCTCTATGACCGGTGAGATAGTGTGAAGAATTAAGAGACGATTATCTCGAACTCTACTCCTGACTTGCACGAAATCGTGAGCTACGTATGCAGAGCACTTCTCCAAACATCATCTCCTTTTCGGAGAGAGAACTGCAGTTTAGCGGTATCATACAGTGAACTGTTAGCCAGCATTCTCCCACTCTTTCTTTGACCTGCAGATAGTGCTCAAAAGATGAAAGTATTCCGCTCGCTCAAAACATTCGAAACATCGGGATAGGGAACAAACAAATTTGAGCGAGACCAAACCTCTCTTTTCGCTGATCTCGCTCGCTCTAATTCACGCTACAGATTTGGAGAGCAAAAAGAGACGTGATGTCATTTATCGCATTCCCCCATTGGTCTGTGCGCGGAACCCCGTTGATTGCGGGTTCACTGTAAACTCTTCCCCCTTCGATTAGAGAGCGGATGTTTGAAATGGTTCTTCCGTCTTGACGATCGGAAAAAAGCGGGCGATAAAAAGAGCACGATTCCAACAAACATCGTTCGAAAACGATTCAAACATGCTAAAGATAGCGCTTTGAAACACCCGTCCGAAGAGTTACGTGAACAAGGTAAATAGAGGAAAATGGTAAGTATTTTTGTTAAAGAAAGTACCCAGCCATTACTAACTAACCGTGATGCACAAGAGCTCTAGTTGCCTGCGTGAATCATGACTCAACCAAGTCAGAAAAATACAAGATTTTTCGTCTATTATAATGGCACGTTGTAGTTATGTGAGCGTGATTCAGCACACTCAAACTATCAGTCTAAATCACGAGTTAGGCCAGCAAAGTAAAATTTAGCCAAATTACAACAATTTAATGCATATAGACAGACAACACAAACACACTACCTCACTGTGATTCAGCTCATCCATATGCCAATCATGGAACACGAGTCAACCAGGCCAGTAATGTTTGAATTGTAACGCAAAATACACGAATGATGCTCAACTACTACCCCACACTAATTCAGCTCACACGTGAGCTCCTCATGAAACACTAGCCAACCAAGCCAGTAATGTAGAATTTTCAACCAAAGACTGTGATGTTTATTAAACGATCAGTAGCACACTACCCACACTAATTCAGCTCATCCATGTGCTCACTACGAAGCATGATTCAACCGGGTCAAGAACCTTTCTCGTCAGGGAACACAGCCAAGATTTATTGCCAAATGACGAGCGTGGCGTGTGAATGAAACTCGCTTGACTTTCTCTCGTCACTGGATCCTTTGAAATTAACCAGTTTAACACCCTCGTAATGACATCAAGTGTGAACTGTGGTGTAACATGGGATCAGGCTCATTTCCTATACTTATCCGTTCATTTTGCAGCACTCCCTTGGCTACGAAAAGTGTGCTAATCTGTGCCAATTTCCCGCTACGTTTTTGTCTACAATCATGCATGATCGCTGCTCACTCGCTCCGTGTGTTTGTTTACATGTGTCTACTCCGATTATCGCCCGCCGCATAATCGAGTAATCGGCGATGTGGTGTGCGTTCCAGACTACGGCTATACCGTAGCCTACCGTAGCCTACCATCTATACCCCGGTTCGTCAACCACACCTGAACGCACTCTTACCGTACCCCTCCTACCGTCCCCCTCCTACCGTATCTCCAACTGCTACCGTACGCTAGATACCGCAACCACTATGCCGTACCTCCTCCTACCGTAACCCGTCCAACCGTACCTGCAACACTTTCGTCGCTTTTGCCCTCGTATCGGCGTCGTCGGGGAACGTGAGCAGCAGCGACGGCTCCACGTCGTCCGGACTTGTCGGCGGCTGTCTGGAGTGGTAAAGGTAACGGTAAAGTTGCTTGCACAATCAACGCGATTTTACAACGCTAAGTGGGGCACACGTATCAAGAAGGGACGATCGATAAATCAATCATTTGAAAAATCAAAAGCACTACACTTTCATTGCCACATTCCCGGAGAAATACTAGTAATCGTTGTGAACCACGCTTACCTGGCAAGAATTGAGCTAATGTGACATGCTAGCACTTCAATAACCAATGAAACAGCGATCAGCATTCCGATTTTTTCGTAGCGAAACCGAGCAATTTTGAAACTTGGAGAATATTTGCCTTTTCACATAGAAAGTGCATGTGTGTGCGTTATTTAGTCTTCCAACTTCAATTTATTAATAAAAATTCGGGGAAACAGTTTACGAAAACCCGGCGCATCGACGCTACGAGTTATCCTCTAAGTCGCTATCCAACAAAACCTTTTAGTGCGTTCAGCGTTTCCCATCCATACAATACTAAGTATCAAATGTAATGTACGAGCTCTCTACTAGTCTCTAGCTTACCCTGCCGTTCCTCAACTAGCGTAGTTCGGCCATCTGAGCCTTACCAACAACATAGCGAGACAGTGCGCAAAATCGAGTGAGTGCCACTCACGGATCAATCCTATTCCAGGTGCAATCCCGTATCCTCTTGACTCACTTCCCCTTCCTATCTCGCCTGGCCAGCTACCGTACTCCTGCACTACCCCCCAAACTACCGTACCCATCAGCTACCGTAATCTATAACTACCGTAATCACTCACGGATCGATTCTATTCCAGGTGCAGTCCCTTATCCTCTGCACGAGCAGGATCTCCTTCTTCGCATCGTCCAGCACGGACACGAACGTCTCGTTGATACCGACGAGCACCTGGAAAACGATAAATCAATAATCTACCGTACCCTACAGTAGCCTACAGTGACCTACACCATACGCCTACAATCGATAAATGGAAAATCGATAACCCAGGGCCTACCGTATCCTACAGTAATCTGCGGTCAGTAATAGATATTAACGGAACGGTTTTCGGCCACCTATTACATATCGCTCAGCTCATGGCCTATGAGCTATGGCCTCATGGCCTATGCACGCTCGGAGCACCGATTCACCGTGTACATTTTCGGCACTCTTGCACACGTTTGCACGTTTATTTTGCAGGGATCACGGCGAGGCCACACTCCGGTCAGGGGTTGGCCCCTGGCTGGATGCATAATTGTCTCTCACACCACTTATCCCTGGATGATCAGTGTCCAACGCTCGATCACACTTCAATATCCACTTCCTTCCTTCCTGATCATGTATGGTGGGGGAATCCGCTTTTGCAGAGAGTGCATTTTGATCGAATACGATTTCGCACAGGGTGCATTATGACCAGCCAAGGGTGGTACGGTATGGGGGAATACACTTTAACACATTGCCTGCGTCCGTCTAGCCAATGCAATCCTACATAAATTTGATCAAACAGAACGAGATAGCGTGCGAAACTAATGCTCCGGAAAAAGTAGGGGGAGGAAAGAGATGAGGAAAAAATCGAGTGGAAAAAGTCAAGGGAGGAAATCAAAAATTTGAAATCCCGCATTATTCGTTATTTCAATATATCTCGGTTCCCATTGATGCTATCCACTTGAAACTTGGTTTACACGCTTTAAAGGTGTCGGGAAAGCTCCAGTCAAATTTTTGAGTCGCTTGCTTTACGGGGAAGCGAGATACTGAAAAGCGCGCGAATTCAAAAATTTGAATTCCTCCTTTTCCTCCTCTTTGACTTTTTCCACCCGAGGAGGAAATCTCCCCTGACTTTTTCCGCAGCATCAGAGAGTCAGACTGCACCAGTACCCTAATATTCAGGAATCAGAAATCATGAACGAAAACGTGGCGCCTGTGGGAAAAATCCGAGAAAATAATGTGATGCACCTATGTAATTCCCTATAATAATCTACCAAGCAGGAAGCGCAAGTGGTGCGGGTACGAAAATGGTCAGGCAAAGGACCGAAAGGGATCAACTGCAAGAAAAATCAAGCCAGGGATCTATTGTAACCTCCGAGAATACAAGAACACTGGTTACTGAAATCGATAGACTACCGTAACCCCTGATATCGTAACCCGGGATACCGTAACCCTCGATATCGTAACCCCCCTGCTACCGTACCCTGATGTCGCTGGCTCCTCCGCTCAGACTCCACTTCTTCTTCGGCCGCTCGATCGAGCCCGGGAAGAACGCAGCACTGCAATAATTAAGATAAATTAAATAAATAATTTTACAAATTAAATTATTTTTTAAGACGCCAAAGCGATGACGATCAGGTATGTGCCTCCCCGTCGCCTTTTGGAAACCTCCCGAAGCGCCGATTCACCAGGTTCGCCAAACAGACAGTTAATTACAAAGAATTATTAACTTCCTGGCGTTACAAACTTCGACTGCTATGTCGACGGTTATGTCGGAGTAAAGTTTCACTTTTTTTTTACAAAGGACGGCCTACATTCGATTGATCAATCATACTTGCTCTGCTCGTGGTGCACCAATCTGCCTGACTTCTAACTTTCACTGATTTCCCGCTGAAATTCGAATCGTACGCTCGTCGTCTATCGCTACGACCTCCTTGAGCTGTTCTTTATCCACGTCGGGGGGGGGGGGGGGGGCACCAATCCACCTTGCTACTTGCACAGCATTCTCATAGTTTGTTTCTCTTCTCATTACGGCCTTCAAATCGTTCAAGTCGGTTTTCCCCCGACCTTATCATCCTCTCGGTGCACCAAACCACCTGGCCTCTCAGGTCACACTTCCACCTGGTTCCAACATAAACTGCCAAACCGCTCTCGAACACTCAACCACCAACAATCTGCCCGCATACCAAACATCTCGCGCCTAATCTGATTACCGGGCGCGCGAGACCACTTCGGGTCCACCACCGTATACCCTGCTACCGTATCCTTGAGCTTCCTCATCACATTCCTCCTTGGCACCAAAACAACAGGGCGGTGCCCCCAAGCCGGAACGATTGAAAGGGGAAAAAGGAAGGAAGGGGAAAGGGAGCAAGGAGCAAGAGGAAGTTGGTCGATCAAATTAGAGATCAGGGGCTGTGAGGTGATACACGATCCCCCATTCTTTGGCTCTAATTGAGAGGGTGGAGGGGCTGATGATCTCTCCCATTCCTCCCTCGCCGAGCTATCGTCTGACTCTCTCATTTCGCCCTGCTCTCTCTCTCTGATTCTCTGACTGGCGAGAGATCGGGGAAAGTGAAGAGACGAGCACATTACTCGATCAGACAGTAGTTGATAGCACTCGCAATTGAGAGATAATTCGTCTCTTGCTAATTGCGCGGCGCGGGGGTGGAGTGATCAAGCGGATGGAAATCAAGGGAAATCATTGAGTAGGGGGAACATTCTTTAAACGCTCCACCATCTCCTTTGCATGTGCCCGGGCGTCTCTCTCCATTCCGCCTAGTCTCTCTGCGTCTCTGACCTGTCAGTGACTGTGCAGATCTTAGAGACCAGGCTGCAATCGAGGAAGGAACCTCTCTCCTCTCGAGATAAACAGCTCTCCGCTTAATTCGACAGTGACATGACGTCTGACGTCGACAGTTCAGCTCAGCACAAGAGCTGACTCTCTCGATTCAGCACGTTATCTCGCTCTGTCTTAGCGTCTAGAGTGAAGAGACGAGAGCATTCGCCACCTAATGGCCATGCTCTCTTCTTTCTCCACGTTCTCTCGCCGGTCATGCGCCGTTTTCCTCCCTTCCTTTTGCTAATTTCGATTGATCATGAGCGCGAGTTCGAGGCATTTCGTCAGTAATCAAGAGAACAGCTAGGGATCAGGGCAGGATAAGCAAAATAAACCTAACCCCAACATTCTCACGTATAGTAAACAACATTACAATTGGCTACATCAGCACATAAGGCAGCACGAATGCTGCAGGCTGTAGACATTTTTTTTTTTTGAAATACTGTATTGGAAGAATCAGAAACCGCTCAAATAAGAATATACCAATACATCCACAAGCGCGAATTCGCCTGGTTCTGATAAGCTAGGTGAATAGTTCATTGCTGAACTAAAGATTTTAGCCGGATCAAAATCTACATCAAATATGGACATAACAATGCACCCTCAAGCACAAATGTGCCGGGTTTTGATCGACTGGGTCCTAATTCATAGTTGGAATCCACTTTGTTATCTAGACCTACACCAATTGTGGACATACCAATGAACCTTCAAGCAAGAATGTGCCTGGTTCAGAGTGATCAGAAAAGCAAGTCAGAAAAGCGAGGAAAGGAACTTTCCAATGCAATCTTGTGCACTTTTCATTTCTATTACTGACCTATCCCTTTTACCTCCTTTGATCGCACTTTGATAGTGCGAGCAATGAACTATCGTCTGACTCTCTCATATCGCCATTCTCTCTCGTCGGACAGAGAAGCGAGAGATCATGAGAAAGTGAGAGAGTCACACCATTCCTCAGGGGAAATCGAAAGATAGCGACGACGGAACTCAACTCATTTTTATAAGTGTGGGGATTTTCAACCGACAACCTAAGGGAAATCGCTCGCTCCTTCAGTGTTCAGAAGATGGTCGATGCGTGAAACCGCTCAGTTCCTACTCCAAATTCATCCCCGAATCTTTTACACAAACGCGTAATCACAACATATTTCCTCACGTTCTCGGGAGCTTCAAGATAAATCCTCAAACTCAAGCTGTTTCTCGGTTTCAGGGCCTACCCAAAGGAGCGAATCTTTCACATTTCTAATGGCACATTGTCGATGTGTACAACAAAAAATTAAACTACTGAAATTTACTTACAATTAAATCAATCAAACCTCACCCATAATACGGTTTGTCGTGCAGCATCTCAGCACTGCACAAAAATCAACAAAACTACTATTTCATTTCGATTAAATTAATTAATCAAACCTCACCCATAATACGGTTTGTCATGCAGCTTCTCGAGGAAGCGCGTGTGCACGTCGGCCAGCGTTTGAGGGGACTCGCGCCACGATTTGAGCAGCAGCGACTGGAATAAAAAATAATATTACTTATAAAAAAATGGAACAATCATAGGTTGAATCTGAAAAGGATATTCGCCACGATTTGAGCAGAAGCGACTGGTATAAAAAATAAATAAATGATAATATTGCAATTATTATACTAGTACTAATCAGTTACTAAACTACGCGCACGCTAGTGTTGAGTGGGCCGAAATAGGACGGAGAAATATGTAGAATTCACTAAAATTTGGATGGTGTAAACGGGGATGAGCAAATCTGAGTCAACAAGGGGTATTGATGTTCGAGCGTCATGATAGATACAGTGCAATATCAGTTTGGCAATGTACTGCAGTTTTCGCCGCGAAGGAAAAAAAAGATAAGTCTCTCGCTCCAAAGCTACCGTACCTGGAACGGAATTAGTTCTGTGAAAAGCAGACCAGACAAGGACTACGTGGGGCTACCCGACGATGCTACCGTACCCCAAATAATACCGTACCTCGAGCGAGTTCGCTCCGTTCAGCGCCCGTCCGAACACCAACGGGCCCTTGATCGTGGACACGAGATGACGGGGCACAAACGACTCTATCTCCTGACTGGAAACGGAGGGTTTTAATTAATTAAGTTAATTAATAAGGTTAATTAATTAAATTAATTTTATAAAAAAAACAATTAGAGCACACGATCAGGTAAAAATGATCAATAGCTGCTAGTTTCCCTCGGATAGAATGGCTGGGAAACGATAGGAAAACGAAATTCAAAATATATGCACCCGGCAAATCTGCGTTTGCGGAAGTGCTCAACAGTGTGGACAACATTTTCCTAGCAATCCGAGCTCCTTGTTTTCTATAAAAAAAATATCCCGTTTCAAGCATCTAGAATCCGAACTGGCAATACGTATTTTTTTATTCAATCGACATGAAATACCACTAACCGCATGATCTCCAAAAATTACTATTCTCTACGAATTAGACCCGGCACAGTTGTGCTCATGAATCTAGTAAATACGCAAGCTTTGTTGATCGTTCAATTCTACCGAAGTTGACGAGATTGCCTAATATAAAGAGTACGGGGTATGACCAGGTATCCGAAAGAGGGGGTTCAACGCAAAGGTGGAGGGGTCGCTTATCATTGCCCATGAATATAATCGAGAGAGGGAATGCTTACTACAGGGCCGCGGAGAGGGCCAGCCCGGATATATATAAGGCCAAACCCCCCGAATTTAACCCGTGTTTAAAGTTCATAACCCACCATTTTGAGAAGAAAACCCACGATATTTGACAGATTTTACTCTAAACCCCCGATATTGTTCATTCGTACGAGTCAGGTGCTCATAAATGGGCTCTATACATTTTTTGTTTGTTTCATCACTACAATAATCCTATTCACTAACCGCAGGAACTCCACGCCGTGCTTCTCCTTCACGTAGGGTTCGAAGGCTGCGGAGAGGGCCAGCCCCGCGAGCTCGGCCGACTCCTCGACTGATGGGGCGTATCTGATCAAAGTAGTAATGGCAAATGTACCTCTCTCAGTTTTACAAGCTCGCTCGCCTATCTGGGCAACGAGACAGCATGGAAAATGAGGAGTGCGATAACTTTTGGGAATTTCCGCCCATGCACATTTCGGTTTCTGTTAGTTGATACAAACAGGCACTTTCACACAGAAATAATCGTCTTGGCAAATATCGTAAAAAAATATTCAGCCTATCATTTGCTCGCTTCAGCGCGTAGATACAACTAGCAACCGGTTGTCGCATCTGATTCGACGTCGATTGTCTCACGCTATTGACTAATACTTTTTTTCCGTTACCTAATCATACTTGCCATTTGTCGGTTTCAGCGCGTGCGCATAAAATGGTCTATGACATACTCCGTGATAACATACCCTTTACATTCTTTAAAAAATACTATCACAATTCACCAATACACCTTTTTTATAATTTTAATTAATATTAATTAATTAATTAATTAATGTGTCTCACCTGCCGCTCATGAATGCCTCGTACGCGTCGTTGAAGAGGATCTCGCGGATGCGAGGGCAGAACGCCATGATCTAGAGATAGGAGATTATCTATTGATTATTTGTCCTACCGTATCCCCATGTTACCGTAACACCATGGCCCATAAAAGTCATGATCTACACACGATTATTGATTCAATATTATATCCCAGCATTTCCTTAACGTCATTATCTAGAGAGGAGAAATTCAATTGATTCGTCATCCTACCGTATAACAGAATAACTGTAAGTCCATGATCTAGAGAGAGGAGATTATCGATTGTGACCATACCGTAACCCAGATAGCGGTATACGGTTGTGGTGTACTGCCAATTATATACTACCGTAATCACTGATATTCGCCTTACTCTTCTCCTACCGTAATCACTGATACTCGCCTTACTCTTCTCCCACGTTAACTGTGTTTCACATTGCGCTTATGAACAGGGAGTCAGGTGCAAACTTGATACTTCCCACTTCAGGTCGGATAGCACAATACAACTGTTAGTGGCGTGTTTCAGCGTATTCCCTCGAGACCGTCCAACCAATAACACTACAGGATCCCCAATCTACCGTACTCCCACTCCTACCGTACCTCCTGTTCCCTCGTGACGCTCAGTTGTACGCGTCGCTTCACCATCACCAGCGGGCAGTCTTCGGCGATGTCGTCGGCGGAGGCCGAGGTGAACCTGGGGTACGGTAGGGCTGATTAATTGATCGATAACTGATTTAATAAAAGAGTACGGTAGTATCACGTCATCGCTCGATAACTGACTAAGCAAAGGTACGATTACTTTATCAATCGATAACTGATTTTATAAATCGAACACGGTAGTATCATGTCATCTATCGGCAACTGATTAAATTTAATTAATTAGACTAATTAATTAATTAATTAATTAAGCACTCACTTCTTGAGCAGACTCGCCCAGCACTCGCCCACGCCGTACGGCGAGTGGTGCGGCTTCAGCTGCACTTCTGCAATCAATTATTAGTTTTAATTTATTATTTTTACTAGTGCAACCCAACACGGCATCAAACGAGAAACCATCCAGCAAACTAAATGCAAATAGTGTAGCAGAAATCGGCCTTCGACGCCGACAATTATTTTTGGTTTTTCCACTCAAAGTGAGATATTAATCAAATTGAAAATCAACCCTCAAAATGTATGTGCATGGTGAAGTCAGTCTTGAAATTGCTCATCATAGAATCCGTCTGGGTATTCATGTTTTTCGTCATCATTTTTAATCTTCCGCCCCGCAACTTCAGTTTCTCTCGCTCCGTAACCCGGCCATTCCCCAACCAATAAACTACCGTACCCATCAGATTACTGATCATCCATACGGCGAGTGCTTCGGATGCGTAGTGCACCACCGTACCACTCACCCAGTTGCTAACTAGATAAATTTTACCCAGCGACCGTACCCCAATCAATCGATTACCGTACCCAGTAGATCACTGATCATCCATACGGCCAGTGCTTCGGATGCGTAGTGCATGTCGACGTCGAACTCCTTCGCCACCTCGGCCAGCAGAAACTCCGCGTTTGCGAGCTGAAGTTATTATTTTGATAATCGGCGTTTCCAATCAATGATCTTGCACAAACATATCCCCACTATGAGCAGTGCGTGAAACACCAACCTCGCCTATTTTGCTGTTTCACCCAGCTATGTTTGAAGAATCTATCATTCGCCTTCCCTTGATGCATCCTGCATGCTACTACTGCAACCGCGAGATGGCAGGTGCCAACAATCAGAAAAAAAATTCAATTTACAGCCACGAATTGGCATTACAATTGCGCTTAGGCTTCGTTTTTGACACTTTTCCTGCTCCCATCACATTCCGAGCCACCGAAGCCCGGGTCAAAAAAAAACAGGGACGTTCCAATTACAGTACCGCTCCGCCCTGGACAGGGCAGGATCATGGGCACGAAGTATGGCATATCCCATTTTTGACATAACAATAAAAACAATAATAACAACAATAGTAACAATAACAATAAAATACAGTACCTTTCCGCCCTGCACCGGCAGGATCATGGGCACAAAGTAGGGCTGCGGCGCGCTCTCGCTCTTCTGGTACGGCTCCGGCAGCGTCACTGGAGAGCAATTGATTCATATAATTATTAGACATTTACACCCATCAATTAGAGAATTATTGAAGTTCATTCAAGGGAACAGCAAGGATACGTGAATCCGAGAGACCTCTATGACGAGCGAAACTTTGGATTTACAATTAAAAACGCCTTTTCACAACCGCCTTGTCAGGGGGGAAATAGGAGTACGATAGCCCGGTTCGCCACTCACCGTACGGGTAGGAGAACCGGACGGTGATGTTGACGGTGCTCTGCTCGTTCGCCGTCATCGGCGGCATCGATTCACTGCAAGTGGAAATCAATCGATAAATGGGAATCGGACTCTCTCAATTTCGCATGCTCTCTCGTTAATTATTCACGCCGGATATAATTTAATTCAATGTGGTGAGTGAGTTCTTAATTCGACAGAAAACGCCAGTCCCATTAATCATCCACTCTATCGCGCTGATTTGACTAGACTGTGAAACGCGAACCCTACACAACATTGTTGGGGTGTTCAATTTGTGTGCAATTGACCCTCTCATTTTCGCACACTCTCTCGCTCAGCCTAAATATTCACATCTTTCAAGTGCTTTCGATATGTATAATTAGAAATGTGGAAAAGATTGATCATCCACTCCATCGCGCCTACTTTGCTAGACCGTGAAACACTAACCCTGCACAAAATATTTTGCAGGGTCGAATATTTATTAGAGAAATTTTCCTTCTGCTTAGCATTTTTGTACGTTTCGTTCACAATATCCACCAACGTCGAAACGCGAATCTTGTTGCATAAAAGAAATTCACCGCAGTTGACAAATTCGGACAGGGTACGCTTGCGCTTCACAGATTTCATGTAAACAGAGTGGAGCCGGCTGCCTGGTCGCTTTGGAAAATATCACATAATGAGATAATACCTACGACGAGTTAAGCAATATCACCCGCTTATTGATGTTCACTCATGTTATTCACGTCTGTGCATCGGTGGTGAATAGCGAATAGCGTAGCGAAAAATGAATAGCGCGTAGAGTTCACCCTATATCCCAGTTCATCATAACCAAAAGGGCACAAGGAGCGCCTAGGTTTCACATGATGCATTTGATCTCGAGCACGCATCGCATTCAATAGTTCCATCAGAGGTCTACAACGATATTTCAAACCAAGTTCAGGCAGGGTTCCCAGTCGACTATTCGTTTCAATATCAACCCATAACTCACTTCATGCTGTACCCCAGTGTATTCTTTTCGTTATTTTGACCATTATCCTATGTGTTTCAACCTATCTATAACCTCACTTTATGCTGTACCCGATCGCGATTTCTTCGTTATTTTGACCAGTCTCCTATGTGTTTCAACCTATCTATAACTCACTTCATGCTGTACCCCAGCGGGGTGTTCGTCAGCGTCATCTCCGGGTACGGCCGACGCTCAATGTCGCACGGGGCCGTGAACGAGCGGTGCACGGGCGCCTGCAAATAGGAAGAGGGATTACAGTACTTCGACAACTTTTCTAATCTACAAGGTCGAGAAGAATCGACAAAGAGAGTATGTGATACACTATCTCTACAGTGTGAAGCGGGAACTCAACAGCATTTTTCCATATCCTATTCAACCCGTGCTACTATGATGCACGTCGTCACAGTATATCATTAAATCAAAAAGCTAGCGTACATCACCCTTACCGAATCAAAATTCCCTACAGAACCCCCACAACCTAGCGTAATCCAACCGTAACCCTGTCCTACCGTACCTCCAACCGAAGCGATACCGTAATCCCTACCGTACCTCTCCTGCCGAGATCATCTCAATCTTGCTCAGCTGCACGCCGCGCGACTCCGACAGGCTCTTGCGCACCTGCGGCTCCGCCATTTCTGAAAAAAATATGTTTATCTTTAAAAAATATTATTAGAATTATTTAAATTATCAAGAAGTATAAATCAGTTTTTATAGTGGAGTCATTGAACGAAGAGTCATTGAACGAAAGACACATTACGGATACTTCAGCTAGGTGGCAAGCACGGAGGCGCCGGGTGGGTGTTTTTATCAATTATATTTTAGGAAGAACTCAAGAAGAACATGATCGAACATCGGACGCAGTAAGGATATTAGGCAGATTGATAAACGCAGAAACACCGGGTCCGAATACAGTCCAAAAACAAAACTCAGGAAGGAAGGCCTCGTCTTTGGGCAAATCCCTAATCGGAACTTTGCTATGATTAGCGCTAGTGATAAGTAAAAACAGGGTGCGGCTGGTAAATGTCAATATTTGAGTGCTAGCTGTTTCCGGAGGATCCAGACGTGGAGACATTTCAATAATGCCATAAAAGCGCGAAACATGAAGGGCGCGGGGTATCGAGCTTCGCCCTGAATAAAAATGAACTATTGAGCTCCGATCGAGGCAAAAATTAAAGCGAAAATGAGACGAGGGAAAATTTCTAGCACGATCGTACTATTATGAACGATACAAATAGCAGGCAGCATTGAATCCTATTTTTGGACAGGAATAAGAGACAGAGACAGTGGCATCGGTGTGCGACAAAATTCCAAGAACGTCATGAGACTGTGAAGCACAAGAGATGCGAGCATAAAAAAAGTTTTGAAAAAAAAACCAAACGAAGAGACGATCGACGGTCCCACACATTCTACAGTGTATTATTTTTTGATAAAGCCCAAAGTGAGCGATGGGTCAACGGGGTTGCGTTCTCGTCTTGACTATATCAAGGAAAGCAAAGCTATCCGACTCTCTTAATATCACATGCTCCCTAGCACGTTAGACAGAGCTAGAGACTGCGCTATTTGAAGAGAGCGTGCCTGTATCAAGCCGCGAACGCCGAATGATTCATTGAGGAGGTGTGGGGGTGAGGCGAATCATAACTTCGCGCCCAATATTCCCACGCTTTTTTCAGATGCGCACAAGTGAGTGTATCATATCACAAGTTCAGAATTGATAAGTTCTAAAGCAATATACCCTGCTCAACTAGTAATTCTGACTCAAGGTGGGGGGGCATCTCTGAGGTCCTAGAAAGGATGACGAAGAGACTGCCCCCTCGCTAAGCGGTAGCTAGGCGCTAGTCTACGCAACGGGATGAGAGCTATGAGAGGAAGCACCGAATGATGAGAGAAGGGAGAGGTCTATTAGATGGCAGCGTTTATAGTTTTTTTCCACCTAAAGATTTAATACGAATCAATTCCGTCATTGCTGTTCTCCTTACCTAAACCATGTGAAACCTGCGCTTTCCTAGGTCAATTATTTCAATTAATGAAATTTTCCGAGTACAACAAGAAATGGGAGATGAGACCGATAGAGACCGCTAATGGAAGACGCCAACTAGATGGCTAAATTTTTTTCAAGCGAAGAGGTTCGTAAAATCAATTCAATCAAACCAATTCCGCTTATGTAAACCACGTGAAACCTACGCATTCCTGGCTCAAAAAAACATTTGGGACCGAATGTGTCGAGGACAAAAGAGGAATGGAGGCCCATTGACCAGCAAGAAAGGCCAAATGATGGGTCAGTGGGAAGCGAAAATGAAGAGAAAGGGAGGAGAAACAGAGACGGCTTCCGGGAGAAGAGAGGAAAGGGACGGAAAAGGGGATTGGATGGCTTCCCCCTTTCTTCCAATAACGACATCTGTCCCGAAATCCAAATAAACAAAGACACTACGAATGGTTTAGCTGGCATTATGGCGAATGCTTTATCCACTTCACTATTACGGATGTCCGAATAAAAAGATGGATTCTTCACCTTGGCAGTCCTAATTGCTAACCGATGAAAATCGATGCCCTCTTGCAATTATCGCTGGAAACACAAATAACCCCAAATGGGAAGCCAGCAAGCGATTATGAATTGTATCCAACAGAAGTGATTCAATTATCAACACTAGCGCGCAACATGAGCTTAAATGAACTCTCTGCAGCCGCAAAGTTACTGGGCGGACAACAGTACAGGAATGAAACGTAAAATCATGAAAATCTACAAATCGCAGCGCGCCTATTTATATCAGAACAGAACGATAATTCGATGGTTCGATCGTTCTTTGCATGCACTCGTTCTCCCTCCCTTCTTCCTTCATTTCTCTCCCATCCCCCCCCCCTTCCTTCCTTCTCCCCCTCTCTTGCCCCCTGCCATTACTCCTCTCACGTGTGCACTAGCCACTCTCTCGCCGCTCTAGAACATGCATGAATGAATTGGAGATAAGAGAAACGAGTGAAAAGTTGAGGAGTATTATCGCGGGTCAGGGAAAGTATTGAATCAGAAAACCACCATCGATTGAGTTCGAATCGGTATTTATGCCTTTAGCGAATGCGTCAAACGCAGACAATCCCAGGAAGTACTGAACATTCGGTGAAGCACGCGCTAGAACTACTTGTCTTTACCTTCTAGTTAATTTTACAAGCCACCGACCTGATCGAATTGAATCGCGCAGTCCAAACATCCTACATAAAACGTGTGATACTTCGGGTTTCCTAGACATTTTTTTTCGTGATCACGGAAAATTACTAAAACAACACAAACGAGAGTTATCACATACGTAATACTCTAAAACCAACAGATCAAGTGCTTCCTAGTGATTCAGAAGCCCCATCACTTCCTAGAAAACTGGCACTATTTACCTACTCACTCTTCGATAGGGACTTGTTTTCGCTGTTTTGGCAAGCTCATGTTTCCGAATTCCCCCCCCCCCTCGCCTCCTTCCAATCTCTCAAAGCAGCGCAACCCCGGCTGTTTACTGTTTCATGCTAACCTCTAAAGTGCTTTCCACTACCCCCATCATCTCATGATCTCTGACTCACTCTAACCACCTTCGATTTCGCCACACTCGCGCTGTTATCGCGCGACAAAATCGCCGTGAACATTTGGAAACTTTCACCCAATATTACATCACCCGCGCGCAAAAACAATACAACCTGTCAATACGCAGTTTCGAAACGCGTTCAAGATGCTTGACAAATCGAACGAAATAGATCGGTTCCAGAGCAATATCGTAACGGAATCTATTTGTATGTTTACTGTGGGGCTCAAGTCGAGTTAGCGAGACGGTTTTGTGGTGCGCACGTAGTTCAACACTGAGTTAGTTTGTCAGGGGAAAATAGATCGGGAAAGTGGAGGAGAGAAAAATGAGAACACAACTCGAGTTGATTCGGCATACCACTCGACCCTCACTAAATCATTTTCTGTGAGCGCCGAAGGTTGAGCAAATCACCCGCCCGGTTGATTGGTCTTCCCTACATCATAGTTATCGTCCAAAGTTAGCGCAACATCAATGCGATTGTGACCGCTGGCGAAAAAAAACACAAACTGGTCTGAAGAAGTCAATTGATTCCTAACACTCTTGTGAATGATCCAAGAAGGAAAAGGAGCCAAACACAAACAATCAACGCTTCGAATGCCACGAAAAAATTCGGCGGAAATGGCGAATGATTCTACAAAGAAAATGTCATTTCGAGGGCGCAAAGTTCAAACGCATCATTCGGAGAAGAAATTAAGCGGCTGATTCGTACTTATGGAGATCGAACAATACCGATTTCGAACGAATAGAAAATCTCTACGCCACGAATCTGCATTACTCTGGAGTTTAGAATACTTTTTAAAGGTCCGAAAGCGAGTGTGATCATAGTCTAGCAAGATCTCTGGAATATAAACAATGCTAGAAACTCGGAAACGACAAGAAAAAAGGATTTGGACCATCTCCAACCGCATCCTCTACGAACAGAGAATGGCTCGCCCCTTACGACCGTGGTCAGTCATTTTATGGCAGTAGGCAACAAGAATATAAGAGTGGAAACATCATTGAGGAGGAATAGGGAGGGAAGAGGGGTGAGGCAGGAACTAGATAGACCAACTCGATAGGAGGAAAGAGGCGAGGAGTCACGCCAAATTAGACTGACTGCGGTGAATAAGGATTCATTGTTTTCTAAATTCACATCTCAGAAGTAACTTTGTTCTTCAATTATGGATGAACAAGTAATCACCCTAACTGGTGATGCAGTCTTATACGCTAACAACGAAACCAAAGCGTGCATAGTTCAAAATGCAAAGAAGAGGCAGGAACTAGATAGACCAACTCGATGGGAAGGAGGGAGGTGAGGAGTCACCCCAAATTAGACCGACTTTCGCGCGCGGTGAGTAAGGATTCATTTATTCCACAGTTCATTTCGCATTTCAAACGAGGCACTTTCGTGTTTCTGCTTCACTAGTTATTTGTCATTAGTTAAGGATGCCGATCACAAGAGCGCTCACGAGTTTTCCAAATACCAATAAATTTCCAAGCATGCGCTGGGTCCCACCACGCTTTTCCTGACTACCGTACCCCCCCCCGCATCAATCAATACCACTCACGATTGCCCTCGCTGCACTTGCGGTAGGCGTCCTTCTTCTCGGCGGATCCGGCCCCTGGGGCTTGCTCGCCCACCGAGTGATTGCGCCTGTAAATAGTTCGAATCTCGTCGCCGTCTCTTCATTTCACACACTCTCTCGTCCCTCTGACCGATGAGAGAGCACGTGAAATGAAGAGACTCTACCTGTGAAGGGCGTCCGCGACCAGACGACGGGGCGGCCCGGCCACGGGCATCTGAGAAAAGGATCGATATTGTGATCTAGAGCTAAGGTATCCTCAATTATTCTTCCTACCGTACCTAAGCGTTAAGAGATAATGTGAGTATATTCTCAATTTTGAATCACCCATCAGCTTACCGTACCAACTCGGTCAATTCGCTATACTGTCGCGAGAGTTATTCATTCTTAGAATTGAATGGTATTTTTGAAATACATGACGAATGACTATTGGCACTACCTCTCGATAAGCAATTACATACTAGGGACGAAACTCGATAGAACCGGGCGAAAAAATCTCTTTTCTATTGTGCCCGTTCTCGTGGAGTAATGGTTAATTCTACGAACAAGTGACAATGGCATTACCACAAATTCATTTTACGGCATTACATGCCAGGTACGAAACCCGATTAAACCGGGAGCAAAAATCAATATCACCCCGGCCAACCGTACCAGTCTCACGGCCAACGTACCCACTCGATCAATTGACATTCGATAACCAATCACGAAGATTACTCATTTTTGGAAGTAATTGATAATTTTGGAGTACGAGCTAAGTCAGCATTGGCGATACTTCCGGTTGAGCAATTACCTACTAGAAACGAAACCCGAGTTAGCCTGGGGCTCAAAAATCAATATTTCCCTGCCTACCGTACCAGTCTCACGGCCTCCGATCTCGCTTCGATTTCGTCGGCTACCGTAATCTCCGCAAAGGCGGAATCGCCTTCATCACGCGAGTCGCCGCTCTGCAGAAATGACCAATTTTTAGCGAAAAAAAGCGAGATAGTGTGCGAAAATGAGAGAGTGCTGTTAATAAATTTGAAAAAAGTCACTTCATGATGGAGCGCGTTCTGCCGCAGCAGCGGCGACGTCACTAGCCTCGACGCGTCGGACATCCGGAAGGGTAGTACGGCAGGTAAAGGGGGAGTGGGGAAAGGTAGAGAGAGAGGGGTACGGTAACCTGCGATGAGAGCGGATTACGGTACTCAAGTGGTAAATCGAAGCGAAATTACAGTAGCGACATCGTGTCAAGGCCACAATGGATCAAATAGCGACCAGTGTTAATTCGGGGTTCTGCGAGTCGGATTACGGTAAAATTCTCAAAAGCGGATTATTCTGCTCACAGATTACGGTAATCGGGGCTATTGATTGACGGGGCTCGCTTAACAACGGAACTCTCTCCACAATCTCTCCTCTGATAACGACGGAACGCATACACACAATCGGGAACGATGTGAACGAAGAGACGAGAGTATTGATCGGGTCTTTGGAAGGGAGAGGGGCTTAAAGGGCGCTCTAGCTTCGACAAATAGTCACACATTGATACTGTCAGCAGACGCTATGACGGGATGCGTGGATCTATCCTTATCACTTGGGGTTGATATCTGGCAGGTTTATAGCCGCGATCTCCCGGGTTAGACGGCGCTAGAGAGCACGCGAAATGGAGAGAGTTCGACCCTTGCGCTCTGGTGCTTCATCCATCACCCCATCACTGTCAGTGCACGGGTTTCCAAAATTTCTTGGTGAAAAAAGGAGGAGGTACGGTAGGGCAAACAACCCTTACTCCTCCTTGGTAACCTAAGAACCCCCGGTTCTCTAAAGAAAAGAAGTCGAGTGCTGCGCACAGGTGGGGTGAGTCATGCGGCTGTATTTACAAGATGAGAGGAAGGAAAGGAGAGAGAGCGAAAGGAGGAGGGAAGACGGGAAATGGGAGAGATGTACAGCGAATGAACGAACAAGGCAAGAGGTGTAGGTCAGGAACGGGTCGGAGCTAAAATGGGGGGGGGGTAACAAAAACAAATGTTTTACTTCCAACAAGAGGTGCGGCAGGATGAAAATCAGAATTATTGTGGTCGAAGGCTCACGCGCATTGAGGAACCCGGATGACTCTACGATTAGACATAATGGTGAAACCAGAGCCGCACAAGTCCTGAGGCATAGGACATTAGCCATCAAGTGTTGTTGGCGACATGAGAAGGTGAGGAGCATGAGGGGAATGTTTTTTTTTCAAATGACAGTGCGATTCATTGAGGAACCGGGCTGACACTATTATTAGACATGAAGGTGAAACCAGAATCGCGCAGATTCCAACGAATAATCACTTTTGTGCTCGAGTTCACCTGGTGCACTTGAGTTTCTCAAGGAAAATAGACTTTACGGTTAGGGATCAATTACCTAGGTTGTAAGCCATTGCTTAAGACGGGTACATTTTTCAGTTCAACGGCGAAAAGACGGACACGTATTTACAAAACCTCAAATTTTTGCCATATTTACATTCTTTTTTCCGAGTCGGCTCGCCTCCGGCGGGCACGTTTTATGTCCAAAATCAGAAAAAGCTGGTACGGTAGGTTAAAATTAACATTCTAGTTGACCCATGCTTACGGTAAGCGATCGAACGACATGTGAGTAAGGAACGGGTCGGCCTGTCGCTTTTGTTAGACGTCCCGGCGCCAAAACATGGGGAAATACTCGCTTGTTTATCTGCCATCGGCAGAAATAAAAGATGTGGAAATATCGGCTGATAGCAGACAACAAATGGCATTGAGAAACAATTAATCACCTAGATTGCGCCATTCCTACTCTCAAACTCCGCCAAAACAGCGCAGGTCACCAGGCCTAATCACTGGTGGTTGTGAACGGGGTCTTCCCGGCGTATTTGCGTTTCTCGATTCCGCTGAAAACAGGAGGCGATGGGTCATCGGCGCAGAACGATAACAGGACGCGAGCATTCAAACAGGCTGGCGATTCCGGATTCCTGCGGGGTGAATGTTCTCTGACCACTGGCCCTCAAGATTCTCACCATTTTCGTCGAAAAAATGGCTTCAAAATGGAACTTATTTTGTACAATTGTTTTCGTAAAGAGCCAACGATAATGCACAGAATAAGCGCTTAGAATTTATAGATTTTTTTGGTACAGTACAATCATTTGCGCTCAGCCCACACTGATCAAGTCAATCCGTTGAAACACAACTGAACCGGGCCTGTCAACCAGCTACGGTATGCTCGTTCTTTGGTTCCTAGGGTATCGATCGATGGGAAAGGGATGCGAGGGTAAAGAGAGTTGCGGTAAGAGGAGAGGGGGGGGATGAGTGTGTGTGTGTGTGTTGGGGTACTCGCTATCTCGCTTTTTTCCTCTTTTTCTGTGGCACACTGTGAGCAAATACCGAAACCCGACCCTCTATAGCCGCCCCAATTTTAATTGCCATCCGTTCCGAACTCTCGTCCACTGAATCATCATTGATACCCAAGTAGAATCTGCACTTTTCTGCTGCCAAGAACGCTACAATCGCTGAAAATTGTGCGATTGCTGCCTTTGTTTTCGCTTTCTTTCGCAGGAGACAGATTTCATCAGCCATACTCTACTTCCTTCAACTAGATCGGTGCTGCTATTTGAACACAAATAAAACAATTGTTAGTTATTTCACTACAGTCTGCCCGACATCAAACTCCGATTCTCCATGCTCTAAAATCACCAAAAATCGCGGAGTTGTCGCTATTTTTTGCACGATTCGCAGTGATAGCGACGCTATCCATTGTCAACACTCTTATCTCCATTCGCCCCTTTCTCGCGCCATTCAAACTATCAAGAGGAGATACGGTATTCACGATTGCGAAACACCCCAAAGGTGAGTCGACATCTCACTCTTCTTATCTACGCTCACGCACGCACAGTTAAACGACCGGAAACGACGGAAACGGGCAGCTTTATCGAACCGGAGTATGACTGACTATGCAAATCGGAGACTAGAAAACACAAATCGTGACTAAAGCCCCGTTTAACGCTGATCGTTTGAACATGAGAATCGTAGTACTAACGAAAATGCGCAGGCAGTAGCTCAAATAGTGGTTAACTAATATACATAGCAACAAAAGTAACAAGTAACAATCATGAAACCCAAATCTTACTTGTGTAATTTCAAAAATGAAAATATAGTGGTTATCTAATACACATCATAGACAAAGTCCAAACATCCCAGACGCGCGTGGGCAACAGCATAAGTAATAATCGTGACACTATAATCTCACGCTGTGAGAAATTTCGAAAATGGAACAACGGCGTTAAAATATCGACAACTGGAATCAGACCAGTGAATTGATACAAAGCTGATAGAGAATCCAGCAAACATATTTATCAAACGACTCGCCTTTGAGTATCAGTTAATACACGATATAAGATCAACGGTATTCAGATAAAACAACCAACATAATAACATTAGAAAGTACGAACTATACTCAAACTAATTTAACCAGTGATGACTGCGAACTTGCTCTTCACATTAGAGGAGATTATTGAGGCGATTAGCTGGAAAAGATCTTTGTCAATTTTCAGAGATTATTACATCAGCCAACCCGCCCCTTTCCTGCTTCATAGTCGACACAAATCTTGCGATCAACTGGTGTTCTAATTAATACGTGAATTATATTTTGCGAAAACATTTTAAAGTAGATCTCATATTGATTCTGGCGTGTTTTTTTTTATTCCAGAGGCCAATCAGCAGCACTACTGTTTCCTTACACACACAAACATTGCGATCAACTGCTCTTCCAATGTTCACTGCAGTCCTTAGTTTAAAGGGGGAGGGGCACGAATATTTTCTCACATAGGCTGAGCCTGTGGGGTAATAGGGATGCTATACCCGATCACAGATCACTTTATCCGAAGTTCTAGAAATGCCTCTGAACCTCACTACGGATTTTTGAAGTTTCATTGATTGTGCAGGCACGATTTGGGGTACTGTATTCTTGTATTGATTTCACTCGATTGGCAGTCGAAAATAGCAGCAATAGTGAGGTTTGCACACGGCGGGAGTCGAACCAGCGGGTGCTGGATAGCGAGGCAAAAGCACAGCCACTAGGCTAAGTGCCGTCATATTCGTTGAGTCTAGACGGCCTAGATAAGGGAGAGGAGAGAGTCAACCGCTGATTACTGTAGTTACAGCGGGGTGCAGGCACGTCGTGGTGGGACCCACCAATTTCGATTCGTGCCCCTCCCCCTTTAAAATATTTTTAAAAAAATTCATCGAATACGGTAGATCAGTAACCCCTACCGTAATCTCTACCGTAATCTCACCTGAATCGTGGCCATCGCTCCCATGCCGCTGTCGCCGCACATGAGGTCCTTCTCGATCGGCGGGATCTCCTGAAACGACAGCTACCGTAATCGAATTCAAACATTCAATCGTAATTCAAAAGTGATCCGAGCATCACTGTTGTAAGTCAAATTCACCCGGTTCGAAAAAAAACTAAAGATCAAAAATTGTCTCATAAACATACATGGACACGCGGACCGCAAGGGGGGTGCCCAATGATTGGGCACCCCCCATACCATGACCCGGGGTTCATGGTAAAATAGTGTCTGGGGTCACCCCATAACCACCTCTGGTACCGTACTATTTTAGCCTTGGGGCACATGTCTGCCAAATGGTCCACAAATGGTTGGGGATACGGTAGATTACTGTAGAATCACTGTGCGATCAATTTCAGACCATTCGGCGAAAACGTGTCTCAAGTTAAAATCGTTGACCCACAGAACCGGGTTACGGTAGGTTATGGTAGCCGACAAATACAATCCGGCGACCTGTATACACGATTGGGTAAGGTACCAGAGGCGGTTATGGGGTGGCCCCCGACACTACCATTTTACCATGAATCCCGGGTCATGGTATGGGGGGGGGGGGGGGGGGGGGTGCCCAATCATTGGGCACCCCCCAGCGGACCACCTTGTACATGTATGCTCATAAACCGTCTTTTTTTCCTAAAAAAAAATTAAAACTACGTGGAATTTGAAAACGTACCCCGCTTTTAAGGTTTCCGTTAACAAGGCAAGTAACCTACGATTCACAAACACACCCGGATTATTCGGGTTCCAAGCTCATCTATGGCACACTATCAACACTCACCTTGTACCTCAGTAGGTCCCTCAGCGTGGCGCGGTGCTGGTAGGTGAGTGTGCTGAAATATTATCCTCATTTGAAGTCCTGCCTCGACAACTACCGTAACCACCAACTCCTTCAACCGGAAACTACCGTTACCCGCAAATACCGTACCTATCCCACATGAACGAGTTCATTGCGGGCGCAAAGTGCAGTAGCTTCTCGGGGTCCCACGCGCGCACGATCGACGTGAGAAGATTGTCGCACAGACCGTTCGCGAGCTGACAATAAAAATATAGTTACGATGGGCTACCGTACCATTAGAACAATTACCGTATCTTGGATCCACAGTATCCACTAAAGGGTTGACTCTCAAGTCCCCTCTTTCCTTTCTTACTAATCCAATCGAATTCAGCCTAATCCAATCTTCTCTCCTCTCTCATTCGTCGCTCGTGCAACTCCACTTATCCGCAGTGCGAATATTCAAGACCCCAATTACGACCCCTATTTAAGAAGTCCCTTCCTTCCTATCCCCACCCCCTGACTCGACCCACCTGAATAAAGGTTGTGATCGAATTGTACTGTCCCCAGGGCAAGAAAAAGATAAAACAACTTATATTTTTTTTAAAATTATTTATTTAATGGGCTTCTTGACTAAAAACAACGGCAAAAATCATTCAAGAAGTAGCTAACATAATCAAACCAAATTATCAACCTGACACTGAACCATCAAGTGGGTTTGCTTACAAGAACATACGATTTAGAAATAGAAATTCGTATCTTTGCCATGGAATTGGAGTCCGTGACTCCAAGAAAATTCAGTCAAAGCAAAATCAAAGGCTTATCTCTCTCTCCGTCACTCAATGAAAGTTCATTCAGAGCAAAATGAAAACAAAATCAGACCAAAATAAGCAAGATGGTCCATTGAAGTTTCTCATTGCCTATGAGAAACTAGATATTCAAGGCTATGTTGCTAACAACACTGTTGACAATGATTTTTTAAAAAAATCCATTGCCATGGAATTGGCGGTGCCAAATTGCGGTTTCGCCATTACTTCACTTTAACGATCAATTTTTAATTTAAAAAAAAGTAGAATACCGTACTTTGGCCATGGTATTGGCGTCGAGCGGCGCGATGAGCATGGCGTCAGCCCACTTGCGCAGCTCTAAAGGGAGAGAAGTTATTGTGGATGCCCTGACCAACCCCCCAATACCGAATTAATTGACTATGCTGCTGCTCACTCCCTCGGAAAATAAGGAATAAAAGTTAGGAAATTGGTCAACCAATATCAATTACCCAATTAATTAGTATTGTATTGAGCAGTGAAATAACCTCACTAAAAGTTACGGTTGAACGGGGTATTCTCGCGGCTATAACCATCAAGAAGACAAAATTTAAGTAATATTTCCAATTATAAGACCGGTAATCACCGAATAACCAAGAATATCGAGTCACTCATAGGCTAGAGAAAACTTGAATGTACCAGGTTACTAATTTCACTTAAAAATACAATTCGCAATATAATATTGCGGTTTCGGCACTACTTCACTTCGCCTAGCACAAAATGGATGTGATAATAGCGCAGTATAGGTCTAACAGCAAAAGCCAACCCAATGTTGCTAAATGACAAGTAAGACAGTGGTGTTGCGGTTTCATTTATATTTTAGCCTCGCAAGATCCCCGCTTCACCCTGGTCAAATAAACGAACCAATATGCAGGACGGGGTCGCCCCTTCCATTCCACATGCTCCACTCGTCTCTGTCCTCGTAGATGACCTCGGCGATCTGCAGACTCGCCTTCTCAAGGAACTTGAACGCGCTGTCCGTGGCGACGATCTATAGATTTAAATAGTGATTTAACAATTCTAGAAAAATACAGAAAAATGGACCACTACAGCCTGTATCGCACTTTGCTTTATAATCGAGAGAAAAAAATTGACAACTTCCAAGGCTGGATTTTTTACAAACTGTACTCCGCAATATTGTTGCTTTTTTAAAGAGTTAAGTTGTGAATAAAAATACAACGGAGACTTTTCGCTTACCTTGATCCACAGTCGGTCGTCCTTGACCATCTTGTGGAGTTGCTCGATGAGCTCTTGCAGCTTGATGGCGGCCACCGAGCCGGTCACTCCTAAAAATTATTGGTTGAAAAAAGGGAAATTAAGTCATAAATCGGCACTTCTTAGCTTTAGTGCACAAAGGTAGCGAGCTTTTTTCTTCCTCGTTCATTCAATCACTGGTTGTCTCATTTCTCACTACCCACAGTTAGAGCGCGATATTTGGGCAGTAAAGTAAAGATGCGCTCATAAATCAATCAAGAACGAAAATCAGGCATCAGAATCGGTCAAAACGAGCCTGAAACCGCTTCGAATTCAGTCGACATCACGTGCGAACTCACCCAACAGCAGGTGGTACTTGCCGCCCACTCTCTTGATCTTGTGCGTATTGTCGAAGGGTGCCCGACGATGCGCGCCGGGATAGTAGTGGATGGCGGGACCATTCTAGAGTAATATTAAAGATAAAACGAGCGAAATAATTCCGCAATTCATAAAACAAAACAGGCCAAAACCGGAAATGAAACTGACCGTGGCCAATTGCTCGTCATTAGCGCCATCCTTGGCTTTCTTGATCGCAGGCTCGTAATCCTCCTTAGGCTCCTGACTCGTCATCGCCCGAAAATGGCAGAATTGAACGTCAAAACAAGCGACAAAACAAAACAAAGGAAAGTAGAAGAAAAACCAGTTCGCGATTAAGCTGGTGACTGCGGTGTTTTTCTCATATTGTGTTTGAGAAACGTCGAGAAGTGCATGTTCGTTCGTGCAGTGGTGTAATTTACAGTAGATCAATTTTTGTTTTTCTTGTTTATATTATTCGATTTTCGCGTTTTCGGGGGCATCAGCGTGCGTTTTGTTCACGCAACAGTCGCGGATAAACGAGATGGACATCCGAGACGTGAGTTATTCGAGTTAGATAGCAATTTACGAGAGTTTGACACTTGCAGGATCTTCGAGAGAGTTCTCCCGAGGTGCAGTATTCAGAGGATGAGGACGACGAGTACGCTCGCGGACATGGCATGTACGAGCCGCTGTACCCGTACAGGGTGGACGACGGAGGGGTAATCAACTGATTTACGTCTTGTCACGCGTTGGCCTCCTTTCACTCTTGTGTTGTATTGGAAGTGCCCTCCCAATGTAAATAAGAAGAATATTTATTATATTCCATCATTGTTTAATTATTTAATTATTATATAATTAAATAATATTTATTTCAATCGGTAGTTTAATTGTCTGACTCAACTCTAGGTTACGGTATCATTTGAATTCCCGCATTTAGGCTCTCACTACGATTTCATCAAATGTTGACTTACAGTATCTTTTCCATATTTATTATATTCCATCGGAATACACGAATCTTGAATAACATTTATTTGGATTTCTCAGGAATCCGACAATAGCGTGCACAACATCACAAGGAAGCGCCCTGGATCTAAGCGGAAGCCAAAGTATGCTGTCAAGAGAGGTTTGTTATCGATGTTTATTTTTTCACTACTGGCATTGCCATTTCTATTGTATTTCGCTGTACATGTGGATGAATAACTAATCTAATGTACTTATTACAGATTTCAAAATCGACGAGCCCAACCCGGTGGAGATGACAAAACTCGTCATCGAATACCTCGTGATTGAAGGATACCCCGATGCAGCTAAAGCGCTGGCCGCAGGTTGGTATTTTTGCATCAATTCTCACTTGTTATTTTAAGTAAGATATTTCAATTTCATTCATTCATTCCCAACGATTTATGATGCGAAACATGATTGGCATTCATTCCTTATTTTATTTAAACTAATTTACATATCTTTCAGAAGCAAATGTCAAACTGGACGAGCAAGACTGGGAGAGCATCGAGAAGCGCGTAGCGATCAAGAAGGATCTCGTAGCAGGGAATATTGCGGAGGCTATCGACAAGGTAGGAGGCCCTTTTTATGCATTTCAAAAGCTGTAACTCGAAATTCGCAGCTCAACGTGCTCTGCCCTGAGATGATCGAGCACGATGACAACGTGCGCTTCGACCTCTATCTGCAGCGATTCCTCGAGCTGATCAAGGAAGAGTACGTCGGCACTGCTTTACATCACTTGACCAGCCCAAAATGAAATGATGTTCACGTTCTTAAGTCTAAACACAGCCTAAGAATGAGCAATAATTAGAGTGCTTGTCGCCGTAAAAATCATTTCATTTCGGGCTGATCCGGTGACGTCGTTGTATATTTTCGAAAATGAGTGATCTCTATTTCAGTGACATTGTCAATGCGCTGGAGTGGAGCTCGGAGAAGATGTCCGCCGAGGACCTGGATGATGATAAGGTTGGTAGTGATTTTTTCACGATGTTGCCTGATTTTTATTCATTACCCGGCGGATTTCGGTTTCATATTGCCATTTCATTGTTGATAATGTGGGCTTAATTTTAATTGAATTCTCGAGATTATCCCTGATTTTTGGCGATTTCCCGGGCGGATTTCGGTTTCGCATCGTAATTATTTCGTTAAGATGGCCCGACTGGAGCAGGCGTGCACGCTGGCTGCCTTCGGCGACCCGACCGAGTGCAGGTTCTACGAGCTGCTCGAGCAGGGACAGCGGGACGCTGTGAGTACAACAGGGGCCTACAATTTGGTACATGTCTCCACTTTGGTTGATTCTAGTAGAAATTTATAATTTGTGTGGTTGAACTGGAGTGGCACGATAGTTCCTCCACTATTCATAAATTCACAATGGTTCTTTCCAGTGAAAATTTGTAATTAGAGCGGTTAATCTAGAGTGGTGCCATTACTCAGTTTGACCCAATCGTGAAACGCACATCTCGCAGGTGGCCGAGAGCGTGAACAGCGCGATTCTGCGGGTGCAGGGCAAGCCGTCGTGCTCGCGCGTCGAGACCATGTTCAAGATGAAGGTGCGTCCTATTTATCTCATTCGCCTTTGTGCCAAACAATAATAATTCTCACATAAACAATAATAATAACATTCCTTTGTGCCTAGCTTCATATTTGTACAAAATAATATTTTTTTCTTATAATTTTTTTCTGTTTTAGATGTTCATGACGATGAGTCTGCCACATCCGTCCGGGAACACGCAGCAGGAGGCGGACATCGTCGCTGAGGCCATCCACGCCGACATCGTCAACGGAGCGCCCCCGGAGGGACGGGAGTGAATGATCTTTGATCTCTGCATTTTTAAACACGTTTCATGTCCATTCTGCCACACAGTAATTGTACCTGCGATAGAGGCCATTGATTAGCAGCCCCTTATTCGCTTGTGCCTCCGTTCTCCCCCCCCCCCCTTTCTCCTCTTTCTCCTCATCACCCAGTCGATTGGATCTGTTTGTCCCCTCGCCTAGGCTCTCATCCCCTCCCCCCGTCAACCACTGGCGAATTCGTGGAATGGTAACGGGAGTCGGCAGCAATACCGCCCGAGGTTTCCGCGTTTCACTTCTTTTTTTTGTGCACTTATCATGGGCTAGCCCCAGAGTAGTTATATATTTCGTGCCCTGATTCCAAGGTTTGGAGGGGGCGAATCAAGGCCGAACACTGTCAAATTGGTCGCTAGTGCTCTTTTTCGTGTCCACTCTTACGCTTGACCCCCTTTAGCATGCCTTGCAATCTCGTTGTTCACACATTGTATTATATTGAGAGATCTTTTCTAGATCGCCTTGCACAATTTGTACATTTTTTCCACTAGGGAGGTAATTAGTAGTCGTACATTTCGCTAACCAAAGACTAATCGGATATTTGCATAAATATTTTTTTTTATCAGTAATTTTTCTCGCTTGAGTGATCTACCGTTGCCAGGCGGTACCATACCTTGCCGAGATCTCGCCTCTAATCCTGATCTATTGATTTTTCCCTGAGCCTTTCGCAACTAGAATTCCGATGGATCAATGTCTCTCCCTCTCCCTACCCCTTCTCTCGGAGGAGGAGGGTGGAATGGCGGATGGGGGAGTAGGTGGAGGAGGGGGGGGGGGGGAAGGCATTACACCGTGTGGAAGAGCGGGGGTCCTTCACTCTGAATCCCCCTCCTTTATCTCGATCTGCCGATCCTTTCAGTCCCTTTTTTACACTGTCGTTTAGTGATTCATAGTCAAATGGAAGATTTGACTACGCCTCGTGTGATTGTGAATTTGAATGCTGATTCCTAGCGATGTGGAATTCCACTTGAACTCTGCGAAGGTTCTGCCCCTGTGATGCCCGTTGTGCTTACAGCGTGTTTAGTCGAGAATGCGGGGGAGGGAGCTATTCTGAAGTAGTGGAGCCAGAGCTGCCTCTTATTGACCCCCGGGTGGAGCATAGCATCATACGCGTTGACTATCAGTACCCGTATCAGTAGCTGGTCAAAATTTGACCCTATTCCCCCAAATTTCTCCCTCAAAAGAGTGGGGAGCGCTTGATCTACCCCAAAATTCCGCCTCTCCTGATTGATAATCATGCATCATGTATGTCATGGTTTCGCAACGTGTTCCGTGCCGCTCCCTATTACTCGAGTGGAGATAGCGAGAGAAGGTGAAAAAGTAGTAGTCGATGCGAGACACGACGACACGGCTGTTGTTTATCATCCCGATGATTCGGGGTGGAGGTGGGGCAGCCGGAAAGCGCTTACATCATCCTCCCCGAGTCAGCTGATCTACCTCAGCGTTGAAATTATCTGATCTAGGACTGTACTCCTGATTTAGCCGTGGTTTTGAAGCCTACAAGCGACGATATTTGAAGCAGAACCCGCGAAATGTTGGTTGCTTGTCCGAGGACGGCGCTCATCACTGATCTACCGCCTCTTCCGATCGGCGCTCATCACTGATCTACCGCCTCTTCCGATCGGCGCTCATCACTGATCTACAGCCTCTTCCGATCGGCGCTCATCACTGATCTACCGCCTCTTCCGATCGGTGCTCATCACTGATCTACCGCCTCTTCCGATCGGCGCTCTATTGATTATCGATTGACTGAGCGACCCAGGGACGAGAGGGATGACTCATGTCCCCCTCCCTCTGCTCCCCGTAATTCACTCCTAGCGCCCCCGCTCTCAACTGAAGTCGACATCGATCACTGTGCGGAATCGGCGCACCGGACCCGCGCCGCCCGCTTATTCCCCGGTTTGAATTTGGCGCGCGCTCTTGCTCAGCGCGTTCGTCCATTGGTCGAAGGGGGAAAGGGGCAGGGGAGGGAGTGCACTCTCCCCCTCCCTTCCCCCTCTCTTCCCATCTCTATCCCTTCCCTCGCCTCGCCTCTAGCCCCCACACTCGCTCTCCTCTGGAGCTAAGCGAGCCTCTCCGCTTTGGCCTTGTCTCTCGCTGTCCGCTCCCTACCCCCACTGTCCCCGCTCACAGTTTTGAATGGAGCTGCTCCCTGTAGATACTCTTGCCTTGGCGCGTTCCCTGTGGCTCTTTCTGGTGTTCTTTTCACTTTTTTTTCATTCTAGATGCATGGGATCTATTGTCATCATCATCGAAAAGTTCGCAATGGTTGCTGGGCGATATTGTTGTTCGAATCGCTTTCACCACCGTTTTGCCCCGCAGTTGTTGTCATCGTATCGGCTGATATAGGGCAGCTGCCACCAAGTGCGTTGCCCCCACTCTCCTGCCTGCCTGCCCCTTGGTGTAGTGACATTTACTGGCCCCCGGCTGCGCCCAATAGATCATAGTGTGCAGTGCACCTAAAGGAAGAGGCCCGCAGTAAGACTGAGGAATGGGCAGTGTGCAGTGAACGGCGGAGAGATGGGAAGGGACAGATGGATATCGATAGGGAGAAGAGAGGAAGCGAATGCCAGATGCGCACGCGGTGTATCCTGAGGGGATTGATCGTGATGGTGAGCGCGTGCGAAACTCAATTTTGTATAGTGTCGATCGATATTCTGATGATGGTGCATACGTGCGAAATGCAAATTAGCAATTGTTGATCTTTCAATCCTGTATTTCCCTTCTTTCTATGTTGATCACCGTGGTCACTATTGCTCTGCTAACTTTGCTCACCTTCCTTTCGCCCCGCTTGTCCGCTAATCGATAGACATTGTTTGGTTAGGATTCTTCCATCTTCGCAGGTCAGAGAGAGGACCCTCGCATCCCCCTCTTCCCTTCTCTCCCTCCATTTTCACTTGTTCACCTTCCCGCCTCTCTATCTCACCCCCCCCCCTTCCCTTCTTTCGTTTTGGTGGCTGACTAACCCCGCCGCCCCACTCCCCTCCTCTCTTTTTCATCCCCCTTTCCTAGCCAGTGATGGTAGCCCCGTTTCGCTGTGTTCCAGAGGGTTTCCACTCTCCCCATTCACCCTTCTCAATCGATTGACCTAGTCAGCCACATTTCGCAAGTGCCCCCTCGTCTCCCACTCCTCCACTCTTTCGCTTCTTTCTCGCTGGCCTGAGGGCAGTGCCCCAGTGCCCGCTCCTCCTCCTCTTTACACTGTTCCTTCTTTCCCCATCCCCTCTCCTCCTACTCGTCTCTTCTCCTTCTCCCCTCCATCAGTCACCCCTATGCCCTCGAGTCGACTGGGCTATTTGTAGATATCGATTGGGAGAGGGTAGATCAAACCCGGTGAATCAGGGATGCACCGCTATCGATTTCATAGTATTCCGCCGATGGCTGGGGCTGTGAATGATCTCATCTCTCTAGGCAAAGGCGGGGAGGTGAATGGGGTGACTCACGCCGTTTTCGAGCATCATCGAAGATATTCGTCTCGTTGATTACGCGTTTCGGGGTGAAAAGACGTGTATGGGGTGTGTGAGGGGGGGGGGGGGCGTTACTCAGCCCGGTGAACGGTCGTGGCTTGGTGATGACTCATGGCGATTATGCAGTTATCGATAGTGGCCCGGCGGTTTTGAGTCACTTGATCAGTATCGCCTGTTGACCGGCCCTGGCTCTCACCGTGATCCAATCAATCTTTTATCACGTTATCACCTCTCTGCTTTTTGCTGTTGCTCTTGTCCCCCTCTTTCCTCTGTTCAGAAAGCGACCTTCTATCTATCTGTCCTTCTTTCTTTCTCTACCACTCTGATGACATTCACCCTCCGTCGGATGTGCCCCCCTTCACCCTCTGTCAATCGATTTCCATCTCCCCTCCCTCCCGCCCTCGCAATTTTTTTTGCCCACTTGTCTGATCCGCGGCTGTTATTATTGTTGTTGTTTTGCCGATGCGTATCTAATGTCATGCTCCGTTGCAGGCTCGTTGTTCAAGCCTCTACTTGCTTTTTTTCGCCCCACTCTCAACACCTAATCTGCAGAAATGGTAAGTTCTGGCCCTCATGAAATAAAAATAAATTAACATAACTTAAGTTTACAAAACCAACGAAACGAAATTGATCCTAGTATTCTCAGCGCGAAAATCTCTCTATATCACTCTGAAATCTCCTCTTGTGCATGATTAAACACGAACGCTCGAGTGCGTTTTTGTTCCGATTCCCCTCTTGGAAAAATAATACCAGGGTGTTGATTCAACTAACTTTTGTGTTTCTCTCCCGGCGTCCTTTCCGAGTCCTTGGACCAAAAGCGATACATGCATGGTGTGACTATCGATCCAATCGATCGATACCGTATTCTTCCGTCCGAGAGTGAGACTAACTACCGTAACCTAATCCTCCCAACAGTCGACCTCCGGAGTGCTCGTCAACCCCGACGTCCAGTCGACGTTCATGAAGCTGTCCGAGGGCAAGAAGGAGTTCAGATACATCATCTTCAAGATTGAGGTGAGCTGTGGTCCCGCCACGATTGTCGTTGGCCGATTACGGTAGTCGAATTTTTGATTTGCTTCTAACTCGATCATTTTTTTTATGAGAGGCGGATCACAATTTGGCTATCGATATCGTCTGTCTCGGCTACAGTACCTCATCTATCACTGTATTCGACGCCAGGGCTATGCGAAAATTTTTACGCGCTCCTCGTTTTACATGCTCTCTCTCTCTCTCTCTCTGTGTCTGACCGGCGAGTGAGCATTACGAAATGAGGAGTACGTGAAATTTTCATACAGTCCTGGTCGAGACACCAATCGATATCGATTACCTCGAAACTATTGTAATCTAACAACTTCCCTGCAGGACCGCGAGGTGGTGGTGGAGTCGGCGGTGACGCAGGAGGACCTCGGCATCAGCGGCGACGACTACGAGGACTCGAGCAAGGCCGCCTTCGAGAAGTTTGTCGCCGACCTCAAGGTGAGGGAGAGGGAAGGGAGGGGGCATTGAACCAGGCGCGTTTGACGTTTCAGATTGTTGCCAAAGAACTGAAAGATGAGAGTGGGGAGTATAGAGCTATACTATACTATACTATACTATAGAGCTATACTATAGAGCTTTTATGGTGCTTTTGAATTTCAAATCGTTGTTGAATTCGTTCCTTTTGATTTGTGGCAATGCTGCCAACGAACTGAACTAAAATGCGAATAATTGCGCCCGGTACTTTTGGGGTTCAGATTGTTATTGCATTCGTTCCTTCTGATTTTTTGACAATGTGTGTAACGACATGAACTTTTTACAATTACTGAAATATTTGTTATTCGGGCACGGATTGGCGAAATGCTCAATAATGAACCATCCAATCCCTTGTCAGGCGCGCACGGACGGCTACTCGGACTGCCGCTACGCCGTGTTCGACTTCAAGTTCACGTGCTCGCGCGTCGGCGCCGGCGCCTCGAAGATGGACAAGATTGTCTTCCTTCAGCTGTCAGTTTTTTGCCGTGTTGATGATTACGGTAGCACAATGGATTGAGGACTGATTTTATTCCATTTTTTTCGTCGAGCTATCAGTTTTTCGACTAGAAAAAATGTATTCTCTTCGGCTGATCTCGGATTTGCTTTTTTTCTCTCCAATTCGGTCGTTTTGCCGCTTACGGTAGCCTCCGATTGATCACAAACTGATTTTTAAAATCAATTTCAGGTGCCCCGATGGCGCGTCGATCAAGAAGAAGATGGTGTACGCCTCGTCCGCCTCCGCCATCAAGGCCTCTCTCGGCACCGGCAAGATCCTCCAGTTCCAGGTACGGTAGTCTGGTTGGGTCAGATTGATTACTGGATTCGTTCGTTGGGTCAGTAGGACTACAGGTTACGGTAGTTTTATTGGGCATATAGTTCAGAGTTGGGAAGCTATAGGTCGGTAGGTCGGAAGGATGACCGGTTACGGTAATTGATTGTGTTAGATTGATTAATAATCATTGATTATCTAGATGTTCGCTGGGTCAGAGTGATCACTGATTACGGTAGTATTAGTCGGATGCCTGATTGCCACCCTTGCAGGTCTCTGACGAGTCGGAGATGTCGCACAAGGAGCTGCTGTCGAAGCTGACTGAGAAGTACGCGGACAACTAAGACGACCGTCCGTCAACGTTGACGTCCCCCTTCCCTCCCCCTCTACACTGTCCTCCCCTTATCTCTGTTGTGTGCCCCCCTCGATTTCGTGTCGTGTGTGTGCGAGTGCGGTTTTCTGTGTCTGTGTTTTCCCTCTCACTTTACACCCACCACCAACACACACCAACCGTGTCAGGATACTCATCCCCCTGGTCCATTCCTTTCTACCGTAATCTACTTTGTGTTGAGTGATGATTGATTGATTGATTTGTGCTTTGTGACTAAACACTCTGCCCGCTGTGGGCCTCCTTTTCAGTAGGTCTCTCTCCGGTTTTGGTCGATCATTCGTCTCTTGATCAACTCTTTTTTGTAACTTTTGCGGGACCCCTGCCTTCTCAATTCTCTGCTCTCCCATTTCACGGGCTCTCTCGCATAGCTTATGTCCACCCTCTCCCCGTCCCCGATATGAGCTTCCTACTCTTTGTAGTACGATAGCTTGATTATCTATTAAATAAGACACAATACACCTACTAAGCATTTTTTTCTCTTTTCCTCTGCTCGCCTTACTCTTTTCGTTCGCACACATTCGCTAAATTATTTGGTCGCTTTACCGCGATCGACACTCGAACGCCCTAAGTTATCGTGTAATATCACTAAGGTAATGTGGAATACGAAAGATAAAGAATATGTGCTTTTCTAAACAATGAGCTATGTGTTTGAATTGGGATTACGGTAGCGATGGGAAATGGGCTACGGTGGTTGAATGGTGATCGACTCCAGGCCTCTGGAGTGAAGATTGATTCCGGGTGCAAGACTACCTACGAGGCGCTTCACAGCAAGCACTCCCACAGCTACATCATCTTCAAGGTAGACTACAGTAACCGGTGCCTACGATAGTTCAACGATAGGGATCGAAAACTGATTTTTTATAATAAGCACCGTACTCGTGCATTAAAATACATTTATCGATATTTTATGTATGGGCGACTTTTGCTAAAAGTGGTCTACCGTAATCTCGTAGATCTCTGATGATGACACCACGATCATCGTGGACAAGGTGGGCGACAAGGGCGCGCCGTACTCGGAGTTCGTCGAGGAGATCAAGAAGGCCAACGAAGGCGGCAAGCAGTGCAGGTAGTACGGTAGTCACACCGGGGAGGGGAATCGACGACTGACTTTTTAAAGTAAAAATATTTTGGTATACGGTAGTTACACGATAAATACTCATCGATGACTGATTTTTTGTAGATACCGTAATCTAAAGGTACTGTAACTCAATAAATCGATAATCAGATACGCCGCTGTGGACGTCGAGGTGAGCGTGCAGCGTCAGGGCACAGACGGCTCGTCCAAGCTGAACAAGGTCATCTTCGTGCAGTTGTGAGTGGTCGACTACCGTAATCCGAGCACACACTGGGAGTTTATCGATGACTGACTTTCTTCACTATTTGACCATTGTGAATTGACTACCGTACCCACACAAACTCATTTTTTAACTTTTCTTCAGTAGATGATGTTGCACATTGAACTGAATCCCTGAGCGATGTTTCGATGTTGAAGAGTGGGTAAACATTTCCGAGTTTCAAATTGTGTTCGTCTCTCCACCCCCCCCCCCTCCCCTTCTCATTTCTCGCCTCTCTGCACGGCGTTGTGCGACAGACCGTACCCTACCGTACTCCCCCTACACACCGCCGTTCAATCACCGACTAATTTTATTTGCAGCTGTCCCGACGACGCGCCGGTCAGACGACGAATGCTGTACGCGTCGTCCGTGCGCGCGCTCAAGGCCACCCTCGGGCTCGAGTCGCTCATGCAGGTACGGTAGCTACACGATAAATGCGAATTGATAACTGATTGTTTTGATAGTTATCGTACCTAGCCCCGCCCCATTTTGACGTAGCCTCGCCCCCTCTTTCCAGAGTAATGTTCTCGTCTCTTCATTTTGCCATATCTCTCGACAGTTAGAGAAACGAGAGAGTATGGAGAAATGAGAGAGACAGACGATCCATCATCTCTTTCCAGGTGCAAGCGTCGGACCTGTCCGACCTCGACGAGAAAGCCATCAAGCACGAGCTGATGACCCACCAGCGCACCTAAGCCCCGCCCACTTTCTGCCCCCGCCCCCTTTCGCCTGTCCTACTACTATCTACTATTTGTGTGTATGCCGTAACGATCGCCCCAGATTATGATCATGAGATATGTTTCGGGAATGTATTGAGTGTATCCTTTTTTTGTGCAAAAGTTGATGATGTAAGAGTCCAAATGAGATATTTATGCGAGCTACCACCGATAAATGCTTTATGTTATGTCATTTGTTTATCGAGATCCAACTAGGTCGAGAAGCGATTAAGGTTTATCAAAATTCGCCGGGAAAATTATGGAATCATGGTGCGGAGAATTCAGTTAGCACAACAGAATAACTTGAATCTATAAGCAGTGAATTGTTACAAGTGAACAAAATCATCCCTATTTCATCCTAGATAGTTATAAGTTGTTGCGAAACGCCGAGTCTTTTTGCGCCACATGCACAGCTTCTAGCTTGGACTGCTCAGTCGGATGGAGGATGATGCTTACGCCATAATCATATTTACTGCTCGTGTCGTCATCGAAGCTGATCTGAAGTAGGAATGGTCTCCTCATTCCACTCGGCTCTCTCACCGGTCACAAAGGCGAGATAACCGAGCGAAATGAGGAGAGTCATTTCTTGCTAACTAAGCCCACCTGAAGTCGACCGGCGAAGACGTCAAAGCGATCGTGCGTCTGGCAGTAGGACGTCTTATACACCTGTGATGATTAGCGATAATACCGGTCTAACAGATTTGAAATCAGCTTGGTCAAATTCGTAAACCCGTTATACTTTTGGCCAAGATAGGGATATGTGAGTTGAGACCATTCCCATGTACACCTGTGCACCTGTGAAGGAAATGTTGTAATTCTCTGTTTTTTGGCCCAGCCATTTCTCGCTGAATTTTTCCTCCCTACCATTCTCATTCATCACTCCCTTAACATGTCGAAAACAGAGAAGTTCCAAAAATGGTTCACGATAATTAGAGACCGCAAGCTCCGCCCACTTTTGAGTGACAGGGAAGAGGGTAAAAACTGCGCCGAGAGCTGACAGCCGTAGTTCGTAACCGATTGGGACGTTCAGCATCGCGTTTTGAAGCTACTATCGTTCCCCACAAACGACCAATGGGGGAAAATGATTGGACTAGTTTGAGATGGTCAAAACTGACTTGAAAGGGTGCAGAGTACGTAATTAAATGCTTTCTAGTGTTCGGACATGGCTCCCCCTTTCGTAATTCATTCTTTGGATTATTAGGAGACGATCAGAGAAGAAATCACGATGATTGGAAGTGTTTGGAATTTGTCAGCTCCTTTCAAAGATCGGCTTTACGCGCGTGACGATGTTCCGACTTATGGTGTTTACCGCTGGCGCGTATTCAAATTTCGTCCCTTCCCATTTCCCCCTCTCTTCCCCTTTGCATAGCTCTGCAAACTCCGCCCCTCCTTGCCTCTTCCCATCGCTGTTTTCTTACCCGTCGTGGATAGAACACACTCTCCCTAGGCAAGGTCTGATTTTCCTTCGAAAATGTCTCTCACGACTGGGCGAAGCTATCGCCTTCGAACTTTGGGAATGAGCTTGAAATAGGCTCCGCCCTCTTTTGGCTTGGACTGGTTTCGGTCACTTCTCTGTTGAGCCTCGCACGCATGGTTTTTGACTCATAACTTTGTTCAGAGGTGAGATATCGACAAACGGTAAAAAGCATGATCTTATTCAGACCAAGAGGGATACTTTGAGCACCGAAACATGACCTTACGATTGATTCGGTAAATCACGTTGCGGTCCCTAACGATAATACTGATTTGCCTAGGCGTAAACCATGAATTCCGTATTCATATTTTCTTTCCAGATTGTCTTTTGGCGAAGAGCAAGGCCAGAAATGTGAGAGAATATAGTACAAGAAAAACCTGGAAGTCTCTGTCCCATCGCACTTCACTATTGACGAATGTGATTCCGATAAGGTCTAGGAATGCTAATCTCGTTCCCGTTGGGATGCCTCTAATCATCAGGTGACGAACCCGCATCGAACCATCCAGAATATTCTGCAAAGATTCGATTAATTACGCTTTCACTCTTATCGTGAGATTACTTTCCATTCCACTCGTAGTTGACCTTTGACGAACTGAGTGTAGGGAGGGGGGAGGAAGAGGCCGGGAGGAGGGATCTACCGGCTCTCCTCCTCCCTACCTCGTCCCTTCCTCTCTTTCCCAGACAATCAATACGCTAACCAGCACATTGAGTTTGCTGAGCATTTGAAACGCACGATAGTTCTTAGAAAGGACTTGTTTTCCTACATAACAGCGTCGATCATAAATACAGATGGATGGTGAATAGCACAGTCTACATTCGCCCGATCATTCTAAACGTGCGTCGAAATGCTATCGGTGCAAAAAATTTGATAAATGGTTATCGATGGGCCGCCAGTGTGTGGAGAAACAACAGTAGTCAACTATTCATTTCAATTACCTTGTATATTTGGTGGATCTGATCTTCTGTCAGAAAGGGTCCGAAATCGAGAAAATTGCCCTTCTTCGAGAGTTCGTTCAGTAACAACGGCTCATCTTTCATAAATTCCTGGCCAACAAAAGATCCCTGAACGAATCGTCGATCGATCTTGACAAGACAAAAAGTGACATACCCTAAACTTGAGAGTGATTCGACTGAAGTTGATTCTGGAGAAGATACTGTACTTTACTGACGACTTAATGATGTCTTTGTCCGATCCAGGCATCTGAAATACACACACATTCTGCTTATTGCGCACTAGGGCTTTCAAAATGAAGAATGCGTCTGTTCATTCTGTTTCTTCTCACTAACTCGCAAAATAGTGTGAGAAATGAAGAGGCGGATTCTTCATCTTGACTAGGCTTTCAATCGTAACGAAACAACTAGTTGTTTAATAGGGAATTATCTACACCACCTTCTTCACGAGAGACAGCGCGGAATGAGGAGAGTGATGGGTGATTTCCCTATTAAACGACTTTCGTTACGATTGAAAGTGTAATGTTGACGTTCACCTTACTTACCATGATCTCAAACCACTGTGCGGTTGTTCGGTCCGCTATCCGGTCGATACATTCCAGTGGACATTTTCGCATCGGCCTACTTATTGTTGCGGTGGATGGCTGAAATTGAGGAAATTACTTTTTCAAGAGAGGTCCCTCTATTTCAAGTTGCATCCACGATATATTTGCCGTTTCAAGGCGTAGATAATTAGTATCGATAATACACCCAGGAATACAGAACCAGAAGAGATCAGCATGTGACCTAACATCTACCACGCATGATACGGATAAACATTGATTGATAATAAATATAGTTACTAACCTCCTGAACGGATACCGTATCCAGGTAGTACTTGCTCGATGATTCAATATCGCTTAGTAACTTATTCACACGAGCTCTCATGCGATCTTCAAGGGGAAGAAAGGTGAAGATGTGGGAGAGGAGTTCGCGAGGGAGAGAGAGCAGGGATGGCTGAAGGAATAGTCAATGAGCAATGTAGTCTCTTAATCGAGCTTTACGTCTTTTAAGTCAGAAAAATTTCTTGATTGTGTTTCGTATCGATTCTTGTAGCACTCACAATCTCCGAGTTGGTCTCGTCCGCTGCCGTCTCTTCACTGTCCACCGTTTGGGCAGGAAATGTCTCCTCATCAGCCTCTTTCACATTTGCTTGAGAAGGGCTAGCAGTATCTTCTCCATCCTCCTTCCTATCAACAACTTCTGGGCCAGTAGTCTCCTCATCGACACGTTTGCCCGCTTCAGGAGCAGACATTGCAGACTAGTGGATGCTATTGGGAAGAGTCGAGTTGTCTAAAGTAGATGTCGAAATGAAGAATGAGTCTCTTTATCCCGCGTGCGTATTTGAGATGACTAATAGGAGAGGAGGGAACTCATTTCAGTTGCAAATTTTGCTTTCATTAACGATTTGACAACAGTACAAATTGATTGAAGGATGGCGGAGTGGCGACTTAGGAACGAAGGACCTGCTTATGGATCGACCGCGTTGCGCGGCCGCGACGCGTCCCTCGGAGCACACACTTATTTATGGATATCTCTTGTATTATTATTCTCAGTCTTACTCTCGTAGTCTTCTCAGTCCCAGTCTGCATCTGAGAATGCAGGACGGATTTCAGCCAAAGTATCAAAAGAGAAAACGATGAATCATTAGATGGAGATAGGGTTGCAGATTCGGTTTCGAAAAAACCGCAACTCTCCAATCCCCCTTCTCTCTCTTTCAATCAAAACCGCGCGAGAGAGACGATATGCAAAGAGGGTGCGGAGACTCCGCACCGTCGTTGTATTTGAGAGGAAATGAGGGGTGGATAGGGTGCGGAGTCTCCGCACCCTCTTTGCATATCGTCCCTCTCTCGCGGTTTTGATTGAGGGAGAGGGAAAGGAGGGGACAAAGTGTGGGATAAATCGAAACCGACTTCGATCCGGCAACCCTAGATGGAGAAGCATGATAATCCATTCTTCTGCGAAATGAAAGATATCGGATATCTATTATTACCCCCAGAGATTGCAGATATAAAAGGGCGGGATCGAGCTAAAATTTTCAAATCATGTTTATCAATATAAAGTTCTTCGAGATCACAAACACTTGCAAATACTGGCAAAGGGGTGATAAAGCCATGGCGAATTGGGTGATAATGCACAAACAAGGGCAGATTATTATCTATTATGATGCTGAAGCTACTTGAGACTGAATGTACACACTTTTTATACAAGGGGTGAGGAATCCAATCAAAGTCTCTTCATTTTGTCTTATCTCTCGTAAGTTAGAGAAACGAGAACACAAAAATAGAGAGACATACAGGCGTAACTTGGGGGCAGAGTTTAAAGGGCGTGACCTAATCACATATTCTTATCCTTCCTCCGCCTCTTCTCGTTCTCAATATCTTCCACCCCGAAGGTATTACCCTCCATGTAGTGCTTGGCGAAGAGTCGACGAGGTCCCTGGAAGAAAGTTAGTGGTTGATTAGCATTACCGTTATCTACCGTAACCGAGAAATCGAAAATCTGGGAAAAAGCCAGTTATCGATCATCGCTCAGATACCTAGCGTCACCCGGCAGTAAAAACTCCAGAAGAAAAAGAAAGTCAGCGATCAAGTTCTCAATGATGAATTGGAACGTCTTCAGTGACAGTATGCCAATCGAATGGATCTTAGGGCGGAATAAAGTCAGTTATCGATCGCATAATTTAGTGATCTACCGTACCTTCCGCTCCGGTTCTTCCGGCATACACATTGACGTCCAGCACACCGACCAGAGAAGGACGTTGATTACTGCAAGAAGGAGAATTGCCTAGTGATGACGTAATCTTCATTAAAAATCTCGCATCGAACACTGAATAATTCTCACCAGCAAGTCCTAGATTGAACATGTTGGAGGTGTTGAGAGGCATAACCTGTAAATGAAGCTGTGGTATTCGAAGAGAGACATTTTTTGTTAGAATCGGATCACGGGCTCCCAAAAAAGTATGCATACACCCTGTTTCACTGCGGAATTGGCATTCGTACAGATTGGCATTCCTACGATACGCCCTGATTACAGGACAAATTAACTAGCGCCGTCGTGCCGTACCTTGTAGATGAAGAGCTCAGCCGACAGGGAACAGGCAGACACAAGGGAGGCCAGAAGATGGACAACGTGCATAGGACGGGAGGAGAAACAGCACAGCATCGCGAGCCTGAAGAGTTCACCACAAATATGAAAAAAGCATCATGAACAAACAGTTCCCGAACATCACAATCTGAAAAAAATATGGTAATAAACCCACTTCACGATCAGCATCAGAGCCGCCGCATAGGCGTGGCTTCTCATGTGAATCGCCGCTGCTCCAGGAAGGATCTGTTCGGCCAGAGTAGCCGGTTTACCGTACCCGAGAAAGATGGGGCCTGAATAGAGATTGAGATTTGGATACAGTGTCACGAAAAGTTCATTTTTTATCAGTTGTTTAATTTCGCTTTCCTTGAAACTCACTAAGCTTAAGAAAAACGGTAATCTCACCAAGCAGCTGCAGAATGTTGAACGCAGTCCATCCCTTTAAGTACTTTTCGACAGTTGATCCACTGGCCATAAAATGCGATCTCTAAAAAAATAGGGATTCATTCTTGTCTTTACATTCACTCTTCACGGTCAATAAAGAAGAAATTTAAGAAGAAGTTTGAAGATTGTGGTACAACAAAACGAACAAAAACGATTTGAAGAATCAATTATGATGAAGTGAAAAGGTGATTAAAATTATGAGCTTCACAGCGGTATACTGTTTCATTCTGTTTGTTGCTTGTTGGGATGTATTCTCAAATATGTGACATTCGAGTGTTATGTGTAGCGGACGAGCTACTGAACACAGCCATTTTTTAAAAATATTATAAAATATGGAGCCGATAAATAGCCTCTTTACACACATGAACCTCGCCGGTGAAGAGAAGAAACCAAACTGAAAGGTGGTGCGATACACAAGTCGACATCTCTAAACAGCAGACCTACCGTACTCTTCACACCACAACGAGACGGAACAGAATGTTAGTGACAACTGCCCCTCCCTCATTTCCTCTACCAACACGTATTGTGTATTCAAATTCAAACTCAAATTCTTCCTTCGTTTCCCGTTTGTTTCATTGCAAAGCTCAAAAATTTATCGGACTTCACCACAAACATACTTACAAACATGAAAACCAGTTAGATGAAACATAAAACTGAGACTTATCTAGGCGAGTGAGATATGAGAGATTTACCAGGAAAATATGAGGAGCGAGATAAGAGGAATGAGGGTCACCCGGGGACAAATAAAAAAAAATAAATTGTAAAACTAGCACGATTACAGCACTGAATAACACAGGAGAAGTCAAAATAAATAATGAATAGAGTAAAAATAGCAAAATACGATTTACAGCATGGGAAATTAGTCGACCTTTTAGTCGAGGGATTGCGGTGATCAAATGTGAAACAAGTCCAAGAAAGGAAAGAGGAGGGAAAAATTATGGTAGTCTAATCACACTAAATGAACAGCAATCAGAGACAGTACAGTAACCAGAGGAAGCTTTACGGGATACGGTAGTCTCATCATCGACTGTGGAACGGTAGCCAAATCATCAAAGGGGTACGGTACAAGGGAGTACAGTAATCATCAAGGGTGGTAAGGTAGTCTAATCATCAAAGGGATACGGTATCATCCTGGGTGGTCTCCCTAATCATCGAGGGTGGGCTGGCCGAATCGCATTACGGCCGAGAATGCCTCCCTCATCTCTCCCCGCACCTTCTCGCGTCTGTAGAAGATCGGACAATCGCGCGCCGAGCAGTTCACCTGAACGAGCGGGAATTATTTGCACTGCTTGGCTATATCCCCGCTTGATCATCTGAGCGCGGGACTCCCGAGAAGAAACTTGCGGAATTCCCTTGTTGTCTAAAATTTTTTCGCGGAGCCCTCCACGAGAAAATATTCGAAAATAGCGGAGCCTCCGGTCAACTAGCGGAAGTAAGCCCGTCAGTGATTATTTGAGTTAATTGTCGATGAATTCGTCCGTCTCTCCCGGGGTTTTCTGACTTGCTGACAGTCGATCGGTTTAGAGAAAACAGTTGTGCAAAGAAACCTATTAGGAAATAGTTCTCATCCGAACATTTGTCTAATTATTTCCAGATCAGTCTAAAACCGGCGCAACTAGAACGCTATGAATCCTCACCTTCTCATGCATCGTCTTCGCGCAGTTCTGGCACTCCGTCCACAGGCGGCCGAATCTGAATTGATAATCAATAATTGAAGCACCATGTTACCGTAATCAGTACCGTACACTTTCACAATGCCGTACTCTTACCGTTACCTCACCGTATCTTCTATCTACTACCGTACCCCCATACCGTACCTTCTCGAGGTCGCGTTGAGCGTGGTTACCCTGTTGAGATGGACCTCGGCCACCTTCGGACGGCAGTACGCACACACCGCCTCTTCCTGCAACAATGGATTGAAGAATCGTCTGACTCTCTCATTTCACAATGCTCTTTCGTCGGTAAGAGAAGCGAGAGAGCACGCGAAAATGAGAGAGAAGATTCGTTTATTTGAGGGAGGTAAACGTAGGATTTCGACTTTTCGAGGCTCTTTCTGAACAATGAAAATGGAAATCATGCCATAACTGCTACAAGATTGTTGTTAAAATTTGTTTTGTCAGTCTATATCGTGAAGACATCAAAAACGCGGCTCACGAGTTACTAAACGATATCGCAGGTGCACGATATCACCGGGTTGAAAACAAGTGACTCTTTGTTTGTGGTGTATTTCAGAGAGCCTCGTACCGTTGGTAAAAGTGCATTAATATTTCAATGAATATTGGCAGTCAAAAAATGTTGATTGTTATAATTATGCTACTCCGTAAGATATCGGAGACGCAACTTGCTAGTTACTAAATGATACCACGGTTGCACGAGTGCACCGGGTTGAAAACACCATTTCTGTGCCAATACGTATTCATTTTTTTTGCAATCATTTTTCTAGTACGAATCGAGGAAAGATTAGACAACCAGTTCTACTTTACATTAAATGACCTTCATCTAGCGCCAACAGACCGGTTACAAAAAAACACTTTGTTTTAATTTTCAAAATCAAAACAACAACATTAACAACAACAACAACAACAAGCCCCGCCCACCTGCTCATCCTCCTTCATAACGCTCTTGCACCCGAGGCACAGATAGAGATTTTATTCCAGTAAGGCACACTCCGTCCATTGCCTCGTGACTCTAACATCTAATTCATGACAACCATCTACCGCCAACTCAACGGGTAGAAAAAGCGCCATTTATTTTTTAAACAATAACAATAACATCAAAACAACAACCTGCGCCCCCACCCACCTGCTCATTCACCTTCATCAAAATACGCTTTGTTTCAATTTTCAAAATTAAATTCATAACAATAAGAAGCCCCCCGCCCACCTACTCATCCGCCTTCATCACGCTCTTGCACCCAGGCACAGAAAGAGATTTGATTTTTATTTGGTCAGTGAACTGTATATTGCCTAGTGCCTATAACATCTAATTCATGACAATCATCTATCCCCAAATCACCAGGTTCAAAATACGCTATGTTTCAATTTTCAAAATAAAAACAACAACAACAAGACCCCAGCCCACCTGCTCATCCGCCTTTATCACTCTCTTGCATCCGGGCACAGAAAGAGTTTTTATTTTACTAAGCCCTATACTCTGCTCATTGTTTTGTGACTATAGCATCTAATTCGTAACATCCATCTAGCCCCAATTCGCCGGGTAGAAAACAAGCTTTGTTTCAATTTTCAAAAATAAATTCATAACAATAACAAGCCTCCGCCCACTTACTCATCCGCCTTCAAGACGCTCTTGCACCCGAGGCACAGAAAGAGATTTGAAATTCACGCATCCAGTGAGCAGTTCATTACCTAGAGGCTACAACATCTAATTCATAACATCCATATAGCGCCAACTCACCGGGTAGAAAAAGCGCCATTTATTTTTTCAAACAATAACAACAACATCAAAACAACAACCTGCGCCCCCACCCACCTGCTCATCCGCCTTCATCACACTCTTGCACCCGAGGCACTTGGTCGTCTTCTTCGTGAACATCGCCAGACCGCCCACCTGAGAATTACAGTCAGTCGTCGATACTGGCCAACGTAATGCGAACGTGAAACGCGTATTCTTCAGCGACAAAAACAGAAAGCAAAATTAGATTTTCGTTTTAATCGACGCAATGACAACAGGGTAACAACCCTAAAGCATTTCCCATAACCCGGTCCTCTCATTACCTACTGTAATTCCCCATTATCGATTACCCATCAACTATCGTAATTCCCCATTATCGATTACCCATCAGCTACCGTAACCCCCACTTATCGATTACCTTGGACGTCTTGAGCTGGCGCGTGCGCGTGTGGTCGCCCTCGATCAGGATCTGTAATGAATATATTATTTTGAAATTCATCACATTCATGCCACGATTTATTGCAAGGAGCAGCAGATCAGGCTATTAGGGAACGCGTGTAACGCGAAATGTGCAGGGAGTAATCATTATTTTGTAGGCTGCGAACAAAAGAGAAGCTCCACTGCCAGAACATCCAAATGAGGCTGATAAGGAATACGTGAAATGCGTGATATGCTGGCGTAATCATTATTTTGTATACTAGATAAAGGAAAGGGACAGAAACTGCCAGAAGATCCGAATCATGCTAAAAAAAATCAGAGAATGCGTGCAACGTGAAATAACGAGGCGAACAAATTAGCGAAAAAACAAAATCAAATTACTTTTAGTCGAACTTCGTTTTTTTTACTATTTCTGACATGGCTACAGAAAGCACACCCGATCTACTTGGTAAAACTTTGCTCGGCCGCACTCCCCCCCCTACCATACCTTCATCCTCTTCAATCAACCGTAACCGTATCTTCACCCCCCCCCCCCCCCCCCCCCCCCACCACCAGTCCACCGTAATCACCCTACCGTACCTTCTCCGCTCTATCGCCGAGAATGGGCTCGAAGATCCTCGCCAGCGGCTTCGCCAGCTGGTTTGTCAGGTAGTGGTGCGTGTCGATCGGAATGTCGTTCTACAATGTTATTATTAATTTATCTATGAATTACAGTGTAAGTGAACTATCTGGAAGATGAACCGTAACAGTGGCTTGTAGACCAAAAATAAGAAGTTTTCTTTCAATTGGAGCAACAATGTGATCGGGGAAAGGATTCTTACCAACTCTAAACAATGTTATAAAACCGAAAGGCGCCTAGAAATTGAAATCCATATTCAGAGTCGGCGTACACTATCAAACTCGCTAGACGATAAAGAAAATAACTGGACACGTGCTTCGCCTTACCAAACAACACCATCATATTAGGATCATTACAATCACTATCAGAGATCAAAGATCAAAGGTCAGAGATCAAAGATCAAAGCACACTCGCCATCAGCACATAGCCCGGGTCCTCGGCCTTCTCGTACGCCGGCACGTTCTTCGCTGCGGCGACTGCAATGGATAATAGACCAGCGATATTCTCGAAACAACGCACCGTGAAATCGTGCTTCACAGCATGCACTAGTGCGCCGATGACGGTTGGAAGCAATTCACATGAGTCATTTAGGTAATACAAGTGTTCACATTTGAATGTAGCGGCTCTGTCGTCCATCCTACCCTTCCCAATCTTCTCCAGGATTACAGTAACCCACTCCTTCATTATCCTAACCCACCCACCAATCACATACGGTACTCGGTCTTCCATTCTACCGTACCCCTCCCTGCCTACCGCACTCACCAATCACATACGGTACTCGGTCGCCGAGTCGGGGCGCTGACCCGGGATCCCTCTTCTTCATGCGCGCCGCCAGTTCGACGTGCGCCTGTTTGGCATGGTACTTCTGCAAGAAAATGATGGGGTTACGGTAACAGGGTGGTAACTGTGGGACTACGATAATCGACTTAGGAAAATGTGGAGGTACTGTAGGACTATGGTAATCGAGTGGTACTATAGGATTACAGCAACCAATTGTGCCTGTAGGTATCGTGAACATCTTTTGGAGTAATAAATTTATTTCTTGCGCGATGAACATCCCATCCATTATTCACGACCGCGCTCTCCACTGTACCATGAAGCTATGGAACGGGAAATCACCATCGCGTCAACATCAGGAAAAGGACCTCCGCCTATTTATGAGCCCTATTCCCAAAATGTCTCGTTCATTAGTCAAAATCGCGCTTCTCAGCGTATCATCAACATATGTAACGAAAAATCACCATCTTCTCAATTTCAGGAAACGTAGTCTCACCGACTTTCCAAAAGTGCTCGCTTCTCCGGATCCAGACTACCGTAACCCAGCTACCGTATTCCCCCTCTCGCACTCACATCACTCGACTTGGTGAGCTCCTTGGAGATGATCAGCAGCGAGATGTCGATCTTGTTGCACAGCAGGTCAGCGATCACCTGCAATCGATATATTGCTAATATGATGTCTATCAGAGACACTATCTGAGAGAACTGATCGATTTCGCCTAACAACCGTACAGTGTAAAATATAATATTCTGAAAAAATGCCCTATGCTCAACTTTTCACGTAGAACTCGAAAATCGACCTCAAAAAGTCGTATCTCTAAAAGTAAAAATCCTATGGTTCACTTCAAGGGGAGAGGGGTGCCACAGCAACCAACCTACCTAACCTAATCCAATTTTTAGCTGATCTGGGCCCTACCGTACCTTCTTTGCGAAGCTCCTATACCAATCACACACGGGCATTTCCACTGGCGTTAACCCGTTCTACCATGCCTTTACTTGATATTCTCATCACCAATAAAAGACAACTGACTTTCATCGTACCGTATCCCCTACCGTAACCCCCCCCCCCCCCCACCGTGCCTTCTTCGCACATTCCTATACCAATCGACAACTGACTTCGCACCCCTCTCTACCGTACCTTCTGAAGATATTCTTATCCCTAATCGATAACTGATTTTTCTAGCTACCGTACCCCCATTCTACCGTATACCTTCTTCGCGTAGGTCATCGCTCCGTCCGCATTCCTGTCCACGAGCAGCTTCTCGAGGCACGTGCCCAGGACGTTCGCGACGAGCGGGCAGTTGTCACGACGCACCGTCTCCAGACCCTGTTGTTAATTAGACAATTAGTTAATTCATTAATTAATTAACAACCCAAGGATTACGTAACTCAAGTTAGTTGGACAGGGTTTATGTTATTTTGAAAGTCCATGAAGAAGCTACAATTGAAAGAAGTGTTCCAGATAGATTTTGAAGAACCGCTGCAGCATCAATCTAGCTGGTTCTTCACAACTTGGCCGGCGAGAAGAAATGTGTTATTTCGCATCAGTTACCCACCTTGACGGGCAACACTTTACAATCCAAAGAAAAACAATAACAACAACAACAACACCTACAACAATAACAACAACATCCCACCTTGCAATCCATTTTGTCGTGCTTGTCGGGCCGCGTGAAGTAGAGGCCGGCGTAGCGCTTCTTGTTGATGAGTAGGTACGGGTAGTATACCTGGGAGAAACGCATTAGTCTTTGAACGCAAAAATTAGATACATTTGAAATTCTCGTTTCAGCAGCTTCTATCCCACCCATTAACGGTATCCCTACCGTACCTTCTCGAACTCGAGCTTGATCGGGGCTACAAGCTACCGTAGCCTACCACTCCTATAGATCCACTTATACTATCTACCGTAATCCCTCACATTCGATCCTACCGTACCCTCCCGAGTACGGTATCCCAACCGTACCTTCTCGAACTCGAGTCTGATCGGGGCGACGAACTGCTTGCTCACTTCGGTCGCCGCGTGCTGCCCGATCTCCATCGCCTTAATTTGAGTAATTAGTTGATCAAATTAAAAATAATTAATTTAATAATTTTCAAGAATAATCCAATAGGAATCTCTGAGTTTCACACTCTATTCATAACCCAACGTGTGATGCGAATATAATTGAAGCGTGGTTTTGCATTTAAGTATAAAAACACTGTAGCAACTGCATGCGTGCTTCACGCATAGCTCAAAGTGGCGAATGTTGTCCCCATAGATAATTTGTACTCTTCTTTGGAAACCAATACCCAATTTGAATAGCAGCAGGACTTTCAGCGCTTCAACCTCAATTCATAACCTCGCATTTGTTTCCAAGATAATATCACTTTGAATCTGTGTAAAAAAATAACAATTCAATGTGGCCACAACATATGCGTTTCACACACAGCTCAAAGTCTCGAACGTCTTTTTTCGTCTATTGGACAGCCTTCTTTTATTTGTAAAAAATTGCAATAAATACCTCCACCTCTGGGGTATTTGTAGCAATTTGAGCAAGAGAAACATTTTCTGTAAATATAATATTTATTTTCAAATAAATAAAAATACCTCCGCCACAGTCTTCACGCCGAACTTGACCATCACCGAGTCCGTGTCGCCGTACACAACCTGCGATGGGTGCGCTTCACTTGATATCACTGCTGAGATCCTAAAGTCCTAGAGTACCAGATGGGAAGAGAGGTGTTTCGTTAAAGAAATTCAGCGCATCCGTGATTCTAATCTGAGGCCGAATGTCAGGATCTACGCCAAAAGTGTTCAAAAACTGTTGCCCGTCTTCCAAATTCATATTTCACGACCAAGCTCAATCGAATTTCATAAGCGACTTTTCACTTGCAAGTCAGCCATGCAATTAATTCTGTCTCGATGTCGCTATGGAACAAATAATATTTTACAGATTTCTACCGTACCCCTCCCCCCCCCCCCTCGGGGAGGGGGCGCTCCCTACCGTACCACGGCGTCCGATGGGCACTTTCCGTCCATGTATCCCCTCTTGTACGTCTCTTCCACTGTCTTCTTTGTCAAATCGATCATCTGACGGCCGAACGCCGTTACTGTAACAAGGAAGGGTTACTGTAGGTTACTGTAACGAGAAAGGGGGATACTGAAGGATACTGAAATCCATTAGCATGATGGGATAATTATAATAGCAACGTCCAACACTGCATCGAAGAGCCAAACCACGCACTCATTTTGCTAGTCTATGAAACAAGAAGCCAGCTAGTAAAAAAATGATGATCGCTTTTCAAATTCGTAAATTCTGCACGAGTTGGGCAGTCAAATACGACTACAGAATTCCATTCACTGTCACCTACCGTTACCCATCCCTCGTTCTACCGTACCCCGTAGGGTGGCAGGTTCGGTTTCGAAAAATCCGCAACTCTTCAATCCCCCTTCCCTCTCTTTCAATCAAAACCGCGCGAGAGAGACGATATGCAAAGAGGGTGCGGAGACTCCGCACCGTCGTGAGATTTTGAGAGTAAATGAGGGGTGATAGGGTGCGGAGTCTCATATCGTCTCTCTCGCGCGGTTTTGATTGAGGGAGAGGGAAGGAAGGGGACAAAGTGCGGGATAAATCGAAATCGACTTCGATCCGGCAACCCTAGTACCCCGTCTACCGTACTCACCCGAGGAGGAGATCTCGAGGCAGGGCAGCTTGCCGACCGTGGCGCCCGTGAAGCCGTACACCGAGTTGGCCGACACCTGAGCAGGGTGATCTTTGATCTTTGATATTCCCAAAATATCCCTTGATTTGGAACTGGGTATTCAATAAAATTTTTTTTGAACGCGATGGGAGAACGTATTATTCATTATCGCATAAAGACGCATGTAGTAACCACCAGTAGCTTGGGATCACCAGGCTAAAGGGCGAATGATCCAATGTCATTTTCGCAATTCAATGACCTATTGCGATCGAGTACCCTTCGCTAACCGAGTACTCACTCCGACTAAGCAGATCACACGCAACCACAGATCACCTGGATTGCAGAATCAACTGGTCTATTGTTGTCCAAGTTCCCCTAACGTCTAATAGGTATTAATTACGAATTGCATATGACCACCCAAGTCGCATAAAAATAGAACAAGACCATCCACATCGTCTCAAATCCAGGCCATCCACCTTCAACGAGAGCTGCCTTCCATAGTAGATCATTCCTAACGTCTCCTAGCTATTAATGACGAATAGAATAAGACCACCCAAGGCGCATAAAAATCCAGACCACCCACCTTCAACGCGAGCTGTCGCCCATTGTAGACCATCTTCTTGAACTCGTCCTTCTCCTTCTTCAGGTCGTTCTTCGCCTTCTTACGAGCCGCCAGCAGGTCCTGACAATGAGCGAGTTTTAATTATTAGTTGCTTGTTAATTACCATAATCACCAATAATTGAATGGCAATGATGCCATCACGATATATCTACTCAGCGCAACCTCAATCCGCCGAGAGTCACCTCATATCAGACATGCTAATTGTTCCTAATCGCCTCGCCTGCTCCTCCAGAATCCCCCCCCATCGTTCCAACCCGGCTCGTCTATCACACCTCCCCCCTGGTTACCTCCAGAATGAGCGGCAGCAGCCCCCTCCGCCGCTCCTTCGTGCAGAAGAAGTTGCCGGCCGGCGTGCGAATGTAGTCCGTGCCCTCCTCGCCTTGCGGCTGCGAAGTTTTTTTAAAATAAATATTTTTTAAATACAATAGACTGATTTTTCGAAAAAATTTTTTTCCAAGAGCGCTCTATGATCAATTGAAAACAAACAGTCAACTGAAGACATTATGGGTCGTTGAAACTCAAACACACATGAGCATTTCGAAATTTTTTTTGCAAAGACTATCAAACGTTCGGCAACTTGAAGCTGGATTATCATTTTTCCACACCCCCCCCTAATCCTACCGTACCCACTCATTCCCCCCTTCATCAGCATCGTGTAACTACCGGCTGACTACCGTATCCCACCGTACCCTGCTCTCCAATCTACCGTACCACCTAACTCACCCCCTTCATGAGCGTCGTGTAGCACAATTGTACTCTGTCATGGCTGACTACCGTATCTCGCCTACCGTACCCTGCTCTCCAATCTACCGTACCCCCTAACTCACCCCTTCATGAGCGTCGTGTAGCACAGGTTGCGCTCTATCATGACTTACTACCTTATCATACCGTACCCTCCTCTCCAATCTACCGTAACCCTGACTCATCCTTTCATGAGCGCCTTATATCACAACCTGCACTCTATCATGACTGACTACCGTATCTCGCTCTACCGTACCCTCCTCTCCAATCTACCGTAACCCTAACTCACCCCCTTCATCAGTGTAGTGTAGCACAGATTGTGGGCGATCATAATCGACGGGTAGAGAGAGGCGAAATCGAGCGTGGCGATCGGCTCGTTGTAGAAGCCGCGCAGTGGATCGATTACGGTAGCGCCCTCGTAACTGAGGGATTATCGATTGGGATTACGGTAGCGATAACTCGATAAGGAAAAACAATTATATTTTTGTATTACTAATAGGGGGTACATCCAATTGATTGAGGCGCCAAGACACGATCGGCTTATCAGGATCCATTGAAACACGAAACATAATACTGAATTCATTGTCAGAGAAACATTTCCTCTGAGATCCAAAGGGATCACTACTATTTGTCTACAATACCGTCAGTCCATACAAACAAACAATACCCTGCATTCTACCGTAATCAGTAAGATCTATCGTAATCACTAAGATTTACCGTAACCCCTCCCCCTACCGTACCTCGATTCCAACCAATCAATACCCTGTCCTGCTACCGTAAGCCCCCTACCGTATCCCCTCTACCGTACCTCGAATCGTCGCCGGCGTTCACCTCGATCACCGGCAGGAAGAAGCCCTCCTTACGGCATCTTAAACAATTAACAGTATTAATAAATTAATTAAATTCAGAAATTTCAGTTTTCATTTTCAGTTTGCTTCAGTGCTTCACGCACTTGCTAAATGCAGCGAGACTTGCTGGAACTAATAGTGCCCTGGCTCAAACCGAGAAAAAAGCTGATCATCATGGACCAAATACGATACCGTTTCACGCGCTTGTCAAATTCATCGAGAATCGCTCGAATTTATTAAGCGAAAGCTCAAACTTGGAAAAAAAAATTAATTCCCATTGACCACGTACTAAAGCGTTTCACGCGCTTGTCAAATCCAGCAAAACTTACTAGAACTAATACCGTGCACGCTCCAATTTGGAAAAATCGATTATCATGGTCCGCGCACTAAAGCGTTGGCCACGGCCGCCAAATGCAGCAAGACTGTCGGGAACTAATATTGTTCAGGCTCCAAGTTGCAGAAATTATCATCATCATCACACGTCATCCAAATGCTACAAACTTCCGATGTGGAGAAAATAATGAAAGACCACGCACGAAAACCGTTTCATGCACTTGCCAAATGCAACAAGATTCACTAAAGCTAATTATATCAACAATTTGTAGACAAAAATGAACAAACCGACCTCCTGATCATCATGGACAGGATCTTAATCTGCTGACCGCGCGTGAGCAGGAAATTGAGCGGCACGCCTGAATGAGGGGGTGAGGAGAATAGGGTTACGGTATCAGGGGGGGGGGGGAGGAGTTTAGGGTTACGGAAGTCACAGGAACTGATTACGGTATAAGGGAGGAGATTAGGGTTCGGTAGAGATCGGAATTGATTACTGTAGTGGAGAAGGAACTTCAAGGAACTCATTGACTTGGAAAATTATTGTTGAGAGGTGCAGACCGTGCAGTACATCGAGATTATCAATCCCCGATATTCAGCTGTACAAGATCAACCGCTGGTGCCCCGAACAAACAGGAGCGGAAATTTAAGAATTGATCAATAAATCCTTCATGCATTGTATACCGCATACTTCTACGAAGAAGAGCCACCCTTGAAACAAAGACCATACTGTAGTTTTTTTTACAACGAATGTCAAAATACAAAACCAAGAAAGTGAATCATACCCGTTATAACGGGTTAATTCTACCCATTATAATCTAATGTCTGGGGCTAAAGTCTCAACTATGAGATTACCATGATGTTTACTATCGTATCATGCCCTTTTCTCGCTAATCAGCATAGAAGGTGGGGTCTACTATTCCACTCACCCGTCACCCTGGCCATCTCCACATAGTTCACAATGGACATCAACTTGTCCAGCAGTCGCAGCGGCAGAGTCGAATCCTTCATGCAGTAGATTGCGAGCCTAAGAAAAGAATTTGGTTCATCTAAATATTAAAAAAATTAACAGTTCATACAAGATTGAATCCGAGTTTGCAGATGTTTCAGGGCACAATTCATCCTGCAACATTCAAGATCCAGACTGTAGTGATACCTAATCATTCACACACATAACCTAATGGACCAAGTGCCCGCGCTACCAATATAAAAATATTAAATCCACAAAAAGACTCCCCGTGCACTCATAACCTAGCTACCGTACCCTCCCTAACCCTCGCCTACCGTACCCTCCCCAACCCCTGCCTACCGTACCCTCCCTAACCATCCTCGCCAACCTTATCCTCCCTAACCCTCGCCTACCGTACCCTCCCTAGCCCTCGCCTACCGTAGCCTAACCCTCGACTACCGTACCTCCTCCTACTCTGATCATCGCCATTCTGTAGATCGGGAATGGTCGAGTGCTCCACATCTTCCTTCTGTTCGGACAGAAAGTGATAGGCGACCGAGTTGAGTGTGTACGACCGCAGCTTGTAGTCCCGCAGCACCACCTGTCATCGATTATTGTAGTGAGCATGTAACCCGGAATCGCCCCTGCGAGCGAACGGAGAGCAAATAAAAATAACATGCTTCGGCAGTTATGGTTATTGTACAGCACCATTTTGTCGCCGTACATCACAATCGGTGTGAGCGCAGATAAACAAACCCCTGCACAACAAAGCCGTAAACTGCATTACAGTAACCCAAAGCAAGCGTAATCGCCCCGAAATAACTCAGGGAGGTGTTGTAGAACATGACTATAAAAATATGCGAGTTACTCTTTTCTATCACCTTATCGGCACTGAAACAACCCGACTACACCTAACCTGTCGCTCCGCGAGAAATCACCCGGCGAGGAACTTTTCGAGTATCGTGCCAGGCCGCTCCCCTCGACTCCTCCCCTTGGGGAAGGGGTGGAGTCATTGACGGGGGAGCGAATTCAAAACCTAAGCCTTAGCAGGAAAAGGCACCGCCCTTTCCCCAAGTGGAGGAGCCGAGGGGCGGGGCTTGGCATGGAACTAGAAAAGTGAAAAGTGCCCCTGAGGCACGACGAATATAACCCGCCCGTGGATATCGATGTTTATCCTTCCACAGAACCCGTATTACCGTATGCCACAAGCTCCCACTACCGTAACCCCGGTACCGTACCTGTAGCACGTCGAATATGACCCTCCCGTGGATGTCGATACTCTTGTTCACACGGCTGCCCATCTGCTTGGACGACAGCGACGCATCCCTGCGAATTATCTATTTGTTATAGTTATCAATTTAATTTGTGTTCAAGTCTCAACGGTATCATTAACGGCTCGCTACTCGCATACTAGAGCAAACGCTGCAGTCAGAAATCGCAAGGTGGATAAAAGTATATTTTTGCAGGATTTCCAATTTTCCCTCCCTATCTTTCAAAAAGTTACAAAAAAATGAATACATAAATGAAACGCGATTGCCCATTTGCTTGAAGACCGCGACTCCTCTCTGATATTCGCCAATTGGACAAAGTAATCAATATAATTTTAGTTTTAAACGTAGAACTGGGGAAAAATCACCAATGGCTCGCCCCTCACATACCGCCCCTAGAGCAATCACTGCAGCCAGAAATGGCGAGGCGGTTTCAACTTTATTTTCGTTGGTTTACTAATTTTTTTCACACAACTAAGTCTCCAAAGTTCAAAAATGAACAAAAAAAAGGCCGATACTCTTTTGGAATGAAGGAGGGAGCAGCCTGGCACTAGGGATGTTTGCCAACAATGATTCCAAATCGTCTCCACAGGTGTGCTAGAAAATTTAACAAGTTTAGAATTGCGGATGTCCCCGAATCACTATTGTAGGGATAACACAGACACATCTTGGATGTGTTTCCGGATGCCCCCACACAATCACAGTTCAACTTTGCGGATGTCCCACACCGTATTTTTCTATGTTTTTCCATCCCACAAACCCCTCTCACCTCACTCCACTCGCCCTATCCTTCTGTCGGCCGAGCATCGAGACGATCGGCAGTCGGAGGATCTGAGAATTAAGTTTATTAACGTAATTAATACTGTGAAACTGTTCGAGAATCTGCATCATCGCAGGATTGCCGCACCCTGCACTTCCGTGTCTCACCTACTACTCAAGAAGGGCAAACTCAATCACGAATGATTTCAACGTCTCACGCACATAGAAAAAAAAACCACAAAAAATGAACGAAAAACACTATAATTACCATTAGATTCCCCTATCCTGTGCCATTTCAAACCAGGGCGGTTGTTTGCATCGGGATCGGCTGTAACATATCTGACCCAGCCCCATACCTTTGCTCGGTCGAGAATGTACGGTAGGTCAAAGTTAAGGATGTTGTAGCCGGTGAGGATGTCCGGGTCGACGGTACGCACGAACGCAGCCCATCTGGAAAGAAATAAATCATTAGTCATCACAAAAATTTCAGGCGGTTTCACGCTACGCCAAGTTCATATGATACGGTGTAGGAATTCAGAAATGATCTATGCACAATTCACATTTTCACAATAAGTCAGATTTTCACCAAAGCAAGATGCTCCTCTCCCTAGATAAGTGTACCCAAATCTTCATTTTCATTTTCCAGTTCTCGATCAGATCACCGTTCCCCCAGACATCAATCAGTTCTCGATCACCCCCCCCCCTCCTACCGTACTTCTCGAGCAGCTCCTGCTCCGTCTTGCACTCAAACCAGCTCTCGATCAACCCTCCTACCGAAATTCTCGAGCACCGAAACCCATAATAATACAGATCTCGATCCACCAATACTACCGTACCACCCGTCCCTCCTACCGTACTTCTCGAGAAGCTCCTGCTCCGTCTTGCACTCGATAATGTGCGATCCGACGACGCCGGCGCACGTCCCGAGCACGAAGCAGTTACGGATGAACGGCTCCGATTGACCTTCTGTAGATTAATTAATTAATTAGTTAATTAATTAGCCTATTATTTAAAACACACACATACTACAATGAATTGACACTACATCGAAGCACCTAGTTGAAACCTAATTGCTATCAGAAGCTGCTGAATGAGAGGGTGATTTGTAAACTCGGCGGCCATGGAGAATTAGAGCTAACTCATCTTGTTCGTATCTCAATACCGCGCACTACATCGAACCACCTAGTCAAAAACATAATTTCAAACAGCAGCTACTGTATAAGTTGGTGTTGCGTAAAAAATTAAAGAAGCTAAGCCCACTAAATATCTCCCAACTAGCTAGTATATGGGAAAAGTGAGCGGCGCCGATGCACTTAGTCGAAGCCTAATTGTGAATTGTATCAGCTGAATGAGAGTGTTTTATCTACCAGTGGGCAAGATGCTATTAGAGCTCCCTCATCTTGTTCCTATACCAATCCCACTAACTGCATCGAAGCACCTAGTCGGAAATAAAACAAACCGGCCATTTCCCTACTCTGTTTATTTTTTAAACCGTATATTCATACGATATTAGCGCCTTTCAACCATCACAAACTATGAACCACAAGTACTGCGCCAAATCACCTTCTCAATTCTCACAATCAGTAATTCTCACGTAGCTCGACTGTGTTATCCACAATTTTATTTTAGGAATATGTTCAAAATACATTATTATTATTATTATTATTATTATTGCAAATATACTCACGCAGCTTGACCATGTTCGAGATCTGAATGACGCTGTCGTGCGTCGGGTCGGGGAAGACGCCGCGTCTGATAATATTAATTAATTAATAAAGTAAAGGATAATCTTAATTAATTAGTAAATCATCAATTAAGATGCGAGACCATTGGATTTCGTTGAAACGGGTCTCTAATTTGTTTGGCACATAGTTGTTCGACTAGATCTACAAGAGCGGACGACTAATATCTTGAACGACATGTTCGAGCTCACCGTACAAAACACACAATAACGTTAACAAAATAGAGCTTGAGAACCTAATCTCACGTGTCAGATTATTGTAGCTACCAACATTCCCCTACTTGAGCTATGCCGATAAGGTAGGAAAGTGGTACGGTAAGATGGGTTACGGTAGCCCGCTCACCTGCCCAGACACTCGATGTCGAAGGAGAGCGTGCGCAGCGGCGCAATGTCCACCCACTCGCCGTCCAGCGAGTGCACGATCAGATCCTGAGTGGAAGGAAGGTATTACAGTAGCCGGTATTGATTGATTATGTATTTATTTTATTGATGTATTGATTTTGTATTGATGGTATTGTACGGTATTGATTGAAACGGTGCACGATCAGGTCCTGAGCGGAAGAGAGATTAGTGAGGGGGTTACGGTAGCTGGGTGATTATTGATTGAAACAGCGCACGATCAGGTCCTGAGTGGAAGAGAGAGAGAGATTAGTGAGGGTACGGGAGCAGAACATGGATAATATTGATTGAGCTTTCTTGTAGTACGTCTCTGCAGGTCTGTCTTTTTTTATGAGTGGTGAACCAAACAGCCATTGCAACTCACTTCCCCTCCCGGCTATCAAATCTGCATGCGGCATTGAGTTGCCGGGCATTAATCTTTTTTTTTGAACCACTATCAAACTCACACTATCGAAACCATCCCTACTGCAGCTATATCACCAGTAGGGTTGGCTAAACGGTTGCGACATTGCAACGTTGCAATGGAGGGGAGGGAGGGATGCAACGTTGCAAAGAGAGAGCGAGGGGAGGGGGAGGGATTGCAACGTTGCAATGGGCTTTGCAACGTTGCAACGATTCGGTACCTTCCGAGCTCGGAAAACAGTTCCCTCATCAAATTTCACGGAAATTAATATGCAAACGATAATTAAAACCATTTTTAATTTCGATATTCCACCGATTTCATCACCACTGAGTGTCTTCAAAGAAAAAACCGCGCACTGCTCAAAATTTTAGTTGGTATCTCATCGGAAATGTAAATCTACTAGCAAAGTAAAGCTATTGAGTATCATATATTTGGAATATTTGTCATATTATAATCTCATTTAGAAAAAACTGCGAAAGCTTCTGCGAGTAGGGCACATTGCCTTTTGCAGCTTTGAGATGAGAAGCGCACGCGCTCTAGTCGCGCCGGGTTGGGAAGAGGGGGAAGAGGAGGAGGGAAGGGGAGGGGGAGGGATGCAACGTTGCAAAGCCCATTGCAACGTTGCAATCCCTCCCCCTCCCCTCGCTCTCTCTTTGCAACGTTGCAATCCCTCCCCCTCCCCTCGCTCTCTCTTTGCAACGTTGCAATCCCTCCCCCTCCCCTCGCTCTCTCTTTGCAACGTTGCATCCCTCCCTCCCCTCCATTGCAACGTTGCAAACTCCGTATTGCCAACCCTAATCACCAGCACGCGGCCGGAAACCGACAAGCACTTGCCAAAAAAATTCCCAGCATCTTACCGGCATGCTATCACATAGAGATGCAGCGCAAAGTTGCGAGGTGCTAATTTCGCCATCCCACTGGCATATATATCACCAGCGTGCAGCAGGAATTCCACAAGGGCTTGGCAACAATTCCCAGCGTCTTGTTGCTCATCGTGCTACATTGCAACGAGCATTTGTTATAAGCCAAACAACCAGAGATCGGCAAGACTACAGCCTCACTTCCTTGCATCCCTTCAACGTGCAGCACAGACTAGAAAGATATTTTTGTTAATCGCTTCGCACTCAAACTAACCCCACCATCCTCACAGTCCCTATACCGCCAGCATGCAACAGAAAACCAACTAGCGCTTTGTAATTGTTGTATAGTCATGTAATGATATACATAAATAGTAATTATTAATCACACAAGTAATTAATGTGACCCGTTGATGCTACTACAGTAGTCAGTACATTTCATGCCCCCTGGGCTCCCACCACGATCTGCCTCGATTTCTATCTGTTACTGTTCCTACTGTAAGTATTGCAATTTCCCCGCTGGCCTACTTTTCGTCAGTTAGTTCTCTCTCCCTCGTTGCGGCTAGTTGTTGCCGCATTCTTCTGGCAACTATTCTACTCTGCAATTCTACAATAAAGCCGATTCTATTGGAGCTACCAGTACTCTCTCAAGACACACAACTGCACGACATAACAGTAATAATCCACAAGTGTCTTCCAATACCTCCTAAAATCTACTGCAACGAGCATTTGATGTGATATATGCCTGATAGTGAGATTGGTGAAATTACAACCCAGTTGCCTCCCAGACTATTTCATCTGCGTGCAGCCCACAGTTGACTGGCATCAAATTATTATATTTTTTGTTTCGAGACCGATTCCAAACTCCGACTATCGTACCCATCCCTACTGCACCTATATCACCAGCATGCAACAAGAAACCAACGATCGATGAAATTACAACCACTGCTGGGATATTTCCCCCGTTTGATTATCTGAATGCGGGGCTCCTAAGAAGAAAATTTGCGGACCCCCTCGTTGTATGAAATGTCTTTTGCGGAGCCCCCTAACAGCAAATTTTCTAAAATTGCGGAGACCCCGACCAACTAGCGGAACTTAGCATATCAGTGATTACAACCCATTTGCCTGCAAGTTGCCTCCCATGCTATCTGCTGTGCGCGCAGTGCAGAGTCACAGGGCACTCATCCACTTTTTTTCGTAAGCCTGCCGCTGATACTACCGCCTCCATCCTTACCGCTGCTATATCACCAGCGTGTAGCGGGAAACCAACAAGCGCTTGCACAAAATTTCCAGCGTCTTGATTCCCATCATGTTATCTTGGAAGTAGCTTTTATTGAAATACAAATCCAGAGGTCAGTTTAATTACAATCCACTGTCCTTCCAGGATATTCCATCTGTGTGCACCGTAGACCCCAATTTATCTTTTTCAAACCACCTCGCTTTTTGCGACTATAGCCCGGTCCCCTCTGGCTGCCCTATATCAGCAGCGCGCGGCTGCAAACCAACTAGCGCTTTGTAATAGCTCGAAACATCTTGCTGTACTATTGTACGACAAGCTCCATTTGTTATTATGGGCAATATCCTACCGAACGATTGCAACCCCCTTGCCTCCCAGACTATCTCATCCTCGTGGAGCTCATTGTCAGAGCTGCCTGGTTCACATCCCTTTTTTTCCAAGACAAATGGAAACTTCCACTACCGCCACCATCCCTACTACTGCTATAAAAACAGGCATGCAGCCACTATCCCCACAGGCCCTATACCAACAGATTAAAGTAAATTAATTTAAAGGTAATTAAAATTCCCACCTTGTAATTGCAGGTGACCTCGATCTGGCAGCGGGACGTCGCCGATCGGGGAGGGACGACGTGGCCCTTCTTGATCGGCACCTGATAATGTAGAGGGTTACGGTAGAGTTGTGTAATATTTGAAGACGATCTAAAGTCACAATAGGTGCAGAAACGGTGCAATGCGTATGTTTCTCAATCACGATTCTCGCCGGCGGCCCTTCTTTAGCGGCACCTGCACGGAGGGAAATCGATATTGGAGATGTCAGGGATACGGTAGCATGATAATTATTGATTGCAACGGATTTCCTACTGTATTTTGTACCCAGAGTAGTTTTCAAAGGAATCAGTAGGTGGTATTTTCAACCTAGAGGCTGAGGCGGAAACCAGAAAGAACTAAATTTCAATTTGAGACCCTGCACATTCCGGTTTCTCGACTAACACACAAAAACTCTATTTGAAACAGTCTACAATCGTAAGGTTCCTCGAAATATAAATATAACGACCGTCACTTCGTCCCATCGGCTGCCTACCGTGCACCTGTGTCCATCGCTGCCACCGTATCACCCACCTACCGTAATCAAACAATAATCCCTCAAATCCACCCAACCTACCGTACTCCTACCTCGACCCATCCTACCGTAACCCTTCATTTCTCACCTCAACCCATCCGCAGCCGACCACTCCCGTGTGCGCCATGAACTTGACGTCCGCGTCGATATTCGCCTCGAACAGCGTGCCCACCTGAAAACAAAGATGAAGTAGTCAATAGTGGCTACCGTACCCTGGGCGTACCCACTTAATGTCAGCTGGATGACAATTAGCTAATGGCTACCGTACTCAATCGATATAAACCACCTACCGTATCCTGTCACTTGAAAGGCTGCAGTAGCTACATGAAATTGTCTTGTGCAGCTCGTGTCAGATTGTTATATATTATTCAATGGAGATGTCTTTCAATCATAGCTGAAGCGGTCAAGCGTTTCATATCACCAGTGCGCAGCACAAGAGTGACTGGTCTCGCTCATGCCTGCATTCAGGCGAATTCCAACTTTTCCCTTACCATTCAAGTGTGCCTAGTAGATAACCTATCGTATTCTAGCGCTACCGTACTCGATTTATATTCACCGCCTACCGTACCCTACCCCTTGACAGTTTCCCTCACCCACAGACCACTATCAAAAGTTGCAACTGCAACACATGTCAAATCGTTTTTGTACACCGATATAATTCGACGAGATTAGAATCCTGGCGAACATTGATTGGTTATCACCAGCGCGCAGCACAAGTGTGACTGGTCTCACACAATATACAATTGCGAAATCTTTCAGTGTTGATACCTTCGATGTCATAGTTTCACGGGGATCCGCAAAAGGCCGGGTCCTGGGATCCGCAGTTGGAAAAAATTAACACTAGGCAGACCCGCAAAGGGCGTGGAGCGCCGAATTTTTTTCACTAAAACCACTCCACCGATCCGCAACCCAAAAAACTATGACATTGGTAGCTCAGCAGTGGTTGATACGACCCTATCCCCTTACCATTGAAGGGTTCCTAATCAATAACCTATCGTATTCGACATCTACCGTACTCAAACGTTACCATACATGAGTGGCGCCGCCCAGGCCCAGGTTGACGCCGTTCTTGAGCTCCTGCAAAGAAATAAATCGATACTACCGTACTCTGCCAATCGATATCAATTCGGCTACCGTAACTGTTCAATCGATACTCCTACCGTACCTGCTTGGCCTTGTTGAGAGTGGGCTGCGTGCCGGAGACCTTGATGAACATTTGTTTCGCCTCAGTGCCTGCAAGGGTACGGTAGTGAATGGAGAAGTACGGTATCGAAGAGGTACGATAAGGCGGGATTAATGAGGTACTGTAGTGCATTTAAAAAAATTGTCATTGCCTAGTTCACAACCTACGGACCAGTAACAATCATGTTGCACAATCCTGTTATAAAAGACTGCCGTGGAAGACGATTTTCCCTGTTCAACTTTTCAAAAAAATAGAATAAAAACCGGGCAAGTACAGATTCCAGTCCCAATTGACATAACTTAGCCCGAGTCATGTTTCAAACTGCAGTCATGTACACATGCATTCACAAATTGTTAATTACACTATCATTGCAAGTACTCGATAACAGTATCTCTATTTTTAGCCTACCACCATGTTACCTCGATAGTAGTACAGATTCCTTCCTTGGACGATCTTGAGATGCACCAGATTGTCCGTCACCTCCGTCGACATGTGCTGTCCGCCCGAACCGATGCGACGGATGGCGCCTGGAAACGAAAATTAAACATTATTACTACTTATAATAATTAACAATATGGCATGAAACGACTAGCAATTGATAGAGAATTTTTATTTGGAATTCTACTTCTAGAGACTGGAATAACTGAATGTGACCACTAGCAGTGATAACATATTGCAACAGAGGCGCACGAAATAGCCAGGTTCGAATCGGACAATCTATTCCCTTCTACAATAGGATGTTTCACCACCCGCACATAGTCGATGTTAGTTTAGAAATTCGATAGTTGATCGATAAATAATTATCAAAATTAGTCGAATTAGATAACATAGCTTAGAAATATTAGTCTCATTAGCTAAAATAGCTTAGTCTAATTAGATAATTTAATTAGTCTAATTAGCTAAAATAGCTCACCCGCCAGTAGGTTGTTCAGGTTGCGCTGCGCCGTCTCGATGTGCTCCGGCTGGAAGTTGGCGGGGGCCTGCAACGGACGGGGTAAGTTAAAGGGGGAGGGGCACGAATATTTTCTCACATAGGCTGAGCCTGTGTGGATGCTATACCCGATCACAGATCACTTTATCCGAAGTTCTAGAAACGCCTCTGAACCTCACTACGGATTTTTGAAGTTTCATTGATTGTGCAGGCACGATTTGGGGTACTGTATTCTTGTATTGATTTCACTAGATTGGCAGTCGAAAATAGCAGCAATAGTGAGGTTTGCACACAGCGGGAGTCGAACCAGCGGGTGCCGGATAGCGAGGCAAAAGAACAACCACCAGGCTAAGTGCCGTTACATTCGTTGAGTCTAGACGGCCTAGTTAAGGGAGAGGACAGAGTCAACCGCTGTGCTGATTACTGTAGTTACAGCGGGGTGCAGGCACGTCGTGGTGGGACCCACCAATTTCGATTCGTGCCCCTCCCCCTTTAAGGACTAGTGGAGTACTTTACTGAAGGAAGAAATTTTCTGGTTTCAACCCTGTGAGAAGTGACTTTATAATTTAATATAATTTATAATAGACTTTATAATTTAATGTAACCATATAATTTAATTTTCCTGGATCTGTGAAACCCAACAACAATTACAACCGTTTTTCGAGCAGTACTTTTCAGGATTCAACGATGCGACAAAATGCTTGCGGGGACAATATTTTAATAGGCCATCTGCTTCGAATCCAAAGTTATATCTGAATGTGAATGTGAGCAATGATTGGTGAGACATGACAACCGGCTTCAAGGCAGCACTTTCCTGGTTCCAACGCTGTGACAAGAGACGTGTGGGGACCAAGATTTTAATAGGCGAAACAGATAGAGACAAATAATATTAATAATAATATAATACAATTGTTTCTAACAATACCTATAATTTTTTTTGAACGAGCATGTTTCGAGGCTGTTGGGATGGGTCAGCCAGTCTCTTTCAAGGCATTTGCTGGTTTCACGTTGGTGAAAAGATACTTTGGAGGACAGTGACAATATTAATTCCATACCCTTGAATCCAATAATAATACAATTTGCTTCTCGTTTTTGCACCGGGAAATCGGGTATTTGAAATGGAGAGATCAGGGCACTAGGTCGGAAGAGAACCGACAAAAATAATTCTCAGTTTGTGGTGTTTCGAACACCCTGGCAAAATACTACAACGCTCAAATTTTTTGATCTCATTCGACCTAGTACCGAGATCAGTGATCACCCACTTGGAAGTAGAAGTAGGGGAAGTAATCAGTGACAATGCAGCACACCGACACGCCCTCCTTCGTGATACCGTACCTGCAATAATGTTTGATATGATTTGCGAAATGATAAGGGTAAGAATTCAAAATGGAATCCGTTAACAAATATGGACTAATCAAGCCACAGTTGAAATAAGGGTCAAATAGAGAACGCTTATTAGTGATACCGTACCTGTACAAATACTTGATGACATTTGAGAAATGGTAAGAATGAGGATTCCGATATGAAGACTGTAACAACGGATGAGAGGTTAAGGCGAAATTCCCACCAGTTAACGGGCAATATTGTTCATGTTTCAGCCTTACTACAAGAAGCTTGGGAGAGACATGTTTCAACCCTGCTACAGACCCCCGATTTTTGAGAGTCAAACCAGTGCTATTTACATTTAATTCTACACTGAATCTCCGATATTAGTCAATCGTCCGAGGTTGATGCCCATCACAGATCCCCTAGGATCAAGTAAGGAGAAAAGAGCACTCACAGTTTGACATTCGTTCGATCGTAGCCCTTGCCCGAGTCCACGTACGTTTCCACGTCCAACACCTGCATTTGGCAAAGGTTAAAATCAGTCAAATTAAGGTTAGATGAAAGTCAGGAAGAAGTAGCCGGTGCTCTGAACATCATCGTTCTTTAGTAGAACGTAACAATGATCCGATATCTCCAATTTCCAGGTTCTCTATCGGATCAGACAAAGCAATTGAGCATCGACTATGCGAACTATATGTTGGCTATTGGGGAGAATCGTCACTCTCTGATTTCACAAAGCGAGAGATCACGCGAAACTGAGAGAGTCAGATCAAAATGGAATACTGTTCGCGTTCCTAACAGAGCAAACCCCTAAGCACTAAACAATAAGCCGGAGCCCAAACCTAATGTGGCTAAGGATGACTCTAATGCTAAGGATGACTGTTTATTGTTAGGTCTAACCTGCATGGCGACAGGCCTCTTCGTGCCCAGATCTTGATCGAACGGAGGCCGCTCCCAGTTGGACTCATCCGTCACCTTCAACTTGAGAAATTAGCAAAGGATGATTATATAAAAACGGGATAATTGGTTGGCATGAACAGTTTGGAAGTGGTTCATTCTGGCTCATTCTGGAGATTCAATTCCATACCAAAAGCCAGGGTAATAATTATCTATGAGATTGAATGAGAGATGATGAAAAAGTGAGAACTTTTCAAAACGTACCGTGCTGTTCGACTCTGACGCCGACTCGGCGAGCTTCTCGAGCTGTGACTCGTACGCGCTCTGGAAATTACATGAATTAAGTGTAAAATTTGAACCAAACATAAAATGAGAGACTGTCTCTGCTGTTCTCTGCCGGCGAAAACACCAGTTAAGTGAAGGCATGAAAAGGTTCTCGGTACCTAGATCACGATGGCATCGTAAAAGTAGTTCAGAATTCAAAAAAAAACTTAAAATACATCCAAATGCGGAAAAATGCAAGTGCGGTAAACAATAACGCTCACCTTTTTGGGCTCTTCGTCGTCCTTTCTGCGCTTCGCCGCGGCTTCACTCTCTGCCGCCGTGCTAGCGCGCTTTCCGGTTTGTGACATGGCTGAAAATCTGTGACTGAAATGAAGTTAAACGACCAAAAACGAGGAATACATCCAAGAAAGGCGAATTTCAAACTGGCGGGAAGATGCTTCAAAAGTTACAGTATATTTTTTGAGTTGGAGCGCACAAGTGGGTGGTCTTTGCAAACCTATTTATTTTTGAAGACAACCGAAATAAGGTGTCCAGGTTTTGTTTGGCACGTTTTTATTTTAAAATACCATAGCGGTCTAATTGCGATTCTTGGAAATCAACTGATAAAAGTATTTCTGAAATGCGACAAAACAAAATATTGTGTTCGACCAGATGACAGCACCCAGCTCAAATTTGTAATTACCGTAATTTCTGGCGGAAATTGATAAAATTCAAATGTTTTTGCACTTTTGAAAAACATCAGCTGATGTAAACCCGAGGAAGCTCGTCCATTACAATGTTTTTAGTACTTTTCTTTGTCTTTCAGTGATTTCCGTAAACCTCGTGTTTCAACTGCAACTCAAAACGACACTTTTTCTTTCAATCCGCTTCGTTTTTCCGCGTTTTTTCCCTGCCGATCGACTTCGAAATTCGTACTGTCAGCCGAAAGGCCGCTGTTTCGAGGTCTCATTCTTTGTCCAAACAACACTCGTTCACTTCAGCTTTGTCAGCTTCCGCTCCAACTTACACAGCCTAGACAACTCACAGCTGTTCGCGCCGTCTTCGCTCGCCCAATAACGTGAGTTCTTTGGTTTTTTCGAAAAATTACTTTCGGGTCAAGCAGTCCCCATCGCTTTAGCCCTTCCGCGTCCATTATTTTGTATGGTACAATCAGTTTCAATACGTTGTTGCAATGCTTTATCTCGTACAAATGTAGCGTAATTTTTGGATATGAGTGTACGGTGGATACAATGACAAAGGGGACAACCGGGTGGCAACAGGGCTCCTAAGGCCCTTCTATACCGCAAATCGGCGCTCGAAGCGGGGAGTTTATGGACAAAATCAGGGCGTTTAAGAACAGAAAAAGAGGCGATTTAGCCTTGGTTGCTGAGCTCCTCGCGACTCTTCTTCTGGTTGAGCGGGTTGTTCGGGTTGTCCTTGGCCCAGTCCTCGAGTCTGATGTCGGTGGGTGTGTCCTGGCTGATCTTGATCCACTTCTCATCACTGTTCAGGATCGGAATCTTAATTAATTAACTTAATTAGATCGTTTGATCAGGTTGAATCAAGAAGGTTGTGGCCGAAATGATGTGGTGTTAAGCCAAAAAATGTGGTTTAGCCCTGGTTGCCTGGTTTATCTCGGCTTTTCTGGATGGATGCCATAGTCAGGGTACTACCTCTTCCTTGTTCTGATCGTAGACTCTGATCTTGATATGGGCGTTCTTGAACCAGGTTGAGTGGTTCTTCATGCGGATCTGCAATTTCATCATTATTTACAATTTAGTTAATTAACCAATTAACTGTTTAATTAATTAATTAACCTGATAGTAGCCTCCTCTCTCCGCAACGTAATCGAAGAAGTCCATGGCGGGCACGGATGTGAGGGTGGCTGTAGGCAGGGCGAGCTCAGTAACACCCTCGACCTCCAGGTCGGACTGAAACAGGGATGTTTTGTTTTTGTTCCTTGTCAGTCTCATGTTTCCTGGAAACTGTAGACAAAATTTAGTTTGACGACTTTGGTTCGTTTGCTTTGAAAAGCTCTTGATTTCGCAATTACTTACAGGCCAAATCGCGGCTTTTTTTTTTTTTTTTTTTTCCCCTTTTTTTGTTGCTGAACCCTAGTAGTTTCCCTTACCCTCTCTGCGGCATAATACAGCCAGAATTGGACGTCGCTGTCGTTGGTGGTGAATATTCCCATAGTGGTCCAGGGCTCGATCTTGAAGTCGATGCAGCGGGTCTTGCCTGTGAATTGGTGAAGATTAGGTGTCTGGTCGACAGCTTTACTGAATCTTCCTTGTTCAGGTCAATTGTCCTTTTTGCAAGTGCTACCCAACGAGATTATAAAATCGTGTTTCCTTGATATCTAGTATTCGTCATGACACACAGTTTCACCATGCTGAAGTTCACTGCTGTTTACGATCTGCACGTGAATTCCACTGCTACCAGAACAAGTTCCTTGCGCGTTCCGCTCTCACCTTTCACCCCCTTACTAGCGCTAAGTAGCCCCCTAAACCACCGCCGCTTCCAAACGGTGCGGAACTGATAAAACTCGTCCTGCTGTTCTGGGAACTGGCGACCAAAGATCTTTGATCTTTGATCTTCGACCTTTGACCTTTGAACGCCTTGTATGCTCACTATCAACACGACTACGAAATGAACGGGTGGAAATTATCATATTTCTATTTTAATTTCTGTACAAACAAGCAGACAAAATCTTGGATCGAAGAGGCCATGCACTGCATGCAACCCAATCTCACCAGGCGGGATGGTGATCTTGTGAAGCTGCTCGGGCTTGGGGTAGCCGGGCGGCGGCTTCCAGTAGTACGCCTTGGGCACCGGGCACGGGCTCCTACAATGAAGGCCGGATTACGGTAGGCTAATCACGAGTCTGACCCACCGCACTACGTCCTCGTCCGGCATGGTGCCACCGTACTTGACGGGTAGACACTCGGGATCGGCGATCGATAGGAGGTACTCCTTGTAGTTCCGCCCGCAGATGACGACACGTCGATGGAACTCGGCCTGACAGGGAGGGATTACGGTAGGTTACGGTAACCAGCAAAATTTCTGTACTATTGCTGGTAATGTGGTCCGTGGTGGTGCATTTTGTGCTGTGCTGGTGCATTTTGTGCTGTGCTGGTGCATTTACCGTTCCTCGGACTACGGTTAGCTACAGTACCCCCGGAAAGCTACCGTACCTTGTATTTCGCCGGCACGAACGGGAAGAGGGCGGCGATGAAGAGGTTGAGGAAGGTGGGCGCGTTGAGGACAATGAATTTATCGATGAACTCGCGATACTGGAAGCCGACCAGCTCCCAGGAGACACGGAAGGGACCTGAGTACGGTAGACTGGGGGTATATTGATTGCCTTGACATTGGTGAATTGTATGGACTATGCTCCGAAATTTGCATCGAGCTTTATTGATTGATAGCGGTAGATTGATTGTTGGAATTGCTCCGCAGTATTCTTTACTATGCATGGACGTGTTTCATTCATCTATGATTATGATGTACAATCGATTTCGCTGATCATTAGTTGTTACTCTGGACGATCCCGACTACCCGATTTCAACATGGTATTTCGCGCAGTGTGTAATATCTCCGTCGTCCCATTGGGCGAGGAGTGCCCTTCCTGTTTTCCAATGTGAAGTCACACAAAGTTTCCGCCCAAAAGTTATCCTATTTTCTGATCAATGGTCAGAATCTAGTCGATTTGCGCAGTATCTGGTACTGTCTGACGAGAAGGAGAGCATGGTTGACCAAAATCTGTGTAGAAAAGATAATATAAGGATGAGGAAAAGATAAGATAAAGGTAATGTCTTTTCAAAGTGACGCGCGAGGGTGGTGGGGGGATACCACCTGCTCATTGGCCAAATCCTTGCCTTTCGAGCGGCCATGGAACAGGAATCGGCCGGGGATGGGCAGTTGTTGGCAGTATATGGAGAAGGTGTTGATAGTGCAAAGCGGAGGTAATCTACTGGTAGTTGCGCAAGATCTAGAGGAAAGATGCCAGGAGCAGATAGTGAGAGCAAGAAATGTTTACAGTGAGGAGTTTGGGAGATCGATTGGCGTAGGCCAAGGATTGGACATTTGAAAATGTTCGCGAGAGACACCAGGATGGTTGATGTTTCGCAGACTGGACTTATCAGGAGCGAATGGGCGCAGCAATTGTTGCGTTATTGTCGTTGGTCAAATAAAATCACGTATTCCCTATCGCATGACCTTCTATCATTGTGTCGATGCGTGATTATGATAGGCTACAGTAGCCGAAAGCTCTCGTACCAGTGGCGATCTTGAGGTAGCTCGGATCCATCTTGAGTCCCTCCATGTCGAAGATGTAGTGGAAGTAGCACTGGTCGCCCCTCTTCTCCTCCATCTCGTTCAGATGACGCATACCCATCTCGACTCCCCTGGAAATGGGTGGGTACGGTAGCGAGGTGAGGGGTACTGTAGCTGGGTGAGAGTCACGGTAGGGGGGTGAGGGATTCGGTAGCTAAGTGAAGGTACGGTAGCGGGTGTGTACGGTAGGCCACAGTACCTGAACATGTGGTGCAGAAACTGCGACGGCTGCACACTCTTCATCAGGCCGTCAATGTCGACCTTAAATGATTACTTATTTATTTATTATTGTGTCCGAATTGTTTGGGATCCAGTGATGTTGTGAGTTATGGTACGCAAGTTTGAGGTTCCTAATTGACTTTTCTCATCATGTGTGATATTTCCTCTGATGGTGAAACAATGAAGTTGAATGAGGTTTGTAATGGCTTTTATAAACATTGAAATGCTTCCATTACCTTGCCGGGCTGCTCGAAAACCAGTAGTCGATCGCCCTTCTCCCTGCGATTTGACCCCACGACGGTCAGCGGGTGACAGTCCTCGCACACCTGGGGTACGGTAGGGTTACTGTATGATGGGGAGGGGGAGGTGTACGGTTGGATAGGTTACGGTATCTCATGTATCTCGGAGTATGGTTGGATGTACGGTGGGATGGGCTACTGTATGTTGTGGGTTATAGTAGTAGGCGTTACTGTATGTGGTGAGGTACGGTAAGTTGGATTACTCTATGGTTACGGTAGCGCTTACGATGCTCCGCTGTAGTCCGCGCATGTCCTCATCCAGGAAGCGCTCCCTGCGGTACTTGAGGTGCTTCCGGAGAATATCGATGGTCTCATCCACATTGTACTCGTGGTCCTGAAAGGTTACGGTAGGGAATGGGTACGGTAGCCTTGGATGGTACTGTATCGGAACTGTTTATGCTCTAGTGATGTTGATTGATGATACACAAATTTGAGCAACTACATTGACTGTTATCAATGACGCGGGATATTTCCGGCGGTGGTGAGACAAGGAAGTAGAAAGTTGAGGTTCGCAAGGGATTGTTTTCAGAAAACGTTGAAATGTGGGAACTATTTCTCGTTTTTGATAGATGACGAATGACGAAAATCGCTGGCGATGACGAATTGAGTACGAGTTTCCTAATTCGACATGGGCATCTGCGAGAAAGGCGGGGGCACGATGGTATCGGATACGATCGATGAGCGCCAGTTTAAAAATATGCAAGGAGGAGTACCCAAGACTTCCAAGCAAGTGGTCTTTACGGCGATCACTCTTGTTTAACAAGAGGGATCGCAACTGATCCGCAAGGACAATAACAAACCTGAAGCCAGCGCAGGATGTTCCACTTGGTGTTCCATCGCGGGTGCAGCCACTCGCCGAGTTCCTCGCGAACCTAAGACAGAGAATCAGTTTGCGATCGAATTTCCGTAATCAGTTTGATAATTTTAAAAATAATCATTCTGCAATTCGCCCCGCAACAAGTGTTCGTTTCTCAGCAAAGTGTTTTCGCCGAGTGAAGATTAGTGTGACAGCATTGAACGGGAGTGTGTCTAATCAGTGGAATGTGATACAACCAGCGGAAAGATCAACAATGAATCGCTGAAGGGTGGACACAGCACAATTTATCCTAGCTATAAGATAAGAGAAGAGCAACCTCAACCTAACCTGGGCCTGGGCCTCAACTCAACCTGGGCGACTTTTTCACATCGTGGTAAATTTCCTGTGGAGAGAACGATAAAGCTCGGCTTACCCTAGCCACTGCCGCATCTTTGACCTCATCAGAGGTGTCCTTGTGACTGATGATTGGCATCGCTGACGACGGGAATGGACAGCAGTACTACCGTCCGTCACGCTCGCAATGTCCAGACAAGAGAGGAATGAGCGGGGCCCGCCCACCCTACTCTATACTTACCTCGCACCATTTCTCCTCCTCCTAACTCCGATGGACGAATTGAATGTGGTATATCGTTTCTATGACCAGTGAGGGAGAAGAGGCGGTGTATGGCTACTCTCCACAATCGAGGCACTACTTCGTGTCTCTACCCGGCGATGGAACAGTAGAAGTTGAGAGGGCGGCACTTGATTCGCAATACTGCCCCCTCCCTACCTTCCCATGCGCCCCCTCTGCCCGCCCAATCCTCAAGCAATGGCCAGTCTGTCTCCAATGTAGATGCTATCTGGCTGGTCAGATGAATTGGAACAGTGTGTGAAGAGGAGAGAGCTCACCTGTCTCTTCCCATTCAATCCATCACAACCGCCTCTTCACTCCTTCACTCCTCCTCGTCCAATTACCAGTTTGCGATTCGGTCGCTGTTCTACTGCTGTTCTGTGTTATCACTCGGCATGCTAACTTGGAGAAGGAAGACTACAATCGAGAAAGCGGCGGGTAAAAAGCAGGAACGGGAACCGTAATCACTCAAAGACAAACGAGCAAAACACTTTAAGCGCATCGCCAGAAGTGCAGTGCCGCGTCATAACAGTTCAAATTGAACACTCGGGGGACTAGAGTTTTCAAATTGTTGTATCGTAGGGTTACTCGGGCGAGCGTCACTGATCGTGACCATTTTTAGACTTTGTTATTAGTAGTTTCCGTTCCCCACTCGTGGATAAAGTTATCCCACGATGCTCCATGTTCGGGCTCGAGGCAGGACACAACAAATCTCAATTATTTTTTATAAACTACAAGAGAATATTTTAACTAGTAGAATTGAATATAGTTGTAGTTTGTTCTACTTGAAGTGAATATGCATTTACGAACAATCGGGAATGCGATATATTTGATTAATTTAAGTTTTCATAGCCATGAATATGTTGTTCCAAAAAGAGAAATTGACGCGCATCGGCTCCCGTACGGAAGAGCCTGCCGCGCGAGCCGGCGAATACTGCTCGTTTGTTTTGAGAATTTAGCAATGGTTCTTGGCGAAGGGCGAGATGATGACAATCGAGAGTCTTCCATTGTTTGGGGTAGAAATATTGGTGTTACTTGGGTATCGCAAAGATATCATCACAACAATGTCCCTCCTTGCAGTCAACCGCTCCTCTCCTCTCTGCAGTACAGCAACTGCAGGGCCCGAAGCGACAGTGGTGAGTGCGAGTTACATGTGTAACGATTTAAGTTAATTAAAATATAATTTAAAAAGATGTTAATGTTGAAGAGGATAGAAGGTAGTAGCATCGAGTTGTTTGGGGGAGTTGGGATTGAGAAGCGATTCGGGAGGCCGAATGTGACGGCTTAATGAGTAGGAGACGAAACGCGAATTCCGCCAGGAGCCGGGAAATATCCCGTCTAGAGTGGTAGTTAGTGCTTCCTTCCTTCCTTCTCTTTTCCCCCTTTCCCCTTGCTCCATCTCGCCCCCAGTTGATGTATTCGCATAGAGAAAGCCCTCATAACGCGATTAGCGCGCGGCAGCGTGTCGCGAGCGTGCACGGATTTCCGCCATCTCCTCGTCCCCCTCTGAACCCTGCGGCCTCGTTGTTGTTTTGTCCTGCCGTTGAAGCAAGAATGTCGCGAGCGCGCGCGCTCCCTCACAGCAAAAATGATGACAATCACGGGCAAACCTCAAGAATGTCGAGAGTGGCCCACAGGCGCCCTTTGTTTTTGCAACTAGAGAGGCATTGGAATCCGCGTTTCGTCGAGGGTTTGAGTTCTTGAGTTTCCATTAATCCTTCGATCGCGTTTTCCATAAGCCAAAACCATCTAGTTATTTACTATGTAAACTATGTGTGAATCATATTTGTCATCATTTTTCTAATGTATTTCTGTTAATAATTAACGCGATTTAGGCGGCAAACGAGGACGATCTGAGCAGCGAGGAGGAGCTTTACTCCTCGGACGACGAAACAGACGCGTCGGAAGACGAATCCGGAGACGAGGTCGGTTGTTGTTGTTGTTTTGATGTTATTGTTATTGTTTTGGCGACATTCTGCTTGTGGTAATTGCGATAAGCGCGCGGATGGTCGCACGCGCGCGTTTTTCGCGAGGGTGGGAATTGTCAGCATGCGTTGCGAAATGGCACATGTTATAAGAATGTGTTGGCTACACTGTCAGCACATTCTGGTACCAATCAGACCGACTATGAGGCGACTGCATGTTCATATTTTGAGCTATTTGATCACGGTTGGTCAGCAGCAGACCGCTATTTATTTTATGGTTCCCGGTTGATAATGAAAATGTATGACCGTGAAGTGGTCAATGAGAAAGATTTGGGGGAAGAGTGGGGCTGAAGCGGACAAAGTGAAGCGAGAAAAAGAGGAAATGGTCTCTAGCCGCTCCGATTCTCTCTTGTAAGAAATCATTGCGAAATAAAAGGGCAAGATGGTCGAAAGGGAACAGTCAGATGCTTACAAACACTCACAAACGTGGCGAATTGATTTGCTCTCAGTACGCTATCGCCGATAGCTTCTTTTTCTCTCTCGGCTTTAGTAGCCAGGCGAAGGAATGATTCCCGAGGAGATTGTGTTCAACCACGACGTTGACGGCGATCGTGACGATCTAGTCCACGACAACGTCGATCGCCCATTCGGGCTCCTGTACTGGAAGAGCGTCAAGAAGTGGCGCAAGGAGTGGCTGGTGGACGTGAGTTGCGGCCAGGGTGGTTGGTGTTTCGGGTTAAAGTCTAGTGTCGAGAATTCATGGGGTCTGCAGTGTTGAGAACATGTATGTTTTCCAAAAAAAATATGTGTGCGATGTGCGATGGGAATACAATGATTCACACGGAACGATCTGGCGATTGATCTCCGGTGTCCGGAATCAAACAATTCCCACAACTTGGAATCAAGCTTGATGGCAACTTGTGGGAAGTTCTTGATTCCAACTTGTGGGTTCGTTTTAAATCGGCGAGGACTACGATAGCTTTCTCTATTATTGATTGATTGAAAGCATGGTTTTCCCCATACCGTAACCACAGACCTCACATGGTACGTCCATGTGGGGAGGTCACATCCAAAAGGCGGTCCAACTGGGGTCCGCAGATAGTCAAGCGCACTCATGCCCGAAGGCAGTCAGAATAGGGCTGCAAAAAGGAACCTTATAGGCGATGTATGTGCTGGACGCTGCGGGTACGTAAGCCTGCTTGATTCCAAGTTGTGGGAATGGGTAAGGGGTACTGTACTTGATTCCAACTTGAAAACCCATTTCTACTTGATTTCAAGTTGATTCCGGACACCAGAGATAGATCTTGGGAGCTTCAAGAGTAGATCTTGGGAGCTTCAAGTTATGCAATCTTAGTACGAGCTGATGTGGGTGTAGAGTGCGCAAGAAGTGGCTGAAGGTAGTGAGTTCCGCCAGGGTGATTGACGTTTCAGCAAACGCTTAACTTTTCATCAGTTGATGGCTCACCGTTGCTCATAAAAGGCGCATTGTTCGCTTAGGAAATTGGAGAAACTGAGGAATAATCTCTGTCTCTCTCAATTTCGCGTACTATCTATGTGCACCCTGATCTTCTCTGGAATAGAATTGCACAGTTAGATGAAAGAAATCAATCAGACGGTGGCTCAGAATCGTGCCGAATTCACTATCGACGCTTGCGCTATCCGCCGATAGTTTGCGATTCCGCTGGTAGTAGCCCCCGCAACCCCACCCTCCAGCCCCTACAAGAATGGCCTTCCCAGAGGAGGTCATCTATACGTGCAGTGTCATCGACGATGGAGATGATGATATCGTTGAGAATGAGGTCGGGGAGACGTTCCTGCTGGTATCTGGGATGAATCAGTTCTGGCCTTTTAGAAAAGCTGCCGGGTATTTGCGGTTTCATGGTGAGGTTGAATGCCGAGAGGTGATGGGGTTTGTAATGAGACGGTGCAGTTTGTTGCCATAAATTATTTATGTGAAGTGCGATGAAAATTCGATGATTCATGCAAGTTTCAAGAGAATTGGGATAACCTGGTGCTTGGAAGTTTCGCAGGTAGGATGAACGTAAATGTGTTCAGAAACGTGGATTAATTCTGAATTCATAATTGATTAGGAGAAATACACTTCCCTGGTACGGATCGCTTGCGGGACTACCTAGTGGTGTACATGTCATCCTGCATTTCAGTGGCGCTCTCAATTAGTCATAATTGCCGGTCAAACACCCGGCTTTCCTCAACTAGCACAGGCTCTCGCGCTGTCTCATCGGATAGGGAGCAAGTCACATGCAGAGACGATGCTTAGGAGAAGGACTCGTCAGCATAAGCAACCAGGTCCTTAAAAGAATGTGATCACTTAGAATGTGATCACGTCTAGTCGCATAGTCTACCTCTGAAAAGTGTTCGAAGTTGATCAGTCGATATGGTCAAAGTACCGAACCCATCCATTTGCGCCGAAGAAATCCTTTTGTCATGGGCCTTCTGCAGTCACAGTCTGCTGGGCGGTTCGATACTGGAGAATGTGGTGATGATGGGTGGATCAGCTCGGTTGTTTCGAGCAGGCACTTTGAAGCGCCACAGTCATTATAGATTGTGATGGTTGATTAATTCTGCAATAATATGCGGGTTCTTGTCGCAGACACATACTTAAAAGTCGGCTAGATTTTAGATCATGCGATTTGTGATGGTGGCGCGGAGTTATGAAGTGATCGTGTAGTTCTCACTACCTTATTCCTAAACGAAAGGCGTTTTTTATCGAGACGTGAGGCGGGATTAGGCGCGGTGGATGGCACGTTTCGTTTGCGCAGCTTTCGAGGGTGGCGGGGCTCTGAATTAGGTGCCCTGTCAAGTAGTTGCCCGAGAGTGGAATAAAGGTCGCATGACCTGGCATATCTGGCAGCAGGAGTATGCAGTGGTGGAGAATGTGCGGGTGAGGTTTTTGAATCGAATTAGGCATTTTCGAAGCATGAAATTTTGAGTGCCGTCACGTTCAGGCTATTGGGATTGTGTATAACCACGTTTTATTTGAATATCTATTTTTTCAGATTAACTGTTTAAAAAAATTCATTATATTCTTCAGGCAATGGGCTCGGACGCGGACGACCTCAATGGATCGGATTTGGAGAATGACGGTCAGCTTTAATTATTTTCTTTAAAAATAAAATTACAATTTAAAAAAATATCAAGAGATTCGAATGTTTCGTGAGCCGGCGCTTTCGAGCATCACAGTTTGGTAAAGTGGTGAGTACAACTAGATTGATGCTACTGTTGATGTTACCTATCCTCTAGATATTCATATTTGTTTGTCAAGATTCGGAATATATTGCTGTTCTGCTAAATATAGCAGCATTAAAGCGTCTCAAAGTGTCATTAAAAGGGCTTATCGCGCGGCGTTTTCATCAATTGTTATTGCACCATTTCGATATCCTCGCCGTGTGTGATTTAGTGCTCATATAAATCCCGAACGGTCGACAGCCGCCAATTATTGCTCGCGATCCATCGTCCAACCACTAGTATTTTGAGCGAAACCATAATCACCTTCCCCCGGCTCGATATTTACCTCCCGCTTCAAAGGATGGGGTTTTTTCGGGGTAAATTATATACGGTCTTTGAAGAGTTCTTTTTTTTTCAACCCGGCACTCTCGGTTTTAATAGTTTGGATAAAGTTCTGAAGATAGTTTGTCAGTTGATAGAGGTTCCGAGAACAATGCATATTTTAGCAAAATTAATTATCATAATTATCGAAAAAAATAATAATGCCAATTGCAGATGAGGTCATGGAGGAGGGCGGACTGGCCTTCCAGAAGACGGTGTGGACGCTGCAGAAACTGCCGTACGCTGCGGAGATCGAGGCACAGGCCGATGAGCACTTTCGGTTCGTTAATTAGTAGCTTAATTAGACTTAATTAACTTTATTGGCTTAGTTAAAATATTCAATTGAACTGACCGTGACTCAAGTGATCTAATTATATTCGAAGGAAAGTCAGGTTTCTTTGTTGTAGATATTACTTTTAAATTTGAGCCTGTGGAGATATCATTATCACAAAAAGAATGGGGGTAATGAATAGGTGGTGAAATCCATTAGTTGCTGGTGCGTAAGACAGTTTAAGTACGCTGCGGAGATCGAGGCACTTTTGGTCGGTTAATTAGTCTTAGTTAATGAATTCGAGTATTCAAGGAGGAATCATTATCACTAGAGGAATGGGGTTATGAATAGGCGGGGAAACGCAATAGTTACTGGTGTGTAAGGTAGCCGTTCTTGATTAGATATTATTTTGAAATCAACCCGACGCAAAGAGATGTCATTCTCACAATAGGCCTGGGGTTATGGATTGACGCAGTAACGCAAATGCTGTTAGTGCGTAAACTACGTATGAAACGTTGTGGGGGAGGGATCGAGGCACACCCCGACGAGCACTTCCGCTTGGTTGAATAGTATTAATTTTTTTTATTTGCAAAATTGGACCTAGAACTAGAGTATCATTATTGCAAGAGGAATGAATTGGTTATGAAATGACGGGGAAACCCAATAGTTCCCTAGTAGTACGGGGTAGTAATAGTAGTACGGGGAAACCCTGTGTGATTTCGAAATTTGTGTATAGATGCAACGAGCATGGAGCAGTGAATCTGTTCATGAACCGCTTTGTACATTGTGTATAGCGCCAATGCGTCGGGTTAATTATGCACATTTTTATTTAAAAATTAATAAATTTAATATTTGCAACGTCTTTGTACATAGTATAGATGCGTCGTGCTAATTATTTAAAATTTTTGTTTAATAATTAATTAAACAAGCATTTTCAGCGTGATCAAGGCGGGCTTCGCGCACTCGGTGCTCCTCAAGGACATTCGTCGTGGAATGCTGCACTACTGCACGGAGCTCGATAAGTGAGTGGACAGGGGATACGGTAGCTCGAGGATACGGTAGATTGTGCGGTTACGGGCTGCTACGTGGAAATAGACAAGTTGGCATTTAAAGTGAAAAAAATAACGCGATTCATTCATGTTTCACGATTAGTACAAGAATTTTTAGTTGTGAGCTGATCAGTTGATATTGTCATCCTTTTCCTCTCAATTATTACAACTGATAAATAAAATTCGTGTTTTTTTCACTGTATTCTACCATTCCGCTTCCTTACCGTAACCCCCCTTCTCAGATACATCTCGCTGCACTCGTATCGATTCACCAAGGAGGACCACGTGGCACTGCTGCGCCTGCTCACACCTTTTGTCAAGAAGGTACGGTAGCAGTGGTCGAAAAGTCATGTCAACAGGGTTTTGCCGTCGGGCACCTAGGCCTATATTTTCAAACGTTTTCGGACACATAGACCTAAAACTGGCAAAAATGCTTGCACACTTGGTTAGAGCACTTGAAAGTTCAAAGTTTCGGGCACCTAGACTAAAAATTTGCCCGACTTCGTCGGGCACCTCATGTTGATGTTGACATACTTTTCGACCACTGTACGGTAGTATCGATTGGAGATTGATTAGGCGGGTACTGTAGCGTTGATTGAGTGTTGATTTGGAGGGTACGGTGGCATTGATAGGGGATATTGATTAGGAGGGTACGGTACCTTCGATTGGTGGTTTTGATTAGGAGGGTACGGTATGAGTAGGATTGATTACCTACAGTAAGTACGGTAATTGGTTTTGGATCTTGATTAGAAGGGTACGGTGTGATCAGATTCATTTATCGGTTTATTGTTCGTCAAGAAGGTAAAAATTAGGGAATGGTGGGGTTTTTTTTACCACGCTGTACACTCATACCATTGTCCGAATAGCGATAATCGGTTAGATATAGCAAGAGGGAAGCGTGAAATTGTCGGGTTGTAAAATCCCTCCAACCAGCTATCATATTACCGCGGCGAGATCTACAGTAGCCCTCAACCAACGCCCAATTAGTCAACACCCTTCTTTCAGGGCGAGATCTACCGTGACGTCCGGGTGATCCTTCGCACGATGACGGCACTGTTGAAGAAGAAGGACTGCCTGTCGAGGAATGACATCACCTTCGACTGGCGACCCGTGTACGATCTGTATGAGGAGGTGAGAAGATTGTGTGCTCTAGACATTCCGGGTTAGATAAGAGATGGATTTAAGATGTGCTCTAGGAGCAACGTTTTTGAGGGCTACTAATATGCTGAATGTATGTTCTGTATGAAGAGGTGTGTGCAAAGATAGAAAGTGTGCTCTAGCTGCGCCGGGTTAGAATAGCAGATTACGAAAAAATGGGGGAACGAATTAGGATGCAATGTATTAAAATTTTCAACGAAGGAAAGAGGACGATTACTCGAACCTGCAGCGCTGCGGTTATGCAATAGTGGCGAAACGCGAATGTGACTTTTCTGAAAATTTCTGAAATTTATAAATTATTTTCCAGGTGGCGTACGGTAACCTCGAAGAGGACGGCGTCTTTCTGATGCCCGAGGGATTCAAGGTGAGAGGGTTTTGTTATTTAATTAAATAATTAATTAATTACATTTATTGTAATTTTAATTATTAAAATCATAAAAATTCGCATTAGAAGCTGTAGAGAAAGAGTTTGAGCAACTGAGAAAGTTTGTGAAGATCCCTAGATAGAATCTTGCTCACTGATACTGCCCACTTTGACTCAAGAAATATAAAATTATGTCGATGTTTGATGATGTGGGAACCGAATAACTATTATTAAATAAGACTCACTTTAAATGCTTCTTTTCAGGACGATATCACCAAGTTCATTCGTGTTGCGCGCGAGTTCTGGCCGCTCGAGGCCACTCAGGAATTGCTCGATGAGGTACGGTGGTTTGGTAGATCGGTAACTGATGAAGGGTTTTGATTACGGTATGCTAGTTCGCGAACGGTATTTGCACCCCTATCGAGATTATTGCTCGGCTGTAACGTTTAATTCATCAAATCAAGTGTACTAGTCACTCTTGTGCCACATGCGTAAATAAAGAGCAGTTGAGTAGTGTCTTGCTCGATCTCCTCCACTTCTGAGACGCGGAAAAAATTAATCAACCCAAAAAAATTCGAAATCAATCGCATGTTTGGTTCTCCCAGTCGCACTTGTGCCTCACGCTGTTTTTATGTTCCTTATGCTCTGCTATTGCTCAGTACTCCGATGGAGGTTGTCATAGAAAAATACTAAAAGAGACACTTTTTCTCGTTTCAATTCTGCCTGTCGCTCTAGTGCCGCACGTTATTCTGATGTGTCCGTGGTTCGAATACTGCTCGATCCATCGGCTTTGCGTGTCCTAAAACTGAACAAATCGCATTCTTCTTTCGGCCAGTCACTCCTTTGCCGCACATTTTTAATATAAGCACTTCATCCATGCATTTCTCAAGTTATTCGAGGCCTTGTCTTTAAATTAATACACTCTTTTCCAGTTCCGTCCGCTGATGTGTCCGTGGGACGAGTCGATGCTCAAGGGGATGAAGTTGCTCCAGATGTTCCTGCCCACGGTGATGACCAGGTACGGTTGGGGGGGGGGGGTTACGGTAGCTGCGGGTACTGTAGCTAGAGGTTATAGTAGTGCACTGAGGAGGTGTATGCCGGTTCTTCTGAATAAGGTACCTTTTATCAATCAATCAATGGTATATGGAGTTACGGTAGTCGGATACAGTAGTTCTCGATACAATATTTATTGCAGAGAGGAGCACGCGACATTCGGCGCCGGTCTGTGGTTCGAGGAGATGTGGCACCACTTCCTGTCCATTCAGAGCAACTCCCTGGTAGAACCCTATCAGGTTCACCTCTTCACCAGGGTCTCAAGGTACGGTATCTGTTAATTGATTGATTGATTGGGGACCCGGGGTACGATAGGAATTCTGTTCGCGAGGGTGTCGAAGTAAGGTATCTGTTGATTATTGATACGGTATGAAAAGTTTCCACGAGGGTCTCGAGGTGCGGTAACGTATTGGTTATTGATCTAATTTTAATAATACAAATCTCTAACCTTTAAAAATCTATGTTGTGCCATTGCGCACCGCACACTTCTGTTTCATAGGTTCACCAAAAGCTGCAAAGTATCTGTCTTTCCAATCGTCCCCCACTTTTTTGCTTTTCAAAATAACTCTAATTTGCGTCGAAAGTTTTCTCTTTTTTTGAGACTATGAACATTTGAGTCTCAGTGGGCACACATTAGCTGGTAATTTCGGCTGATTTCAATAACGGTGAAACACATGTCGCGTAATTGTTCCAGCCAATTTAAACCTCGTACGCTGTGGTTATTGTGCGCTACAGCCGTCCGAGGCTCTTCGCTGTGATTATTTTCGGGTCTCGCATAATTTCAACCGAGAGAGTAATTTACACGTTCTTTCGCCGAATCATACCAAGCTGGATCTCATTCTCAAAAGAGTAGGGAGACAGATCCAACGAGAGAGCATGGACAATGAAGAGAGTCGTCAGAACATTGCTCTGTCAATAAACCACTCTCTTCAGGGACTGCCCCGGCCTCATTGACTGGTCCGGCAACCTGAATCTGATGTTCGCCAAGCTGATGCGATCGTTGAGACTGGGCAGAGGGCACGGATTCAATCAGGTACGGTAGGGACGGCAGTTATGGTTACGGTAGGCTTCAGCCACGTACGGTGGGTTCGCTTACTGTAAATACATATGATGACAGTAGGCTAGAACTCTGTTTCTACGATCTTGATTTATTTTTATGGTACGGTAGATCAACCGGGTTACTGTAATCCTGGATCACGGTATCATTATCGATTTCTCTTGCAGTCGTTCCCGGTGCAGAACGCGACGGTGTGGGTGGTGTACATGATCGGAGTGGAGAAGGAGTCAGTTTGGTGTAAATTGTTTTGTATGACGGTGAATTATATACTGTCCAACCGCGATTGTGTTTCGATTATGAAAAAAACAAGCTAAATTCAAATTTAATTTTTAATATCCCTTATTGAGGGCGCAATCGTACCTCACTCGTCTGATGACCCTCATCGAATCGTTCCTTCACCCGTCCAACTACGGCAACCACTCGAGCCATCTGCTGAATCTACTCTATCGACTGGTCAACGAGATGGTCTCCAGGATCAAGTGAGCTTTGGTTTTTGATCTTTGATCTTTGCGTGACCTTAGAAAGGTTCGCTAATCTATTTGGAGGGATGTAAGCTGAAACAATGGGAACAGTGAATATGTATGATTTGATCATTGCGTACAATGAGAGTCATAAGATTGTGCAGGTGCTCTTTGATCTCTAAAATGAGGAAATGATAATCCTTTCTCAATGTCGTAGGCACGGCTCTGATGAACAAGAGAGCATTGGGAAAAGAGGGACTGCTAAAGTTCCTTGAATGTCAACATTTCCCTTCAGGAGGGAGCGTTCGGGCAAGCCGGCCCCCTCAGTGCCCGACCACCTCAAGATGACCGAAGAAGCGATCAACGAGTTTGTGATCAGTCTGCTGCCCTGCGTAAAGCTGGCCATCTTCACCAAGGTACGGTAGGCGAGGGGATCGACGAGTGATTGTTTGTTTTTTTTTTCAAAATTAGGAAGATGAAAGAAATTGCCAACAATCAGCTAGGCTGGCTTTAGTGGTGGGTGTGAAACATGGAACGGTTGGGTTTTATATTTCACCCCGAAGCTTGCCATCTTCACCAAGGTACGGTAGGGGTGGGGATTGAGGACTGATTATTTTTCGAAACCGGGAGAAAAGAGATAGTGCCCGCATTCAGCTAGGCTGACTTTAGTGATGAACGTGAAACATGGAATGGGATAGCGGTGCGGTTGGGTATAGCCTACACCCGATTTGACTTGTGAGGGAGAGATGGTCAACGAATTGGGGACAAGAATGCTGCTCTGCGTGAAGCTCGCCATCTTCACTAAGGTACGGTAGGGAAGGGGGGGGGGGGTGATTCAATCAGCTAGGCTGACTTTAGTGTTGGGCGTTTTTTTTTTTCATTAAAAAATTGTATTTGTCTCGTTAGGGGAAACTAGGGACGCGTCCCTGCTGATTTAGAATGGATGTTTTAATCCAAAAAAAAGCCGAAGAAGAATTGGCCACATTCAGCTAGGCTGTCCTTTGTGCTAGGCGTGAAACAGGGAATGTAGTGGTTGCTGGTTGTTTTGTTCGAGGCGAGATTCCGTTCAGGAATGGGGATTGTTGGTTTTTTTCGAAAGGCGAAGAGACTGGCACTGCTTGGTTGCTCCGTGGACGCCATTTGGGTTATCCGTGAAACATAACATTGGCCTGTTATCGACTTCACTTGATCGTCTTTTATTTCGAAAAAAAAATTTATCACAAATTAATTTCAGGTGAAACAGGAGTACATCTCGTACATCATCAAGAACCTCGCTCTGCTCGCGCCCAAGATTGTGCTGCCGGCCATTCTGGAGATGTGAGTACGGTAGTGTTAAGGTGGGATGACGGTCGGAGTACGTTGTGATAGGGATGCGGTTGAAGGGACTACGGTAGAATATGATCGGGGTCGGTGGAGGGGATTGCGCCCAAGATTGTGCTGCCGGCCATCCTGGAGATGTGAGTACGGTGTGGTTACTGTATAGTGGGGAAAGAGCGTTACGATAAACATGTAGTATCGAAGGGATGTGCGTTCGGAACCCACTTCTGTGGGCTTTTATCATTAATTTTTAGTAATCTTCTAAAAGAAACAATATTTTAGGCATTTTTGTATTTGTACCTACGAGCCCTGATGATGCGGGTTTCGTAAGTAGGGTAAAGCGAGATGGCGTAAGTATGCGTATGCTAATGCGCGAAGTCTTTCCGAGTGTAATAAAATAAATAGTGACTATTATGGTGATTTCGGGTTTCGCTATCTCTCCATATATCCTCGTCTTTGGGCTGTTTCAATGAGCAGTTGCCTGTCGATTAAAAAAGCGATCTACACAACACTATGAGCCTATCTTGTGCGGGTTACTGTTAAGAAAGCAATTTAATAAACATAAATAAATTTAAATAATCAATTGCAGTCTGTACCCGGCGCTGGAGACGGTAACGGAGCCGCATCGTCTGACGCAGTCCCTCTCCTGTCTCTTCGTCGCCCTCATTCCCATGCTGAGAGAGGAAGCCGGACCTGGGGAGAGAACGAGGAAGGCTGAGGTGGGTATACTGAATGTGAAACCTTAATCTCGCGGGATGAGGAACATGAGGGAATGTAGTGGGTAAAGGGAGACCGAGAGCAGAGTCGGAAGGCGGAGGTACGCTGGTGCGAAGACTTTTTAACATTTTTTATTCTCGGCCGTTGTTGATTTGTGTTTTACGAACTCGTGATAAATGCGGCGAGCAATTGGAAGCTAGTATTGCTCACAATCACGTGTAGACGCTAAACAATAAATACAATCACAATTTTCAGTCCAGGGGTGTGAAGTATGCGCTTTCCGGTTCCTAGCCTGTTCAGTTAATTTCCTTCGGGTTTGATTTGTCTAGAAACAGCATTTCTCACAAATGAGATGCGCTTGAGATTAGTTTGAAGCCGTTGGATACTTGCGGTTTCAGTGTGAAAATAAGAGTGGGCCGTGTCCAATGTTTCTGATTTCTGGTTTGGTATCTGTCCAACAATTATTCCCTACCTCATATTTGGATAAAGTCTAGATAAATTAATAAGTCATTTTGTGATTAAATCAATATTTATTCCCACCGTACTCTCTCCTTCAGATGGTCGTGCTGCTGGAGGCGCTCCTTCCCGCCATCGATCCGAACGACATCAAGAAGACCCTGCTGTGCTTCCAGGTACGGTAGATGGAGTTACCGTAGACCGGGTTGCGGTAGGAAGGGGTTACGGTAGGAAGGGGTTACGGTAGACCGGGTGACGGTAGGAAGGGGTTACGGTAGGAAGGGGTTACGGTAGACCGGGTTGCGGTAGGAAGGGGTTACGGTAGGAAGCGGTTACGGTAGACCGGGCTACGGTAGGAAGGGAGGTTATGGTTGTTCGGTAGACGGGCACTAGTTGTTAGGCGATATACTTCCCATATGACCTGATGAAGACGCTGTTGTGCTTCCAAGTAGGACCCAAAGGGAGATGGGTTACGGTAGATCGATCGCTTACTGCTGGATACTGCCGCTGAGATGGTTTGAACATTCTCTTCTCTGGAACGCGAAACCGACGTTGTTATTGCTAACAAATAAAATATTTTAAAAAATATAAAAAAAAACTGCAGGTGTTCGGCATCATGGTGAACACTGTGCCCCTCGTGGACTGCAGTGAGGCAGTGCACTTGCGAGAGGATCTGACGGAGGACGAGAAGGAGGTATTTGGATAATTAGTTAATTAATTAGTTAATTAATGATTAGTTGATCTATTTATTTAATGCACTCTAATTTTGTGTTTAATCAAGATGATACATGGACGAAAAATGATGGAAAAGCGAAAATTGAAAATCATGTTGACTTGGTGTTGCAGTGATATCATAACTGCTTGATGGAGCACAACCTTTGATGATCCTCAAATCCTCAAAATGATCTTCAAAAAAAAACAATCATTTAATAAATGGCAGATCTGCTCCGCTACAGCCAACTTCGACGGCCTCGTCCTCGGCATCATGGACAAGTGAGTACGGTAGTGGGGGCACGGTAGCAGAGGGTGGATTACGGAGGGGTACGGTAGCACGAGGGATACGGTAGGGGTACTGTAGTAGCGAGGATGTCGATATGAATACGGTAATGATGGATTGCGGGCTTTTTTGAATGATAAGGTAGGAGTGTGTAAGACTGCAGTTATTATCGACGATCCGAACCTGGGATAGTTGTGTTTCGGGAGCAAGTCTAGTTTGAGGTTGAAAGTGAATTCAATTATACTTGCAGCATGGGCTATCAATCCAAACTTGTTTCTTATTTATCGGTTTTCTAATCATAATTACTGACTCAAATCACTTTCCCAGGATCATCAGTCTGCTGGAGTGGGGCGCCAACGGGGCCACATCGTGCGGCCACGGCAGTCTCGCCAAGAACTCGCACAAGTGAGGATTTGAGATAGTCGTGAAACCGAGATTCGAGTGGTGTGGATGTTGATCGGATGTTGATGTTGGTTCCTGGTTGATCACGTTTATCCACTATTTGTGAAACGAAAATGCGCGGTTGGAATGTTTGTTGGTGACGAGAAAGAGAAATCGCACAAGTGAGGGCCATTATTTTATTAATAGATGTTCGTATAAACCGGAATTCGAGCGTTAATAGTGCGTTGCTTAGCAAAGTCGAACATGTAATAGTTTTTCTCCATAACGAACTCTCAAGGAATTGGTTGACACTGTTGGGTTCGCTCACGAGCTACTAGTGAAACTTATGCTGTGTTAGTTTTTCGGAAAAAGACTTGGAAAAAGCACCGGATTTGAATTCCCGCATTTTCCGTTTTTGATCAATATCTCGGCTACCAACTAAGCAATCATCACAAAAATTGAAATTTAGATTCCCAGGTGGGTAATACATGCGGAGCCAAGTTTTTGTATCGATTGAATCATCAGGAACCGAGATATTACGCAAAAACGGAAAATGCGGGAATTCAAATATGGTGCCTTTTCCAAGTCTTTTTCCGAAAAACTAACACCACATTAAACGCGGTCAGAAATTCATGTTGTGGAAAAAGAGGATTTGAATTCCCGCAATTTTATATCTCAGCTCCCAGTGGTACTAGGCACTTGAAATTTGGATTCTGGGGTGGTTTTCAGATTTCCATCCCAGAATTCAAATTTCAAGTCGCTACCTATACGGGGAGCTGAGATAATTGCGGGAATTCAAATCTGTGCTTTCCTATTTGACTTTTTCCACAGCACCAGTTTGTGAAATCTCTTGCGTGTTTTAGTTGCACTATTAGCTCATGAGCGACCAATACAGCAACGCAATAATTTCAACCATCTTCTTGAGTAAGTTTGCGAAAACCAAGCACTCTCGCGTTTCGCGAATATTACTAGTCAAGATTCCAGCAATGGGGCGATTGTCTTGTTGCTTGTTTCTTAGAACAATTAATATATATTTACGACGTTATCGCAATGTCGAATTCGCCTCAAGCGAGTAAATATGAATTCAATACTATTCTATTATTGTTTTTTCCAATAACAAAACAACAATAATAACAACTGTTGTGTACGTGTCCTTGTCCGTGTCTTGAGAGCCGAATAGCCGAGTAGCAATAAAGCTTTATCTTCGTAGGAGTCCGATACAAAATAGTAGAGTGACGTGTAGCAACTAGCGAAGAACAGAGAATCGACTGACAGAAAAGTAGGTCAAAATGCTTACAAATGGATTACGGTCAGCCTAAAGGTCAGCCTAAATGCTTACAAATGGATTACGGTAGGTAAAGGCAGATCGTGGTGGGAGCCCAAAAGGGTTTGACTGGTAGTTCGGTAGGTCACACTAATAACTTGTGTGCTTATTAATTATTTACTTATTGTGTATATCATAAATATGACTATACAACAATAACAATTTCCAGGTTCAACATCGAGGAGCACGTGCTGCACGACGGCGTGCGCATGGTGTACAAGGGAATAGTGATGAACTCAAGCAGGGAATTGTATGAGGTATTGTTGTTGTTGTTGTTGTTTTTTGTCGTGCTTCTTTTTGTTGTTATTGTTCTTTGTCGTATTTATGTTATTGTTCTTTGTCGAGGGGGAAGGGTACTGTGAATAATTGGTAGGGATATTGTGATGAGCTCGAGCAGGGTATTGTATGAGGTTTGTGGGATAGCGGAGGGGGGTACGGTAGGAGTACGGTAATATGGTATTCAATAGGGTACGGTAGGAGTACGGTATCACGGGTATCAATATGGTGTACAAGGGTATCGTGATGAACCCGAGCAGTATGAGGTACGGTAGCTATTATTGAGATTACGGTAGGAATATGCTAATACAGTATTAGGGGGATGATCGATGATGTGAGGTATACGGTAGATGTATTGGGAGGACGGGGCTTCAATTTCTGAAGATGACGAGCATCCAGTAATCTGGAATAATGTTTAAAATGCGTTTTTTTTAAACGCAAACTGTAGATGTATTGGCTGGAGCCATCCGCGTATACCTTTCAAACCTGCGTGGTGCCAAAATCTGGCGTGATTCGATTTTTTTCAAAGCCACAAACCAATTATTAGTGTACAAAAAATGGGGCCAGTTTTATCTACACATGAAGCACGAATCCTCCAATCAGACGATAAACCTCGATTTCAGCTGGCCGCGAATCGTCTGTACCAGTTCGTGTCCGAGTCGCTCTACGACTCGCACGTCGTAGCGAGTACCGTATCCGAGATGATCTCCCTGACCGTCAGGGTGAGTACGTGCGGGATACGGTAGCAATGGGATTACGGTAGGATTATGGTAATACAGTGTTAGGGAGGGTTGATGAGCTACTGTTATTGTTTATTGACGAGGGGGAAGTACCGTATCCGAGGTGATCTCCCTGACAAACAGGGTGAGTTATTGAGTTATCGATTTATTGATTATTGACTATCTTTCACTTGCTTGATTGAACTCGGGTATTGGTTGATTGAGAGACTGTGCTACAGTATTCTTTTTTTACACTATCACATTCCGATTTAGCGTGAATATGCGAGTTTCTTGTCAAGACCTTTGTCAATAGTTGTGAACACCAGTTACTGATTGATTCAGAAATGTCGGGTGCAATTGGTACATTTGTGTTGTAGGAAGTTTGGTGATTCGGTGTTTCGCAGTCTGCTCAAGGGATAGACATACTGCTGATTCTGTTAGATGTTTGCCCCACGGTTGTAGACAAAACAAATAAATAATAATAATAATAGTGCAGGCCCGTCCGGAGCTCTCCTTTCATCGTTTCCTCTCGCTCATATCGAAGAAGCTGCAAGAGGCCATCACTCCGGACAGCTATGAGGACGAGAAGGTGAATGCTAGGCGTGCCGGGTTGGAAAAAGTGGGATGGACGGGAAAAATGAAATGAGATTGATCAACCATTCCATTCGGAACACCAATTTAGTGAGGCGCAAAATTATTTATTTTTGGTAGCCGGGGTATGAGACCCTTATTGGAGAGATGTGATTCAGCTGTAGTAATAATATTCGGGGTGCGCGAAACATGCGGGTTGCAAATTCTCTTCATTTCCCATAATCTACTTTCTTTCCCTTGCAACAATCGTCTGATCAATTTGACGATCTAGGAAGCAACTCTCCTCGCTCACCGTACGGTAACGTATTGATCTCACCTACCGTAATCTTCCCATTCAGGTCAACTTTACGATCACATACTGGCTTTCTCTCGCTTCCGGTCTCTTCCGTGTGCAGTCGCCCTACATTCTCAAGCACGCCGAGGAGGTGAGAGACTGACTGTCTGACTCTCTCGATTCACTGTGATCTCTCGCCAACTCTGACGGGCAAGAGAGAGTGTGTTGAAATGAGAGACCCATCTGTCTGACTCTCTCGACACTCAGTGATCTCTCACTCACTGTCTCTGACTGGCGGGAGTATATTGCTAAATGAGAAATCTTTATTTTTTTAATGAACACGCGAACGTCATTGAAGGACAAACAAACGTCAGTCGTTAGATGAATTTTGGGTGCACAAATCGTGCGGGTTCCAATTGTAATTTGATTCAACAATTTCGAATGTCGACGAAATGGCATGCTGCCTAGCGCTAGCTGACTGTTGATAGATGACCATTTTATTAAAATAATAATAATAATAATAATATAATTATTAATTTGTAGGTGAAGGCGATCGTCCGTCTCATCCTGCCCATCAAGTGCAGCATCGGCATTAATGTGAGCCATTTTAATTAGTAATTAAGAACTACGAGAAGTATTTATTATTAGGTTAGATGCGTTCAATGTGTTCTTTTGAAATGTTGAAAAATGCCAACCGGTGAGAGTAGGGTTCCTCATCTATGGTACGAGTTGCTAAATGTTATTTCAAGCAATCTTTGGAAGTTTGGTTGCAATTAATGGAAAATGACCTAGAGTATTTCATTAGAAAGTTTCGTGAATTAATCAATGGCCACCTTGTGAGAGCGGTGTTTCACGCATCCGTCGTCTACTCAAACTGAAGACTTCGACCAATATATTGTATGCGCGAACGATTTGAACAATTATTTTTAAATTAGCGGAAATTCTATTCTTTAGTTCGGTATAAGTTTTAATATTTCTTATTTCAGTTCGCATGCAAGACCCTCCAACGGGTGCTCCGTTCAGTCACACTGTGCTACCAGGACGCTGACAGGGCGGCCCTCGCCAAGTATGATCTGCCACTGGACGAGAACCTCCCAATCAGGGTGAGTACGGTAGCGAGGGGGTACGGTAGAATGGCCAAGTACGACCTACCACTCAACGAGAACCTGCCGATCAGGGTGAGTACGGTAGAAATCGTCCCTGGATTACAACCCTCGTCGGTGTAATAGGACTTGAGTTGTTTTTTCTTCATTATTTGTGTTACTATCTCAGCTAGTTTGAGTACGGTAGATGTTGATTACGGCAGTTGCCTGATTATCGATTCCTTCCCCCTGTAGCGGAACACTCGAACACGATTATACGGGGATTACTTCAAACTTGGGTAATTAAACCTTTTATTAGAAGCGAGTACAATATATACGAAAGGGATATGCGAATAAGGTGAGCGAGATACGAAAGGGATATGCGAATAAGGTGAGCGAGATAAGAGGAAGATGAGGGAGTACGAATGAGGAAAGGTGAAGAGGAATGAGGAAGGATGAAAGAAGGATGGCATGAAAGGGTGCGATGAATCATAGTGATGAATACAAGGAACATAAAGGTGGAATTAGTACGAGAGCAGAAAGGATGGAAGTAATTGTACGATATAGGAAAGGATTTACGTCGGTAACGGTACCCCCCCCCCCCCCATTCCAGTCGTGTGCTGGTGTTAAATAAGTTGTTATTGATTACGGTAGTCTGATCGGTTACGGTAGCTCAATCAATTCCTTCCCACTTTCCAGTCCTGGGCGTGCCGCCTGGACCGGAAGGCGTACGATACAACGGCCCGCTGGTTCGTGCCCACCACCGAGTCCATTGGGTACGTGGAATTATTAATTGATTAATTAATTAAGCACTTAAATTTTACTTATTTATTGGAATATATTGGCACAGGCTCAGTCAATCGTATAATTATTTTTGCAAGATTGAAATGGTATCAATTGTTGGTGAAACGGAAACTTACTGGGAGGAATTTGCTCCTATTTTAGATGTGTACAAGAATTCGATGGTTTTAGTTTTCTTAATTATCTAAAATCTAGATTCGCTCGGGAGATCCTGGACGAGCACCTGAGTCGATGCCTGGAGAAGATCGCCAATCCGGCCGCACTGAGCAAGTGAGTACGGTAGAGGGATACGGCGAGAGTACGGTAGTCATCCTCCTGACCGGGGTTAGCGCGTTCGGCATGGAACAAGTCAGTACTGGATGGGAGTACGGTAGGAGTAAGGTAGTCATTCTAAGTCGGGTGCCTTCGTACGATTGATCCGTATTGTGATCTCTCTGTTATCAGTATTCGATGAAGCAATCTAGTGACAGGTCGAAATGAGGAGCTTAGTTTTTGATATGTTTGACTCTTTTTGTCTCATATTTGATCCTATTGGCTTAAATGCGGGCAATGATTACAACGGTCATTTAATTTTACATTGACATTATATGGCTAAAATCAATCACGTTCTCATTGCATACAAAAGCTGTTCCACGAGGCCCTATTTTATAACTTTTTTTTGGGATGACTCATAATTAAAAATTAATTAATAATAATTTAATTAAACGCATTCCAGACAGGAGCTCTTCCACGAGATGCTCGTGATTTTGTCGTCCGTGCAGGGCGCATCCTTCTCCCTGCCCGCCTTCGACTCGCCCATAGTGCGGTGAGTACGGTAGAGTACGGTGGATTACGGTAGACTTAATGATACTGTAGCCTTCTTCTGCTTATGAGTTGTAGTCTTCAATGCGCTGATTGTGCGGTGAGTGTACGGTAGATTATGGTAGGATGAGGGGTACGGTAGGATGGTGAATGGATACTGTAAGCTCCTTCTCCCTGCCCGCATCCGACTCGCCCATCGTGCGGTGAGTGTACGGTAGATTACGGTAGGATTACGGTAGTCTGATACGTCTTTGCACGTGGATAGTTTAGTAGTTTGATTGCAAGATGGGAAAGAGCAAACTGAAGCAACCAACGCTTTGTACTCTAGTACATTTCATGAAACGCGATTGGTTTCGAAATTGGAATTATTGATTTCTCCTTGCAGTGTCAACCACATGCCGACGTTCATCGAGGTTAGCCCGGTGGTGACGCGTCCCGCGGGAACGCCCGGTGAGTGTAGTACGGCTATGCTTTTTTTTGAGGAGTGTTGAAGACAATACTGTTACTGGGTAGAACTTATTCATTGCTTTCCAGAACTGACCGCCCCCTCCGGCACGGTTCGTGGCGCGGTGCTCGCAGCGATGGAGCGACTGCTGCCGTTCATTCTCAAGGAGAGGGAGAGCGAGGTGAGAGGAGGGATATGGGGAGGGGATGCAACAGGAAGATTGCGGAATGAGCGTGAATGTTCCGGGGTCCTGGATTGACTAATATTGATATTGTTATTAGGAGAGGATGAGTTGAAAAATGATCTTCATTGGATGATGAAAAAAAAATGTTACGAGTGTCGGATAGATTAGTATCTGCTTTTACTTCTGTCCTGATAATTAAGTGTGAAGCCGGAGGCCTTTTTTATGAATTGACGATGAAACTTCTATGTTCCGGGAGTTTGTAGTGGTTGGATTGAGTACTGCTGATAATTTATCGGGTATGATCGAGAATAACAATAATATTAAACATAATTACCAATATTAATTAACATTTTAAACAATATTAATTAACTTAATTGCAGGTCAAAACAGTCTCCGCGTTCATCTCCATCCTCTCCACGCTCGTGTTCAGCAGGGGCAGTGATAAGGTGAGAAGATTTATTCTTTTGAGTGTTATAAAAATATAAATTTGTACTGATGTCAAATATAAATTTGTATTGATGTCGATCGATGCCATACTGCTCCTCAATTTCGTTTGCGCTAATGAGTAGATTGTGAAACCGGAAATCAGAATGTTTCGATTTATGGTGTTTTCATTTAAATATTTAATTATCTTAAATAATTAATTTACTTAACTAAATAAATGTAATTACAGACGAAGCTGCAGCAGATCATCTCCACTCATCGCATCGCTCGTCTGATGATGGGCGATCGGCTGTATGGTACGGCCGGATACATCAAGGCCCTCGCCGAGGAGAGCATCAATGTCGCCCATCAGGTATACGGTAGGGGTACGGTAGGAGGGTATCGAGGACTGATATGGGGGTACGGTAGGGAGGGAACGGCCGGATACATCAAGACCCTCGCCGAGGAGAGCATCAATGTCGCCCATCAGGTATACCGTAGGGAGATCAGGGTGGTACGGTCGTTAGATTGGCCTTCGGGGAAAGTTAGAACATAGAACGGTAGAGGTACGATAAATCGATTGATAATGTAGGAAAGTACTGACAAAATAGTTTGTTGAAGAGGTCGAGAAGAAGAGATTGAATGGCGTTGTGACGTTCATGTTTAACCAACTTCATAATGCGAGAAAGTGCCTGCTTCAAGGTTCAAGATCTTGTCAGTCCTAGTAAAATACTTCAGCTCCGTAGCCTTTTCACCTCCTATTGTGCTCTTATAATTGTGGCTTAAAATGACCGGCTTTTACACAAACTTGTTTTGATTACGATGCTTTAGTTATGCATCTTTCAGAACCGCGTCCAACTGGTGTCCACATACCATCTGACGGAGGAGCACAAGCGCATCATCGACATACTCGCTAAACTGTCGACCAGCAGCTACGCTGAGGTACAGTAGAGGAAGGGAGGTTACGGTAGGAGGGGATCGAGAACTGATATTTTAGTGCGATACCGAGGCAAAAATCCTCTTTTGCTATCTTGGATTCCCCTTGAGATTGCCGTTTCACATACGGTACATTTCCATCCACTCTTCACTTGTGCCAATGGTCGTGGTTCTTCTTTTCTCTCAAAATAATGAATCAATAGTAAGCGATATTGAAGCAAAAATAACGAAATTCTGCACAAGTCTTTTTTTGGTTCCCCTTGAGATTGCTGTTTCATCGTTAATGTAAATCACATGGGATCTGATTAGTCCCAATTTTTCAGGAGTTGGTTTGCAAAACTAAATAAATACTCGATCGCTAAATACACCATCCGTTCCTGATCAATACCGTATTCCTTCGAGAATCATTTAACATCTTGTCCAGATTTCAAAAATCAATCGTAGCATACATTACCCTACCGTAACCTCCTCCTCCATTCCAGAATCGTCGCCCTGCCCAATCCGTCCTCTCTCGCGTCCTTCGCGAGTTTCCCTACTCGTTCACGCTCGTCATGGACGACATTCTGGCCATGCTTGCGCCCGGCGCCCAGACACCGCACGCACAGTTGAAGGTAGGAGATACAATGATTACTATGATTATACAGAAATAGTACAGTATATAGCGATCATGCGGTATATAATTTTAAAAAAATCAATTGTATATTAGTTCTATTCTGGCCAAGATCACATTAATTTGCCAAGATTCGTTATTGTATTGTTCGTGAAACCGGAAAGGTCTCTGCCCAAAAAGTTTTCAATCTCTTCAGGGCGCTCTCTACATGCTCGTCGACGGGAAGCGACTGGCGCTCGTGCTGCGACAGAACTGGGAAATCGCGGCGAAAGTGTGGCCGGCCCTCGTGAGGTGAGTACGGTGACGAAATCTGTAGTAAAAACATCTACTAAATGCAGTTTTCTATTTGTATAATCTGGAGAAGCCCAGGCCATATCACAGTTGTGTCTTCACGTGGTTTATGATAACATGTCAAAACCTAGATGTTCCCTATTCTCATTTAGCACAACACGGAATCAGCGAACTATGCTTATGAACGATAAATGATATGCGGCGACCACATTTTAGTATCAGTAGTATGCCGACTATGTGATGGTGATGGAACTCGAATATTCCGGGTTTGAAATCAATAAATGCAATTTCCCAATTTGCAGAATGCAGCACTCTGAGCGGCCATCGATCATTCGCCTGTTGGAAATCGCCCAGAATACGATTGTTGACTCGTTCGAGAGCTATCGGATACAGGAATTGAGGGTGAGGATCGCATTTTGATCGAAATTATTTAAGTTCACAATACTGGAAGAATTTCTAGAAGTTGGGATAATTACCGGATGTTGTACGTTAATCAAATCATCAAGGTCGAATAATCGCAGAGTGGGAAGAGCATGAAATTTGGCATGGTGATGAAGCTCAAAATTTCCAAGCCCCGTTTATTCGGGATTGTGAAATTCCATATGAGCAATAATTCGTTCGGGAGCTATCAAAACTAGGGTTGGCTAAACGATAACGATATTACGAATCGTTACGGGGCAGAGGTCACGTAGCGAATCGCTAAAATCGTTACGAATCGCTACGTCTCGCGAGAACCTCACAGCGCCGGGGTCGTTATATCTTTAGAGGGGGTGTTCTAGACGCGCCGGGTTAGAGAGAGCGGGGAGAGGGAGAGAGGAAGGGGGCGGAGTCAAGGAGGAGACGTAGCGATTCGCTACGATTTTAGCGATTCGCTACCCTCTTTTTCCCTCGTAGCGATTCGCTAAGTGACCTCGCCCCTATAGCGATTCGTTTAGATCGTATTGTCAACCCTAATCAAAACAGGGGATGATGGAATTTTTTTCTACACGAGCTTTCCGTTGGATGTATAGTTTTATGATAGTCCTGAAGCGGGAAACTGTCGGAGCAGGATAGGATTCGATTTTTTCTAAATGCCAAAATTGAAGTCATTGAGGCTTCGTGGGTAGAGGTAGTCTAGTACCGCTGTTGCAGCACTAAACTCTCGTGCCGAAATCCTCCTTTTTTTAGTTGAACAATTGTTTGTATCTCTCATTTGGCCATGCACTGTCAGTGGATAGATAAGCGAGGGACCATAAGAAAGAAAGAGAGTTAGTCCATTCCTTCCTTTACTTGCAGCCCGACCCCGCCGTCGACGCTGCAGCAGTCGCGCTTCTGGAGGCCGGAAGGGACGGTGAGTCGAGGGGGATTACTGTAGTATCTCGGTTGGGTTACGGTGTGATAACAGTATCGTGATTACGGTATCGAGCTCTGACTCGTGTTACTGTAGTCAACTACGTTACCATGGATTACGTTCAAGAACTACTGTTTCGGGTTACTGTTGCAGATTACGGTATTGATCGTTCTCCCTTACAGGCAAGCACGCGTCCAAGTACGGTCTGCCCGATGATGAGATGCGGGCGAAGGCTGCGTTGTACGTACAGGAGCAGAATGAGCTGAACCAGAGGTGAGGGGGGGGGGGGGTACGGTAGGAGGGGGATACTGTATTCGGACCGTAATCTCCCACAGTGGTTTTCCAACTCCCGAATTGCCGTTCTTGGGACATTGTTGGGCACAAGAACCGATTGTCGCATTGACAATCAGTGACGAGAAACGATTCTAGTAGAAGAAAACTGGCGGTCGTGGGGGAAGGGATACTGTATGAGAAGGGTACGGTAGAGGATGATGTAGGACACTTGGCCTACATTCGGGTATCACTAGTGGTTATCTAATATTAGAAGGCGATAGCTTGCATATGTTTTAATAAAAATTGAAATTAAATGACTCGACTGTTCTAGTAGATGTAGTGAAACGAGAAATTGGCGTGATGTGAATTCGGAAGTTAACCGGAGGTAGAGTTAAACTGGCAGTAAAGAGGATTCCTTTGTAATGGCTTTTATTTAATTCATTATTAATTCTATTTTCGATTGCTTGATTCTCAGGAGCTACGATTCCCTCGTGCAGGAGCTGCTGGCGTGCGCGGTCGATTCGTCGTTGCACTGGAGACACACCGACCTGGCGCAGGTGAGGAGTGTTGACGCGGTTGGGGAGTGCGTACTAGGCGCGCTGGGTTAGATAGAGTTACGGTATCGATTGTTAATGAAGTTAGGCAGTGCCTTGATGGCTCGCGCGACTGATTCGCACATGCGAGATCTGTGGCTCATTATGTTTACTAAGTTGCTTATTGACTGTAATTTCGATCCTAGACGCACTTGTTTGTTGAACTAATTGTAAAAAAGTTAAAACTGAAAATAAATATAACTTAATTTGGCAAAGCTGCAGTACAAATGTTATGAATACTGTTGTTTCAGAAAAAAGAAATTGCATTACAAAGTATAAAATGGATAATTGAAGGTCTTCCTCTCCATCCTCATCCGACGCGATGCCGCGGTCAATCCTGAGTGAGTTTTGCACATTTATCAGCGGGGCAGACAAATGATCGTTGCTTGCCTGTACCTTCGGCGCAAATAGTATCTGTGAATTATGAATTTGGCAAGGTCTGGAATTGTAGTATGTCAATGCAAAATCGTGGGATTCCATCATGTCCAATCTTCGTAGCGTTTGTGAAACGGCGATCTCACATGTTGCCTCTCCAAAGATTAGTCCTGACTTTTGTATCTAATCTACCGTACCCCTAATATCGTATCCTTCAGCTGCATCCGTCTCTTCCTTCGACTGTGCGTCCACGACTCGCTCAAGACGCGCAAGGTACCGTAATCCGAATCATACCGTAATCCTATCGTACAGTAATCCGTTCATACCGTATCCTTCATTACTGTGTCTATGCTTAATAGAATATTGAGTAGCGAACCTTCATCGTTCTTGTTTCGCCTCATTCGAGATTAGAGATCAAAGATCAAGATTTATAGATCAAAGATCAACCCTAATGTCATCCTTCATTCAGATGGGCATCGCATATATAGGGGCCTGGCTGCGCATCAACAAGCCCCTCGCCGTCAAGAAACCGTACCAGCCGGAGATGATGGCAAGTCGATTATTTACGATACAAAGAGGGGGTTACGGTAGTTTGCTTGGAGGTTACTGTAGATGGGGGAATGGTTACGGTAGGGTAGTGAAGAAAACCCGTACCAGCCGGAGATGATACGGTAGCTGGAGAGTTTACGGAAGAACAATTTCAATATGATAAGCTCGTGTTCGAAATTACATATTAGTTAATGTTTTGATTTTATGGGGATTTGCGTTCTTACTACTTACATCTGCTCACGTTAGACCGATGTAGTAGGTGATGTTGCGGGGAAACAACAGGCGAAAATATTAAAACATTTCGATATTGGAGATAATAATAAATCAATTAATACAATTACAGGAGGATAACCGGGGGCCGGGCGCACAGTGGCCGATCACCTATGGAATCAGGAAGGACAATGTGTGCATGCAGTATGATGCGGTGAGCAGTATTTAAAAAAATTAGTTGGCTAAAAAAGCAGTGACATTTGTGCCTCAAAGATTGTTCAAGAGGTGGTATGTGAGGAATAGTGATGTGTGTGGCTATTCGGTGGGCTGAAAAAAATAATTTAAAGCAGCATTGGCTTTCGTGTTTCGTCGGTGGTTCAAGTGTAGTAGTCAATTAACTCGGACAATGCGTTTTTTTGTTCCATTCTAATCCAAACTTCCTTTCAATACTTCCGAAAGGGAGTCATTCACTCCTTTTTTCTTGATAGATCAGAGTTCAAAGATCATGGTCTTCCCTCATTCCAGGCCCGCCTTCCCTCTAACGCGTCCGAGTGGGAATCGTTCCCGTTCGTGGGTAAGATGCACTGGGCCTTCTACTGCTGGCCAAAGGAGTTGAAAACGTGGGTTTACAAATCTTATTGTAACTAAATTTAAGTTCATTGCGCCTAAACGTTGGTTGTTCCGAATTTTACGATTGTGCGGACAAACGAATCCAATAATGTTTGAGTTTCATCGAAATTACTTAGCCTTGTTCATGAATTAATCGACTCTATGCACTTTATTGGAGAAAAAAAAAGAATTGTGATCCACAAGCAGCATTTCGGGTGCACACGATCGCCAAAGGCAATGGCCTCCCTAATTATTCATCGCTCTGCTGTTTCGCGAGGAAAACATTATCATTATCAAAACATTATCAGTAATAATCATCTAATTATCACTATCTCAGATACGCGTTCGTCTCTGAGCAGTCGGCGATCAATCGATCGTACGAGGAACTGAGTGAAATCGAGCGATTCGTTGTGGACACTCTCAAGTGAGTGAGGGGGCGGGGACTCTCTCGGTTTCACGCACTATCTTGCCGGTTAGAGAGAAGCGAGAGAGAGAGAGAGTGAGTGTGGGGTTGACATGTTTGGAGAACACCGTGGTATAGCGAAATATGTAAATTTAAAACCGAGATAAATGAAGTTTCGCAGGTGGCACATATGTCGGTTGAATTTCCTTTTTCTAATATTCATCGAATTCGTTGGCTAAACTTTGAAATCAATAATGAAAACAATACATATAACGATGATAGATCAAAGTTCAACGACCAATCTCCCTCCCCTCTTTCAGGGATCCATCATACTCCGCTCGCTTCCGCGAGTTGTACTCGATCGAGGAGAAGAAGGGCGAGGACAAGTTCAACGTCGTCACCTTCAGCTTCTTTCTGGTTAGATTGTAAAAGTATTATCCGAGTTCAGAGATCAAAGATCAATCTTGTTTTAATTTGTGCTTATTTGTGTTGGATATGTGTGGGTTATCAAAGATGATTCTCCTCATTATCGCTAGGAGAATACCCGAAAGGGTTTTGGCTGTCTTTTGGACGAAAGGCTGCTGTGAAACAGAAATTTGAAAGTAACTATTTCTTTAATTAATAAACCAAGTATGATTTCAGGGTCTGTTCCGGTCGTACAACGACCTTCTGTTGCCCACGTTCGTCGAGCATCTGGAGGCACTCGTCGCCAAGGATGAAGCGGGTGAGTTATTTTTGGTCTTACTCTCTTCAGGTTTCCCAAATGGCCAGCACTCCTCCCTATCCGTATTGCCACACGGTGGTATATCACTCAGTTTCGTGGGTTCGGCGTTATTTTCAGCGGCTCTTGTTGTGAGGGCATCGAGGCTACTGTTTGCGGGGTACATTGTGGCGTTAGGAAAATTACTCACAATGTGTGTTGATTCGACCTGGCGATCTCGCGCTGCGACTGCGACCATATCATTTTCAATTAGAAAATGACTTTCAATAACATCGCATCACATTGCAACTAATAAATCCTTATCAGGCGCGACGAAACTGGCGACGGAGATGCTCGCCGGCATCGTCAACGGCAGCAAGATGTGGAAGTTTGAGAAGGTGAGAGGTTGGGGGCCTAATTCCCGGCTCTGAGATTGCTGAGAGGTATTTCCGGCTCTGCCTTCTTGGGAGAAATGGCAAATATTTTTTCGGAAATTGGGAAATGTGTATCGACTGATGTGTCCACGCGCATTAGCAATCTGCAATTCGAAATTGATACATGCAGCGAGCGAAACATGAACCTAACCTTGAAATCTAAATCGAACTCCGAATATTGCAGGTAGAGGGCATGTGGCGGTGGCTGTCGCCCTTCCTCACGCGAGTCCTCTCCAATCTCAAGGTGAGCGATCAATAAGATCAATCGACGTGTGGTCGGGGCTACCGTAATCCTTGATTAATATATTTTCCGTTCAGGACAACGCGCAGCGCAACTGGGGCACGGCGATCGCTGCGATCTGCGGCAGTTCCGAGTCGAGAATGCTGCAGGTACGGTAACGAGGGGAGGGTACGGAAGGGTACGGTAGCGTAGAAGAAGGGATACGGTAGATTGTGGAATACGGTAACAGCGGATGCTGAGTGAGTGTGTCGTGTCTAATATTTCAGCCGGAGAAAACCGAGACTTATTACAACAGCATTGAGAACTCCCTGATGTGGGCACAGTGAAACTCTACATTACCTTGAACAAATCATTCAACGCACATTGAGCGTGTGATATTTAATAACGCCCGAGCATCGCTATAATAATTATTACTCGATCGACTGATACCGTATAACTTCCCGTATTACAGCCCCTTATCGATCTGCTGTTCGAGCTGACGCTGCGCCCGTCGGAGAACTGCTTCATGACCGCTGCGTAAGTGATTCGATGAGGATTATGCTTAGTGATCTCTGTCCTTGTCTTTGAATTAAAATATTCCTGTTTGACTGTTGGGTCGGCGAATTCAAACAACTGCACAGGAGAGTCGACTATACTGTTACGCGTATGGAATTCACACGTAAATAGGAGTGCTAAATTAGTAATGACAGCTCCCGTCAGAAAGGTGTTTCATGAAGACTTTGTAACTGCGGTCTATGACACTTATTTGATGACATTTACCCTTGTCAGCAAACAAACAATTCTATATAAAATCAAGTTCAATTGTTGCCAGCAACTGAACTAATGTTCCACAAGTTCTCCATGAAAAGTTCTGATTGCTCTGATTGATGTGTTCCAGAGCCTCATTTCAGAAAAGATCATACACCATTTATTACTATCATTTCCACTCTATTTCTTAGCGTTTTTTTCATAATCTAGTCGGCGTGCGAATTTGATTATTTTGCGGCAAGGATCGACCTCAAGAGTATAGAATTCATCAGTGGTTGATTATCTCTCATTCCAGTCGCCTGTTCCTGCTCCAGTCTGCGCTGTGTCAGTTCGAATGGCGTTGTCTGCAGCTGTGGAATCGACTGGCGCCCTATCTGATCGCTCAACTCGCCCAACCGTACACGAACATCAGGGATAGGGTGGTGAGGTGAGCAAGAGGGGGGGGGGGGTGGGTATGGGAGGGGGATGAAGCATAGATGTAGCGTGTTGTTAGATGATTGATTAATGTAAAGTGAAGCCTATGAACATCGGGGACAGAGTGGCGAGGTGAGGAAGGAGATAACTAGGAGGGTGGGTGAACCACCGATGTAGAGGGTGGTTAGAGGACTGATTGGGACGTAATTCTGCACGAAAAGATAATCAGGGATAGAGTGGCGAGGTGAGCAAGGGTAGAAGGGTGGGTGAAACATTGATGGGTGATCCTCTAGAGGGTGGTTAGAGGATTGATTGGGATGTGCAGTGAAGCCAATGAACATCAGGGATAGGGTGGCGAGGTGAGATGTTATGGTAATGATGTGTTTCTGGGGGTTTTGTTTGGTTAGTAAGGAAATAACGTGTAACGTGAGTATGGAAAAAAATATAGTATGGAAATAACAAACATGGTGAGGAAGAGATTATGGAAGGGGGGGGGGGGTTGAAGCATAGAAGCATCTAGGCAAACGCGTTAAAATTTATCAGGGTTATGGTTGCTAGGCAAACTATTCTTGCGTTTGTTATTATTTTGTAAAGGGCGTGCGTATGTGTAATTGAATATTTCACAAAATAATCGATGTAATGACTAAGATGTGAAACTCGAAGCGGGCTTGGTGAAAAAAGGAACCGAACTGTGATGACTATTTCTTTACTGACATGAGGAGGTAATTGTTTTTATTACCAGTGGATCGATGGATTATTGTCTCCTGCTTTACACTCTTTAAGTATATAGACTTAGGAACACTAATCTTCCTATTCCTGAAACATTGATTAAGAATAGGCGGTGAAACTCGAAGCTTACTCGGAGAAAATTAATCGAACTGTGAGATGCCTGCTTTATTGGGAGGGTTTGTTTCAATAATGGACTGTCAAAACCATTGCTGCTTACTTGACTCTTCAGGTGTGTAGGAATTTCTTCCTGATCCCGTAACTAACCAATCCGGGATTCTAATCCATCCAATTTCAGTTCACTGGTCACCCTCACGTGGTTCGACCTGCCCGCCATGCAGAATGACCCGACAGTGCCTGCGGAATTCCGACCGTATACGGTAGACGCCGTGCTGGACTCGTTTGATGCACTGGTGAGTATATTTTTAAATCTGGGGCAGGTAAACAACAATAAACGACGTAATTTGACCATTTTTGTTACGCGTATTCGGAAGGTGAACTCGTGTTGCGAATGTGGTAGATATGGAGCAGGGCGTGATGTCTTGAGTATGGGTATGAATTTGATCAGCAAAGAAATGTTATCCGTGAGGTTTGGAGGATGCCCTCAACGCAATTTCTTGTTTAATCCATCGTTTGTCGAACAATATCTTCTATCTAGCTGAACTAGATGTGTGGGCGTATCCTGCAAGGCAATTTCTTGTTTCACCTTTCTAAAAAAAATAATTTCAGTTGAACGAGGTGTGGGAGGAGGCGCGTCGGGGCGAATCATCAGAAGGATCGGCCGCCCCATCTGCATCCGCATCCTCCGTCTCCCTCTGCAGTATGGCCAATGGAGACAGTGAGGGCAAGAAGTGAGTTGAGTGGGGGGGGGGGGGAAGTTGCTAGTTTGGGACCAAGAAAAGTTCATTAATCAATTGGTAAAGCGTAATTCGTGGCTATAATGGGAGGGTGAATCACGCAAGTGCGAGTTGTGGCACACAACTGGTGACAAATTGGCAATGAATTGAATTCGGGAAGTGGGGCAGGCTTTATTAGCGGCGACATTCTATATCGGTTAATGAAATGGGCGCCGATAATATAGTGAGCCAATGAAGCAAGAAAGTGGCTTGTCTACAACAAGTGCAAATCAGGGAAAAACAATCTAATGAGCTTTAGCCGGCGAATAAGAAACTGTTGGATAATGCGAATTTCTCCTGCGTAAATATTTTTTTAAATAAGTATTTAACAATTCCATTTTGTAGATCCGGTCGTCTGGCGCTGAAGTCACTGACGCAGTTCGTGTACACGTACGGTGCACAGACACTCGGAGAGACCACCCTGAGGATACTCAACTACATGCCCCTCCTGGCACACTTCAGCTTCGATCAGGGGTCAGTACGGTAGGAGTGTAGATATTTGGGCGATACGATAGCATCATGCCCCCATGGAGGTACGGTACGATGTGGGGGGGGGGGGGGTACGGTAGCTCAAGCCACCTAGAAAGCACTCAAACGATATGATCATGCAAGGTTGCTGTAGCAGCTGAACTGGTGAACCAGTAGAAGGCGTGTTTCAGGAATGAATGAATAACCCGAGCTCGAGGTCATACTCAATTTTGATAACGTCGGCTTTTCAGTAAATCAATCAACATACTAGAATCTAGATTTGTTGTGAACCTAGTTTCTTTTGTATTATTTATTATTAATTATTATTTAAATTCTAATTAATATCTAAATATTTCTAGAGACGACGAGCTCCGCAACGGGTGCGCGTCCACGTTGAGGGACTTCCTATCGTCCATTTTCGTGGCGAGGGAGAATGCGGAGAGGACCGTGGAGCTGTTTGAGAGGGTGAGTGGGCTTGTTTTGTTTTGTAAACATCGAAAGAGGATCACATTAGAAGAGTAGTCACGCAGGGGTTTCATGCATGTGATGAAACGGCGATGAGCGGGGCTGTTGCAAATCAATGGAATTTGAACGATTCTGATCACATTATTCAAGTCACATTATTCAATAGTATTGGCAATAGGCAGTCGGGCGAGTATGGACATAGTCTATGTATTACACTTTACTGCTCATAATAATTGCTCGTTTCTCTTACAAGATTCGCATGCTGTTTAAAATCTGTCATTATTATTAAATAAGAAACAATTATCGTTTTCTCAGTTCCTCGGTTCGTCCTACTCGTGGAAGGTTCGAATGGTGCTGATCAACGAGATATCCACACTCGTATTCTCCAATTCATACGCATTCGACGATCACAGGGAACGAGTGGGAAGACTGATCGCCAGTCAAATGGCCCATGAGAGGCTGGAGGTACGGTAGACGGGTACGGTAAGGAGTGACAAATTCGGTTTGATTATGGAAGTTCGGAATGAATGAAGTGGGTGAGTCTACAGTAGGCTAATGTAGGAGAAGATTGATTCCCGGCAAGTTTTTACCAAAAAAATTGCGTTTGTCGGTCGCTCTCAGATTCATAGAACTTTTGTGTTTCATGCTGATATCATAATCATGACTAGAGGCGGGACAACAATTCCTCTTCTTAGGTCGTTGAAAATATTTGACTCCCCATCTCAGGTGCGCGAGTCAGCAGCCGTGGCCGTCTCTCTCTTCATCCACTCGGGATATCTCCCCGTTACGGAAGCATTCATTGTGAGTTACTGTTAGAGAATTATTGTCTAACAAGAGGGGCTACTCTATTACGGGGGGTTTAAATTGATTCTAGGGAGCAAGGTTCGCCCACTTATCACGAATATAGAAAATAATATCATTTTCTTATATTTTGGGATAGATGTGTTGGGTTTTTTTTCAAATTCGGCAAATCAGTATCATTGTCGATAACGGAAATTGCGCCAATGTGAAGCATTTAGATAACGTCAAAGCTGCGGGTTTCGAGTAATGACTAGTGCCAATTACTATTTTTTCAGTATATGTCGCGGAGATATTGAATCAAATAGAAGTATATTGAATTCTCTTTGAAACAGGATTTCAATTGGCGCAGAATATTCGATAATTGGCTCCCCCTTTCCAGAAGGAGTAGGCCTTTGTAGCTGAAATTAATGAGAACTGCAAATGTGCTTATTTGAATAATAATATTCATCAATTCGCTCCTCCTTTCCAGAAGGAGTTTGTGACGGCGTGCGCTTCTGAATCGCTGACGATGCGGCACTCGGGAGTGCTCGGGCTGTGCTCCATTGTGCAGGTGAGGAGGAAGGTAGAGATCAAAGATCACGGAGAATAGGGAGAATTGTAGGCTAGAGTTTTAGTTAGATGAACGATCTAACGTCTAAGATCAATGATGAGAATTTATTTGATTTGTTCGGAAAATGGATGCAATTGATCGTATTAGGAATGTTTCTAATCTCTAGTAGGACTCGTGAGACTGAAATTCTCCTTTGAATTGTGCCGGCTTCACCGAGCCTATAACATCTCTTGAAACATCTATTCTGCCATTACTATAATATTCCCGGTAATACCGACACAGTGTGACTTCTATAATCCCCTTGATATTCAGGCATTCCCCTATTCTGTTCCTCCCTTCCTTCCCGAGATCCTCGCTTTCCTGTGCAGAAATGGACGAGAGAAGGAGCCTATTAAGGTGAGAAAAGGGTTGAGAGACGGAATAAGCCAGAAAATGCAGAAGTCGGTAAAAAATATTTTTGAGATGGTTATGTTGTGGCTCACAAATTGTTCGAAATCGGGGGGGGGGGGGTACTGGAGTGTGCTGATTATATTGCAAGCGATTTACCGAAATATGATAGTTTGAAATAGTATAGTCTGGAAGATGTTTGCGTTACCGATGGGACGGATGCATCGCCGATTAATAAAGATCATTTTCAACAAAAAATGGAGATTTTATGCAGTAGGTGATTTCGCGGAACACGAAGTGCGTATAGGCAAGGATAATTAGAGGGATCGATTTTTGCGATTCTATCCTCCGTATAACAAAAACTTCTCAAGCAACTAAATCTTATTCAGGACACTATCAAGAAGGCGCTAGCCGAGTTCAAGCGCACGCATCAGGATTCGTGGCACGAACACAAAATGGTGAGGGGATTATTGAGTTATTGATTTATTGATTGATCAGAATTCTTCGTATATTGGTAGGATGAGTGATCGAGTTATTGATCGATCAAGGTTTGTAAACTAACATGCAATGATGCGACTGAATGGTCTGGGCTAGGCAAATTAATGTTCCAGCGTTTTCTTATAACGATGAAAGAGTGCTCTGTTCCGTTGGAGCGTTCATTTTCAGTCAAATAGATATTAGCGTTTTGGAAGAAATAAAGATCAAAGGTCAATCTCCCCTTCCTTTTCAGTTGTTCACCGAGGATCAACTGGTGCTCCTAATGGACTTCCTCGTCTCTCCCAACTACTACGTCTAATCGATAGATAGATAGGAATACCGTACTCCCAAATACCGTAGTCCTACCGTAGTCCCTACCGTAATCCTCGAAGCTCTCTGTGAGAGCCCCGCCGTTGCTCAAATATTCGATTTTATCGATCGGTTTGATATCACTTGGTTTCACCTCCTAACTCATTTCGTGTCTCAGTTCTCGAGAAATATCGATGATTATCGTATGATAACTTCTCTTCCTTCCATTGTTGTGATTTCGTTAGTTGTTTAGGCTTAGTTATGATGTGTTTGTTTTGTGCTTTCCCATTTTTCGCATTCTTTTCGTAGCTCTAAACTCCTATAAAAAGAGTTCAATCTAAATCTACATAATTCATTGCAATTTTATCGTATCGACTAGTTTGTATCTGCTCTTTCGTTGTATCGTTTCGCCCCGGTACCAATTCATTTTTATTGGTTTTCCTTCTCGACGATTTTATCCAATATACTTCGATGCTCAAACTGTGAATTGAGTGAAATGCCCGATATAGACCCCCCCCCCTCCCACCACCTCCTTGTAAAATTGCCCACCCACCCCCATTTTCTCCTCGTGCTTTATCTTAGTATTCCTGCATCTCCCTCGAGTTACAGTATAAGACCTTGCTGCTACCGTAATCCTTTGATGAGCCGCCACCATTGTTAACTGACTATTTTCCACGATAATATTTTGCTGACGTTCGAGAGTTTGGTATGTGAAGAGTTTTTAATAAAGAAATTTTGCTGAATCGTTTGACTAAACATAGTAACAATGAATGAGTGTTATTGAAAACAAATTAAGACAATTAGAATTTGGTTGATTGTGTGTTTAGATCCTGTTTGGGTGAATTCATTCGCTGAACAAAGTAACTAATTCAAGAATGCTACTGATGATAGGAATATTTTGGAGATCAATGGGAGATTGGAGGGGCTTTTTTCTAATGCAAGAATCACTCAAAATTGAGTCTATATTCCCGATCGATAGACCAGACCGTCGGTTGCACATAATCAAATAACGCAATGTAGTCGCGGCTTGTCGCATACGGAACCTTCCGCCACCACACATCTCCTGATTCAGTAGCAGTATTGGTATGCTGCGGAGGCTGCTCCAGCAATCCATATTGGAGGGGTGTTACTAATAAGTTTGTAAAGAAATTGAATGATCTCCTCTGCAAAGGCACCTCTGCCACAACGGACGCTGAATCCGGCGGGATCTGTGCTTGTTGTTATCATTTTTTAGTGATTATTATGGTTACCTGTTTGTGGGTGACGACTTTGCCTCCTTTAAAGAATCTGGGGCCATGCGCCCAGTATCTTAGTTGCCACTCCGCCGATATTAGCTCGGAACGCCAAGATTCGCATGCTGTTTTTTTTTCGGAATTATCTGCAATAACGCTCTTAGGATGAATAAATCGTCCATTCATTCTAAGTCGAACTATTTTTTTTCAGGACGACACTACTCAGAACATTTCTAAGCGAACCAAATCCAGGCACTTGTCTTTTTAGGTAACATCATCAGGGAATGCTTCTGGAAAATTTGAAAATATTAGGTTGGTGCGATAGTTCCCGCTGGTTTTTCATTTTTGGCATATTGCTTTCTATCTTCCGTTATAGTAGTTCGAACGGCTCGAGCTTTTCAACATATGTTTGGTGCTTGGATGCTCTTCACAGCGCACATCAGAGAAGAACAATGCAATCAAAAGTCCATGCACAGTGCTATTTTAAAGTTGACGGAACGAGCAAAAATGCACTCTCTTTCTGAGCTCACAAGGGAAGCACCAAAGTCGGGGTCGTCGTCCCGGTAAGAGACCTATGTGGGCCGGTAGGGCATGGGGGGAGAGGCTCAAATCAGTTTTCAAAACCTGCTAAAGTTTTATACCGTGGTCAGGAAAATCGATAATTGTTCACCACGTGGATTTGCGCGCGCGCGATCCCAAGATAGTCCCCAGGTTGCAACATGTGTGCGTCAGAAGCACTGGTAGCTAAACCGGTAGCGAGTCCGCCTCGCACCCGGTACCCATGGGTTCGATTCCCTGCATGTGTTTTTTTCTTTTGCCGATTTTTCGCAACTTCGGCAGCTACTGTGTGTTATTTTTATCGACTTATCCGAGTACAACAATGAGTTTCGAGAACGTATAAGGCTGCTTCAAGGGTGGAGAACTTCGATATTCTTTTTTGAATTTCTTCTTATGATCTTCATAAAAACAGTAAAATTTTTTTAAAAAAACCTCTGGATAGGAGAAAATTGTAACAGGGATGCCGGATTCTGCAAGCTATCGCAGATCAGCTCTCCAATTTGGTTATGCCTATAAATTGTAACCGAAGGATCATGTTCGATGTTCTCCACCCTTGAAGCAGCCTTATACGTTCTCGAAACTCATTGTTGTACTCGGATAAGTCGATAAAAATAACACACAGTAGCTGCCGAAGTTGCGAAAAATCGGCAAAAGAAAAAAACACATGCAGGGAATCGAACCCATGGGTACCGGGTGCGAGGCGGACTCGCTACCGGTTTAGCTACCAGTGCTTCTGACGCACACATGTTGCAACCTGGGGACTATCTTGGGATCGCGCGCGCGCAAATCCACGTGGTGAACAATTATCGATTTTCCTGACCACGGTATAAAACTTTAGCAGGTTTTGAAAACTGATTTGAGCCTCTCCCCCCATGCCCTACCGGCCCACATAGGTCTCTTACCGGGACGACGACCGACTTTGGTGCTTCCCTTGTCAGTGTTCAGCGGAGAGCAATGATTTGGATCTATTTCGTTCACCATCACAAAGTGCAATACCGAAACTAAAATTGCGGCCTAAAACAAGAAGTTAGCCGCAAACGCCTAAAAAGAGATAGACGCGCAAACTTGAAAATGCTGGAGTTTCCTTAAATTCGGCCTCAGTCGATCCGCACACCTTTGAATTGACCCATAGGTCTCAATCACAACTGAATATGAAGCTCCTAGGTTGATTACCTTCCCATAAAATTTTGACCAAGATTAATTCCTCCCTTGATGAGTAGCGATTTTTTGAAGTTTTTGTTCGAGGTCCGGCGGTCGAAAAAGAGATGTTCAGCAACCCCCCGTTCTCCAGGACGCTTTGATGTCTGATCTAACGTGACTATTCGAACCAGGAACCCATCCCCCATTACTGGTTTATCGGGCAGATTTTATAGATGAACATCGAACATGATCCTTCGGTTACAATTTATAGGCATAACCAAATTGGAGAGCTGATCTGCGATAGCTTGCAGAATCCGGCATCCCTGTTACAATTTTCTCCTATCCAGAGGTTTTTTTAAAAAAATTTTACTGTTTTTATGAAGATCATAAGAAGAAATTCAAAAAAGAATATCGAAGTTCTCCACCCTTGAAGCAGCCTTATACGTTCTCGAAACTCATTGTTGTACTCGGATAAGTCGATAAAAATAACACACAGTAGCTGCCGAAGTTGCGAAAAATCGGCAAAAGAAAAAAACACATGCAGGGAATCGAACCCATGGGTACCGGGTGCGAGGCGGACTCGCTACCGGTTTAGCTACCAGTGCTTCTGACGCACACATGTTGCAACCTGGGGACTATCTTGGGATCGCGCGCGCGCAAATCCACGTGGTGAACAATTATCGATTTTCCTGACCACGGTATAAAACTTTAGCAGGTTTTGAAAACTGATTTGAGCCTCTCCCCCCATGCCCTACCGGCCCACATAGGTCTCTTACCGGGACGACGACCGACTTTGGTGCTTCCCTTGTCAGTGTTCAGCGGAGAGCAATGATTTGGATCTATTTCGTTCACCATCACAAAGTGCAATACCGAAACTAAAATTGCGGCCTAAAACAAGAAGTTAGCCGCAAACGCCTAAAAAGAGATAGACGCGCAAACTTGAAAATGCTGGAGTTTCCTTAAATTCGGCCTCAGTCGATCCGCACACCTTTGAATTGACCCATAGGTCTCAATCACAACTGAATATGAAGCTCCTAGGTTGATTACCTTCCCATAAAATTTTGACCAAGATTAATTCCTCCCTTGATGAGTAGCGATTTTTTGAAGTTTTTGTTCGAGGTCCGGCGGTCGAAAAAGAGATGTTCAGCAACCCCCCGTTCTCCAGGACGCTTTGATGTCTGATCTAACGTGACTATTCGAACCAGGAACCCATCCCCCATTACTGGTTTATCGGGCAGATTTTATAGATGAACATCGAACATGATCCTTCGGTTACAATTTATAGGCATAACCAAATTGGAGAGCTGATCTGCGATAGCTTGCAGAATCCGGCATCCCTGTTACAATTTTCTCCTATCCAGAGGTTTTTTTAAAAAATTTTTACTGTTTTTATGAAGATCATAAGAAGAAATTCAAAAAAGAATATCGAAGTTCTCCACCCTTGAAGCAGCCTTATACGTTCTCGAAACTCATTGTTGTACTCGGATAAGTCGATAAAAATAACACACAGTAGCTGCCGAAGTTGCGAAAAATCGGCAAAAGAAAAAAACACATGCAGGGAATCGAACCCATGGGTACCGGGTGCGAGGCGGACTCGCTACCGGTTTAGCTACCAGTGCTTCTGACGCACACATGTTGCAACCTGGGGACTATCTTGGGATCGCGCGCGCGCAAATCCACGTGGTGAACAATTATCGATTTTCCTGACCACGGTATAAAACTTTAGCAGGTTTTGAAAACTGATTTGAGCCTCTCCCCCCATGCCCTACCGGCCCACATAGGTCTCTTACCGGGACGACGACCGACTTTGGTGCTTCCCTTGTCAGTGTTCAGCGGAGAGCAATGATTTGGATCTATTTCGTTCACCATCACAAAGTGCAATACCGAAACTAAAATTGCGGCCTAAAACAAGAAGTTAGCCGCAAACGCCTAAAAAGAGATAGACGCGCAAACTTGAAAATGCTGGAGTTTCCTTAAATTCGGCCTCAGTCGATCCGCACACCTTTGAATTGACCCATAGGTCTCAATCACAACTGAATATGAAGCTCCTAGGTTGATTACCTTCCCATAAAATTTTGACCAAGATTAATTCCTCCCTTGATGAGTAGCGATTTTTTGAAGTTTTTGTTCGAGGTCCGGCGGTCGAAAAAGAGATGTTCAGCAACCCCCCGTTCTCCAGGACGCTTTGATGTCTGATCTAACGTGACTATTCGAACCAGGAACCCATCCCCCATTACTGGTTTATCGGGCAGATTTTATAGATGTGTGGCCTTTTTGGGGCAGCAGCTTAATTCAACCCCTAAATATTGAAGTTTTTGCTCTCTAGTGTAATTTCGCTGACATTAAAATTAATTTCTCAACGGTAACGCAATATGACCCAAGTTCAATAGTACTGCTATTTAGCCTTGACATCCACTAATTGTATGTAAAGATAGATGAAGTCGAACGCGAAGCCATCGAGCGGGAATTTGAAAAATAAAAACCCGCGGAAACTTTCGCACCAACCTGATATGAATTTATGACTCAAAAAAATAACGACTTCAGCTCTTAGACCTTAGAGCTCTTAGAAAGTTCTCGAAGCAAGTAGTGAAATTCGTCACGATATTGTTGACGAATCGCCTCCTTTTCATCACTAGTCATTTCTGAAACGCGAAGGGTTAAAATAAATTAAAATAAAAAATAATAAGGGTTAAAATAAAATAGTAAAAAAATTGATACGCTTCTTCAAAGCAATCTTCAAAAATTCTTCATTGGTGACAATTGCAAGTTCTTCAGTTAAGCGTCCCATGGTGGCTTAGCGGTAAAACTGTATTTTTTATTAGCACAGCCACTGGGTGATTCAAAAATATGGGAATTGGTAAAAAAAGATCAACTTGATCTCTGATCCCTGAAAATATGAGCTTCAACTTCCTATTTGCAACTGTTGCCCCATTGTGCTTTTCTTATCCTGCTCTGAAAGGACAGTTATTGTTTCCTGAGATTTCACGAGATAGAGGGAATATAACCTGAAAGGGAAGAGCTTTCACTCTCGCGAAAACGGGAATGACAGCGGGAGAACCGTGATGAAACGTGCACTTGGCGCGGAGACGAGAGCTCTACTATTTTCCCCGCAATCTCTGGACCGTCTAAATTCCGCCTCAGGGCATTCCGTGATTTGTGAAATCCTGTGATCGAAATTGGACAACAATTGGGAGCAACTCTAGAGTGACTCTTCCCCCATAACCGTGGGGGTCAGTGCTCCTCTTTATCCCGTGAGAACTTTCACTTGTCCAGTAAAACGCGCGCGCGCGCTCGCTCGCAAGGCCGGAGGCACTCCATAGACCACCTGTGAATCGATTGCGCCCCCGGGCTACCGTGAATAATCGATATCCGTTACCGCATAATTTCTCTGATTTTCGCGATTCAGATTCGGTATAATGCTCTAGGATTGAATATTTTAGGAATTTCCTGTTGATTTCAGCACCGATACTTTAAAATATTTATTGATTTTCGAATTTCCCGCCAGTTACAGTACTCTTACTACCATATCCGATGCGAGTGTGCGTGGTGGGAGCGGGCGCGGCCGGCCTGCCATCGATCAAGGCCTGTCTCGAGGAGGGATTGGAGGTATCTCACTTTTTCGCTTTTTTATCCACCATTTCATGTGACCAGAGTGAGCAAAACAATAGGAAATCACAACTCAACATGTTTTTTATCCTGGCTAAACAGAATGAGAAAGAGGGAAATATTTTTAAAAAAATGGAAATATGTATAGGTGGTATGTTACGAGAAAACGGCTGACATCGGAGGACTGTGGAACTATCGCCCGAATGATCCTGAGGTAGGTCGAATTAGTTACTTATCGAATATCTGATTCGAAAAGACTCTTACGCAAAATTAGTTATCGATTGCTTATCGATTAGTAAAATTAGTTATCGATTGCTTCGCAGGTCGGGGGTACGGTAATGGCGAGTACCGTAGTCAACACATCCAAGGAGATGATGGCGTACTCGGATTTTCCTCCTGGTGAGAAAATGAAATTCGAGTCGGAGTGATCTTTGATCTTAACTTGGTCTCTTTAGAATACGAGATCGTAACTGAAAAGGTGCTAGATATTTTTTTTTCGTTTTTACGAAGTAGGAGAAGAAAGAAGATCGAAATCCCAATAGCAAACTGCTCTAGTAGAAACCTATTCGAACATATAAGTGAGGCAAAATCAGACACATACAGAAACTTAACACATCGTTAGCTGAACTGATCTATGACCTCTTCCAGACGAGAAACTGCCCAACTTCATGCACCATTCCCTGCTGCTACAGTATATTCGCAACTACGCGGAGCACTTTGACCTGATCAAGCACATCCGATTGAATACGACTGTGAAAATGGTGTCATCTATTTTTCCTTGTGATTATTATCGGGCCAAATTCACTCAAATGTCGCTAAGTGGAGATCATCGTGCGAAATGGAGAACTATTTCAAATATTGTTTTTTATTGCAGATCACTAAAGAGAACGGACAGTGGCGCGTGGAGCTGGAGAAGGTATGAATTCCTATTTTTTCGCTCCGCACTCGTCTTTAACTACCTTGTTTTCCCCTGCCCTCATTTTGACATAATCTTGAAACTCATCTGATCTTGAGTTGGATCGAAGCAGAAATGCATCACAAATGCGTTGATAATGAAAGGTATGGTTATAGGGCGGAGTGGAGCTGTTCGATCGACTTCTGCTCTGCACTGGGCATCATGTGCAGCCACAGTTCGCCCAGCTGAGAGGTTTGATTAATTATAAAATAATAAATCGTCTGACCATGAAACGCATAAAATCGCACAGTTGTTCAATCGAACGAGTACCGAAGAATATCGTCTTTGTTCCTCGCACCACTTCATTGTAGGAGTCGACGCCTTCCGCGGAAAGATGATGCACGCTCACGAGTACCGGGATTTCAAGGGATTCGAGGGCAAGGTGGGATTTGATCTTTGATCTTTGATCCCTGATATCCTCCAGAACGTCTTCCTGCTGGGCATCGGCAACTCCGCCCTGGACATTGCTGTGGATTTGGCGAAGATCGCGAAATCGGTTCGAAATATCTTCCTTTAGTAAATAGTTTCAAAATATGAGAAAGAGATTACGCACTGCAATTTCACTTGAGTAACTTTATTACAATTATTAATGAACCGAAATGGAAGATTGATTAAATGTGCTCAGAAATCGGAAACCTTTACGCCGTCAGTGAAACGCATTTGATCCGACACAATCTCGAGCAGGTGGCAGTAGAGTTCGAAATACGGGTCGCAGTCTCTTCATTTCACGTACTCTCTCACCGGTCAGAGAGTGTGCCGCACACACTGTGTGCGAAATGAAGAGACGGCGACCCGTATTTCGAACTCTAGGTGGCAGTTGGTGGCTTTTAGAAATATTGAAAGAAATGTTTCAAAATTGTTTGTGTTAAATTTAGGTGACAATCTCGACCCGTCGTGGCTCTTGGATCTTCAATCGCGTCTCCCAGGGAGGCATGCCGTATGATACGCTGCTAATGACCAGGTTAGAGATTAAAGATCAATATTAGTGCAACGTCTGGTTTGATTTTATCTCGCTGATGAGTTTCTCCATTCTTGCGCTCGCGACGGGCGGTCCACTCTCACCCTCGCTCTCTTCCATCCCCAGTTTGGAGAATCCTCGTCCGTCAGCTTGGGCAACCCGACGAGTATCGCCCACTTGGATCATCTAGAGGAGGACCAAGGACGTATTCTAATCGCCTCATGTGATCTACGGTCAAGAAAAGCCCCATTCAAGAAGACTACTTCGTGAGTTTACTCTTAACCACGCAAGTCAGGACTTCGGCGGCTGGATAATCTTCTTCTGGATTCAAACCATCGACTAAGCGCGACGGGCCATCGACAACAAAAAGCTAAGAAGATATCATCCCTTGACCCTTTTGATACTGAGTGCGAAGATCCCAATCCCCTCCCTAACGATGTTTCTTCCTGCAGGCCCAGTGCCTTGATATCAGGATAAATCTGTAATCTCTGATGAGGTCAGCAAAGATTATCAACGATCAAATTCTGAGATTTGCCCTGAAATCATCGCACAACATGATCTGCAAATTGTAGAGATGTGAGATACTCTTAGTCATGGTTTTGAACATGCACACAAAGGTAACGACTTGTCTGACATGAAGTTCTGGTCAAAACTTATTATCGGGCTAAAATGAACCAACTGTGCTAAGTCCATTTCAGAGTGTACGATTGGCTGATGAAGACTATTCCGTGGACAGTGGCCAACGATTTCATGGAGCATCGACTACAGCAGAGGTTAGAGTCGTGCTTCATTTTGATAGAGAGACACATTGATCACTTTTTGTTCCGCGCCTTCAATCTTTTGTTCAATCTGCGAAACCTATTCTGTTCTTATCGGAGCAATTGCTTCGTCGCTGAATGCGCGCATTCACACACAAACTACCGTGTCCCTCGAATAACGCAATCCGTTCGCGATCAGGGATGGGCAAAAAATTTATTGTCTCTCGTTTCACAATGCTCTCTCGCCGGTTAGAGACAGCGAGAGAGTGTTGTGAAATGAGAGATCACAGTAAAAGCCGTATTGAGGATGGACCACGATGTGTACGGTCTCCGGCCGGCGCATCGATTTTTCCAGCAGCACCCTACGGTCAATGATGCCCTTGCCAATCTGCTCTGTGCGGGACTCGTCACGATTACGGTAACTTGACCATCGTGATTACATCGTTCTCCATTTAATTCTTCTGCAGGTGTCCCCGTTTCATCGCTTTGACATCGATCCAGAACTAATACTATGCGCACGAAACCTAATTGAAACATAAACATATTAGCGAAAAGGTTTCTGTTTCAATTAGGTTTCATACAAACCCTATTAGTTCTGGATCAATTTCAAAATGATGAAACGAAGAAAATTCTATACTCACTTTCTCCGCTATTAGAGAAAGCAAGCTATGAGGCGAAACGGTAAAGCATGGACCGGGTTGGGTGGTGAATTGAGGTTACGAATGTACGAAATGGTGAAAGATTACTCGCGAATCGATCGATAATGACTGGTTTATTGATTTTTGGGCGAAAGAATCGATGCAGCAATGCCAGGGGGATGTGGTTATCGTTATTGGATAGAGGGAGAATGTGTGAAATGGGTGGGGTCGGATGGTTGAAAGTAGCTCACATGTTGGAAATAACTGACGCGCCGAACTGGTCAGTCTAACCAATATGAATGATTACAATCCGAGGGAACGAAGAGACGATCGAAGATATGACGACGACGAATGGCAACCGGTCAGACTAACCGATAAGAAAAGCCAACGGGGTGAGAAGCGAAGTGATGAACAATGATGAAATGAATGAATAGAAGAGAACGAATTATGGGATCGAGGGTGAGCTAATGGAATCGATCGATTTGGGTACGTTTGCTGAGCACGAGGCAATTTCGTCATAATTGCGTGCAACGAGCAAATTCGAAATGTTGGCAGTGATGGAAGCGATCGCTGGTTTGATCGCAATGAGTTTGGAATGGGCGTGGAAATAATCACTTGCAAAAGCTGAAATCATCCTTGCTGGACGTTTTCGATTGCTATTTACTAAGTGAAAATCAGGGTTCGAGATGGTCAAAATGGATGCCTGCCACGCGGGATTTTAGACTGGATTTGGTTCGAAAGGGGGCCGATGTACCATATACTCACTTTCTCCGCTATTAGAGAAAGCAAGCTATGTGTGTAAGGTGTAAAATGGGCAACGAATGAACACAATAATTTATTTCATTACTAGTTACAAGGTTAATTTACACACAAAAAGGTGGCGTTGAGTTTGAGTCGGCGAAAGTGGATGGATCGGGGTGTGGTCGTGGGGTGGAAGGGAGGAGAACAAACTTACCTGTTGTTGGAATGTCCTCTTGATGGAAGTCGCAACTGGTCTGGCCGCGAGCGGGACACAGACGGCCACACTGATTTGGGCACACAGTTGGAAGGTACGAAGAGGGAGGCAACGCCCAGAGCCGTGCCACCACGAACCGACGATTACGAACGAAATATGATGAATGGGAAAGATCGAGAAGAAAAGGAAAGGTCACGAAAGTCACGTTTGACCGCGCAACCATGATTCCAGTCGAGACCAAAAGAGGGTGCGAATAAATGGACCAGTGTGTTTGTAGTACGGTAGTTATGGTGATCGGAAACTGATTATTCTAATGGGAATTGATGTAATTATTTAATTATTGGTATTTGGGTAGTGATTTACTCAGTAAATCGGTACAAATTCTTATAAAAATTTTAAAAATCAGTGACGATCGTTCTTCTTCCGTTTACGTCTGATGTACAGTGATACGAGAGAGCACGCAAAACGAGGAGAGTCGCTGAAAAAATTGGCAACTTTCTTCAGGAAGACGTCGAGTGTCTCACCTCAGACGCCGTGTTTGTCAAGGGCGGTCGCTCCTTTCCCTGTGATGTGTTCATTTCGTGCACTGGCTACACTTTCGGATATCCGTACCTGGAACAGGGCACGGTGCCGATTACGGTAAGTATCGGTTACTGTAAGCTGATGGTCACTGTCTCTTCATTTTACACACTCGCTCGTCACTCAAAATACCGATCGAGGGAGTGTACGAAGAGTAGAGACAATAGCTCATATTTTGAGCTTCTGTTCTTGTAAGCGCTGCGTTTTTGAAGTTAGGCACAGTGTGTATAGGATATCAGTGCGTTCGCCTAAGAATCGCACAATTCCTGGGAATTCCGGTACAGAAAAAAAGGACCCCTTGAGACAAACATATATTATGATAGCCCAAGGTACCCTGCATCGATTTCTGTTATCGTCATGTTCCAATCAATCTCATTTGCATAATTACATGCATCCAAAGTTTGACTACTTTTCCACATTTCATTGAATAATTTCGCGGAAACGCGTCAGATTGGGCTGAAATTTTGGCTACAGCCTAATCTTGACATGCTGCATCCACCTGTGTGTTCAGATTATGCAAATTCCAAATTTGAATTTTATCACTAAATTTCAAAGCTTGATTTCTCAGAGATAAGGCCGAACACCTCGCTAATTTTTTGATATGTTATGTCAATTGGTGTGATCTGCCCAGAAAAAAAATTTCATCCAATTTCGTTGTCAGACTGAGAAGTTAGAGCCTGAAAACCGAAGCTTTTCTTTAGAGAGAAACCCCCTCATTTCGACCCATTTGCCGACCCGTGCGGTGTGGAATGAACTCATTCGACAAATGAAATGAAGCGAATCGAATATGTTTTAGAACAAATATATTACTAATGGTAGAAGACATCATTAAATCCCTCTTGAATCATGCACATCATGATCTCTTCGTCGTCTTGTCTGTTCACTAGGATAGTTTCTTCTTCATCCTCATCATCATAGCCCTCCGTGTCATTGGTCTCATTTGTGATCAAATCCCATGTATTAAAGTCTTCGCCAGCCTCCGCCTCCGTTCCTCCCACTACAATATCATCTACTTCTGCGATACTACGCTTGCGTGTCTTGCTATTACGAGCATTCGAGGATACAGTCTTCTTCGGTCTGCCACGTCCTTTCAAAGCACTCGCAATGGCTGAATAAAATATTGTTTATGGAAATTAATGGGTGGTTGGATGTTTTGAAAGTATGGAAAGTCAAAACACAAATAATTTGATACGGCGAAGTCTCCCATGTGCCTCCCATGTGCCGAAAGTAGATGTGAGAGATTTCTCAGAAGGACATAGAGCGAGTGGGAAACGGAAGTAGTCGTTCTTCTCGTTCATCATTGTACGAATTAGTCCAGAGCATTCCACAGGAGAAGCACGCTTCCCCTCTGCCCTCTTCTCGAAAAAGAATTTCTGAGCGACTGCTTGGATAATCAGGGTAGTATAGAATGCAAACGATTCTCGCAGCAACGATCGCCGCAAATCACTTGAATTTCATTCGCGTCTCTCTCATTCCACACCGCGCGGGTCGGCGAATGGGTCGAAATGAGGGGGTTTCTCTCTAAAGAAAAGATTCGGTTTTCAGGCTCTAACTTCTCAGTCTGACAACGAAATTGGATGAAATTTTTTTTTTCTGGGTAGATCACACCAATTTACATAACATATCAAAAAATTAGCGAGGTGTTCGGCCTTATCTCTGAGAAATCAGGCTTTGAAATTTAGTGATAAAATTCAAATTTGGAATTTGCATAATCTGAAAAAACAGGTGGATGCAGCATGTCAAGATTAGGCTGTAGCCAAAATTTCAGCCCAATCGGAAGCGTTTCCGCGAAATTATTCAATGAAATGTGGAAAAGTAGTCAAACTTTGGATGCATGTAATTATGCAAATGAGATTGATTGGAACATGACGATAATAGAAATCGATGCAGGGTACCTTGGGCTATCATAATATATGTTTGTCTCAAGGGGTCCTTTTTTTCTGTACCGGAGGGGGTGCGATTATTAGACGAACGCACTGATATAAGATAGGGTTCAAGTCGGGCTGTCCCTGATCTGGGTTCGACTACGGTAACACATCCCCTTCAGGACCACCGCGTGGACCTCTACAAGTACGTGTTCCCGATGGCGAGGGAGGACGTGGGAGTGATCGGGTTGATCCAGCCGATTGGGAGTATCGCCCCGATTGCAGAGATGCAGGTAAAGTATTTATGAATTCGGTGGAGATAGGGTAGCTTTCACGGTGTGAGTATGATAGTTATAAATGGTGTTTGAAATGTAAATAAGTAGATATAAAAGTGGCATAAGAAATAGGGGGTCAGGGTACCGTTGCAGGTTCAGTATTGGGAATACTTAGTCTCAATTGAGGGACGCTGGTGCGCACGAGTGTTCACCGGCCGAGTACGTCTTCCGTCCACCAGTGAAAGGTTTGCATCGATAATACAGTGTTTCTCGATCGATAGTCGATAGATAACTTACTTTATTCCTTGCAGACGTGCGGATTTGGAGAAGAAGCAGAGGGAGATGAAGAGACGCTATTTCGAGAGCATGAAGCATACTATCCAGGTGAGACCATCCATTAAAGTTCGTTTCTTAATTTCACGCAGCTCATCGGTCAGAAACGAGTGCGCGAATTGAAGTGCCAATATTAGTCTTGACTTTCTGACAGTCTCCTCTGAGGCGGTGAGAATCGCGCTAAAAATTGTTTGGAGATCAATTGAATCATTCATCCTATCAATCATTACCCGAATTTCAATTTTCGAATCTTTGTGCAATCAGTGAAGCGTATTTGAGCGTACTCAATAAATCCTTCTTCTCGAAAAAGAGAGTGAGATGCATTTTAGACTTCAGTGAATGTACTAATTAATTTCCTAAACTTTCAGGTCGATTATCTCAAGTACATGGATGAGCTCTCGGAGATGATCGGTTGTCATCCGACGCCGTCGCAAGTGAGTTTCACTTATTTAACATAAGTTTGCTTTACAAATTTGTAGTAATGCGCAGTAGATGGCTAAGAGACCAAATAAAATCAACTGATTCATTGAATTTTCTTTGATTTGATAAGTTCCAATTTCCTAATTCTTCCAAAAAAGAAAAAAGAAAAAAAAAGAAAAAAATAGTTCCTAATTCATTAGTTAGCATGACGATTAGAACGCTGCAATTTCGCAATAGAGAATAATTCCCAAGTATGTTTCGCGCGGTCATTATATAATGGCATCGATTCTTTCGATCAAATACGAAAATTACTCTCATCATTTCAGTACCTCCTCTCGGATCCGACCTTCGCACTGCAACTCATCGCCGGTCCCAACGTGCCGTACGCCTATCGACTGCACGGCCCCCATGCATGGTACCGTAATTTGCGAATACTGTAGTTCGATCGAAGACTGATTTTTATTCGGTAATATCGTAATTAAACGATGTTCAGGGAAGGTGCTCGGAAGGCCATCGAGGAGGTCGGTGAGAGAGTGAAGAAACCGTTGAAGAACAGGGAGTGCAGGATGAGAAAGCACAAGAGGAGAGGCAGAATGGTGAGTGAATACAGTCCTGGTTGTTTCCCCCGGGAACACGGACCGTCCCGGACGGTCCCGGACGATCCCTCGCGGTCCCTGGATAATTCTGACTCGAGTAGTGCGAATTTTGATATATACTCTTTTGCGCTGTAAAGCTCTTATTCTGTGCTATCGATGAGTGCCTTCAAAATTTTAAATAATTAATTACCATTATGAGCAAATTGAACAAAAAGTGTTGCAATTTTTGCGAAAATATGAAAAAATTTAAAGTAAAAGTTACGGTAAGTGCGATATTTCAACCGACTGTTCAACTTTTTCGCATTTTCGCAAAAATGGCAACACTTCTTGTTCAATTTGCTCATAATGGTAATTAATTATTTAAAATTTTGAATACACCTATCGATAGCACAGAATAAGAGCTATACAGCGCAAAAGAGTATAAATCAAAATTCGCAATACTCGAGTCAGAATTATCCAGGGACCGCGAGGGACCGTCCGGGACCGTCCGGGACGGTCTGTGTTCCCGGAGGAAACAACCAGGACTGTAGAGTGCGCCATACGAATCGCCGTCTCTTCATTTTACAAACTCTCTCGCTTCTCTGATCGGTGAGAGACTGTGCGAAATGAAGAGACAATTACCCGAATCTCTAGTAAATGGAGAAATTTCTGGGAATCAAAACACCATGTTTTCTGCGATTGCGCAAGATACGCTACGCGAAATAATACTATTTTCGAGAAATCATGTTACATCAAAGTGAGCGGAGCTTGAGGCGCCCAATCATATCATCTGCAATCAAGTAACCTCGTCATTGCAGAACGAATGGTTCCGGTACCTCTCCATGAAGTGGATTGCCGGCTGGACTACCGTAATCATTACAGTATTCCTCTTCGCTCTCTGCTCCACCCCACTTGCCCCTCTGACCTACCTCACTCTGGTTACGGTATTCCTCGTCCTTTTCGTGTTCATGCTCCTCTGGTTCGACTTACAGTACGATATGACCACGGTACTGTAGGGCAATGTTGTTTTTCTGGTCGCGCCTAGATAGCCTGTAACTATTTTTACCAAATGCTTCTTATTTCCGGTTCATCATCTTTTCGTGTGCAATTTTTCCGTCTTCCGGTTTCTTCTGTGATTGTAAAGTCCATTGTCATCAATGAATAGTAGGGAATGATTGCATCCATCTTCTGAGGAATAATTTCGAAATCGCTTGCTTTCATTGTGTAAAGACGCCGTATTTGCGTGCAATATGCTCGAAAGAATAAAGATAAGCCGATTTCGGGAATGGAATCGCTTGTTGGGCGTATCTACATGCTCAATAGTGTAAACAGCGTCGCTAAACACTATCGTTAAAAAGAAGAGAAGCAAATGATCACACAATATGAGGAGAGTCTTTGTAGGATCGGCAGAGTTTGGCCTTATCTATCAGTGTTTGAAGAGGCATCTTTATCGTAATGCGCGCAAAACTGATCGCATGCGATAAATATGAAGATTACGATTTAGGAGTCACGCGATTGAATTGTTGCGATTGCATTTCTATTGCTTTCAGGTGCGTTACGGCCGATAGTGATCATTTCTATAGTCTATCAGTGTTTTGATCAGAAACCAATTCAAGGAATCGAATCGCTTGATGGGCGTAAACAGCGTCGCTAAATCACTATCATTGAAAGGAGAAACAAAATATCACACAAAATGGGGAGAGCCTTGGGCATATCGGTATTGTTATCAGTGTTTGAAGCGGGATCGTTATCGTATGGCGCACAATTTTAACAAATACGGTGAATGTGAAGATTACGAGTCAGGCGATTGGATGGTTGTGATTCCATTTTAATTTCTTTCAGGTATCGCTTGCAGGCATAGTGAAAATTTCCTGAGTTTATCATTGATTTGATTAGAGTCTAATTAAACTTCAAATGAGAAATGCGGGTTTCACGGAAATACTCGCCTTTTCTGAAGGCTCATGTCTTATGCTTTAATCAACATGAATGCAATTGATTGGCTTTATCACTGAAGTAGAATGCAATCGAGGGCTCAGGTGCATGAAACACCGGCATTTTTGCTGAAGAACCAACAATACTGAGAAGCGCGAGTGAAGACGGCTGCAAAATAAATCATTGTACAGTCCAGCTTGATTCCTCACTGAAAACAATCCGTCCCGGCCGGGCCGGGACGGTCCCTGACGGTCCATGGCCAATTAGCTGCTCAATTAGAGAACAATTTGGGCCTTTCTCGGCAGCTTTGTATAGCTCGTCTAATATGCAATCGATTAACGTTTAGATAATCTCAAATAATTGATTCGTTAATTTGTAAATTGAAAGAGAAGTGTCGGCAGTTTTGAGAAAAACCGAAGCTCTAAGCATACGGTAAGTAAAATCGTCAAACTGTTTTTCAACATTTTAGCAAAGCCTTAAATAGTGCCGACACTTCTCTTTTAACGTACAAATTAGCGAATAAATTATTTGAGATTCTCTCAACAGTAATCGATTGCATATTACACGAGCTATACAAAGCTGCCGAGAAAGGCCCAAATTGTTCTCTAATTGAGCCGCTAATTGGCCATGGACCGTCAGGGACCGTCCCGGCCCGGCCGGGACGGATTGTTTTCAGTGAGGAAAAAAGCTGGACTGTAAATAATATGCATAGTCAAAATCAATCATTTTTTAGGGGCGTTCGACCTCGAGTTTAAACTCGTTGACTGGCACTTTCTGATACTTCTTGGAACCTTTGAAAGCCAAAATGTTAATCTTTTTTCCTTAATTTTTTTCATACTTTTTCGTTTGAAAAAAGATATGTCCGATTAGCAGTGTGTATGTAAAGTGGCCCTGCTAGATATGCAGTCAATGAAAAGGTGTAAAAGGTAAAGGTGTATCCACGTCAAGCGATTTTACGTCGTCAGACAACGCTATGTGGGACCCGCTGGTAAGGCCAGCAGTCAATGAAAGAGAGAAGGGAAATGGAGAGTCGGCGCATTCAAGTCGCCGCTTGTTTAATACCCTCCTCTTAAAAAATACGTTTTACGACAACGCTTACGAGCTGAGATGCTATTTTCTAACATCAACTCACTGGCCGACTCGCAGCTGCCGAAGTCATTGCTCGTAACTTCCACGCCTATCAGATACCAAATTCCATTCTTCTCGCGCATTAGCGGTCCTCCCGCATCCCACTGGAAATAATGCGTAGATTGAAAAATTAAGACTAATTATTAAAGAAAAGTATTTTTTCCAGTTATTCAAAACATTATTATGTACATTGCAAGCTGTAGTCGATTCGCCTCCGGCGCAGAGCATTGTTTTGGTCTGAAAAACACATTTCTTCGACGAATATTAAATGTATTTTTGCGAACATTGTCTAGCGACTCACATTGTAATTTTTGTATTTGTTCTGGCACAATCCATTGCTGTCGATGGGGAAATTCGCCTGCACCATCTCTTTCGGCTGAGTTGCGAATATGCTGCCTGACACAAATAATTCAAATTCCATTTGAGATACGTTTCGTGCGAAATTCGAAATATTTGTTGTGACATGAGTAATAACTAAAAATGTGCACTTCCCTCGAGGTTCTCTGAAATTGTGAACTATCTATTACTTTTTTACCAATATACTTCCTTTCTGTTCTGTTAATTTAGAGAAAGCGCAAAATTTTCTTGACTTACAATTTATCTGAAAATTGAACAGAAACTGGGTATAGGAATTTAGACAAAAAATCTCTCAATGTCAAGAGAGCAAATGTCCCCCGGTGACGCGGATTTTTATGTTATAGTCGGTTCAATAATATTTATGAGAAATAAGTGAATTAAAAAGCGACTGACCCGATGTATGGCCCCATCCGTTGAACCACGCTTTATCACCGGCATCAATCTGAATAAAGATAAACTACTATTTTATAATTATATTTTTCATCATATTTTTTGTCATCAGCACCTTCAAGAAATAGCATGTTTTCAGATAATAAATAATGTTCAAGGTGTCGGGGTCGATCTATAAAATATGTATTTGAATGAACAAGTAAATTTTCAGATAATAAATAATGTTCAAGGCGTCGGGGTCGATCTATAAAATATGTATTTGAATGAACAAGTAAGTATTATTGAGTACGAAATACGGGTCGCTGTATCTGCGTTTCGCTCATTCGCTCACCACCCGAAGAAACTCTAGTGAGTATTTACCATTCCAGCGTCGTTCGAAGTTAGGCAGATCGGTTGCACGTAATCATTGAAGGTGAGCGGGAAGCCGAGCTGTAATGTATTCCTTTGGATTCCAAAGCATTATCTAATGCATGAACATAATTCGAGAACTATCCGCTAGATTGAGAGGAATGTCCATCTCTAAAGAGAAATTTCCTTTGGTTTCTCCCACTCACTGGAAAACCATTCTCTCGCCCACTGGGTGACGAACATAGAAACCAGTTAGTGAGGTTATGGGATCCCAAAAAGAATACTGTAGATGGGCATTGAAAACTATTAGTGTTTGAGTTGTCCCCACGCAGAAGCTGAACCACGCGTGGTGAGACCACGAGTGGTTGGTCACATAAAAATACGACTACTAGCAACTAATTCTGTATTTAAATTATCCCTTCTCTGATCTGACAATGAGCAGTATGATCTTGCTCAAACACTGTTCATAAAAAAATAAGAATGTTTAAATTTGTATCATTCGAATTATGAAAAACTTATCTGAAAGCTGACCCGGCGAAATAGTGTATAAAAACAAGAGACGACTTGAATAGCATTGAAATTCATACTTTGATAACGGTAATGTCATCGTAGTGGGATTTTGAGTCGTAGTCGGTTATATAATAGATAAATTCCACTTGTACGAACTGCCCTCCACTGCTGTAAACGCACAGTTAGTCAAGACATTGAACTAACTAAGTTTCTCCAGACCCCACGTCAACTGACATGGAATGTCACCGTGGAGACTTATAGCTTCGATTCTGCTGTTTTTCTTCGTTATTTCTACGAAATATCATTAGCATTAATTTCAATTTACACAATTACAGCACTTCCAGTTCGTTGATCCAGCGCGCACGTGGTAGCTCGTATCTTTATCGCCATGGTTCAGATCATAATCTGGAAAAAAGTGAAATATGGTGCTGAAACATATCAAATAATTGTAAGAAACATACATGAGGAGACTACATAAAGGTCGCTGATGATCGTACCGGCCGTTTTGAAGTTGCAATTTCCAAACCAATCTGCAATTAATCTATTTTCCCGTGTTCATTCTCCATCTCGAGCGGTTCGCTCTCATTTCTCTCTTCGATGGATTCGTCGCCTTCTCTCGCGATGCAGGAATCTATCGACAACCTATCGAAGTTAGTTCAAGAACTCCATGTCAAACTCGACAAACTACTGGCCAACCCCTCCTCTACCGTACCTCCGATTCATACCGTATCCGAACAGTCCTCGTACGCCTCTATCGTGCGCGCGCTCTCGCAATCCGAAAAGATAAAGGACAAATCTCAACGCGCCGTTTTGGTAGGATCTCAGGAGAAAGCCACCCCACAGGAAACGGCACAACATGATGAGGAAGTACTGAAGGAGATAATCGATGCGACTCACGATAAGGAACTCAAGCATTAAACAGCGCAATTTCGATATATTCGCTCTGACTGAAACATGGCTCAACGATACTGATTGCGATGCGTTTTTACTGAGAGGAATGTCAGACTATTTTGTCTTCCGCGCTGATAGAGTCAATTCTAAAGGTGGCGGAGTGCTCATTTACGCTCATTCTAGCATGCTCCCTGTCCCAGTATCGTCTCTTGTTATTCCCGGATACGAGTGTATAGCGATTGACATTTTCTCGAACTCTTCCACCTCAGCGCATAATTGCATCCGAACAGTCACTGTTTATAGAGCACCTATCAATTACCTCTCCCAAATTACCAGCTGTGCCCATCCGTCCATAGTTATCGGTGATTTCAATTACCCCTCCATTGATTGGTATACGTATTCCTCGCCTACCTCTTCGGTGACGCCTTTCCTGGACTTTATAACCACCAATGCCTTTAACCAATTCATTGACTTTCCAACTAGGGAAAAGAACATTCTAGACCTGGTTTTTTGCAACTCACGAATTATCAGTTCTGTGAAACCCGACATTCCTCTCTCTGTTGGGATTACTGTAACCGTCTCCTTTGAAACCACCAAAGTGTCTTTTTCTGCCCCGTCGAGGAACTTCTCACTTGCTAATTGGGACATTATCAACTCCCACATAGCTTGTCACGATTGGACAATTGCGCTTTTGAATAAAACTGCAACTGAGGCTTATTCCTACTTCAGTAACTTTGTGAACGGTCTCCTAGATGCCTTCGTTCCCTTGAAAGTGCCCAAGTCCTCCTCTGGTTATCCCAAATTCCTTAGTATTCTCCATGACCGACTAGAACGTTTGCACAGCGCAGCCCCTAACTGTGACTCCACTCACATGCTCTGAGCTAGCATTGAAAACTTTTGAAATAAAACGTGAAAGCGACGCGATTCATTCTGGTAACGCAAGCTTGTTTTTCAAATACTGTAAATCACGCTTTAAACCTAGCTCTTCCTCTCTTCCCGGGATTGTTGATGGTAGCGGCGCTAGATATCCTACTCACTAACAAAGACAAGGCTACTGCCTTTTCCAAGTTCTTTTCGAAAGTCCAAACACCCCTATGATTTCTGTCCTTCCTCTTCCACCCCCTTCTGGCACCTCTTTTGACATTCCTTACATCTCCATTGATCAAATTCTTGTTGCCATCTCTCAGCTAGTGCCTAAAGTTAACGGATCGCCCGATAAAATACCCAATCTCGTGTACTTTAAACCCATTCCTAAAAAAGCCGGGAATGCTGAGATCTCTAATCACCGTCCCATTTCACTCACTGTTACCGCATCAAAACTCTTTGAGAAAATCGTTATAAACGATCTGGTTTCCTACTTAGATGACAACTCCCTTCTTGATCCGCGCCAAGCGGGATTTAGGAAGCACCGTAGCACCACATCTTCCCTTTGCGAGACTGCCGCTTTCTACACGAGGGCATTGAGTTCAAAGCAATCAGTCGACACGATATTTTTTGATTATCAAAAGGCGTTTGACTCTATTGACTTACGTCTACTCTTGCACAAAATGTCCTCGTTAGGAGTCTCAGAGCATCTAGTACTTTGGTTTGAGTCTTACCTTTTAGGTAGGTCGCAGCGCGTATTTATTGGTGACTTCCTTTCTCCCCCATCCCCTATAAAATCAGGAGTTCCACAAGGTTCTGCAATCGGTCCCTTGCTCTTTATTATTTAGATAAACGACCTAGGTAAACGCATTCCCCCTTCTGTAAACTACAACATATTTGCTGACGACCTAAAAATCTATGCCGTTGTCCCTGACCATAGCTCTGACCTTCAGAAGGCGATCGAGAATATAGAATCTTTGACCTGCCAATGGAACATGACCATAAGCGCTCCAAAATGTGCAGTTTTACATCTTGGCCGCCTTAAATCTCGATCGAAATATGTTCTTAATGGCTGCGTTATTTCTCCTAAAAATGAAATTCGTGACCTTGGTGTTTTCTTCAACAGTAAATTTCATTTTGAACATCATATCGATCAGGTAACGCGCAAAGCTAGATCTATGTGTAACCTTATGCTTCGATCCTTTCTCACTACATCTTCTGAAGCGCTCGTAAAAGCGTACAAAATTTACATCCGCCCCCTTCTCGAGTCATCTACCGTAATCTGGAACCCTACTGCCATTGGTCTTGTAAATAGGTTAGAATCAGTGCAGCGAGAATTTACGAGACGTGTACTATGGCGATCGCACTTGCCATACCTCCCATATCCCCAGAGACTTGAGCGCTTGCAACTAGAGAAACTCGAATATCGACGTGCTCTAAACGACATGTACTTCCTGTTTGACTCAGTGAATGGATTTGTACACTTAGACACCTCTAATCTTTACTCGATCGCTCCTCTCTCCCGTAGTCTCCGTTCCTCTCATAACTTGCGTCTCGCAAACCCATTTCTTATGCCAGTCTCGTTCTCATCCTGTGCATCACGATCGCTAACGCTCTGGAATTCCCTTTCTACCCCAATATTTACCCTGCCCCGCATATCTTATCGTAATCTTGTACGACGAACCCTATCACTTGTCCTCCCTACCTCCCACATCAAATTGTAAACACGGACTGCCACAAACCCCCTTTCCCAAAAGCTCGCCTGAGCCCGAATACCACCTGTTGAACACATACCGCCCTTAACGCACATTGTCTCTTGTGGGGAATAAAGAATAAGAATAAGAATAAGAATCTATTGAATCTATTATTTTCGCTTTTCAACTCTTCATTTTTCAAACTGTCGTACCTAAGAGACATATCGATACGGTCCATGGCCACGATCCTGAACTCGCATACTGGCCACCGAGTATAGCCTCGCCCGTCTGGTTAGCTCCCCGCTTCGCACGAATCTGAACGATCATCAGTTCAATTGGACTTGATAAATCGAAGATGCTCACGACCGCTTCGACCTCGGGGCTGTTGAGAATGGCCGCAGACACCGGGTTCTTCTTGACCTGGCCGCACCTGAATGACCCGATACAGTGGACAGAATTGGAAAGTAATACTAGCAAATCACAGTAAAATCATGGTGATCAGGTCGTGAAATCGTACTGGGAAGTCGCTGCAGCAGCCGCTACTAGCACGACGAGACACAGAACGAGAGTCCGCATCTGAAAGGTAGTGTACTGTAGTTGGAAAGAATAACATTGATATCCTTATATATTCAAAAGCTACGAGGCGATTAAGGTATGCTCAGACTCATGGCAAGGCCTACTGTAGGAGAATAGCACTCGTTTCAGCGGTAGAATTGACAAACTGCGAGAAAGAAAACGTGTTATCAGTTAGCTGCCTCGCTTATATTGAGAGCTGATTACGCTTCGATGATATCAACCGCGACATATGAAGCCAAGAGACCAGGAAAGTTTTCGAAATTAGAGGCGAGACAGTGTGCGAATTGAGGAGAGACGCTAAGATGCTTACGTGAAGGCAATGGTTGTGGCGCCAGGAAACTACCAGCACAGTTATCAGCTGCAACAAAATGCGCACATCTACTTTCATCATCGATGAAATGCGCCGAGAGTTTCTATCAAATCAAATGCATTTTTTGTATGCAGTCGCAACAGTATAGTAAAACAAGCAGTTGACACTCTGCTTCCAATTGATTTTTTTTTCTATTGAGTATTCATAGGACAATTCCAAGTTCGATTCAGATTGGGCACGTCAGATCGAAGCAATCTACATGATCACTCATTGAGCACCATTGATATCAGCTCGTGTCTCAACAATAAGGACCAATAATTCAATTATGTATTCACTCTTCTCGATTGATTCTTTATCTATGCGAGCAACCAGATGTGCAGTATGTATAATTCAAATATAGTAGTTCATGCACCGTGGCAATAAAGCTTTGGTATTCTGAGCACGGAAGACGGTTCGTAAAATCAGAGAAATGATGTATTTGAAAGAACAAGTGATTAGAGGTGCCTGAACAACTCGCCTCTTCATTTTTCATACTTCAGAGTCGTGAGAAAATCTTCCGAACTCTACTGAATTTGCGATTCGAGGCAGCAAGGCAACCTTCGAAGCCCATTTTTCCTGATTAGCGAGCACAGTTAGTCTTTGCTAGTCTTTAAACTAGTCTTGAACTAGTCTTTGCTAGTTCCGTTTCACTTTGCGCGAGATCTGCGATCCGACAATCCTTCCTGGTACGTTTCACTTTCGGCTTATTTCCAGACCGGATGGATTAGACACGATTTTTCTAAGGATTCAGGTGATAATAACAAAAAAAGTCTTTTGTGTTTAGCAAATATTCAGGCTTTCTTATACTTTCTTCGAATTCGCTTATCTGTTGACCGTTTAGTGAACTCAAAGAAGGCCCTACGCAGACTCGCGGGTCTTCATTCACCATATGGCACCACTTGCAAAGGGTGGAACGAACTAACCTAACGATAATAAACCCCATCTACGCATTCACCACGGAAATAGACGGGATTCCGCATCGAAAATCGGATGTGTCCTGATTATCCTCTGTTGATCTCGCATTCTGGCTAGAACCTCGAGCAGTGATCTCCGAGAAGCTTCCTACCTATTTCGGAAGGTGCGACAAGACAAGGAGCGAGAGAGCATGACAAATGGAGACACCCAGACCAGTTAGAGAAGAGCTCGCAAAGAAGCGACGGTCCTCGTTATCCGTTTCGAATGATCTCTACAGTAGGTATGTCTTGACAAGAGATGACTCTCCTCATTTCACCTATTCTCTCGCCTTTCTGACCGTTGAGAGTGTACGGCAAATGAAGAGACCGTTTCTTGCGAGGCCCTACTCAGGTATGGTGAGATAGAGTGAGGAGTGAAGAGCGTCCGATCTCTCCCGAAAGTGAGACCGCATCCTGAGAGGGTGGATTTCCGATAAAAGCTCTCGAGCTCCTCCTTCTCTCATCCTCACACTCGGGCCTTTGTGATTCCGGAATCAGGACAGAGCTACAGCTACCGTAGTTGATGAGTACTCTTCAAAATTACTGATTTTTGTTCTCTTCGCATTTTTCTAGATATTAACATTGCTTTGAAGAGAAAAAAGAAATTACAATCTATTGCTCTTTAGCTACAATCTTCACCGTAACCCACCACATCGGTATATACCATGGCCCGCGGCGCCCTTTCTAGTCTGCTTTTTCTCCTGCCCCGGAAGCCCACAAAAGACGTCTCCTCTTTCGGCATCGTTCCCACGGACAGATGTCCGATTTTGGCTTTTACGAGGCTCCGCCCCCTTTCCCTCCTTCCCCCTCCGAATGCCACTTTCGACGTCTCCTTTTGTGTGTGTGGTGTTGGTTTCACACCGGCAGGAAGTTTTCTGCTGCACGTTTCGATTTTTTTCCCAACCTTTGCATTTCTAACCTTTTGCGTGGGATTGCATCCATCTTCTGAGGAATAATTTCGAAATCGCTTGCTTTCATTGTGTAAAGACGCGTATTTGCGTGCGAAATGCTCGAAAGAATAAAGATAAGCCGATTTCGGGAATGGAATCGCTTGTTGGGCGTATCTACATGCTCAATAGTGTAAACAGCGTCGCTAAACACTATCGTTAAAAAGAAGAGAAGCAAATGATCACACAATATGAGGAGAGTCTTTGTAGGATCGGCTGAGTTTGGCCTTATCTATCAGTGTTTGAAGAGGCATCTTTATCGTAATGCGCGCAAAACTGATCGCATGCGATAAATATGAAGATTACGATTTAGGAGTCAGTCGATTGAATTGTTGCGATTGCATTTCTATTGCTTTCAGGTGCGTTACGGCCGATAGTGATCATTTCTATAGTCTATCAGTGTTTTGATCAGAAACCAATGCGTGTTCATGGAAATACTCGCTATAAAGAGGCCCATGTAATTGGTCTCATTCTAAGCAATATCACACAAGAATAGGATTGATAGTATTTATCACTGGAGCAACATAAATCTATGGGCTCAGATTCACGAAACGCCCGCGGTGCCGCTGAAGAAGGAGCAGTACTGAGAAGCGCGAGTGAAAATGGCTGCAAAAATAATTTTAAATAGCATATTTTAACAATTCTGAATTGCAATACACGTTCATTGGAATGATGGCACATTTTGGTGCCGTTTAGACAAAATAATAAAAAAATAATCAAACAGTTCAATCGTCTACAGTCCTGGCGATTCCCCCAGTGAAAACGGAGACTCCGGGTGACCCCGGGTGACCCCCAGTGACCCCACGCTTCGTTCTCTTCCAATGATATTCAAAAAGTCGCAAATTTGTTTCTGTCGTGTTCAGCGTTCAATTCTGCATCAATTCATGTAAAAACATAACAAAATAATTTTATTTTAATTAATTAAGCTAATTTTTAAAAAAGTGGCGAATAAAACGATTCGTGCATCAAAGAGTACACTCCCGTTATTTATGCCCTGCCGCTGCATAAAGTTTTTGCTAACTAGCGTAGGTGTACTGTATGATGCACGAATCGTTTTATTCGCCACTTTTTTGAAAATTAATTTAATTAATTAAAATAAAAAAAGGTGTTATGTTTTTATATGAATCGATGCAAGATTGAACGCTGAACACGACAGAAACAAAATGGCGATTTTTTGAATATCATTGAAAGAGCACGAGGCGTGGGGTCACTGGGGGTCACCCGGGGTTACCCAGAGCGCTCCGTTTTCATAGGGGGAATCGCCAGGACTGTAGATAAAATGTTTTGGCTAGATGAGTTCTCGAAGCCAGATGAAAGGTTACCAAAAAGAAGAAATTTTTGACAATCTCATCTTATCAATTTTCGTTTGAACATAGATATGGCCAGTTGGAAGTGTGCCTAGTGGTTCTTCTATGCATTAATTAAATGAAGAGGCGGTAAATCAGCCGGCGCCGCTTGTTGTTGATAATTGCGCTAATATTCGTGCATGTGTGAGCTGCGTTTGCAATGCCATCCCCCCCCCCTCCCCACACTCACTGGCCGAGTCGCATTTGCCGAAGCTGACGTTGTTAGCTTCGATCCCCAACAGATACCAAATGCCATTCTTCTCCTGCATTAGCCCCCCCCCCTGGTCATACTGGAAATAAAGTTTTCATCAATACAAAACGTTTAAAACGTTTCAAATAATAAAATTTTAGAAAAATTTAAACATTATTACATTGCAAGCGGTCGTTGATCCGGCGCCGGCGCATAGATTTTTTTGCGGCTGAAAATAATATTTTTATATTTGCCTTATTCCGATTCCCTTAAAAACGTCTTTATTTGCTTTTCTAGCGACTTTTCTTTTTCTAAATTTTTGTATTTGTTCTTGCACACTCCATTGTCGACGATTGGGAATTTTGCCTGCATCAGTGATTTCTCCTGAGTGGCGAAGTCACTTCCTGACGACAAATATGCTTTCAATTTGCTTGATTGGGAAATTAAACAGAAACTCGGAATAAGAATTTTAAAGAACAATTTCTGCAAGGCCAACATTTTTCCAGGTGAAGCGGTCGTTTCAATGATATTTATGCGAAAAAAAAGATCATAAAATATATAAAGAAGTGCTTTGAAATGCAGCTGACCCGATGAATGGCCCCATCCGACGAACCACCCTTTGTCATGAGCGTCGGGGTCGATCTATATATAAGGATTAATGGTGAAATAGAGTGAGGAGTGAAGAGCGTCCGATCTCTCCCGAAAGTGAGACCGCATCCTGAGAGGGTGGATTTCCGATAAAAGCTCTCGAGCTCCTCCTTCTCTCATCCTCACACTCGGGCCTTTGTGATTCCGGAATCAGGACAGAGCTACAGCTACCGTAGTTGATGAGTACTCTTCAAAATTACTGATTTTTGTTCTCTTCGCATTTTTCTAGATATTAACATTGCTTTGAAGAGAAAAAAGAAATTACAATCTATTGCTCTTTAGCTACAATCTTCACCGTAACCCACCACATCGGTATATACCATGGCCCGCGGCGCCCTTTCTAGTCTGCTTTTTCTCCTGCCCCGGAAGCCCACAAAAGACGTCTCCTCTTTCGGCATCGTTCCCACGGACAGATGTCCGATTTTGGCTTTTACGAGGCTCCGCCCCCTTTCCCTCCTTCCCCCTCCGAATGCCACTTTCGACGTCTCCTTTTGTGTGTGTGGTGTTGGTTTCACACCGGCAGGAAGTTTTCTGCTGCACGTTTCGAATTGTTTCCCAACCTTTGCATTTCTAACCTTTTGCGTGGGATTATTGCTTTTATTCGATGGGGTCGCACATGTGCATCAATTCTAATGCGAGTCACAATCCAACCAGCCTCCTTGCTCTTATCCGAGTTGTAGCGAATCATCCCCGACCAGACAGACCCAAGTGCCGCGCTAATAATAGATTTCTAACTCTCCGTCACTAGATGTAAGTGCACACCATATAGTCACAGACGGCGCTCTCACCAGACGAATACGAGCAATCTTAGCAATATTTTAAGCTCCTAGGGTACGCTCAATCTCGCAATTTGTCTCGCTCTGATCTATCCAGCCTGAACCATTTTCCCAGCTCGCTTCTGACAGCCTGGCATCATTTCCTTCAAGACAATCCTATTCCCACCGCGACTCGAATAGTGCGTAAGAATGATATGTCTTCTGCCTTTCTGTGATATCTTGGCTGTATGACGCTATAATCAGCCAGTCATGGTGGCATTCCCAGGCGATATTCGGGAAATGAGAAAGTGCGTGTTACAATATCCCGACGACGCACTAGATAATTGCGTAACTGTGCTACACCTTCACATCGTGTACTGAGAGTTAGAGCTATAATAGTTCAGACTCCCGAGAGTGGCTGCGATGATCTAAGCGTGAACATCGACGATTTGTATTGTCATTTACGGTACCTTTTTTGTCCCAAATTCTAAGACGCACCTGCACCCTGCGAATGTTGCATGCGTCTTGTGAGCAATTGCGTTGCTACACCCTCTCGGTGCCATTCAGATAAATTAGAACCTGCTTCCATCCTTCGCAATTACATACGTCGTTCTGATGTATGGTTCGGAAATTGAATGCGTGAGACTCAATTCGTCGGTAATTACACACCCTCTACCTTGCCTACTTACGTACTATTTTGTCAACATTAAGCCACAACTGCTTTTTATCGTAAAATTTAGCCATTTGCAACTGTATCTGGTCCCATTCTGGAGAAAAGAAAGAGCGTGACTCAATTCGCCTATAATTTCGCGCCTTGTCAGCCCCTCGCCACATCCCAAATTATCGAATATAAAGCAGCCGGGCACAGATCCTTGCCATTGGACGGCTGTATTTTTCCGCTACCCCACAATATCACGGCATTAGTATGAGTACTCTCAATGGTAATGTTCCCTTCTTTTCATTATTGGTAATGTGAAAGATTGTGACTCAATTCGCCGATAATTACGCGCGTTTTCGCGCTCCCTTGTTGCCCTTCTTACTGATTCTAGAGGGTGTCGTAGTTGACGATAGAGCGAAAGAAGCCCTTTCTCCTTTTCTTCTTCTTATTTCGTTTTCTGGGTTCTTGACTCCTCCTCCTTCTCTCCTTTCGGCATCAGTTGTCCTTCGCATTGTTTCACGGTCTCCTTGGTTCATGATAGCGGTCTCTTTCGGAGCTTCGGCCAAGGACGATTTTGATTCGTATTTTAGTATACTTTTTGCAGGCAATCTCTCGAAAATATCGACTTCGCAATACTCAAATATTTGAGCTGTGAAACTCAATCGAATTTTTATTCCGGACTTCGTAAACACTGTCCAAGCGGCATTCCATACGAGGAATCACTTAGATTCCCTGGCAATAAGGAAGCCCTGCTCGCTTTATTAAGCTTTATTGCCGATCGTCTCTTCTCCACCCCCTCTATAAATGCCAGCTTACCTGCTGTTATTTGTCCTCCTTATTTGATTCTAGTCCATTGTCGCCCGCTGCTACTTTTCTTGCATATCTACAATTATAAAATATGATATTTTCATGAAATGTCAATGTTGTAAGCGGCTTGTGAGTGATTGCGTTGCTTGATGACATTCAGTTACACAGATCTCCAGTATCGCAAGTCTGAGAGTAAATAGCCCGACATTGATTCTTGACTCCGCCCCCTCCTCATTTGGCTCCATATCTTTGCTCAAACGACTTGTAGTCAGTGAAGGTGTAAGCCTGGGAGTTGGCAAAGCTCTGTCTCTCTTCAACTCCCATGCTCTCTCGCCTCTTCTCACTGTGAGAAAACTCTTCGTCTTCGTACTTTTGCTCATTTTCACACACCTTTGCTCGTTCACGGGGTCCAATGACCGTGTTTTTCGAAAAGCACACGGGCTTATTCCCTTAGACTGGCCGGAATTCGAGATGATTTGATGGATTGATGGCTAAATTTGGGGATGCTTCTTCACTAATTCGGGTGAGATCCCTCACGGTTGGCTTAGTTTGTCACGCGCGTGAAATTTCAATTGTCAAACATCTTTTCCTCCTTATGACTTCTTCGATCTCCGGTAAGAGAAAGCGATAGGTCAAGTAAATTGGAGAGAAACAGACCCTCTCTCATGACCCATTGTGTGTTTTCCAATTACGCCTACTAGGGGGGGGGGGGGGCTGACGACAAATTAGTAATTTGCCTACGGCATTGCATGTGGTATAGGTCAATGGTGAGCCAGAGCCGGAAAATCGCCGCCTCCGCTAAATGCCAAGACCGCTCTTTCGAACGTTTAAATCCCGGAGACTGTCAAGAGCGTTCTCGTTTTGAGTGCTCTTCAGTCGGTCAGACAAAGCGAGAGAGCGTGCGAAACGAAGAGAGCGGGAACTTCCACACTTCACTTCACATTTCGATCTTGGCGTCGTCTCTGGAGAGGCATGGGGATCTAAAGTTCACGCTTCTGCGCATTTTTTCCAGCTCTCTTTATTTTGCCTTATCTCTCGCACGCTCAGACCACCGAGAGAGCAGGGCGAATGAAGAGAGCATGTGAGTCCATTCGGAGCGCCGTTTTGGAAGTAAAGACTATGAACATAATGTCTTCGGCCGTCGTTTTTGCAGCAACCACCCACTCGTTGTTGAGGAAATTGTCGCCAAAGATCCGTCTCGAGCTCTCATTTTGCCTCGTTGTTGTAGCTTCTTTAGGGTCTAGCCAGATTTTGCATGTCTATTACTTTCTTGACCGCATTTTTTCACTGAACGGGGTTGAACTTCAAACAATATTTATAGCGAGTCGTTCTGTCGTGATGGTAATGTTACTGAGCTAGATGAGGCAAAAATCGCAGCAAGTTCCAGCAAGGCAATCATAGCATCCATCAACAGAAAATTGCGCGTAGTACTGGATAATTCTTGTTATCATAATCCTTCGCCTGTTATTACAGCGCCTACACTCCTCATTTTTGTCTGATAGTTAGCATTCCAGGAATTGCCATGATTTCTGCCTTTCTCATTCATTGTTCCTAATCTCTTCCGTATCCGCTACAAGCGGGATACCATCTACCTTTTCATTACTAGTTTTTGAACTAAATATAGAATAGCGTAACGACTTCCCCTATATTTTTTTGTTCCACATGCATTAGCCTCTGGGAAGTATATCAATCTTTTTTTTCGGTTACTTTCGCGGACAGGGCAATACATCTAACCATGGAACTCCGGATTGTACTTCCCATTCGATCACTCATCGATTTAGATACTGTGAACATGAAATTTAATTAATGTTTGGTGCCGTACTAACGAATGATTGTTCTCAACTTTGTAGTCAATTCCTCGATTTCTTCACCCTCTCTCCTCCTCTCATTGTACTTTTTCCATTCCGAGATCCGCTTCCATATCTCTGCCATCCAATTTCCGCTCTCGATACTCTTCTATTTCCTGATTCGGGGCTAAATTCCATTTGGCGCCGATAGAGGTGATCTACCCTGAAACAGACGGGGCCGATATACTCCATTACTTCTTAACAGAAGGCGGACGAGAGAGCGTGTGAAACAAAGAGAGACAGACAGTCAGAGACAGAAAGGAGGGGAGGTGTGGGAAAAGGTAGTTAGTTTCCCCGTGTGCGCGTGCCTTCTCACTTCTCACACAATTCGGGCTACTGCTGATACTCCGACACCCTTCCTTCTTTCTGCCTCTGTTTCTTTATTTCGTATTCTTTGATGATGTCCTTGTCGGTTTAATAGCAGTGCAAACGAGATAACCTTACTGAATCGCTCAAATCTGCATTTTATTTACGTTTCTGAAAGGCTTGTAGCGTTTGAAATGGATAAAATTGTCTGAATCTGCGTCTCTCAACTTTGTAAGATATTTTACTTATCAACAAGGCTTGTATGCGTTAGAAAGGCTGAAAAGCACCTGAATTTACTGATACGATTCTGATAAGCAAAAATGCAGCTGGTCCCTACAATAGGCGGAAAATAATAGGGAAAATTGTAGCGGGTAAGGGACCAGCGGAAAGTCGATAGTATTGTACAATTGATCTATTTGTATATTTTTTGAACAATTGTGGCGAAAAATTACTGGTTTGGACCCATAGAAAATATGGAATTTTGAAATTTAGAAAAAAAATGTGTTCATTCCTTGTCCATGTTCCCTGGTGAGATGACTAAGAGAGAGCTTTTCTCGGCAACCACAACGTTTGTTATCCTCTCCACGCCTATATCCATTCAATGAATAGTCTTCTCCTCTATTCTTTCTTTGAAGTCATTCTTCCTATCGACTAAACATCTTCATTATCGAAAGAAGTGTAAGCAAACAAATATAGTCTAGAATTCTCCGGCATCCCATATCAGTCCGAAGTGTGTAGCTCTCTCTCTCTCTCTCTAATCAGTACGTTGGAATCCCCCCTCCGTATGGCATTCTCGTGGATTATCCTCCCGTAGAAATATCATTTACGAGATTGGCTTGGAACTTCAGCACGCCTTGCAATTTGGTGATGATGCCGAACTAAAATGCAAGAGTGAAAATACCGTGCTGAATTATTGCTGAAATTCAGTGAAAGTGCAAAACTTCTATTGCCGCGATTTTGTTTTTGATGCATCATCATCCGCAATATGTTTCACTATCGGAATATCATACCATACCCTGTTGACGATTCGATTTTTTTCTTTCTTTCCTCTCAACAACACTCCTAACTGCGACCGAACTCCATCCCATTATCCTATTTACTTCAATACGTTCATAACTCGATTCTGGCTATCGATAAGAAGTTTCGTACTTTCTGTTCTCAACCTTCCTTCTTATTTGACACTAGATACTAAAAATAAAATCTTGGGTTAGAGTTAAATAATAGAGGTACTGCAATGCTAAGCTAGTATTCCGAATATTTGAATACTAGCTTAGCATTGCAGTACCTTTTTTTTATACTAAAAATAAAATCTTGGGTTAGAGTTAAATAATAGAGGTACTGCAATGCTAAGCTAGTATTCCGAATCACAGCAACGTCAATTCATTGCTATTTCATATCGATCATTAAAACCTAACAGTGTTTCGGGAAATTGTCCCGCAACAAATCCCTTTTACTGCTGCCTTCGGTTATTTACGTTCCCAACTCTCTCAGAATTCCCGTATCGATATTATATGTGTGTGCGCGAAGTTGTAGTGTTTCCTCCCTCCCTCTCCCTCTTTCTTCTACCCTCTTAAGCTCCGCCCCCCTTCCGCCTCGCCTCTCCCTCATCTTCTACCCCTCTTCAGATGTCTTCCATATCCCGCACAGTCATGCACAAGATCCAATTCGCGAGGGGCATCGGCAATCGGGAAATGATCCGGGCCAACACCCTGCCCTCCCTCACCCGAGCAAAGGTAAGCGATTACGGTAGGGCACGGTAGGAGGTATGCACTCGGAAAGGCACTGTAGGGTACGGTAGCTCGAGATACTGTAGAACCATGTTTTCCGGTTTTATGCGAGATTGATCGTAGCAGTAAACAGGCTCGACAGTTCCAGTAATCTATCGATCACCTGAGCCTGTTTTGCCCGAGTGTCGTTCTGGAATCCGAGAAGGAATTGAGTATCGGCGTTGCTCAGGTTCCGGATTTTAGCGTTAAAATATCGATCCGGGAATCGTCATTTTTCGCTTTGTTCATTCTACGCCTCCTCTATCCCTTTTGATCTACCCGAGAGCGCGTTCGTGTCTATAGAAAAATAAGGAAAACACGACCGTGAATATACCACTAATCATCTCTCCTTTTCGCTATCTTGTCTATCGCGCGCCTCTCTACGCTCTCTTCTACGCTCAGGTTGAGCTAATGAATCTTAGACCGTCGAACAAAGTTGGAATGCGTTTCAAGCTTGCTACAAAAGTATGCGATTTGGTTTCAAAATGATGACAGACGGAAATGTTCGGTAAATATAATAATGAATACTCCGCTAATCATCGCATTAGCACCGTCTCGCATCTCCCCACCCTCGCTTTCAACAAGCGTATATGTAGGTAATAGGCAGCAAGAAGAAATCACAATTTCAATATATTGGAATGATCAGAGTTTATGTGATGATTGACGTCCATCTTTGACATAGTGAGCGCACCCCATAATCATCTATATCTCGTCTCCCTAGCCAGCTCCACCCTCTCATCGCTCTAGCGAGCCGGATAATAGTAGAGTTCCTCGTCCCATTTGGTGAAGTCTACTATTATCGCAAGGGTATCTTCAATTCCCGCAGTATCTCACAGCGAAAAGGACACTTGATGCGGCCTTCGAAATCGTAGCATCGCTACAACGTTATGTGTGGGGTTTATTTGAGCCCTATCTATACGAAACACGAGGTTCAGTAGGCAACAGCGTTACATTATGATGTGGTGTCAGAAGCTTTCTTGCAGTATCATGAGGTGGCAGCAAAAATAGGAGGGGTTAGATTGAGGTCATGCATCGGTCATGCGTCTTATTCGTTGAGAGAGACATTGTGATGGGAAAGGTGATGTTGATGACATGGTCAAAATTGAAGGGTCCAAACGTTGGCATATCAATCTCTAATAGATTGAAATACTCTTCTAGCCCTTGCTTGTGCATATGTCCGTCATGCCCCATGTGTACAGCAAATGATGTTGTTTCGACGTCTAAAATAATGTCACGGGAATCCCCCCTCCCTGCCAAATGGCCCCCCTAACAATATGTATAGAGTTACACGTGCGAAGGCACTTCGTGAGACACCGTCTGGGTCTCTTCATTTCGCATTGTCTCTCGCTCACTCTGACCTGGGAAGAGCATACTTGCTGATGAGGGCAAATCGACTTCGTAAGACACGAAAGAAGCGCCTCATTCATTCCTCATTGGGCCAATCTTACAGCCCTTTTATGTGACGCAAAAAGGCCGCGACGCCGGTTCTCTGGCTAAATATGGGACTACCGTAATCATTCGTAATCAATCGTGGTTCGCTAGGGCAAGTTCATGATTCCAGATAGGCTGTTTCGCGAGGATGGGTCTGTATGAAGAGAATGCCCGATTCATCTTCTGCTCCATTCTCATCATTATCTACCTGTTGTTTGGAGCCGTGATCTTTCAGGTAATTAACTTTATTAATTAATAAATAAAATAATTAATTAATTTCAGGCTATCGAAAGGCCGACGGAGATAGAGCGGAAGAAGGAGGTACGGTAGCTGCTCTAAATATCGATTTTTCTTGATTGAACTTTTCTTGCTTATCGTTGCTGATGTTTTCGAATATATCACGTTGAGTAGAGCCCCATAGCGCTGTAGCTGGATATTCCGAACTAGCCTCCTGATTTTCTTGCCGCGCTCTTTGTAAGCCGAGGAGTGGCGATATTGGACAGATGTTTCGGCTAACGGGAATCGGTCTCTCGCATTTCCATGATCTCTAACCGGCTAGAACGTGCGAGAGAGCAGGCCGAAATGAAAGAATCAGACGCTTGCTCGGAATATCGAACACATGTGAGCAAAAGGCAAGCTGAAAAGTAGTAATTGACTCTCGCCGGTCGCACAATCAGGAATGTATCTCTTTCACCTACAATCCGCCGCCACTTATTCACCAGAATCGACCGGGGATATTGAAAATGTTCCCCCGGCAAGAAACGCTCGCTGATCAAATAATGAGAGAAAAAAACTACGAAAAACGTCAAAGCGTGCAGAAGCAGTGAGAAAGAGTGCCAGGGTCCATTTTGAAAACCGTGCGAAAACTCGGAACTTTCTCGGAAAGTGTGGGACCTCAGCGAAAAGTGCGACCGCCATTTCGATGAGCGTGCGAAACGGCTCAACCCTGATGCTAAAAGTGGAACAAAGTTCAAACAGACCAGCTAAAATTGGCGGAACCTCAGCCTACAAAACATCACGCATAAATTTGATTACAAACTTAGTGTTGAACAAATGTGCAAGCTGTCTAAAATATTTTTCCAGTTTATCGAAGAACTCGCACAGTATCAAGAGTACTTTTGCGCCGGGAAACCGCCCGACGATTGCGCCAAACGGCTGAAGGATTTCGCCAAATTCTCCGCCGATGTACGGTAGCTGGGACAATCGGCACTCGATTTTTATCGCAGAATATTCCATCCCTATCATACTTATTCTCTACCCACTCGATATTCAGAGCCGTTGTTGCCTGGGCCAAAAATCGAAGAAGTTCCGAAAAATCGATAATCAATAATTTGATAAATCTCAGGCGTACGCGTCGGGAATCGCGTGGCAGACCAAGGAGCGGTTCGACTTTTACGGATCGCTTTTCTTCGCAGGAACCGTGATCTCGACGATAGGTACGGTATATCGACTACCGTAATCTTCTCGGGAGTTCGGCGGGACAGAAAGAAGTTCGTCCGAGCGCACTCTGTCCGAAATCTCGATCAGTCCGAAAACTGTAGTCTGAATACTGTAGTTTCTGACGGCTGGAGAAACCGCCAGGATCGGCTATTAGATTAGTCATTGATACAACTGACTTCATTCGCCTAATTGCCCCCGACAACTTAGCGGGTTATCTCCGGATGGAAACCCTTTATTCGGATCTTGAGAGGCGATGAAACCTCTCAATCGGTTGCGCAAATGTGGAAGCGGGAAGAATGCGGAAATGAGGTTGTTGATTGGTAGGACACTGGATTGATCGAAATATTGTGTGAAATGAGGAGGGTCAGAGTCAGATTCTCGGCCATCGACTATTCTGGAAACACTTTAAACTTGTCTTGGCTATGAATAACTATGGTGTGGGTTTCAGTATGACTACCGTATTCCCCGGAGGTTCGGTGGGTAGGCAGAGTGATGTTGGCGTTGGAATCCTTCCTGGGTAAATCCTGAGGATCTAAAGCGATTTCCGTTCCTCAGATTCGTCGGTTTGACGTAGTATAGCCTAGATGATCTCGAATGGCCGCTTATTTAAAGCCACGAGTTCCAGTATTCTCTTTTCTTCTAGTAGGAAAAGTTGGGCTCGTGATTTATTTACCGTAGGTATTTCACCCTTCGAAAGCCGAGGCTTACTGCGATATGAATAGCTGTGAAGCAGTCGCTAGTGGACTTGTGACCGGTCCACTTCGCAAGCCAAAGCGTTACCAAGTAATCCCCTGTTCCCCTGAATAGGGTTGGTCTGACGTAGTAAACTCAGTTTTCCAATTTCGCACAGAATTCGCTTCACCGACGTACACACAAAATAATCATCCCGATAACGCGAAACGTCTTGCGAAATCCAATTTTGCATCTGCCCACAAATAGCCGTTCTGACGTAGTTATGACTCATGAGGGACACAAACGCGCACGTGGTGTTCTTTCCCCGAGGCAATTCTTCCTTGCGAAAGCCTATACTTTTTGCGTGTATACTTCCTTCGCAGTAATTCTACTCCGGTGACTAAGAAGGATGGGGGCTGACTAGCAAGATTTCAAGGAAAAGCGATTTTCGGGTGTTCTCCGGGCTATTCTCCCTTGCGACTGCACTCCTTTCACTTCCTCCCCATCTAAGAATAGCAGCAGAAAAGAGGACTGCTGGGCTATTCTGCGCCTTTTCACTTCCATTGAGGCTCTGAATAGGCGCGTGACGCAGATTTCTGCAGACTAGTACGAAATAAGCGACATTCGGGCGAGTATTGCCGATATTTGTATGAACGCGGATGGCGCAGGGGTTTCCTGATTTTGCCCTGTCAACGCAACAGTATTGCGTGCTGACGTAGATTCACAGGTTTTCTTCCGCCCTGCAGTTATTGTGACTTTGCGTAATCGTTTGGTCACACTAATTACATTGACGTAGCCACCAATAGATGTGGATGTGCTTGTAATTTCTGCTTATTCGTAGATTGCCTCTAGAAGGGCAAATTGGAATGAATTCACGTTGGTACGATGCAATGAAAGCTGAATTTCCCACAACAGTCGCCTGCAGCCTTTCTACCGTGTGATAAACACCCGGTCGGTTCACACTCCTTCCGAGAATAATCCGTATCTTGGAATAGATTGCTGCGTAAATAGAGTCAGCTGCGAGAGGCTGAAACCAAAGACAAACGGTGTGTCTGGCTTAAAGGTTCTCAGCCCTGGAATAGACTGCACTGACGTAGGTCTCGAGTGCAACTCTAGCAGACTCTAGTTGCAAAAGTTCGGCTACAAAAAAAATTTCGCATGTCTGACGTCTAATCCTCGTTGCGCTGTAACAAAGGAATGCGAATGACGCAGGGGAGACTGCATCTGGTCAGGGATAATTCTGGTCAGCAGTAATTATGCCTACGCTTGACCAGCAAATGAGGCATGAGTCATCGCAGGAGCTATGATATACAATGGTCGTATGGGGAATACAACCCGTATTTGCTATGATCCGCCCCAGGGGCTTTTCTGTATTAGCTATATCCACGATGTGCTCAACAGCTCTAGCGATGACCTTTTCACAGCATTGGAAGAACAGAGCAGGGAAATAAAAGTAACAGCGGGAAGCTGACCTACGAATAGGCAATGAGGCGCACGGCCGCTGAAGCCATTACACGAATTGGCGCATCTTACTCTCTCACTTTCCCACACTCTCTCGCTTCTCTAACCGACGCCAACGTCTGGACTCTCTTCATTTTACATGCTATCTCGCCCTTTCTATCCCGAGAAGAATGGGATGATCAGGCCATTCGAAATGAGCAGCAAAAGAGGCAAACGATGGCTTCTTGCTCCGATGCAACACAAAAGCTCGGAAATTCATAGAGAAATGAGGGAGCTAAGATGTGCCGCGTGACCCCTCATATGCCAATGGCACGAATACATTCATTCATAATGATCTGGAAAGTCGCGGGAGAGAATGCCCAGGAGCTCGTAGAAAGATAAGGGAAACGTTTTGACAGAATTGATATGTTTCACGGTGAGCTGAAGATCTGAGAGAGGCAGAATTGAACGATGCAGCCTCCTTCTGCAAGTTACAACATAATTTACAATCGGAGAGATCACTGATCCTTCATTTCAGGCTTCGGCACCTCCACGCCCGTCACTCCCCTCGGGCGAGTGGCATCGATCGCGTACGGATTCGTCGGTACGATCTCCTCTTTTTGCACACTCTCTCGCTCTGTCTGACCTCTCTGAATCTCTCAATTGTCCATGCTCTCTCACCAGTCAGCTCGAGCGAGAGAGCACGCGAAATAGGGAGAGTCATCCTGAAATTAATTCCAGGCTGCACCTGCTGCGTGCTCTTCTTCAACCTCTTCCTGGAGCGACTGGTCACAGCACTGTCGCATCTGCTCAGGTACTGTAGACTACCGTAGTCTGAGGGGGTTGGTTGGAGAGCTCATTATTCGTGTTCTAAAACGTTAATTTGTATTGACTTTCTGCTCATGTACCTTATCGACTTCCGTAATCTGGGAGAGTTCGATGGAGCGCACTCATAGATAACTCCCCGATTAAAATTCTTATTTTTTGTTGACTTTCTGATATTTTTTCTTCGAAATCAGAGCGTATCACAGAGCGCGCTCATATCTTTCTTCTTTGAAAATGCGTTTCTGAGCCTGTTTTCTGCCGATTTTCCTACGGATCTTTGACGGAATCGAGTAGCCTAGGTGATCTTGGAAAACTCCCACACTCTCCTTTCTTTCCCTGTCACGCCGTGGGCTGTCAGAATTTTTAATGCGCTTCTTCGATGGCCTTGTTCTTTGGAAGATTATGTATGTTCAAAATGGAGGCCACTAGAGGGCTCGACGGGGCACGATCGTGACCTCACTGACTACCGTACCCTTCCAGGTATCTGCACAACCGGAAAATCGCCCGGAGAATCGCGCGCGGAACGACCGGCGGAGACAAGCCGGTCACACTACTGGTCAACGACGCCGAATATGGAGACAGCCAGAGGTGCGACCGACTAGTCGACCTAATCCGAATTCAGTAGAGCGCGCTCACGATTTCTTGACAAAACCTTATATTTTTGTAAGCATTCTTGGTCGGAATTTCCAAAAATACTGGATCAGGTACCGACCACAGTAATCCATCTCTATGCGAAATAATCGCCCAATGCAATAAGGCGCTATCTTGCAAGAATGAGCTCATTTGTGCCGTTAATGGAATACGTTTCGACGGGAGAGAGAGCAATAGAGGCAGAGATCTTTGAAGTCGCAGCCCGTTTCCAAGAAACGAGAAAGTAGGGACCGGAGAGATCGCAAAGTCGTAGTCACTAAAGTAATAGATCTCGAGAGATAAGTTGCAGGGACTTGGGCTTGCTACTCTTGAATAAGGCGGAAATTGGTTTCGAGTGAACTGAATTAACGAATTGGGCGTTCCTGGATGTTTTCGAATCTCGAGAGTAGAGTAGGCGTTCCACAGTCTGAGGAAAGCAAGATATCTGAAGTGCCACAGCGCTTTTTGCCAATTAGCAACACGAGGGCACCTGCTGAACGAAATCGCTCGGTTTTCCCTGCTTTAGGTAATTATAATAACAAATAAATAAAAATAATAATAATATAAATTCCAGCTCATGCGGCGACGCGATGGATCAGTGGCGGCCGTCCGTCTACAAGGTATTGATGATCTTTGATCTTTGATCTTTTTCTGAATTCCCAGATCTGAAATGAATGAGCTTTGATCTTTGATCTCTGCAGGTATTCGCTTGTCTCTCGCTAATCTCCAAGGCCCTACTGCTCATCTCTGCCTCCATCTACGCGTACATCGAGGGATGGACGTTCGTCGATGCATTGTACTTCTGCTTCACGAGGTATTTTATCGATGATCTTTGATCTTTGATCTTTGGTCTTACATTTTTTATTAGCTTGCGCGATTACGTTAAGTTTGCGTTTTGTTCAAATAGCTTCATAAGAGAAAATCAAAGAAGGAAGCGCGATGAAAATTTTGTTTCATTGCTGAAACATATCTAGACACAATAATATGTTGAATGAAAAATATGTTTCAAATTCACTTCATACTTTGGTTATTCCTCCTATAATTCTCGGGGAAAAAATAGAACTAATTAATTAATTCAACAAATAATTAACCTAATTAAGCTTTGCAACAATCGGTTTCGGCGACATTGTCTCCCATCATGATGACACTGTGCAGACCGTGATCTCGTCCGCCTTCTATCGGTGAGTGATCTTTGATCTTTGGTCTTTGATCTCTAGTTATGGCTCGTAGCTATTTTTACATTTCACAAATTCGGCTTGGCTCCACTAAACATCAAAGTTCTGGCCTATTTTAAACTCCTCGCATCGAGAGATGAAATGAGCTACGAATTGGCCATGAGGAAGTGTGGCAACGTTTAGTGTGCTCAACAAATTAGCTGCCGCGCTGCCGCTATTACTCACACTTGCGAGGGTAGACACTAGGGCATGTGAAGACAAGCTCTCTTCATTTTGCACGATTTCTCGTCGGCAGACATAAGGGAGTACATTATGAAGATAGTAGACGGGAGGGGGCGGCGACCTTTTCAGCGGGGAGATTAAGCCTCCAGGCGATTCTAAAATGCACCTGCGCCCCTTCGTTGATCTCCCAACTGACATTTGTTCTCGGGGAAAATTGCAGCTCGAAAAAATCGAGGGATGTGATTTTGAAATTTCTCACATTTTGAACCTGGTGGTCAGGCTTTCGAACTTGTTGAACTGTGATGCGAAATTTTCAAATGATGCGAAAACATTTTATCGTGTTTGATCGGGTCAATCCCTATTTCGACGTGATAAATCCTCCTCGACAACTATTCGACAACACATCATATTTTCTGATTTGGTCTCTTGAGCCTAAACTGTTTGATCCTGATTCGTTGTGGCTCAAAATGATGTGTTTTGAGCTTCTTTCATTGAATTACCAGCAGGTTTTCTGAGGGAGATGAGGGAAAGCCTTAGAAAAGAAGCGTCATATTCACGAAAGTGCAATCTGCTTAAACGTGCACGCGCACTATGAAGAGACATCATAAATGACACCGAGTGCCGGATAAACGATGACTGATCCGGCTCTTAATGCGGCTCATCATACACCGGCTCTCCGGTTAGAAAGGCGAGAGATAGTGTGAAAAAGAGAGAGGCAAACAGTTTCTGAATGGGGTACGAGATCAAGAACATTCTCGAGGACAGGGATGACCTTTCCAAATAGATTACGGAGATAGGCGCATCTTCACGCGCATCAATATCTCATGTTTCATTACAAACTAAGAATACTTTTTGATTTTTTTTAGCGAGAACCGAGATGAAAACAATGAGTTGCGTTATAAACGTCGAATATTCTCCATCTGAAACATACCCGATTCTCAAACGTTGAAACTTTTTAGAAAGGGTATTAATCTTTTCCTGTCTCAAAGTGCTATTATTTTTCCTACTGTTTCAGAAGAGACCCGTGCTAGAATCTCATGGAAATAAAAATAATAGTTTTGATCTTTAATCTTTGATCTTTGATCTTTCAGTCCGCTCAACTTCATCTTGCTCTCGCTCGGAGCGTGCTGCTTCTACTCCTACTTCAATGTATCCTCGATCGTCGTTCGACAGTTCCTTAACTGGTGAGATCACCGTAAACCATAATACCGTACCTTCCTACCGTATTAGCTAACCCCGGGACTTCTCTGTTTTTTTTGGTCCAGCCTGTTCTCGCAGAGTATTCCTATCATTCGCATCCCCCCTCACATTCAGAGCGATGGTAGGCCGGGTAAAAAACAGAGAACTTCCACCTAACCTACCGTATCACTTGGCCTACAGTAGCATAACGTCACCATACTTGCAGCATCATCAAGAAGATGGACGTCAAGATGCATCGGGGAGGCTGCTTCAAGCGAAAGCCCAAGCGATACATGGGACTCGGCCTGAGGCCGCCAAAGGGTGAGCATTACGGTATTATTGGTGTGGTACGGTACCAATCATTACGGTAGACCACCAAAGGGTCAGTGAGCTGATTTGTGCCCTAGGATCTTCTCAGAATAGCTCTCAGTGCCACCAAGTCAAAACAAAGGGTACAGAGATACCCCCATTGTTTTCGGTCCATTCCGAGCTTTAATGTAGTGGAAACATGCCAACTCACGTCTATTTATGCTGCAACTTTTTCATCCTTCCGCGAATCAGGCACGCCGCCAAATTGGCTGAATCAAAGCAGATTTGACGGCCAAATTAGCGGAATCAAGGAGGAACTAGATAGATGCGGACTCTGGAAGCCTCTGAGGCGCGAATAATTCGTGCATCAAGGGAAATCTGATTGTGCTCTCTGATGCAGTTAACGCCGATCCTTGACATCCTTGTTTGGCTTTAGTGCCTTGCTATAGTATAGCGACCCCTGAGGGTATTCAGGGAACAAAAAAGGGTTTTTTCGAAAACATACCTGAACTATGGCGCTTCCGGGTGGCTCTCACGCGGGAAAAGTGCAGAATGTAGTCTAGTGGATCCTTTGATTGGTTAGAAAGTGTGGACGAGATAATTTTGTCTTCTGAAGCTCGACATGACCTCTTTACTGGAACAAATTAACTCAATGATTTTGTAAACAGGGTGAAACACAACTGAAAATATGAACAGACTGTGAAATTTCATCGAAATAAAATCATTTATCGATTCGCAGGTTACGATATGTCCTCGGAGCGGTCGTCGATCGACTGTGGCGAGGGCCTGCTGTCGCTGCGGGAGTTCCTCGGCAACCAGCAGGTACGGTAGCTCAATCGATTCAAGATTCCAAAGATCAAAGATCACATTTGCAGAGTTCGATACTCACGCTGCAGAAGAAGTTGATCCAAAACGCACAGAGGGAGTTGTGCCGGGATTCGCGCGACAATGACAACTTCATTTCGGCCACACGAGTCGGCCCGATGGGCATACTCGACGAGACGTTTGGCGATCCGAACGCGTGACGCGCGTAAGATTGACGCGTCCGACGCGTACTTTCACGCGCCTAACGCGTGCCCCTATCCGCTTCCCCACTCGCCCACCGCCTACGTTGTACCAAACATGCCCCTTCCGCTCTGACGAGTACCGCTCACCGTAGTCATATTCACATATAAATATATTTGTTTGTGCGATAGTTGTGGATGTAGTAGACACCCAATAATCGCAGCAATAGCTCACTGATAAGCGACCATGTTGTCATAGATACAAATTTCGTTTTCTTCTGCTTGATACAATTACCGTCCTCTCCCTTTCCCCGAATGCCTCTCCATCTCTGTCCCACTGCAATATTATACGAGTCTTGATCAGGGATGGCGAGTGAAGGCGCGAATTTCACATTTCAAAAACATTCGAAATTATGAATTCGCCTCCACTCGCCGGAACTCCTTCAGACATCCTCATACACGGAAGCCTTTTCCTCCCAATGCGATAATTTCCCGAATCTCGGCTGTGATAAAAAGAGATTATAAACATCCATTTATCGATTCTTTCTTCAAAATCAAAACTTTGTACATACCATGATACGACGCGTCACAATACAACTTACAGTCTCAAAATTCAGTAAAACAACACAATTGCGTGTGCGAGCTATAGCGTACAAATTTAGAGGCTTTATCAGTGATACGGTAGCCGATCAATAACAATGGGAATCAAGTGAAAACTACCGTAACGGCGAGAGATCAATAACTTAGTGGTGGTGCAGAGCTACCGTAATCTCAGCGGTAGGGCTACCGTAATCTATCCAGAAGCTGCGGCGCCGCCATTGTTGCCACCGTTCATCAACGTGTAGTAATCCAGCACCTGCAAATTATTAATAATTAAAAATATAAATTTTAATATAATTTATTTTAAAAAGTTCCAAAAAGACACACAACAACTATAATTCAGGGAAAGTACATCCGTTTCACCTCCACCTTTTCCGTTTCAGTAGACCCCATAATTCCTTCCTCTCTATTTTTGCAAGGTCTAATCCTGCAGCACCAGGAATTATCACCCACCATGTTCGAAGATCATTACAAGGAGCACCAAAGTATTAATTTGAAGAGGGAATAACATTAGGGCTCCCTACGACGAGTTTGTACAAAAATTCAAACAGGCGACTAAAAGCAACTGCGCACAATATGTTTCACACGCTCAGTATATTATGTCGACCCGCAACCGAAATAATTGTGTTACCATTTCTCGAGAAGAAAATGCTCAATCTAAAAATATGCTTCCAGGTGTATTTATTTTTAAAGGCCAACAATTATGGGGAGTGTATCATGCCAGGACACTAACCCCTTTGAATCGATGTTTCACCATTCCTACAACAACATAACCGCACGTCAGTATTAGTAACGTTCGCATTTTTCGTAAAAAAAAACCCCACGTCATTCAAGTTTCACCCACTATCCCAATCCCTCACCTAATGACAGATGGTCTCCATCTTGTCCGAGCACAGCTCAACACACCGCTTATTTTGTCCTAATTTACATAGTATCCCCGCCTCATCCGAGTTTCACCCTTCGTCCAAATCCCTAACCCGTCACATCTCTGGTTCACCCTTACCTCATGACAAATGGTCTCCATCTTGTCCGAGCACAGCTCCGCCACGTGCTCCTCCCACCACTTCGTCTCGTTGATCTCCTCGTGCTCAATTAATTAATTGTATTAATTAATTAATTAATTAATATTTTGTTTTATCCGAGAAATTCCAGTAGCATTAACAGCTACCGAGCTGAACAGACTACACAGAGTCAGTGAGGCAGGAAAGGGCCAAGTGACCAATAAGCGATTCTTACAATTTCATAATTAATAAACTACCACCACTGATATTTATTATTAAAATTAATATTATTATTATTGTCATTAGGCAATAAAAGGGGCTGCATTACCAGCGAGCGAGCTTACCCGTTTACATGGAGTTAGCGAGGCAAGAATGCGCCTAGTCGCTAAAAATTATTGTTCGGACACAAACCCGCCCCTTTCAATCATATTTCAACCTATTTACGATATTTTGGAAAAAAAGTCAGTTCTCGATCAACCACACTCCTGCCCCTACCGTACCTGTCGCAGCTTTATGGCCAGCCAGAAGAGGGACACGGCGATGATCTGCGGCTCCCACGCGAGGCAGAGGTGCGTGAAGAAGGAATCGTTCACCAGCGGCCACGCGCAGCAGACTATGTCCGAGACCTGCAGGGGATTGGATAATTAGCAGAGGTCAAATACCCCTCCCGAAAGGACCTATGCATGTCACGCTTTTAGACCAATTTGAAAAAAAATATTAGAGAACCGCATGCCACCGATCAACAAAAATGGATGAAATGACCAGAAACCTAACCACCGCAAGTACAATAGCCGGTAAAAACAATATGAATGAGAAGTCCAGCACAATTTTGGCCGTTTTTTTCTAAAAGTCGATTTGGCGTTACAGCGTTGTTTCGAATACAATAATAATACACCATTCACGGAGTTTATTCAATGAGTGGTTCTCAACGAGGAGAAATAATTTAGAGATAAAAATGATTAAATAATGGGCACACGAATTCACGCGATCAAAAAAATCTAAGAGCTTGCTAAACGAAGAATGGATGAAACTTGAACATACATTTTCATTGCCAACCGGGGACCCAAAATATATAGTGGTCAGACACTAATAGCAGAGGTGTAATGGCGTAAAAAATGATTTTATAGGGGAGTATATTGTTTATTCCATTAACTAGATTGCCGGATTACCGGCCCCGGTAGTTATGAAAATATGATGAAACTTGAACCCACCATGGCGGCGTCGAACGCGCGCTTCGACTTGAAGTCGTTCGCGTACATTATTATGTACCGGTACGGAAGATCAATCTGGAAAAGAAAAGCTATTAATAACGAACTGATGATTTATTAAACGTCCTGTGTCATTCTAATAAAACTTTATCATTGTTTTTTATTAGTTATTTCGTCGAAACAGCATAAATACAATTAGCTGATGCTGTATATCCTCACAAACGCCATAGCGGGACTATTATCACGGAATGTTGTCTAGAAACAAATTGTATTTATGTTTCAGGAATAGTTCAAAGCTGGATACTTCACTGGAACACCGATTCGATTGACTTTTCGAGGGATAAAATCTAATTAACAGTAAGTTGTTACAATTGTCATTCATGTTTCAAGAATATGCCAAAAGCAGATTGGATTGTGGAACACCAATGGAATACCGATAGGTAGGCAAATAAAAAGAAAACTGACCGTGAAGTCGAACTTTATCGTTTGCAGCAGCACTCGCTCCATGCTCATTACGTCGTCCTGGAATTAATTAGAATCTAATTAAGCAAAAAATAAGTAATTAGTGATTAGTGAATGAGTGCTAATTGTAAGTAATTAGATAGATAAGTAAAATACTATCAAGTAAATTTCCAAGCTAAAAAAAAACGTTGATACGACTTGAAGAAAAAAGACGACGACTAGCCATTTAAAAAGCCGTTAATATTAGACCGATTAATATATATTAAAAATGTCTCTAACCATCAACTGATTGAGGTTGACGCGGAAGATGTGGCTGAAGTTCTTCAGCGCGTTCTGTGCGATGTCCTGCAAGGTTTGAACTATTATGAGAAAAATATCAAGGATATTTCATGTTTTAGGAGTATCTCAAGAACTGAACTGACGACGACACAACAATAACATGATTGAGCTTTAAGACACAAAAATATATCAGTAATGTTTGATTCGAGAACCGCAAATTCCTTTTCTTTTAAATTTAAGCTGGAAAACACTCAAACCTTGCACTTCTTGGGCGTTTCCTCCGACTTTCCAGCGAGAAACAAACAACTGAGCGAAGTGGTCTGAATCCAAGTCATAATTATCACATATTTGATATATTTTCCCATATTTAACTCGACTTGCAAACTTTTGCAAAAAGCCTGAATTTGAAAGTCGCATCTGACAAAGATATGTTTTCTGGCTTAGATTAATCTGGACAATCGCACATACCGGGCAGGGGAATTCCTGAATGGAGTGCAGCATGTAGAATCGGTGAAAATAGACGCAAGCGGCTCCCGTGGCACCGTTTAGCTTCCTGAAACGACGGATCTATCGACATATCAAGAAATTCTCTTAGAAATTTGTATTCTCCAATCAGTTGTACAGGTTTCTCGTGTACAATCAAGAAAGAAAAGCGGTAAAGAAATCGGATTTCGTCAATGTACGAAATCCAAGAGCAGCCAAAGGGACTGACCATCCAAATTCGGCGCCTATTTTCTTCATGATGTCGATGGCTTCTCGCTTCAGCTTGAGCTCGTCCCTCTCGTTCATTCCGGCCTTTCGCGAGGGCGAATTCTTGATAGCGTCTTCTTCGAAGATCCAGTCAGCGGGTATGCGTGATCGGGACATTCCTGAAACGATAGAACTCGAGGAGAACTGATTCTGGAGCAAGATGAACTACAAAAGACGGAACAATAACAACAAAAATGAGTGCAAAACAAAAACAAAAACATCGATATTAAGAAACCTTGGCACACCATTACGTGTTGAGGTATTGCAATAAATAGGCGGAAAATGCACTCGCACGCTCAACAACACCACGAAAGCCGGAATTAGTTTTATTTTTCTTTTTTTAATCGATTTTAATGCTTTTCATTGTTGTTTTTGTTTTAAATTCATATCACAAACTCGACTCAGATGGAGCGCTGCATCTTCTGCGGATGGAACCGGCGGACGGCGTTCCAGTCGATCCGCTTCTTCATGATACCGCGCGAGCCGGGCATGAAGCAGCTCATGTGGATGCATGCCATCGACAAGAAGGTCGGTCGTTTCTTATATTTGTTAACTTTAACGCTAAATTGGTAGCTACTAAAAGGTGTATAGAAAATGCTTATATTTCCGGCTCGTTTGCCTTGTCTAAAAGAAATGTTCATTGACAGGTTTTTTCTTCAATTATTTGCTTAAAAAATAGGAGAAATGGCAACAGTGGCTTATGGTGAGAAAACCACTATGGCTAGTTCAAACAGTCAGTGTTGCTATCCTACTATAATCCAAGAACAGAGGTGAAAATCAGTGTCGTAAGATTGATGATCGTGGAAGAAACTTAATTGTTACTCACTAAGCCCAGAACGCAGAAGTCTAGGCACTAAGCACTAAGCCTAAGCACTGAGCCTAGCCCTAAGCCTAGTTCCGGGCGTCTGCAGTTGAGCCAATTGTTATTTCAGTGTGCTACCGATGGTCAGCGGTACGAGCAGTGCCCGCGCGACCGCGTGTGCTCGGTACACTTCCGGCAGGTATTCATATATTATATGTTTGCCCTTGTGGAGCCATTTAGATAGTGTGTTTGTCGAAGATAAGCAATGTTTATTTAGTTCGGTACGTAATTAAGGTAGAGAATGATAGGGGCATGGAAAGATTGCTATTAGAGAAAACTCACAATCAGGTCAACTATTGAAGAGACAACTACTATCATCATTATCCCCTACCCTTTTTAAATTCCGAGCTATTGTCGCCTGGGCTAAACAGAGAAGTTCCTCCAATTTTTATTATGAGAGAATGCAATCTCCACCTTATTGTCAGGGTCGACCGTCGAATGACATGTCACACGAGGATTACACGCCGCACCTCTATCTCACCAGCGAGCCGCCCGTTGAGGTATTATGCGCTGATTTCTTAAATCAGTTACTCATTACTCGTTACTCAACATCATCAGCTTCCGATTCGAGAAGCTGAACTATCTATTGTGATCAATCATTTGAGACGTACTGTGGCGATTTGAGAGTTACTAAGGTACTCAACTACCTCGAGAACCTTGCCGAGACGAAGTCCGTGACGGGCGAGCGACCTGGCGGGGCGAAGCACGAGCCCGTCCACGGCGAGTACAAGGCTGCCGTCAACTCGATGAACCCGAATAGGATTGAGGTGAGGGGAATATATCGATGATGTAGGTCTGTAGCTGGAATGAATTACCGAGGGAGGCCATATAAAATATGTAGAGTAGTTAACTCGATGAACCCGAATAGGATTGAGGTGAGGGTGGTGTTTCGCTGATGTAGGTCTGATGGAGCGAACTCGAATAGGATTTGGATGATACGATGTTTCACTGACATAGGTCTCTTGCTACCATTAACTACAGGGGATGCTAAACAAACATAATTTATGAGAGCGGAAGTAATTCAAAATTGATTGTGGAGATTAAAGAATAAAGAATAAAGAGTTCAGGGGATGGTTGTGTAGTGACGATGAAACATGTATCAACTGAATGTCAATTTGAAGTCCTTGTAATATATATTTCACAAAATCTGCGAAACATCTTTAGCATAATAGCCAATCAATGCTGACTTTGAGTTTTTGGGTGCATTATTGATAAAGTAGTCACTATGGTAGAGTCATTGAATTTAGAATACCTGAATGGACTTTAAGATAACGATGAAACATGAGGCTTCTTATTTACAAAAGTGCTTTCTCGAATTCTGAAGGAATTCTCAATAATCTCTGATCATTGTGTTTTTACGTGTGTAATGAGGAAGCACTACAGCAGGTGCTTGCTAGGGCTATCGGTGAAACGGGGATCTCGCCACTTATGTTGGAAACGTTATTGATGAAGTCAGTCGCTGATTTTTAAATTTATTAAATATAAAATTAATTAATATTAATTACAGGTGAGCAAGGTCTCGCGGCCGTCCATCCTGCAGCGAAAGCGCAAGGTGAGTATTATTATTATTGTTTTTAATTTTGTTATTATTATATTTATAATTTTCCTATTTTTTCTTTTCCCATTCTGTATATTCCCTTTGAAAATTATGAAGAGCTTTGTCAGAACATTGAAGCGGCAAGTGCCATGGTGCTTGTTAGTAGAGATAGCAGGGTGTGGTATTTTCTGAGTTAATTTTTAGAGTTGTTTCAATTAGTAGAGATTATAAGGATGTGGTATTTTTAAATTTAATATTTTTAATTAATTAATCATTAATTAACATCTCAGCTGCCCGTGCCCGAGGAGAAGCCTCCCGTGGAAGAGGAACCGGCGCCGCCCGAGGAAGAGGAGCAGGCAGGGGGAGAGGGAGTGGAGGAGGGAGGTGAGAAGTATATCTGTTCCGTTATCTGCGTTATCATCTCGTACAGGGAAATATAATTTCAGTTTAGTAAGGAAAGCGCTTTTTTATGATTAGATATTTAATGTTTGAAGCTAAACAACCACGATATTATCAAATCAACCATTGCTTGCAACAACTTTCCGTTACGATTGAAACCCAATTCTACCGGGACCAAATTTAAATAATTGCTCTCCAGTCGTCGTCGACTACGCCGCGCAAGAGGACATGTTCGCCGCCTCGCATCCCGACCACCGAATGGCGCAGGTATACGGTAGTCGGCTGTTGTGCTGTAGCCGGGAATTTCATCGACAGGGGTACTGTAGCCGGGGATTATCAATTGACACATGAAGAGTGGTGTGTGGGGATACTGTAGCTGGCTTGATTACTGTGGTTCTTGAAATCATTGCTGCAACTGTAGTTTTACGGTGATATTGTAGCTAGACCTGCGAGCTGCTCAGCGGGTTACGGTAGGGCTACCGTACCCAATTGATAAATAATGAATAATCCGTGCAGGACATGCAGCATCGCGAGGAGCCGCCCGGGCAGCGTCGCGTCAAGCTGCAGGCCATCAGCAGGTGAGATTACGGTAGGGAAAGGAGATACGGTAGAGATCGATAGAATATGAAGTCGGATAAAATTTCAGTAGAGGTGGTCGAAAATGTGCCCAAAAATTGGGTTAGGTGCCCGACGGAAAACCCATTTGACTTGACTTTTCGACCATTGGACACTTGGGACATTTCGGTTGCGTTGGGTAGATAGATTGTGTTGAGTTGAGATTGCGAACGATTCCGCTGCGAAATTCGTTTTAAAAAATCCATATTTCTTGAAAGAAACACAGAAAATATTTTTTGCTGGGAACTTGTCTGATACAGGTCCTAGATAGATCTAGTTGATTCACCTTGGAGATGATCACATCAAGAGACATTTGGTAATACAAAAATATCAAATTTGCAAGGAAAAGAAAAATATTTTCTTCTAACAACATTATGAAATCCAAGTGTTAAGGAGCACAGTGAATATTCTGGGTGGTCTAATAAATCGATAATTGCAGAGATGTTATCGAGGCGATTGGAGCACGGGCCGGCCAGGTCGTCATTATCAAGCGGAAAGTGCTCAAGGGTTCAAGGGCCAATTCGGTGATGGGCGAGTGACGCTCTCTCGATTTCACACGCTCTCTCGCCACTTTCGGATCGACGACTGATTTTTCCCCGTTATCTTTATTCTCTGTAATTTCTCGTTAATACTTTCCTTGTTCATGCCCGAAAATAATTCACGTTATCACGCTAGCTATTCCATCCCATTCCCCTACCCCTTGACCTCCTACCCTATTGATCTCAGTGACACTAGTATCACTCATTGTAGTATCACTCATTTTCTACTGTGCATGTACTGACTTTTGCTTTCTGATGAAGTTGCGATAAAAATGAGTCAGATGTATTTTTTTTCTCCATATTTACAAGAACGAGCCACAATGACACGAAAATCAACAAAAACAATAAACAAACAATCCTATCAAGAACAAGTTTCGAAAGCTCCGAAAAAAATCAATATATTTACGGTTGGTCACAAACAGATCAGCCTACCGTACTCCTACTATCTTTTTACAATTGATAATCTCCCTACAGTAGGTCAGAATGGGGACTACCGTACTCCTACTAACAACCTTTAGGAATCTCCCAACAGTAAGAAAGAAAGGAGGCTACCGTAATCCTACCATTTTCTTACAATCGATAATTTGCCTACAGTAAGTCACTACCGTACTCCTACTTCTTCTCAACCTTCCCTGCAATCTCATAACCGTATCTGTCCAGCTCCTCTCTCGACGGCTCAATTGGTGTGTCCACCATCAGATCCCGGCCCTCTTTCGTCTTTGGGAACGCGATGACGTCACGGATGCCTGACGGGGATTATCGATTGATTACGGTAGCAGCCGGAATAATAATGATTTATGTTGAAAGGCGAATCATCAATCATTGATCTATCATTGATCTAGGAATCTATCCGATCTTGAAAACCCCGTGAAGCACATTTTCACCATGTCGCCAATTATCGCATTTCCTCCATTTTTTTGCATTTTATCGCTATTTCAGGTCCCAGCTACCCATAATATGTGCCCGTCTTATAATATTTACGAAGCATATCGATTTTGCTTGCCTACTGTATCCCCCCTCCCACTTACCGTAAGACGTGTCTCCTCGTCCGGCCAGGATCGAGATCAGTCGATCGACGCCGAACGCGAAGCCGCCGTGCGGTGGGGCGCCCGACTCGAGCGCCTCCAGCAGGTGCGTCTGCAGAGATCAAAGATCAAAGATCAACCAGGTAGAAATTGGTTATTGGGTCACATTCTCTGGACTCACATTTCCTGGGAATCCCACTACGGACTTTAGCCGCACTGTGAAACTTGTAATAAACAGGAACAAAAAAAGGTGTAAACATGCCAAGCGATTTTACAGCCGTGCGACAAGGCTAGGTGGGACCCACTAGTATGGCCAGCTGTTCTTGAAGGGAGGGGAATTGATTGTTGGAACTCATTTTCTGTTTCACACTCCCTGGGACTTTAGCCACACCATGAAACTCGTAATAAACAGAAACAAATAAACAGGGACAAAACAGATAGAGTGGGCGAAACATTGATAAGTATTTTTATTAAAGCAACGGAAGATGTAGGCAGAATGGGCCAGAGTCCCCAGTACTATCTATCAACACACCGTCATCAGATAGGGATAAATAATTTGTATAGACTAGATTGTCCGCGTATACCGCATGGGGATTCGACAACGCGAACTCAGCCACACCTCAAAACACGGAAATTATTGGAAAAATATACGCGCAATAATGATGGATAAAATTTTTTTTTAAAGATCGCTGGTCTCGAAAAAGTAAATGTTATCTCCAGTACGGACTGTCAGCACAACATGAAACTCACGAGATACTGGCGTGAGATAGACATGTCGCATTTTTCGGCATCTTTTTGTTTATTTTAGTAATTGTGGTTTTGTGTGAACGAATTCCAGCACCATATTCACTAGTACCTCCATCTCACCTTACAACTGGCATACGAAACTGGCCTCCTACTGGTTGGAAACCACTCCAATCATACAAACAAGTCACGCAATCCATTATAATCAACCAATAAATTAACAATTCTCCTCACCATTTCGCCCGTCTCCTCCCCGAGTATCTCCAGCACCCTCCGCTGCATTGGCCCGTTGTGGATGCGAATCGATCCTCCGCCCAGTTCCACACCATTCAGCACGAGGTCGAAATGCTGGGCTGGAAGAGGGGTACGGTAGGGATTGGTAAATATACCGTGCCCTACACAATTTATCCTTGGACCGAAGTGCATATACTAAAGGATATGGTACGTATCGTGTACTATATCTGTTCCACCACTTCATCCCTCGATTCACAATGTCTATCGTTACCTGGTCCGCCTTCTGCTTCTTTCCCATCCTCCTATAGGTCCCAAAGGATATTTCATGACAATCGATCTGCAGTATCTACCGTACCCTGGTCAGTCCACAATCGTCATCTCATACCGTATACCTCTAATCTCCTCCAATCCCTCCTCCTTCTCAATCCTCCATTCGTCTTCTGGGACGGGCGCGGTGAAGGGGTGATGGCACGAAACGAGACTGCCCTCCTCGTCCCGCTCGAACAGCGGGAAGTCGACCACCCAGAGGGGCCTGGAAGAGATCAAAGATCAACGATCAACAATCGACCACCCAGAGGGGCCTGGAAGAGATCAAAGATCAACGATTAACAATCGACCACCCAGAGGGGCCTGGAAGAGGGGGCGAAAAATTAAAGATCAAATATGATTAGTGAAAATTAGAGTTTAGACCTTCGGAGGAAACATCAGATTGGCAAAGCGGGAATCAAGAAAATGATATAGGACTCGCGAAACATAGATGATCCAGGATTCAAAATTACTCACCTGCCATGTGGCATTGAGAACTCTTTCTCCCTAATCTCTAGCAAACATTTTAGTATTTCAACTCCCTGCCGCCTCTCCTTGATTCCTACAATCCCCTCATCAAGGGATATCAGAAATGGGTCACCTGAACTCTTCCCTCCGCCTCAATCCGACCTCCTCGCCCACCATCCCGCGCAGCTGTCCGAGGGTGTACTGCACCTTGGATGGAGCGCCCCATCTGCAAGATTATTATTATATTTAAAAACAGAGTGAACTGAAATTAACACCAACAGGATTCTCAAGAATTTGGCCCTCCATTGAAACTCAACGGCACCGTGAGAAAATACCCAACAAATTACTCTGTTTTACGCTACACACGCTAGAAGGATCAGGTAAACAAGATTGCTATTCGCTTAGTCTCGACACTGCAACGCCATTCAACCAGGAGCGGTGAATTTCCTTTGCCGCTAATTTATGCCATGGATTGGGATTGAAAACCAGTTAAATGTGGCCAACAACATCGACTCATATTCGAAAATTCGTCTACCATCACCCGGTTCCTTTACGAAACACAACTTTCGCGAGTAACACCCATAGACAAAAACAGTAGGTAATTCGCAACAAGCGTTGTTGTAAGAGTGTGTAAAATCGCTTAACATGACAACCATATGGGTTCCAGATGGGTTAAAATACTCACGATAAACTCTCCATCATGATCAAACGTCATTTTTCCTAAGACATCAACACCAGATGCATCCCGCCAAGCGTTTTCGTATTAGTGAAAAAAAATCGCATAACATTGTAACCTTTCAATTCCAGATCGGTTAACATACTGTTAAACCCACGCGAATGTGTCCTACAGATGAACGGATAAACCTACTGATAACTACTGACAACTACTGATAAACCTACTGACAACTACTGATAACCACTGATAAACTCACGCGAGTATCACTGCATCATCCTCTCCCATCTCGAATTCCCTCTCAATCTCCTCATCACGCACGAAATTGAACCATCTTCCGTCCTTCTTCTTCGTCGCCGCTGTGAGGACGGCGAAACTCTGCAAAATAAAATTTTTTTTTTCAGTTGGAAAGGCCGAAAAAAATCTGTTCACTGCCTTAGCGGACATTAACAACTCTAATGAAATCGCTGAAACACCAGAGCGCATTATTTCACTTCGCCAAAGTAATCAAAGTAACAAAAAGAATATATGATTATTGTTGTTTTTTTTAATGAAGAAACGATGGATCAACTGCCTTAGCAGGCTCCAATAACTCTAATGGAAACTCTGAAACATCAACATCATTGTCAAAGACTAACTGAATAGTCCACCGGTAGTCAAATAAAACGTGTATTTAAAAAGGCAATCACTCGCATACTAATTAACAATCTGCGAACAATTTTAATGAAGTCTGTGAAACAAGATTGTGCCTGCCTGAAAACAGTGCTTATTGAACACTAGCCCCTACCTCATTTCTGACATTTACTACGTTAATCCAACCTTTACATTCTCAATAAGAAACTCTTCAACCCTAATAAAGTCAGTCCTCGATCAACCGTCTCGGTGAACCTACCGTACTCTGGTAGTTCATCTCGACCAGTCGGCACCACTCGCGCACGCGCGCTTTGTTCACGGCCGACGCGGAGCCGCGCGCAACGATGCACTTGAGCGACCAGTCGGAATCTGGAACAGAGATCAAAGATCAAAGATCAAAGATCAAATCAGCCCAAGTAATTTTGGTAGATAATAAAATACGAATTCAAGGACAGATTGAAGCAATTCCGATTTCCCAACCTATACCTATTGCTTGAAACCCGATACATCTTGGAGCAACAACCCAATGAGAAAAACTTTTTTGTCCTGAGATAGAGATCAAAGATCAAATCAGTGAATGGTATTTGTTAAATTGAATTCTTATCTAGAGACAGAGTTCAGAGTCACATTGAATGTGTTCCGATTTGCCAACCTTTATCTCATGCTTGAAACACGATACTTCTTGAAGCAACGATCCAACAAGAAAAATTTTTTTGTGTTGATAAAACCCCGAAGTAATGAAAGCGTATGAGGTGTGAGCTACAGATCAATCATCAGAGATCAAAGATCATTGCTCCTTACCTTTGCTGTCACCTCGCAGCCGCTCGAACGTCCTGGATTGGACTTCCTCGATCTTCCACGGGATCCTGACAATGAACTCGATTGTCTATAATCAACCGTAACCGCCCATAGTATCAATTCATCATTGCATCACTGCAAGACTACAGCTTGATTGCGAGCGGGGAGTAGACTTTTATTTAACATCGAAGGCGTTTTCGTGAAAGGTTGAGTGGGCGATGAAACACAAATCTTATTGTTGGTGGTGCCGCCATGGAGGAACTGACTTTCATAAAAAGGATACTGCAGCAGCTTGTCGCGGCACAAACTTTTGTTACCAAACAGAGCGATCAGACTATTGGCAGACGCCGTATTGATAAAAGGTTAAGGAAGGGATGAAACAAAAATTTAGTTAAAAAGGCCACCATAGTGGAAAAGATTTTAAACGAATCGTAGCCGATTTCTCCACCTCAGTGTCACACCTTCAATTTCAGATTGATATCTCCAAATACTGTATCCCTGTTAGCCAGATCGATAACCCAACCGTATCACCACTACCGTACCCAGATAGGCAGATACCTACCGTACCCCCCCCCCCACTACCGTATACCTCAGATCGGGCTTGTCCACTCCGTAGTCGCGCATCGCGTCGGCGAACGAGAGCCGCGCGAACGGCGCGCACGGTTTGACGCCGTTCTGAAAGTAAAAATTGTATATATCATATTTATTATAGATTATCACTAACAAACTATCATTTTAGTACGAATATCCCCTCCATAATGGTGTTCCCCCCCTGCAGGCAAATCAGGATAAATGTGTTATAGATAATTCTTCATGGAATCGCATATAAAAAAAGGAATTGGAAGGCGCTTCAACTTTGGAACTCGAACGCCACCTGCATTTTCAAAAAAAAAGGCTGTTTTGAGATTGAAAGAGACCAGTGAGATTGTGGTAACGGGAACATCTCATACTTACACCGACACTCGAGTGGCAAATTATCCGTGATCTGTAACAAATAAAAAAAACAATACCGCCAGCCAGCGTCTATCACCCACTCCCCAAACAACCGCGTGCTATCTACCCGACCATGGTAATGGAGGTTTCTCACGAGAGGCGAACCCCCATGTGAGTGTCGCGTTTCAACTAGGGTTGGCTAAACGGTTGCGACATTGCAACGTTGCAATGGAGGGGTGCGAGGGATGCAACGTTGCAAAGAGAGAGCGAGGGGAGGGGGAGGGATTGCAACGTTACAATGGGCTTTGCAACGTTGCAACGATTCGGTACCTTCCGAGCTCGGAAAACAGTTCCCGCATCAAATTTCACGGAAATTAATATGCAAACGATAATTAAAACCATTTTTAATTTCGATATTCCACCGATTTCATCACCACTGAGTGTCTTCAAAGAAAAAACCGCGCACTGCTCAAAATTTTAGTTGGTATCTCATCGGAAATGTAAATCTACTAGCAAAGTAAAGCTATTGAGTATCATATATTTGGAATATTTGTCATTGCATCATATTATAATCTCATTTAGAAAAAACTGCGAAAGCTTCTGCGAGTAGGGCACATTGCCTTTTGAAGCTTTGAGATGAGAAGCGCACGCGCTCTAGTCGCGCCGGGTTGGGAAGAGGGGGAAGAGGAGGAGGGAAGGGGAGGGGGAGGGATGCAACGTTGCAAAGCCCATTGCAACGTTGCAATCCCTCCCCCTCCCCTCGCTCTCTCTTTGCAACGTTGCAATCCCTCCCCCTCCCCTCGCTCTCTCTTTGCAACGTTGCATCCCTCCCTCCCCTCCATTGCAACGTTGCAAACTCCGTATTTCCAACCCTAGTTTCAACATTATAATCTATGTATTCAGAATTCCCATGCTCCAATGTTTTCGTGAAACGCGGGGATATAATAAAACAATTATTAACTGATAATACGACTGACCAAATGCTCCGGCCACGCGGCGAGCAGCACCTGTTCCAGCAGGTCGAGCAGCGCCGTCTGCGTCGTGAACGACACCTGACGAGAGTAGAAAAATCAGTTGGTGATTGAAATACTACCGTAATCCCCGATGAGAATTTAGTCAGTTGATGATTGAAAACAATTGAAATGCTACCGTACCCCCTGCATAGCTCAAGTAACAACTACCGTACATCTTGCCCAGATAAAAATGAGAACGAGATATCAGCGAAAGGGAGAGCAAATCTCTTCGCGATCAATCGTGCTAAAGCTACCATTATCTCAGATTTATTCAATGAGACTTGGAGATCAGGAGAGGCGAAATTTTGAGGTAGATCAAGTGCTCTCCCTACTCTTTTGAGGGGGAAATTTGGGGAATAGGGTCAAAATTTGGCCAGCTTGGTACGGGCACAGAAATTTTTTTGAAATCGAGAAAACAAAGCAATTGAAGCAACAGTGTTTCCTCACCGACTTGATCATTCATTGAAACCTAATTCCACCATACCTCGATATCCACGCGTTAAATGATCAGATATTGGCAGAACACCACCTTTCTTTCATCTCAAAGAAACTATTGTATTTTTTGTAGAAGAAATAAGTTAAAGCAATTGAAGTAATCGTTCTTCCTCACCCTCTTGACTATCCCTTGAAACCCACCTCAACCATACCTCGATATCCAGTTGCGTAAACTCCGGCTGCCGGTCCAGCTTCGAGCCCTCGTCACGGTAGCAGCGGGCCACCTGCATCGATCGACAATCAGAAGGTTACCGTAATATCACATGGGGGTACTGTACAGTGAGCAATCAGCGGCACTTCTTCGATTTTTTGCTCTGCCTTTTCGCACAGCGTATTCCCTCCCTACGCTTGCAAAACGAACGAAATTTGCATGTCAGTGATGTATGCTACGTGTGCACTATCAAAGGATTACCGTAATCAAGAACATCGTATCTTAAACGAATATGGTACCCATGCAAACAAGGAAAGATCTCAGTGGTTACCTTACATGGGAACATCATCTTCTTTCCATGAAATTGGGCTAAGTGCTATATACCATTCGAAAAAGCGTGAAAAGGCGATCTTATTTAAATTTTCAAAACTTGCTAATGTTGGCGATCACATGTAAACTGTTGTGACCTACCACAGGCAAAATCGCCAACATTAGCAGGTTTTGAAAATTGAAATCAGATCGCCTATTCACGCTCTTTCGAATGGTATATAGCACTTAGCCCAATTTCATGGTAAGAAGTTGAAGTTCCCTTGTTAGTCAAACAACGAGAAAACTGCCGTACATTGATAAGTGATCCCTCCAACTTTGGGGTGTACCCCCGCGATCGGACCCCCGATCAGACCCCGTACTCACGAATTTTTTCACTAAAAAAGCGTAATTTAAGCGAAAATATCGATTTTTCGCTTTTGTACTTCCGCCAAAACGGGCGTTGGAAGGTCACGCTCAACACCACTACCGTATACCTGGAAGTATCGATCGATGCCGCCAACCATGAGCAACTGCTTGAACTGCTGCGGCGACTGCGGCAGCGAGTAGGCGAGACCCTGCAAACTATTAGTTGCCAAACCCAATGTGCTTAGGAATGGCTTTTATGAGGCCTTAGTGCTTAGTCTGCTCAGGGGTTCTGGGGCCTTCTAAGCTTCTGCAGTAGTGCCAAAAATAGAACTTGCTGATTCACAACCACGCTTCATTTAGGTTACACGAAGGAATTAAGAGTCGTGGCTGATTCTCAAGATCGATGAACCGTAGTTGTTGGCTAGTCACGATCGTCACAATTAGGCTTCATCCTACGCACTTATCGTTTCCTTGGCATCTCGATTCAATATGTCATTGCTAAATCTCTTAAAATTACACCCAAAAATACATTCTGTTCCTATCGTTGTTGAACAATTGAAAAAAATCAAAAGATCAAAGATCAGCAAACCTTGCGGGTGTCGTCGTAGGAACAATGAACTCGGCGGCGCCTCCTCTCTATCTCCCCTCCATCCGCTCTCTCTATCCTAGCGCGTCAAGCAAACACCCTCTAATAGATCTGGCGGCCGTGCTCCATAGGGAAAAGCGAACTCAGGTATAATCAAAAGATTAAAGATCAAAGATAAACCAACCTTGGCGGGCGTCCGGGTGGGCACGATGAACTCGGCGGCGCCTCCGGGCGTCCGACGGAACAGCGTCGGCGTCTCCACCTGTGGGAATGATAAGGTAAATAATAAGATTCATAATATTGAATATATAGATCATGGAATGTTGATTCTATGATTAGTTGAAAGTGCCCTCATCGAAACAATTACAATCTATAACGAAATTCAGTTTTTTCTGCGACAATATTCAAACGTGAAATTCAGATCGATAATTTCGCCTACATCCACGAATCCCTTCTCCTCCACGAGGAACCGCCTCGCCGCATGGATGACCGACGAGCGAAGGCGCAGATTGGACTGCAGCTGCGGGGAGCGGAGGTCGATGTAGCGGTACCTGGAATTGCAACGATAATAATAAATAACATACAAAATATCGCGAAATCATAGAAGAAGCTGTGAAGGTTTGTTGTAAAGGCCCTTCCGCTCTAAGTTACAAGTTATTCGATTCAAGTTTGTGAGACGCGAACAAAATATTTTATCTTGGTGAATTTGCGCACCGATCGTTTAACCTATTGCCAAAACTGTACGAAGCAGCAATTAATGAGCCAGAAAAAATTTAACATCAAACAGCAGGTTATCACCCCATCCCTTTGTTTTCGTCCAGTATTCGTCAATTACTCACGTGAGCCTCGTCTGCTCGTGCGCCCTCGCGTCCGGCAGCAGGGGCATGTCGCGGCGCGCTTCGTTCACCACCTCCAGAGAGGAGACGTCGATCTGAACGATTATCGATTTATTGATTACCGTATCCAGATTTATTTATTGGTCGATTACCGTAACCGTAACTTAAGTACGGTTCTCACTACAGGGCCCCACCGTCACAAACCACCTTAAAATTGCCCTTGAAAACGTCAGCACTCCCATCATTCACTTGCAATCAAATTTTGTTCAGGTGATCTGTGTTTCACAACAATTACAAATAATGTTTGGAACGTCAATACAAGATATCCGTAGACACCGGGTTCAATATAATAATAAAATGTATGCGATGGTTGTATCTTACGTGTTTTATGCCATTGTTGGACCTTAGGTTGTCACTGTTTCACCATATTCGTAAATCAGCTTTGGAAAGCTAACATCATTATATAGATGATATTTATGATAAATAAACTACCATACTTCAACATCCGCGGAGGCCATCTTTCTACCTTTTCAACATTTTTTTAAGAAAACCAGGTCCATTTTAACAATGAAACACTATGAACAATAAACAATACCGTACCTCAACATCACCAGTAGATATCTTTCCATTCCTTCGCTACTCCTAACAATTCATTGTTTTTCAAAATTAACAACGGGGTAAGGTCGCTTCACGTCCTATGCTTATTGTCCACATAAGCAAGTTTCTATGCGTATAATAACACTACAGTATTCTTACGATACCGTACCTCAACATCACCGGTGGCCATCTTTCCATTCCTGTGCTGCTCTCCTCTGTCCCTCACTCGACCGCGCACACGGACGATCGATTCGTAGGGAAGGTGCGAGAGGAGCGACTGAAATGGAGGGAGAATATTATTAGATGAGCATCGTATATGAAGGGTCTCGATTTTTGTACGATAAAAATAAAAATCATGTTTAGATGCATTATCTTTTAATTTGCCTACGTAGTCAGCAGTAGTGCTATATTAATAATAGCAAGGCAGCGATTAGCCCTAGCATTAGTCATTTATATCCTTTGTAAAATAACGTACTTTCCTCACATATCGATGCGCAATATTTTCCCTTGGCTCTCTCATCATCCTCCCTCGCTTGGACGCTACCGTACGAGACGATGAAGCCACTAAGCACTAAGCCTAAGCAAACACCTAAGTACTAAGTCCTTTAGCTTACCTTGGCTCTCTCATCATCCTCCCTGATGGTCGCTTGGATGCTACCGTACGAGTCGCGGATAACGATGAAGCGATTGAGACGACGGAAGGAAAGCCAACCGAGCAGCGTCACCTCCGAACCTGATGAGAGTGGATTATCATAGCCATAATAACTGTTTCTCTTACTTTATCCACCACTCGAACAATTTGCGGCAGGGGTTTTCTTCAAATCACCAGCAATGAACGTTTCCCATTGATGAAATAGGTCGCACTCAAGTGACTAGAGTTCTCATTCTAATGCACAAGAGAATACAGCATAGTTTGATTAATACAGGTAATCAGACTAAGAGCGGAGCGTTGCTTTGATTCTTGCTCAAAACTATCAATATCTCGGTGAAACTCAATTGAACCTAGTCGGTGATTTGCATTCAAAAATGTGATAACTAACCGGCATCGGCGAGCCGCAGCTCTCCGCAGGTGTGCGAGCGCGTAACGTGGCTGTTCACCGGCAGCAGCGACCGCCCGGCGGCACGCAGCAGGGACGATAGCCGCATCGACGAGCGACGATCGAACTGAAGTTCAAGGTATTGGAGCTGGGCTGACGAACACGGATTGTGGTATGAACTCCTAGTGGAATGAGCAAAGATATTAGCTAAGTGAACAAGAGTTACAATTAGAACGAAAAAAATGACGGAAACATATCAAATTAGAGCAAAACCCATCCGTTGAACGAAATGCATCGCAGATCACAGGTTGAAAATATTTTTCTTACAGTAGGAAAATAGTTCAAATACGGTGTGGGTTGTGTCATTAGTATGATTTTTATATATTTTCATAAAAATACGTGTAAACTAATTAATTTTAAAAAGTTAGCATAATTTTAAATAATAACAAAAACTTTTAGGCATATTATTTTTACAGTTGCACGACAGTTTATTCTTCAGAATAACTTCTTCATGACGCAGATAGTCGACAAAATGGATCGTCAGAACCATTCAGCATTAAAAAACACCTTTATCACGAAGAATGCATGATAAACATATAATTAAAGCAAAGCAAACATGAACAACAACAACAGCGAGCAACAATAAAATCGAACTTATGAATGGAGATCAACCGAAGATGGTGTGCAATGAAATGAAGAAAGGATAAATGATAACGACGATTTTTTTTAAACAGGAGAAGTCTGATAGCGCAAGTGGATGATCTCAATGCCAGCTTCTTTCTCAATCTTCAGTTAACTCTTCACTAGGTGCCTTCAGCAGCTCGAAACTTCTCGTCTTGCACTACAAATGAAGTATTTGTTAATTTACTCGTGCTTTGATTTACACAGAAAAGTTTTCAAAAAAGGGCCCACCTTCTTCGAGTGGGCTTGACTCTGCAGTTTAGTAGATACAACTACTGCACAGACACCGCACTTGAGGTAGTGTTTAATCTGCAAAGATTTGCATATTTTTCGAACAAAAAAAATAACAAACGAACCTCAAACAGTGTTCTATCATGCGTGTTGTAGAGATGTTGAATGTAACCACCAATTGTTTTAGGGTACGCCTTAAAATTTACAGATTAACTTTTTTCGAAAATTATAAATTTTAAAAATATAAAATTATAAAGTTTATATATTTTTAAAGATTTTTTTACTGAAAATTGAGGAGATATTAAACAATAAAAATCCAAACAAACCTTACATAGGGTGCACTGGGGAGTGATCTGAAATGCAAAAATGAGAACTCAAAAACAACAAAAATCTAGGAACGCTTCAAATACCCTTGCGGAAGCACTAACCCTCTTCACTTCAAGAAGATCATTCTGAACATTATCTACCGCCTCCTTTTCGGTTTCACTCGCTTCTCCGATCTTCAACAGCTGGTAGAAGCGACTCTTGCACTGCAAGAATTATCGATTAAATAAGCACATCGAATAGATGTACGACATCGTGAATGCACATAATTCTTCGTAATACTGAAGACCTTCAGTGCTACAGGAAGTTGAAGAAGCTTCAACTGTTGCTCTCCTCAAAACACTGAAGGTCTTCATTATCAAGAATGCACACCCCCGACCATGCACACTGTGCACACCGTTTCATACATTTCTAAACTGAACGATTAGTACTATTCATACCCTTTTCGCGTGTAGCGAAGTCTCATTACGAGTGTTGAATTTCTCTCCACACATACCGCACTTGAGGTAGCATTGAATCTAAACAATCATGTAATTATTAACTTATAGATAATATAATAATTGTAAACGAGTGAGAAAGGTAAACGGTAAAGGTCATCACGTTAATCAAGGCACATGTGCCCTGCGGGAGACCACTGTTAGGTCAGTGTTTACGAGGCCAACCGAGAGCACATTACCTTCCAAAGTGACGTCTTATGCTTCGTTTGGAGGTGATTTGCGAAGCCGTACGGAGTCATTGGGTATTCCTCAAAAGTGTTCTGTCAGATTGAGCAGGCACTTCTCTGTTTGGCCCAGCCTTCTCTCGCAGAGTATTCCCTCCCTTTCATTATTGTTCCCTAGGCAATGTTCCATTGAGCTTTGTAATACTCAGATTGAAAAATGAGAGCAGTGTTACAAAAATTAAAATGATAAATTGTCACTCACATAGCAGATGGTGCACTTGGGAGTCATCTGCAAATAAATTCATCGTTTTAGTACACTTCGTTTTAACTTCTAAGGATGGTTTGGCAAGAAATGACCCTCCTCATTTCTCACACTATCTCACCTTTCGGTGAGGGAGTTCATGAAATGAAGATACCATTTCTTGTCAGCCTTCCCTAGTTTTTACTCTAATCGATTGTAAAAGTCTCTTACCTTATCAACCAGTGTGCGTGGAGGACCGAAGTAGTCTTTGCGGACCACGGTGAAATTGGAGACGGAGCACTGAAATATTCGATTTTAGTAAGGCAAAATGTCGATAAACGTACCAGCCTGCTGTGATGATGGGAGAAAACGTCTTCCCCGCACGCACAACGAAGCACGATTCCAGCCTGGAAAATACTAGATGAGTAGCACGATTTCATCAATGGCATATTATTGCGATTGCTTTTTTAAAGATGAAACTTCATTCTTCAGCCCGAGAGCTGGAGGCTGGATGAAATGAAAAGACCCATATTTGTAACTCAACTCACCAGGGCGGGTGTCGTCCGATGCACCATCCGCAGATGTGTGATGAACGTTTGCGCCACCCACGTTGAGAACTGCAAAGAATATTAATTATGTATAATTTTATCCTGACATCAAGGCAACGTGCATGCAGGAGGAAACATCAGTGGGGAAGGGATTGTGTTCTTCATTCTCAATGACGGCTCTCACTATAGAATTTTTTTTATTATTAAATAAAACATACATCACAACCCTTGCCCAAACACGTTAGCAGGGTCTCGCTGCGCTTCCAATTATCGCCAGCAGTCGATTCCTGAAGATGAAAATTAAGAACTGCTTCACTTTTCGGCCCTGTTATCGGCCCCGAATGAAAGCCATCGGTCCAATAAGTGCAGAAATACCTACGAAGCGGATATTAGCTAGATCTCACTCGAATTCTCAGCTTCTTCACTGCTGGTCCCTGCTCTTCATCCGACCTCTCCTCCTCCATCCCTTCGTCATTCATTGGTTCAGCCACCATCACCTCATTCGCGACTTTACAATCTGAATCGATTTGTTCATTAATCCTATTTTTCTTACAAATAATATCCGAGGTCGAAATATTCTTCAATACGAACTGTTTCCATTCATAAACCAATTTTGATCCTCCTGGTTCAATAATTCTTCGCTTGTCGATGTGTTGATTTCCGGAATATCGAGCTCTTCTTCGTCGATCGCCGAAGGTTCTGAAGATAAAGGTAATGAAAATGTCTCCGATCTCCAATTACAGATCATGCCCAAGCTACACTATGTAGCCTTCTTTGTTAGCCACAGTAGCCGTAAATCGAACAGAATCTACCGAAATCAAACCGTATCCTCTGACCATTGTCATCCTGGGAGCTCCACTGAATTTTGCTTGACTCTCCGCTTTCGAACTTCACCCGCAGAAAATTAGAGTCCTTTTTGCTCATCTGAAGCATGAAAAGTTCGAAATAAAAAATGCAGCGATTTAAAAATTAGGTAAAAACATGCTACTCTGAGTTTGAGTGAAGTGATCGGGCCTTCGTCCGTTTCAATCTTGTTCAACAATTCAAATTCATCGTCAAAACAATATATTTCCTGAAATTGACAGCTATTCGAACTAATAATTAAGTCAATGCATCGAAGAAGAATGTCTCAGCATCATTGGCCTGTCTAGAGAGTAGAGTTCAAAATACGGATAATCATCTCTTCATTACGCGCGCGCTCTCTCTCACCGGTCAGACAGGCAAGAGAATGTGTTTAATGGAGATACAATTATCCATATTTCGAACTCTACTAGAGAGTCAATCAATAATACCATCAACTGGGAATAAAACGTTCCACAGACGATATTTTATCATAAAACACAATAATGGCTCCCATTTTCGTCAGAGTTGATGAAATTGCACAATTTTTGGAATTTGGGCGTTTCAAGTGATGGTCTTTAAGACACAGATAAAAAGAAATAGTCAAAAACTCAAGAAAGTACAGTATCAAAAGCGTGGTGTGTGGTGTGATTTCGAGCCGCGGAGTGCGTGTGACGTGCACCGGTGCAATTCTCAATTTGCTATTTTTCGCACTCGAGGCATTCAATTTATACATTTTGTCACCATTTCGTATTTCAACCGATATGTGCAAAAAAATGACAAATTGAGAAGTGCACCGGTGCACGTCACACGCACTCCACGGCTCGGAATCACACCACACACCACGCTTTTGATACTGTACTTTTTGAGTTTTTGACTATTTCTTTTTATCTGTGTCTTAAAGACCATCACTTTAAACGCCCAAATTCCAAAAATTGTGCAATTTGATCAACTCTGACGGAAATGGGAGCCATTATTGTGTTTTATGATAAAATATGATAAAATATCGTATGTGGAACGTTTTATTCCCAGTTGACGGTAGCTCACCCCTCGTTGCGTTCCGACGAATACGGTGGATTCCGTTGAGATTATTACAGAAGGCTGATGGCATTTGAGAGTGCAGTGAGGCGGGACAAACTGACCGTCAGTGAATACTGCAGGCGCAGTTCTGGAAGCAAGCGATTAATCGATCGCCTATCGTAGATAAGCAATCAGATTCGGATTAATATCCGTCATATCCGCCTCTGATCAACTTTATAGTAACTTCATGCACTTTAACTTGACAGAATATATAATCAATGAATGAATGAATGCAAGGGTGTATTCCATTTTCAACTCACCTCTCATTCCCGTCATCCTTCACTTGGACCACCCGAATCGATCCGTTTTCCGTTGCTAGAAGTACTCTTCCATGCCACAGTTTCTTTGCAACCACAGCAATTCGCCGTTTCTTCTTTGCACTAGGCTGAATATGATAATGTCACGCTCATATTATTTTGTTTCTCAAACATAATAGCCTACTTATCCAACTTACTATGCGGGAATTCATGTACAAAATTTAAAAATAATTATTAAATTTTTACCTCGCCCGCCCTGGTTACCAATCCATCCGATTTCACCACCGTATCCTCGTAGATGTTGAAGAATCGATTTTCGCCGATCTTCACACTCCTGATAATTCAATGTTATAATAAGGAGGAAAATGTATCTTGCACTACGCACTTTTCATGCCGGCGAGGGAGCCTTGCAACATGAGAAATGCGTAAGAATTCGTCAAGCATCAAAGAATAATCGTACATTGTGCTCTCTGCTGTATCTTCAATGGGACTGCCCATTGTCATGTCTCTGTAGAGTGATCAGTGATCGGTCCTTGGTTCCAGATAGAATGAGATCAAATTCAGAGATCGTAGATACACTCGTTTATTTTGGTCGGGCCTATAATTTAGCGAATTTAAAAGGTAAAGGTGTATCCACGTCAAGCAATGCTACAGTCAAAAAAACAAAGCTAGGAGGAACTAGGAGGTAAAGCCAGCTGTTTTACGGAGAGTATTTATTAGAAACCTTAATATTACGATGTATTTCAGCACTCAATGTGAGAAATTTATTTTTTTCGAAAATTAACGAGATATCATAGGGATGGTTTGACAAGTAATGGTGTCTTCATTTCACGCACTCTCTCACCGGTCAGAGAATGGAGTCATTTCTTATCAAGTCATTCCTAATGTATCCCCGACACAGCGTCTTCAGATACTCAGTCGACATGACGATACATCAACTCAATACATAATTTCTAATAAATCTTTATTATCTACCCTGAGGAAAGCGAGGAGCGATATATCACAACAATCGATGATGGTCGAATTCAACAATGACTATTCAATAACACCCGAAGCGCGCGATATTTACAATCTACAGAGGATAACCCAAAAAAAGATACCGTAAGAAAACGAAGATTATTAGGACAAAAACAAACAAAATAACAAATAAAATCGATGTCGTTCTTCACCTCACCTTAATGGAAACATAGTGATATTACAAGCTGGGGATTACTAGGTCAATGATATTATATCAAGATCAATTGTATTGCCCCTCTAGTTGGATTACCTTCTCCGCCCCTACATCTCAACAGTAGAAGGAATGCCAGAGGGTCAATAATATTGATACTAGGGCTCTCAGGGTGAAGAATCAGTCTCCTCACTTCACCTACTCTCTCGTCACACGGACCGGTGAGAGAGCATGAGCAATGAAGAGACGGATTCTTCATTCAGACACCCTAGGTGTGACCCTAATCGATTCCGTAACCCCATCATCAAACCCTATCCGCCATCACACTCTTCATGATCTCTTCGGCACTTTCGTGTGCGCCGTAGCTCCACCACTCATCGTCCTCTTGTAGGTCCTTGTTTGACTCCCCGTTCCCCTCTTCAGTGGCCTCTTTTCGCTCGCTCTTCCTGAAATTAATTCATCTCTTATTTCGAAAGCTCTCTAGCAAGATACTAAAATCCGAGAATGTATCGCGTAATACTAGTTAGGTACCAGTCTAATCTGTCAATCAATGTATCATGTCAGACAATAATTGCTGGATGAGAATGGGGCGGAAATAAATCAGCCGCGTGAAAAGTTAGACCTACCTGTAAACGATATCATCCAACTCGTCATCCTCCTCCAACTTCTCTCGTCCCATCTGCTGCTTCCTCTCGTGGGTGACGTGCGCGTTGAGATCGCGTCGAGGAAGGACCTTGAGGGGAATAATTCATCATCTTCCCTTTCTAGCTATCAGCTAATACCACCCTCGATACTATCGGATAGGTCGGATGAGAACCGACAACAAGGTTTTCCTCCGTTTTTGTTCATAGTACTCCTTCCTCATTTTTCATCGATGCTTGTCTATTCTAATAAAAAGTGGATACCATGGTCACTACCGTACATATCCAGAAATCAGAAATCTAACCACCTCCTACCGTACCTCGCCATCGGCCATGAGTCTCTCCAGGAAGCTCGGTCCTCTCACCGCCAATAAGTCCCACTCCTGTTCCACCGTCTCGCGCATGGCTGCAAGGATTAAAGTTAGTTCGCGATTGATAAATGATACTGGGTATTTATCGACTTTGTGAAAAATACTGTAGAGTCTTCTTAGTGGAAACTCTCACACTCGCGCTCACAAATGCTCCACTAATAAGACTCTACAGTTATCGATTGCCTACTGTATCCTAACAGAGATTACGGTATCCATCCTCACCTTCTTCCGTGTACGCCACCGTAACCCGGTCGAAGTCGTGGATACAGTATCGGGCAACGTCTGAAATATCGATTTTTCGTCGCTTTGTTTCCAATCGATAATCCTCACCGGGTACCGTATCCATGAAGAAGTCTTCTCTTCGAGGGGCTTCAGTTTCCCAGCACACGGGTCCCGGCTGGAACCGCACTCCCTGGTTACGGTAGACTACGGTATAGATGGATGCGAGAATCGATCGATAGGCAGCCGAGTCGCCGTGGAGGGACAGTGGCCGGCAACAGTTCTGTAATGCGGTTAATAATTAGAATCTTAGGTATTTTCCCAAAGTAACAGAGTGCGCATTGCGCATCCATTTTCTCCAGTATTTATTGCATTCGTGAAGCACATTTAGCTAAGCTCCAATTACTGAATTGCCCGCGCATCCTAATCCGCATGCACTCACTGCTTGTCAGAGATCACGGTGAACGAGGACTCTGGGGTATCTCCACTGAAAATCCATTACTCCGGCCGAGAGAATGCGGGGAGAGAACGGTTTAAGCATGCTCTCTCCATTTCCCACATTCTCACGGTTAGAATTATGGTTTTCTAGCGGATGGGAGAAATCATCGATGGTCTCACCGCACACTCGGCCTCCGGCCACGGCACTTTCTCCACTGGGGACCGCTTCGAGAGCATCTCGGTTAGCTCGGCGTGCGAGAGCCGCCGAAGGGGTTCCTGGAATTGGTGCAGAATCGCCTTAGTTGTGTCTTCCTGTTAGATGTGGGGTAAATTGTTGAATTTCTGAAGGCTTGTGCAATGACGTGCAAAAACGCCCTAGAGTCTCTAATATTTTTTTTTGCCTTTTCTGCCTGCTGGACATTCATCGTTCGTTCCAATAATTCCGAACATTTGAAGGTTGAGTGAAACATATTTTTTCGAATTCCATTTGGTAAATCTAATACCTCAGTAGATAACAAGGATTTCGTTCTCCCGCACAATATCTAAACAAGGTCAATGGAAGTGAAGATCGCTAGACCATACAGATGAAAACGAACCTTCTCCTCCGTAATGCGGAACAGCGCCTGAATAACTTCGAGTGAGACCTTTGTGCCTGAAAGTTAGTGTTTTTTCCTTACTGAAGGTATGCCAATTTCACTAGAGTATCTAATATACGACTATTAGAGACAAAAATAGAGAACGCCAACTCACTATTCACGCCCTTCTTGATTCTCTGCTCGACCAGAGCTTTCGCTTGCCGCTTGAGGTCGTCAATCTGGAAAAAATAAGGCTGATCAGAGATTTTTTTTGTTTTCCTGATTTCAACCCAAGTTCCGCTCACAAAAACGGGGCAGAGCCTTCTCACCTGTCTCATTGTTAGCTCACCTGTATTGTTGTGTGTTTTTCGGAAACTCTCATTTCATCGCAACAATTCAGGCATCATTTATCCAAGCTCCGCCCACAAAAGAGGGCGGGACTTCGCGTCCCAAAAAAGGGAGCGGAGTCTTCTCACCTGTCTCAACCCATCCTCTCTCGCCCTCTGCACCTCCTCTCCCTTCTTCCACTCGAATCGGCCCAGATCGATCTGCACTGTGGCTCCTGCAATTTTTAAAATTATATTATAGATTTTTTGAAATCGTGATTCCTTCGAATTAAACCTCGACGGTTCTATTCTTTTTTACTGTTTGTTGAAACACAATTTGACTGAAAGAATTTTTTTTTGAACAAATTATTTATTAGATCGCGATCCTTCGAGACATTAGCCCTCAACGCATCTATTCTCATTTCATTGTGTGGTGAAACACAACCGACCTTCAAAACGAATTTTTCACTCTACTCTTCGTTACAGTTTAACGTTGATGTGAGGATAGAACTGTAAACTGTGAACTCTTCTCCCAGGTGGTGTTCAATTATATTCACCCAAATATCTCATTGTTTCTCGCCGATCAGACAGCGCGAGAGATCAGGCAAAGCGAAGAGAGTCAGACACTCACCCTCCACTTCTCGTTGCCTTCTTCTTTTCTCCCTAGGTGTGGGAGGCGAGGAGGTTGTGACCTGAGGAATATTCATTTTCTTCGTTTTATCGATTGATTAATTTTCAACAAGAAACTACACCTGACCTGTCTTCTTAGAAGGTTTTTTTCTCCCCGTTTACTCGTTCTATAATTACTGACTCTCGACATTCCAAAAATTAAGCACAGCGTGAAACACAACAAAAGTTCAGTGAAAAAAATAATACCAACCTTGACAAACTGCTCCTCTCTCTTCACTTCCTTCTTCGCTTGCTTGATTTCAACCGGCAGCTCCACTTTCCTTCCCTCCTTTTCCTCCCACTTCTTCACGATTTCAGCGATTTTCTTCTGCTTTTCTTCCTCTTCAAGCTGCAATTTGGGGTTCAGATCATTGCGTCTTTTTCGGTTTCAATTCATTTTCCAGCAGTAATCACCAGCGGGAGCGTCCAAAAGTAAGCTCAAGATAAAAAAGAGTAATGGCAAGTTCTCCATTCTCCATTCTTGCGCTCGCGACGGGCGGTCTGCTCTCACCCCCGCTCTCTTCCATCCCCAGTTTGGAGAATCCTCGTCCGTCAGCTTGGGCAACCCGACGAGTATCGCCCACTTGGATCATCAAGAGGACTCAGGACGGATTCTAATCGTCTCAAGAGATCTACGGTCAAGAAAAGCCCCATTCAAGAACACTACTTCGTGAGTTTACTCTTAACCACGCAAGTCAGGACTTCGGCGGCTGGATAATCTTCTTCTGGATTCAAACCATCGACTAAGCGCGACGGGCCATCGACAACAAAAAGCTAAGAAGATATCATCCCTTGACCCTTTTGATACTGCAATTTCACTTGAGTAACTTTATTACAATTATTAATGAACCGAAATGGAAGATTGATTAAATGTGCTCAGAAATCGGAAACCTTTACGCCGTCAGTGAAACGCATTTGATCCGACACAATCTCGAGCAGGTGGCAGTAGAGTTCGAAATACGGGTCGCAGTCTCTTCATTTCACGTACTCTCTCACCGGTCAGAGAGTGTGCCGCACACACTGTGTGCGAAATGAAGAGACGGCGACCCGTATTTCGAACTCTAGGTGGCAGTTGGTGGCTTTTAGAAATATTGAAAGAAATGTTTCAAAATTGTTTGTGTTAAATTTAGGTGACAATCTCGACCCGTCGTGGCTCTTGGATCTTCAATCGCGTCTCCCAGGGAGGCATGCCGTATGATACGCTGCTAATGACCAGGTTAGAGATTAAAGATCAATATTAGTGCAACGTCTGGTTTGATTTTATCTCGCTGATGAGTTTCTCCATTCTTGCGCTCGCGACGGGCGGTCCACTCTCACCCTCGCTCTCTTCCATCCCCAGTTTGGAGAATCCTCGTCCGTCAGCTTGGGCAACCCGACGAGTATCGCCCACTTGGATCATCTAGAGGAGGACCAAGGACGTATTCTAATCGCCTCATGTGATCTACGGTCAAGAAAAGCCCCATTCAAGAAGACTACTTCGTGAGTTTACTCTTAACCACGCAAGTCAGGACTTCGGCGGCTGGATAATCTTCTTCTGGATTCAAACCATCGACTAAGCGCGACGGGCCATCGACAACAAACAGCTAAGAAGATATCATTCCTTGACCCTTTGATACTGAGCACGAAGATCCCAATCCCCTCCCTAACGATGTTTCTTCCTGCAGGCTCATGCCTTGATATCAGGATAAATCTGTAATCTGTAAATCTGTAAATGGCAAGTGGGAACTTCTTCAATCCGCTCGAAGGGGGAGGTAAATCAGAATGGTAGGGAGGGCATAATGTGAGAAAAGCTGGGCCCAAAATCGAAGAAGAAGTGACGGCAAATGCGCATTTCTAGACCATAGCACAGTGCCAATTCTTCGAATCACTAAATACTATCGATTGCCCCACCTCCTCCTCATCCTGGAAGAACTTCGCCCTGCTTTCCTTCTCTTGCTCCTCCTTTATCGCTGCTTCCTCCTGACTCTTCGCAGCATCGGCCTCTGCCTTGAGCTTCTCGTCGACCGGAAATGATAAAATCACAATAATATCCTTAATTTTATCCTTCGACTAATCCTCATCAGATTAATGCCTGACATGAATAAATTATTAGTAATTCTATCTTTTATCCACATTTCCGCTCCTTCTTTAATCTACTCATTTTTCCCAGTCTCACAAATATGTTTCAGATATTGCAGATAGTTGAGCGAAGCCGATAGTTCGCTAATCTTTGTTCAATATTTTTTCAACAACATAACTTTGCATATTCATGCTTCGTGCGCTGTTCTTTTTTACAGTATCCTCACTACCGTTCTCCAACGTTTATCGTAACCTTCAATTATCGATTCACCGTACCTCAAACTCGATCTCCTCACTCCCATACTGCTGCTTCAGATACTCGCTCTGGTCCGCGTCCTGCAGTGCTTGAGCGTCTTCGGAGATTGATTTCTGGAAAATATGTCAATCATTGTTTCTCCGAATATTGGCATTAGATAAAACTATTGATGCTGTTCGCTTGTAAGGAAGTGTGCAGATGAAGAAAAAAATCAGATGAGTTTCAGAAACTTCAGAAAGTGATTAGAAAATTGTCATGGACGATTGTCGACCACGACATCATAGAACCAATTCAATAATCATTTTTACTCCAAGTGTGTCCACTGAAGGTCAAACTACAGTATCAACCGAGACTACGGTAATCATTGAAATGCTCACTACTGTAATCGTTTTCTCCCCTCCGAGGGTGTCGAGCAGATCATCGAGCAACTCGGTGAGACTGTCATCGGAGAGCAGCTCGGCGATGTTGGCTCGGTCTTGGGCCTGAAGTACTTTTCTCGATTCTAAGGCAAACGCCGCCATATTGATTGTTTATTGGTTGGGCCTCGGTAATTACTGTACCTTATTCACCGAACAATCTCGTTTTAGTCATTGATTGGCTACCGTAATCTGTGAGTAATGAATAATCAATAAATCATACCGTACCTTATTCGCCGAGCAGCAGTTGATAATTCCCGGATCCAGTGGGTGCGCCTCCGTGTTGTAGATCCAGCCGCCGGCTGCGAATTTTAATTTATTTTGATTTTATTCGCATCTCGATGGAGACAATATCGTGAACTCTAAACAACTCTGGATCTAGTACAAACTGTGAAACAGACATCAATCTTTAGAGCCTCATCATTTCAAGGGAGTTGAAGTGATTTTTAGATACCTTCCCGAGTGAGAATTGCGCATAGTAGTCACAACTTTGCTCTATGACCAATCTGATATCACCTATCTAGTCTAGATATGTAGTATCACATTCTCACCTAAGGATCGATCAAAATGTGCCAGCGGCTGTTTTTTTTCGGTATCAGGTTTACGGTTCCTTTGGTGAAAGACGTGGTATCTCAAGGACACCCACCTTCCACCACACAACTGCCCCTCTCCGTCTGGACCACCCTCCCGGAGTGGGAATTATGCAGGAAGTTATTCTCGTCGAAGAGCAGGTAGAGGTACTTGATCGTCTCGGCGAGGAAAAATGATTCCATTCTGGAATCGTGAAATGATGGGTTTTGATTCGGATCCGAGGTGTCGATGTCTGGACTAGAACCTAGAAGGTCGAGTAACCTGGCGCAGAATGAATAAATAATGCAAGGACGATTTAGTTCAGAAAAAAAGAGAAAATTATGTAGAATTAATGTTACTGGACGCGGTTTGCTTCGCTTACTGTCTCACCATCTTTTCATCTTTGATCATTTCCACGTGAAACTCAACTGTGATAGACTTTGTTCGCGCGAGCCGCTCTTCAAGACTAAATGTTTTCCTCCACTCGCTCCACTCAGACTTCTGGCTTTGCGAAATTGTATTTCTCACCGATTCTCCTTTTCGCCGCTCTTCACTTTGACCGTCGCGTATCCACAGGGAGTCCGCGAAAAAGCTTCGATCGTCTGAGAACACTTTTTTTAGAACGGAAACGGGACTTCAATTGTTCAGTTTTGATCCTGCTATTTCATATGACACATGTGAAACATATTGTTTGGAATCGCCTTGTTTTCGTCTCGGTAAATCCTTCTCCTAAACCTAAATCAATGACGATATCAGAAACTTTCAGTTTTTTGAACTTTTTGAAAAGAGTCATCTGTAGAGTCTCCATCATTTCCTGTCGTCCATCCTTGCTGTCGTTAATTCTTGAACAACTCACATCAACCACAATCGCAGCCAGCTTCAGAATCTTCCGGTCCCCGGTCGCCCTGTACACGTACATCATGCTTTCGACGAGCTCAGGTCGAAGGGGGTACGCGTCGCGACCGGCTTTCTGAAATCGACGAATATTGTATTGCAAAGCAGTCATGCAATGAAAATTCCTCATTAGGTACAAGTGTTAGATATTATGTATATTTCATTGTTTACGTTAGCTTATTTGTCGTAAAACGAAAGGGGAGCGTTTGCGTCTGCTAAAGCAAGAATACACACTAGATTTTGTTATTTTTGCATCAGAGCGCACTCTCCAACATTTAAAATATTTTCATCTCGACATGACCCGTCTCTGAAACACAACCGATTTTTACGAGGCTGAAACGGTTATTCGAATTTTTCAGGATCTTCGTAAAGACAGCTGTATTTTCGCGTCCTACTTACCGGTTCTTGCGTTTTCAGGTCCCAGAATTCGGGCGGGAATCCATACTTTTCGATGAGATCCGCGTAGTTCATCAGAATGCGGTAGGCGTCGCCAACGTCCCCGATTAGCGTCTGGATAAATAATATTTATTGAGATATTTTTAATTGAAAAAATATTGAACAACAGTAATATCGTATGCGTATCGTATCCAATATTCGGAAGAGGTTTTTGCGATAATTTTTTTGTTGGATAATTTTTTTGTTGCAAGATCGAATAAAACGATTTGACCAATTTATGGAAGCAAGATCGAATAAAACGATTTGACCAATTTATCCATAATTCGTGCTCTCTAATGGAAGCAAGATCGAATAAAAGCAAGATGGAAGCAAGATCGAATAAAACGATTTGACCAATTTATCCATCAACGGTGAAACTCATCATAAGTGTGAATAATTTGCACTAAATATAAGCAAAGACTGCCCGGAGACATATTTTTTCACTATTTTTCAGATATGTTCGTCTTTCTCGTATATTTCGAGCCACTAAATGCTCTAGAAAATTTTTGAAAAAAATACGAACCAGCATGCCGGGCCAGAATGCCTCCAGTGACTGGAACAGCTCTCCCTCGTGACTGGTCAGACCACTCGCCATGGAGACCCAGTGGAAGGAGTCCCCACGACGGACGTACTTGAGAATCGCGTCCTCGAGGTCTGCAGGAAATCAATACTTCGAACGTACGGTTGTCAAGATGAAGAATCCGTCTCGTCATTCCTCGTTCTCTCTCGCCGGTCAGGGTGATTAGAGAGCACGAATTATGAGGAGAGGGGTTCTTCATTCTGACATCCCTATTCGCGAGCACCGTATAGTCCCTTCTTGACCTATCGTAACGGTTTGTCTATCTATCCAAATTTCATTTTCCGATTATTGTCCTTGCTTATTGTTTAGTGCTGCTTCAAATTGTAAAAAAATCAGTTCTCGATCGCCATAGTTGTGCGCCTACCGTAGTACTGCTTCATCAGTCGAGGTTTCCTGAACAGCAGTGCGCCCTTCACCAGGTACTCAAAGTAGGAGTCCACGCCGGCGCCGATGCCCGAGTCCGTGGCCGTCCATTGGCCTGGTAATCGATAATTGTAGTCCATTCTTCTCTCGCCCGGTTTGGCTGGGTGTTGTGAAGAATGGTTCATTTCCCGACGAGAGGAAATGAAATGTGTTTCAGATTGTCTTCATACGGGAATAGGTTCAAACAGGGTGATGGATTGATGGAATCGCTCTGGATGATATTTATTTATGGAGATCTGAATTATCCTTTTCCCCAGATCTACCGAAACCTCCACCGCACCTGTTTGCACATTGATGTGATTTCCGACCAGATGGATGGGGCTCTTGCTCTTGAAGAGCGAGTCGAGCGCACGCGTGGCTACTTTCTCGAACCTGCAATGGACACTGTTATTTATTTACCGTAACTGTGTGTGTTCAGTTCTCAATCAGTGATCGCATTCCTTCTCACCATATATTTTCCAGTCAGTTCTCGACAGCCGTTCCCTACCGAAACTCTCATCTCCCGTCAGTCTCGACAGATTGGTGAATCGTGGGTCTACCGTAACCTTATTCGATAACCCCAGTCTGTTTACGATTGCCTTCCGTACCTCTCATCGCCCGTCAGTCTCGATAGGGTGGCAAACTCCAGAATCATCGTGCCCACTCCGGCCGTGCACGTAACGGGCGTCTCGTCCTTGTGCACTCCTAGATTGAATTTTTGTGAAAAATATGATCAAGAAATTAAAAATCATCCGACATGAAGTGCCTTTACGAGACCGGTGAAACTCATTCAGTAACCAATGAAGAACAATTAATCTCAATTGAAATTCAAACAAGACCATTTTGTCTGTTTCAGAGTGTTCAGAGTCAGAAAATTTGAAAAACGCTGAAATATAGAGCATTCCTTTTTTTTATGCAGTTCAATTTTGCACTACCTAGGCGATTGAATCACACTGCGATGACTCGGTATTTTGGAAACGGCGGAGGTTAAAATTTAGGCAATGCCCACTCACCATACTTGAGATTGACCGTTCCGTACGGCATTCCGGTCTGCGTGTTGAATGCTGGGAGCAATCTCTCACCCATTCGATGAGCGAGTGAGAGCAGAGAGCCGTTACATGGCCAGCCGGAATCGGAATCTTAGATTATTATTTTGGCACGGGTCTCTCGCCTGGATCATTTTGCGCTGTCCTACTAGGACTTTGAAACGCGCGTGGAACATATTCGAATGAAACGTTTTAACCGGAAAAAAGTCCACATTCTGATAGTCCTATCTTATCAATAATGCCGTACCATTAGCGTATCCCTGCAGCATGTGTGCAGCTAGGAGACCACCCACGATCCGGATATTCGTCTCGAACACGGACACGTTGATGTCAACGTCTGTTCGGACGGATTGAAGGACGAGGCGTGATGCTCTGGAATACGGTAGAATTACGGTAGAAATGCAAACTGAAGGGTAAAGGTAATTGTAAAGGTCATCCCGTTCTGTGACTACTGCTAGGCCGGAACTGAACAAGGCATAGATAGAACTAGGAAATAGGTAGATAGGCCAAAATTAAGGGGTACGGCAAAAATAGGAAACGGAATGAAAACTGTAGCAGCGAATGCCGATTCAATAGGCACACTCTTCATTTGAATGGGCTAGTTTGTAAACCAGCTAATCCAAATGATGATTATGGAATGATGAAGCTAAAGGCTAGTTTTGATAATGAAACGGTGTGACTCACCTCTTGAACTCGGTAACATTGCCCAGCACTAGCAGAGTGTCTAAGGCGTCAACGAGTGTGAGCGAGAATGAGCCCCAGGTGTCCTGAAAATAATGTCTGAACTGACGTTACGCGTTTTAAATCTTCACAATGCTCAAATGAAACTGACTTAATGAAGGCATCGTCAATATTTCAAGCTATATTATCATTACAGAGCTTCAGGATCTTACATGAATGAGTGGTTTCCGTTCATACTTCGGTGTGGCTTGGTATGTTTTCACGCCAATATCAATAATATAATCCGACTTTTCTTTTTGACCGGAATCATTAATTACTCACATGGCCCTCACACGTCAGTGGTTTCAGCTCATCCTTCGGGAATGCGTGATTTAAGTAGCCATCGTACGCGTGATAGAACATCTTCCGGACCTGAAGACATTTTAAAAATTGTTTTTCGACCGTCGATCAGAATTCCAACAGATCGAATCAACCCGAAAGAGGTAAAAATTTGTGCATGAAACATATTAATATGACGTTTCAAACGCCAATTCATCGTTGATAAACCACTATTCACACTCAGTTATGTTTCAAAATGGCATTAAAAGTGCGGGTAGGATTGAGTACCAATGCTGCTGTCATCTTGCGTTGAAAAAAATTATACCCTGTCAAAATCATCCAACCTTTTCCTTGTACCTCCTCTTATCCTCATCACTAAACTCGACATCGAGATCAACGTCGCTTTCTTTCATTCTTTCCTTCCTCTGCTTCCATTCCAGTTTGAGGTCCTCCGCTCTGAAAGGTATAAAATAAGGTAAAGATGTATCCAAGTCGAGCGAGTTTACAGGCGTACGATAACGCTAGGTAGGACCTGCCTGAAGTAACAATTCTTCAGTCTATGCTTGCCTCTATTCGTCTATCACATGCTTTTTTGGCATATTACACCTCTTCACTGAACCATACTTTTGATTAGTTTCTGCTTTCCAATTCAATTGAAGATACGTAAGGAAGGATGAATAGTGGCATTGTATTTGAGACAATAGAATCTGTTCAACTAATTGTGTACTGTGTCTTTACTTTTGGTCATATAATGGATATCATTGGTTATTCCAACCTGTACGGAGTCTCGAAGATATGCTTCGGGAGAGGAGCTGACTCATCATCTGCCATCTCCTTCCCCTGACCGATACTGATCAAGAGACCAAAGATCAGGAGGACGATGATCCCTAACCGAGGCTTCATCTGTGAAACATCATTGTTGCTTTTAAATTCTTTTTTTTGTTTGAAACAACTAGTGTGAAGAGGACTTTTTACGGCCATCCTAGACTGAATCTACAGCAAAACATTCATCAATATTGTGAATCTGTGTGATTGCAAACACTAGAACTAATCAAACGAATGGTAAATAGAGAAATATACAAGGAAACGAATAAAGCGTCATTTTAAAAGCTACAGTATGTATTTGAGTTGGAGCGTCGGGCGGGAGCACTTTTTTGTTTTCAGTGAACATGCGAGTCTTCTTTGAATGATTACAGTAAAAAGAATTATAAGAAATATATTCATTCATTTATCAACAAAAAAATAAATAAATTCATTATTAATAATAATAAAACAAAAAATCGAATAATTCAAAAAATTTGGAACGCTTCACGAATTTGCGTGTCATCCTTGCGCAGGGGCCATGCTAATCTTCTCTGTATTGTTCCAATTTTAGTATATGTTCGGAATGAACGAGAGCTGTTGAGTGCGACCCGCTTACATAGGAAGGGCTGAGATTGCGTGCTAACCGCGCCGGGTTAAGAAAACTCTCTCCCGGGTGGAAAAGGACAACCGTACGGCTCAGGCCCGAAAGGGAGCAGGCAAAAGGTTGCGCGCGTTGACAGTGGCCGGATAGCGTCTGCGAGTAGATCGACCTGAACAGCCCTTCTGATACCTCTCGACCCATAATCGACTTTTGCTTTTTTTGGATGTACTTCATCACATCACATCACATCATTTTATCCAGGTCGAAGTGTTACAATTAGGGTCTTACAAGAATACAATGAAAGTGGATGCAAATTCTTCGTATTCTCGATCGTAATCTTCTTCTCTCCACGTTAGACGGGGTCTGGATGCTGCGTTTTCTCCTTCCAAAGTTCTCTATTCAGAGCGTGCCGCTCAGTCAATCTTCTCGTTGCAAGGTCTTTCTTTACTACCTTCAACCAACTCATATTGGGCCTGCCCGCAGGTCGTCGTCCCAAAGGCTGATACTGGAGGATCTCCTTACATGAATGATTTCTTTCTCTCCTTTTTATGTGGCCAAACCACCTCAGCCTCTTCTCTCTGATCTTCTCAACAATAATTTCATATCTTATGTTCTTTTACTTTCTTTTACCATTTGGACATACCACTGAAAAATTATGAAAACACGACAATAGAGAAAAAGAGGACAAACCCATGAGCCATGAATATGAGTGGGGTTGCAATTACACACCGGGTTCTCCCTTTGTTTGACTTAGACACATTTTATTGTGTTCAAGCTCGCCTTCGGTGATAGATAGACGAAATCTTCGGCGATAGATGACATCTTCTTATCATTTTAGGGATTGCACATTTAGGCGTTTGATTACACCACGGAAGAGTCTGATTTCAACTGTGTTTGATTGCATCAGGTTTAATTTCAGAGATTTCGAGGAGATTCATTGTGAGTAGTAGGCATACATTGCAACGTGTTTATGAAGTAATGAAGATAAGACAGACATATTACAATTTCTCAAATATGATTACACGCATTCGATTCCAATTCTTTGGAAGTTGACATTGCATTGAATTATATTTGTCGTCGTTAGCGACACACCATCCTGAAGTCTTCCATCAGAATTGATAATGACCAGCTGAATTCGCTCCATAAGCTCCACTTAAATATTCAACTGCTCCCTTCATTGAGTAGTTGGTTTCTGAATTATCAACTATTTTTGCATTACTTTTTGTTTTTACCGATGATCTTCATTATATTGGCATTGCCCTCAGATATTGGGATCGTTCTTTACTCAATTACATGTCCGTTGAATAATTCGTTTCGATTGAGATTATCAAATACCGAGGCATCTGGAAATGATTTTTTTGATGCTATTTCTGGGATATTTTTGCCGTCTTTTGAACTTCCACTGGTTTAGATGCATCTCGCCCTTTTGGATGATCAACGTCGCCACAAACAAACAATAGAGGAACATCTTGACGAAATAAATGCACAAATGGGCGCTGAATTCACTGAGGTACGATAACGGTAGTAACTTGATAAGACTAACTGGCATAGCATTCGACTTCGAAAAAGGTGAACTCGATGTGATCTTGCTTAGCTACAGTAATACGAGGATCAGTAATCTTTGCTGAAATTCTTCTTTCTAGAGCGGCTCCTCGAAACTTGGAACTACCGTCAACTGGGAATAAAACGTTCCACAGACGATATTTTATCATAAAACACACTAATGGCTCCCATTTCCGTCAGAGTTGCTGAAATTGCACAATTTTTGGAATTTGGGCGTTTCAAGTGATGGTCTTTAAGATACAAATAAAAAGAAATAGTCAAAAACTCAAGAAAGTACAGTATCAAAAGCGTGGTGTGTGGTGTGATTTCGAGTCGCGGAGTGCGTGTGGCGTGCACCGGTGCACTTCTCAATTTGTCATTTTTTGCACATATCGGTTAAAATACGAAATGGTGACGAAATGTATCAATTGAATGCCTCGAGTGCGGAAAATGGCAAATTGAGATTTGCACCGGTGCACGTCACACGCACTCCGCGGCTCGAAATCACACCACACACCACGCTTTTGATACTGTACTTTCTTGAGTTTTTGACTATTTCTTTTTATCGTCTTAAAGACCATGGAATTTGGGCGTTTCCAGTGTCTTAAAGACCATCACTGGAAACGCCCAAATTCCAAAAATTGTGCAATTTCATCAACTCTGACGGAAATGGGAGCCATTATTGTGTTTTATGATAAAATATGATAAAATATCGTCTGTGGAACTTTTTATTCCCAGTTGACGGTACTCTCGATAGTCTTAATAAACTTGCAAATCCGGAAGGAAGTGTCTGGCCGAGAGACAGGAGAAAGCGTATCGGTCTCGAGCACAACTTCCATTACGAATGACACTCTTACTCATCATCATCCCTTCCCTCATCACTCTTTTGTTTATTGTAATTGCGAAATCATTAACAATAGTGTTTATGCAACGCATACAACAACAAGTAGAGGAACTCGAACTTAAATAAACAGTTCCTCAATCGAGAACAGATAATTCTTGGCGAAATCTATACCTCGCCAGAGAAACTGGCTGCGATGGGTGAAGTGTTACCAATGGGAGAAGTCTCGACGATAGTATGAGTGCTGATGATAGTCTGCGAAGGTCAGAATTAAATGGTCAATTTTCTGAAACTCAAACCTCAACTGGAGTCAACCTATCCTGAGACACCTCATCACCATCCTGTAATTTCAATCTCAATTTTATTTTGAAATTTTCAAACCTCATGAGCGTAGTCCATCAAATCTTGAAAGTCTGCCCCAGAAATGACCTGAAAAAGTATGATTTATATTCTCTCTTCACATTTAGACTTACATCCCGAATATTTGTTTCCTCATCAGTCCATGTAAGCGAGACAAAAGCTTGCTCCATCTCTACGGGGCCCATGACAAAAGGATCATAATCGGGGACAGGAGCAAATTCTCCGGTCGGAATCTCTGGCTGCTCATAACAATTTGCAAGTGATTGATCATTCAGAGAGTCACGAATTACTGCCTCGAAATCACCGCCAACAGGTAAGGGAGTTTCCCGCTCAGACTGGGAGAAAATATTAGAACGAGTGCAAATTTAATTCAGAGTATCGTACATCGCTCCCATTACCGAACAAACGCCCTTTTCTACCTTTTTGGCCTTTTTTCCCTTTAAGCGAATTCACGCTTAAAGGGGGAGGGGCACGAATCGAAATTGGTGGGTCCCACCACGACGTGCCTGCACCCCGCTGTAACTACAGTAATCAGCACAGCGGTTGACTCTCTCCTCTCCCTTATCTAGGCCGTCTAGACTCAACGAATATGACGGCACTTAGCCTAGTGGCTGTGTTTTTGCCTCGCTATCCAGCACCCGCTGGTTCGACTCCCGCCGTATGCAAACCTCACTATTGCTGCTATTTTCGACTGCCAATCGAGTGAAATCAATACAAGAATACAGTACCCCAAATCGTGCCTGCACAATCAATGAAACTTCAAAAATCCGTAGTGAGGTTCAGAGGCATTTCTCGAACTTCGGATAAAGTGATCTGTGATCGGGTATAGCATCCCTATTACCCCACAGGCTCAGCATATGTGAGAAAATATTCGTGCCCCTCCCCCTTTAATATTCTTTAAAAAAAACCCCCCCCTAAAATATAAATCAATACAAGAATACAGTACCCCAAATCGTGCCTGCACAATCAATGAAACTTCAAAAATCCGTAGTGAGGTTCAGAGTCATTTCTCGAACTTCGGATAAAGTGATCTGTGATCGGGTATAGCATCCCTATTACCCCACAGGCTCAGCATATGTGAGAAAATATTCGTGCCCCTCCCCCTTTAATATTCTTGTTTTTTGTTTCATATTTTTTTATCCACCCCCATAACTGGACGAATACAAAAATTGGCCGGTGAAATATTATTTTAAATGGGTGAAAAATTACAGACGTAATACAGAAAATGTACGAAAAATTTGTGATGACGTGGAGATTACGGTAGAGCCGTATTTTAATTGAAAATAGAGGCAACGGCTCTCATTTTTCACCTAATTAAAATTTCACCCGCCAATTTTTGTATTCGTCCAGTTATGGGGGTGGATAAAAAATATGAAACAAAAACAAGAATATTAAGCGTGAATTCGCTTAAAGGGAAAAAAGGCCAAAAAGGTAGAAAAGGCCGTTTGTTCGGTAATGGGAGCGATGTACGATACCTGTTCGTCAGATTCCTCGGCGTCAGTCGTTCTATCGACAAGAATTGTCGAGCTCACAAGCTTACCGCGGTGAACCAGTGTTTTCTGCAAAGAATCATTGACATACACCTCAAAATTGCATTACTGGATCCGCTCGTGTAGGATGATTCACGGGCTGTCCAAGGATTCCGAGAGCACAATGGATTTCTATTAGAGCTGTAGGGAAGTCCATAAATCTAGGACGAGTTGACATCAAAAATGAGGAAGGAATGGGCAAGGGGCAAGTACGCATTCAAATCTCGTTCTCACTCTCCCTCTCACCCCTATTGTCACATATCTGGCGGATAGCGCATCAAAAGGACCGAATAAAAAATTAATGAATGAGAACCGTTCTTCAGCTAAAAATGAGAGAGGAGGAACCGTACATGGGAAAGTTATCACTACTGACTGAACTCTCTCAACAACTGCTTCTTCTTCATTCGCAGAAGATTACAATCACTCTGATATATCCGATCAAGAATGTTCCGTAAACATGGTGAATGATAAGTTAATGAAAAGAAGTAAATGTTGTGATTTTTCAGTGAATTATGTCGTCAAACAAGCCCGTACCGTACGAAACACCGACCCAAGAAGCTTCATGCACACGGTCGACTGCTTCAGACTAAGAACCAACAAAAATAGAAGAGCCACCCCTCGTGAACTATTTGCCATTGCTATTCAGGATTACTTAGATAGAACAGTAGGTAAACAGCCCTTCTTCTAGTAACTTGATAAGACTCACTGGCATAGCATTCGATTTCGATCACTCTTCAGACAAAATCGACACAAGTGTATTCGTTCTTGAAAAGATTGGACATGTGACTTGGGCTTTGTTGTACAAAATCACAACAACGTATACATGAAATGTTGAGAAATGGAAGAAACTTACCGCATTGGACTAAAGATCAGCAAATGTCCGCGTGTAGAACGGGTAATCTGGAATAGTTTGATGAATCTTGAAAAGTTTCATGAAAAGTGAGCTGAGGTAGAAAACGAAATCTGGAAATAGCTGTAAAATAACGGCAGGGAGAAAGACCGTGATGAGAAGAAATAGAGGAAGGGAGAGGAAGGGAGAAAAGGAGAAAAAGATGGGAGAAGGTAGAGAGGAGGGACTATCTTTGTGCCGGTCAGACACTCTGCCCTTTCTGAAGAACAAGATGATTCATCATGGGAAAGAAAGAGGATGACATTTGGACAGTTTGGTCATTTGGACAAGAGAAGAAATGTTTCGAATGGTATCTCAACAGATTCTCAGGATTGTGCAGAGAAGCATTCTACGTTTGATTTGTTGATAGAGGACTGCACTTCTAATCATAATTGTGTTAATGTACTCTTCTTTTTCTATAGATGTGATAGATTGATCTGATGTGCACGGTTTATTCCTGTACAAGTTGTCTGACAGAGACAAGTAACTCGATGCAATTCAATGAATCGGGTGAAAGGGGGGATCTAATTGTAATTTGGGGATGATCATTACCGTACTCTACCGTATCCTTACACTCGTCTGTCACACAGAAAGAGCATAATATACGAAACGAGTTCATAGCGTCTCCCTAGATTTACAAACTCCCAAACCTATGCTCATAGCACATTCGATTTCTAGGTGATACACAAAAATCGTAGCACTTATGGAAAAATACGAAAGAAATTAGACAATTTACTGATATATCGCACAACCGACTGACATTGAGTAAGAAAGGCAAACAAACATGAATACAATGACCCTAGGGGATATTCGAAACTGCGATGGGGTGTGAGAACACAAAAAATGATATTACAATCGATAGCTACCGTATCCGTATCGATCGGGAATTGATTCCTAGGTGATTATTAGCGAGGATTGGGGCAGAATGTACGATAGGAACGACGGGTTCGGATCGATATCGTTCGCGGCTACCGTAGTCGTGCTATTCTCGAGGAACGGCGGGAGGAATACGGTAGGACGCAGGGGCAGGCAGGGGAGTACGGTAGCCTCCTGGTCATCGATCCACGAGCCGCGAGCGATCAGGGCCGCGTGGCGGTCGGGCAGCGCTGCAAGAGCCGATCGATAAATACCGTAATCCAGTTTATTCCAGATAGATTGATCATTGAGTACGTTTGATCAGTGGAGTATTGCTAACACATTCCGCTACAACATTACAGCAAAATATCTTGCAAGATCTATGACCCAAAGATGAAACACGCAACCTACGGGTGTTTACGAAAATGAATCAATTTGTTTTCATACAATGCTGCGCTTTGATTGTTGGTTTATGTCGATACCGATCCAGTAAATCATTATAGTAGAAAGCATATCTAGATCTATGGCCCAGCGATGCAATACGCAACCTACGGGTGTTGTCGAAATTGGAATATTTCCAAATGAAATAAACGATACGTTCAGTTTTCACATTATTTTCCTACAGTACCCCGGCTACCGTAACCCTCTCCCGATCACCGACTGATAGTTGACTACAGTACCCCTCGCTACCGTATTCCTCTCTCCCGATCGCCAACTGACTCGAATTGAAGTGGCCGCCGTCGTTGCTGCTCGTGGAGGGCAGCGCGAGCGGGAGCGTGAGAAGGGAAGCAACTGCGACCTGAGAAGAGGAGGGAATTGATAACTATATCATACATTTTCATTTCCAACAGGTAATGATTACGAAAAAGGCCTTGGAAACAACCGACTAATTCTATGAAAGAAAGCCGGGTGCGTTTGCGAAACGTGGATTGCATGCCTTGATAACGGAAACCTTGAATGCGGGGTATGTTGACAAATTATAGGTAGTTTTCGACTAGCTTTTCCATATGTGACTAAAGGGGGGGGAATAATCAATAACTACTGTAGTTACACTACTCGCAGGATATTGATTAATAGTAGTTCGAAAAGTAATCCATACAAAATTGTTACACCGAAGACGAAGCGGGAACTTATCCAAACCCTGAAACACTCTTTCACATAGTGTCCAAAACTGCAATAAGTTCAAAATGTCTAATAGTTAATTTATTAATTACCGAAATTAAATAATAATTAAAACTGACCGAGTAGATCATGAGGGAGAGCCCGAGAGCGGAGAGCAGCAGGCGCAGCGAGGCTCGCAGCTGCAATATATTTAATTAATTTTTAAAAAAAATATAAATAAATAGATAATTTAAGCACGCCCAGGCGCGAGGGCATTCTTACAGGATTGTGGAAATTAAATTGCCTTAATTAATTATTGAATATTCACTCTGGTACACTGCCACAAGTTGGAATCAAGCATTTCCCACAAGTTGTCTTCAAGCTTGATGGCAACTAGCGGGAATTGCTTGATTCAAACTTGCGGGGAGACACCAGAGTACTCACCTTTTCCCCATTGGCCGTGGACAGCGTCGTCAGCTCGTTGTAGGTGAGGAAGGAGTACTTGGCGAGGAAGTCCGAGGCCACCCACGATTCAATCTGGGCAATTAACAATTATTAATTAATTAATTAAGAACGAAAAATATCATTCATAAGTCGTTAGGACTATCACAGATTTTTTTGGCACAAACTGATTATCAAAACAAAACAATTGACCACGCCCTTCATATGCCCCAACATTGAAACCGGTGACTGACAGGACAAAATTTCGAGCCATCTCTATCACAAAATGCCCATTTACTTTGCTAATTATGCTAATTATCGAAATGCTAATTAATCTCACAATAGCCAATCTCCGATTGAACTCCTCCTCGTCCACCCGCACGTCCCAATCGATCGACTTGACGAACGCCCACTCGAGATCCGCCAACTCCTTTAATTAGGTTAATTAATTAATTAATTTTGATTAATTAAATTATGATTAATATATTTTTTAATAATTAAAAGTGAGTATTGTATGCGTGCAAGATCAACTCTGGCAATTTCGTTCAGATATGGGCCACAGATGCAATACGAACGCGGCGGGTGACAATTCATACTAGTTCCCTACAAAATTCAGCATGAATGCAGTTGCGTAATTGAAGTTTTTAAAATAGCATAATAATAATAACAACAACAACAATAATAACAATAATTCCCCACCTTCTTGCTCATCCCCGCCATGTCCGCCCAGTCCGCATCCGCCACGCGCTCCTCCTACAATGGAAAATTATCAGATTTTTCAAGCACTCGATTTACCGTGCAGTTTCTCATTATATTTTCAAAATGGAACCTTCTCCTTTTTGGGTATGCATGCACTGATCAGTTGTGCTTATTGAAAGCGGAAGCCCAGAATGATCATAAAAGAAATTTCTCGCGACACAAGATGAAACCGTGAGCGGAAAACTGACAGATCATGCCAATCACGTTTTAGAACTATTAGAATATTTACATTAAATTAAAGTTGAATGATTACCTGATCCGAGTCGTGCAAGTACTTCGAGGCGAGAACGAGGGCGGGCAGGTACATTTCTGAATATTATTTATTTAATTAATTATAAAACTATCGTATTTATTTTAAATATAGCCAGCCCGGTAGGTCTGTGTATCGCCTTTGCCACTTATGTTTCTGCTCGCAAGTCCACCAAGATTATGGGATACAATAAAGATCCGATAATTCGCGATCATTGCTCTCGAGAAATCTCGAGAACCGGTTAACCCGCGTCCTTTCGATCTCCTATCTCTCTCGGCAAATATACTCAAGGTTAGAATGCGCGAGCGTGTGGCTCTGCACTCGATGGAAACTTCCGAGTTTCAGTCAGCTGATTACGTTCGACAGTCAAAATATAAAATTGTATCACCGTCGATCATCTGATAACGGAGGGTACAGGCAAGGCAAAAATGCCCCTTTCTAACAATATCTAACGCACATGCCAAGGAAGCGAATGTAAAGGGAAAAAGGTAAAAGTGGTACGGCATTATCCTCGCAAGGGCGGGCAATCAAGGGAGATAATAACATTGAAATAATTATCTAAATATAAAAATACCGGTAGGATTGGCGGCTTCGAAGGCGTCCTTCTCCCGCTGTCTCAGTCGCTCCAGGTAGCACATCGCCACCACGAGCGTGCACGTGTCCGCGAACCCGCAACTGCGAATTATTATTAATATTTAAATTATTTAAATAAATAAAAATAACACTAAGTAAATAAACCCGACTGGGTATTGAACGTGAACGCGCAGCTGCGAATATTATTATTTAAATATTTAAATTTAAATAAATATAAGGATTACAAAAATAAATGAAAACGTAAATTAGCTGGATATTGAACTATTTGCAAGAAGGAACATGCAAGAAATAAATAGACTACCAAAATGACAAGTAATGGACTATTTGCAAGAAGGATAAGTCATGTTTCAGCAAGTATCCATATACGCGAGAATCGCTCAACATCAGTATTTCGATCATGATGATGAAAATGAGGAAAAATATACGAAAAGGAATGATGAAACAGAGGTAATAAGAAAGCAAGCGCGGTTTTTTTTCATGTCAGCTAATAAGTCGTAATAATAAGTAATAAGTCAAGTCGAAAATGAACACACACTCTCACTCGAATCACAGGATCTTTAAAATTCTATTCAATCAAAACAAGAGAGATTGGTAGGCTAACCTTATCGTACTAGAAAGGATTTGAATGAAGTGGGCGGTAATGAAGTGAGTCACATCAAGGAAGTAATATTAGTTCGGAGGCGAGAATGGAATGAGAAGAAGGAATTTTAATGGCGCCTTCCTTTAACTTAGAACTTAAACTAGAACTTAGTACTTAATTTAGGGCTTAGAACTTAAATTTTAACGTAAAACTCACGAGGATATGCTGGCGGAGGTCTCCGGCTTGAGGTAGTCGTACGGTGAGGCCTGGTTGAAGTACTCGACCATCATCTCTGCAAGGCATTGAAATGATATTTACGAACATTTTCAAAATATTCCCGTTCTATTCTTTAAACGTGAGTAAACTCTGAAGGAAGGACATCGTGTTTGTCTCATATTTAGTTAAAATAAGAATTAATAAGAAAGCCAAACGAACCAGTGAGCGGCAAGTGCAGCGACCGGGGCGCTCGGCCGCCAAAGTTGAGGCTGCGCCGGATGCGCTGCTTGACGCGCTTGTAGTTGGGCAGCTGCGGTGTCATCTCTCCTGGATAAATAGTAATTACGTCAATTAGAAACATCATAATAGAACAAATAAGTTAGCGAAGAACGGCAGCAATATCGGGAGAAAATACGATAGTAACGAAAGAGTGGGCGGGGTCAGTGAAGTCAAGTGATGGAGTGGGAAGAAGGGCGGATGATACAGGTATCGATAGCGACAACAGAAAGCGTGAACAAAGGAAAAATCAATGATAAAAATACCCCAATAACAAAGTAACTTTATATTGCTACTCGATTATGGAAGGCTGAACACCAGACCTGGCTTTTACTCCAGAGCCGTAGATTAAGAGCCGGATTTGAAGTATAATTCTGCTGGCCATTTTTAATTTAATTTAATTAATCATTTGTTTTTATTTTTTATATTGTTAGAAAACTTGATGAATGCCTCCAAAGAACCACTTAAATCAAACATCTGCGATTTTAATTATTCGGGAAAGTCAAATTGCCGGTAATGATTGGTTAATGATCTTCCTGTGATTTTTTTTGGATTATTGAATGAAGCAATATTATTGTGATTTTTGGAAGCACGCTGAAAAGCTAATCAGATACTCTTTCACGAACTGACCATACATGGTTGACAGTAGCATACTAATTTGAACGATATTTTTGACCGTACATTTTCTTCAGGAAAAATACGATTTTTTGGTTCATGAAGTCCTCCACAGTCGGCCAATTCTATACTCGTTTCCCATATGTAATATTTGATTCCCAACTAGAACCCGTTCTTCGAAATATTTTTCGGGAGTATAACAATTGAAAAAGTGAGAGATATCTCTTGAAGGATAGAACTTATCTAGAGAGAGGGCATTATAAAGAATGAAGAGCTAATCGGAAAATATTAAAAATTTATGGACTGCGATTTTCAATAGGGTAACAGTACTAATATTGCAGCGATGGATAATCGTGCTTTAGCAAGTCACGGATTGAGAATTCGGATAACTTCATTGCTTTCTAAATTCTCTAACTCTTTCTGATCTCTTGTCTATTTGAGTGTGCACAATTGTGCTGAAATGAAACGTTCCCGTAAACGATTCTTTATCTCTTATCAGCAACTCTGAAATTTTTCCTAACATTCTGTAATCTGTCTTCATCTCACCTTTGTCCTTATTCTTCTTGCCAGAGCAAAAATCTCCCGCGCCAGCAATGCAATGCACTCATTTAGCTATTTTAGCTATTAGCTATAGCCATTTAGCTATCTAATTTCACTTTGCACTATTGAAGAGAGTCTGGGCAATGCCAGTGGGCATCACAGAGCCGTTTCAAGGCCAAGAGCATGCGTGAGTGCCGGGCCGCTCTTTAGTGTCATCCAACCGCGACGCGCCCCTCGCTGAGTATCGCTGCTCTAGCATGGGCCCCATGCATAACCGTGTTGACGCGCAGCGACGCGTCGCGGTTCGGCTGTGCTTTCGATTCAAGTTTGAATCGAGGATGTTATTATTTTTACGAAAACAATCAATTGTTTGCCCTCCTATTGTTATTTTAATTAATTGTTTTGATATTTTGTAATCACTAATTGTTGCAGAGTGCTACCCGTCAAACTTGCGCAGTACGAAACCCCCTCGCAGAGCAATGGCCAATCAAGGAGCTGAGATAGACATTCCCCTCAACTCGGAGGCCGAGGAAGCCAAGCCGGTCGAGTCCAAGACCGCAGCCGCCGCCGAGGGTTCTTTGCCGTTTCTTGCCTAGACCACCCATAGCTAGTCCCTGCACCTGCAAGTTGACCACCCATGTACTTCCCTTGTGCCTGAGACTCCATAGAAGATTATTTAGATATTTTTAATTATTTAAATTACAGAAAGCAGTGAGGAGAAGCCGGCTAACGGCTCCGCCGATGCCGTCGAGTCTGCAGAGGAGGCCAAGGTAAATTTTAAAATATTTTTCGCCTTTCTGTCTCCGACTTTCCCCAGTAATGATGAAATGTCCGCTATTTTTTAGTTAAAAAATATTAGTTATTGTTAATCATTTAAAGCAAAGTATTCTTATTTCAGAACGGAGACGAGGACTCCGAGAAGTGGGAAGAGTTCAACGAGGAGGAGGTCGCTAAGGTATGAATTTATTTGAATTCGATGTTTCGCGCCAAAATTCTTTTTGTTCTTTATATAGCTCGGTATTCAATATTTTTACTATTATTTAGATATCATTTTATTATTATTATTATTCCAGGCCAAGGAGGAGGCCGCTCAGAAGGAGCGTGAGGACAAGGAGAAGGAAGAGAAGGAGCGGTTAGAGGCGGAGGAGAAGGCGAAGGCCGAGAAGGAGGAGGAGGAGAGGCAAGTGATTAGGGTTGTCATTATTATTTTTTCTCTGAATTTCGGGTGCTCTCTCATCTCTCATTACCAGTGATAGAGTAGGACGAATAAAGAGACCGATTCATTATTCTGACAGCCCTACGAGTGATCTTCCTTGTTTAGATTAAAGGGAGTCGGCAACCAAAAAATGACCATTGTTCATATGAATAGTATCATATTAGTATCATTACCTGAGTACAAAGCCAAAATATTAGAAAATATAAATGCTTACTTAAGGAGAAAAATAGAAAACAAGTTTTGGGTTACGGTAGCTCCTGCATAGTTGGTGTGGCGTTGTTTGTATGCACACACAAGCCAAAGCCGGCATTAAGGAAAATTAACGATAACTGTATTGCTGTGCTTATCGATTTATTCTTTCGCGAATTTGGCTAAGTTTTCGTTACCTTAACGTTTTTAGGTCAATTTTTACCTTTTTTTTATTAGAATACGCCGTATGACTGCTATTCTCTTCTTGTTCGACAAGGAAATACATAGTCTGGTTGTAATTATGCATTGGGGTTTCAGTTTTACCATCAAATGTCTCGTTTGTTGCTCCTTGAAACAGTTTCGGCTCTCAAGTTCCGCCATTTTAAGCTTAAGCTCGTTACTAAGTACACATTTTACCTTAGTGCTACGATTTGTGATCGATATTTAGCCATGTCTGCGCTTTGTTTGAGCAGTCTGGCTTTGTTAGGTCGTTCCCCATCAACTCTCTGGCACGTAAACAAGCCTATTAGAGTTCCTTATTTTTCTGGCGATATAAGATGAACTGCTGCTGAAGGAGCGGAGGAAGAGGGTGGGAGAGCAGCAGGTCCTACTAGCACAATCCAATAGGCGTGATAAAACATTCTCTGAACACAGGTGATCTTTCCCGAGCGAGGCAGCCTCCTAATGGTCAATGAAATGGCAAGCAACACTGGTCGCACCGAGTCACGACGCAAAACAAGCTTAATTTTAGGGAATAGCAGTCGTAATAGTTGATAGGGTAGGGATGAACCTAGGCCAGCACTGCAATCGAAAGAACGAGAGAATCTCTCTCAAGGAGAGAATAACAAAGGTCGTGGACGACTTCGGCAGACATGCAGGCAGTCTTTGATAGAAGCTTTCCCTATCCTTTCGTACCCAACACACAATCGATACGGATACACGCATGTTCTGCAACTACTCCCTCCACTTCCTTATATGAAAGCCATAAAAACAACTTTAAATGTGTCTGTTGCAACGACTACTGTTGAATAATAACGAGTGTATTAAACACATAAGAGAGTAAATACTCACAATTTACCCAACAACAAACGAACAATCTTAAGGGTGAGTGAGGTATGTCTAGATAACAAAACGGCGTAGCCGTTAAACTTGGCGACACGCTCGAGTTCGTCCTTCTTCTTGATGGCGTAGCTGTTGGAGGATTCCTTGGCGGCGTTGATCAACTCGTCGGCCAGACACTCTTGATGTTACGGAAGGCGACCTCGCGAGCTCCAGTGCAGAGGAGCAACATAGCCTGAGATGTATTAAATATTGCGAGTACGAAGAACGATAATGTTGTGAACAGTGTCGACGTCTTGACCATTTCTCTGGGGAAAACCGTCTAGACGATATTGAGGGATCATTTCCAGAGAAATGGTCTAGACGTCGACACTATTCGCATCATAAGACTAAAACAAAAGTTTGCCAATCTCGGAATGTTCTAACTACAAGGTGCTTTCAGAGAGCTGGGATTGTTTTCTTCATAGATGGTAGAACTGATGAACATAGCAACAGAAAAATTTTAAAAACAGATTTATAATACCTCTTGGTGGTTCCATTTTCCGAAGAGCTTGACCTCTGGAAGATCACTCTTGAGCTCGAAGGCGGGAGCAACGTCCACGGCCTCATTAACCTCATCAACTGCCCATTCGTCGGCCATGTTTGGCTAAATTTGATAATTATATAGTAAATACTTGTAACAGTCAGTGAAATAACACGAATAACAACACAAATACCAAATAGAACGGTTCGTTATCCAATAATTGTTTCGTATAGCCGAGTAGCTAAAATGGAAAAAAGAAGGAGCCACGGAAAACGGTTGCGAATAAAGGATAAGGTAAATAACCGTGATTAAAGCTCGATAACTGTCAACTACTTCTAAGACGAACCGTTTGAATTGATTTACACGGAAATATAATGAAAAATATAAACTAAACACTGATAAAAACGAAAGGAAAGACAGAACTCATCTCTCGAAAAAAAGGAAAATTTATGGTGCGCTTGTGCGACTTTTCTGAAATGTCCCAACTTGTACTATGCAGGAGCGACAGTACCCCTAAATACACGCAAATTATTTTATTTTTGTTTTGAGTATTTTGAAATGTTTTTTCTATATTTTTTGAACATTTTTGGATTATTAGAGCATGTAAACGCTCAAATGTGAACTTTTGAAGAAATTGGAAAATATTTATTTTCGGACGCAGACTCTCTTTAACCAGTAGATCTCCAAACAACTGTAGAACGATCAAATGTAATCTGATGACAGTGTAATCAATCTAAATCAGTGCAGAAAGGCCAAGGAGGAGGCTGATGCCGCCGCAAAGGCCGAGGAGGAGAAGAAGAAGAAGGAGGAAGAGGAGGCCGCAGCCAAGGCAAAGTGAGTTGTCTGTACTCTTAAACTGTACACTATCCTTTGTCTGTGTCCCTGAACTGATGATGAATGAAGAGGGCATTATCCGTGCCCAAATGTATGATGAAGTCGTTATCTGTGCTCTTCCAGGGAAGAAGCTGAGGCCGCAGCAAAGGCCGCGGAGGAGAAGAAGAAGGCCGATGAAGAGGCTGAATCTGCTAAGGCTGAGTACGTTTCTAAATCATTATCCTAGGCCGCCTTCCGAATAATTCATTGAGCATTATGTTTGCAGGGCCGAGGTAGAGGATGCCAAGGCCGAGGACTCGGACGAAGGCGCCATGCAGATTGATGAGGAGTGCGTTCCTCATTTCTTAACGTCCTCAACCCTTCACCTTCTCGCACGCTTTCACATGCTCTACTGAGCAGCAACCACATGATTTCTTCGCCTAGTCCTATCCATTCCATGACTTCTGAAGCCCTATCATTAACTTGCTCCCACAACAGATCCTCCGACAAGAAGGAGGGCGAGTCGTCCAAGGCCGCCGATGAGAAGAAGGAGGCGGAGGAGGACAAGAAGGAGGAAGAGGAGAAGAAGGATGAGGTACCATTTGTCCTGATTCTGATACCATGGTACCGTGTATCCTAGTACCGTATTCTGGTACCTATTCAGCTCAACAAAATAACGTACTATTCCAGTCTCCAAAGAAGAAGGAGCTGCCCAAGTGGATGGTGCAGGACGCGGACGAGGCCGTGCCCGAGGAGGACAAGAAGGTACGATTCCGGTACCAGGGTACCACCACCATTATGGTTCCGGTACCACGGCACCATGTATCCTGGTTCTGTCGCCTGAGTGTCATGTATCCCGGTACCGCGCTGCCCCGAGCCTTAAACCAGCCTGGAACCTAGTCACTTTCAGGAAGAAGAGGAGGGCGCCGAAGCTGACGCTGAGGGCGACGCTGCTGTCGTATCTCCCTCGGGCCGCGGCCGTGGAAGAGGACGCGGCAGGGGCCGGGGCAGGGGACGGCCCGCCGGCGGAGCCTCCGCCACTCCCAAGGAGCCCAAGACACCGAAGGAGCCGAGGGCCAAGGTACGTGATGGAATTCTGATCCGGGATCTCCCACAGAACGAAAGGGCCTAGATTAACGGGATGACTTTATCTTTTTTTTCACCCAGGTATGACAGTACCCATTTCAGAAGGAGCCCGCTGCTCCAGCTCCCGAGTCCGTCGCGGCGGCCCGTCCTCGTCGGTCCACGACTCGCGTCGACTACGCCAACCCGGACACTGCATCCGTGCTTGCTGAGGTATGTTTCGCACACATATAGTTATAGTTCTGTGGTGCGTTTCACTGGTAACTCAAGTTTCCATCATCGAGAATGATGTAATGATGCTCGTCTTTCGCTCGAATACAAATTCATTATTGATAGTCATAGCTTATTCGTCCATTTGCAGGTGGACGACGAGATGCCCGGTGGCCTGTTCAAGAAGCGCCGTGGCGGCACCGCGCCCGCTGCCAGAGGCCGCGGAGGCAAACGAGGTACTTCATTCACTTCCCTAATATGCCAATCTTGGTAACTGAACCCAATGTACTGTTCTTGGAAGATCTTGGGGCTTGACTGGATGAAATGATTGTTCGAGTGGCGAATAAAGTATAAGTATAAGTATAAGCCTATTGCAGGAGGCGGAAAGAAGAAGGGATCGGACTCGGATTCGGATGAGCCGCCCGAGGAGGGAAGTGATGAGGACTACGGCAAGAGCAGCTCGAAGAAGAAGCCCGCCGGAAGGGGAAGGGGCAGGTGAGATCCAATGGAGTGAAAGGAATGGAATAACGATAGTGGAATATCTGAATTCATACTCGGTGATATTTGGTATAGGAATACTGTGGTAGTAGAGCATGTCATAGCGCGAGAGGAGGAGAAGTACTGTGGGTCATTGGTCTCTGTGATCGGGAATAGCCTAATTACATTCACACATTTTGCATCGGTAATGTCTTTGGAAATAGATAGGATACTTTCCAGTCGTACTATTGGAAGTGCCATTTCACGGGCTATTATTATCCACGACGGAAAGCCATGACTTGAATGCGACTTGACATTGCGATCGCACTATTCCGATTGCTAGGCAACGCTAAAGTCAAGCCGATGTCCTTAGTGCGAGGAGGAAACTTGGCGAGGTCTTTTAAGGATGTAGTCGTGAGGGATCTCCGGGAGTCTATGACCGAAGAATCAATGCATTTTCGAAATGCTTTCAGAGGCAGAGGTGCCGCATCCACTCCCCGTCCCACCCGTGCCGCCGCCGCCAGAGGAAAGAAGAAGCGACAGGTACGGTATATCGGGGGTACGGTAGATCGGGATACGGTAGATCTTTGCACGATAGATCAGGGTAAGGTACATCGGGGTGCGATAGCCCATCGAAAATTCGGTAGGTCAAAGCTGAGACAGGAATGCACGTCCGTGGAGTTCATAGTCTCAGCGATCTCTTGGCTGGACTGATAATACCGGGGAAATTTGGCCGAGCGCCCTTCTCCTTTATCAGCGATGATTACAAATGCGAGCGAGTGATAGAACCAGGCTAGGAGTGATCTTTGGTGTTAATGTCTGAGTTCGTGTTCGAATTCGGGATCTTTAAATTTTAAAGTTATGGTTCACTTGTGTTTCACAGATTGGTGGCGTTCACTCGAGTTGGATTGAATGCATTAGAGCTTGCATTGTCGGGGGCATAAAACAAAACAAACAAATGTGGAGTATTTCGATAGATGAAAGTACAGCACTGTAATAATGTTTCGAATCCTTTCTAATTATGATTATCTCCAGGCCGCCGACTCTGACGAGGAGGAGGAGGAGATGTCCCTGGACGACCACGAGAGCGGCGAGGAGGCCGAGGCCGCCGCACCTCCCCCGACCAAGAGGGGCAGGAGGGCTGCTGCTGCGCCCGGCCGAGCCGCCGCTGATGATGAAGAGGACGAGGAGTAGAGAGAGGTAATTAACAGGAGTGGGGTACTTGGATGGATGGTTGGATGGCAACTTTGCCCGCCTACACGGATTTGACCATGGTGACATGGATGGATGGAACGTAACTACCGATTAAGAGTCAAGATAGGTAGTTGGATGGCTAGTAATATCACTTTGTCGGCGTACTCTCCGTAATTGACCAACATGGCACGGATAGGTCACAATTATAGGTTTGAACTCTGCCGCTCATTAGGTTGGATTATCTGCGAGTACAGATGATGGATGGGCATGGATAGGGTTGAGTGCAGCCAATTAGCGAGGGACATGGCAAAGTGGCCCCTATCATGGCCGCCTACCCTTGTTGTTGAGTGTATGTAATATATAACATGAAAACGTAAGGTGATTCCGCTGCCCGAGAGAGAGAGCAGGCGCGATGGGGGGAGTCTACTATTTCCTGTCGGCGCGTATAATCAAGAGACGCTGTTTGACGCTTATGGAGTAGTGTGGATGAAAAGGGATGAGGGACCATCGTTTGCCATAAATCCTTGATCTGTCTCTAGGATGGTCAATGAAAGGGAGAGAGATGATGATGAATGAGTCAGGTGCCGGGCCTTGTGTGTGGCCCGAGATTGCGCAACTCGCGTTGTTTTGTCACGGACAGACCCGTCTCTCTCTCTCTCTATTCACCATGTTCTCTCACTCTGTCAGAGAGGGCCGGGATGCGATTGCAGGCAATATTTATAGGCGCTGGAGAACGCGCAGGGGGATCAGAGTAGAGAGATCATCTGGGATCCAATCATTCTAGTTTCAATCCACATGAGATGGGAAATGCGCTGGGGAATCAGAGTAGAAAGATTCATCTGGGATCATATCACAATAGTATCAATCCAGATGAGATCAAGCTAATGTGGAATTCGAGGCATGGGGTTGATCAGGGGAGTGTGCAAGTGATGGATGGGGAAAATTATCGCCCACGAGGGTCCGCTGAGGAGCGTAAAAGGCGGATCACAGCTGACTCTAATTTGACCCATCGCTCTATCGATCCTCCTCTTCCTTCCTTCTTCTTGATCTCTCCAACCCCTATGCTCTTTCGGTAGTTAGACAAATATTGAGAGTGCTTGGATCTTAGAGATCTATGTTCTATCTGCTCTTTCAACTCCCTCGATCAGACTGAGCGGCTAGAGAGTAGGAAGATTGAGGAGATCACACCTTCTTCTTGCAATCGACGAGCAGCATTGATGGCTCTTTTATGCGATGGACGGGGCTCTCTTGTTGCATGTCGCCTTGCTTTCGCATCTCGAAATGTTGCGTTATTTTGAGCGCGCGCCCTGCTGGTTTTCATTGCAGATGTTTTGGGCGGGGGCGCTAGAGAATCCATTGCTCACCTAAAATATTTGTCTGCCTTCCTACGCAAGTTTAGGCTTGCAACGCTGTCTAGCTCACCCAAAAACATATGACATTAGTGAAGTGGTAGAAAAGCATTTTCGCGAACTTTCGAATCTTTTTCCACTGCCGATTTTGTCACAGCATGGGAGCTTTCACCTAGTGGAACATTCGAGTTGAATTGAATCATCCAACTTGCGCTTCCATTTTTTACCCTTCAAATTCGGACTATGACGTCTTGTCTCACCCGCGCTTACACTTATTGGCTTCTTTGAGCGGCGCTTGCAGAGTCTTTCATCATCCCTCGCCCAAGATAGTTTCTCATTTCTCCCAATAAAACGAGGAAATGATGTGGCGCGCGAAGGCGGCGCGAATTTTATGTGGCTCGTTGACTTATGGAAGTCATGAGCTCAAGGAGATCCGGGTTACCTCCAACCATCCATCCACTTACTTGTAGGCATAATCGGTCACCCATAGGGGTAGATGTTAATTACCAACTCATTAGATCACGGTTACCTCCATCAATCATCCATTTACTTGTAGACACAATTAGGGGATATATAGGGGGGGGGGGGTAGATGTTAATGACCACCTCATTACCAACTTCAGGCACCATCTCCTATCACCCAACCACTGCCTGCGTTCCTTCTCTACATACTCATTCCCCTCATTTAACCGTCTCCCTTGTCAACTATTTGGAGGAAGCAAGAGCCAGTGGCAACAACGCTGTATCTTCTTTCTTCGCCTCCCTTCGCTCGCCCAACTTTCGTTGGTCGACTAACCGCTCCCGCCCACTTTTCTTCATAATCATCATAGAATAAACCCACAACGCCAACGTTTGACTCATTTTCGAGTCCTAGCCAATACTTTACTCGTCCAATCTACTTTCACATAGCCTACTTGACGTAATTGCATGCATGATTCATTCATGTCCAGCCCCCATTTCTTAACCGTTTTTGTTTGTATCTCAGTTACAGTATTTACTCCACCGCTCTCTGTATATATGCTTAATAAGATGATAATGAGCGATTTCTTGGATCGATCGATCGGTGCACCCGTTTGTGGTCCCGCACCGACTAGCGCTTCGTCCCCGTGGATACCGTTCCGATCCTCATCACTCTGTCTCATCCCAGTTCTGATCACAAAAGCCTAAAACTACTGAATTCAGGAGAAATCGTGATCAGTCATGGTACACATACACTTCCCATTATCATCCGCAGACCGTATCTATATGTAGAATTCCACAGTCGATGAGCCGTGGTCTAGCTTCAACGTCTCTGAAGCCAGAACATCGCGACTCGATTAATAACCTCTTGTCCGCCGTTCGTATAACCCATCTCCTTGACCCCTAATTGTGTCCTCATGACTGCACATTGTCGTAAGCGAAAGCCTTATCCAACTTCTGTTCCGTTGTATCACAGTATCCATCCCTTGTCTCCACTCTCGATACTCTAACGAACTTTCACCCATATACGTAAGTACACACACACACCGACGGAAACCCGTAGCACTGTTTTCCGATTGATACTTTTGCATTGATACTCTATCTACTAAATCTCATTCACGTCTCTTTGTTCACTTGCTCTTCTTGTGGATCCATTGATAGTCGATAGTCGATTATCCGCAATTTTCGATTGATTGTCTCTCGTGAGAGTATTGTATTTGTACTCGCTCGCAGTCGCCGTTGTCGATTTTGTGATGATGTGGTTCCGCGCGCGTTTATTTGCCGAGGATAAATGAGATAAATTCAGCCGAGATTGTGTGATAAGACGGCTTGTCATCCGTTCTTCAACGAGAATTCCATCGCTCCGATGACGACACAATGGCAGGTGTGTATCTTGAGGAGAAAAGTCAATTTGCCACTGTTTGGACTTTCCCGCGCGCGCCAAATTCAAACTGCTCATTATTAAGCACTACAATGGTGTAATAATCCTCACCACGCAAATGCGATGAATCATTGTCTAGAAAAGATTCGAATTGGAAGTCTATCATACATTGCAGTGCGGGAAATACTAAATAATTTCATTTCCCGCTTACGCAGTATTCAAATATTCTCTAGCCAGCCCCGAGTCTGAGGATTGCATGTTCCTCAGATGCTAATTTCGGGTTATTTCTAGGGAATATAGCGTACGAACAGAAAGTAAGCATTTTAGAGCTAGATGGCAATTCCAACAACGCATTGCGCAATGGCAGGAATGCTTGTTATGACGGGCAATAGAGCATGTTAATTGGAGAGAGTGTAGGGAAAGAGAGCGAGTCTCTCCACTTCTCTCCTCTCGCCTCTTGACTCTCACAAGCGCAGACTCATACACATCTCACCCTCTCCCTCCTCCTTTTCTCCTCCTCCTATCGCCTCTCCCTCCCCATAGCCTCAGTAGGATCGATCCCCTAGCCGGCCTTCTATCCCACATATTGCCTCTATACCCCCTCCTCCCACCTTGCATCCAGGCTGTGACATAATAACACCTCTTCACATCTTCTGAAGGAAAAGCTGCAAGAATGATACCGATAGGCGAGGTTCGTTTCCTACTCGTTAATCTGCACTGAAAATTTTTGTCGCTAGGCGGTCGTAAATACTTGAGTACTTGCGATGAAAAGCACCCGGAAATCGGTTGAAAACGTGAAAAACTGGCTGTTTTGCGTCAATTTAGTAGTCGCTGCGGTAGGTCTAAGGGGTTTTGACTATAGCTTCATGACCCTTGGATAACATCTCTCTCGCTCTCACGGCCTTTGAAGCCAGCGCGCGACACCTGACGCTATTGGCATTCTCATGCAAAGTTCCCGCTCTCTCAAATGTGCACACTCTCTCGCTCAGTCTGACTGGCGAGAGAGTGTGTGAATTGGAGAGAGTCGGGAGAAATTGGTGAATATCCGGATGAAATGTTTTGGCTTGGGGCAGATGAGTCATCTGAGGTGGCCCCTTTTCACAAATGCTCTAGCATTTAGAATATCGCCACGACATCGATGAACTATTGGTCATTTTCTTTTTTTACTGGATTATGAACATGCTGTGAAGCATAATTGAAAAATTGCTTGAACAAAAAAGGTACTCCCATAGTAATCTGTTAAAAGCGAAATTGCTACAATTTTCCTTTCTCACACGCACAATTGCTGGGGGACATAATGAATTGTGAATAAAAATGTCCACAGATCTTCTTGGGTACTTTGTCTAGGATTCGTTATCCCACAGGAGCCTAGAAATACCGAAATCGTCTTCCTATCTAACAGCTGGCCTTTCCAGTGGGTCCCACCTAGCGTTGCCTTACGACTGTAAAATAGCCGTGATTGTGAAAGTACCTTTACCGAAGTGGATACACATTTACCCTTTTTCCTTTCTCAGACGCACGATGGTCGGGCGGACATGACCAACTTCGAGATGGACCTGTTCGACACGCGCATGCACACGTTGAAGACGGTCAAGGACGAGGAGGAGGCGTGCTGTAGGTACGGTGGATTCAGGTTACGGTAGGATTACGGTGGAGGGGAAAATGGGGGTAGGAATGGCCTGAACGAGACTCGGGCATCTATTCTTGGAAAGATGGAGGATGAGGTGGAGGCGTGCAGTAGGTATGGTTAGGGGCCACAACGCAGATTGCCGATTTTACACTATGGGATCAAAAGTATGTTCAAACTACCCCCCATGGACCCAATAACATAATGTTTTTTACCGTTTGTCGATATCTTGTCTCTGAGCTGCGCTAGAGCCCGAGAAGTACGCGCGCAACTCATTGGAGGAGAGGAGGGAAAAGCGAGACGAGAGGGAAGGGAGCTGCGTCTCTCTTGTGTGTGTCTCTCTCCCTCCCCCCGCCTCTCTCGCTCCCCTCCGCCCGCCTCTCGCGCGTCCTTTATAAATCGTGAATGCACAAGCCAGGGAAAATAGCTAAAATTCTATTTTTTTCTCTAAAAATCGTAAAAAAATCCAATGCGTCAGAAAAACGTTGTCCGAGCAGAATTTTCAAACTGGAAGCCATAGAAAAGTCTCTTTTCTTCGAGGATCGACCCTATTCCTTACGTTTAAGTTCAATTTTGACTTACTTAGTGATGCAGTGCATTTATCGGACAGCGCTCTATCGATGGGGGATAGTAAGAGCTATCCATAGCAATTTAGAACGAGTGATTTGGTTTAGAATGAACCTTGTGCACTCCCGTCTCGCTTTTTGGCGAAATCGTGTCACACCAAAGTGGGCGGAGCTTGTGGCCCCTAGGTATGGTGGCTTACGGTAGGATTACGGTAGACATACCAGTGAGGTGGAGAGTACCGATGAGTATAATGAGAAGGGTGTGGAGGTTTCTGTAATGTGTGAAAATAGTTGGAGTTGTTGTGCCTACTGCATTCGTGGGATATCATTAAGAATTCAGAGATTGACGAGATGATTGAATAGTTGTATGCGATTTTTTTCAATGCTGAGAAAAATATTACATTTTCAAACGACTTTTCAAGGAACCCTCCTCTTGTCCGCTTTCCGATTCATAGTCATCAGACGCTCCCAGAAAACATGCTAGTTTTTCGCTGCATCCCCCAATCACAAATGCAGGAGGGCTGGCGGATATGGCAGAAGGTTCCGCGAAAAAGGGGAAAGCGAGAAGGGAGAGGCATCAAACGTCTAGGGGAATATTGGTTGATTTGACTTTGATCTCTTTCCGTGTCTAGGGGATTATCCATTAGCCATTATGGATTTGATTTTTGCATTTTGATCTTTGATCTTTAATCTTCGGACTCTGATCTTTGATCTCTTCCAGCGGTTCCTCCTCCCGCAACTCAGTGGTCAAGCCCGCCTGCCTGCCCATCACCATCGTATCCATACTCATCATCGCTCTCGTCTTTCTGCCGCTCTTCAATGTTTGTTTTCGTTAATGATGATTATTTTTCGTTCATTAATTGTTTATCAACAGTCTCTCGAAGAACCATCGAATACTTCAACTCTAGAGAAAAAATATGAAACTTGTGAAACACATCTGAAACAAGTATTTTTTGGTTAATTGATTATTTTCTGTCAATCAAGAAACTATCGAAGTCTTCAGCTTTTGAGAAATAGCATGAAACTTGTGAAACACAATTGAAACAAACAATTGATCTTTTAATCGTTTTTTCTGCTTACTATCCAGGAACCATCGAATTCTTCAACTCTAGAGAAAAAATATGAAACTTGTGAAACACATCTGAAACAAGTATTTTTTGGTTAATTGATTATTTTCTGTCAATCAAGAAACTATCGAAGTCTTCAGCTTTTGAGAAATAGCATGAAACTTGTGAAACACAATTGAAACAAACAATTGATCTTTTAATCGTTTTTTCTGCTTACTATCCAGGAACCATCGAATTCTTCAACTCTAGGAATGAATTTTGAAGCTTGTGAAACACAATAAAATAATTCATATGTTCAGGACGAAGACCTCGAGGCGCCGCTCAAGATGGCACTGGCGACGCAGTGTGGTGACACGTGCAGGTAGATAATACGGTTGGGATATTGTAGGGTGCAGGTTCAAGATTATCGCTTTCCTAGCTGTCTTTCTCTCCTTCGCGAGGTATTTCATATCTCTAACCGTCTGGCACGAGGGAGAGTCGTGAGTCCCGATCCTGCATCCTGTACTGTCCGGTGTTTTACTGTAATCAAAGTCAAAGAGATCAGGATGTATCTTGAAATCAATTAACCCAAATCTTTCAGTCTGAACCTCGTCGAATCGATCCCCACCGGTATCTCTTTCCCCTCTGGACCGAAGAACGCGGACACTGCAGAGACATGGATAAAGATCATTGATGACACTGAGGAGGTCAGATTATCTATAATATTATGCACTGGGATGATGATAGTTTTCGTGAAACTATGAGGTTTCAGCTGCATTTTACGATTTTACGATTATTACACATTTATCAAGAGGTCGGGTTAGGTGAGAGCTCTGATGTGCATGGCATTCCAACTGGCTTTTCTTGCTTCGTTGAGAAAGTTCGGGCCAACAGTCTTGCGGAAGATATCGCTCCATCTAGTCATTGGTCGACCTTTTCTTCTTTTTCTTGTCGGGAACCATTCGATCACAGATCGGCTCCACTTCCAATTGTCGTCATTCGCAATCTTGTGCAAACAAAACCATTTCCTTTTCTGCGCATCTCGAACAAACTCCTGAATTCGAGTTGAATCTCGCAACCGCTCATTAGAGACATGATCGAGCACAGTACAACCTACCATCCATCTTTCCATTCGACGTTGAGCCACTGATAATCGATTCATTTGTGCATTGGTCAGAGCCCAACATTCGCAACCATACAATACCGCGGGGAGAATGCAGCCATTGAATAAGCGACGTTTGTGAGCCATTGGGATACCCCGATTGATGAGAAATGAGCGGTGTTTGTGAAATGCCCCATACCCTGCTTGAATTCTCCGTGTTATTTCCCAGTTGTCAGTCCCGTTAATTGTTATCCCACTTCCCAAGTATACCACCTTTTCCTGCAATTTTACAACCTTTCAAGCTACTTTAACTACTCTGGGTAGGGGTTTGGATGCCATTCGGATGGTCTTATCCCCGTTGAGCTGCAGTCCCACTCCCGCCAAAACCTTTTCTAGTTCCACGGCCATGCTTTAAATTTGTCGCTCATCGTGTGAGATAATGACAGCATCATCGGCAAATAGGATATGAGAAAGGAACCGACCATTTACGCAAATGCATTGCTGCATTGAATTGTATGAAATCTGGTAGAGATAACATGGCCGTGAAACATATCTGAAACCGATTTTTGAATGGTTCAATGGAAAAACAAAAAAACATTAACCTACAAAAATAAATAAAATATTTGAGGTGTTGGACATGGCGGCACTGTACTGGAACATGATCGATGAGGAGAGACATCCGAGCAGTCGAAAAGTGGGAAACAGTTTCAAAATGTCTACGTTGTCCATTAGTTGAAACCTTTTCATCCATCGGAAAACATCGCTGTCACAGTTCTGATAACTTCCGTTTGTGCCGTGGAAACTGAATTGGCATCCTTAATATTGTTATGTGATGTAGATTCAAGTTGAAACGAAAAACCAATGAGGCGCAGTTCGGGAAATGACGAAAATAGCCCCCAGAGAAGCCCTGATTGAAGAAAGGGGAGAATAGATGAGAAGGAAAAGGCGGAAATGAGATGAAGGATTGAGCAAATAGGACATGAAAGTCGAACAGGAAAATGATTTAGGTTTCAACCTCCCGATATATAAATGATCATCTTTATGTGACAATGAATGATCGATGCTCTAGGCTAGTGAAAAATTATGAATCATAAATTAGCTCGCAGCTCGCAGACAAGATATTAACAAACGGCCAAAATGTATGTTGTTATTGGGACCACGAGGGACGAGTATGAGCACTCTTTCGACCCCATTGTGATAAACCTTGTGGTCCCTAATCATAATAGACAGGATCCCCAATATTACTTCGGGAGTGAGACTGGTCACTTTGAGTTTGTGGGTGTCATTGCAGAACGCTTCCTTCCCGATCATAGAGCCTGTTTTGCGTGTGAATATTAGTAAGTAGTTAAATAAATTCCGCGAGTTTAAAAATTCGCTAAAGACAGAACTACCTTTACATTTACCTTTACATTTGTGATTTATTCGAAAATAGCTGCAAACCGTCTCGTTAGGGACCCTATGAGCTGTCCAAATATGCATTAATCTCGTTTTCGAATTTTCCTATGTGACCGGCTTTATTTGATTCTTATGTGGCACGCGTGATAACATGTTTTCAGGGCTCGCTTGTGCTCGAGGCGCTCATCCGTGCCGGCCAACGCGGCGTCCGCATCCGCATCGCCCAGTCGCTTCCCGCGGACGGCAACGCGACCTACGCGGACAGTGAGAGGTTGAGAGTGGAGGCGCACGCGGAGGTATATCGAATGCGTTGAAATTTACACCAAACAGACATCTGTCATCGGTTGTGGTTGAAATCGTATTTTCGAAATCGACATCGTCTGAATCGAGGGGTTAGAATACTGATAACATTAGAGACTAACGTGAAACACAACTGAACCGATCTAGCATCAGAGTGAAAATAACGCATTTATCCATTGAATCGATGAAGAAATTCTCAAATTACATACATAACCGCAACCATCAATATTTGTTTGATCTTTGATCTTTAAGTTTGATCTTTGATCTTTGATCTTTCCTTTGTAGGTCCGCAACGTGAACATGACTCGTCTGGTCGGATCGGGCGTGCTGCACACGAAATTCATCATCTCCGACATGAAGAGGGTCTACATTGGATCGGCGAATATGGACTGGAAGTCGCTGACTGAGGTAGGCAGACGAATGACTTGATCATCAAGGGAGACCAGTTTTGCGTAGCTGAATGGTTCATTGGATTAGGTTATGTTTCACGAGTCGTGCATACTTTGTTTATTTGTCCTGCTTGATAATCCATCTTTGCGATCCGCGATGAAAAAATATTAAATTCAATTCAACGGTATGTTTTGCTGAACACAATAAACATAGGACTGTAGCTACCGTAACCTACCGTAACCTGCCCCCATGTCAGGTGAAGGAACTGGGCGTGCACGTGGCGGAGTGCGGGTGCGTGGCAACGGATCTCTACCGGGTGTTCTCCATCTACTGGCGACTTGGCGAGGAGGTACGGTAGGCTCACGGCCAGCAGCGATCGAGGACTGACTTTTCAATAACGATCACTGTTACGGTCTCTGGTATTGCTCGGCCACTAATTAGTACACTATTAGATGAGTTATTAGGTGGCCTAAGGAAACGGCTCACAGCCAGTAGCGATCGAGGACTGACTTTTCAAAGACGATCAATATTACGGTTTTTCCGTTCAGGACGCACGTATCCCTTCCAAGTGGCCCATCTCCTACCGTACTCCGTACAACCTCGAGCACCCGATGCCGATCACTGTGAACAGGGAGATCATGGGAAGGCTGTTCATATCAAGCAGTCCGCCTGGATTCAATCCCAAGGGTAAGCGATATCAGCGACATCCATGAGCAAATACAGGATATTTATCGAAATGCTATTGAGAGAAAAATATTGGCTATTGTTGTGAGATTCACCTGCTCACGCACGCGCGTTGTTAGCTTTTTTTAAAACTTTATTCGGGAAAACAATTGGTATTTCTAACTAGAGCCGGAGACTCTTTAGGAATACGCGGAACGGTATATTAGGGGCTAAATATACAATTCTTTCCCAAGAGATTATGTGTGCGTATGTTCGAGCTCTTACACACGTGGCTCTTGTGAACTGTAGCGTACAACGACTCGTACTCACTAACGATTTATTGAAGAATACGAGAAATGAGCGTGTGCTCAGGGTAAGAGAAAAGAGAAGCGAATGATTGGGGGTTTTCTGATGCACAGGGGATAGAAAGGGCGGAGTCAGAGATAGAGAGGGGATAGAGAGGGCGGAGGGATAGAGATGGTCTGCTCAGTTGAGCACACTAAATTTACATTTTTAGGACGTGAGGACGACAAAGACGCGATCGTTGCACTCATCGGAAGAGCGACGAAGAGCGTGAGTGTCGCTGTGATGGACTACATTCCGACCACGCTGTACATGCACGAGAATAGGTGAGGATATTATTTATTTTATCTACGAGACACAAAAAAAATCAAACCATGCAATGTATAAAGATAATTGAGTTTAGTATGAAACATAACGCAATAATGATTTTTTTATGATCGCTGACAAACGAGAAAAACAGTAATTTTATTCCCTATGAAGAATTTTCCGTCATCTGCATCTAGCAGTAATTGCCTGAAATGATACATTGATTGATTGATACAATAAGTGGAACTTCTCTGTTTCTCGGCCCAGGATACAATAACCGTGAGTGTGAAGGAAGTAGGGAATGAGAATGATAGGGATGGAATACTGTGCGGGAAAAAATTAATTGTGATTCCAGTTACTGGCCCGTTCTCGACGTGGCACTACGCGATGCCGCCTACAGGGGTGTCCAGGTGCGACTGCTCGTGTCACAGGTAATTATTTATTTATTTTTAGGATAATGACTTGTGAACATTAGACTTGTGTCAGACAAAAATGGGCGGGGCTTGTAGGATCTTGGAAGCATAGTATCGTGAATTCTAGGTGAAATTAAACAAACTATGAAGATTCATCTAAGATTTTAGTATCGAATTAAAACAATTAATAGTAATTATTGCAGTGGGACCACTCCAAGAAAGCAGCGATCCCCTACCTGAGAAGTCTGCTGGCGATCAATGATGCACTGCCAGAGAAAAGAGATAAACGGTACCGTAGGAACAATCGATTTATCGATTTGTCTGAAGGAAAAGGCACGGCTGTGCAACTAGGACACAAGAAGAGAAGAGACAAGAAGACACAAAAGAAGAACTTACAAGCTGTATTCTGAATTTCGCAACGATTTTCCACAACGCTATCACTGAACAAATTTATATTTTGACTAAGAGGTAATTGTGAAACACACCGAGATTTTGCAGGGGCTCAATCTCGATTCGCGTCTTCACCGTGCCTTCAACTCCGGAGAAGATCCCCTTCACGAGGGTTAACCACAACAAGTACATGGTCGCGGATGACACGGCGTATATTGGTGAGTGATTGTTCCCGAGAGTAAAATTCTTTGACACACTATGTTTCACGGTGCCGATGTCAATGAATTTCATGTTGGTGCTCAATGATGGCTTGTATCGACTTAGCAAAATTTCAAACTTTTCAAAATCCTCAAAAAAGTGAATTCACAGGCATCATGAGGATGATTTGGATGATTTTTGATTATTTAAAAATTTAAATATCCCCTCCTCAGGCACGTCGAACTGGGCGGGCGACTACTTCATCACCACGGCGGGCGTCGGATTCGCCCTTGAATCTGCAGCCGTCGCAGCACAGCTGCAGCGAGTGTACGAGAGGGATTGGAGCAGTCAGTACGCCAAGGATCTGTAGGGTGCTGTATGCTTCCATGTCTAACAACCAACTATGAACCCCGCAGATTTTCCATTTTGATCTACCCCCTCTCCCGCTCTTATGCAGACCGCGTTTTCACATTGTTAATTTTCTTCGCATTTGGAAAACTATGATATTGTCCCTATCGACAATTGTACGTTCATTTACGATCTGTGATTCAACCCCATACAACCATTCCATTCCTGAACCCTCTCCCTGTTTCGACATAATATTAACTGTGCATGATTTGTGATGTTTTCTGCTCCGTTTGTGACCATTCAGCATATCGAATTTGTTGTAATTTTGCGTACGAGTTATTTTTTTCATTATTCATAAATGTGCGAAACAAAGATTATGGTACAAACATATTTATCAACACTCAATGCTTCCCTTGCGAATGATCGGAAAAGTCAAACTGTTTCTGCATTTAATCTTCAGAAACTGTAGAGGATTCTGAAGACAAAGAAACACTCCGATGATCGATGTTTGAAATACATTTCCAAGTAGGAACCTTCTCAATAAATCAATCTATTTTGCACAATTTATTGTCAATCAAATTCGAATCGTGATTAATGATTCAGTGCGCGCTTCGTGCACGGGATTACTGTAGGCATGACGGTCGCCGGCGCGGTGGTGAGTGGCGTGTGCGCAGAGAGCGACGTTTACTACGTTGAAAGTTTAGTCGAAATTCGGCAGGGCGACGAATCACAATCGCACTATTCCTATATTTCTGCTTGATCCTCATGAGGAATGATATTCTCTGGTCTATCTCCTATCTTTGATCTTTGATCTCTCAATCCCTATGCACATGATCTACCGTAACTCATTCCAGTCGACTCGTCCCCGCATGTTCGTTCCTCTGTTCATTGTGCTCATCCTCCTCGTCGGCGTGTGGTAAGTGGTGCGCCGACAACGACGTTTCCCAATTTCACACACGTTGTTGAAAAATTGACTAGGCGACGATTTCTAAACATTACACCACGGTATCCTTCAGAGCCCGCCCTCGGCACCTCTTCTTCTCCACATCCTTCATCATTATCTTTGCATTCTTCGCGTGATGAACGACGGAGTCGACTAATCGCCATATATTGCACACCAAAGAAACACTACCTCATTCTTTCATGCATCAATAATGCTCTATCACAATCAATCGATAAAGCAATATCTCCCCTACTGACAGCTGTTTTCTCTTTGCATTCTCTTAGTCTGCTCTCATCGCCCCTCTCCCGCTCGGGGGTATAGCTCAGTGGCAGAGCATTCGACTGCAGATCGAGAGGTCCCCGGTTCAACTCCGGGTGCCCCCTACGTTCTTTTGCTGTTTTGAATACCCAATATTATTTACAGAATCAATATTTGTGTTACAGAGAGAAAGAATTAACGAAATTAGCAAAGAAATAACATGAAAAAAACATAGTAATTTGCCGGCAAGCGTCATAATCGTACACGAAGTTTAGTTAGTGATGGTAATGCAGGTTAAAGGGGGAGGGGCACGAATCGAAATTGGTGGGTCCCACCACGACGTGCCTGCACCCCGCTGTAACTACAGTAATCAGCACAGCGGTTGACTCTCTCGTCTCCCTTAACTAGGCCGTCTAGATTCATCTGATATAACGGCACTTAGCCTAGTGGTTGTGCTTTTGCCTCGCTATCCGGCACCCGCTGGTTCGACTCCCGCCGTGTGCAAACCTCACTATTGCTGCTATTTTCGACTGCCAATCGAGTGAAATCAATACAAGAATACAGTACCCCAAATCGTGCCTGCACAATCAATGAAACTTCAAAAATCCGTGAGGTGAGGTTCAGAGGCATTTCTAGAACTTCCGATAAAGTGATCTGTGATCGGGTATAGCATCCCTATTACCCCACAGGCTCAGCTTATGTGAGAAAATATTCGTGCCCCTCCCCCTTTAAAAGTGAAACATGACAATCATAAAGACGTTACAGTAATTGTAAGTGAGTGATGAGCAGGGAAAGGACGGAGGGATCTCATTTTGGAAGACCTCATCTCCAAGCCATCGCCAGTCCGTGAATCCGTGGCCTGTGAATTATTTTACCTAGACACACCAACCATTCCTCAGTATCGATAACTACCATACTCCTTCAGCAAATCATGCGACAATTACCGTACTCTTTCAGAAAGTCAATCGATAACTACCGTACCCTTTCAGCAAAACAATCAATTATTTTTCTTGGTTGTTTTAGAATAGCATGTTAGATAATTTGGAATAGCAAATATTCTGAGCAAAGTATTCCAATTTAATACACGCCATTTCAAAGCACGATTAACAGGTTGATGCGAAAACTTACAGTAATTTGGTGTAGTAAATGTCGGCGCTCACGCGGTAACCTACCGGGAATATTTATTTTTTAAATTCCTAAAATTTGAATTGGCTGGCAGTTGTTAAGCGTGTTAACTGTCAGTCTCAGTGGATACTCAGCCGACCGGGGCCGGTGTTTTGAGCAGGGATGCTATGCAGTAATTACGGTGGTTAATCTATATTGATTGGTGGGCGCTACGCAGCAGCCAATCAGCAAAAAGTGGCGGAGTCTTGCTTTTGCGTGGACCCCAAATTCCGTGTAATATTAAAATTTTCGAAAAAAGTTTTAAAAAAACCAGTAGCGCATCCCACACGGGGATACTGTAATCATTAGTTTATTGCGGTATCTCTGTAAATAATTTGTGTATTTTTTGTATTTTTAACGAAGTTTCCTCGTGATATTTACACGATTTCCATGTATTTCTCTGGTTATTTTTTCTTAGTGAGATCCTACCTCGCTCCACAGTAGTATTCGATTAAAGGGGGCGCTGGGAAACCGGTGATATATCGCTGAGAAACCACTGAATCTGCGATTTTTGAACTTCTCAGTTGTCTTGCACGCGGAGCCTAGGCTATATTTCGAGATCTCACTCGAATACCCTGGGTCGCCGCCATAATCTATTGCATATGAGGATCCTGCGAATTTTGCGTCATTGTTATCAAGAGAAATTTACTAATAATTACCTATTACAGCAGTTGCGTAAGCTGCCAGATTGATTGAAGGATGGATAACAGTCAAGAGATGAATCACCCGTCCAAGGTGAGCGATTTTACAGTTTGGTATAGATATTTAATTTCAGCAATTTATTATTTATTGACCAGCCAATTTCGCCCTCGCCTTCGGCGGGGTCTGATCGGCTGGCAGGGTTCACTGCTGTTCGGTTCGCTCACGATCCATCTCGCAATATAAAAAGCTCGCGCGACACGTTAAACCTTGTTTACAGTTTGTGACCTGCCTACATGTCTTTCGCAATAGTAGATAAACACACGAACATATACAGGGAGACATCTCTCCTTTATTAAGGAGTATGATTTTATTTCAGATCGACCCTTCTCCTGAGGCGCTCGGATTCCTGGATAAAGCAAATAATTTGGAGGAGATTGTGCAGGTGAAAATTAGAGTTCGAAATACGGGTCACCGTCTCTTCATTTCACACATCTCACATCGGTCAGAGAGTTGAGAGAATGAATGAAGAGACGGCGGTAGCATTTCTCGAACTACAGTTGATACGAAACCACAAAAAATAGAATATTCAGCGGCGTAGTTGTCTAAATATAAGGGCATCCGATTTGTGCCGTTCAGCTACTTGTAATGCAATCAGTGATGAGCGTGACCCTCTACCCTCAAGTTTCTCGGGGTACAAGAAAGTGTTTTCCGGGGGTACTTAGTGAAAATCTATATTTTTCGGGGGTCCGGGGATCCTATCGCGGGGGTACACCCCAAAGTTGGAGAGGTCACTCATCATTGAATGCAATCGATTGCAGTCGCTGAGTGCTCCTCCTTCTTCCTTGTCTCCTCCCTTCTTCTCGCCCGCTCCCTCTCACGACGACGCCCAGTTGCGGGGCAGAGTGCGCGAGCTGGAGCAGAAACTGCAGGTGAGGGCTACGTTTACCACTTTGAATATCTAGTCGAAATTCGACAGGACGACGAATCACAATCATCCCTGTGCCAAGTATGTGCTTGGAATTATTGCAACCTATAAGAACTGGTAGCCGCAAGTAAGTAGGATTTTTTTCTGCGGGTAGCCTATCTATTCCTCTCAAAAAAACGTCATATTTTGCACAAAATCGTCAGAAAATTCAAAATTTTCTTACGGGTAGCCGACATTTTTCTAAAATTTGTTTTTTTCTACGGGTGGCCGCGTACTTAAGTACAAAAGTACGCAGGTATGATCACAATCACCACACTATTCCTTTCATATTAGGGTGGCTAGGAAACCAGATTTGGAGAATAGACAGACGATTAGGTAATGTGTTTACGAAGAAGTGCATCTTTTCGTAAACATTTTACCTGCTCGCCTGTCTATTCTATAACTCTTGTTGCCAGCCCATCCTAGCAAGAAACTTCTTTGTTGCCATGCTACAACATCGTACTTCATGTACCTCGTTTCCGCCGTACTTTTCACTTGTATTTCACGTTAATCACATGAAAAAACATTATTATTATTTTAATATTAATTAATTTAGCACGCGACGGGTGCTGCTCGGGAGGCGGAATCGCGTGCCGAGCGAGCGGAGAGACTTCTCGGTCAGTTGGCTCGGAGAAAATTTTGTTTAAATTCGCGAGTTTGCTTTAAATATAGGTTGGTATAGGCTTCAAATGCAAGACAAACTAAATCCGACCCAATGCTCGTCACTATTCTCGGTATATCTTTTTTTCTCGTTTAAAATGTTTTTTTCATACGAATTGGCTTGGATATGTATATCTATGTATATTAATTGCAGCTGCGAAGATCGTTGAGGGAGCGGGAAAGAATGCGGAGATCAGGCGAGTGGAATTGAATTGAGTTTTTAAATTAAACAAAACAACATCAACCAAAACAATATCAACAAAAATAAAATGAAATACCCTGTCTTGTAATCAGTGATGAACACCGTACTCGGGCAATTGCTCAAAATCAGGGGTTCGACAAGAAACCTGTCGAAAATCGCGCCGTTTGCTTCCGAAATCGAGGAAGTTAAGTAATTTGGGATATGACTGATAATTGTACTTGTTTAGATTTAATAAAATATATAAATATCCCATTTCCAGCGAGTTGACTCGTGCGATAGATGGTCTCAGAAGAGAGAGGGATGAATTGAGGAAGATAGCGAACGATACGAGAAACGAGAAAAGGTTAGTTCGACAAAATTATAATAATTTGTTGGCTCTACTACAGAAGCCACTAAGCTCTAAGCCTAAGCCTCATAAAAACCATCTCTAAGCACATTGGGTTACAACTAATCGCGTTCTGGGCTTCTGCTGTAGTGCCAATTTGTGTACTGTAATTATTTTCGATATTCGATGGAAACTCGAGCTTTGTTACCCTGAGTTCCTGAATTTTGGTTGTTCGGAATAAAGACAATAGTTAGGCAATTATTTACGTTAGTTTCCAAAGGCCGCGCTTTATTTTGTTCGTATTGAGAAATGAGACAGTGATCGATCAAATCAGCGACGAATAAAATGGATATCTACTTTTTTTAAATGAAAAGAAAAGAAGTATCGAACACTCGCTTTTTTTGTTATTTTGAGTTCGCGAATATTGGGCGATTGGAAAAATGACCATGGTAATCGAGCGCCGATTTCCCCCGAGGAACGTTGAGGTTCCGGAGACCCGTTCAATTAATGACTTTTTTTGTTGCTAAATTTCAGTGATCGCCCGCTGACTTTGGGGTGGAAATAGTCGAAAATTGGCCTAAACTGCAATCATGACAAATAATTGCCAAGGAGCTCCATGGCTCGCTTATGATGACAATAATTGCAGTGAGTTGGAAGGCCTCCGTGCGGATAACACTGTTCTGGTTGAATTGATGAAGAAAGAAAATGTAACGAAACGGTTTGTTGAATGTATATTATTAGTTAACATAGATGAGTGTCGATTTTTTAGGGAACTTTGAGGTGGCGGTGTTACTTTCGAGTTCAAATTCTCGAAAGTTGGACTATAATAGGCGGTGACCCGTACCACTGAAGCAGTTTTTGAGCTTGGAGACCCGTTCAAAATAGACAAAATATTTCCAAGGAGCTCCCTGGCTCACGTATGATTTTGAGTTTTTTATGGAAAATTTATAGAATTTTAGAAAGGTTCTGTTTAGTGTTCTTACGGAGGAGATCGAGTCGCTCAAGCAAGAAATGGCTGAGATGAGAAAACTGAAACGGTATGGTTTAAATGTATTTTTTAATATTGATATATAGGAACTTCTCTGTTTTTGTGCCCGGACTACGATCGCTCTGAATGCGAAGGGGGGATAGAATAAGAATGATAGGAAGGGAATACTCTTCGTGAAAAGGCTGGGCTAAAAAACAGAGAAGTGCCGTTATATATGTAAATTTTATTTGTTTAATTGTTTTTTTATTATTTATTATTATTTTTATTTTTATTCGAAAAAAATCACTTTCCAGTGTTCCCGCGGACGATGACGGATCGCTCATGCAACAATTGGCTGAGATGGGAATGTTTGTTTTTTATAAATATTATATTTCGTTTTGCTGACTCGAATTAGAAAAATCTCTTGAATGCTTATTCGATTTCTTAAAAAAAATCATTCTAGAACCAACGAGCGGGTTGCCGAGTGGGTCCGCCAGAATCAGGAGCGTGAAGAGAAGCAGCGCAAGGTACGGTAACTTTGACTAGGATTGGCTTGTCGAGATAAAATTGATTTTCAAGTTTGGTGTGGCCAAGAATGATCTTGCTGCCAAGAAATGGAATTGGCAAGAAGAGATAATTGAGTTATTTCTTTTCAAGATCTTGCAATCTTGCTTGAAAAGCCAATCCTAACTTTGACAGGATACTGTTGTAATATCGATTCTAAACATTGAAATAATGTTTTTCAGAAGTCGGCTCATCGAGGCACCTCCAAGAACCGCCATGGCAGGTAAGGAATTATTATGTGAATAAAATTCTCCGGAAATGGAACAGTTATGTACGGCAAATGTCATAATTTCATGCATCCAGTGGATTACTGTAGTTTGCTTTAAAAATATATCGGCTCAGTCTCGAATCAATCGAAATGGATACTAGTTCATCGCTCGTTCCAGTGGTCTGAGCAGGTTAGGGTGTCTGATAACTGCCTTGGCTATAGTGGTCTGATGCCGGCCCAGTAGTTACGAAAATGCATGACTGTAGCCCATTACAGCTCTGTGATTTCGGTCAAGACTCTTGATCCGTCGAAGACTGCACTGACTGAAGAGGTATGTCGATTTTTTTATCTTTTAAATATTTTTTTTCATTGTTGGGCTAATTTCCGCTAATTGAAACTTTAAAAAAACCATTGTTCACACTAGTACGGTGGCGCCGCAAGTATGCCGCGTAGCCTCATGACCTAGCGGAGATTCAGTCCATCATTGTTGATGAGTATGGTTCTGTGATGCGCACTGGGTCGGATCTAGGACTGTACCCCCGATATTTGTAGCAAATCACGAGAAACCCTGAGGTATCACATTTTTAAGATGATACGATTGTAATTGCACACCTATTAAACTATTCCGCGCGGCAAACGCGTTAGCTCCGCCCACTTTCACTTCGTTTTACGCGTTTTCAGCCTATTTTCACTATCTTTTCTTAGTTTTTAATGATAAAACACGATTTCTGGGATGGTTTCGCGTTCATTAAGCTCAAATTATATAATTAATGCTTAAGTTTAAACGCGACCATAGTTTAGTAGCAATTTTGTTACGCGCGGAACAAGAAACAACTTTGCGTCAAAATGTAATATAATGGCTTAGATTTCAATTTTGTCGTTAATATAGTGTGGTCTAACTACAGATTCTATTAAATATATAGTGGTCTGATTACCGGCCCGATAGGAATGGAAATGCATGGTTACGGTATGCCATTGCAGGAGCGATATGGGGACGAGCAAGACGTCGTCTGTGAGGGATGCATTTGGAGGAAAGTGAACGGCCAGTGGACGGCTACCGTGGGAGAGAAGGACAAAGAATCAAAGAGGGAAGAAGATGCGGATATCGTTGAAAAGGGCGACGACATTGACAAAATGATCGATGAAATTATCATGGAAAAGAAGAGAAGAATTGATTCTGGTATTGATGAGTTCTAAGTGTGTCTTGAGATTTGATCTCCCCCCCCCCCCTTCGTTTGTTTTGTTGTTACCATGTTGTTGGCTAATTTATCCATGTTGTTATTCGCATTCAATGCTGAACCCACCGGTAACTACCGTAATCCTTGAGTTGTCATTAACATAACTATCGTAATCGTCGAGGTGTCATTAACGTGACTACCGTAATCCTCGAGTTGTTACTAACGGAGACTAGCAGCCTAGCTGATGAATGGTTAAACTGTGACTCTAAATGTTCTCAAGTTATCAGTGGTTCAGTGTTTTTATCGCGATAAATTGTGTTCGTATTTAGTAGCTTTAAAAACTATCTGAATCGATGGATGTATTGACACGGATAATAGTGAGGGTTGTCTGACCACGGAGGGTTCGCTAAGAATTCCTGTTTCTTTGCAACTCGAGAAGTAGAAAGTGGTCGATGGCATCATACACAACAAATCGAATCCAATTGATTCGGTAGTATTGTTGTTGTAGTATTGTCTTGTTCAGCATCAATTTATTTTTACGCGGGGGGAATTTTTTGGTCAGATCTCATCGAAAGCTGAAAATCGAATTAGAAAAAAATATGTTTAATTTTTAAAAAGTTTACACGTGATTTATGCTCGGGCGTGAATACAGGACGCTGGTGATGCTGTCCTCAAGACGCTTTTTGTTCTATAGCACCAGGAAGTTTAACTTGTCCAATCATCTGCCCCGACTCTTGAATGTCGGCAATGAACACGGGGCAGAGACGCAGAGGGAGAGAGCAGGCAGACAGGATGATGATAAAGAGAGGGGAGAGGTTTAGAGATAGAAAGAGCGACATAATGTGCGAGGGGTGTGCCGATTCCATGTCCACTATCGTTTTCCTTTGTTCATTACGAATTGTACTTATCTATGTTTTCATCGCTCCCTGTCACCACAGTTAGCTTCAAATTTATCATTGTTTGCCAAATAAATAAGTTTTCTCTATTTCCAGTTTGCCGAACCTACGCTTCGGCCCTCCATCCCCGTCATGAGTCACCAATGAATATCAATCAATAGACAAACACCCTCCAACCCTGAATATCAATCCAAATCATCAACCCTGACCGGTTCGGTTGGAAAAATTAGACTGGTAAGCACTAGTTTTTGGCAAATGTGAAAATGGCCATTACAATTGCATTTTGTCGATGAGACAGCGACTTGTGAGATGGAAAGAGCCAGTAATTAGAACGGTCAAATGCAAACTTTTTTCTTCAAAGTTCTTACATCGATTCCAGAGACGATACTCAATAGATGAACATAATTATTTCTTCTAATCCTTCCGTAAATAATTGATATCAATGTTTTTCCTCATCGAGTTCGAAATACGTGTAATCGTCTCTTCATTCCCTACACTCTCTCACCGGTCAGAGAGTCGAGAGAGTGTGTGAAATGAAGAGACGATCACTCGTATTTCGAACTCTACTTATCCATATTTCAACAGGAACTGGACCACCGCGATCCATCTGCCTGAGCGTACATTCGTGTAGATCTCATATGGGTGCACTGCGGCGCGAACGAAACTGGTTTATTAGCCATTGACTGCATGTGATAACAAGTGGATACCAACAGATGGCGAACATCAGTTCTTTGACGAATACCCAATGTGAAAATTTATTGTTGATAAATAATGATTGTATTGATTGTTTCATTCTAAAGGAAGGAACTCTTCTGGCTCTCTTACTTTAACATGTATTCTTGCCGATTAGAATCGAGAGTGCACATAAAATAGAGAAAATTCGGCGATTACTCAGATGCTGACATTAACCCTACGTCAATTCTGCGTAGTTTACACGAGGAATGATCTGACTCTCTCATTTTCGCGTGATCTCTCGCTGCTCCGATCGACGAAAGAGCATTGTGAAATGAGAGAATCAGACGATTCTTCGTTTACACGTTCTTTATTGGTAACAATGGCGATGACGATGTGAAAATAAAAGCAAAACCTAGATAGTTACAATAATATTTGAGAAATATCAGGTTGATGCGAAAGTTCCTGCGGGTTTTTTACATTCTCACATAACTGATTGTATCTGCCTTTGTTTGAGCCCAAATACCTTGAGTTCTTAAACATTATTTAGCTACTTGAATAGTCTTTTCAGCTCCCACCAAAGCAAGCTAATATTTGCTAAAAGCCAGGCACAGCGCAATTTCAAAGTTGCTGGAGTAGGTATTTGAGTACTTCATTAAAGAGGCCAGCATTCAGTGGTGAGCAATGATTTGAATAAAAATCGTTCAACACTACAAAGTACTATCAATAAACAATACTTTTGACATAAAGCATTAAGTTTGGCGCAAAAACTAATCTTGAGATATGCGATCAATCTTGAAGACGGCGAATTTTAAATTTATTGAAATCAGTTTCCTTTGATGTCTGTACATTTCGATTGACACAGGACTATAAATTCTTATGGAAAATGAAGCTCATACATGAGTGAGCTTGCACTATAAAGCTAAAAGCTTGATTACGACGCTCTCCAGACAAGGCTGGCTGTGCCGCCCCCGCGTCCAAGTAGCGGGGTTAGTCTGCCCTGAGTAACTCATAATCAGCGACTTCCCACAGAGGACTATCCGCCCGTGTTGTGTGCACGTGGTAGGGGATTTCTGACCTATTTCTTGGCCCCCTTGGTCTGGGTGGATCTGTAGGCGCGGGGGGGGGGGGGGGGGGGGGGGTCGAACTCGTGACCATCGGATTCGCATTCTGGCACACAACCACTGCGCTACCCGGCCTCCCAATTTTCATTGGGGTTGGTTACTCTGTGTATGAGTAGGATTTTTGGCTCTGTTCTGGTAGACATTGCCCATCACAGAAGACATTGCCCATGGAATTAGACATTGCCCAAGAACAACTTTTATATTTTCATTGCTTGATGTGCATTTCGACGTTCGACTCTAGTATTTACTCAATGACAACTGCTCTCCACGACTGCTCCTCCAGCTTCTACCACCACCGACCCGGTACCCCCGCCAGTTCCCGCCCTTTCCCTGCCTGCCAATGCCCCGCCTACCACTGCCGCTCCCACTACTACAACCACTGCTCCCACTACTACCACTGCCAGAACCACTACCAGAATCACTACTACTGTCACACCTACCACCACAGCCAGAACTGCTTCGACTGCTAGAGTTTTACGCCCCGTTCCTCTACTGCCTCACCCACAACCAACGCTTCGATATCCACAACAAAAGCATCTCGTAGAACTTCTACCACATCTGCATCTCCCACTAGGGGAGGCAGAAGAGGAGGCTCTGGGGGCGGAAAGCGTCCTAAGCCTTAATTCGTTTCTATCGTACATCACTCCCATTACCGAACAAACGGCCTTTTCTACCTTTTTGGCCTTTTTTCCCTTTAAGCGAATTCACGCTTAATATTCTTGTTTTTTGTTTCATATTTTTTATCCACCCCCATAACTGGACTAATACAAAAATTGGCCGGTGAAATATTATTTTAAATGGGTGAAAAATTACAGCCGTAATACAGAAAATGTATGGAAAATTTGTGATGACGTGGAGATTACGGTAGAGCCGTATTTTTATTGAAAATAGAGGCAACGGCTCTCATTTTTCACCTATTTAAAATAATATTTCACCGGCCAATTTTTGTATTCGTCCAGTTATGGGGGTGGATAAAAATATGAAACAAAAAACAAGAATATTAAGCGTGAATTCGCTTAAAGGGGAAAAAGGCCAAAAAGGTAGAAAAGGCCGTTTGTTCGGTAATGGGAGCGATGTACGATAGTTGAATTGATGTCATTTGTTATATCTTCAAACTGATGTTGAATGAATAAACTTGATGCATGACGGTTGATAGTGATAGCTGTTCTGGGGCAATGTCTTCTCTGATACAGTAGTCAGGTTATTGGTTATTCTGGAGGGATTTGCTGATGACTTTAGCTGTAATGTTTATAGTTCCGGATGTTTGCTGTGGATGAGAATAGGAAAAGGATTAATTTCACTTTATCTAATCGCCCTGTTGGTTACCGTATTCGGAGGTTCTAGATTATTCTAGCTGATAGATACTGCAAGCAGCTGACATTGTTTAGTTGATGGATATACTGAACGCTATTATCCTATTATCATTCCTCAGAGTGAAATGTTTTGGTATATTTCCTCTGTCTCAGATCTCCCTTCCATTGCTGATCGCAATGATCTCTAACTCACCGTTTCGGGATCTCGCGTTCGATGAGGGACTAGAAGGTAGATAGAGAAGGAAAGTGGCTCCCTCATTAAGGCCATCCAGCCTATTCAGGCCCCCGAAAGCTGTGGAATTGCTTGAATAGGCGCGCAAATGAAAGCGCACCTGAAAGGCGCATTTCCTCTAGGCCAAACGGAAAAAATCGTGTACGAAATTAGGAGAGAAAAATTAATCCCTCCCTTACACATCCTTGCTATCCTCCCGGGGTCGGCAAATTGGTAGTAACTTCGGTTGCGAAAGGTAAGGCTACCCGAGAAAGCATTGGACAGTCGGGTATGTAGTCCGTCTAACAGCTGGCCTTACATGTGGGTCCCACCTAGCGTTGTCGTATGACTGTAAAATCGCTTGACGTGGATACACCTTTACCTTTTACCTTACACAGCGTTCTAAATCGACAGATAGGGGTCAGACTGCAAAATTGATATTTTTCTGAAACATATCGCGATTTTCGTTCAGGCTGTGGATGAACGATTGGATTCGGAATTCTGATATCGATATGCAGTTCGATGATGGTGTAGCGTAGGGATGTCAAAACGATATACGATATATCGTTTTGAGCTCATTACGTATGCGATATATCGTTTTGGCTCAAACCCCTCTCATTTCACATCTCACTCTCATTCTCGAACGGTTCGCGCTAGTTCATTTTCCACTCATTCTTCTCCATTTGCTCTCCCCTTTTCTCATTCCGAGGGCAGACCGCAATACGATATTATCGTTTTGAGGAATGGGAGGACGAATATTGCCAAAATATCGTTTAGAATATCGTTTTGACATCCCTAGTGTAGCGGGAAAATTAAATCTCATTGTTCACCCTTATCTGGAGAGAACAAAGGGACCAGAATACATTGCTTGAAATCAATGAAATCGAATCAATCCTCGCCCATTGAGAGATACGAATGAGTCGATTAATTTGAATCCTGATGCAATTGAATCAAATATTTTATTAATTATTTAATTTTTCAAAATGACTATCTTGAAAGAAGAACGGCCTTCTGACACCCCATCTTGATCAGCGCCCAGAAAGCGACACTGATAAATATTCTGTATTCTGTAAATTTGTCTTAAAAAATAATCAATTCACTTCTTCTCAATTGGTATTCCAAATTCAGACTTAGAAAAAAATAGATACACCGGGTAATTTTCAATTTCTTGCGCCTGCGCCTGTTATTAGTCATAAAACGGAACCCATTCGTATCTTCAGTTACCCAAAAAATGTGCATTCACAGAAATTCATTTCAGGAAGCCGGAACATTTTTCACTGTGATATCAACAGGCAACGCGATTTCAGTTCGACAGCTTTATTGGCGAAACGAACGATGTATATGACATAAGCACCATGTTTGAGTATTGCTCTACTACGGGAATTGTATGTTTATCTACGAAAATGGGACGAGGGAGGCGATAGAAACGCGTGAACGAAGGGAGGGATTCTTCTGTTAAGCTCCGCCATCTACCGGGGCGGCACGGAAGCCGCTCTCTGAATAGACAAATGGGTTTGAATAGATCTATTCGTTCGTTTATTCAGACTTCACCCCCCCCCCCCCTGTTAGATCTCATTTAAAGCCGAGTCATCCCACCATCTATTTATCTTTCTCACTACATATTATAACAGCGGTCTGCTGCGCCTTAGAGCGTAGATAAAATGGCACTTCTTCGATTTCTGGCCCAGACTTTTCTCGCAGAGTATTCCCTCCCTACCATTCTCATTCCCCATCCCCTCTATATTCGGTGCGGTTGTTGCCTGCGCCAAAAAACGAAGAAGTTCCGATAGAATATGATAGGTTTTTAACAGCAATAATCTATCAAGTGCCGAGGATCTATTTATATTTATTCAAATATGTTTGCAATGTACACTCACGCTCCATGCCAGTGACGATCAACTTGTTCAGCTTTGGGTTGTCGCAGAGCAAGCGGACATTGTGCACGCGCTGCTCAATCTGAAATGACAATTTCGTAGAATATTTCCTCCCGAGGCATGGTCAGACTCTCTCAATTTCGAATACTCTCTCGTCTCTCTGATCGACGAGAGACCATTGCGAAATGGGAGGGTGAGACGATTGTTCTCCCTCTTTATCATTTCTCATTCCCTAACCCCTACTAGGTATGCCAATTCGATGGCGATTGCATGCGCTGTCACCATTTGACAAACTCTCTCTGCTCTACCTTCTCCCCTTCTTGCGATGTCATTACAAAAGTGTGATAACATTTTCATCGAAACTGCAAGCCTAACCCCTACACATTCAGAGTGGTCGTAAGCGGGGCCCAAAAAATGAGAAAAGTTCCAATTTTGATCGGCTCTGGTTTCTGTTTTCAAACAGTTTTCAAGATTGATCTTTGATCTCTAATAAAAATGGACCAACCATTTCCTCATTGAAGAAATCTTTATTAGCTCCTTCGGGCACTGCGAATTCAACGCAACCCCTCCAAGCATCCTGTAAATATCAGTTAAGTAAAGGCAAACGTCAAGCGATTTTACGTCGTAAGACAACGCTTAGGTGGGACCCACTGGTAAGGCCAGCTGATAGTTTCAGCTGTTGCAATTATCATTCATAATTTATTATAGAATGGCCTTTCGGGCACTTCTATATGTTGTTTACCTTTTTTTGCAGTATTCTCTCCCTATCCGTCGCATTCCCGGTGCGCTTCACATTGAGTCACAGCCCGGTCAGTTTACAGGAAAAAACGCAGGTAAACTAGCTTTTAGTTCCATAAATAATCCATCCGACGCGCAGCTTTCACCAACGAGTTGCATCGTTGCGGCCAATTCGGCCTGGAATCAATCGACATTTTGTCCGACTCTTTTTTCCGTTTCGCACAATCTCTTTTCGTGTCGGGCCGAAGTGTTACTGGGTACCGCGAGAAAGATAAAATAATTAGAAATCACCTGGAGTCTGACCAGCATTCTATCTCGTCTATTTTCCAGTCCTCTGCAATTTTTTGTTTATCATCAATAACATTCGGTACGGTTTGTTAGTTGACGCTACGGGAAACAACTAGAGTTCGAAATACGGGTTCATTTCACACACTCTCTCAACGGTCAGAGAGGCGAGATAGTGTGACAAATGAAGAGACGATTACTCGTATTTCGATCTCTAGAAACAACTTACTCAGTGCGTCGTATGATCACATCGATCCAGGCCTCAATGTCTTTGCAGCTATATGAACACATATTCGTCTGAAAGGAGGAAAGTTGGTTGGCGTAATAGTAAGTAGGGTTCTCTTTTTCTCTGGTTGCGAGAGAGTATGCGGAATGATGACATGATGAAATTCCACTGGAATTCTTAATCCAATAAAATTCCAAGGAGAAAATCCTAGTCGTAAGATCGTTATCGTATTATTCAAATGCTGAGCGGAGGTGCTACGGTGTTAAGCGTATATTACGGAACGTTTCATTCGCGTGCTCACTATTTGTGTCTCACGATTAATAACAAAAGCTATGGCCGAAGACCGTTCAGTAAAATTTGAGAAATGAACGAAATTAATATTGTGCGGAAAAATGACAGAAACGTGGAGAAACGGGGGTAAAAATATTTAAAAAAAGGGAAAAAAGGGAAATAAAAATACCGAAAACATGTCGACCGAGTACACAGCTGCCTCCGGTTCCTCCGTTGCACCCTGGAAGTTTTAATTATTTTTTTTAATTTATCATTTTGTATTTTTTAAACTGATGTTTATGTAGTTTCAGAGAAGTTTGAACAACAAACAAAGAAAGACTTTTTTATGAAAGCAAAAATAACCTTGAAGGCCCAAAAAATGTCCTTGGGCGTGAAGATCCTGTTGAGATCCTTCGGATTCTGCAATATACTTCGTCGAAGTCAATTTAAAGATGCAGTAGAGTTCGAAATACGGGTGGCCGTCTCTTCATTGCATATGCAACTCTCACCGGCCAGAAAGGCGAAAGAGTGTGCAAATGAAGAGACGATTACCAATATTTCAAACTCTAACGGTGAGTATTAGAAATATATACAAAGTAATGAAGGTAAAAATAATTAATGAAGTAAAAATAGTAATAATTGAAAATAATTTCAGATGTGTCTAGTTCACCTTGAAGATCGCATCGATGATTTCTCTTCTCGTGGTATACAAGTTTTTCCTTCCTTCCTCGTCCGGTATGTCCTTGGCGGAGCACAACGCGTAGATCAAGTGATGTCTTAATACCATATTTCTTATTCTCGAAGTGATTTAGTGTTTAGTAAGAATGCATTTAATTTCGACGTGACTCCGTGTCAAATTCTATGTATTCATACAAGATGTTTTTTCTCTTATTGGGAAAAGATTTGGCGAGAGAGTTCTCGGAATGAAGAGACCTTGCCAAAAGCGTTATTGTGAAATCATTTTCCAATCGGAAATCCGTAATGACAATACCTGTATATTCCGTGCTTCACACCCTCCCACGGCTCCCATTCTTCCCTCTTCACTTCCTGAAATGGGGCACGGTTCGGTGATAGGACCGTCAGGAGGATGAAGAATCCGCCTCCTCATTTCGCGGACTCTCTCGCCACTTTGACAGGAGTAATAGCACATGAAGTGACGGATTCTTCGCTCTGACAACCCTATTCAGTGAATCATTGTGAGTTACTTCAGTGTGTTTTATCGAAATACCAAACAAACTGCCCAATTGGAATCTTGATTAATAACGACAACGCGAGGGCGGGGTTTCTGACATGATTTTGATTCCACCTCTTTTACATTAACCAATTCTATCCATAGATCAAGACAAGTTGTAGAAATTCCTTCTCAATGGCTGAGTTTGCCAGGAAAAGGGAACCTAGGGAGAATGAAACGTACATCATAGAACTCCATCTTGATCTCTTCCTCCCTTCCTCCTTCTCTCACTGCATACTGTAGAACGACAGGTCGAATTTCTGCAGCGATGGAACTCAGAGGTTTCTTTGCCTCTTCGGCGATAAACTGAACATTATTTGATTATTTTCTTCAAAATAATTATCTAGATACACATTATTGATTCGTTTCACAAAGGCCAGATAAAACAATCATTTTTGAGCGTAAAACATTGTAAAAATTTTTTTTGTGTCTATCTATATTGTAAAAAAGTGAAAGAAACGTGGAGTTACCGATTAAAAAAAATGAAAATAAAACAAAAAATATTACCATGGTCCACTTCTTGTCTTTCAACCACAGCATGATTCTGAGAGCGATTCGCCGGATGCCGGTCATGTGGTAGTCTGGAAAGAAGGGATGTCTAAACTGGATCGATATATGAACACTCGAAAGTGTGCGTTCCCGTATTTATCACACTATATTTTTCAACAACGTTTTTGTATAAAACCTTACAATAACTTAAAATTGTGGAAAAAATCATCAATGACAAGAACGGCACATAACGTGCAGAGAATTTTTTTAAACAATCAATCAATACGAAGAATTTCCCTCCTAATTTTCACTGTATTTTTGTGATCCCTAATTGTAACGCTCCCGACCAGGATAAATATGATGTGATGTGAAGTGATCCCCACTCTCTTTGGGGACTGTCTTGCCATCCAGACCCCACATTTTTCACACTATCTCTCGCTATGTGACAGAAACAACGCGTTTTTGTATAAAACCTTACGATTATAATTTAAAATAGTGAAAAAAAATGCAAATCATTAATGATTCTCACTCTCTTTAGGGACTGCCTTGCTACCCAGGTCGTCTAGCATAGACTTCACAATCTCCTTCCACAGGTCCCGGAAACGTCTCTGCGGCTGAAAAAAACACGTTTTAGGGCTAGCAAAGTTAAAATAATAAAAAAATAATTGTATCTGCACTCAATCATTAAATTGAATCCAAGTAAAATTGGAATTATAAAAAAATCCTTTCCATTTTATTTCCCATTTTGATCAATTTCAGCGCATTATTGAAGACTCACATTAACTGCATGTGAATCGGTACAACTGGCGTAGAATCGAATACACATCCGGTACAAATGTTCTGAAATATATAATTTTCCCTTCAGAATGAAAATCATGTGGATTGAAAATTCATCCATGGCAAAATATTGTGTCATCAGAAAAAGAGTATTTTTAGTGTAAAAAGCATAAATGATGGCGAGTCTTCACCAAACTATGATTTTAATTACTGCTGAAATAAATAGTGCCCTGATACTTTTGCGCAATCGATTCGAGTAAAAACATCTTTCCTAAAAGCATAAATAAAAACTCACCCCACACCTCGACGTCCTTAAGCTTGTGCGTATGCGACATTTTCAATATATCGAAGAATTGGTTGATTGTTCCAAAGTGTTTTTTAGTTTTTCCTTCAAAATATTTTTTTTAGAAAAAAATAGATCTTCACATAAAGTCGATATGAAATAAAAATTCATAAATCGATTGCTTTCACCTTTCCAATCGTCAGCTTCTGAGTAGCTAATGAAGGCAGTCACAGCTCGGAGACATATTATGCGTTGATCAACCGTGTAACGATGAAATTTCTGAATTTTAAACGTATTTATTAATTAACGGCGCATATTTTTATTTAGAAATCTCACATAAAATATGAAGTAGATGTATTCGATGTTGGTCCAGTAGTCAAACTCTCCTGGCTGAAAATGACATTTGTTACTACTAGAAATATTTCTTTACACAGTCCAGAAATTTCAGACAGATTTGCCTAAATTAACTGAACTCCAACTTTTCAATCAAATAGAATCGCAAAAAACTTGCTTACTCTCGGGGCGGGATCGTTGTCGGCAGCCTTCTGATCGCCAATCACATGGTAGTCGAGCGGCTGAAAATTCAGATTTATTCCTCGGAAATCGGCCGACAAGTCGATACACATTGAATTTGAACAAGCAGAGCGGCTGAAAAGTGCCGAGTTGTCAGCGCGCGCGATTGAGTGATTTTCCGACTACAAATTTCTTTACTGATTTAGCGGCCATCTAGGTGTGGTGCAGGACTAGTTTAGGAGGAGGATAATGGATGAATAAAAAAAATTGTCGGTTCTCATCGGACCCACCACCATTATGGCTCGCATAAACTCACATCAAATTCGATCAATTTATTCCTGATCTTGTCCCGTATCAGTCTCTCCTTTTCGGGAATCTCATCGATGACCCATTTATTGCCTTAAAAAGAAAACTAGAGTTCGAAATACGGGTGTCTACTCGTCTCTTAATTTCGCACAGTCTCTCGCCTCTCTGACCGGTGAGAGACCGGTGCAATGAAGAGACGATTTATTTTATTTTATTTATTTATTTATTTTTAATATTTCGAACTCTACATCAGAGATCCTTCGGCTTCACAACACTTTCATTTTTCGAATTGAGAGTTTGGAGTTTACATTTAATCCAATTAAAAAGTATTAATTAAGTTAATTACCATCCTGCCTCAGAACCTCCTTGTATACATCAATCTCTCGGCAAGTGGATAAAGTGTTCCTCTTCCTTTCTTCCAGTGCCTTCTCTTCTTCTATTCGCTTTGATCGTCTCTGAAATTTACCAATTGATGTATATTTAATGCATTTATCAATTTAAAGATATATATTTTATTTATTAAATGCTCACAAAGAGAATAAAACCGACGATTCCACCAACGATCAATAACACGACGAAGGTGCCTGTGAAAAGCGTTATTGAGAAATATGAACTCGAGTTAATGGTGAATTATTTATTTCAAGGGCCGAATCTTTTCGGACTGTATTGGTTCCGCTTTTCTTAGTTTCTCCCTAACATAATCATTAAGATGCTCCACCCCAATATGATTCTGGCTCCACGTTCAGAGCTGTTGCTTATAGAAACACACAAATATAGAAATTCCCAATACCTCCGATGCTTGCAGCAATCGTTGTTGAACTCATTGCGCCAGTCGCAAGTTGTGCATTTTCCGGATTATCTTTTTTGATTACTTCACCATATTTTTCTAAAAAAATATTCTTGCGGCGACTTAAAAATAGCCTATCGAATCTAGTCCATCGAATTGAAAAATTTTCATGTCTGAGATTTCTTTCAGCATGACACTTACTTCAAGCGCAATATATGCAATAAAATAGCATATAAGATAAAAACTCACTGGCGCAGTATACAGAGCTCGTATGATTTGCCTGCTTTTCTTTTTCTTTGCTATGTCCTTCGGGGTAAAAAAATCCCATTCCAGTGTCGCAAATCAAATCTTCATCGATGATTTTTGTAGCGCCATCCGAGGAAATATATCTGAAATAGTAGTCGATATTTTTAAGAATTTAATAATTCGAAAACGAACGTCAGATTAAATCCTTCCGAACAGTTCAATCGGTTTCCGTCTCCAATTTTATCAACCTGGACGATTATTGTATTTTCGTTTCGAAAGATTATTCAATACCGCTTTGTATACGTGAACTTCATCTTTCTTGGGGACCGGGAAGTTAAAATTATTGAAAGTCGCACAATCAACTGAATTTATTGTACTAAAACTGTACTATTCCTATCCTCACAATCCTGCGAGCATGCTCCTTCAGTGATCGCTATTCCATTATCCGTTTGCCACGCTGAGGTCCTTTCATTTCCTTTTCGCTTGCATTTCACTTCAGTTACCTCTACACTACCATCACTCATTCGCCATTTGTTCCCATCACACTGAATGGGTCAAATCAGTTATGATTGTCAAATACCAAATTATATGTCACATCAGTTTAATTGTCATACCATTCCAGTACACGAAATAAAGAAACGAATTGTCCGCATTTCTTTCTACTGTACGTTGGGGTGGGTGACCTTGAAGGTATCGTTTCCAATTGGAGTTGGTGGCGAGCAACCGCTGCAGTCCTTGATTAGGAACGGTGCTGAGTGCGTACATAGTTCCGAGACTGAAACGAGGAGGCATTTCTGATAAACTACGAAATCACATACATTTGATCGCGCAGTACACCGAAATCGCCTGCCCTACATCAACGGCAACATCAATGCCATTCTTTTTGTACAACCATTCTACATCACACCGTACAGCACTGTTCATGACCATTTATTCTCTGGGATGATCCACACTTTAAAATATTAATTATTATTAAACATATTAGCGATATTAACAAGATCTGTTGAGGCGCCGGGCAAGAAAGAATGGCAGGAGCTACATCAATCTGAATTGTAACATATATACATTGAATAGATATACAGAACAACTTCGGAAAGTAAATATTCATTATTTTCTTTATTTGAAGTATGCAGGAGCTCGTCGCTACATTTTGCTATAATTTGCGTTATCTGACGTTAGTATCTAAGCAAAAAAACCTGTTACAGTCCAAAATTCATATCCTTTTGAAATATATTGCAAAACATCTTTTTCTTTGTTTAAGTATGCAATTTCTAATGCTGGTGCAATGTTATGGTAAGGTTTTACTTCGAATATTGAAGAAATCTGAAACGACATATGATATGCCCGGAAAAGCCAATCTGGAACGACATATGAACTAGGGTTGGCTAAACGGTTGCGACAATGCAACGTTCTCTGGTGTCCGGAATCAACTTGGAATCAAGCAATTCCCACAAGTTGGAATCAAGCTTGATGGCAACTTGTGGGAAGTGCTTGATTCCAACTTGTGGAATCGTTAGAAATCGGTGAGAATTACGGTAGCTTCCTCTATTATTGATTGATAGAGAGCATGGGTTTCCCCATACCGTAACCAAAGGCCTCACATGGTACGACCATGTGGGGACGGTCACATCCAAAAGGCGGTCCAGCGGGGGTCCGCAGATAGTCAAGCGCACTCGTGCCCTAAGGCAGTCAGAATAGGGCTGCAAAAAGGGACCTTATAGGCGATGTTTGTGCTGGACGCTGCGGGTACGTAAGCCTGCTTGATTCCAAGTTGTGGGAATGGGTCACTTGATTCCAACTTTAAAACCCATTTCTACTTGATTTCAAGTTGATTCCGGACACCAGAGTTGCAATGGAGGGGAGGGAGGGATGCAACGTTGCAAAGAGAGAGCGAGGGGAGGGGGAGGGATTGCAATGTTGCAATGGGCTTTGCAACGTTGCAACGATTCGGTACCTTCCGAGCTCGGAAAACAGTTCCCGCATCAAATTTCACGGAAATTAATATGCAAACGATAATTAAAACCATTTTTAATTTCGATATTCCACCGATTTCATCACCACTGAGTGTCTTCAAAGAAAAAACCGCACACTGCTCAAAATTTTAGTTGGTATCTCATCGGAAATGTAAATCTACTAGCAAAGTAAAGCTGTTGAGTATCATATATTTGGAATATTTGTCATTGCATCATATTATAATCTCATTTAGAAAAAACTGCGAAAGCTTCTGCGAGTAGGGCACATTGCCTTTTGAAGCTTTGAGATGAGAAGCGCACGCGCTCTAGTCGCGCCGGGTTGGGAAGAGGGGGAAGAGGAGGAGGGAAGGGGAGGGGGAGGGATGCAACGTTGCAAAGCCCATTGCAACGTTGCAATCCCTCCCCCTCCCCTCGCTCTCTCTTTGCAACGTTGCAATCCCTCCCCCTCCCCTCGCTCTCTCTTTGCAACGTTGCAATCCCTCCCCCTCCCCTCGCTCTCTCTTTGCAACGTTGCATCCCTCCCTCCCCTCCATTGCAACGTTGCAAACTCCGTATTGCCAACCCTAATCTCAACAACATCAACTAATTTTACATGATACGCCTCCTTAAAGAAATCACAATCGATCAAAAAGGCCGTTTTCGCGAGATGTCCGGAAATTACTTTTTCGATAGCTGTAAATTCTTACATTTAGAGAAATATTTTCAAATAATCATTTCAATGCACCACGAGATAGAGCTCAAAATTCTGGTCGTGTACGTGAAATTTCGCAACATTTTGGCCATTTTTTAACGAACAAACATCGAAAAACGCATTTTTGGGCGAAATGGGGGTGCCCCCCCCCTGGAGCGGAGAGGGGATATATAGCGAAATCGAGTGTACCAGCGTGTAGAGGGCCAAAAATAACCCCAAGGGCCAACTTTTGAGAGATTTTTATTTTTGACCTGTTCCAGACCCCTGTGGAGGCTTGTTGAACCTTAGGCGAACAGCCTCATATCTTAAAAAAATTAGATATAAGCAGGCGTTTTAACTGTTCCCACAAATTGGAAAACTGTGAAAAAAGGGATGTACTCTTTAAACCCTCTCTTAACCCTCACGTTAGTCATATCAGTTTCAAGACACCGAAGACAGAGCCCTTTGATTGTGTGTCTACATTTCGTTTTACAACTAGGGTTGGCAACTCGGCCTCGGAACTCGGCATTCTGTTTTTCCAGACGCTCTAGATAATTGGCCTGCGTCAAGTGACAAGAGGGGTCGTGAGGGGCTACACCGTCTTTTTGTCATTCTGCGTACCGATTTGCCAACCCTATTTGAGACAATTGGTTATGAAAAAGAAGTCCTTACCGGTTTTTTATCGTTTTGATTAACATCCGGTGCAGCTAGAATAGCCGAGCAAAAGATAATAGTCTTCGTACTTAACTGCCTCGATCCGTATTTTTCTGAACAATTGTATTTCATCCCTACATCCGCTCACAAAAAACACAGCGGTGGCTTTAATTTGATTGATCTTACTAAGTTGATTTTTATGTGTTCAGTGTGAAAGTTCTGTTGGGACAGCAATTTTCTGACTATATTTACCTTGTTATTCCTAGCACAGTTCTAAAGTAAGATATCATTATCATGCTTATTACTAATTAAGAGAAATAACATATTTTGCATGTCGGTAAAGCACCGAAAAATCGCCCTAGCACACTCTTTTCATTTAAAGAGGAGTACCACGAATATTTGGCTAATGTAACTGAGTTTTCAATGTGAGATGGTGGGTCACGGATATTCGGTAACGCTTGTCACGCTTTCACTTTTCGTTTGAACAGACTTTGTGAACAGATTCTGCAGATCTGGGAACAGAAAAAAAAACAAAAAAAGGTGCGAGCTTAAAGGAGGAGTAACACTTATATTTTGGTGACTAATCTTTCAATTCCGCCACCTTATGGATGGGTTTTTGAACAAACTCCTTTCACCTCGCTCGATCGGGTTTTGAGAAATCACGTGCTAAACTTCAGAAGTCTTCAACGATCTCGGTTGCAGTTTGTTAAAAACAGATTTGAAATCAGCGCCCTCGAATTACTACGTCCTCAACTTTAGAAGAAATTCGGGGCATTTGTGTTGAGGTCATTCCCATGTAAGCCGAAGAAAAAGACCCCAAAAATGGCCGGCATTCGCTCAACAGTGACTTTTTTGAGATTATCCACAGTAGTCAAAAAATTGTTTTAATAATAAATGCTTTAAAAAATTCTGCCAAATAATTCATAAACCATTCATAAACGTACATGTCATATACAAATTATGGCACTTCTTCGGTTTTTGGCCCATCCTTTTCTCGCAGAGTATTCCCTCCCTACCATTCTCATTCCCCACTCCCTCCATATTCGGAGCGGTTGTTGACTGGGCCAAAAACCGAAGAAGTTCCCAAATTATCATATCTTCTCCTTAATAAAGGAGAGATGTCTCTCGATGTCTGTTCGTTTATTCACTATTGCGAAAGTCATGTAGACAAGTCACGAAACTGTTGGCAGTGCCAATCCTGTTGCGCGGGCTTTCTATATTGGGAAATGGATGGAGTGCGCAACGCATATTGAATAGGCCGCCAGTAGACGAAACCTCGCCGAAGGCGGGAGGGGGGAGGGCGAAATCGACTGGTATTCAATACTTGCCTTTTACAAGTTTTCCGTCGATTCCATTGGAACTGCACTTGACTTGTTTTTCTACGTGTATTATCGATATTCCAGTAGTCGTATCCAATTCATCTAATGCTGATTCACTTGCGGATATATTCACTTGCATCATTATATGATATTTCTCCTTAGTGAATGCTCTGAAATTTCCATAACTTTATTGTTCACTAATTTATTGTAACAACTTCATTTATTTAATATGAAATCAATTTTAATGTAATTCTAATGAGCAAACTGACTTTATTTGAACGATCACATCACAAGTGTCGTTTTTCATTTTCTGATTCGTTAATTTTATGAGTGTGTCTTGCTCGCCAGGAATTAGTGTTTCAAAACAAGATTCACAAAGCATGCCTGAAACATACATTCACATACAGCCCTGGCGATTTCCCCCATGAAAACGGGATGCCCACCAGTGTCCCCCCCCCCCCGATTCTGGCGCCGGGGGACACCCCGTGCCGCCCCGGGCGCCACGTTTTCATGGAGGTAATCGCCAGAACTATATAGTATATAGATACATCTTCAATTTCTAACCATTTCCGATATATAATTTCTGCCTTTGCATCTCTCCAAATCGATAAAGTATTCGAAGCTTCGAGTGACATCGATGAGTGTTAGCAAAGCGATCAACAATGGGAGGGAGACCTGACATGATACATATTCATAACAATGCAGTGTGTGCTATTAGAATGGCCTTCATATCCATCAAATAAGCATTTCGTTAACAACTGCTTACATAACTCCTTCGCTAGGGTAGTCCCTACTTAGAACACACTTCGGTCACGGTATTCCAACTCCTTCTTGAGAACAATTGCCTAACTTAACTGTGGATAAACCGAGAGTGAGAGAGGAAGGGACGAGAAATAAGTGGAAAAGTGAAAAAAGACTCTTTTATTGAATTAAAATTTAATGCAAATTGATCGAAAAAAAATTTCAATTGTTTTGAATAATGTTTTTCGGATCTCAGAAAAACACGGAGTTTTACCGGCAATCACGATTATCAAGTTCAATGAGCAGGTTATACCGAACCAAATTGATCTTGAATCTCAATACAGTATACTGCACTAATGACAAACTTCGAATTATACGATATTGAATCGCACCCTAAACTACAGAAGCCTACTGTATCTTTAATTACAGTATTCTAGTACAGTCATGGAGCACAACAGCCAGATTTAAACCCACCATGATAACATCGAATGGGAGCAATCGACCGAGAGTGAGAGAGGAAGGTACGCGAAATGACAGGAAGGAGGGAAAGGCCACCTTTTATCTATAGCCTCACAATTGATGAAAAATTTAATAAAAACTTCTTCAAACTTCGAGAATTAAACGTAGCATAAGCCAATAGAGAAAATGACGAGCTCCGTATATTGTGCCAGTCAGTTTTTATCATATAAATATGCTCCTTTATTTCATATATTGAGTTTGAAGGAAGTGTCAGGCTGAAAACACTACACTAATAGAATGAAGATTCCTAAACGATACTATCTTACCACATCGCGAATTTGCTAGGAGTAAATATGAACGAATCTTGAGTGAAAAGTACTCGGATCTCATTCACTCAACAATCATCTACATAAAAAAACGGCTTGCAGACAGTATTGTTTCTTTGTGGCCTCTGTGAATTCTATCACGGACAAAAGAACGTTATTCTTACATTATACTTAGTGTTGGGGTAAGAATCGGTGAGCATTTAGCGGAGAGATGCGGGGCGAATTTGCAGGGCGGGGAAGGTAATTCGATCATTGTTTGAAAACGAGTCAGGAAACTTAATACTTTATACTTTATACTTTTATCCTGACATCAAGGCAATGTGCCAGCAGGAGGAAACATCATTAGGGGGGGGATTGGGATCTTCATACTCAGTGACGGAGGTCAAGGCATGGATTCTTCTTAGCTTTCAGTTGTACATGATGGTCCGTAGCATTTAGTCGATCGCTTTTGAGTTTCGAAATAGTCCATCCAGCCACCGAAGTCCTGACTAACGTGGTTAAGAGAAAACTCACGAAGTAGGCTTCTTGAATGGGGCTTTTCTTGACGGTAGGTCACTTGACCAGGAAACAATGCTCTAAATTTCTCTGGTTTGTTCCTCACTCGATCCGATTCTACTCTGAAAAGGGACGTGTAAATTTCGAGATTTGAAAATGTTTACAATTTACATCAATCAATTTGCATCAATTGTGGGCCTATAAAAGGCCGTCTCTCTCTCCGATCGATGGAAAGAGACTAGGGGGAGACAGGGGGACAGGGGCTCTCTTCCCATCAAATCCGCTGTGAGTATTCTGCGGAGAGATGCGGGAGAGTTTGATTGGCATTGAAGGCATTTCTAGCATTACTCGAAAACGAGTCAGGAATAGACTTTCAATCGTGACGAAACGACTAGTCGTTTAATAGGGAAATTCACCGCCTTCTTCACGAGAGACAACGCGGAATTAGGAGAGCGAAGGGTGATTTTAATTTGATTTTCACTGATTTCCCTATTAAACGACTAGTCGTTTCGTTACGATTGAAAGTCTAGTCAGGAAACATTGCTCGAAATTTCTCTGGATTGTTTATCTATCAATCCGATTCTACTGAGTAGAATCTAGAGTGCTCAATTCGGGTCGCCGTCTCTTCATTTCGCACACTCCCTCGCATCTCTGACCGGTGAGAGAGTGTGCGAAATGAAGAGACGGCGATCCGAATTGCGCACTCTAGATAGTAGAATCTACTCTGAAAAAGGATGTGTAAATTTCGATATTTGAAAATGTTTACAATTTACATCAATCAATTTGCATCAATTATGGGCCTATAAAAGGCCGTCCCTCTCTCCTTTTCCTCACTTATTTCTCGTCCCTTCTTCTCTCACTCTCGGTCGATTGCTCCCATTCGATGCGGCTTCGGTTATCATGGTAAGTTTGGGGATGGTTGGTGCTGCTCTGCCTGGTTACTGTACGGTTTTTGTGATTGGTTACTGGTTACTGTAGGTTACCGTGGTTCCGGTTACTGTAGAATCTTAATTCAAGGGTATACTAGGATACTGTATAGTCAGGATGCGATAGGAAACCGAAACTGAATGGTGTCCGATTTTCCGTTTGTGCAGATTGCGGTAGATTGCTTCATGGTTCAACTAACCCATTTTTGAGATTCATGATTTGGCAGAGCTCCAGGATTAGGATGCAATATTCAATTATTGAAATTTGCAATTATTTTTCAATCAATTTTGCGTCAATTATGGGCCTATAAAAGGTCGCCTTTCCCTCCTTCCTCTCATTTCTCGTCCCTTCCTCTCTCACTCTCGGTCGATTGCTCCCATTCGATGCTGCTACGGTTATTATGGTTAGTTTGGGGATGGTTGATGAGGGTATCTGGTAACTGTACCGTTTCTGCGATTGGTTACAGGTTTCTGTACGCTATCGTGGTTCCGGTTACTGTAGATTCTTATTTCACGAGTACAGTAGGATACTGTAGTCAGGATGCTATAGGAAACCGTTGCCGAATAGTGTCCGATTGTCAGTTATGTGCAGATTGCGGTAGATTGCTTCATGGTTCAACTAACCCATTTTTGAGATTCATGATTTGGCAGAGCTCCAGGATTAGGATGCAATATTCAATTATCGAAATTTACAATTATTTTTCAATTAATTTTGCGTCAATTATGGACCTATAAAAGGTCGCCTTTCCCTCCTTCCTCTCATTTCTCGTCCCTTCCTCTCTCACTCTCGGTCGATTGCTCCCATTCGATGCTGCTACGGTTATTATGGTTAGTTTGGGGATGGTTGATGAGGGTATCTGGTAACTGTACCGTTTCTGCGATTGGTTACAGGTTTCTGTACGCTATCGTGGTTCCGGTTACTGTAGATTCTTATTTCACGAGTACAGTAGGATACTGTAGTCAGGATGCTATAGGAAACCGTTGCCGAATAGTGTCCGATTGTCAGTTATGTGCAGATTGCGGTAGATTGCTTCATGGTTCAACTAACCCATTTTTGAGATTCATGATTTGGCAGAGCTCCAGGATTAGGATGCAATATTCAATTATCGAAATTTACAATTATTTTTCAATTAATTTTGCGTCAATTATGGACCTATAAAAGGTCGCCTTTCCCTCCTTCCTCTCATTTCTCGTCCCTTCCTCTCTCACTCTCGGTCGATTGCTCCCATTCGATGCGGCTACGGTTATTATGGTTAGTTTGGGGATGGTTGCTATGCTGCCTGATCGCTCTAGGATACTTAAAGGGGGAGGGGCACGAATATTTTCTCACATAAGCTGAGCCTGTGGGGTAATAGGGATGCTATACCCGATCACAGATCACTTTATCCGAAGTTCTAGAAATGCCTCTGAACCTCACTACGGATTTTTGAAGTGTCATTGATTGTGCAGGCACCATTTGGGGTACTGTATTCTTGTATTGATTTCACTAGATTGGCAGTCGAAAATAGCAGCAACAGTGAGGTTTGCACACTGCGGGAGTCGAACCAGCTGGTGCCGGATAGCGAGGCAAAAGCACAACCACTAGGCTAAGTGCCGTTATATCAGGTGAGTCTAGACGGCCTAGTTATGGGAGAGGACAGAGTCAACCGCTGTGCTGATTACTGTATTTACAGCGGGGTGCAGGCACGTCGTGGTGGGACCCACCAATTTCGATTCGTGCCCCTCCCCCTTTAAGTGTGGAAGGTGGTAGCGACTCTATCTGGTTACTGTACGGTTTCTGGAATTGGTTACTGGTTACTGTAGGTTACTGTGGTTCCTGTTGCTGCAGATTCTTCATTCACGGGTACAGTAGCATAATGTAGTCACGAGTGCGATACTATCCATCAGTAAGCCGTAACCGAATGATGTTATATTGTCCATTAGTGCAGATTACAGTAGGCAGCTTCATGGTACAACTAGATAACCCATTGCATTTTCTTGATTTGTCAGAACTCCCGTGGTAGGAGGCTACGTTTAATTCTCGAAGTTTGAAGAAGTTTTTATTAAATTTTTCATCAATTGTGAGGCTATAGATAAAAGGTGGCCTTTCCCTCCTTCCTGTCATTTCGCGTACCTTCCTCTCTCACTCTCGGTCGATTGCTCCCATTCGATGTTATCATGGTGGGTTTAAATCTGGCTGTTGTGCTCCATGACTGTACTAGAATACTGTAATTAAAGATACAGTAGGCTTCTGTAGTTTAGGGTGCGATTCAATATCGTATAATTCGAAGTTTGTCATTAGTGCAGTATACTGTATTGAGATTCAAGATCAATTTGGTTCGGTATAACCTGCTCATTGAACTTGATAATCGTGATTGCCGGTAAAACTCCGTGTTTTTCTGAGATCCGAAAAACATTATTCAAAACAATTGAAATTTTTTTTCGATCAATTTGCATTAAATTTTAATTAAAATTTTAAAATTTTGCATTAATTTTAGTTTGGGGATGGTTGCTATGCTGCCTGATCGCTCTAGGATACTTAAAGGGGGAGGGGCACGAATATTTTCTCACATAAGCTGAGCCTGTGGGGTAATAGGGATGCTATACCCGATCACAGATCACTTTATCCGAAGTTCTAGAAATGCCTCTGAACCTCACTACGGATTTTTGAAGTGTCATTGATTGTGCAGGCACCATTTGGGGTACTGTATTCTTGTATTGATTTCACTAGATTGGCAGTCGAAAATAGCAGCAACAGTGAGGTTTGCACACTGCGGGAGTCGAACCAGCTGGTGCCGGATAGCGAGGCAAAAGCACAACCACTAGGCTAAGTGCCGTTATATCAGGTGAGTCTAGACGGCCTAGTTATGGGAGAGGACAGAGTCAACCGCTGTGCTGATTACTGTATTTACAGCGGGGTGCAGGCACGTCGTGGTGGGACCCACCAATTTCGATTCGTGCCCCTCCCCCTTTAAGTGTGGAAGGTGGTAGCGACTCTATCTGGTTACTGTACGGTTTCTGGAATTGGTTACTGGTTACTGTAGGTTACTGTGGTTCCTGTTGCTGCAGATTCTTCATTCACGGGTACAGTAGCATAATGTAGTCACGAGTGCGATACTATCCATCAGTAAGCCGTAACCGAATGATGTTATATTGTCCATTAGTGCAGATTACAGTAGGCAGCTTCATGGTACAACTAGATAACCCATTGCATTTTCTTGATTTGTCAGAACTCCCGTGGTAGGAGGCTACGTTTAATTCTCGAAGTTTGAAGAAGTTTTTATTAAATTTTTCATCAATTGTGAGGCTATAGATAAAAGGTGGCCTTTCCCTCCTTCCTGTCATTTCGCGTACCTTCCTCTCTCACTCTCGGTCGATTGCTCCCATTCGATGTTATCATGGTGGGTTTAAATCTGGCTGTTGTGCTCCATGACTGTACTAGAATACTGTAATTAAAGATACAGTAGGCTTCTGTAGTTTAGGGTGCGATTCAATATCGTATAATTCGAAGTTTGTCATTAGTGCAGTATACTGTATTGAGATTCAAGATCAATTTGGTTCGGTATAACCTGCTCATTGAACTTGATAATCGTGATTGCCGGTAAAACTCCGTGTTTTTCTGAGATCCGAAAAACATTATTCAAAACAATTGAAATTTTTTTTCGATCAATTTGCATTAAATTTTAATTCAATAAAAGAGTCTTTTTTCACTTTTCCACTTATTTCTCGTCCCTTCCTCTCTCACTCTCGGTTTATCCACAGTTAAGTTAGGCAATTGTTCTCAAGAAGGAGTTGGAATACCGTGACCGAAGTGTGTTCTAAGTAGGGACTACCCTAGCGAAGGAGTTATGTAAGCAGTTGTTAACGAAATGCTTATTTGATGGATATGAAGGCCATTCTAATAGCACACACTGCATTGTTATGAATATGTATCATGTCAGGTCTCCCTCCCATTGTTGATCGCTTTGCTAACACTCATCGATGTCACTCGAAGCTTCGAATACTTTATCGATTTGGAGAGATGCAAAGGCAGAAATTATATATCGGAAATGGTTAGAAATTGAAGATGTATCTATATACTATATAGTTCTGGCGATTACCTCCATGAAAACGTGGCGCCCGGGGCGGCACGGGGTGTCCCCCGGCGCCAGAATCGGGGGGGGGGGGGACACTGGTGGGCATCCCGTTTTCATGGGGGAAATCGCCAGGGCTGTATGTGAATGTATGTTTCAGGCATGCTTTGTGAATCTTGTTTTGAAACACTAATTCCTGGCGAGCAAGACACACTCATAAAATTAACGAATCAGAAAATGAAAAACGACACTTGTGATGTGATCGTTCAAATAAAGTCAGTTTGCTCATTAGAATTACATTAAAATTGATTTCATATTAAATAAATGAAGTTGTTACAATAAATTAGTGAACAATAAAGTTATGGAAATTTCAGAGCATTCACTAAGGAGAAATATCATATAATGATGCAAGTGAATATATCCGCAAGTGAATCAGCATTAGATGAATTGGATACGACTACTGGAATATCGATAATACACGTAGAAAAACAAGTCAAGTGCAGTTCCAATGGAATCGACGGAAAACTTGTAAAAGGCAAGTATTGAATACCAGTCGATTTCGCCCTCCCCCCTCCCGCCTTCGGCGAGGTTTCGTCTACTGGCGGCCTATTCAATATGCGTTGCGCACTCCATCCATTTCCCAATATAGAAAGCCCGCGCAACAGGATTGGCACTGCCAACAGTTTCGTGACTTGTCTACATGACTTTCGCAATAGTGAATAAACGAACAGACATCGAGAGACATCTCTCCTTTATTAAGGAGAAGATATGATAATTTGGGAACTTCTTCGGTTTTTGGCCCAGTCAACAACCGCTCCGAATATGGAGGGAGTGGGGAATGAGAATGGTAGGGAGGGAATACTCTGCGAGAAAAGGATGGGCCAAAAACCGAAGAAGTGCCATAATTTGTATATGACATGTACGTTTATGAATGGTTTATGAATTATTTGGCAGAATTTTTTAAAGCATTTATTATTAAAACAATTTTTTGACTACTGTGGATAATCTCAAAAAAGTCACTGTTGAGCGAATGCCGGCCATTTTTGGGGTCTTTTTCTTCGGCTTACATGGGAATGACCTCAACACAAATGCCCCGAATTTCTTCTAAAGTTGAGGACGTAGTAATTCGAGGGCGCTGATTTCAAATCTGTTTTTAACAAACTGCAACCGAGATCGTTGAAGACTTCTGAAGTTTAGCACGTGATTTCTCAAAACCCGATCGAGCGAGGTGAAAGGAGTTTGTTCAAAAACCCATCCATAAGGTGGCGGAATTGAAAGATTAGTCACCAAAATATAAGTGTTACTCCTCCTTTAAGCTCGCACCTTTTTTTGTTTTTTTTTCTGTTCCCAGATCTGCAGAGTCTGTTCACAAAGTCTGTTCAAACGAAAAGTGAAAGCGTGACAAGCGTTACCGAATATCCGTGACCCACCATCTCACATTGAAAACTCAGTTACATTAGCCAAATATTCGTGGTACTCCTCTTTAAATGAAAAGAGTGTGCTAGGGCGATTTTTCGGTGCTTTACCGACATGCAAAATATGTTATTTCTCTTAATTAGTAATAAGCATGATAATGATATCTTACTTTAGAACTGTGCTAGGAATAACAAGGTAAATATAGTCAGAAAATTGCTGTCCCAACAGAACTTTCACACTGAACACATAAAAATCAACTTAGTAAGATCAATCAAATTAAAGCCACCGCTGTGTTTTTTGTGAGCGGATGTAGGGATGAAATACAATTGTTCAGAAAAATACGGATCGAGGCAGTTAAGTACGAAGACTATTATCTTTTGCTCGGCTATTCTAGCTGCACCGGATGTTAATCAAAACGATAAAAAACCGGTAAGGACTTCTTTTTCATAACCAATTGTCTCAAATAGGGTTGGCAAATCGGTACGCAGAATGACAAAAAGACGGTGTAGCCCCTCACGACCCCTCTTGTCACTTGACGCAGGCCAATTATCTAGAGCGTCTGGAAAAACAGAATGCCGAGTTCCGAGGCCGAGTTGCCAACCCTAGTTGTAAAACGAAATGTAGACACACAATCAAAGGGCTCTGTCTTCGGTGTCTTGAAACTGATATGACTAACGTGAGGGTTAAGAGAGGGTTTAAAGAGTACATCCCTTTTTTCACAGTTTTCCAATTTGTGGGAACAGTTAAAACGCCTGCTTATATCTAATTTTTTTAAGATATGAGGCTGTTCGCCTAAGGTTCAACAAGCCTCCACAGGGGTCTGGAACAGGTCAAAAATAAAAATCTCTCAAAAGTTGGCCCTTGGGGTTATTTTTGGCCCTCTACACGCTGGTACACTCGATTTCGCTATATATCCCCTCTCCGCTCCAGGGGGGGGGCACCCCCATTTCGCCCAAAAATGCGTTTTTCGATGTTTGTTCGTTAAAAATTGGCCAAAATGTTGCGAAATTTCACGTACACGACCAGAATTTTGAGCTCTATCTCGTGGTGCATTGAAATGATTATTTGAAAATATTTCTCTAAATGTAAGAATTTACAGCTATCGAAAAAGTAATTTCCGGACATCTCGCGAAAACGGCCTTTTTGATCGATTGTGATTTCTTTAAGGAGGCGTATCATGTAAAATTAGTTGATGTTGTTGAGATCACGATCCGATAGAAATCTAGAACGATATTAGAAAGCCGAAGTTTGAAAGTTGTGCATCCACTCTGGGACGAGATATCCGTGTCCAAAGTATCAGGAAAGATCAGGGAAAACCCCGCGAAGATTTCAAATATTTAAAGGGGCGCTAAGAGGAAGGAAGGGAAGGTAGATCAGTGAAAGGCCATCTTTGTCTTGTCCGCTATTGATTGGCTAGGGAGGGATTTTTGTTTGTTCCCGCAGGTGATTCCCATCGAAAGATCTGATCTACTCTTTGGCAATTTGCCAAAAGATCCTTGGTAATTTTCCATTGGAAAATCCTACTTGAAAATCCTACGTTGTAAGAGTCGCTACATTTGTATTTCAAAAGTTTATGATACGCCTCCTTTAAAGAAACATTTTCAAGAAAAAGTCCAACACAAAAGTTGATCAGTTTGACGAGCTCTACAAAATTAGAACAAACACGAGGGTTTTCGCGACATTTTTTTTTGTGTCCCATTTTTGTTCCACCCCCAAAACATCAAAAATGTAATTTAAAACCCAAAATGATCAGGAGAATCTCCTCCATCAACTCTGAACGGATTTTCCGGGCATATCCTCTCGGTTAAAAAATGGCTTATTTTCGAGAACGAAAAATAATCATGACAATTCAATAGCACCACGAGATAGAGCTCAAAATTTCGTGACAATATGTCGTTGTCGTTCATATGCCGTTCCAGATTGGCTTTTCCGAACATATCATATGTCGTTTCAGATTGCTCTAATATTCGAGGTAGATCCATATTTATCAATTGCACCGGAATTAGAAATTTCATACTTAAACAAAGAAAAAGAAGTTTTGCAATATACTATACAAGGATATGAATTTTGGACTGTAACAGGTTTTTTTTTTGCTTAGATACTAACGTCAGATAACGCAAATTATAGCAAAATGTAGCGACGAGCTCGTGCATACTTCAAATAAAGAAAATAATGAATATTTACTTTCCGAAGTTGTTCTGTATATCTATTCAATGTATATATGTTACAATTCAGATTGATGTAGCTCCTGCCATTCTTTCTTGCCCGGCGCCTCAACAGATCTTGTTAATATCGCTAATATGTTTAATAATAATTAATATTTTGAAGTGTGGATCACCCCAGAGAAGAATTGGTCATGAACAGTGCTGTACGGTGCAAAAATGTAAAATGGTTGTACAAAAAGAATGGCACTGATGTTGCCGTTGATGTAGGGCAGGCGATTTCGGTGTACTGCGCGATCAAATGTAGGTGATTTCGTAGTTTATCAGAAATGCCTCCTCGTTTCAGTCTCGGAACTATGTACGCACTCAGCACCGTTCCTAATCAAGGACTGCAGAGGTTGCTCGCCACCAACTCCAATTGGAAACTATACCTTCAAGGTCAGCCACCCCAACGTACAGTAGAAAGAAATGCGGACAATTCGTTTCATTATTTCGTGTACTGGAATGGTATGACAATTAAACTGATGTGACATATAATTTGGTATTTGACAATCATAACTGATTTGACAAATTCAGTGTGATGGGAACAAATGGCGAATGAGTGATGGGAGTGTAGAGGTAACTGAAGTGAAATGCAAGCGAAAAGGAAATGAAAGGACCTCAGCGTGGCAAACGGATAATGGAATAGCGATCACTGAAGGAGCATGCTCGCAGGATTGTGAGGATAGGAATAGTACAGTTTTAGTACAATAAATTCAGTTGATTGTGCGACTTCCAATAATTTTAACTTCCCGGTCCCCAAGAAAGATGAAGTTTACGTATACAAAGCGGTATTAAATAATCTTTTGAAACGAAAACAAAATAATCGTCCAGGTTGATAAAATTGGAGACGGAAACCGATTGAACTGTTCGGAAGGATTTAATCTGACGTTCGTTTTCGAATTATTAAATTCTTAAAAATATCGACGACTATTTCAGATATATTTCCTCGGATGGCGCTACAAAAATCATCGATGAAGATTTGATTTGCGACACTGGAAGTGGATTTTTTTACCCCGAAGGACATAGCAAAGAAAAAGAAAAGCAGGCAAATCATACGAGCTCTGTATACTGCGCCAGTGAGTTTTTATCTTATATGCTTTTTTTATTTCATATATTGCTTATGAAGTAAGTGTCATGCTGAAAGAAATATCTGACATGAAAATTTTTAATTCGAAAGTCTAGATTTGATAGGCTATTTTTGAGTCGCCGCAAAAATATTTTTTAAAGAAAAACACGGTGAAGTAATCAAAAAAGATAACCCGGAAAATGCTCAACCTGCGACTGGCGCAATGAGAACAAAGATTGCTGCTGGCATTGGAGGTATTGGGAATTTCTATATTTGTGTGGCCCAAGCAACGTGGAGCGAGAATCATGTTAGGGAGATGTTCAGCAATAAGTCGACTTTATCATTCTTAATATCGCATTTCACAGGCACCATCGTCGTTTTATTGATCATTGGTGGAGTCGTCATTTTTCTTCTTCTGGTTAGTTTTTTAGAAAATGTATCAACTGTAGAAAACATTCACAACATTCACTTGCATCATTTTGATATACTCTTTTTTGAATGATTTGGATATGCATAACATAATAATATAGTGTAATAATTATATCCCAACAACTTTATTCAACTTAATAAGTCCTAATAATCCTAGTAAGTGGAAAATTGGTTGTCAATCATTTTCAGAAACGATCAAAGGGAATACAAGACGAGATGGCTCGTGAAGAAAAGTTGGCAAATTGTCCAGACATTAAATCAAGCAAGGCCGATGGAATAAAGAATCCCGATCCCTAAACAATACTGTTTTACCACACCGGGAAACTAGTAGTTATTATATTATAGAACTTTGAGTAAATATTACTCGGTTATCGCTCACTCAACAAATTTCTTCGGTTGGCAGACAATATCGAATCGCACGCATCTCCATTTGAAGGAAAATTCAAAATATCGGAGTTTCTCTAAAATATTGTTGTGTGCCCGTTACTCACGAATTTTGAGTGAAAAGTGCTCGGTTCTCACTCACTCAACAATCATCTACATGAAAAAAACGGCTTGCAGACAGTATTGTTTCTTTGTGGCCTCTACTAGATATGAGCGTGGTTGCCTAAGAATCAATCATAAGAGTGTTGAAGGTGGGACACCAAAATTTCGAAAAGTTGTCTACTGAGGTTCTCGAGGGTGATGATGATCATCGTCAGCTTCATTTCGCACCAATTCATTCCGTGCGGCCGTGCTGCAGCAGTGCTGCAATTCACGATTTTTACATATCAGTGCGTTCGCCTAAGAATCGCACAATTCCTGGGAATTCCGGTACAGAAAAAATGGACCCCTTGAGACAAACATATATTATGATAGCCCAAGGTACCCTGCATCGATTTCTGTTATCGTCATGTTCCAATCAATCTCATTTGCATAATTACATGCATCCAAAGTTTAACTACTTTTCCACATTTCATTGAATATGTACCAAATTCTATCAATTTGATACCCAAATGCAATCAATAATTCATTAATTACTATCACTATATTCATAAAGTCAGTTCTCAATACCCCCTAATGTGCAGTTACCGTACTGCAACATGTTCTTGGTCGTCCCAAGGCATTAGTTGTGGTGCGTTTCGGCGCATTCCATTCTCTCTTCCCTTTGCATTATACCTAAACCCTATTATCTTATTAAATAATCATTCACACAATGGTTATCACTCAAATCACACATGTCAGAAAATGGTTGAATTAATTCAAACCATTACTCGTGATATTGGTCTCACCACGACAACTACCGTACCACGGCCAAATTTTCCCACCACTGGCCACTTTTCCTTTTTTCGACTTCACTTGAGTTTTGCACTAGTGGTGCGTTGCCGTTAGTCCTTTTCGTAACTCATTTCACCCATTATTGCGTGTCGATCACTTTCACACGTCAATCTTTCACTTCAGAAGAGTTGTGGAGGAGAAGATTCCCTACTCCACTTCAATCGGTCACTCAACTCGCCAGCCATCAACTACTACGCCTATCACACGGCTTCCACAGTGTTGAAGGTTGGTCATTCCATCCATCAAACATTCCCCACTCATTTCCCCATTTCATCATAGACTCCATAGTATTTCCTTGTAAGAGCAATTAATAAATATTATTGTTGATTGTTCCTTTCACTTCACACCACAAACCAACACAACTTTATCCATCTCGGGGTAAAGTCGTGTACATGGTGCATCATCCAACTCAAGAACCCTAGTCATTCAAGTCCCGCGTGGCAGTAGCTCCCTATTTCGAACCATTTCGAATCATTTCGAATCATCTCATCACTCCACGTAGTGACCCATTCATTCAATCATTTCACTTCCATTCTCATTTCCACTTCCACCCTCAGTCAATACATCGCGCAGGCGCACAAACCCTGTAGCCATGTCAGCTTTCGATTCAGAGTACGAATCCTTTCACGACACGCGCACCAAAATCAAAGCGCACCTCGATTCAATCGATCAGGCAATCACTAGCCTCATGTCAATTTCGAACAATGACGAAATCACGTCCCTGGCATCAGCCACTTCCACCTCACTTGTGGAAGCTCAGCTCATTACTAATCAATATGATCGTGCAGTTTCGTCACTCAAGAAGACAATAGACGACATGACTGACTAGGCCAAGAAGAGCGAAGAGCTGAAGCACTTCGAGGAACACATGGAGCAACACGACGGAGGGAACGGAGTGCCGGTGAGTACTACGGGTCTCCAAGAGTTAGTAAGGGACAAGAAAATGCACTACCAACTCTCACTCACTGAGAATCTTGACCGGGTAAAATTGCTCACTGCCGTTTCCTCATCCCCGACCCCTGTCATCCCTCCTCCAGTCAGTACTCAGTCCTCGATCCCTTCCAATGGGGAAGCGACAAATCATTCTGTCAATGACTCGACCACCATTGGTCAGCTCAGTACCAGTATTACTCAACTTCTCAATCACATTTCGTCATCGACACCTCGCCCTAACCTTGCATTGCCACCAGTCAAACTGGAAACATTCGACGGTAGCGATCTCACAAGGTGGCCGGCATTCAGATATCAGTTAGATCAATTGGTTCTCAATCAAGCTAGCCTATCAGAAGTCGAGAAAGCTTTTCACGTGCGTAACAGCCTCCGCGGCAACGCATTCAATCTCGTCGCGTCTATTCCCGTTCACGAGAAGTTCCTAGACAAGATCATTCATAGACTCGAAACACAGTATGGTCGCGATAGCTTGTCACAGGCTAAGCTAATTCAGTCATTACGTGGTATCAGATCCAAGACCAATTCAGTCAGCGATCAGTTGTCAACCGTTCAGTCGATGATTTCATTGGCACATTCGATACATTCCGATAGTGGAGTCGACTCACTCTACGTGCGATTGATGCTCGCCGAGTGTATACATCCTCGTTTCATCACACTCATTAGTCGATCTACTTCCAAAACGTTGTTGTCATCTCTGGAACTGATAGAGAGTCAGCTACTATCAGAGTACGAGGATACACTGACCATCAGTGCGTACACTGCCAGGGAAGAGCAGACCTCTCATTACAACAATCACTCAGTAAATACCTTATCGAGTCCGCCTAACAATAGAGCGCAGCGAGCAAACAATCAGTCATTCAATCCTCCCCCTCATAAGGGTCATCCTCCTTCCAATCAAAGGCATTCGAACAATAAGAAGCCTCTGTGTGTCTACTGCGGACGTCACTTATTCAGTAGTGACTGCACTCAAGTGTCTTCCATTAAAGACAGGAAGGAAGTCCTAAGAAGGAAATCGCTGTGTAACTGTTGTTTCTCATCGTCTCATTCAACTAGCGATTGCACTCGCTCGTGCGTCAATTGCAACGGCAAGCACCACAAGTCATTGTGTGATAGACAATCAGTCCCTCGATCGGTTGTGAACACTATCACGATCGATCATCCGATCCAAGTTAACAATAGACTGTTCACCTCTCCAGTAATGCTAGCCAATCCAACAGCTACCAAGTGTTCGATGGCTAACGTGCTACTCGACACAGGAGCACAGATTTCTCTCATCTCTCGCACACTTGCCAATAGTCTGCAGCTCTCCCCTGTAGGACAACTTCTCGTTAGCATCAACGGACTCACAGGTCCCAACGATACATCCTCTTCTCCATCCAACCATGACATTGTTGAGTTCCAGCTAGTAACCAACAATGGCAAAGAGTCAATCAAAGCACTGGTGAGAGACACAGACGACATAGTCGGCTCGATAAACCACCCACCACTGTCCTCAGCGGATCTATCTGTCATTGAATCCACTCTTTCTTTCATTCCGAGTCACTTCTCAGATTCATCTATCTGTCCTGATCTCCTTCTAGGAGTCAGTGATACACTCAAACTTCTTGACGATTCCAAGTCCACCACACTACCGTGCGGCTATCGACTCATTCAATCAGTGATCGGCCCACTAGTAGCTGGCTCCGAAAACATCGGCTCCACTACTACTACACCCGATCAGTCTAATCCGTCCTCATCTGCACTCAGAGTCGCTTCAGTAGTCACATCGACAGAAGACTCCCTCGAGAAAAAAATCGAGCATTTGTTTTCAGTAGACCCAATCGCTAGAGTATACGATACAACTGAGCGTGAGTCTCGCAAACTAGCAGATGAATCGGTAACAAGACACTTCGATGACACAATTCAACTTCGAGATGACGGATACTACGTGCAGTATGCCATCAAACCGTCGGCAGTTTCACTACCTGACAACCATGACCTAGCAGTCTCTCGTCTAGCATCCACTGTTCGCATACTAACAAAGGATCACAGCCTTCTATCATTCTACGATTCAGTCATTAAAGATCAATTATCACTCGGCCAAGTCGAGATGATTGATCCATCGGATACTAGTGGTGTCATTCACTATCTGGCTCATCAGCCAGTATTACGCCCCGATAAGCCATCCACTCCACTGCGCATCGTATACGATGCTTCAGCTCATCTAAAGGGTAAACCTTCTTTGAACGATGTCATACATCCTGGACCAAATGATCTAGAACGCATTCCAGCCATCATTCTTAGAGCTAGATCAAGGCGATTCCTCATAATCGCTGATGTTGAGAAGGCATTCCTTCAAGTAAAGTTATGTCCTTCACAGAGGAACATGTTGAGATTCATTTGGCTCAAGGACCTGCATCAGCCAGTAACTCGCCAAAATCTTCTCTATCTAAGATTCACTGTCACTCCATTCGGAATCAATCAATCGCCATGCATACTCAACAAGGTGATCATGCATCATATCAGAGAGAATGCTAATGACTACGATCCTCAATTAGTATGTCAACTCGTCAGCAATCTCTATGTCGATAACGTTATCATTAATGCTGACTCGCCCTCACTAGGCATGTACACTCAGTCCAAGCGTATGTTTGAGTCAATGTCCATGAACCTACGAGATTACGCATCGAATGATCAAACATTCACACTATCGATGCCAGAATCTGATAGATCGACAAATCCCAATCAGAAACTTCTCGGTCTCTTGTGGAACACTACCACAGACTCAATATCGATAAAAATTCCAGTCTCCGACAAGAGAGCTAAGGAATCCAAGCGCTCCATGTGCAGCACAATTGCTAGTCCATACGATCCACTCGGCCTGCTCAGCCCGTTGCTTCTTCCTCCTCGACTGACCGTACAAGGTCTCTGGAATCAATCTCTCAAATGGGATGATCCTGTCGACGAGACTACAAGAAATTCGTTTCACAAACAAATCTCGGAGGTTGAGAAGTTCACTCTACCAATCGACCGATTCACTCGCCTATCCGAATCGAGTGAGATCACGCTAGTCGCCTACAGTGATGCATCCAAGCATGCAATGGCTGCCTGTATCTACTGCTGGGTTCCCGACGAGCGACCAAGTCTTCTCATATCAAAGACTCGCCTAGCTCCGATAAAGAGTAACTCGACCATTCCTAAAATGGAATTGGAATCACTCACTATGGCTCATGCGCTCTTACTGTTCACTGTGGAATCAATACGCAAAGAATTCGCCAATAAGCCAATCAGTGTCTATTCATTCTCCGACTCTGCTGTTGTTCTTCATTGGCTCAAGCCTGAATTCAACAAGCCATTAGGAGTACTCGTCACTAACAGAGTCAAGAGTATTCGATCATTATCGGATGAACTCGCCAAGTATCAACCTCTAGTCTACAATCCTCCCAGACATGTGAGGAGCGAATGTAATCCAGCTGATCATGCAACTCGAGGCCTATCATCATCAGAGATGAATGACCCATCGCACCAGTGGTGGATCGGCCCTCCATGGCTACAATCTGATCCAGCCCTATGGCCCAGTCAGAACTTGTCCGATCTGCATGGCCCTATTGCCGAATCATTCTCACTCTCTGTTGGCGCCATCGCCACAGTTTCTCGATCACTAGAGACAGTAATTGATTTGACTCGCCACTCATCACTCAAGAAGGCAATCAATGTCACTGCTGCAGTGTACAGATTCCTTGTGAGGTGTGCGATGAAAACCAAGAATGAAAGAATCGTAGAGAAGTTGAGTCACATTCCTCATAATTCTGATTCTGATTCGATATTGAGTGCAATAGAGAAGCGTTTCGCAATGAATCGCCTAATATTCCTTCATCAATCACAGCATGTGTCCATGGATGACCCTCTCAGAAGGAAATCCATCATCGAAGATGCGACAGGCATACTGAGAATCGGAACTCGACTGTCTAACTCAGACATGTCATCTGATTTCAAATCACCCATCTACATTCCAACATCAGTCAACTCTACGTTAGCTCGCCTAATCGTTAAGGATATTCATTGTTCCTCATCTCATGCTAGCGTTGATATCATCCTCAACTCACTCAAGAGCAGGTATTACATCCCTCGAGCTCGTTCGATAGTGAAATCATCCTTGAGGCAATGCATTCCTTGCCGGAAGAGCAACAATCTTCCGTTCCGATATCCTGAGTCTCCTCCGCTGCCAAATGACAGAGTCACTCAAAGCAAACCATTCTCGCATTGTGGACTCGACTACATTGGTCCCTTCCACACGAGCGATAGTGAGAAACAATGGCTCATAATTTTCACTTGTTTCTCCACGAGACTGAGTCATCTTGAGGTAGTGTCATCACTCCTCCCATCCACTTTCATATTTGCTTTCCGTCGTTTTTGCGCCAGACGAGGTACTCCCTCTCGAGTGACTTCAGACAAAGCAACAACTCTGAAGATGGCGAGCACCTTGCTCTCAGAGCCAAGCTCAAGTCTAGACTCAGAACTCGACACATATTTCTCGTCAGCGGGAGTATCGTGGAAGTTCACAACAGCCCATTCCCCATGGAAAGGTGGTGTGTATGAGAGACTGATCAAAATCATCAAAGAATCATTATCCAGATCCATTGGCAGACGGAAACTGTCGATGGTGGAGTTCAGCACTGTAACATGTGAGATCGAGGCTCTTCTCAATAGTAGACCTCTCACATACGTCTCATGTGACGAACTCGATTCATTCTCTGGCCCTGTCCTTCGTCCCATCGATCTCATTCTCCCACATTCATTTCTCGGTTGTCCACTCAATCTCGTCTCATCCAAAGAGGATTACATCCCTCCCGAGGAGGAGAACTCAAGCAGAGAAGCTGCAATCAAGCAGCTCTCTAGATCTCTCGCTACTGTCGATTCCTTTTGGATGAGATGGCACGCAGAGTATTTGAGTAGTCTTCGAGACTCAACGAGCAAGTCTGACCCTCTTCAGTCCACTCGATCATCTTCCATCCCACCTCAGTGTGGTTCAATTGTATTGGTAGCCGACGAGAACGGTAACATCCCTCGCTCCCAATGGAAGATGGCAAAGATTCTCTCATTGACCAACACATCAGCTAAACTTCGCTCACATGCCGGTCGAATCATCGAAAGACCCATCAATCTGTTGATCCCCCTAGAGATTCATTCAAGTGATCCTTCATCACTGACCACTACCTCAGTTCCATCTCAAACCACTCATCCAATGGTTACTCGCTCTAGAGACAATCAAACAGCGCTAAGTCGCTTGTAGTCCCATTCAACTATACTCCCATTCTCCCCTTCCCTTTCCCTCATCGTTTCCCCTCCCCGGAGGATTCCACTGTGCAAACACAATGTAATTTCAATTCATTCACCGATCATATTCAGCGTCGCGACGACCACTCAATGTACGAGCAGAGAATCGACGAGGAGGCATCTCTTCTAAACGACCCCCTGCAGGTGCTTATCACTCATATCCATTCATCCCTCATACATTCATTATCTATCATCAATCATAATCATCATCAATCTCATTCAGTCACAACTCGATGAGATGACGAAGTACATCGTCGATGAACTGAGGGCACTCGGCACGCAGTTGATGGGAATCGACAACGAGATTCAAGTCAACAGAGACGCGATCCAATCCCTCTCCCAGTCGGTAGTCGCCATTCAAAGACAGTTGTCAGTCGTTGTCACCAAGTTGTCCAACCCCGTTGTCCCTCCGACTCCTCGAGTTGCCGTTGCCCCTCCGACTCCTCGAGTTGCCATTGCCCCTCGCTCATACCATTACTCGAATCGTAATTCGTCTATTCCACGTGTTCATCCCTCTTCTTCTATTCATCGCAGTCGATCACCCATTCGTAGACGTGACTCGCCTACCACTAAGGCCACTTTCCCTCACAAGGCACCCATTCGTTGTACCTTCTGTGATTCCATTGTCCACCTGTCCCGTAATTGCACTGTGGTCAGATCTCTCACAAAAAGACACGAAATCATGTCCAAAAATGATTGTCAGAAGTGCTTCAGAGCACTCAATGACTCTCACTCGTCCAAGTGCGAGCCCGACGTGTGCCGCCGTGGGTGCACAGACGAATCCGGTAGACCCAAGCGACACATGGATTGGTTCTGTCCCCTCAACCCAAGTCTCGAGGAGTAACTCGCCTTCCACCCCTTGACCATTGATTGATTAGTCTTCTGCCACATGGCCTCTTACTGTTCACTCGCCTTTGTTGTTCTCCAAGTAGCTGTGTTCTTCTTCTTCACTTCGTTTTTTCTGTTGTTGTTTCAACCCATTCTGATCTGTAATCAACTTCAATAAAGCAACCATGCTGACTTTAGTTCACTTCATTCATCTCACTCATACACTTCCGGCCCCCGGAGTGTACCAAATTCTATCAATTTGATACCCAAATGCAATCAATAATTCATTAATTACTATCACTATATTCATAAAGTCAGTTCTCAATACCCCCTAATGTGCAGTTACCGTACTGCAACATGTTCTTGGTCGTCCCAAGGCATTAGTTGTGGTGCGTTTCGGCGCATTCCATTCTCTCTTCCCTTTGCATTATACCTAAACCCTATTATCTTATTAAATAATCATTCACACAATGGTTATCACTCAAATCACACATGTCAGAAAATGGTTGAATTAATTCAAACCATTACTCGTGATATTGGTCTCACCACGACAACTACCGTACCACGGCCAAATTTTCCCACCACTGGCCACTTTTCCTTTTTTCGACTTCACTTGAGTTTTGCACTAGTGGTGCGTTGCCGTTAGTCCTTTTCGTAACTCATTTCACCCATTATTGCGTGTCGATCACTTTCACACGTCAATCTTTCACTTCAGAAGAGTTGTGGAGGAGAAGATTCCCTACTCCACTTCAATCGGTCACTCAACTCGCCAGCCATCAACTACTACGCCTATCACACGGCTTCCACAGTGTTGAAGGTTGGTCATTCCATCCATCAAACATTCCCCACTCATTTCCCCATTTCATCATAGACTCCATAGTATTTCCTTGTAAGAGCAATTAATAAATATTATTGTTGATTGTTCCTTTCACTTCACACCACAAACCAACACAACTTTATCCATCTCGGGGTAAAGTCGTGTGCAGAATAATTTCGCGGAAACGCGTCCGATTGGGCTGAAATTTTGGCTACAGCCTAATCTTGACATACCGCATCCACCTGTGTTTTCAGATTATGCAAATTCCAAATTTGAATTTTATCACTAAATTTCAAAGCCTGATTTCTCAGAGATAAGGCCGAACACCTCGCTAATTTTTTGATATGTTATGTCAATTGGTGTGATCTGCTCAGAAAAAAAATTTCATTCAATTTCGTTGTCAGACTGAGAAGTTAGAGCCTGAAAACCGAAGTTTTTCTTTAAAGAGAAACCCCCTCATTTCGACCCATTCGCCGACCCGCGCGGTGTGGAATGAACTCATTCGACGAATGAAATGAAGCGAATCGAATATGTTTTAGATCAAATTTATTACTAATGGTAGAAGATATTATTAAATTCCTCTTAAACCATGCACATCATGATCTCTTCATCGTCTTGTCTGTTCACTAGGATAGTTTCATCCTCTTCATCATCATCATCATTGCCCTCCTTGTCATTGATAACATTTGTAATTAAATCCCATGTATTCAACTCTTCGCCTCCGTCCTTCCCACAACACAATCATCTACTTCTTCGATACTACGTTTGCGTGTCTTGCTATTCGGAGCATTCGTAGATACAGTCTTCTTTTGCCTACCGCGTCCTTTCGAAGCAGGGATTAAAGAGAGGGATGAGTCAATGTAAAGAGGGCGATTTAAAAATTTGAGTACGGATTAGCACCGAAATCAGGGAAATATAAAATGCAAACGATTCTCGCAGCAAAGATAGCCGCAAATCACGTGAATTTCATTCGCGTCTCTCTCATTCCACACCGCGCGGGTCGGCGAATGGGTCGAAATGAGGGGGTTTCTCTCTAAAGAAAAACTTCGGTTTTCAGGCTCTAACTTCTCAGTCTGACAACGAAATTGAATGAAATTTTTTTTCTGAGCAGATCACACCAATTGACATAACATATCAAAAAATTAGCGAGGTGTTCGGCCTTATCTCTGAGAAATCAAGCTTTGAAATTTAGTGATAAAATTCAAATTTGGAATTTGCATAATCTGAAAACACAGGTGGATGCACCATGTCAAGATTAGGCTGTAGCCAAAATTTCAGCCCAATCGGAAGCGTTTCCGCGAAATTATTCAATGAAATGTGGAAAAGTAGTCAAACTTTGGATGCATGTAATTATGCAAATGAGATTGATTTGAACATGACGATAACAGAAATCGATGCAGGGTACCTTGGGCTATCATAATATATGTTTGTCTCAAGGGGTCCTTTTTTTCTGTACCGGAGGGGGTGCGATTCTTAGACGAACGCACTGATATCTCAAATTCTAGCAGAGCAATCTTTACGAAAATTTAAGAGGGTATGTAATCGATGAAAGCGAATTCAATCGAATGTTTTTCGTGATGATTAACTTTTGGCTTCGTCAGTAATGAAAAAGATTTCGAATACCAGGGATTAGTGAAAACCGATTCCAGCATTGAACGATGCGCCTCATCGAGAGCATATTTTTGATATCCCAGGGTATGGGTTTGAAATAGTCACTTTTGAGATATTTCCCTTTTTTCATAGATTCAATTCAATTCAATTCAATTTTTATTCCGTTGCATGTATGGTATCACGATAGATTTTGTCATAGTAATAGGTGATCGCAGAAACGGAGGTCCGTCGATGTAGTCGAATCGGTTGGGGGGGGGGGGGGGGTGCAGGGGCGCAGCAAGGGTATGAGAGGGTAAGGGGTGGTTGGACATTGCGTGGGGATCAAAGATCAAGCCATTTGTGGATCACGGATGTAGGGAAAAGGGTACTGAGTGATGAGGAAATAAACTTGCGGAAGGGATCATGTGGGAGAGCTACAGATGAGGATTCTAAAGAATTCCAGGTAGAAATAGCTCTAGAAGCCAAGGTTGACTGAGAGTTATGGGGAAGGAAGGGCAAAGCGATTCTTAGGGGATGACCATTTCTCAGAGTACGGTTGAGAGGCGCGGTAATGAGAAGAGAGGACACGTCAAGTAAGTATCTCTTATGGATAATCGAGTGAAGGAAAACAATATCGGTGACAAATCTACGTTGTTCTAGAGTGGTAAACTTAAGGTCGCGCAAGCGCTCACTATATGAAACAGGGGGAGATCACAGCGGGAATACAATCGGCGAGTGAAGTCTCTTTGGACTCTTTCTAATTCCTTAGTTAATTTAACAGAGCTTGTTGGATTCCAAATAATAGAACAATACTCGATGTTTGGGAGAATGAACGTGGTAAAAGCTTTGGAATAGATAATAGGGCATTTACTATGGAAGGACTTAAACATTAGGTTCATCTTAGTGCGAGCTTTTAAAACGATCTTGGAGATGTGATAAGAGAAGGACAAGGTGGGTGAGAAATGAACTCCTAGGTCTTTGACAATAACTTTCTCTACATTTCTGTCTTTTATAATGGGTTCGGCAAGGGGAACATTATTAATAGTGAAAATTCTACGGGGATTGTGTAATCCATAGTGAACAATGTTGCATTTAGTCTCGGATACTCCTAAATTCCATTGGGCGGACCAGTCGGATACTATATCAAGGGCACACTGCAAATCATCGGAACAGTTTGAGGCCTCAGCAAAAATTTTAAGGTCATCGGCATAAATCGAATAATGAATAGATTGTGGAAAGCGAGAGCAAATGTCGTTAATGAATAGAATAAAAAGTAGGGGGCCTAGACAAGAACCTTGAGGTACACCGGAGCGAACAGGTAACGGAGGGGAAATAGACGAATCAATGAAAACAGATTGAGTTCTATTGGAAAGGTAGGAACGGAACCAAGAAACAAGATGGTCAGAGAGTCCTAATTGCGATAGCTTGAACAAAAGTAGTCTATGATCGATAGAGTCAAAGACCTGTTTGGTGCGGGTCGAACAAACAGTTGATATCTAAGAACGCTGTTATCTTCTCTATTAGAAGTTTCTCAAACACTTTACAAACGGAAGAGGTCAAAGAAATGGGTCGAAAGTCAGTGACAGAATTGCTGATTTTCTTAGGTATGGGTTTAACGAGAGCTTGTTTCCATAAGGAGGGAACATCGCAAGTTGTGAGAGACTTGTTAAAGATAATAGTGAGAGGTGATAGTAAGGAGAGTTTACATTTGGAAAGGACGATACTAGGAATGTTGTCTGGAATATCGTTGACTTTGGGTGAGAGGCTACGGAAAGCACACAAGATGTCTACTGGGGTGACAAAGGGAATGTCGAATATGGAAGGAGGGGTAGGTACGGGAGGAAGAGGGGAGTGCTGTGGGTAAGTGAAGGCAGAACAGAAAAATTCGGAGAAAGCAACACATTTGTCTTGATTGGTCAAAAGGGTGGCACCACTTGAATTAATAATTGCAGAGGGAGTGGATTTGGGTGCCTTGAGTTTACCGCTACAAAACTTGTAAAAAGCTTTAGAATTTGAGGTGGCCACAATCCGATTTTCTAAGTAACAATGGTAAACGAGAAGGGCTGAGTTAAAACGTTGGGCCATCTTATGACAAGCAAGACTATTCGGAGCAATTCTAGCTAAGTGGTTACTCTTATGCGGTGTTAGTTTTTCGGAAAAAGACTTGGAAAAAGAGAAAAAAATGTTAGTTTTTCACTTCAGAAAAATGCTCGGAAAAAGGAAACCAAACATACAGAAGTAACTCCTGATTGGAAAGTCATGAAATTTCTGCCGAGTACTGTACGTCTGGCATTTTGCCAAGAGCCCGGAGAGTTAAGCTGTCGTATTGATTTTTTTTCAATTTCTACTTGTTTTATGCTAATATGTTCAAACGTGATTGATATGTTTTCCGAGACCAAAATATGCGTTGTCAACTTATCATTCTTGGCCATAATTAATGCTGACTTTCCACCGAATCTTGTCATATGTTCTCGTTATCCGCTTACACTGCCCGAATATCAAAACCTGACCAATAAACATATGTCTTTCAGGGGGAATGAGTAGCCAAAATTGAAATCTGATAGACCCCACTCGCTGCTCATTCCAGCAAGGAGAAGAACGGTACGTCTTTATTTATTAAATATTGCCTAAATTGTGCTTCGTGCCACCCTACTGCCCTCTTTTGCGATGAAACCCGTTACGTTCATTACAATTTAGCCCCGCTATTGCCGACTGCGTCCAATAGTGATGGCGGGCGACCGATATTTCAATATATTCATTCTTTTCCTCTTTCAGGCTCGCTAGGAGGAACATTGTCGTCCAGTCAAGATTGATTTGAGAAGTGATATGTCCTCCAGAAGGAAATCCATTATGCGTGCTGATTCCGATGAGGGTAGCGATGTTGAGGTTTGTGTAACAGTGTTTGTATAATAAATGTGTATATATATATATATATATATATTTATTTATATATATTTGTATACATATATACATATACTTCAAAAATGTATGATTTCAGGGTGTGCACGATGAGTGCTTTCTGACGGGAAAGCTCATAGAGTTTGTCGAGCCTCGAAAATATCTATGACTAACTTCGGAGAAACGCTACAAAGATAGCTCGTTGAGGAATGAGTCATACAAAGAGTTCGATGAAGAATACGGATTGAAAAGTATGTGTGCCCAGTTTACTCGTTATGTGTAATGGTTCGTGGTAATGTAAAGCGAGTTTTAGGAGGTACATCTCAAAACCTGTGGAGAAGAACCATCAACGGTTACAGGAAGTTTCAGAAGAAGAAAAATGAAGGCGAACTTTCTGGTTCTGGTTCAATGATTCCGGAGGAATCTTTCCTCTTTGAAGAAGAACTTAGTTTCCTCAGAAAAGATTACGATCTTAACAAAGGGTCAGGTAGATCTTTTAGTACTCGACTCATTGTTTCATCATTCAGATTTCGATCGATATCTACAGTAATTGATGAAGAAAATGAAGGAGAAGTCGATTGTAATGTTATAGGTATGCAGAACATTAAATTAGTGTTTTAATACGATTTACAGATCGATCGGCTACAAAGTTAATTTTTCCGCTGGAGAAGCCTAATAAAGCGAAGAGAAATTCATTTCCATCTGTTAAGCGAAAGTTGTCGGACTCCAGTAGAAGATTGCGTATGTAATTTGAACCATTTTTTTAAGAAAGAGTTTTAGGAAACTGTGTCGGAAAACTTCACAACGAAAATCAAGATCTTGCAATTTATGTTATTGGCTGTGTCGTTTCTCTCAATCGCACGAAGGTAGAAGGGAATTGTTCCAAAATACAATTTCTTTCTCCTGTCCCTCGATTGAGAGAATGAAGAGTGCGATCGATATAATAAATAAACGTGGCACTATGTCGAATGAGAATTGTTTCGCAATATGTTCTCTGACAAAATAGTTGTCTCTCGCCTCCAAAATTTCTCATTCGACATTGCGCCACAAACGAAGACAGGGAAAGATCAGCGAAGATAGAATTCCCAGCCGTAGCCTTTGGGGAATACTGGCACTGAGCTAAAGCGCTATATCTAGGTTCAGAAATAAGATGAAGAGGTGGCTACTTCTCTGATTTCGTTTGGCGACTTGGTGATCGTAGATCGGAAACAAAGATTGTTCATGTTAGTTCTCCTTCAATGAAAAATAGTTGAGAATAGTTGAGTGTAATGTAGAGCAAAATCGGAAAAATGAACATTTTTAAAAAATAAATTTTTCCAGTTCAAAGCGGTGGATATACGGTTGACGGTGACGCTGTTTCCGTCAATGTGAAACCACAACGAGTAAAGAAGAAGAAAGACGATTTTATCGAGCAATTGATTGCTGCCCAAGACGTGACAATTAAAGAAGCTATGGAGAAAATGACTGAAAGTGAAAGCTGCGATGCCAAGTATGCTGATCTGCGAGCAAAGTTGGTGCATACTCTAGATGCTATTCCACCAGAACATAGATTTCAAGCACAAGATGAAATGTTCTTGTTCATGTCCAATCTCGAGCGTAAATTTAACTCGAGTCCTGCCAGTTTCATTCCACCATCTGTTCCATTCTATACCCCTCCTCCTTTCCCCTTTTATACAACCCCTCATCCAACTCACCTTTCTCCGCATAGCGGTTTTCCATCATTCTTCCCTCCCAATCATACTCCACCCATTGTCCCGACTAATACATCTGTGCCAAATAACACTACATATCCTTCTCCGACCCCCTCCCCTATCGTAGACGCTTTCTCAAGTTTATATAATCATCCGTAATCGCACAAAAATATTAGTTGTTGCAATGCCCGTTAAAAATTGTTCACATTCTCGATAATAAATTCGTTTCCATTTCTTCAATGAATTTGTTTATCAATTTACGATATATTCTTGAGTGACATGTTTAACGAGGTAGTCCAACTGACTAGATTGAGTTAAGGTACATGCTCCAGACCTAACCGGGATCAATGTTACATTTGGAGAATCGATAAGGATATTATGAATAATGCATGATGAATGGACAAAAGTAGGAGCAAAAGAAACATTCAAGTCGAGGGGTCGTTGTAACACACGGAAACGCGATTTGAAGATACCAAAACAATTTTCTACAACACGCCGCGCGCGAGATACACGATAACTAAACTGCTTCTGAGCAGTATTAATTGGCCTACGGTAGGGCTTAACAATATGAATTGAAGATTTAAATGCGCCGTCAGCTACAAAAAAAGAATGCACAGGTGACGTGGCCATAATTGAATATAGAGGAGGAGGTAGGTGAAGAGTATTACCGTACAACGATTGAGCGAAAGATGTGCTCTCGAAAATGGTACTATCGTGATGGCGACCGGGAGATCCACAATCAATGAAAAGAAACCTACAATTGCTATCAACTACTCCCATTAAAACAAACGAAAAATATTTTTTGTAATTAAAATACACACTGCCAGTATGGGGAGGGGCTACAATTGTAATATGACAACCGTCAATAGATCCGAAACAAGGGAATTGATATTGCTGAATAAATTGTTGTCGGATTTATAACCATTCCACTTGGTTACTAGGAAGTGAAAGGTTCTCGGAAAAGTTTGAAATTATTTCATTTGAAACAATACGAAGAAGGGAGCTCATAAGACACAAATTAACCCCAATGAGAGCAGATATAAATCTAAGAGATCCGCCGCCACAAGAATATAACAGAAAAAGAAAAAACAATTCGGAATCAGTCAGAGTAAATGAGGTAACTCTAATGGATCGCAGTGGTGACATTTTTGAAACGATTTCATCAAATTGGATAGGAGGGATTCTGACTAAAGCCTCAAAAGCATTTACATCTAATCTAACATGTTGGATCCATTGGCGAAACTTTATAAATCGTTTTTTCCGAAGACTTAAACGTTCAGATTTACTCTGTCTACTCTCCTTGTACTGTAAGAGAAGGTTACGCCGGCGTAGAAGTAGTACTATAAGTATCCGGCCCCATCGACGATTCATCATTGGACATCTCTCTGAAATTAAATATTTACAGAGGACCCTTTCAAATAAGCGTTAAATATTTACAAGAGATATTTAATTATGGTAAAATAATAAACCGTTCCGCGTAATCCGATTCCTATCGTTCATTTCGGCTTTTGACTGGACCCTAGCTCTTGTTCCTAATCTTTTCCTAATGGCATTGGTAGCACTTACTGAGAAAATGAGAATTTTAGTATTGATCAATGACGAGCTAGGTAATAAAATGTTCCGTATTATGCGCTAAACACCGTAGTGTCTCCGCTGAGCATTTGAATGCTACGATAATAAAGACGTACCGTTCTTCTCCTTGCTGGAATGAGCAGCGAGTGGGGTATATCACTTCTCAAATCAATCTTGACGGGACGACAATGTCGATCCTAGCGAGCCTGAAAGAGGAAAAGAATGAATATATTGAAATATCGGTCGCCCGCCATCACTATTGGACGCAGTCGGCAATAGCGGGGCTAAATTGTAATGAACGTAACGGGTTTCATCGCAAAAGAGGGCAGGAGGGTGGCACGAAGCACAATTTAGGCAATATTTAATAAATAAAGACGTACCGTTCTTCTCCTTGCTGGAATGAGCAGCGAGTGGGGTCTATCAGATTTCAATTTTGGCTACTCATTCCCCCTGAAAGACATATGTTTATTGGTCAGGTTTTGATATTCGGGCAGTGTAAGCGGATAACGAGAACATATGACAAGATTCGGTGGAAAGTCAGTCAGCGTTAATTATGGCCAAGAATGATAAGTTGACAACGCATATTTTGATCTCGGAAAACATATCAATCACGTTTGAACATATTAGCATAAAACAAGTAGAAATTGAAAAAAAATCAATACGACAGCTTAACTCTCCGGGCTCTTGGCAAAATGCCCGACGTACAGTACTCGGCAGAAATTTCATGACTTTCCAATCAGGAGTTACTTCTGTATGTTTGGTTTCCTTTTTCCGAGCATTTTTCTGAAGTGAAAAACTAACACTTTTTTCTCTTTTTCCAAGTCTTTTTCCGAAAAACTAACAGGGCATTAGAGAAGAGAATTTTAACATTACGAGGGTATCTACACAAAGATGAGGGCTTAGAAAGAGGAACACACGAGTCAAGAACGTTGTTGACAAACTCGACGAAATAAATAAATGAGTCGGTAGCATTTAGATCACGTAAAGCAACTGTCCAGTCATGGTTAAAGAAACAACTATTGATTGTCGTCCAATCGGCTAATCTATACACACGAGAGGGAACATGGTGTCGGGGAGGAGGGGATGGAATACGAAGCTCGAAACCAACACTAAGATGGTCACTTATGGGAAGAAGCGGAGAGACATTATGAATGATGTCACGATCACAAAAGACTAGATCAAGGAAGTTGTTAAAACGGGTTGGGAAAGGGACGAATTGACTAAAGTGGTGGTCTGATACAAAGTCAAGCAGGTCGTTTTGGGATGGTGAACTGAGACCGAGCCAATCAATATGGGGTAGGTTAAAATCGCCAAGAATAATACATGGGAGGTCACTCGATAGTAAATGTGTGAGGTACGCGATAAAGGAGGAAAGAGACTGGGCAGGGGATGAGGGAGAGCGATAGACAGTGATGATTCTGATCTTTCGAAAAGGGAGATCATTGCGGTAATCTATATGCAAATCGACAGTTATAGCCTCAAATAAGAGAGATGAGAAGGAGGAAACAAGAGCAGGAGAGAGAGAATTGTGAACAATGAGCGCAACACCACCGCCTCTACCGTACTCATCAGAAATTACGCGATCGTTACGAAAGGAGAGAAACTCAGGGGATTGACCTATTAGCAAGGCATCGCTGTCACTAACATCTAACCAAGTTTCACAAAGGGAAATGATTCGGTATTTAAATGATGAGAGTAGGAAAGAGAGATGGTGAGACTTTGATCTTATAGAACGGCAATTTGCATAGAAAATAGACAGAGGGTCAGGGGAACGAGAGTTACGAAACTGCGGGGAAGAAAAGTTGACAAGGGGAGTAGAAACAAGTGGAATTGCAACAGACATAAGTGGAATACCCTTGCTGCTTGAGTCCTACTTGGGCGGGTGATCCCTCTTCGTGCGAGTAGTCACATGGCTGACGGATGGAGGTGCACGTGTAGATGAGGACGGGGCAGCAGAGTGAGCATCAGAGACGGACGAGAGTGGAGTGGACGAGAGAGAGCCTGCAGAGGATTGATCGGCAGCGCGAGTTTGGGTGCGTGCCTCGTGGGTCTTTCCGTAATCTTGGGGAAGGGGACGGGGGGTACGGTAGGAGATTACTGTGTAGTCACGAACTCCAAAGATGATCTTGCCTGCAGAGAGATTCTTCGTGAGTGCTTCATTCTTCGCTTCTCTTTCCAGCATCAATTGGTGAGGGGTCAGGTCTTTTCTCACATAGGAAGAGGGAGAGATGAGAGGAGGGGGATGACCCTTCTTCAAACGGATGCCATTGAGGAAGGTGTCCCTCAATTCCTTGGATTGGAAGGCAATCTTGATGGGACGTCTCTTCCCAGCACGATCAGATGGATGACGATGGTGGCTGATCTTTCCATCGGTGAACGCCTTCTGAACCACATCAGATTCCGTGTACTTGATGAGGTCGGCGACCAGCTTCTCATCCTTCTTCAGTGTCTCAGTAGGTGTCGATTCCTCTGCGATGATCACAGCTCTTTTCTCCTTCTCTGCGTACTCGGCCTTCTCATCGATGGCCTTCATACACGCCTCGTACACGTGACGGGTCGTGCTCGCGAGAGGGATATAGAGGGAGGGGTGATGAATGGAGTAAGCGACGAGAGCATATGGAGCACGTCCTCTAACTTCGACATCATCTTATCCACCTTGGTCGAGAGCAGATCGACACTCTCCTGAGAGGCGTATCGAACACCCGTACCTCCTCGAGCGGCAGCGGGAAGGGGAATCTTAAGGGGTGTCATTTCGCGCTGGGCCTATCAAGCGATGAAGATGGCTCACCTCGTCAGGTGGGTTATTAACCGCACCCTTGCGCCTGCACCCACTAGCCAGCTAGCGAAGACGAGGCGAGTTGATGACGTCGGCCGGGCGGAGGGAGGAGATGCGAGGGCGGGGGGAGGGGAGAAGCGATTTGACTAATCCCAGAGCGGGGGAGAGACCGACCGCTCGGGATGGGGGAACTGACTAGATTTCCCCATCCCGAGTCTAGTCAGGGATGGGGAAATCTAGTCAGTTGTTCATAATTATTCATTCCGATTTATGATCATCAGCACTCTCGAGAACCTCAGCACACAACCTTTCGAAATTTTGGTGTACCAGCATTTGTTCGATTCTTAGGCAACCACGGTCTTTTTTCGGTTTTTTTATATTCTAACAGCGTTATTGTGTGCCCGTGATCCAACATCTGGCGATTTTGAGCAGGTGAAGATCAAAGATCAAGCAAACGCATAAATGATTTAGAGACGGCTAAGAGACGAGAACATTGATGGTCGAAAAAGTGAAAAAAGACTGACAATGGGTGGAGTGAGTTCCAGTCTATATATGTTTCATCTTCTATTGTTGATCGGATAAATCAAGGAAGCAAGATCAAATATGACATCATAATTGATCAAAATCGAATATTGATACAAAATCGAATTAATCGAATATTTGACGGGATGTAGTCTTCGTAATTTTATTCCAATATAATTGAAAGTGAGAAAAGCATAAAAATACTGCAAAAACATCATCTGCAGCAGTATTGAGGCAGCAGAAATGGAGATATTATCTGGTTTAGTTCGTCTATCACTCCGCATTAGGGTTCTCTTCATGGAATTAATTTGGATTAAGAATTCCAGTGGAATTCCATTAACTCATCATTCCTCTCTCGCTCTCGCAACCAGAGCAGTCAAAACGCTTTGTTATTCCTAATGGAATTCCGGAATCAGTTCCATCAAGAGAACCCTACTCCGCATTCATTCAGCATTAGTTCAGCGTCTGCGCACCATCTTCGAGAAAATGGGAATAATGTAGCAGGGATGATCGATGATAATTACCTATTCTCGATTCTGATCGAATTCTGCCAAGATAAATGATTGTTCTAGGCAGTCAACAGTCAGAAAATCTTTAAAAATATCATTTACAGTATTGAGGTGTCAAACATGAAGAAGAGATAAGACTAAAAAAAAGACAAATTGCTTACAGCACCCTAGATTCCCAAGCCGTCTCCGATCGAAGTACTAACTGGGCCCACCGTTGCTTAAAGGAGGAGTAACAGGAATGAATGTCAGAGACTCACACAACGAAATCCCGGGACTTGCAATTACAGTAGTTGCCTGCTGGCTCTTTTCCAAAATCCCTATTCCCATCTCCCGACCCTCGATTGGGAGAAGGATGGGTGCGATCGATGGAAAGAGACTAGGGGGAGACAGGGGTAGATCAAGGCGGGCTCTCTTCCCATCAAATCCGCTGTGAGTATTCTGCGGAGAGATGCGGGCGAGTTTGATTGGCATTGAAGGCATTTCGAGCATTACTCGAAAACGAGTCAGGAATAGACTTTCAATCGTGACGAAACGACTAGTCGTTTAATAGGGAAATTCACCGCCTTCTTCACGAGAGACAGCGCGGAATTAGGAGAGCGAAGGGTGATTTTAATTTGATTTTCACTGATTTCCCTATTAAACGACTAGTCGTTTCGTTACGATTGAAAGTCTAGTCAGGAAACATTGCTCGAAATTTCTCTGGATTGTTTATCTATCAATCCGATTCTACTGAGTAGAATCTAGGGTGCGCAATTCGGGTCGCCGTCTCTTCATTTCGCACACTCCCTCGCTTCTCTGACCGGTGAGAGAGTGTGCGAAATGAAGAGACGGCGATCCGAATTGCGCACTCTAGATAGTAGAATCTACTCTGAAAAAGGATGTGTAAATTTCGATATTTGAAAATGTTTACAATTTACATCAATCATTTTGCATCAATTATGGACCTATAAAAGGCCGTCTTTCCCTTCTTCTCCTCACTTATTTCTCCCCCCCCCCTTCCTCTCTCACTCTCGGTCGATTGCTCCCATTCGATGCGGCTACGGTTATCATGGTTAGTTTGAAGGCGATTGCTATGCTGCCTGGTTGCCCTAGGATACTGTAATTACGGTTGCAGTAGGTTACAGTAGTCACTGCGTACTTACCATCACTGTAGTTTGGGAATGTTTGCTACAGCTGTTCCTGGTTACTGTACGGTTTCTGTGATTGGGTACTGGTTACTGTAGATAACTGTGATTCCTGTTACTGTAGATTCTTCCTTCACGGGTATAATAGAATAGTGTAGTCACGGATACGATAGGATTCCGTGGTCGAATGGTGTTATATTTGTCCGATTTGTTCATTTACAGTGTGTAGATTATAGTACCCAACGTCATGAGTCAACTAACTCTTTTCACTGGAAATTCATGATTTGGCAGAACTCCAGAATTAGGATGCGACATTCAATTTTTTAAATTTGCATTAGTGTTTCAATCGATTTGCATCAATTATGAACCTATAAAAGGCCATCACTCACTCTTTCTCATCACTCATTTCTCGTCCCTTCCTCTCTCACTCTCGGTCGATTGCTCCCATTCGATGCGGCTACGGTTATCATGGTTAGTTTGGGGAAGGTACCTGCAGCTCTGAATAATTGTATACGGTTTCGTGATTGGTTACTGGTTACTGGTTACTGTAGGTTACTGTGGTTCCTGTTACTGTAGATTCTTATTTCACGAGTACAGTAGGATACTGTAGTCAGGATGCGATAGGAAACCGTAGTCGAATGCTGTTCGATTGTATACCTGATCATAGTAGAGATCCTCCTCCTCTGCCTCTACGAGTTGCTCGAGAAGTCCATCTTCCTTCGTTTTTGCTGTCTTCTGGTCGTTCGTCTCAGTTGCCATTCGATTGACTTGATGTTGTAGTCTGTCCATTGCATCATCGAAAGACTGGAGCAAAGAAAGTGGTCATTGTGACTGAAGTGATTGAGTTCAGTTTTAGTGAATGAATGGCTGCTGCCACGCGGGACTTGACTGGATGGGCTTTTGAATTGGTAGATGCACCATATGCGAACTCGCACTATCTCTCCACGATACTCAGACTGAAACTACGGTATCGACGATACGCGGAAGTTGTCAGTGGAGCAGGGACAAGCTTAGTGCGAGTGTGACGCTGAATGTACTGAGGTGTACGGTAGATGACGTAAGGTACGGTGTGATTGCTCAGTGACGTAACAATAATAATTTATTATTACAAGCCAGGGAAAGGGATAGGACGTGGAAGGGGACGTGATGAGGGTACTGAAGTGAGCTCCGCGAGGGAAACTGTAGTGACTGAGGTGATACCCGCGAAGGGTATTGGAATGACTGAGATCCTGAGGATCTATGACTGACTGTGAGGGTCTTGGCCCTTCACAGTATAAATGACGCGTAAGTGAAACGAGGAGAGGTTCAGTGTAGCTCCGATGACTGGTTTCTGTAGGCTATCGTGGTTCCGGTTACTGATTATTATTTCACGAGTACAGTAGGTTACTGTAGTCAGGATGCGATAGGAAACCGTAGCTGAATGGTGTCCGATTTTCCGTTTGTGCAGATTAGAGTCACCAGCTGGGTGGTACAACTAACTCCAAATCAATGAAGATTCATTATTTGGCAGAACTCCAGGATTAGGAAACGATATTCAATTATTGAAATTTTGCATATATTTTTCAATCAATTTTGCATAAATTATGAGCCTATAAAAGGTGTTCACTCTTCTTTTCCTAATTATTTCTCCTTCCTTTCTCTCTCCCTCTCGGTCGACTGATCCCATTTAGCTATTTTCATCATGGTATGTTCAAAAACGATTACTGCACTGACGGAAGACACATTATGTATTCATCGTTACGTTAGACTACTTTTGTCAAGGATGAGTTGGGATACCGTAATCGAAATGTATTCTAAGTAGGGATCACCCTAGCGAAGGGTACTGTAAGCAGCTGCTAACGAGGTGCTTGCTTGATGAATATAAGTACTATTCTATTTGCACACCATGAAGAATATCATCTCAGGTCTCCCTTCCATTGCTGATCGCTTTGCTAACACTCATCGATGTCACTCGAAGCTTCGAATATTTCATTGATCTGAAGAGATGTGAATTGGTGAATCAATCATCAGAAATGGTAATTTGTGGTTTTGCAATCGCGATTAACAAACTCATTCAGATTTGCTATGTTCGAGAATCATGCATTGATACATCGATATCTGGCGATCCAAACGTTCTCGTGAAATATAAAAACGAGAAATTGAAAAACGACACTTGTGATGTAATCGTGCAAATGAAGTAACGTTTTCCTGAGCACGCCAAGATGTGTCAGATAAATTGAAATGTTTTTCAGGGCATTTACGAGCTTTAGATATCATGTAATGATGCAAGTGAACGTATCCGCAAGTGAATCGCCATTGGACGAGTTGGATACCAATTCTGGAATATCGATTGTACATAATAAATCAATCATCAAGTGCAGTTCCAGTGAAGTAACAGGGAATGTTGTGTTTGGTAAGCTTTGATACGATGTTTTAAGCACAATCAAATTATATATATTATTATCATTTTTTATTTCTCTACAGACAATGATCTCAGAGCTTACAAATATAAATTTTAAATTATCAGATGGCAAATATGGAACGCGTCAGATATTTTCAAAGAATCTTATTTTCTGCTCTACGATTCTCAAATCACTTTCCACAACTGAATATGTCATAAACTTCTTTTGTGTATTATGATCATTAATATTTATTTCAGATAGTTCAAGTGTTTGCGAAAGAACCATTCAACGCGGAATATCCACGGCTCGAATTTTTGAAGGCAAACAATCAAGAAAAACATATAATTAATGCTGCTCAGACAGGGAATAAATTCTGGACTATAGACGGTTAAGTTTGCCTGACACGCTCCAAAAATCCTCAAAATTTTCAAAATTCAAATGTCTTCAAAAGTATTGGGGTGTCCCACATATTTGTGACATTTTTATTTATTTTTATTTTTTTGTTTATTCCTTCAACAACAACAAATGATCAGTAATCAATGTATGCTCCCTTAGTAGTCACGACCTGCCTCCATCGATCGGGCAGGGTCTCGATCCCTCTCTTCCAAAAGGCCTGGGGCTTAGAGTTGATCCATGCCTCGAACTCCTTCACAAGTGCGTCTCGGTTCTTGAACTTCTTTCCTCGACAGAAGTTAGAGAGGGAGCGGAAACAGTGGTAGTCGCAAGGGGACAGATCAGGGGAGTAAGGTGGGTGAGGGAGCCATTCCATCTCCAGCTCGTCCATTTTCTTCTGGGTGATTTTCGCATGATGAGGGCGCGCGTTGTCCATGAGCATGAGGATTTTGCCCTCGCTCAGGAGTTTGGGAGGGACCCTGACCGCCACCTCTTCCAGTTGGGTAGTGAAGAGGTCAGCCTTGATGGTGATGCCGGGAGGGAGGATCTCCCAGTAGATGGGACCGAGGACGGAGAAGAAGAAACAGAGGAGTTCCTTCTTTCCGTGAAGTTCCGCCTTTGGAGCCTGCTGGGGTTTCTCATCGACGTCCACCCACTGAAGTTTCCTCTCAGGATTATCGTAGGTGATCCACTTCTCATCCATGGCGACGATGTGGCTGACCCAATTGAAATTGGATCTACGGTGGAGTAATCCCTGACAAACGTCAACCCGCTTTTTCAGCTGAGCTGTCGTGAGGTCATGCGGAATCACTTGGGGGAGCTTAGGTGTCTTCCCAGCATCATGCAGGATTCGAGCAACTGTGGTCTTAGGAATATGGATGGTCTTCTCAATATCGCGCACACTAGATTTGGGATTGGTCTTCAGTTCCCTGAGAACACGACCCCGAACACGAGAAGAAGGGCGTCCAGGATGGGGTTGGTGTTCCAGATTGTAATCCCCTCGCTTGAATCGGGTGAACCAATTGAAGCAGGTGTGAAGGGAGGGGGCATTTTCGCCATGAGTCTGGACCAGCTTACGGTGGGATTCCGTCGCCGTTCGACCCAGGAGAAAATAATGAAGCAAAACGGAGCGGTAGTCTCGAGCAGTGTTCATGACTATAACTGATGAAACTAGTCAAAGACTGATGCAATCGAGAAGCGGCTAAGTGTAAACAATTGCACAACATGATGACGTAATATTGTATTGCATCAGAATGATTGTCGATCATGCAGTAATTATTGGCAAGCAAATTCCAAAAATATGTGGGACACCCTGATAGGAATACACTTATTTTGAAATATCACCCAGAAGTTCGATCTTTGAACTAGTTAAAATTCAAGTTAATATTTCGCACACCAAATTGAATGAAGAACCATGCTAGCTGATTAGTCGATGGTGGAGGCAGAGTCGTCTAGTCATTTGTAAAATCAAAGACTGTTACTAAAAACATTTTGTTGATATATTTATTTTACGAAATGCCAAACACGATGAAAAAGAATGTCTAGATTGTTTGGTTGAGAAAATTCAAAAAAGCTCACTTTTCAACGTGCCAAAAATAATGGTAGTTTTGCAAACAAAAATTACGGCGCCCATTCAGCACCCATTCAATCATAAATTTTTACTTCGATTTATTACATGAAAACATATTTCAAATAACAATTTTATTGTCGGTTAGTAATTATTTCAACACCCCTATTCAGTTACGTGTGATGATACACTCATTGCTTCTTCAAACAAAACAACGGATGAATATTTATATACTCAGGTTCAAATACTGTCATGACAAAATGCCCATAAATTATTTTTTAGATCGACAGCGCATATATTCATCCTCATTGTCCGGAACGCCAATATATAATGTAAAAATTCATATAAATTTCATCTTGATTATTTATTCTAGGCTGGATCATAATTCCAAAATGGTTAGGGCAAGTACTTTGTCGTGTGATCTGGATCGAAGTCAGTGGAAGTTCAAGATAGAAGAGACTGAAATTTTTCATCCACTCGGAACACCGTTTTTTGCGTACTGTGCAATCAAATGTGAGTAAATTTGACGTAGTATCTACCAAACAAGCGAACGATTACAGTCAGCGAGATCTGTGAACCAACAAAACTGTTATTCTTGACCTGTAGTGGCTGCACGGAACCAACTCCAATTGGAAACGATACCTTCAAGGTAAGCCCACCTCCCAATGTTTTCTCTAATTTTTTTATTCATCATTTTTAATATTTAGTGTGATGGGAACAAATGGCGAATGAGTGATGGGAGTGTAGAGGTAACTGAAGTGAAATGCAAGCGAAAAGGAAATGAAAGGACCTCAGCATGGCAAACGAATGAAGGAAAAAATATCACTGAAGGAGCATGCGCGGAGGATTGTGAGGATAGGAATAGTACAGTTTTAGTACAATAAATTCAGTTGATTGTGCGACTTTCAATAATTTTAACTTCCCGGTCCCCAAGAAAGATGAAGTTCACGTATACAAAGCGGTATTGAATAATCTTTCGAAACGAAAATACAATAATCGTCCAGGTTGATAAAATTGGAGACGGAAACCGATTGAACTGTTCGGAAGGATTTAATCTGACGTTCGTTTTCGAATTATTAAATTCTTAAAAATATCGACGACTATTTCAGATATATTTCCTCGGATGGCGCTACAAAAATCATCGATGAAGATTTGATTTGCGACATTGGAAGTGGATTTTTCTACCCCGAAGGACATAGCAAAGAAAAAGAAAAGCAGGCAAATCATACGAGCTCTGTATACTGCGCCAGTGAGTTTTTATCTTATAAAAACCTTTTTAATTCATATATAGCGCTTGAAGTAAGTGTCATGCTGAAAGAAATCTCTGACATGAAAGTTTTTCAATTCGATGGACTAGATTCGATAGGCTATTTTTAAGTCGCAGCAAGAATATTTTTTTAGAAAAACATGAAGTAATCAAAAAAGATAACCCGGAAAATGCGACTGGCGCAATGAGTTCAACAACGATTGCTGCAAGCATCGGAGGTATTGGGAATTTCTATATTTGTGTGTTTCTATAAGCAACAGCTCTGAACGTGGAGCCAGAATCATATTGGGGTGGAGCATCTTAATGATTATGTTAGGGAGAAACTAAGAAAAGCGGAACCAATACAGTCCGAAAAGATTCGGCCCTTGAAATAAATAATTCACCATTAACTCGAGTTCATATTTCTCAATAACGCTTTTCACAGGCACCTTCGTCGTGTTATTGATCGTTGGTGGAATCGTCGGTTTTATTCTCTTTGTGAGCATTTAATAAATAAAATATATATCTTTAAATTGATAAATGCATTAAATATACATCAATTGGTAAATTTCAGAGACGATCAAAGCGAATAGAAGAAGAGAAGGCACTGGAAGAAAGGAAGAGGAACACTTTATCCACTTGCCGAGAGATTGATGTATACAAGGAGGTTCTGAGGCAGGATGGTAATTAACTTAATTAATACTTTTTAATTGGATTAAATGTAAACTCCAAACTCTCAATTCGAAAAATGAAAGTGTTGTGAAGCCGAAGGATCTCTGATGTAGAGTTCGAAATATTAAAAATAAATAAATAAAATAAAATAAATCGTCTCTTCATTGCACCGGTCTCTCACCGGTCAGAGGGGCGAAAGAGTGTGCGAAATTAAGAGACGATTAGACACCCGTATTTCGAACTCTAGTTTCTTTTTAAGGCAATAAATGGGTCATCGATGAGATTCCCGAAAAGGAGAGACTGATACGGGACAAGATCAGGAATAAATTGATCGAATTTGATGTGAGTTTATGCGAGCCATAATGGTGGTGGGTCCGATGAGAACCGACAATTTTTTTTATTCATCCATTATCCTCCTCCTTAACTAGTCCTGTACCACACTTTGATGGCCACTAAATCAGTAAAGAAATTTGTAGTCGGAAAATCACTCAATCGCGCGCGCTGACCACTCGGCACTTTTCAGCCGCTCTGCTTGTTCAAATTCAATGTGTATCGACTTGTCGGCCGATTTCCGAGGAATAAGTCTGAATTTTCAGCCGATCGACTACCATGTGATTGGCGAACAGAAGGCTGTCGACAACGATCTCGCCCCGAGAGTAAGCAAGTTTTGCGATGCTGTTTCATTGAAAAGTTGGAGTCCAGTTAATTTATGCAAATCTGTCTGAAATTTCTGGACTGTGTAAAGAAATATTTCTAGTAGTAACAAATGTCATTTTCAGCCAGGAGAGTTTGACTACTGGACCAACATCGAATACCTATACTTCATATTTTATGTGAGTTTTCTAAATAAAAAAAATGCGCTGTTAATTAATAAATACGTTTAAAATTCAGAAATTTCATCGTTACACGGTTGATCAACGCATAATATGTCTCCGAGCTGTGACTGCCTTCATTAGCTACTCAGAAGCTGCAGATTGGAAAGGTGAAAGCAATCGATTTATGAATTATTATTTCATATCGACTTTATGTGAAGATCTATTTCTTTCAAAAAAAATTATTTTGAAGGAAAAACTAAAAAACACTTTGGAACAATCAACCAATTCTTCGATATACTGAAAATGTCGCATACGCACAAGATTAAGGACTTCGAGGTGTGGGGTGAGTTTTTAATTTATGCTTTTAGGAAAGATGTTTTTACTCGAATCGATCGCACAAAAGTATCAGGGCACTATTTGTTTCAGCAGTAATTAAAATCATAGTCGCCATCATTTATGCTTTTTACACTAAAAATACTCTTTTTTCTGATGGCACAATATTTTGCCATGGGTGAATTTTCAATCCACATGATTTTCATTCTGAAGGGAAAATTATAAATTTCAGAACATTTGTACCGGATGTGTATTCGATTCTACGCCAGTTGTACCGATTCACATGCAGTTAATGTGAGTTTTCAATAATGCGCTGAAATTGATCAAAATGGGAAATGAAATGGAAAGGATTTTTTATAATTCCAATTTTACCTGGATTCAATTTAATGATTGGGTGCAGATACAATTATTTTTTATTATTTTAACTTTGCTAGCCCTAAAACGTGTTTTTTTCAGCCACAGAGACGTTTCCGGGACCTGTGGAAGGAGATTGCGAAGTCTATGCTAGACGACCTGGGTAGCAAGGCAGTCCCTAAAGAGAGTGAGAATCATTAATGAGTTGCATTTTTTTCACTATTTTAAATAATAATCGTAAGGTTTTATACAAAAACGCGTTGTTTCTGTCACATAGCGAGAGATAGTGTGAAAAATGTGGGGTCTGGATGGCAAGACAGTCCCCAAAGAGAGTGGGGATCACTTCACATCACATCATATTTATCCTGGTCGGGAGCGTTACAATTAGGGATCACAAAAATACAGTGAAAATTAGGAGGGAAATTCTTCGTATTGATTGATTGTTTAAAAAAATTCTCTGCACGTTATGTGCCGTTCTGTTCATTGATGATTTTTTCCACAATTTTAAGTTATAATCGTAAGGTTTTATCCAAAAACGTTGTTGAAAAATATAGTGTGATAAATACGGGAACGCACACTTTCGAGTGTACACATGTCGATCCAGTTTAGACATCCCTTCTTTCCAGACTACCACATGACCGGCATCCGGCGAATCGCTCTCAGAATCATGCTGTGGTTGAAAGACAAGAAGTGGACCATGGTAATATTATTGGGACATACTCATAATCATAATCATTTATCGAAAATCAATGTAAGGGCCTGTCGAGCAATGCTTCTGTTCCACTCAATAGGGGTTTCTCTGCATATTCTTTGCCATTGTACTCCATGATGCTTAGTCAAATCATCGCGCCATCGAACTTTCGGTCTCCCTACTGGTCGCGGAACAGGACACAACAAAAAAATTGACAATGTTTTACGTTGCACTGAAAAATGTTTTTTGATCTGGCCTTTGTGAAACGAATCAATAATGTGTATCTAGATAATTATTTTGAAGAAAATAATCAAATAATGTTCAGTTTATCGCCGAGGAGGCAAAGAAACCTCTGAGATCCATCGCTGCTGAAATTCGACCTGTCATTCTACAGTATGCAGTGAGAGAAGGAGGAAGGGAGGAAGAGATCAAGAGGGAGTTCTATGATGTACGTTTCATTCTCCCTAGGTTCCCTTTTCCTGGCAAACTCAGTCATTGAGAAGGAATTTCTACAACTTGTCTTGTTCTATGGGTAGAATTGGTCTGAAAATTAATGTAAAAGAGGTGGAATCAAAATCATATCAGAAATGCCCCTCGCGTTGTCGTTATTAATCACGGTTCCAATTGGGCAGTTTGTTTGGTATTTCGATAAAAATACACTGAAGTAACTCACAATGACTCACTGAATAGGGTTGTCAGAGCGAAGAATCCGTCACTTTATGTGCTATTACTCCTGTCAAAGTGGCGAGAGAGTCCGCGAAATGAGGAGGCGGATTCTTCATCCTCCTGACGGTCCTATCACCGAACCGTGCCCCTTTTCAGGAAGTGAAGAGGGAAGAATGGGAGCCGTGGGAGGGTGTGAAGCACGGATTATACAGGTATTGTCATTACGGATTTCCGATTGGAAAATGATTTCACAATAACGCTTTTGGCAAGAGTCATTCCGTGAACTCTCTCGCGAAATCTTTTCCCAATATAAGAGGAAAAAATCTTGCATGAATACATAGAATTTGACACAGAGTCACGTCAAAATTAAATGCATTCTTACTAAACACTAAATCACTTCGATAATAAGAAAAAAGGTATTAAGACATCACTTGATCTACGCGTTGTGCTCCGCCAAGGACATACCGGACGAGGAAGGAAGGAAAAACTTGTATACCACGAGAAGAGAAATCATCGATGCGATCTTCAAGGTGAACAAGACACATTTGAAATTATTTTCAATTATTACTATTTTTACTTCATTAATTATTTTTAACTTCATTACTTTGTATATATTTCTAATACTCACCGTTAGAGTTTGAAATATTGGAAATCGTCTCTTCATTTGCACACTCTTTCGCCTTTCTGGCCGGTGAGAGTTGCATATGCAATGAAGAGACGGCCACCCGTATTTCAAACTCTACTGCATCTTCAAATTGACTTCGACGAAGTATATTGCAGAATCCGAAGGATCTCAACAGGATCTTCACGCCCAAGGACATTTTTTGGGCCTTCAAGGTTATTTTTGCTTTCATAAAAAATTGTCATTCTTTGTTTGTTGTTCAAACTTCTCTGAAACTACATAAACATCAGTTTAAAAAATACAAAATGATAAATTTAAAAATTATTTAAAACTTCCAGGGTGCAACGGAGGAACCAGAGGCAGCTGTGTACTCGGTCGACATGTTTTCGGTATTTTTTTTCCTTTTTTCCCTTTTTTAAAATATTTTTACCCCCGTTTCTCCACGTTTCTGTCATTTTTCCGCACAATATTAATTCCGTTCATTTCTCAAATTTTACTGAACGGTCTCCGGCCATAGCTTTTGTTATTAATCGTGAGACACAAATAGTGAGCACGCGAATGAAACGTTCCGTAATATACGCTAAACACCGTAGCACCTCCGCTCAGCATTTGAATAATACGATAACGATCTTACGACTAGGGTTTTCTCCTTGGAATTTTATTGAATTAAGAATTCCAGTGGAATTTCAACATGTCATCATTCCGCATACTCTCTCGCAACCAGAGAAAAAGAGAACCCTACTTACTATTACGCCAACCAACTTTCCTCCTTTCAGACGAATATGTGTTCGTATAGCTGCAAAGACATTGAGGCCTGGATCGATGTGATCATACGACGCACTGAGTAAGTTGTTTCTAGAGATCGAAATACGAGTAATCGTCTCTTCATTTCTCACACTATCTCGCCTCTCTGACCGTTGAGAGAGTGTGTGAAATGAAGAGACAATTACCCGTATTTCGAACTCTAGTTGTTTCCCGTAGCGTCAACTAACAAACCGTACCGAATGTTATTGATGATAAACAAAAAATTGCAGAGGACTGGAAAATAGACGAGATAGAATGCTGGTCAGACTCCAGGTGATTTCTAATTATTTTATCTTTCTCGCGGTACCCAGTAACACTTCGGCCCGACACGACAAGAGATTGTGCGAAACGGAAAAAAGAGTCGGACAAAATGTCGATTGATTCCAGGCCGAATTGGCCGCAACGATGCAACTCGTTGGTGAAAGCTGCGCGTCGGATGGATTATTTATGGAACTAAAGGCTAGTTTACCTGCGTTTTTTCCTGTAAACTGACCGGGCTGTGACTCAATGTGAAGCGCACCGGGAATGCGACGGATAGGGAGAGAATACTGCAAAAAAAGGTAAACAACATATAGAAGTGCCCGAAAGGCCATTCTATAATAAATTATGAATGATAATTGCAACAGCTGAAACTATCAGCTGGCCTTACCAGTGGGTCCCACCTAAGCGTTGTCTTACGACGTAAAATCGCTTGACGTTTACCTTTACTTAACTGATATTTACAGGATGCTTGGAGGGGTTGCGTTGAATTCACAGTGCCCGAAGGAACTAATAAAGATTTCTTCAATGAGGAAATGGTTGGTCCATTTTTATTAGAGATCAAAGATCAATCTTGAAAACTGTTTTGATAAAGCTGATCAGTTGATCATTACAATACTAGAGAAACCAGAGCCGATCAAAATTGGAACTTTTCTCATTTTTTGGGCCCCGCCTACGACCACTCTGAATGTGTAGGGGTTAGGCTTGCAGTTTCGATGAAAATGTTATCACACTTTTGTAATGACATCGCAAGAAGGGGAGAAGGTAGAGCAGAGAGAGTTTGTCAAATGGTGAGAGCGCATGCAATCGCCATCGAATTGGCATACCTAGTAGGGGTTAGGGAATGAGAAATGATAAAGAGGGAGAACAATCGTCTCGCCCTCCCATTTCGCGATGGTCTCTCGTCGATCAGAGAGACGAGAGAGCATGCGAAATTGAGAGAGTCTGACCATGCCTCGGGAGGAAATTTTCTACGAAATTGTCATTTCAGATTGAGCAGCGCGTGCACAATGTCCGCTTGCTCTGCGACAACCCAAAGCTGAGCAAGTTGATCGTCACTGGCATGGAGCGTGAGTATACATTGCATACATATTTGAATAAATATAAATAGATAAAAAAATAATGTACCGCACAGTACGCTATGATCCTCGGCACTTGATAGATTATTGCTGTTAAAAACCTATCATATTCTATCGGAACTTCTTCGTTTTTTGGCGCAGGCAACAACCGTACCGAATATAGAGGGGATGGGGAATGAGAATGGTAGGGAGGGAATACTCTGCGAGAAAAGTCTGGGCCAGAAATCGAAGAAGTGCCATTTTATCTACGCTCTAAGGCGCAGCAGACCGCTGTTATAAAATGTAGCGAGAAAGATAAATAGATGGTGGGATGACTCGGCTTTAAATGAGATCTAACAGGGGGGGGGGGGGTGAAGTCTGAATAAACGAACGAATAGATCAATTCAAACCCATCTGTCTATTCAGAGAGCGGCTTCCGTGCCGCCCCGGTAGATGGCGGAGCTTAACAGAAGAATCCCTCCCTTCGTTCACGCGTTTCTATCGCCTCCCTCGTCCCATTTTCGTAGATAAACATACAATTCCCGTAGTAGAGCAATACTCAAACATGGTGTTTATGTCATATACATCGTTCGTTTCGCCAATAAAGCTATCGAACTGAAATCGCGTTGCCTGGTGATATCACAGTGAAAACTGTTCCGGCTTCCTGAAATGAATTTCTGTGAAAGCACATTTTTTGAGTAACTGAAGATACGAATGGGTTCCGTTTTATAACTAATGGCCCAAAAAGAGGAGCCGGCGATTTGGACGGACATTCACCCTTCTAATTCTCACCCTCTCTCTCTTCCGTCTGCAAACCACCTGTTACAACATCACAACATCAGGGCAGTTGTGAACGCAATTCTTTTCGTTCCGTTCGTTACTGTTCTTGAATCTTCTCTTCCACCATTTCCCTAACCTTTTGTAGTAAAAAGGAAAACGATGAGTATGAGCATTGAGTAATGAGATGGAAGAGGGAGATGAAAGGTCCCTCTTTCAACTGCCACCTGTTGACACACAACAAGTGGGGTTAGAGAACGAGAAAGAGAAAAAGAGTCTCTGACTCCGTTATGGGCTGGTATCGATTGCCCCATGTTCTAAGGGAATCCCTTGACTCATTGTTCATTCATACTACTCGAGAACCTAGAGATTGCACACCATCTGTTCCATTGTCACACCCGCCTTCCAAGCGACTGTCGGGTATTCTCTAGGCCAGTCTCGCTCCTACCACCATGAGATAAAGACGCTTCTTCCCTAATCTCCTATCGCTAACACACAACAGTTCCCATACACAAATCATGTGTATAAAGACTCTCGCTCTTTCAGACATGTGACATTCTTTCTTCAATGAAATCCTGTGATCAATAATAATTTCATCTCGCAATCGTAATTTTGCATTTTCAATACTTCATATTTTTGAAACCATCTTCCAGGAGCACGATGTCTGAATGCGACGTGAAGGGAAACGTTCCTCTATTGCATCAAATCAAGAACGAGCAGTTGAGCATCAAAGAAGAAGAGCCGATGGCAATGCCCATCGCTTATGTGGGTTGCAACAGACGTAGATAGACGTGTTCGCATGAAAATTATTGTAAAAAGTAGTAAAGATAAGAGATTTCCTAGATCAGACATTTTTGAAATGTAAAGTTTTAGAGTGTGTTTCCATTGTGTTTCATCACGGAACAACTACTGACGATTATGTTTTGGAAGTAAATTTATTGTCAGGTATTCTGCCCTGCGAGTGGGACCTCTCGTCCGCTTAATATCGTTCTTGATGAGGGTTCTAACCACGTGACAACGACTCCGTTGACGACGATGGTCGAGGTAGCAAATTATTAATCCCAAAAACCATTCCGCTTATTGACTGGACTGGAGCTTTTGTTCCTAATCGTTTCCTATCGGCACTATTAACTCTTTCTGAAAAAAATGCGAATTTTAGAAATAATCGTCAATGAGTTAGCGCATTATGCGATTAACACCGTAGCGCATTTGAAAATTGCGACAATTTGATTCTGAAAATATTTTGAGCACGATCGTAGTAACGTGGGAACATTGCGTTGAAATGATTCAATAATTGACATCAAATTTATTTAAGAATGAAATCGGGAGTTTGGCGGATAATGCAGTGGCGGATGTGAACCATGGAGAGAATATGGCTGGAGAGGAAAAGGATGAAGATAAGAAGAAGAATACAAAAGAGAACAAGACTAAAATGAAGAGAAAGCGTACTGTCTTATCGGCAGAAAGAAAGAAACAAAAGAAAAGGATGAGACTTTCGTGCAAATTTGATTGCAATAGCGCTGAAACAATGCGTCATTATGTTTCAGTTTGGTCAGTTATTTTACAAAATAGCTGACCATACTTAGGGGCCACAACCCAGGATGCCGATTTTTCACAATGCAGTCAAATGCGGGTTCAAACAAATCCTAATGGTCCCAATAACATTATACTTTTTGCCGTTTGTTGATATCTTACCTCTGAGCTGTACTAGAGACCGAGAAGTACGCGCGAAACGCACTGTGGAAGAGGAGGGAAACTCGAGACGAGAGGGGAGAGGGCGGAGCCTAATTTGCGTGTGCCTCTATCCCTCCCCTCGCCTCTCTCGCTCCCCTCCGCCCGCCTCTCGCGCGTCCTTTATAAATCGTGAATGCACAAGCCCGGGGAAAATGCTAAAATTCTAATTTTATCTCTAAAAATCGTAAAATATTCCAAGCAGTCAGAAAAACGTTGTCCGAGCAGAATTGTCATATTGGAAGCCTTGGAAAAGTCCCTTTTCGTCGAGGATCGACCCTATTCCCTTAGTTTAAGTCCAATTTTGATCAACTTAGTGAAGTTGTGCATTTCTCGGACAGCGCTATATCGATTAGGGATACTAAGAGCTACCCATAGCAGTTTAGAACGAGTGATTTGGTTTAGAATGAACCTTGTGCACTCCCCGTCTCGCCTTTTGGCGAAATCATGTCACACCAAAGTGGGCGGAGCTTGCGGCCCCTAACCATACTGCATTATTTTCAGAAAACCGAAAAACATGTGCACAACGAGAAATGGAATAAAGGATGCTGGGTATGTATTAAAAGTAATCTTTTTCATTCCGTATCAGATGACCTTGTTGATTATACGCAAATATTCAATATTTAGGCTACCTACGAGAACTACGGTCAGGGTGTGACGTGTGATGCGTGCCAATCCTCGCTCGTTCCCCCTGACATGCGTTTCAAGTGCATCGTGTGCGAGGACTACGATCTGTGCCTCGCGTGCATGACCAAGGTACGACTTTTACCAATGCACATCGTAGTGCAGAATGTGATGAAAATGTGGAATTAAGAAAAGTCGTCTCTGGGAGAGCACTCGAGGCACGCACTTGTTCGTCTGATGAACGAGAAGACACTGCTTCCCACAAGGAATGGAACGACGAAGATGGGCATATATCTAAGTGAGAATTTCATTTCAAATTTCAGAGTGAGTCCCGCCGAGAAACCTACCCTAGAAAGCATTGGATAGCAGGGTACTGTAGTCCGTCTGACAGCTGGCCTTACCGGTGGGTTCCACCTATCTAGCGTTGGCTTACGAGTGTAATATCGCTTGACGTGGGTACACCTTTACCTTTACCTGTACCATAGAGAGAGGATCCAAACATACAGTTCTGACTATCTATTGACTATCCGAGTTCTCCAACTCAAGTTGCCCGAGATAATTACTGTGATTGCAGAAAGTGGATGGAAGCACGTGGTCAGTGCAAGAAAAAAGTGAGTGAGTGAGCTGAAGAAACAATCGAGGGCTGACGATTTTGGTTCATTATTTTTTCGTATCCGGGATCTTGTTTGTACTTTTAGCATCCTTCTTTTACGAATTGATTGCCGCTCAGTATGACTTTGTCTATGGTTCAGTTCAATAAATATAAATAGTTATACCCTGTTTGCATTTGAAGTGGTTTTTGGTGCTTATGTATACACGGAAATACTCAAACACAATTGCAATTTCGTCAAACACACAGTAAAATTACAGAATTTTAGTTTATTGAAATCACGAAGGACACATATTGGATGATATTATTGTTTCTTTTGCGACTCGGTACCATCGGTCGACCGGGATGAGGGCTTTTTGCTAGTTTCCGCTCAGTAAGAAAACTACTGTTCGACTTTCACAATGCTGATCGGCGAGATCTACTTGTGAAAGCGAAATTTTGAGCTCACAATTTGGCTTGGAATTCTCTCCACAGTGAATGAATGAATGAATGAATGAATTTATCAGTGTCGCTTTCTGGGCGCTGATCAAGATGGGGTGTCAGAAGGCCGTTCTTCTTTCAAGATAGTCATTTTGAGGGGTCTCGGGCCAGTGGATTGGTCTTCTTTCCTTGTCACAGTCGCAATGGCTGGAGAAAGAATCCTGCTCCCTTGGTTCCCGATAGGACTGTTGACGGAGTTGCACGTAGATTGAGTCCCACTGTAGGTCGAATACGAAGCCTGGCGTGTGCTGGAGTCTTCTTTGTGCTGACTGTGACAAGGAAAGAAGACAGTAGCAAACGATTTTCGATCCACAGATCCACAGTAGCAAACGATTTTCGTGCAAAAATCTTTTTTTATTGACCAAGTCAAGATACTGAATAGATGAAAGAACAACTTACTCTAACCCTCATTTCTTCCATCAGTCTTTCGGCTACGATCGCCCGAATTCGCTGTTCATTACGGAGATTTTCAAGAGTCCATTGGTTCCTTTCTGAAAAAAAATCGAAATTAGTCTCCGCAGAACCATCAAGCAGGCGAGAGGGGCAAGCAAAATGAGGAGAGTTTCTCTGTATTTCACAAAGCATCTCACCGAGAAATAGAAGAAAATTAAAACGTGTGGGAAATGGAGACGAATATTTTGAATGTTGTCACTTACTATCAACCACAGCCATCTCTTTTGCTGTGTTGATTTCTTTTGCAGTTTCCATCTCTTGTAGTTCGCTCTCGTGATTATATTCGTGTGCTTTTCGCTTCAAGTGCCTGACTCTCTGAAAATTCCGAATAAAAATGATCAAGTATAATTTAGTACTGTCCCTTGCATTCAATGAGGGCAAGATAACATGTACGCTGCCAAAACAGAGATAGAAAGGGAGTTATCTCACCAAAAAGAGTCCAATGATGCACATTGAAATCAGAACAGCAACGATTCCTCCTGAAAGGAAAAGACGTTAAGATGAAAGCGTCTCTTCAGACTGGTCACGCTCTAGCCGTCTAGCGAACAGACAGAATGACCATTATATTTCAAGATGCGAGTTACGGTTTCTTCACTTTACTCGCTCTTTTGGACCTCTGACGCGAGAGAAATGAAAGAGATTCGAAATTCTAATGGATTCAGCAAACATATTTTTACCGCTATTGCTACTCATTTCGAGTGAAAGCTCGAGCAAGGGTCCGAGGTTTATGCTTACCTCCGATACTCGCACCAAGAACAACCGGACTGAGTGCTCCAGTTTGTGGATCCTTCTCGGGAGGTGCTATTTGTCGTTCTGAAACGGAAATTCATCAAGAAATTGTAGGAGTAGCTTCACAAGAAGTTGTCTCTTTTCAGCCTGACACGCCTACTTCACACTCAATAAAGGAACATAAAAGATATAAACTCACTTGCGAAGAATACGGAACTCGTATTATTTGTATGCTTATCTTGTTTTTTTACTATGTCCTTGGGGGTAAAAAAAGCCGTTTCGTTTCGAAAGTTTATTTAATACCGCTTTGTATACGTGAACATTATCCTTCTCGGGCACCGTGAAGTTCAGTTTATTGAAAGTCGCACAATCAACTGAATTTAATGTGTTAAAAACCACAATATTATTTTCCTCACAATCAGCCGAGCAAGCTCCTTCAGTGATAAATTTTCCTTCATTCGTTTGCCATGCTGAGGTCCTTTCATTTCCCACTCGCTTGCATTTCACTTCAGTTTCCTCTACACTCCCGTCACTCATTCGCCATTTGTTCCCATCACACTAAATTCGTCAAATCAATTACGATTGCCAGATACCAAATTATATGGCACATCAGTTTAATTTCGATATTATGTCAGTGCACGAAATAACAAAACGATTTGTCCGTATTTGAGTCTACTCTTAGTGGGAATGGCTGACCTTGAAGATATCGTTTCCAATTGGAGTTGGTGGCGAGCAACCCCTGCAGTCCTTGATTAGGAGCGGTGCTGAGTGCGTACATAATTCGGAAACTGAATCGATAAGTCATTTACAAGAAAACTGCAATATCACCCACATTTGATCGCGCAGTACACCGCAAATGGCTGCCCTACATCAACGGCAACATCAGTGGCATTCTTCTTGTACACCCATTCTTTACCATCGCACCATACAGCACTATTCATGACCAGTTCTTCTCTGGGATAATCCACATATAGATTAATATTATTATATTAGCTATATTAACAAGATCTGTTGATGTTCCGGGCAAGAAAGAACGGCAGGAGCTACATCGATCTGAATTGTAACATATATACATAGAATAGATATATATAAAAACTTCGGAAAGTAAATATTCATCATTTTCTTTATTTGAAGTATGCAGGAGCTCATCGCTACATTTTACTATAATTTGCGTTATCTGGGGTTACTTTTTTAAAGAAATTACCGTTTACACTCCAGAAGCTATATCCAATTACAGTATATTGCAAAACATCTTTTTCTCTGTTTAAGTACGCAATTTCTAATGCTGGTGCAATGTTATGGTAAGGTTTTACTTCGAATACTGGCATAATCTGGAACGACATATCCTAAATAATGAGATATAATCAGGTATTTTCACTGTTTTGGAGAGCTGTGTGAAGTAAATACCGTGACCAAAGTGATGCACTCCTTAAACCCTCTCTTAACCCTCACGTTAGTCATATCAGTTTCAAGAAACCGAAGACACAACACATCCTCGATTGTGTTTCTAAATTTTGTTTGACAACTAGGGTTGACAAATCGGCCTCGGAACGCGGCATTCCGTCCCCTATTTGAGACCAGTGGTTTTGAAAAAGCAATTCTTACCGGTTTTTTATTGTAAGGATTATCAGTCGGTACAGCTAGAATAGCCGAGCAAAATATAATAGTCTTCGTACTTAACTGCCTCGATCCGTATTTTTCTGAACAATTTTGTTATATCCCTACATCCGCTCACAAAAACGTCCCAGATTTGCATGACCTTACTATGTTGATTTTTTATGTGTTTCTGAGTGAAATTTCTGTTGAGATAGTCATTTTCTGACTATATTTTCCTTGTTGTTCCTAGCACAGTTCTAAAGTAAGATATCATTATCATGCTAATTAGATACTAGTGTTGCAGTTTCGATGGCGATGTCATTGCATCCTCTTCCCTTCTTGCGATGTCATCGCATTTCATGCAAATTGATTCATGCATTTTCAAACCTCGGCATATAGTTCTTATGATTCTTAGCAGCCCTAACTATGTCAGAAACCGTTTTTCCCTCGAAAGTCGTTTTTTTTTCTCTGTGCCGGGCATTGCTCGATTCTTTCGCAAACGGCTTCATATTCAATACTTGCCTTTTACAAGTTTTCCGTCAATTCCATTGGAACTGCACTTGACTTGCGTTTATACGTGTATCATCGATATTCCAGTAGTGGTATCCAATTCATCTAATGCTGATTCACTTGCGGATATATTCACTTGTATCAATATATGGTATTTCTCCTTAGCAAATGCTCTGAAAATTCCATAACTTTATTGTTCACTAATTTATTGTAACAACTTAATTTCTTCAATAAGAAATCAAATTTAAAGAAGGCGTCCCACGAACCGCGCTGGCGAATATGCAAGTATGAAAAGCGTACTCTCTCTCTCGCTTGTTGCATGCTGTTCAGGGTCACTTGGCACGCATCCAATTGATCATAACTCATTGTCAAACGAAAAAAAAACGAAAAATGGTGACTTGGGAACTTCGCAAGAGTTATCGTGTAACAGCAACCCACCACCTCACATCGAGAACTCAGCTAGCCAGATATTCGTGGGACACCTTCTTTAATGTAATTCTAATAAGCAAACTGACTTTATTTGAACGATAACATCGCAAGTGTCGTTTTTTTTCAATTTCCCACCCTCAAATCGTCTCAGTTTATCCGACTTGCCATTATATGGGGGTTCAAAACAAGATGATCGAACATGGCATGTCTTAATTGTTCATTGCTGAATGCGAGGAAAATAAAATTCACCATTTCTTCTGTTTTGCATCTCTCCAAATCGATAAAATATTCGAAGCTTCGAGTGACATCGATGAGTGTTAGCAAAGCGATCAGCAAAGGATATGAGACCTACGTGTGAATAATGTTATTGGCACAGTTCCTTCAGAACAACATGCAATATAGTTTTGACAATAAATATGAACTAGTTTAACAGCCACTCAACTGCAATCAACAAAACGTATCATTTAGTAACATCCTTACTAGCACTATTAGCTTTTGCGCTACAATAATTTGAAATAACTCACCATAATGAACATAAACGCATCGAGTGCGGACAAACGACCGAGATTGAGAATAAAAAGAAGGAAGAATGAGTGGAAGAAGGAATGACGGTCTAGTATTGACGAGAAATGTAAATTAAATCAAATGCGCATGACAATAAAGAGCGGAAAAATTAGTAGTGTAGGTGAAAACTTGCGAAGCGGGAGTTTGTCGATTCGACTATGATTCAGTTCAATAAATATTTATACTCACAATGCAGCATGGAATGGACAATGAATGAATAAATTAGATGCGAATAATACTGGAATTATTGATTAGAAAAAATCCCGGCCCTAGAACCCGGTCTTGGTCAGCTTGATCTTTGGTCGATGCTTGAGACAGGGTGAGTTGCCATCGTCTAGTCGGAAGAGAGAGGGTTCATCGTAGAGGGAGAAGACGCAACGGAGACGAGAGCGATCGTTCTCACGCACGAATCGGGCTGGAATAGAAGTTAAATGGTAAAGGTTCATCACCTAATGAAGGTACTTGCGTCCTGCGGAAGCGTACTGCTGGGCCAGTTTAAAATAGGGATGGAATTGGGATTTTTTCTGAATTTGAAGAGCACATTTGTTTCCACAACCGAACTGATGTAGGAACTTTTTCTGTTTTTTGGCCCGGTGCTATGAATATGAAAGGGGAAGGAAATAAGAGAGGGAATACGAAGTGCCTATTTTTGGCTTTTCGGTTTTTTTAGCCAAGTTTGTGAGGTGAAGAAGGTGAAGTACAAAAACATTTGAGTTTCGACTCTCGTACCTGGATAAAACTTGGGATCGTAATACGGCAGGGGCCCTCCGTAGGGAGCAGGAACGCAGTCACAGGGCCGTGATCGCCACATATTCGCCCAGTCGGGCTGATACGAGTAGAGGTGCTCGTTCGATTCGAACGGCTCGATCATTCCTGAAGTGGTTTTATGTTTACACTCCAACTACGCAATCGTCTTTCCAGACGATGATCGGAAAACGAAATGTTTGAATATTTGAATGGACATGAATTGACAAGGGGGCAACCAATCAAGAAATCGGAGGCAGCGAGCTCACCTTTGCACGACAACGTCCTATTCGCTCCCGGGTCGACCTCGAAGTAGTTCGAAAACCACTTGAACGCCTTGATACGACGATTCTCGCCAGGGCCTTAATTTTCATTTTTTTTTCTCGATGTATCTACAGGCTGTCCTTGTTTACTTGCAACATTTTTTTTACGAATGTACTTTCTAAAATGATAAATATGCTCCAGAATAAAGACACTCCATTCAAACATTGCATTACTGATTGTTAGAGCACGTGACAGAATAAAGCTAGTCAGACCCCCCGGCGTATCCGCATCCTCTCCTCCGCACTCGTTGTTGATGATCAGGGAGGTCGGACCGAACACCGATCCGGCGTAGCCCGCACGGCGGTTCTTCGTTGAGGCCCGCCAATCACCTGTGATTAGGTATTCGAATTCACATACGGCTTGTCTAGTATGCACTTTTCATAAAACAAAAAACAAGTGTGTAAATTAATATCTGCAAGAACTTCAATGATTGATCAACCTCTAGAATCATCAAGATAGAATAATAATCTATTGTGTGTCATGCAAATTTAGAAAGTATGAAATAAAAATAATGAAAATGGGAGTGATATAAAAATAAAATAAAAACATTGGCTCACCAACGATGATCTGGTGCATGCTCGGCTTGGGCGGTTGAGGGGTCATGTAGAACCAGAGCGAGGCGAGCATCGCGAGGGGAGGATCAAGCTTGGTCATGATCTGGAGATAGTCCATTTTATCGGGCACTAGGTCGAATGAGAACATTCGGATGATAACCTACTGAATGAAAACTAACACTTTGAAGGGTTGTCGTATTTTGTCAGCGTGTTCTAAATCCCACAAGCGAAAAAAATACGAAAAAAAGTTGGTTCTTATCCAGAAGGTTCATCCAAATGTTCTGGCCCGACTTAGTGCCTTCAATTGACAAGATGAAGACGCATTCAAGAATTCATTATGTTGTTGATGCTCGACTAAAGTGTTTCACTTTAGTGTTTAAGGTTGTATCTTGATGATCAGTTTCGAAAATGTCGCATAACAGATAAAAATATACCAGATTGGGATTCTCCACCAGGTTTACGTTGATCTTTCGCGTGCGCAGAAAGTGCTCGAACGCGCCGTAATTGTAGTTCCATGAGAGCTGCAAGAAGATGCGATAAGAATCTTTATCAGGCACAGCATTTCTTTCAGCCGGAAACATGAGTTCTGTAAGATTTTCTAAAAATAAATGGTGCTCGGTAATTCTCGGCATATCGAAGAATTCTGTGGAGTCTGTAGAGAATGTGATGAGAAGGGGCGCGCGAGAGGAGGAAACGGAACCTACTTGTAAACCTTCTCCAATACCTGCAATGGCCCTCTTCCAAAGTAGCATCCCCGGTGGAATGTCTTATTCGCGTGATGTTCCTCCTCGTCATTGCACGGGAACCAGTATTGCATTACTGGGTTACGATTGCAGTATGCGCCCTGAAAATGAATGTGATTACCTAGCTTACTAGGCGTCTACGGTTTCTCGACAACTGGATGTAGGTAAAACAGTAAAGGTATATGTGTATCCAAGTCAAGCGATTCTTTGCGCCCATTCCAAGGCGGCGCGCTGTTTCGCCATGGAATAGGTGCTACGAATGTGAAATTGCATCGGACACTTATACGGTATCAGGACATTTGTTTTTTCTTATTGCATCGTAAATCGAATATTGTTCATTATCAGAATGGAATTTGAATACTGGAATAAAAACATCTGGCTTGCTTCTATAAAGACCGAACCTCATCAGTGCACCTCTTCCCGTCCACCGTGTTGTACCCGGGGAAGGCAGGGACAAGGAACGATGAGTTCGGTCCGCGTTCGAACCAGTTGTACAGACCACCGCGATAGAAGCATTCTGAGGCCTCGTCGGTGGAGAGGGACGAACTGGAAATATAATAGTTTGCATTTAAGATGCGTTTATATTCAATTCGTCCCTGCTTTGAGCGAGAGATACGAGCCTGGATTCTGAGGGACGAAACATCTTAGTTACCTTTTTACTTACTTCACTTCGGGATTTCAACAAATCTGACATTGTTTATTCAATGGTCCTGCACCTTCTTTCTACACTCTCTCGTTATTTTAAGTCGTATGTCAGAAGGAAGGAGTGAGTTGAGAGTCCGGAACGAATGACTCACTTGTACAGACCCAGATCCTGTTCGCCCGTTTCCTGTATCACGTGGGCTAAGAAAGCAGCGACGTCCCTCTTTTGGACTTCGGCACGAGAGGCGCCCGGCTGAAAGGAAAACGGTTTGCCTCCTATCGCCGATACTTTTTTTTCGATTTTGGACACACGCTTTTTCTCAGAGAGTGTTCTCTCCCTATCATTCTTATTCTCTAGTAACTCAACATTGAGCACTGTTGTTGCCTGGGCCAAATAACAGAGAAGTTCTGATAAATGTGAAGTTCCTCAATGATTTTCTTCCTGAAACCCCGATAAAGCTAAAAAAATACAGAAACCCCTCCATCCAAATCACATACCTTCGTAGGCGCTTCATTCCCGAACTCTGGGAAGTATCTCGCAGCGATGGTGAATGCCTCGTACGAGTAGGGCAGACAAGGGTGCGGGCCGTGACCGAGATTCGCTTTGGGGAAGAGGTCCTGCAACGAATACTGGAACTTCTTTGTTATTTTGGTAAAAGCAAAATCCGCACCAAATGTCTTGGTGGTGAGGAATGAGTATGGTAGGGAGATATTACAGAAATGGATTGGTAAAAAACAGAGAAGTAGCAGAATGCTTTCGCTCAAGTAAACGGTAAATTTTCCGGGTTGTGCAAGCCTTGAAATAATGAGAGCTCAAATGAATGACGTAGATATTTGCAGATGAGCATTCCATCACAAACCTCGAACATTTCTTTTGTGAACCATTTCTCCAATCCCGACTTGGGCAGGCGGTTCGGGTCGGAGGCTTCCTCGCAGTCGTCCTGTAGTTAATGGAAAATTAGGACAAAAAATGATGAAAGTAGAAGCAGGAACAGCTCGAACATTTCAGAACGTTGTTTATGAACAGACTCAAGTGATCGTTTTCTTACCTCCGGTTCCGAGCCGTAAACTGAGTGTTGCGGGCAGTATTCGGGGAGCGAAGCGGCAATGGGAAGAAGGGCTACTGTAATTACAGTCGTTAAAGCGTACTTTTTTTGTTTTTTTTTACTCTACGGGCTACGGCCGCTCTGAATGTGGAGGGCGTAGGGAATGAGAATGATAGGGGAAAGAAAACAATGCGAAAAAGGCAAAGCCAAAAATCCCAGATGTGCCCAAGAAGTAGCTAGTTATTCCACTAGGCCGTGTATACCCTTATCAAGCGTTGTATAATCTATGTATAGTTGGCAGTAAAAAATTGATTGAAAATTTAGGCATGAAATCTAAGAATCTTACCAACAAGGAAGTAGTCTCGCATGAGGTGTGTGCCTCCGGCGTAAGTGCAACTGTCTCAATCAACACTACGAATGAATGGTCACTTCTCCCAGGTTTGCCTCCCCCCTCGTCTCCCGTCTTGGGCAATGGTCGAACTCTCCTCAAATCGTGCACTATCTAGCTCTAAGGAATGGTCTGGCTCTCTCACTTTCCCATTGTCCCTCGCTTCTCTGACCGACAAGAGAGCATTTCTAAACGAGAGAGTCAGACGATCGCTCTGAGCGGCGAGAGTGCATGAAAAATGAGGAGAGTCCGAGTCGACAAGACACTTGCCTTTCTGGTCTAATAATCCCTTCTTCTCGCCTCCCAAACATCTGAAACAGAAAGAGCAAACAGATACTGCGTAGCCGTCACTCCTGCCCTAAGGGTGGTGCCGTTCCGAAATATCCGAAATTCTACTATTTTTTCCCATGCAACAGCTGCTCTGAATGTGGAGGGGGTAGGATATAAGATTTATAGAATGGGAAAAAAATGTGTAAATGCTGAGCCAAAAATCGAAGAAATGGTTAAATATTTTTGTAGGGATAAGTATTATTGAAGGGACTGTTCATGTTTGCGTTAGATATTACTCACAAATTACAATTAAACTTCTTTAAGTATCATGTTAATATAAATATTTTAATATAAAGTATCCCGCGTTTCCCGTTCAGCGAACTGTGATCTCTCGTCGATACAGAGTCTTTTCATATCTGCTATTCATGAATTTTCAGAAATTTCTGAGGTATTTCTGACGAAGAATCGAAGTCAAGTCTGGAATTAGGCCCCCGATGCCCTTTCTACTGATGCATGAACATCAACAGGCTGAACTCCAGTCGGGCGGAAGAGTGGACGAGAGCATTCTCTCACTTTCTCATGCTCTCTCGCTGCTCTAACCGGCGAGGGAGCATTGCGAAATGAGAGAGACAGATTCTTGTTCGATGGAGAACTCTCTCAAATCCCCATGCTCTCTAGCCGGCCAGACAAAGTGAGAGATCATTCATGATGAAGAGAGTTGTTGAAAGGGGTGACTTGGGAGAAGCATGGGCTAGAACGAGCCAGAATGTTGTACAGCACGCGATTTTCTTTAGATCGTTATTTTATTTTCGAATCCCTACAAACCCATCACACCTCCCCTCAAATCCTCGAAATTCTGATACCCCATCTGGACCAGCCCCGAGAATACTACATTGATAAATATTATATTTTATCTTATTGTATTTTTCAAAAATCTCTTCGTTCCGTTCGTCCAATTTCTGAAGCTTTCTTGTTGTTATTGTTGTTGGTGCAAGCTAGCAAAGACGAACAATCACTTCAATGGTAGTTCCTCCATTTGAGGCGCATTCAATGGGACCTCCCCTAGATGTCTGCGGATTTGGAGCCTTCCATGCTCTCACAATAGTCTGCTTGTTGATTATGTGTTTTTCTCTTTCTTTTTTTTCCGCAAACTGAGTTGGGTGATCACACCGATTGCATTGATTTTGTCTGGAAGTACACGGTTTCGAAACTGGCACTTTTCTGATTTCTCCTCATCATTCTCATTTCCTACCCATTCACATTCAGAGCTGTCGTAGCCCGGGCCAAAACAACAGCTAAGTTTCTCGAAACTACCTCAAAAGCACCCTCAATGCCTTCTCGGGTTCTTACCCTCTCCAATTCCTCCCTTCCACTCTTTCAATTTCATCAAGTGCCGACGGGGCGGGCTTAATCGAGTCTAATGAGTGACGGAAGGAAGGAAGGGTACAATATCGAATGACATCAAGGTCCACTGTCTCGTCTGACTCTCTCATTTCACCTGCTCTCTCGTTTCTCTGACTGACGAGAGATAAGGTAAAATGAGGAGACGAGAACATTGCTCACCGTCTCTCTAATTCCGCTCGTTCTCGGTCTACCTACCCTGTCGGAGAGGGGAAGAGTTAGGAAAGGTTGATGGGTTGTGCCAATAGTCTTCTTCTTCGTCTGTTTCAAGTGCAAATTCGCCTTGCATAGTCTCAGCTTGTATTGTCTATCTCCCTTTTTCTCTCATTCTGTCTGTGCACTTATTATCAGTACGAACGATTGGGAGATGCGCAAGACATCGGCGTATCAATTTATACTGGTTAGAAGTCGGTACAACCATTTTGAGCAAAGTTTCTGATAATCTGTACCTATAGTCGTATTTCGGGAAGTCTTCGTAAAGCGAATAAAATAAGATGAATGTCGTCATAACATCGTGACCACCCCAAGTGCTCACTTTGCGCCCTCCAGAGCCGCTCGTTAGTCATCCGTTGACAGGTGAGACGGGCGGATGACACGCGAAGAAGAGATGAATGAAAGTGTGATGGCCGGAGTGGTCATCCGTATTGAGAAATGGCCCTTAGATACGCTATTGCGCTCATACGTTCACAATAGTCTGGTAAAGTAGGTCCGAAGAAGAGATTAGTCCCTCCAGAATGAATTTCTTTGAAGACTGACCTAGCATTGATCTCCCGTAGGATGCCTTGATAACTTTATCATTACCGTTTCCTATGAAGTTCTGCGTGATGCTTTAATCAGGACCAACCTTATTTTCGAGGATGCCTCTTGTCGAACTATGATCCCATTCACACCCATTTCACAGCATGTGATTCTAGATAGAAGCCGCTCGGGCAAGTGAGGAATGTCCCCCTCGCATGCGTCCACTACATTATGCTGATTGTTGCTCTTCTTCTCTGGTCTTTCCATTCTCCCTCCTCCTTCTTCAACCCTTCCTCCCACTACCCTCTCTCAACCCAGCCCGACCCATACGCTCTTCCGCTGCCGAGTCTGGTAGTCTCCATCTTTGCATTGGTCTTTCTCGGTTTGATGGTGCGAGATAGTGTCCATACAGGGGAGAGTAGAACATTCCGCTCTCGAGAAGTCATCTTTCTCCTTCGCCTCTTCCAATCTTTCGTATCAGATAGTTAGCGGTTCATTGTTGCGTGAGAGGAGGGACGAGATTCTGATGTAGAGCAAGAGGGCTCTAATTTGAGTGTGCTGGAATGATGGCATTTCTGTACTTGTCATCTCTCGTCTTGCTCATTCGGTCTGACATTGAGAATACGGTTTTGCATTTCGAAATTCTTGCTCGGTCTACTTCATTTTTCTTTACCTCCTAGTTTTTTCTCTTTGCTGAATGTTGCAATATTTCTCATACTATTACTTTGTTGCATGCGATGAAAAAGTCAGCGAAGCGCAAAGACTAATTCGAGCGGCAATAGTCTGACACGTTTTTCATTTCACGCGTTTTCATCAGTCAAACAGCGCGTGGAGAGAGCAGGTGGGATGAAGAGAGGCAGAGAGTATTACTCGAGTGAAGGGAGAATTTCAATAGTGCTTGAAGTGACAGCCTCTCACATTGAGGTGTGTTCTAGACGTTTACACTTGCTTCATTTATTTCACTCGAATTTTTGCGTATTTCACTTTTTTATCTATTTTTTATCTACGCATGATTCATGTATTTCATGCGCTTCTTGACATTCGTTCGCATTTTTCTTACTTTTTTCGATTTCTTTGCTCCAGCCTTGTCCGAAACGTGAAAACGTTCTTTTCATGATTCATCTACCATATTTTTCAACAGCGATTCATTACGAACTATGAGTCATTCATTTGCTTGAAATTTTGCTGTTTTCGGTGCTACTCTCATTTCTTGATTATTCTGAACAGCACACGGTTGAATCAGACCATCTTCCGGTTTCAATCGTTATCATTAGCAATTGTTGTCGATGTAACCCATCTCTCCGAACCCTCCTCCCTCTTCTCCTTCTAGCACTCTGCCCCTCTTTCTGTTGTAATCCCCTCCCATAATGTATCACTTGGTCGGCCGACTGATCTACCCCTTCTACTTCCCTCTAGGAGAGAAGCGTCTGACTCTCTTCCTTTCCCCTGCTCTCTCAGTCTGTCTGACCGACGAACGAGTACCTAGTTGAGAAGCTCAATAGGAAACCGCTTGAAGAGTGTGGCCACTACTCATCTTGGATTTAGGCAAAAAGTTTCGTAGTGGCTGTTCCTAGTTTTTCGTATCAGTGACTGCTACCACGTTAAGTTGAGTGCATATATTTCCACCTTGCTCTGATCAACATTTTCAAGTCCACCGGGAAAAATAGATCGCCTAATAGTATTGGCGGGTATTCTTTCACGCCATCATTAGCTAGAGTCTTCCACTTGCAGGTTGGACTTTTCTACCAGATAGTAATCCTGAAATGCTTTCCTGAAATTGAAGCGCCGCCTCTCTCTCTCTCGATTGCAATGCCCATCAAAGAAGAACATGCGCGTTTATGGGCGCTCATTCCCATTTTCTTTTTCTCCCCTCGTCCGCTACCCAATTTACATCCCTTCCTGAGGCTCGTCCCTCTTTCATCTCTCATCCTCTTGCTGAACCCTCTCGATTTCACTCGATCTCTCAGCGGTCAGAGCCCTGCGGACTCAATTGGTCTCATCCTCATTTACATAGCAGTGATCTAACGCAAGTGCCTAGATTAACGGAGTGACTTTACCGTTTTACCCGAACAGTGAGATAGTGTCCGGAATGAATGAACAGCGAGATAGTGTCCGGAATGAATGTTTGGCCAGCCTCTCAGAATTTCACCCGATCCCTCCTCTTTTCAAATCCTCCTGAATCCGTTCATCAGGGCTCTGTTCATAAGGTGTAAGGCACTGCCCCATCAGGGGAACGTCCTTTCTTTCTCTGCTTCTCCTCCTTTCCTCTGGTCTCTCGCATGCCTCTGGCTCTCCTCATATTTCCCGAACGCTCCTCGGAGGATTCGATCATAAATCGTCGGCTATGGGGTGAGGGACGAAGTGTGAAGTTGGAATGAATTCTTTCCTGCTGTGGTCCATTTCGCGTACTCTTTTCCAGGTCAGAGAAGGCGAGAGAGTGCGCGAAATGGAGAGAGTATAGGGCTCATTTATTATCTTTCTCTCGAGAGATCATCCAAATTGTGATGGGCCCGCACTTCGATGATGAATTTCGGCGCAATTAAGATAATTGGCAAGTGAGATCGAGTGTGAGGGATCATTCATTAAGAGCTCGAGTGTACTCTTCTTTCTTCCTCTCTTCTTCCTCACACTTTTCAAACTCCATTTTTATTTACATTTGTTCCAAATATTCTGGGGCCCGTCTATTCGCCAGTCCGAACAACACTCATATCATTTGTGCAGTTTTTTTATGGCAAATCCAGTCCACCCCTTCCGAACAACACTCATATCATTTGTGCAGTTTTTTTATGGCAAATCCAGTCCACCCCTTTCGAAAAGCGGAAAAGTGAACTCCGCATCGGCCTTGTCATTCTTGACCCTTTCTTCTCTCTTCCTCTCCCGTTTCCGTCAGTTGTTTCCGGCTCTCCACTTTTTACCTGCTCTTTCGCCAACCGTCTGCGGTCTGACTCTCCTCTTTTTCCCTGCTCTCTCGCCATCCGTCTGTCGTCTGGCGCCCTCATCGATGAGCGTGATCCCTCGGATCTCTCAATCTCTGATACTCGTCGAATCGTCCAGTATCTCGAGATTGAGAAGCAACTGTCCGACTGTACAGCAGCGCATCAAAGATTCCCACCTGTCGAGAATATCCTGCCCAATTTTCTTTTCAAATGAACACTGACGCCACATTCGTTAGAGCCTTACATTGTCTACTTATTGAACGCGACTTCTTTTTTTTTCTAGTTTATAGATGACCTATTGGTAGTTAGTTAGGGACGATATTCATTCTGGATCAGCAGATCAACAGGCGTTATCTCTCATCTACGTGCGAACAAGTGGATGTTACTGAAGAGTCATTAGTCATGAGTATTCAAGTCTTCCCTCTCTACCTTTCCCCCTTCCTCTCCACTCATTCTTCCTCACTTCGCATCTCCCAATTTCTCCAATTTCACCCTTGAATTTCACCCCATTCTATTTGAGAGCAACCGCCGACGAATATCATTACTTCTTCATCCAGACTGGGTCAATTTGGTGCTTGACAAGTCGTTGCAGGTGCTTGACCGGTTTTGAAAGTCTCAATAATCATACTTTTTTCTACAGTATCTAGTACAAGGCGTGTTTCATTGATATTTGTAATATAGGAAGTAGGAAGTAATTTCACTCTGCAGTTGAGTATTGCATCTGCCCCAGTACAAAATCAGCCCGCACTCCCTCGAATTCAGCCGATCTCTAGCTCTGTTTGATCGCTGAAAAAAAAATTTGAGTAATACTCGAAGCACGAGTAGATTCCACCTGTTTTCGTTAACGTGGACTCACATGCTCTTTGCCTCTTCTCCCATACTTCTTACGAAGTCGGAGGAATTATCACTCTCCCTCCAATTCACATGATGTATCTTATATATACTCTAACCCCTTCGGTCCATTTATCATGTTTATCCTAACATAAGCAAAAAAATGATCAACTGTGTATTTATGGAAGTGTCAGAGGTACCAATAGTATGTGCTTCCTTCACCCACCCAATGAAGTGCCTATTTATCCCAGGCATTCCGAGTTGCTAAACTTGGGCCCATCAACTCGAAATTTCTGAGTCTAAGCAGGGGGGATTAGTTGTGCCTACTCCAGTCCAATTGTTGCAGTTGGGAAAACAACTGATACATCTTACTCATGTCAAGTGGCTATTTTTCGCTTATCACTGGTAGTTACTGCTCTCCTCATTTTGCGTGATCTCTCTCCAGTCTGCGTATCTAGAGCGGGACTGATTTAGAGAGAGAGTCATTACCATTCTTTGATCTACGCAGGCATGACATGTTTATCTTTAACAGCTGTTCGCCGAATCACTTCGGGAATTCCGAGTCGGAATCTCTCGTCTTCACTTCTTGTTCTCTTCTTGTTCTTTTCCCTCAGGGGATTAGTTATCCGTCCCGTTCACTCATTACTATTATCCATTTACTCATTCAACCTACAAACCTCTCTCCTGTGAAATATATTCTTGTTCTTTTTCTTATTCTTTATTAACCAACTCGACAATAGTGCGATAATGGGTGGTATTTCTTGCTCGTGCTAGTTTGGGGGATGGAGTTTTTTTGGATTTCGCGAGATATTTCTACTTTCAATTAGCTCTTGCTTCTCGTGTTTTACTGCTTACCTACCGCGGGCTGAAAACAATCTCCCTCGGGGGATTAATTATTCGCATTACTCATTACACGGCTCTCATTTTCTCATCAGCTTTTCATGTTATTGTTTACGGTTCTGGCTAAGTTTTCCCATGGCAAATTCACATCACCTCCACAGTTACCACAGAGGCCGTTGTTCGAATGGCATTTATCCCGCTGTCAAGAGACCGCAGATTTACAGTTGATCCTATTGTTTTATCAAGTGTTTTTTTAGTAGAGCATGCGAGAACGCGAAATGAATTTGTACAGCATTCTTCACTATGCCGAGAATCATTTATTTATTATTTTTTGTAATTTTCCACCATTTTTGAAGAATGAATCATTGTTCTCATCTGACGATGATCACTTGGCCTGATAAAAAATTGATTTATTGATATCATAATTGCAGATATTATGTGATGATTCCCCGATGGTTTCTCCTCCTTCTCTTCCTTGTCCCTCTCGTTCAGTCCGCTCAACAGCACTGCTACTCGTGCGCCGGACGATGCCACTCCGACCATTGCAATTGCCAGGTACTGCAGCTAACGGGCCACTCACCTCCGTCGGCTCTTTTTTTTTGCCCAATCATGACTCGAAGAGTTTTTCTCCCGTTTCGTTCTCATTACCTACCCCCCTCCCCCCTCCACATTCAGAACGGTTGTTGCCTGGGCCAAATAACACAGTAGGTGGCTGCTAGATTGTTGGTTATGATTCATCAGTGAATTCAAATTCACAGAGAGACAAGCGTTTTGAAATGGGACAAATAAATATAACCTACAGTAAATTCCCATTTCCAGATGGGCTCGTGTCCCTCTTCCCACTGCTTCATCGAGCGCAGTCCCACTGAGGAGGCTGGAGTATACAAGATAACCAAGGTTATTTTAGTTGTTTTATAGTATTACTTTCTTCGTTAAAGGAGGAGTAAGAGGAAAATTTTTAGCTACATTCGTACAGTGGTGAAACTGAAGCCACAGTGCTTTAGGTATAAAAAGCCACACGAGATCTCAATAGCCGGATGTTAGTATCTCATCATTGAACCTAGTCGCTTTCAAGGGTTGTCTCCGTCGTCCGTCTCGCACGATCAACGGATGCGACTATGACCACTTCAGCGACCATGTACAGTGCGTTTGTACTGGTGAGTTCATCGATATTTTGATTACCCTTTGATTATTTTGATTACCCTTTGATTACGGTGGATTACTGTAGACTACGGACACGTATAGTATCTGTGATTATGTAGATCGATACGGTATCTTGCATTCACATAGATTACTGTAAACCACGAATACCAATATTACCCGAGATCATTTTTTAATGTTTATGGTTAGAGAACGAACTGTGTTGCGATAAATATCAATCTTTTGAGGCAACTTCTGCAACGATCACATCTATCTGAATCGGCGGTACGATCGGAAGAATGTTACGTGCAGGAAGTGTGGAGAGCGAAATCCGGACTGCGGGGAGACCTGTAATGGACAGTGGTACGGTAGCTTTCAAGGGAACCGCAAAAGTATCATACCCCCCCCCCTCCCCCATAAATCCTAAATTTGGTATCATCAATCGCAAGGTAACCTTCTAGGAAGTCCAAAACAACTCTAACATCATCGGATAATAGACAAATTCCTGAGAACCGAAAATACGTTACGCTATAGTACGCCTTCAGGTTGGCAGCGACCTACTGTTGATAGGTCACCACTTATACTCCAATTCCAGGTGTCATGAGGACTCGGCCACTGGCGCTGCCGGTTGTGGTTTCGGCCCGCCTTCTCTGCCGTTCTTCTACAAGGGACCGGAGCTACTGTACTTCCGACACAAGATGTGCGTCACCATGTCGAGGTACGGTAGCTTATTGATTTCCTAATTATTCTGACAGGTAAAGGTAAAGGTGTATCCATGACAAGCGATCTTACAGTTGTAAGGCAACACTAGGTGGGACCCACTAGAAGGGCCAGCTGTTATTTTATTCTTTATTAGGTTACTGTAGATAGATTTCGCTGTGGGAGGCCAAATTGATTTTTTCAGAGGTCTCGGACCACCGCGGAAGCACTGCATCTGCAACACAAACTGGTGCAATGGGTTTAGGAAGGTCGGCGAGAGTGCCGGAGTCAAGAGTCGATCTCTGATAAAGTGAGTGAAAATGAGCAAAAAAAACAACAACAAGTCGAATAGATAATGGAAATTCTGTGTTTAGAAAATTGTTGGATGAAGAGAATAGTTGCTACTGCTACAGTTCTGTGATCTGTAGTAAACCAGCTACAATGGATCGATTACAGTACTCCCGAGCCGGTCATGCCACTGCAAGAGTGCATCTCGTGCGAGGCCACCTACTCGGACGACCAGGCAAATACTATGGCGTGCAAGGTACGGTAGGTGGGTACGGTAGGAGGTAAGTAGGGGAGGGGGGTAGGGAAGGCAAGAGCGTGAGGCAGAACGGTTGCATCATAGAAATCATTACACGGTAGATAGATAAGAATAGATAATTAGTGAATTGTTGGATACGATAGAAAAGAGATTAGATAACGATATGAGAAATTGATTTGTGCCAGATGCTGCTAAAATGAAAATGAATAATGAAGAATGAAGGCAGATCAGCGCACTGCACCATGAACTTCAGGGACTATACAACCGTTCAAAATGTAGAAGGGAATAAGAATGATAGAGAACACAATAGTCTTCAATAAAAAACAAATATCGTAGAAGTGCCGAAAAATTTGTTTTTAAAAGTAAATCTTTCCATTTGCAGCAACACCGTTGCACCGGGCACTTTTGCGTGATCACAGGACAGCGAGTGTCAACGGGCGGATCGGCGATAGTTGGGAATGGTGAGTGGTAGAAATTCGCCGTCTCTTAATTTCACACACACTCGCTCGCCTCTCCAACCGGTTAGAGAGTGCTAGGAATGAAAAGACGATTATCCGTATTTCGAACTCTAGTGAGGGAATACGGTAGGAAGATAGATACGGTAGCCGGGGATTACTGTACATCACCAGTGTGAGGAGACAATGCGACTATTGCAGCGAACAATCGTCTGAATCCCTCATTTTTGCAATGATCTCTAGTCGGTCGGAGAAGCGAGAGATAATGGAAAAGTGAGAGAGTCAGACGATTCCTCATTTCAGCCGTCAACAACAAGCACGTGCCCGGAATGGTGACGGAGCGGCAAGGCTGCATCAATGTCACGGATAGTAATCAGGTAGGTCGGGAAACGGCAGGATAAAATTGTAACTGTTTTTGGTCCAACCAGCAACCTTTCCAAATGTGTGAGACGTGGTGAAAAAAAAAGTTGCTAATCGGCGTTGGGGTGGCTAGCCCGCCCTTAGCGAGGATAATGTCAAAATCACCTTTTTGGAGACGTGGGAAATGAGAATTTTAGGGAGGGAGTGTTCTGTGAGACAAGGCTGAATAAATCTCGTGGGGGTACTGTAGCTACTAGTAATTGTATCATATTTTAGATCCAGCTCGGCTGCGCTCACAAGTGGATGGACGGCAACTTTGAGGAGATCAGATGCGCGTGCAAAGGGAATCTGTGCAACCGAGATTTCCTTACAGCAACGTCGACTACCGTACTCCCACACGTCATCTTTACATTATTAGCTGTTCTATGGAATCTAGTTTTGTGAAGAATACCATAATCAAATTAAGAAAAATCACATACATAATCAGAGATAGGATGAATCAAAAAAGATTATGGAATCGACCATGTATCAATTACGGCTATTGTGTTGTCTGTATTCTATAGTTGCACCATTTTTGTGTTAGTTCGGGTATTTTTCGGTTCAAATGTTATTTATGAATGTATGATTGTTTGACTTGAAAATAAATAACATGGAAAGATTAAAAATAAGGAAAAAACAAGAAAAAAGGTCTTATGCGGAAAATGTACTGTATGTAAATATCGACAAAATTTGAATTTGTGACGTCGCGACGCGTGCTAAGGTTCCTTAACAAGGAATCGATTTTTACTCTAATTTTCCTCGTGTTTTGTATTATTCTAATTAACAATTGCCTAATTTCGAGAACCTTACAGGGTCCACTCTGTTTCACTTGGCCAATTGCCTAATAATCTCCGGCCATGGACTATTCATTCAACGGTGAGCGTTCTTTCCTCGTTTACTTGCACTTGTACCCGTGTTTCTCAAGTGTTTAGCACTTTATCTAGCGGCAAAGCGTAATGAATCGGGAAGCTTCCAGCTTAGGGAGTGGTCGGCGTCAGTGGCTCGCGTCGATAACGACGCAGAATGCAATTGGGGAGGAAAGGAATTCGCTCTTATCTTGGTCCTCTCTCCTCCTCTGTTTATTGTCACTCTTTTATCACTCTGAATTCTTTCTCGCTCCGCATATTTCCATCGCTTTCCGATGACACTATACAGCGCGCCGAGGTTGATAACTTGAGCTGGTTTGCGAACATCGTTCGGTTCCTGGTAAATTGCATTTCACGGCGCGTTTCGCTCAACTTGGACATGTTTGTGAACGTCGTTTCGTTTCCTGCGCATACGTAAACGTTTGTTTGACCGATTCTTGAGCCAATTCTCCTTCGAAAAGGTGATCGCGCGCGCATTTTCTACCACAGGAACGGCTCTCTCTCTCATGCTGTTTGCACTTTCCCTATTTATTGGTCATCTCTCCCCTCTTGAAAGAGCGCGAGCGAGGGGGGTGAACTCGGGGCCCTTACTTTGATTCCCCCACTCTTTCCCTTTGCGCCTCTCCCTGCTCCCCCCTTGCTATTTCATCCCCACTGCCCTCTATTTCGCGCCCATTTTTTTCATTGGTTGGTGTGACCACGCTCGTTCTCCCGCCACCTTTCTATTGTTTGAACGGCGCGCCGCTTAATTTTAATTTTAAATTTGAACCGCGGAATGCGACCTCGAGATCACATAAAAAGTGCTGCTTGACATCGACCATCCCTTTATCGTGCTGCTTGGTACAGGCGAATCTCCTTGATTTGCTTGTTGATTCGACGCTATTTTCTCTAACTTTTTGCCGTATTTGCATGGCAAGTCAAGTGCCCCGAGAATTTCTCAGTATGATTCACAGCCCGCTATTGAATTCCTCCTCCTCTTCCCCCTCTACTCTCACTCCGCTTATCAATCGAGATTGGCAAGAGGAATAAGCTTCGTCGACGAGACTGTCAAACTCTCTCTAATCGCCGTCTTCTCTCGCTTTCTCTACCCCGAAAGGAAGCGTGGGAAAGTGTGAGCCAATGACGACGCTAACTTTTCTCGCCTTCTTTCCATTGCACTGTCAGGGCTGTCGCTGCTGCCATCTAAGCTTCTTACGGCTCTTTCTTACTTCCAACCGATTGCGCGATTATACATGCTATTTCGCAAACGGTTACTGTGGTCCTGGTTACCGTTATATTAGCGTTTTCTCCTGCTAATGAAATGTTGTCAACGGTTATTGTTGCCCATGCCCCGTTTCAAGGTTTATCGAGAGATACTTGCCACTGTTGTGTTGTGTGGTCACAACATCACGATTAAGCGCGATTGGAATGGCGGGAACGCAAGAGATCAGGCGCATTCGATCACAAGTTATTTTTCCCTCAATCTCTCTCCCCCACCATCCTCTCCGAATGGACCAAATCACTCGTTGTCTTGAGTGTTAATGCACTTCGCACAGTGCGATTATCCGACAAAGAAACATACAAGGCAATAATTGCACTGGAAAAGTGACAAGTGTAAATTTGCCACTGGTGGACTATCACCTATTCCAAAAAACGATATTTGCGAAGGAATGCCCTGAGCCATTTTGCGGATCCCCAACACTTTTCGATCTCACCAGTGAATATGAGCTCCGGAAGATCCCCGGAGAGTGCGGTAACCTTTGGAGATATCCTCCCTCCGAATATCATCTTGATCCAAGATCCCATCTCTCTCATCATTCAATATATCCCATCATCAGTGACTAATTCATCTGATGCGACATTGGCTCTGGTGAGGAGAGGAGGGGCGGAGTCTTATCTCTTATCTGCCCTCTCCAATCCGCATGGTCTCTACCCATCTTTCACGTCTGCGCCCTCCAACTTGAACGTGCTCTCTCCTCCGCCTGATCCGTTCTCTTCTTTCGCCTTGACCTTCGGGGCTGTTCAAGAGAGGGAGGAGGGGAGGGCGGGAGGAGGCAGCAGCGGGGGAGGAGAGGGATCTCTCTGTATCTCTCTGTATCTCTCACTATACCACCATCCCCTGTATGTGCTAAGTCGCCGTCGGGATTCGACAGAGTGTTTCTGCAAGACAATCGATCGACAGTATCTGACACCCAGCGTCACCAGCTATCGGGCCCCAGTTGTGACTCCTACCCCCTCAGATCAGTGTCTAATCGATAATCTACCGTAACACGCCATGTCGTACCTACACGAAGCGGCCAGCTACGCACCAGGAGAGCCGACCAAGAGGGGTACGGTAGCGGATATCGATTGATTACTGTAACGTTTCAAGACGCCGGTTAAGTGATTAGTTTCGCGGAGGTTCCGAGCTAGAGTACACAATGAGTAACATGATAGCGGCTAGTGTTCGCAAGAGTGTGGGCGGCTTTTTGTGAACTCTTCCACATATAGGAAAGGAGAGCATCTATCCAGGCCTCGACGGAATATCAAAAAGCATTGATCGTTCCAATTCCGCGCTTTTTCCACCTTGCCAAATCGCCCCTCACTCTCCCTTCTCTCTCGACTTAAAGGAGAGTCATTTGCATGTGTATAAATCGCTGCACTCCGGACACTCCCGAATTCGATTTCGATTTCGTCTCGCTCGATAGTTGACTTCCGGCCCTGGCACTCCATTTTGCATGGTTTTCGGCGCTTTATAATAGATAAGCGCTCGAAATCTCCGATCCTCCTAATCACCGGCTGGAGCCTTTGAATTCCCGGCCAGAGCCGTGATTTTCCGTTCCGGTCGCTAATCTCCGGCCCTGCTGCAGGTTGGCAAGGCGACGAGACGGACGCGACCGGTCGCAACAAGCAGCAGCATCCGCCACCCGTGCCGCCCAAACAGCAGCAGCAACAGGCTGGTGATAGGTGAGTGTGGCTGGGTGATCAGTGTTTGATGAAACCTAAAATATCCTGGTGCAAAAAGGTGAGTGACGAAGTGATCAGTGTAGCGTTGAAACCTAAAAATGTACAAGTATGATCTATCCGTCTTTGTGCAACCTTTATTTATTATTAACCTATTATTTCCTCATACTATGTGGAAAATGTGCAGTTTTGTCTGTTGTAATTTTTTTAAAATTTACATTTTTTTTCGCAGATCATTCCGTGCAGAGGACGACCCTCTCGACGAGATGCATCGCCCTTACCATATGAGATCCGAGCAGGTGAGATCGAGAACTGATTTTGCTCAATACCTGTTTAATTTATACAATACGTGTTCAATCTTTATCCCATACCCTAACAGGTGAATCGATGATTAGCTTTAGGCACTAGGTACTTCTTTTCTTCAGTGTTTAAAGGTTGAAGACTATTGTATTCCTAGTTCGTTCGATCGCTCGCAGTCCCATCTCTCACAACCCACTAGTTAGAGCGCTGTCTTTGGGCACTAAAGTAAAGAAGTTCCCAATACTTGTAATCACTCGATATCTGACTATTGATCATTTTCCTCCTTCATTGCATACGTGATCCTATCTGATTCTCGATTCCTTACACTCTGCGCTTCACTCTCTCATTTCCGCGCACTCTCTCTTTCTTCTTTCCTTTCCTAGTCGATTGTGGCTAATTTCGCCCTCTCTTTCTCTCAGTGATGGTCAACATCTTCCTGAGAGAGTGGGTTGAATCCATCTTCCCCCTCCCAGCATCTCTCGATGTCACTCGATCACTAGCCGCACCTCCTCGTTTCTCCTACTCCCTCGCCCCTTCCTTTCCTTGCGAGGCTTTCGACGCCTTTTACGTGTAAACATTGTGAGCGGAGAATGGGGGGGGGGGGGGGGGCGAGGTTATGAGAGGGAAGGAGGGAACCGAGAAACCGAGAAATGGGATCGATTGATGTGGGGAGATTACGCAATTTCTAGAAACAGATTCAAATCGGGGCATATTGGTTATTAACTGGACCGTGAGCAAGGGATAGTTTTGCTTTTTGAGGAAGGCGAATAAGCAACTTTCACCTTCGACTGTCCATCTCTTTCCCCATTCTCCCGCGCTCGAAAACAGTTTGAGAGTGAAGGAGTAGGAGAGGAGTAGTGGGGGTCATGGCGGGATGGTTACGTGGGGGGAGGGAAAGGAAGGGAGGGGGAGTATCTTGCCTCCATCAATCGGAGCGAGTAGAAAAGGGACTATCTCTCTGCAGGACACAGTGGCAAGGGGCTCTTTTGACTGTCCGTCCGTCAAGGATGAATGGGGCTGATGAAGGGAGGATCAGGGGGAGGATGGAAGTTTATCGGTGGTTCTGGATCAGAGAAAGAGAAAATCATCATATAATGGGATTCGCCAAAGAGAAGACACTTAAAACCCTGCGGGAGCCCATCCTCTTCCAGCGGGTAAGGCCAGCTACCAGTTGCGTCCTCAGATCCCTTAGTCTAGCCTGTTGAGAACCCCTTATTGAGGCGGGATTAGCGCCAGCCGGAAGAAGCGTATATACACTGGAAGTGTGAAAGATGATGCAGGGAAGGGAACAGATGGATAAAACGAGGAGGAGCAGGGGGAGGGGGTAAAGGGGGGATTGAAGGATGGTCACTCGAATTACGTGCTCGAGCCTAGCAGTTCATTGGACGAAGGGGCTTAAAATTCGCATTGTCTATACCACCTCGTGAGCGATGTTGTTCAAAGATGGGCAGCGTTACTGGTTGTGGCAATAGCCTCGCGATCTTGGAGCTTTTTTTTAACTGCTGCTGTGGTTGTCTCATTTCCAATGTGAATACGTCAATAATACTCGCCTTGTGCTGTTGTTTGAAGTTCGAGCGTTTGCAATGTGTGTGGTACGGCTCACTCGGGTGGTGTTCAGGATGAATTAGGGGGAGGGGAACGGTTTGGTTGACCAGTGTTCACTTTCAGACTATCTTGATCCTGTTTATCAGAGTCAGATGCGTTTTGTTCTGACGAAATGCAGAGAAATGTGGACAGTTGATGCGATAGAGGGCAGGTCTCAAGGGAGAGAGGATAGGGAAGGAATGGGACGGTGACTCAGCGGGACTGATTAGAGTGTGGAGATGAGGGGGGGGGGGGGGAGACGTCTGCAGGTTGTGTTGAGAATGAGAGTGATGAGTAGGCTGATAGAATGAATGAATGGGAATGAAGGACGAGTCATCAAGGGGGTGAGGGATCGGCATTGTTAAGGCCCCTTTTTTCAAACCAATACTCGAATTGGAATGGAATGAATCGGCGTGTATGGTGCCGTGGGTTTGAAATGGGATAAATCGTAGGCAACAGGGGGCAAAAACAACAGTAAAAGGCTAGTGTGCAGATGTCTTGGGGAAGGCTGACTGGACGATGTGTTGCATAAATTAGGGGGCTGGACAGTGCTAAATGCACCCGGTTCAGTGAACAGTGAGCATTGGGTCGGATCTAGGACTGTACCCCCTGTTTCTCCATGCATTTAGAAGCCTATAATCAAAAAAATCCAGCGTGCTTTTACCTCGAATCCCCGATTTGAACTGCTAATCTTGCTTGAATTGGCGCCGAGTTCACCGTCGTATTTGCCAGCGCCTTTCTGAAGTACCTCGAAACAAAAACACACCTCGAAACGATATGTTTTATTTGCCCCGGATTGTGAATGCATGTTGTCATCACCGCGTCCGTTGAATCGGAATCAATAGCTGGCCTCTCTCTCGCTCTTTCTTTCTCTCTTCCTTTCCTGGTCTCTTTCTGCCTGTATACATGTATGTGATCACTGATAAGGCCTGTTGCTACTCTCGCTCGTACCTCTCTGGCAAAAGAATTCGCGTGAATCGGATCTTTGACCGATCTAGGGCAGGGATCGCATGCTTGATTTGGCTCTAATTTATTCATCATCTTACGTCATCTTCCGAACAATGTCTATTCCAGTGTGATAGTACACAAAACAAACCGATGTTGGAATTCTTTTTAACAATTTATTGATTATACGGTAACTTGATTGATACTATCTATTGCGCTAGGATTAGCCGTACTTTGATCACAAACTGATGAAATCATGATCTTTCGATATTTGCGCACACTTCTACGCTTTCTGGTGCGCAACTTCCTCTTTGAGAAGGTCTCTCTCACCCCAATCTCACTTTCCATTCCAACCTGTTGATCAGACGTTTCAGAATCTATCTTTTTTTATTGAAATACATCAAAGTATCAATGAACGCCTTCATCATTCTCACCCCTCATGCTTGCCATTCCAAACTGTTGTTTTTAAGTTACATATATTATTTATTTTAAATATTTCTTTAGTTATTTAAATGTATAATTTTGAAGGAGGGCTACACGAACGGCAGCAGCGGGTACTCGCCGCGCACCAACGGAGGCGGCCGCAACGTGTCCTTCCAGTCGGAGGTGAGTAAAATATGCAAACTAGAAGCGCCGGGTTAGAATCAGAAAGCTAGGGTTTCGTGATTTTCTCTTGTCGCAGTTTGTTTGAGTGTGTTTGATCGTCCTGTTGTTTCTTCCATACAGATACTGTTCACTGTGACTCACTGTTCTGATAAGAAAAACACGTGGTGAACAATTAATTTTTATATGATCAAATCAAAGAGATCGCCATCCACCGCAAGAGCTATAATCTTTAAAAAAATTATAAGCATATCTCATCTTGGGTTTCATGACCTGAATATTTGATCCCAATTGTGTACCATTCCAGCCGCAATCACCCGGCGTGCCCTCACGCTACGAATCGCCCAATCGATCGGTACGTGTTTCTACCGTACCTCTGATTCGATCGATCGATCACGAACTGATTGCAAAAGCAAGCTACCGTACTCTCCGAATTTACAGTAGTAGTACATCGCTCACAATTTCACTGAAAGAGCTGACGACTGTGCCCTTCCCATTGATCGTTTATCGATTTATTATCGATCATTTGACTGCCGTATCCCTACCATTGATCGATTCTCCATTTTTTTCGACTACCGTACCCTTCCATTATCGATCGATTATTGATTGATTGCAGATCAACACCTCGATGCCGCCCGTCCCTCCCCCAATGGACGACGTGTATGCGGACGAGACGCTCTACTTTGAGCGCAGCCGAATCAAGCAGCTTCAGGTATGCGGTAGATTAGGTATCAAGAAATGGGTTTATTGAGGTATACGGTAGCTAGGTATCGAGAAATGGTTTAAAAAGGGAAGAATTGATCGGTTAGGGTTCACGCATGCTGTAATTTACAGCCTGTAAATTTCGTTGGAAAAATGAATATTTGCGGAAAATAAAATCTGAGTTTACATGGTGACTTGGTGATCCAGCGATATGTGATAGACGCAAGGCGCACTGATTTGATGATTCCTGACCCGACTCTGTTCACAAAGAAAAATTAATTAATTAATACCTTTTTAGGACGAGCGTGTACACATCCAGAAGAAGACCTTCACCAAATGGTGCAACTCCTTTCTCAATCGGGTACTGACTTTATTTCTTTGTTTATTGTTGTTTGTCTATGGAAATGCGCTATTTTGTCAAAAAATTGTATCTCCGCTCGTCTATTTTCACTGTTGGTTCTTCTGATTTTTGTCTCCGATTTCACACGGGATCATGCTATATTTGGGGGCAAAATGTGAGATTTATTGATCGCTGACTATTTTTCGGGAGAGTTTCAGGAAGTTATTGACGGCATCATTCGTGACTCGATTTATGCGCGAGCGACAGAGAGAGAGATAGATGGAGTGATGGAGTTGCTATCATTCTCTCGATTTTCGGGTTTGAGTCATACGGCAAATAGCGAAAAAAAGGTGAGATTAGGTTGCGAATCTGATGGAAATTCGAGGGGGCGATGACTGATTTGATTGAGTTTAATGGAATCTCTCTCGTAAGCGCAATACCCCACTCAATTGATGGATTCTAGCGCGCCTTTTCACACATATGGGATGAGAGTGCTGAAGCACACGTTTTTGCCTACGTTCTCCCCTCTACATCTACCTCTCCCCACACTTTTTGCGACGATCGCGATTTCGAGTGTCCTCTCTGCTCCTTTCGCATCAATCTCGTCGGAAATTGGTAGGAGGGAGTGAACTGAGGATCCAGAATGGATTGGGGAGGGAGATTCAAAAAGGCTTTTCTAAGAAAGCTACCTTGTAGAAATTGAACTTGACACATTCTTAGATTCTAACAGTATCGTTTGATCGAGTACCCACTAGAGCAGATCGAAATTTGCGACGAACGGTTTTATAGTATAGTTAGAGTGGGGTTCAGGGAGATAAAATCTATCTGAGAGATTAGTCGGAGAGGTCTCCAGGGGAGAGATCGAGAGTGGGATGGAGGGAGGACGAGGGACTCTCACTTTTACTTACCCCCCCCCCTCCCGCTCCGAAGGCATTCTTTAGAGGGAGAGAGACGATATCTTGTGGAATGATCCTTTGGGAGGGGGGCCAGCGGGTAGGGAAAGAAGAGTAACAGAGAGAATGTAGTGAGGGACTGCCCAGAACTTTCCGGAATATGACGAAGATATTCTGAAAATAGAAAAAAGCAAGTATTGCGCAATAAGAGGGAATCTATACCTCGTGGTTCGGTGGATTAGCGCAAGATCGGCCGGGGTCATTGCTTGTCACTGATTGGCTCGCGAGAGTGCTCTACTTTTGACCGCTAATTAGGCTGGAATGGAGTAAGAAGGGGGAGCGGAAACACGGCTGGCATAGGGGGTTTATATCTGAAGAGCAGAATTTTAGGGTCTTTATCACGCCTTTTATCACGGGGTCGTTTTTGAGACAAGAATATGACAGAACAGATCCAAAGAGTTGTTAGTGGATTGTTGAGGCATTCTGTCCAAGTTGATAAGACATGTCCTTTCCGCGCGCGTTCCTTTTAGCGGTGCGTTCTTTCTTCTTCTTTTCCTCCCCTCCGTTTAGTCGGTATACACCACTGGTGGTTACTATCTGTGTCTATCTACCTCTCTTCCTCTCATCCGTTTTCACTGCCTCCGTTCCTTTTCCCCCAAGGTTACGAGAAGGAGACAAGTAGAGGACATTACGGGGTTCTTGCGAGAGGGGGTATTGATACAAGAGGAATATTTACTAAAAATATACATAAAATTAGAAAGACAAATGAAAAGGACTGAAAGATAAAGAAATGATGAAAAGAACAGCGGACAAATTGGTTACGTCAGATATAGCCGAAGAGCCATGACAGAGAGGAATTGGAATACGCGGCGAAACGATATATTATTGTAATGTTAAACATTATTAAAATAAACCCTCAGGCGAGACTGGAGATGGTCAAATCATTCAGATCAACCATTCAGAAATTAGAAAAACCTGTCGAAAAGCATTAATAATAATTAATTGATTCATCAGGCGAGACTGGAGGTGGTCGATCTCTTCGCGGATCTCTCTGATGGTGTGCTACTCATGAAGCTGCTCGAGATCATCTCCGGGGAGAAGTTGGGCAAGCCGAACCGGGGCAAGATGAGGGTGCAGAAGATTGAGAATCTGAACAAGAGCATTGACTTCCTCAAGAAGAAGAGGATTCAGGTACGGCTGATTGAGGAGGTTGAGTGATTTGGAGCATTGTATAATTAGTGGAAAGAGAGCGAGGTTAGTCAAATCGTCAAAGAGGGCAAGATTAGTCGAATAGTCATCCCTCACTTCTTAATCAGACCCTTGAAACCTAGATCTCATTTCGATTTATTTAGAAGAATCCGCAAATGTAGTGTTTGACGAGAACCCGGAAGTGAATCAATTCTATTCGTCTCCCAAGCCAATATCAGATCCTTGAAACCTAGATCTTTTCTAATTTTTTTTTAGATCTTTTTTTTGACTCCCATTCGAATTTCCTTCATCAATTCTGTTTTCAAAGCTACTTTCTTATCAGAGCCTTGAAACCTAGATCTGTTTTTAATTTTATCGGAATTTTTTGTGCAGATCAATCAATATCGATTTCATCCCTAGCCCCTTATCAGAATCCTGAAACCTAGATCTCATTTGAATTTTCAATGTACATTAATTCAATTTAATCTATTTTCAGCTGGAGAACATTGGAGCGGAGGACATTCTGGATCGAAACGAGCGTCTGATTCTCGGTCTGATCTGGACGATCATTCTTAGATTCCAGATCGATACCATAGTCATTGATGTGGTGAGTGGTACGGTAGCCGGTCGATTACAACAGTAGATAATTGTTGTTTTTTTTGAAATTGCAAAAGAATCAACCCAGTGCTTTAGCGTTTCTCGAATATAATTGATAGGAACAGTGGTGAGCGACCCCGCAAACTTTGGTGTGTACCCCCGCGATCGGACCCCGGTCAGACTCCGTACCCCCGCAAAATCGATTTTTTCATGTTTGTACCCCTGCAAAACCCCCCTCGTGTACCCCCGCAAAACCTGGCGTTTGTGGTTGACGCTCACCACTGGATAGGAAACTTTGCCCGTTCAGCGATGAAGAAGAGAAAAAGTAATGAGTAAAAAATATCACATTGAACGTGCATTGATTCGTTGGTGTTTTAGAATGTTTTATATATTAAAACAATTATCTAACAGGAAGGGAGTACGGTAGCAGTCAGATTGATCGAGGAATGGCTTAATTACAGGGAGAGGAGGAGACGGGCGAGCGGAAGAACGCTAAGGACGCCCTCCTCATCTGGTGCCAGCGCAAGACGGCCGGATACGCGGGAGTGAAGGTACGGTAGGATGGGGATGGGGGAGTGGGTACGGTAACCGACATTTGTGGATAGAGGAATGGCTGTTTTCGTAATACGGTAGAAAGAGAGGAGTACGGTAGTTGGCAGTTGTGGATCGAGAACTGACTTAATTCTTGATTCACTGCAGATAGACAACTTCACGACCTCGTGGAGGAGTGGTCTGGCCTTCAACGCGCTCATACACGCGCATCGGTGAGCGGAATTGAATTATAGAATAAAATCGTCTTCTTTGTAGCAGTATTTAGCAGTATCTCTCTTTTTCACCATGAATGGGGGTCATCGTGAAAAAGGAGGTTTAGTTTTATCTATCGTGAAAAATTTGCAAAAATAAACCCAGTGATTTGGTGCTTACCAGTCTCCATAGATATGAGAACTTTGCCTGATCATCAATTTGGTTGGGTCCTCCGCACAACAACAAACAAATTAAATGCTGCATTCAGCCCCCGATTCCCGAGCATTTTATATTCTGTACACTTTTGTAATTCAATTAAAATATTTGTAACAACATAAATTCAGTCCCGACCTGATCCACTACGACGGCCTCGCGCACTCGGACCACATCGGCAACCTGAACAACGCGTTCGACGTCGCGGAGCGCAAGCTGGAGATCGCCCGGCTCCTCGACGCGGAGGACGTGGACACGCAGCGACCGGATGAGAAGTGAGAGTGAAACATAGATGAGGCGGAAATCGCGTTTCCTGCTGGTTTCGTAAATAAGGCCCTCACAGTGGAAATTGTGTAGTAGTATATAAGTAGTAGTGAAATAGTTTAACTTCACTAGCCCAAGCATTTTTGATCCTGTGAGGCTAGTGTTTCATCGAGCCTACATGCCGTAATTTAATTGGAAGGTGATGATAAGTGATACTCGATGATTGTCCTCATTGTGAAAATACTATGATTTGTTCTCAGTAGAGCGCGAGTGGAGGGGAAGGATTGATGACGGGGTAACGATAATAATAATCCGAATACTTGCGCAGGTCGATCATCACGTACGTCTCGCTGTACTACCACTACTTTGCCAAGCAGAAGACGGAGCTCACCGGCGCCAGGAGAGTCGCCAATGTGAGTGGATGATGAAGCAGCGATTTGCCTTCCCCAGTGGTCGAATATGTCAATTGGGGTTTGCAGTAGTTGGTGTGCCGTGTGGTAGACGAGAGAGAGCGAGGAGACAAGTATTTATCTCCGTTCAAGAGTGAGGAATGAGGGAGAGGTCGACCCTTATATAGAGGGGCGACCGAGTCAAAGTGAGAGGGAAATGAGGGATCTTCATATTCAATCTCCTTTGTGTCTTGTTATTGATCTAGACGAGTCGATGATTCAATTAGGAGACGTGACGACTAGAAGAATATCTGCAGACTGATCCCTTTATCCCAACTCCTCCCCAAGTGGGATTTCCACCACTTCCTCATATTATGTGTATACCCAGACATAATCCATATCTTTATTAGCTTCTTCCTACAAGCTTTGAGAATTCCTTTATCCCATCATCTGATCAAAGTATGCTTCGGGATTTTCTGCGTCCATGGTAGGAACAGCAGCGTCCTGGATGGGACGGGCAGTGATAACGGACTGCGAGACCGTCGGGGTAACAGTGGAGAGAACGAGCGGGTTATGATTTGGGACCGAGCCCTGAGTCGCAAGGGTAACCGGGGCGGTTCCGGGAACGAGGCCATTCTGGGCGGGCATGGAAGCTTGCATCATGAGCGGCGGAGGCGGCGACACCGAGCCAATGTTGGGGACGTAGTACGTGGCGGGCACCGATTGAGCGCTCTCGACATGGTTCTTAACGGAGGCGACGCTGGCGGCGAGCGACTGTAAGTATACGGTGTGAGTACGCGATCTGGATACCGTAGTCCAGAGGCGTCGGCCGTATCGTACCTGTATCTGTCGGCTCAGAGCGACTTGCCCTCCCTGCAAGGCCGCCAACGTGGCCAAGATTGAGGCATCCAAAGACTGTAAGAGGACCACCATCCTTGTGTCTCTGGGGGTACGGTAACTCACTAGGTTGGCCGGAGTCGGGGCCTTAGGGTGATGGATCTGTTTTCTCTTCAGGCATCCAGGGCACTTACACCCATTGCCGTGAAACGGGGACATCCTGCTGTCGAAATACGAGAGTCGAACGAATGGTTCTACTCTTATCGTCGAAAGGTTATATACCCATCGATGGCTCACTTTACATAGACGCATTGCATAGTCATAGGAGGATTATCCCATGGTGAGACTTTTCAATAGATATTTACATCTATCCTTTTAGATGGATATTTTTTAATTTGATTGTATTTCACTTTTGCATAGTATTAACGGAATTTGATTAGTCGTAGATCATTACAGTATCTCCTCCCCAAAATCTCATTGAGAAATGGGGTTTTTTGCATTTCCGTTTGCAATAGCTCGATAATCTACTTTATCTTTTTGTTGTAGTCTCGACGACTGTCTGACTACTGTAACTTCCGGTTTTTTCTGTACCTCTTTTGGTGCGATTCTTGGCATTTTTCCATCCCTTTCGGGTTGAATAGGTGTCATACTTGGGCGTTTTACTGCCTCTCTTCTGACCACCGGTCCTGGTCTCCTACCTCCTATTACTATGGTTTTTGCATTTTTTTTTGTTAGCATGAACTCTTCATAGTTTTCCCAGAGGATGATCGGAGGTCTTTTCTTCATTTGGTTTGTATGACAAACTCTCTGACCATTTCCGAAATGAATTTCGAACTGGTTATTTCGCACCTTCTTTGTAATAATACCGGGAATCCAACGATCTCCACTATCTTTCGGGTTAGCCATAAAGATGTTTTCTCCGACTTCAAAACTTCGTGAGACAGTGGTTTTGTCGTGGTTTTTCTTCATTTGTTCCTGGTATCTTTTACTGATACTCTTATTTTCTCGTTCTTTGGTACGAGATGGAACTGGTAGTAGATTAGTTCTAATTTGACGTCCCATCAGCATCTGAGCGGGAGACATTCCCGTCGCCGGGTGAGGAGTAGCTCGATACTCTTGTAATATTCCGTGCAAGGTATCGTCTACCTTTTTTCCTCCCCGGATCCCTTTCTCAACTCCTCTTTTGAATGTTTGAACGAAACGTTCCGCTTCCCCATTTGAATTTGGGTGATACGGAGGAGTGAGGATATGTTCAATGTTCTGCGAGTCGCAGAAGTCCTTGAACTCTTTTGCGGTTAATTGGGGTCCATTATCACTCACAATTTGCTCTGGTACTCCATGAGTAGCAAATATCCCTTGGAGTGTTTGGGTTGTGGTTTTTGTAGTGATATTACTCATTTTCTTCACTTCAGGCCATTTCGTTTTGGCATCTACTGCTACCAACCACATGTGTCCTAGAAATGGACCCGCGAAATCTATGTGGACTCTTTGCCAAGGTCTTTCCGGTATTTCCCACGGGTGCAGGGGAGTCTTGGTTAGACCGTTCCCTAGAACAGCGCACACGGGGCATGACTTCGCCATTTTCTCAATGGCTGCATCAATTCTGGGGAACCACACTTTCATTCGTGCTAATGCTTTCATTCTTGCCACACCATAATGGTTTGCGTGTAAATTCTTGAGTATCGTCAAACGCAATTTCACGGGTATCACGACCCTACCATCCATCATGAGATATCCATCTCCCTGGCTGAGAAACTCTTTCTTTTCCGCAAAAATCTTCATTTCTATATCTTTTTCTTTCGGGCGAAAACCTTTTTTCATTTTGATTTTTACCTCTTTGAGAATCGGATCTTTCTGTGTTTCTTCGACCAGGCTTGACGCCGAAATGGGAAGACATTGAAGCGTCTTTTTATCCCATTCGGTTATTTCGTCGTTGTCCTTTACACTCTGGATGGTTGGTAACTCAGTTTCCTGTGGAAGTCGTGATAATCCATCAGCATTTCCAAATTCCTCTGTGTTACGATACTCAATATCGAATGAATACATCATCAATTTCAGTCCCCATCTGTGCAGTCTTTTTGCTGCAATCACCGGGAGCTCGTGCTTCGGTCCATAGATTCTGACTAACGGCTGATGATCTGTCAGTAACGTGAACTTTCGCCCATAGAGAAACTGCGAGAATTTGTCAACTCCATAGACGATTCCAAGTGCTTCCTTCTCTATCTGAGCGTAGTTCTTCTCACATTTCGTGAGTGATCGTGATGCATATGCTATCACTTTTTCGTTTCCATCTGGGTACTTATGGTAGATCACTGCTCCAATACCGTAATCTGATGCATCGGTTGCTAATACGACTGGAGTGTCGGGATCGTAATGAGCCAGCACATCTGTCTCGGACAGTCTCTTCCTTATTTCCATGAAAGCTTTTTGCTGCTCTTTTCCCCAGATGAACTCTGCATCTTTCTTGCGAAGTGCATTCATGGGCGCTGCGAGTGTGGAAAGGTCCTTTATGAATTTACCGTAGTAATTTATCATTCCTAGGAACGATTCCACCTGCTTGATATTCCGTGGTTCTGGCATCTCCAGCATTGCTTTTACCTTTTCCGGAGAAGGTCGGATACCTTCTTTATCCACGATGTGCCCGAGGAATTCCATCTTCTCTACTAGGAATTCGCACTTCTCTCTGCTAAGACGGAAACCTGCGTTTCTCATTCTTGTTAGCACTTGATTCAATCTATCCAAGTGCTCTTCATCAGTGGGTGCAGTAATGGTGATGTCATCCAAATAAGCCAGCACCCCTGGAATTCCCACCAGTGTTTGTTCCATAATTTTCTGGAATATTGCTGGTGCTGACGCCACTCCAAATGGAAGTCTCTGATATTGAAATAGGCCCTTCTGTGTGTTCAATACGAGATATTTTTTGGATTCTTCTTCCAATTCCACTTGTGTGTATGCGTCTTTTAGATCGATTTTGGAGAATTTCTTTCCACCATTCAATTGATGAAACATGTCGTCAGGTTTCGGTAATGGATATTGATTGATGTCCAGTACTGGGTTTACCGTAACCTTGAAATCTCCGCACAATCTCACTTTTCCGCCTGGTTTGGGTACGACTACTAGTGGGGTCGCCCAATCGGCATGGTCAACTAGTTTCAAGCTTCCTTGAGAGACCATCTTATCTAATGTTTCGTCTACTTTCGGTTTCAGTGCAAATGGCACTGGCCGAGCACGAAAGAACTTTGGCTGAGGGTCTTTTTCTTTGAACTTGAGGGTAGCTTTCGCTACAGTGCACTTCCCCAGTTCTTTTCCAAAAACTTCAGCGTTTCTTTCTAGGATTTCTTTCACCTTGCTAGCTAGTTCCACCTTGTTAGTGGTTATCTGGTGAATTCCTTGTTCGTAGACAGGGCCTAGATTCATGTGGAATTTTGCAATTGCGTCACGGCCCCACAGAGCGGGTGCCGGACGATCCAGAACTTGTATATCTAACGGAGCATTCAGATTATTCCAGCGGACCGATGCCCTCAACGTTCCCATGAACTGAAGAGGTGTTCCTGAGTATGCTCTGGCCGTATGACTTGACTGTAGTAACAAAGGTTTACCCAATGCTTCCCATATCTGAGATCCCATAATCGTCAAGCTAGAGCCTGTGTCTAATTCGAATTTCACTTCATTTCCTTGTATCTCTGTGACAATCATACATTTAGGGTAATCGTTCCCTTTTACACTGTTCACTGCGAAAATTCGATACTGTACAATCTCTTCATTGTCACTATTGGGGTCATAATACACACTGTGGGCTTTCTTCATTTTCTTATCCTTGCTCCAACAGTTGCTTGCGATGTGACCTCTCTTGTGGCAATGATTGCAGACGATGGGACCTCGGTTAGGGTTATTAGTACCCTTCGAGAAATGACTCTTCTTTTTATGGAAGCTACGAGTGTCCCTTTTCTGACCCTGATGATGGGCCTTAGATTTACCGTCATACGGTTTGTTCTGGGGGGCGAAACGCACCTGAGTCTGTCGTTTCGCATTGTCCACTCCGTGGACCGACTCTCCAGTGTGGCGGATATCCACCGCACCTTTTCCTGCTCTCTCATGAGCTTCAGCGATAGCCAGCAAGCCTTGCGAATCCTTATCAATCTGTTCGATCAATTTCTTTCTAGTTTCGTCCGATCTGATACCAGAGATGAAAGCCAATGATACGAATGCATCTCTGACATCAGTTACTGTTTCAAACTTGCATGACTTCGCTGCGCTCTGGAGTTCTGCCAAGAACTCTGCTAAGTTTTGGGTTTTCTTTTGAGTCAGCTGAGTTAATCTAAATCTTTCTGAGAGAACCAGCAGCTTAGGCTGGAAACGAGCTGTCATCGCATCTCTCAGCTGCTCGTAGGAATACTCCTCTAGATCTTTTCCTGGAAGGAGTCCTTCCAGGATTGCGTAATTCAACTCACCGATTTCGTCTAAGAAAACGAACTTCTTAGAGTCATTGCTGACTTTTCGAAGCTTCATGAAGTTTTCTAGACGTCTGAGCCAAATGCGCCAATCACTGCCTGGCAGGTAGGCACCAGGCGGTTTTCCTTGGTAGGGGGCCAATTCTACCGTAGTATGCACCGCTGGGGCTGCTGCCTGTGGCTGTGGAGCATCGACATTGAATACGTCAGATGTGGATACACTGTTACTGGTACAGTTATAATATGTAAAGGTGTTGATCGTGGTCGCAGTGGACACATCTGACGTGCTTCGAGAGCGTCTTACGTCATAGACTGCCTTGTGGCTAGACATATCAGGACTTATATGCTGTGGCTCGAGGCCTGGCTGCCTGTTGGGACTTATATGCTTTGACTCATGGTCTGGCTGCCTTTTAGGACTTATATGCTTTGACTCAAGGTCTGGCTGCCTTTCAGGACTTATATGCTTTGACTCGAGGTCTGGCTGCCTGCCCCTAGGAGGAATAAGCTCCAGGGTATCCGATTTACCAGATACCCTAGATGGGATCATCTCCTGGGATGGTGAGGGCGAGGGTTTATACCGTCTCCCCTGATGGGGAGTGGTAGCCTTCGCCGTCGACGTAGACGGGCTCGAATCGATGTTCTTCTGATTGGGTTGGCTCATCTCGATGATACGGTATCTGGGTATGTAGGTATTTAGTCTTTGATACGGGGTTGGAGATCAATCTCCAAGCAATACTACAGTAATTCGAGGGGGTATCGGGGATTGATCCAAACTGCCTTCGGTTACTGTAGATATCCTCCGCGTAGCTCGAAGACTGAACGCCAGTTGGTGTGCCGTGTGGTAGACGAGAGAGAGCGAGGAGACAAGTATTTATCTCCGTTCAAGAGTGAGGAATGAGGGAGAGGTCGACCCTTATATAGAGGGGCGACCGAGTCAAAGTGAGAGGGAAATGAGGGATCTTCATATTCAATCTCCTTTGTGTCTTGTTATTGATCTAGACGAGTCGATGATTCAATTAGGAGACGTGACGACTAGAAGAATATCTGCAGACTGATCCCTTTATCCCAACTGCAGTCAGGGAGCTACCCTTTTTTAGCACATTTTGGGATACTCAGACCTGTAAAAATCAAGAATCATGTAGTTGTTGACATACTTTTCGACCACTGGAGTAGACTCTGCTGCTGTGATTTACCTCCACTTATAATTTCGGAATATTCGTTCCTCCTATTTAGCCTCTGAGAATCCAAGAAAACAATGGCGTTTTTCAGTTGAAGCGTCTGATTTTTGCTTCTTGTCAACCAGCCCCAATCGTGTTTTAGATCGTGGGCAAGATCATGTCGGCGGACGCGTCGGAGGAGGACTACGAGAGCATCTCGAGCGACCTGCTCGGATGGATTAGGTGGGTGTATTTTTTGTCTACAGACGATGACGAACACGGATTTTGTCCTGCCTTTGAAGACTATACCCCCCCCCTGACATTTGACGAAAAACTCGCGAAAATCAACTTAATTTACACCGAATCCCTGATGTTGGCGGTTTTTCGGAGGGCGGTGCTCGTTACTGTTGAAAGAACCGCAACTTGTTCGCTCAAATGGAAGTTGCTAACCCGCAGCACAGCGGGTTCACAGATTCGGTATTGGTTGATGCGTATACCTTTGATGTTCGTCTGCTTGACTTGTTACCACAAATATCCTAATTGAATCAAGGATAGAGCCGCACAATGTTAGCTCAAATTGTAGTTGCTAACCTGCAGCATAGGGGCTTCACAGATTCGCTATGAGTCGATACGTTGGCTTTTTGTTTTGGATTGCAGATTCTCGGGAAAGAAAAAACCAACCAAAACAACCTAATTAAATTTCCATTTTCAGAGACGCGATCAAGCACCTGAGCTCGCGCAATCTGCCCAACTCGCTACACGGCATCCAACAGCAGCTGATCCTCTTCAATCAGTTCAGAAACACGGACAAACCGCCCAAGTAAGCAAACGATGAAGCTGCAATCTCCCTGATCTTACTCTTTTCGTGTTTTGTCTTTTTGACAGCTAAAATATACTGCTCAATCTGCATTATTGTTATTTTTTTACTCTCTGATTTTACTCTCTTGATTGGCCATGCTATCTCGCGGTTTCTCTGATAAGAGAGAAAGCAAATCTAAGTGTGAGAGTAATTGTGAAAACTAGCGATGTCAATTCAGTTCCCAATGCCAAGAGAAAACGGCAATTCATTGAGCATTTGGTATTGGTCAGACATCACTAGTGCAGAAGATTTTTTCGTTTTCTCTAATTTTGTCTAACCAGCGAGAGAATGTGTGAAATGAGGAGATATAGGATAGAGTGAGAGAGTGGGCACACGCGCGCCTTCTCTACTACTAGCGCACGCAAGAGGGAGAGGGACAAGTAGCGTGTGGCGCAGTGGGTAGCGAGCGCGGCCTTGCAAACAGGAGGCCGTTGGTTCGAATCCCCCCGAAAACGGCAGATCGATGAAGTGATAATTCCGCCCCAGGCTTAATCTCTGTGTCGATTGGACCGGTTCTGAGATCGTTTTGCCGTCTTTTGCTGATTTTTTAAACATAAAAAGCATAGAGTTTTAATTATTTATTACTGTATTTGAGGTACAAGGAGAAGGGGGAGCTCGAGGCGCTCTTCTTCACCATTCAGACGAAGAGAAAGGCCATGAGCAGGAAGGCCTATGTGCCGCCGCAGGGTGAGCAGTCTATTTACGCTTCAGTTTTGAAACGTGAACCAGCCTAGTCCTCACCAAAAATGGCTGATTTTTTTAATTTGATGAAATTTTGGAGAAGTGGCATGAGGGCTGAAGAGAATGATTTAAATTAATTTTTAATATATATCAAATTCAGGCAAGTTCATGCACGACATCGAGTCGGCGTGGGTTGCACTGGAGCGTGCGGAGAGCGAGCGCCAGGCCGCCCTCACGGAGGAACTACTTAGGTTTGTGTTATATCCAGTGATGAGCTCTGGGTCTATACCACTGGTATTAACCTGCCGTTGAGGCCTATAACCCCCGATTTCGGAAGCAAAATCACGCGTTTCATCAGTTGCAATTTCAATAGGATGGTGCTCATCGCTGTTAACAACATATTTATTTAAATGATGAACATAATTAATTTTGCTAATTGCAGACAGCAGCGTCTCGAGCGTCTCGCGGAGCGCTTCCTGAAGAAGGCGCAGCTGCGCGAGTCGTGGCTAAGGGATATGGGCAGGTGAGCGGGTGTTTCATCTGACTTTTTCGAGGAACGTTGAGGTGACTGTGACCCGTTCAAATAGGGACAATTTTCGAAAGTTTGAGGTGTTCCCCGTTGATTTTGAGCAGCAACAACCGAAAATTTGTCCAAAAGGGAGATGGCCCATAGTTCAGAAGCGGTTTTTGAACACGGAGAACAAATTGGGCATGAAGATTTAGCAGACTGTATGGTAGACTGTATGGTGCATTTTTTAATTACAGAGTGGTCGAGCAGCTGGAGCTGCCGCGCACGGCCGGCGAGGTGGACGCGACGCTTAAGAAGCACCACGGTATATCCGCTGACGTCCTGCCAAGGGTGAGTCAGTTGTCGATGGGGGGAGGTTGCGGTAGATGGAAGATACGGTAGCTATTAGTAATTATGTGTCGATAGATAGCGAGAAGATACGGTAGATATTTTTGATGATAGGCATCTGTATTCGGTGATCACTACGGTTTCATGGCTGTTTTCAATAGAAATGTTTGCGGAAATTGTAAAAGGAAGAGTGGTGTTTCAACGTATCTACACTTAATCGACAGTCCTAGTTGAACTGATTTTTGACTCTTGCATCATAATATCAATACTGCACTCTATATGCCTAGGTGAAATGACAAGCTGTCTCAATTTTTTAATATCTCAGTTATACTGTTGCCCAAAAAATAATCAATAACCTGACGTTTGTCGTTGCAGGAGGAGCGCTTCAAGGTGCTGTCGGAGATGTGCGTCGACCTGTGCAGGGAGAACTACCACGAGAGCGACAAGATACGAGCGAGGGAGAGGGAGATCATTGAGAGGTGAGGGGACAATAAATTTGATAATTCACTTTACTCGTAATTACTAATCTATAATGAGAGATTTGTGAATTTTGAAGACGATATGGAAGAAAAATTAGTGTAATACTTTGATCTCAACATATGAGAACTCTATGAAACGCGAATTGTCGTTGACCAATGAGTGAATTTATCACATGCTGTTTGTACCATATCTAACTTTGTTAGGATTTATAATTCATCTATTTTGAAATGCTACACTGTCTCACTGCGTTGCTTCTGTAACAATACATAGCTATTGTAAATAACAAAAATGTTTTATTTTATAAAATGAATTCCGTTCCAGATGGACGTCCCTGCTCGCGCATCTCGAGGAGAAGCGCCTGGCCCTCGAGGCACTCAACAATCTGATGACGCTGCTGAGAGACCTGGACGCCCTGAGCACCGAACTGCAGCAGTTGGAGGTAGGTTGGGAGGGGGGGGGTGTGCTAGGCGCGACGGATTAGGAAGAGGGCTGAGAAGATATCTATAGGTTCTTTATTATCTTTCGTTCACTAATAGAGCTCGAGAAACTGTACCGCCGCCTCTTCATTTCACGCTCTCTCGTCGACCGAGAGAGAATGGGCAAAATGAAGAGACAGTCGTATCATTTCTCGAGCTCTATTCACTATAACAGCTGACAAGTGCTGGATGGTGGCCGTTAATTGAGAGAAGCCAGAATAAGTGGTTTAAAAATAATAACAATATTGCAGCCACTCGTGCGGGCGCGCGACGTCGGCAAGCACATGCTGGGAGTGGAGGACCTGCTGCAGAAACACGCGCTGCTGGAGACACAGGTACGGTAGCCACGCCCACTTTTCCCTGTCTCAATGTTGTTGTTATGCCATCCAGTAATTATTGCTATCGTGATTGCTGCATTGGAAACGCCTGTACTGCGTTGCAGAGACGTCATTTATTCTTTTAATGATCCTGAAAATACAGAGAATACATCCCTGAATCGGCAGATCCTCAGATTCTCTGAAGGCTTGTACTGATTGGAAATTTAGCCTTTCAATTAATCCATTAATCCAAAGAAAAAATAGAAAATATATCCCTGAATCGTCGCAGATCCACGGACACGGCACTTGGCTAGCACAGATGCAGCGCGAGGCGGCGACCTTCCTCCGGTCGAGAGGAGAACAGGCGGAGGTGCTACAGCGGCGGCTGGAGGACGTCAGCGGACAGTACCAGAGGTGAGGAGGGGGTGGGTGTTAGGAGCTCCGGGTTAGAAAGTGCTCTGCGAAATTTGAATGAACAGCTCGTGATTACAAGTTTCACGAAGTCAATAAGTTCTCTGAATACTTGCTTGGCTAGTTTATCTGTTTCTTCTTGTGCACAAAATTCTAATTTTATAAACTGGCGCATTCTAACATTAAGCCATTCCAAGGCGGTGAAATTATGTTTCAATCTTGGTAATCACGAATTGCAGCCTGGTGGAGCTGTGCGCGATAGTTTTCTGAGACTTGCCATTTCCATCCTGTATACTCTGTGTTTCAATCACAACTGATAATCACTCCCTTCTTTCCAGCCGGGTGGAGCTGTGTCAGTAGCTATGTCGAGCTATGTCACGCTGAATTTGAGTTTCAAATATATTAGTAATGCCATAAATTCCAGCCTCGTCGAGCTGTGTGCGGCGCGTCGTGCGGCCCTTCAGCGGGCGCGCGACCTGTTCCAGTTCGTGCAGGACGACGAGGAGGAGAGGGCGTGGCTGGCGGAGAAGCAGCAGGTGAGAATGGGGAATATGGGGATGGTGAAACGGGGAACAGGCGGGTTTAGGGATGATGAAAGGTAGCGCGGTTGGGAATGAATGCTTGGGAAAAAAACGGTTGGGAATGAGTGAAAATTTGTGCTTTATGGAGATGTGACTTGTCCTGTTTTGCACTTGCTGGGATTAATTGCTCACTCGAGGGATACAACTAAGTAACTTATGATGATGTGCATGCTTCATTTGTGCTTCACGTAAATGTGACTTGCGTTGAGTTGCGCTGTGTTTCACGTAGATGTGATTTGAGTAATTTTGCGCCAGCAGGGATTCGTAGATCGTTGGGGAGAATAAAATGAAGTAAATAATGGTGATGTGCATGGTTCATTTGTGCTTCACGATGATGTAATCTGTAGTTTTGCTCAATCAAGGATGTTACGTTGGCAGATAACCCCTAATAATAATCGTCGCAGGTGTGCCAGCGCGCGCTCGAGTCGTCCGACATCTCGCACGTGCCGCAGATCCAGCGGCTGTACAAGGTGAGAACACTTCTTTTGTCTTTATGATCTTTGTTGTTATTGTTGTTATTTTTATTATTCGCCCCTTTCAGAACGTGGAGACGGAGATGCAGTCGCACTGGACGCGCAGCAAGGAGATCATTGCGGCGGGCGAGAGGCTGATCGCGGCCGGACATGTAATTTGATTAATTAATTAATCAATTAATAAAACCTCTTCCGAAAAGCCACATGCACACCCCTTTTTTTGCCAATATGAACAAAACATTGAAAAGTTGTGACAGCCTATCGCATCTTGGCTTTTATGACGTGATTATTCGTCCCGTGATTTAGATTATTGGAGTTTTTTAAACACATTTTTATTTATGTAAATTGCAGCCGAAGGACGACATTGCGCGTCGCACGGCGGCCATTCAGTCGGCGTGGGACTCGCTGCGGGGCGTGATGAAGAAGCTCGGGCAGTGGCTGAGCGACGCCCAGCACGCCCAACAGTACTTCCAGGTACGGTAGTATGGGAAGGGTACGGTTGGGGAGCAGAGATGAGTACGGTAGATGGATAGGAGTACGGTAGATCGATCAGGGTGCTGTATGTTTGTTGGGGGTACGGTAGATCGATACGATATCAAGGATAATATGTGTAAAGAATGAAGCTATTTTTGAAAGTGTAACGTGTGTTTTTCGATGACCTTGTAAGATCTGTGTTTCACGAGTAATGTACAACTCATGAATTCATCCGTTATACAATTGTAGAGGTTTTTGAGGGAATTAAAATGAAAATTATACGAATAAGCTAAAAATGTTTTCTTGTTCTCGGTAAACGATATTGATTACGGTGATTACGATACTCTTCCCTTCACAGGACGCGAATGAGGCCGAGTCGTGGATGCGAGAGAAGATGCCGCTCGTGCGCTCGGACGACCTGGGCAAGGACGAGTTTGCAGCCGAGCGACTGCTGCTGCGACACACCCGACTCGAGGAGGAGATCCACGCGTACAGGGCCGATATCGTGAGGTGCGGTAGCGATTAGTCGAGATTACGGTAGCACCAAGGGTATATTGTGAGGTACGATAGTTTGGGTACAGTATCGATGAGGATAGTGGGATTACGGTAGCAGTACTGTAGCACCAATGGTATACGGTATCCTAACGAATGCGATCGCAGACTGGAGGAGCTCGCCAACCAGCTGTCCACGTCGCACTTCCACTCGGCCAGCACCGACGCCACCGTCGTCATGGACGAGGATGTGAGTACGGTAGATGATTACGGTAGTGGTAGAGGGTACGGTAGGATTGATTAGGACTGTGATGTAGTCGTTTGTATTTATTGATTACCATTGTTCAGAGATTGAGTGTGAGTGAGTGAGGGATAGAGATGTGAAAGTTGTTGATTTTCTTAGTAGTGGGGTACGGTATTCGTCAGCACTCATCGATTACCGTCCGTTCTAAGAATGAACATGAGCGAGTGAATTGGTTATGTTATTGTATTGGTGAGTGGTTGTTGTTTTTATTGTTATTGTTGTTGTTTTGCTGTTGTGGTGTTATGGTGTGCCTGCAGGTGCACGAGATGCAAGTGCCGACGATCCGCATGCTGTACAAGTTTGAGAACGAGACGTTCGCGTTGAAGAAGGATGAGGTGAGAAATGTGTACCGATTTCCGTTGATTTTGAGGGAAAATGTCGAAAATTTGCCGTAAAGGGAGGTGATCCTTCTGAATCTGTTTTTGAACCCGTAAAGGGAGGTGATCCTTCTGAATCTGTTTTTGAACCCGTAGACCCGTTCAAATCGTCCAACAAGTTTCCGAGGAGTTCACTGGGTGTTGTCTTGCAGCTTCATAATTCTCTCGTCTATTTTGAACCATACTGAATGAAAGAGTATTTAAAAAACGGGAGAAGCATGACATGAAGCAAAGATGGTGGTGTTGTGTTTCAATGGATTTTCAACTGTAGATGGCGATAAGTGGTGACAATGTTTGACGAATGTTCTATTTATAATTACATCCCGCTCTCAGACCCTTGCCCTGCTGGACAAGTCCACTCCCGACTGGTGGAAGGTGGTGCGGCAGGACGGCACCGAGGGCTACGTGCCCGCCAACTATGTGAAGGAGGATCCCGAGAATATGGTAGGCAGGGGGGGGGAGGCGGATGTACGGTAGGATATCGATTGATGGAGTGTCCGGAGTGAATAGGATTCGGATGTGATGTGGTGCGATTTTCTTTCTGCTTTCCAGTTCGGTGCAAGGTGACATAGACGGACTTTGCAGGACTCATGTAATCTAAGGAGTGAATCGAATCGTTTAATTAATCGATAATTTATAGATCACGGATACTTAATAGGTGCTTGGCTGTATGATGTTTCAGCGAGGAATCATAGGAAAACTGTCTAGATTGTTTTCAATTTAGTGTAAGTTGATGTACTAGTATCCCTTCAATTAGTTAAATAATTCAATCAATAATTGGTGCCGTGTGAACCGTTTCAATTTTTCGCCCTTTAGATCGGTGTTTCACCCTGCTGGTATAGACGTAATTGATAGCGTTCTGGCAAAAATAATTAGCTAAGCGATAATCGATTCTAGATCACGGATATTTGTTGGGCACAATGATGTTTTAATGAGGTATCATAGGAAAGCTACCTCCCTTTATTCAATGTTGCGTACGCACGTATTTTACACAATTAGTAGTTCTAATATTCCTTCAAATTATTCAATCGATTCCCACATGATCGATGTTTCACCTACATGGCATAGACAGACTTTGCAGGACTCCTGTAATTTATAGGCAATCAGAAAGACTTACAATATTAGTTAAGTAATTGAATTAATCAATAATCGATCGCAGATCACGGTGACTACCACGCGCACGCGCAAGAAGACGACGAAGAAGGCATCGGCCAATGTGGATGGGAGACAGGCGATCGTCGATCGACAGAAGGTGTGTTGAGGAGAACGCGCGTGCTAGAAGCACCGGGTTAGAGAGAGCGGGGGGAGGAAAGAGAGGAGGAGCGGAGTTTGGAAGGGGACGCCAGGGAGAAAGTGTTCCTAGTGGAAAGAGTGAAAACTTTGTTTCTAAATAGGAGACCTGAAGTTTCATGAGTACCTCATCAGAGCAGCATCCCGGCGGAATTTGGTGATGGGTGAGAATGATCAATTGATGTACTTATATCAGATAATCTCGGCGGACTACCGAGCGCTGAACAGACTCGCTGATGAGAGAAGGCGGCTACTCAGTGACAACATCAAGCTCATGAGGTGAGTGGTGGTCTCACGATTCATTGTTTATTCACGTTTTGTGGCATATTGATTGAGTTTCAACAAACGTGTGCGTAGGTGAAGTGCTTGTGCGGTCAGAATGACGCAGGTGCCACTATGATGATGCGGTTTCGGACATTCACGCTGTATCGTTCTGGTTGCAGGGTGTGTACTTTGTAGACAGCCCGATCACCTAAAATTCAATATTCGGTCAGATTCTACCGTGAGTGCGACGAGTTCGAGACGTGGACGCGCGAGACGGAGCGGGCGCTCGTCGAGGAGCCCACTGTGGAGAATGTGGAGGAGTTTAGGAAGCGATTCGAGGTGTGTCAGAAAAATAAGCAGTTACGTCTTGTTTACGACTTTTAACGCTTCAGATAGTGAAAAAGGTTAGGAAGAGATTCGAGGTGGGTCTCATATGATTTATTGGTTTTACGTGATATCTCGTCAAGTTAGATTGAGATTTTTTGAAAATGGACTCAAGGACATATTGGTAACTGTTTCTTTTGCTAGGCTTATGAAATGAGGCTGAAACGCAAAAAAAAATTGGAATCTTACAGAGTATGGCTAGTTTTTTTCTGTTTGAATATTTGCTCGAGACTCAAGTTGAGAAGAATTAGATCCCGTTGATTTGGTTTGGCGTATGAGAGAAAGAATAAACACAAAAGATCATGGTTTCTTGCAGCGCCTTGATAGGAAGTGTCCCAGAAAACGAAAAATTGACTACTAGTTGATAGTTTTGAGATTGTCATTATGAATTACTCAAGAATTGAATACCTTTTATTTTATTGGCATATGAAATGTGTTTGAAACACAAAAGTTGCTTGTAGCGCCTGGAGAACGACATCCGCACGAACGGCGGCACGCAGCTCAAGTGCATCAACGACATGGCCGAGGAGCTGCTCGGCGAGGGACACAGGTACGGTAGCCGAGGGGTGGTACGGTAGGAGAAGAGGTAGGATTGGGATACGGTAGGAAGGGCACAGGTACGGTAGGGAAGGGGATGGGTACGGTAGTGGATCTGGTTATGAACTGAGAAGGACACAGGTACTGTAGTCGAGGAGGAGTACGGTGGGATTGTGATACGGAAGGGAGGGGGTACGGTAGGATGATAGTAAATACAGTGCGAGAGCGTTAGTGCGAGAGCACACCGGGTCATGAATATCCAATTGATTCCTGTCAAAGTATCATTAATTATTCTTGTACGAAAGGTCTTTGACTTCATGAGCTGTTGAAACCTGGATGTGTTTGGACAAAATCGGAAAAAAAATCATGAACGCTAATGATTGCTTACTCTAGGACTTTGAATTTATTATTCTCGTACAAAAAGTCTTTGCTTTCACTTGCTATTTAAACCTGGGTCCGGTTGGTCAAAATTGAAAAGGTGAACATTTCAGTCAATCCCGGCAGATCGAGTCGCGCCAACGCGCAGTCAACGCGGCGTGGGCGCACCTCGAGAAGCTCCGAGCCCAGAAAGTACGATTGTTATTGTTATTGTTGTTGTTATTGTCATTGTTGTTTTTGTTTTCTAAATTTAATTTTTTACAGGCCGCCCGCCTGTCGACGGTGGAGCACGTGGCGGAGTTTGACGCGGCGTGCGATGACGCGAGGACCTGGATGAAGGTTTGTTATTGTTGTTGTTGTTATTTAGGTAGGATTTGATAATAATAATATATTTATCGCATGTGTAATAATAAGTCAAGAGAAGATTAGGCCAAGTGTATTTCAACAAATACGATATCTCTCAAAAGTTTTGAAGTGAGGATCGATGCTCCACAATGCCTTCACTAGATCTGTTTCTGCTCTGATGTGATATTGATTAGTCCAGTTCTTACAACCCAAAAAAATCAGATGTTAATTTTATTTTTCATTGAATAATATTGCAGACGAAGTTCGACATGATCGATCAGAATCCGAACGACCTCAAGAGTCTACAGAACCTGGAGAGGGATCTCAAGCCTCTCGAGGACAGGATCAAGCAGCTGGAGCAGATGGCTAATGATGTTAGTATGCGCTCTAGTCAAGACGGGTTAGAGAGACGATCAACTTACACACAGCAAAAAAATAGCCTGTTGTTATCGTGTTTCAATGTTTACTCAAATCGTTGTGCTTTTGTCGCAAGCTTGATTGCCTCGAATGATCTAACTGCAATTATAATTCATTTGTATTTGGTTAGTTTCGAGTTTCAATGGTTGCTCGAATCGCTCTGCTTTTGTCGGAAACTTGATTGTTTCGAATTACTTCACCGTGATTAGAATATTCGGTATTCAGTTAGTTTCGCGTTTCAATGGTTGCTCAAATCAATTGGCTTTACTGAAAATGTTAATAGTGCCCATGTAATTGATAATAATTAAATATTTGCTGTTTAATGTTAGTTAGTTTCGGGTTTCAATGCTTGCTCAAATTGGTCAACTTTATGGAAAATGTAATTATTGTGAGTTAAATGTTTGTAACTAAATATAATGTTAATAAATTACAGGTGCGCGCGGAGCACCCCGAACAAGCTGCCGCAATCGAGGCGAAGATGCGCGAGCTGCAGCGGCTGCACCAGCAGCTGCTCAAGGCGGCCAAGGAGAGGATACAGCAGGCGGAGCAGACCCAGGGACAGGTACGGTAGATGAGAGGAGGGTGAAACTGGAATGTCGATGGAGAACCGATTAGGTGGAAAGGTGTGATAGAGAACAGGTCAGACGATTCAATGATCTTTTCCTTGCTCATATGAGGATTAACTTAAACAAGGATGATCCGGGATCAAATAAATATGCGTTTGTTGTTGTCGCGGATAGTCCATTACTAATGCTTATTTCGTCAAATTTGCTCATATGAGAAGTAACTGGAACATGAATGTGCCGTGATTTCGTATTGATAAATTCTCTGTGTTTGCAGTCGATGTTCGACTCGGCGCTGCGCGACATGCACGCGTGGTGCGAGAAGACGAAGAAGGAGCTGTCCGAGGATGTGAGATTTTTAATTTATTAAGATTAATTTATTTATTTTACAATGTTAAACGCTCCCTAGAAGTCCGGACATAAAGGTATCACTTAGGCCTCGCCGGCATTACACCACCAGGCGTGGTTGTGTCTTAACAACTGTAAAATTGCCTTGATTGTTTAAAGAAGGCGTCCCACGAACCGCGCGAGCGATTATGCAAAGTGAGGAATGAGAGAGAGCGCTCTCCTCGTTTCGCACACTCTCTAGCTCGTTGCCTGCGTTTCAGGGCCAGTTGGCACACAGCCAACTGCTCATATCTCAGTTCAAACGAAAATTGAACACATGGGAGTTTCGAAAGTGTTATAGTGTTGCCACGACCCACCATCTCACATCAAGAACTCAGTTAGTCAGATATTCGTGGGACGCCTTCTTTAAGCAACTTTTTTCAATAATCGCTTTCAATAATCGCAGGTCCGCCCGGTGGACGTCGCTCAGGCGGAGGAGCTGCTCAAGAAGCACTTCGACCTCGGCGAGACGATTAAGGACAAGAAGTATGAGGTACGGTAACTCTTGTCAGTTTGCGATTGATGGTGGTATTACGGTAGCTTTCTGGATTACGGTAGCTGCGGGAAGTATGAGGTACGGTAATGACTCAGTTTGCGATTGATTGTTTGTTGGATTACGGTAGTTTTGAGAGTATTGTAGTCTTTATTTGTTTATAGCAGAGGCTGTGGAGGACGTAGGGTGCGAGAGATGTTACGCAATGCGAGAGGGCAGGTTTAAATCGAGAGAGTCAGCAGCCATCAACCCAGCATCACTCACTTTTCACAGGTGGAATACGTGAACGACCTCGGGCGTCGTCTACTGGAGAAGAACCCCCGGCTGGCGGTCGTCAAGGACGCCCTCGCCGGTCTGGACAAGGAGATGAATGGTGAGCGGCTTACTCCTGCTGATACTCTATGCTCCGCCCCCTTTTGGGGAAGTCACGCCCAGTACTCGAATAGTGCGTAACAAATGACTGTTCACGACTTCGTGCTATCTATTTAGCGCAAATTTTGACTGTTTTAGGCACCAATGTGAAAAAAGCAAGCCAGCCACATTTGATGGTTTTGAGTACCTTGTAAGCATTCGAACCTGTCACAAATACTCTAGGCTCCCCCCCCCCCCCACTTTCTGGATGCCATGCCCACTTATATATGCCTAATAATTAACTAATTAATTGTCAGTGATCCGCTCGCTGTGGAAGGACCGGGACATCTTCCTGCAGCAGCACCTCGACCTGCAGATATTCAACCGGGAGGCGGAGCGGATTGACGCCGCGAGCAAGGGTCACGAGGCATTCCTGGACTATGCCGATCTCGGGGTACGGTAGCTCACATTCAGTTGGCGATTACTGTAGTTTTTAGTTTGTTCTTGGTCTCGGGGTACGGTAGTTTATGATGATTAAGGTAGTTTGATGGAGATTACTGTACTTTGGATTACCGTATCCCTCGTTGCAGGACTCGGTCGAGTCGGTGGAGGCGCTGCTGAAGAGGCACCGGGACCTCGAGGCCAAACTGGACGCACAGGAGGGCCGAATGGCAGCCTTCGCCAAGAACGCCGACGAGCTGTGCAAGCAGCGACACGCGGAGGCAGCGTATATTGAGCAGGTAAGAGGTTAAAGCAATTGGTGAAACGGAAACCAACCTGGTAACATGGGAAATGTAGGTGAGCGACGGGGGTTGACTATTGTGTGAAAGAGAAGCCGGTCTAGAAAATACGACCCAAGTTCATTTTTGGCACTGCTTCAATGCGGTTTCACCCCATTGTCAACTGCTCATCCTTTTTCGCCGAATTCAATGGTATCCTTATACTTTCTCTACAATAAAAAAAATGTTGGGAGCGAATGAATATGCTAGGACCAAGTATTTGTAATACGTTATTCTTTCTGCAGCGTCGTCGAGAGGTGCTCGAACGGCGGGCGGCCGTGAGGCGCGCGGGCGCCGAGCGTCGTCGCCGCCTCGAGGCCAGTCTGGAGTACCAGAGTCTGAAGAGGGACGGGCAGGAGATGTTGGGGTGGATAGCGGAGAAGAAGAAGGTGGGTGGAGGTTTCACGTTTATATCATAATTTTAACGTAAGAAAGTTGGATGATTTTGCTTTTTTGCACCTCTCATTGTCTGCAATTCTGTGATCAAGATGTTAGGCTGCCACTTGGTTAGCCAAATCTGAACAGATCTGGACAAGGGGCAGACCAGGAACATTCCGGTTTTTGTGGTCCTCGAACAAGAGCCGGCGAACAAGTCCGTGATTAGAATATGCATAACAACACTCACTTAAAAAAAAGTCTACAGTAGCCTCGCTATGTTCACGCTAGCGGGTACGGTAGAAGTACGGTATCGATTCACATTCATCGATTCTCACAGGTGGCATCGGACGACTCGCACCGTGACCTCGCGTCCATCGACGTTAAGCTGCTCAAGCACGAGGCATTCGAGGCCGAGATCAAGGCAAACGCGCCCAGAGTCGAGCAGATCAACAAGGTGAGCTGAGTATCGAGATTGGATACGGTAGTCGAGTATTGATTGGATACGGTAGGGGAGATAGTTCTAGAGTACTCCTTTATGTTTTTGTTGCATTGTGCAATGTGTTGCACAACCAGGGGCTTTCCGGTTGCCCTGGTTCTTGAAAAAGGGCCGGTCTACTTTTCAGCAATTATACGCATCTGCTCAGCTCACAAAAAAACTAAACAATGGAAATAATAGTAATAATAACAATTGTAAAATCATTTCTTAATAAAATAAGTTTATAATTGCATAAACAACCCCGATATATGGAAAAAGAGCATCATTCAATAGGCGCACCACCCGAGATTTGAATAAATAATGTCTAATGTCTTACTACAGGAGGGCGCAGTGCTCGTCTCGACTCGTCACTACGAGGCGCCCGCCGTCGCCAAGCTCGTCGAGTCCGTGAACACGGAGTGGGCCGAGCTGAGGGATGCGGCCGCGAGGAAGGTGAGGAGGGGGCGGACATGTTGTTATTGTTGTTATTCATGCATGGACGGGGTTTGGAGGGGCGTGGCTCAGCCACCTTTCCACTGGTGGGTTAGGAAAGGTGACATGTGCTGCTGCCTTTTCTAAAAGCACCACTCTGTCACCGTTCGATCTCATCAGTGATCCGGCTACTACTGATATTGTTGTTATTGTTTTTGCTATTCTCATCATTGTTGTAGTTCATGGCAAGTGGGCGGAGCCTAGACAAGGGGCGGGGCTACTCCTGATATTATTGTTATTGTTTTCCATTTATTATCATTGTTATCATTCAGGGCGAGCGCCTGCGTCAGGCTGCCGACCAGAAAGGCCTCAACCGGGTGCTCGACGACGCGCACACGAAGTTGGACGAGCTGGAGAACGTGCTGCGGAGTCAGGAGTACGGCAATGACCTGAGAGGAGTGAAGGAGCTGATTCAGGTTGGAAAAATAACAACAACAACAACAACAACAAAATATTAAAAAGGGATAAGGATGGTTTGGAATTGACCTGATAATGGGGGACAATGAGAACGTGCTGAGGAGTTAGGAGTATGGGAATGATCTGACAATGAGAGGCGTGAAGGAGATGATTCCTGTGAGAAGAGAAAAAAACCAGATAGTTTCCGGTTTCATGAACACTATTACATTAGATCTGGGGAAGAGGATTGGTCTTCGGTAAAGAAGCAACGAACAAACCCACAAATCAGCCCCATTTCAATAGCACGTGGAATTCGAGCACCACCTAGATTTTTGAGTTTCGCAGATTCTATTACATTAAGTCTGGGAGTTGAACGTCGATCGAGGTGACATTGATTTTGTAATAAACCAAAATAATCATCAGATTCCAGAGGCATATTGTTTTCCTGTTTCTCTGACACTATTGTACTTGGTCTGAGAACTTAAAACGATCTGATTGTGAGAGACATAGATTTTCAAATATCACAATCTTCCCATTCCAGAAGCACGTCGTCTTCGAGCAGGAGCTCGCGCTCCACGAGAAGCGCCTCAAGGACATTGCCAAGAAGGTGAGTGTGAGGAAGATGAGGATCGTCTGACTCTCTCACTATCCCATTATCTCTCGCTTTTCTGATCGACTAGAGAGCATTGCGAATTGAGAGAGTCAGAGCATCACTTATGTGATTAAGCTAATTACTTAATCATTTAAGCTAATTAACATGATTACTTACAGGGCGAGGGTATGGCTGCGGCCGGGCACTTCGACGCCGACCGCATCCAGCGGACCGTGCGACAGCTGCTCACGAGGTTCGACGCGTTGAAGGAGCCGACGAGACAGAGGTGAGCAGGATTCTCGAGATCATACTTTCATTTCCATTGCTGATATCGTTTGGTACTATTCGGAATGGCTTTATTATCAAGATGAAGTGAAAAGTCTATTGTATTGTGGATTTGTGTATGGTAAGCCATTAAACCTTGAACAAATCTGGTTTCGTGGGTTTTGGTGGATTTTTTTTCAGAACAAATTAGCAACCACCCACATTTCCCCTCTTCCTTCAGACGCATCGCGCTGGACGAGTCGATGCAGTGGCACCAGCTCGCTTTCGACGTCGACTGCGAGCTGCAGTGGATCGCCGAGAAGGTGAGCGTTGATCTTTGATCTCTGTCTTTGATCTTTGATCTTTAGCTTTCTGGCAGATAAAGTTTATGAGATGGATAGAGTTAGTAGTTCCCCGATGTTTCTGTGCTTCACAGTATGAATAACCGAGCAACGAATCGCTGTTAGACTAGTGAACCGCTGATCACGCATACAATAATTAAGAAATCCAAACTCACCCTTCCGCAGGTGCCGAACATATTAATTTCCTGTTTTTCTTCGTTTCACGGTATCCATAAATAAACTGTGAATCTAGGGCTACTCTAATTGTAGTGATCACCTGATGTATACGTTGTAAAATAATAATTATGAAACCCAAATTCGCCCTTTGAAAAACCTAGCCATGCTTAGCCTTACCTGTGTACACCACCACCAGGCGTGGTTTGTCTCATGACAACTGTAAAATCAGCGTTGATTGTGGAAGCACCTTTACTTTTACCCTTTCGCAGGTGCCGATCGCGGCCAGTGAGGACACGGGCCGCACGCTGACCGAGGCGACGGCGATGTTGAGGAAGCAGGAGCAGGTGGGTTTCACGGGGAATCATTCATGTGCAAAAGGGGCGGAGCTTGAGAGTCAAACCCGCTCCTTTTGGTTACATTACATTTATCCTGACATCAAGGCGATGGGCGGAGGAGGAATCGTCATTAGAGAGAGAGAGGAGAGGACCTCATTAGACCAGTTAGGATGACCAACATACGGTATTGCAGCTCGAGGCGGAGCTCGCTCAGCACGTGGACGCGATAGAGAAGACGATCGGCCGCGGCAATGAGCTAATCGCGAAGAAGCACCCGGCCAAGGAGGCCATCCATGCAAAGTGTGATGAGGTGAGAGAGAAAGGGAACGGAGTCTGATGGGGAAGGGGACGGAATCATGGCATTCTACAGGGGGTCAGCGAGAGATGACAAGAGAAGCTCATTGTGAGAAAAGCGAGAGAGCAGGCGAAAGTGAGCGAATTTGGCTATGATCTCGCTGCGAACTTGTTAACTTGAACGTTGCCAAGAACGCCGTGAAGGGGCGGAGTCTGCCCTATAAGATAAGGAGAATGGCTTTATATTTGTAATCAGTTCGCCACTTTCCTGTCCAGAAATGTGCCCAGTCCGCTTCCGGATTCAGTTGTATTTGGTATGGCAGAGTGGTTGGAAAATTTCAATTATTGACGCTTTGGAAGTAAAAGATATACAAACTTCAGAATGCAAACAGCGATAATTTGCTGCCGCAGGTAAAGAGTAGATGGTGTGAGTATTATTGTGACTGCTAGTTGCTTGATTGCCAATTATTTTTGAATTATGGTTATTATTATTCTTTTTTGTGTCGTGAGTGTGTTGTAGAACCGAATGACGCATGCGTATCGGATCGCGGTTTGGGGATATGAGTAAAACTTGACCTTGAAGCTGAACGCCGCCTGGTCGAATCTGTCGTCGCTTATCAGAAGGCGCAAGCAGATCGTCGATTGGGGCATCCGGGAGCAGCAGTATCTGGCCGACGCTAACGAGGTGAGCTTTTGATACTTCTCCGATGTTTGGTCCCCTATTTTACCGCAAAGTATTCCGCATTCAGATCTGTTAGATTTTTAGCCCACAATTTTTAAAAGTTGCTGAAACGAACCATTAGTGTTCGCGTTGCGACATTTCTATATTATCGAGCTTGAAGATGGATTTTAATCGGAGGGACGGGTTGAATGAAACAAACCAATTACTCATTTCATTCTTTCTTGATGTCATTCCGTCCGGGATTCAGTTTTATTTTTATTCCATTTTGGGTACGGTATCGCTGACAATTAGGTTAGACGATCATGGAATCTCCAGGTCGAATCGTGGATGACGGAGAAGCGTCCTCTGATCGAGAGCGACGATTACGGAGTGGATGAGGACGCCGCCCAGAAGCTGCTCACGAAGCACAAGGCGTTGATGAATGATATGCACACGTACAAGTGAGTGGGCGGGGATACGGTAGATTCGTGGGGATAAGTACGGTTGCGCTCGATGGAAGTGCGAGCTACGGTAGATTGGATACGGCAGGTTATGCCACCGGGATACTCCTTTGGATTTTGTAGTTATTCTGCAACAATGATATTATTCTAGGAGAAGTGCTGGGTTACGGTAGATTAGAGGGGAGATAGAGCTTCACGAAAATATGAGTTAAGGTAATAATCTTATTCTTCTGCAGGAAGTGGCTGGAGAAGCTCGCGGGCAAGTGCGGCGAGCTGGTGACCGCTCGTCGGCCGCACGCCGACCGATTCGAGAAGCGGCAGGCCGAATTGGAGCGCGAGTTTGAGCGACTGAGCGCGAGGGCAGAGGAGAGAAGGAGGTGAGCGAGTGCGGCCCAGGAGCGCCGGGTTCCGTTTTGTTCCTTGCTTGCTGTGAAGATTTCATGGACTCTCATTCATACTGTGTTGTGAAGCTTGCGTAAATCGGCAATTGATGTGCCTTGTTCATTATGAACCATTCATGAAGCTGAGAATAACCGTGCATTTTGTGGATGTTGATTGCTAATCAATTATTACAGAGCACTCGAGGACGCGCTCTGTCTGTACGAGTACCTGCGCGAGTCGGCCGATCTCGAGGTCATTAATTAATTAAATTAATTATTTTTAATTTATTAATAATTAAATACAAAATTGCCAGGCCTGGATCAACGCGCAGCTGCAAGCGGCGATGAGCGAGGAGTACGGAGAGGACTACGATCATCTCAAGGTACGGTAGATTACGGTATCACGAATGGTACGGTATCGGTCGAATATCGATTTTCTGTCATTTCCGTTTTCTGTATAAAAGGTAAAAGCGGGTCCCATTGGTGATGAATAGTGTAACATTAGGCTTTAAAATGGCTTGCTAGCAACTTTAAAGTTTCACCTTTCCTATCATATGCCTTGCAGGAGCTGCAGAGCAAGTTCGAGGAGTTCAAGCAGACGGTCAAGACCGGCACCGAGAGGTATTTATTTCTATTATTATTTTTATTTTTTATTTAAATCAATTCTTTTTAAATTAATTCATTAATAATGTTTAAGATTCCGCTCATGCGAGGCCGCGGCGAACTCGATCCTGCGTCGCTCGCCGCCCTTCGCCAAGGACATCCTGAAGAGGCAGGAGAAGCTGCGATCGGTTAGTTATTTGTATTTGTGGTGAAACTGCAATCATCATGGGTGCCAGAAAAAATCCTAGATCAACGACCGAGTGGGTAGAGGAAAAGTAAGGTAGAGTCTTCGGCATACTTCTGGGAAGTTCGGTCGTAGTTGGTTGTTAGCGAAACTGCGATTCTCTCGGATGTCAGAACAAAAACCAATTAACGACCGAATTGCTAGATTGCTATGAAAGGATAGGTAAAGGTCACATTGAAGCATCCTTCAAGAATTGAGCATATTCGAAAACCTCCGATCTCCGGGGAAAGTACGAAAAGCTAAGAAATTGGGTGTCTCAACAAGTCCTGTCAATCAACGACTTATTTGCTTGATCGACATGAATATAACCTGACCATGAACGGAGTTTTCATTGAAACCTCTTTCTTGATTCTTATGTGAGTACATTCGAAACCCTGAGATCACCGGGGGAAATCCGAATTATTAAAAAAAAGCGCAGGTATGGACGCTGCTCGTGGACTACATCGAGTCGCGCGAGGCCAAGCTGCGCGCTGCGGAGGAACTGCATCGATTCAATAGAGGTGAGTGGCGGGGCCTGACCAATTCCAATACCCAATTAATTGACTTTGCGACCGCTCACGTTGTTACGGTTTCAGTTATATTATATGATAAGTCGAAAGAAATTGAAGTTGATCGGATTGGGTAGCCTGATACAAAAAATTTTTTTTTGAAAAAATGGCATTATATCCAATTACTATTATTTCCTATACCTGTACTATAATTAAGATGTGGCCGAGCACGAGGAGTCCGTCACCGGCAAGCTGCACTCGATCCCCGAGGACACGGGAAGAGATGTGAAGCAGGTAAGTAATTAGCTTAATTAGTATTTTAATTAATTAATTAATTAGTATTTTGACTAATTAACTAATTGACTAATTACAAATTACTTGAGGTGCACTCGCTGTGGCAGAAGCACGAGGCGTTCGAGAAGCAGGTGAGATTGCGTTTCAGTTTTCCGGTTCATTATTTCTATTATTGTTTATTAGTGAAAAAGAGCCAGGTGGAATTGAACTTGCGAAGTTGAAGCGAGCCAAAAATATATAATAGCGACGTTCAATTCGCTATTATATATTTTTGCTACCCAAAGCTGAAAAAATTGGACTTGTGAAGTTCGTTCGGGTTTATGATAGTGCTGAAATATGGATAACAATACGGTCATTATGCGATATTGTTAATTCTAAGATTTACAACTTTAATATCTTTAAAAAGAATAAAAATGTGATTAAATCATTCGCTATCAGGTGATCTCGCTGGAAGAGTCGATGCAGTCGCTGTTGACGGAGAGCGCACGCCTCAAGGAGGCCTACCCGGGCGGGAACGCGGAGCACATTGGAGCACAGCAGGTAGGGAGAGGGGATATGAAGTGGTGATCCACCGGGCTCAACATTTTGACGCTTCTTCGATTTGTGGCCCAGACTTTTCTCACAGAGTATTCCTTCCCTTCCATTGTTATTGTCCATCCCTTCCACATTCGGCCAAGTCCAAAAATCGAAGAAGATCCGAAATTTTTGTGATTCAACTTTGAAAGCACAGTAATGCCGAGTCGAATGATCCGATTCGCTTATAATTATAGTTTTTGATCAGTGAAACCAATTCTATAGTAGTGTCTAACAACGAAGTGGCCGATAAGGGTTTTCAGTAACATTGAAGTTCCAGGAGATACAGTAGTTCACCCTTATTCCCTTTTCAGGCTGCCCTGACCGAGTCGTGGCAGTACCTGCGCGACGCTACGGACGACCGCAAGCAGCGCCTCAAGGCCGCCTACGACCTCCATCGATTCGTCGGAGAGGTACGGTAGTGGAAGGGCGAATCGTGGATTGTGTTTTTCCATGATTTGTAGCATAAAGCGATATCGAGTCGTCGGAGAGGTACGGTAGGTTAGGGGATATGGTAGGGCGATATGGTAAAACGGGAGGCTCAGACGTCTCTGAGTCTCCCGTTTTACTCACAAGGATATTCGCAAAGTTTAATTCAATAGATTTGGATTCGATGTATTGGAGTTGTGTTTCATAGAGTCCTTTAACCCCTTGCACGTTTCGAGTTGTCTGATATACTGCGGATTCGCTTCTCGCAATTAGGCAATACGATTTCAAAACAGCGGTCTATTCGTCTGGGTCATTCGAGGTTTATTATCATTTGAGGATTGTCATCTGTTATAGATATGCGTTGAAGCACCAATTTCGCAGGCGTGATGAAAAAGGGTTAAGAAGAGTAGTCACAAGAAGATTACGGTGTCTCGTTCGAATCGATAACTGATTGAAGGTTCGTGATCTGCTCAACTGGGCGGACATGAAGGTGACGGAGATGCAGAGCGAGCAGAACACCCACGACCTACAGGTGAGACATTTAATTAATTTAATTTAGTTAATATTAATTTAATTAATAAGTAAGGTAGATATTAATTATGATCTTGAGTCTTAAAAGTGTAGCCAGAGTGTGAACGCTGATAAACGGCCATCCCGTTCACACTCTGGCTTCATTGACTCAAGATCTACTATTCTACCTTGATGGGAATCACTCTGTTACCAGTCATATTAATCATGATTAGAGATGGTGAAGGAAGGGGGAAGGGTGTGCGGTGTGGCGAGAAATGAGAGGAAGGGGAGAGGGAAATGGCCAACCCTTCCGGAAGGGTTTCGAATCCTTCTGGAAGGGGTGGCTTGGGAATTGACCGTTTTCGATCGTTTGACATGGGAATTTCTCACGCATGTGCATACCGTTTCCGTAATCATATTAAGACCGATTTCAAACCATTTTACATCAATTATCGATCAATTGCTGTCCTCATTCGAGTTTTAGTGATCAATTGGAAAACAGTAGTCAATCATTTCAGCCTTTAGGTCAACTAAACGGACAACAAAAGTAGTCTGAATGATCACAGATACACACAATGTTCAAAATAGCTATTTACACGAAGTTTAGGAAGCGACAAGCAAATGACTAAGTACACGTCATGCTAAGTCAAATGTATGCGAAAACGCTTGGAAACACATATTCCAACCCTGAATGGTGATACCATGCTCACAGGCAAGAAATCCCGATTTCAAACGCTCGAAAACGGCTATTTCCCACCTCTCCCCTTCCGGAAGGGAGGCCAACCCTTCCGGAAGGGTTCACTCATTTCCCTCTCCCCTTCCCTCATTTTCATTCCTTGCCGTGAGAGAGCGGCAATCCCTTCCCTCTCCCCTTCCTTCACCATCTCTAATCATGATATTCGCAGGGCGCAGAGTTCCTGCAGAAGGAGCACCAGACTCTGCACGTCGAGATCGAGGGCAGACAGGTACGGTAGAGGTTTGGGTGACGGTCGTCGTTTTGGGTTACGGTTGTAGTACGATAGCATCTTGTTAACGACAATTGCTTCTATAGTTTTATTGACATTAAGTTGACCAATATTCAGCTACGGTAGGATTACGGTATCCAAATAATCGATATTCCTGTTATCAGGCCGAGTTCGCGACGCTGATCCAGAAGGGCGAGCGCATGATCGCCGCCGAGCACTACGCCAAGGGAGAGATCAGGAGCAGGTGTGATCTTTGATCTCTTGGACTTTGATGTTTGATCTCTAGGATATTGATGTTTGATCTTTACAATAATGTCTCCTCCAGATGCGCGCAGCTCGAGGAGACGCTTGCGAAGCTGCGCAGCGAGTGGCAACTGAGGAATAGCTACCTGGCACAGGTATGGCGAGATATTAGGGAACGTGTGAAACACCGATACTGCAAGGATCAGTAGTTCGAATATCCCGGCTAACTGGCGTTTCAAGTCTTTTTTAATAGAGCTTAGAGCTCGGATTTCGTTGATAGTGCAGAGTGTGTGCCAAAAATATAATTATATTTCTGATTAATAATAATTGCAGGTGGTGCAGTGGCACGACTTCCAGCGGGACGCCAAGCAGATCCTGGCGGCGATCCACTCGAAGAGGGCCACACTCAGGGGATCCCTGATCGGCACCACGGTTCAGGAGGTGAGAAAAGGGTGCGAGCTAAGTGCGACGGGTTTGAGAGTGAGCGAAGACGCTAGGAGTCTGTTAGTAGAACGTTTGAATAAGAAGAAAAGGAGAGAAAAAAGGGGGATAGTTGGTGCGAACTGGATGATCTAGGTTACACTTGATCTATGTTACCAAACAGATGCTATAGTTAATCAATATTTCTGCCTTTCAGAATTGTATACAATCTGATCATTGCTTTCATGTCATATCTGTGTCATATCTTAACATAGCAGTTATTCTTTCTGAAAGCGGATCGCGATGAAGACCTTTTTTTTATAAATACTCTTTCCCTTTCTCAGGTCGAGTCGGCAACCCGTCGTCTGGACACTTTCGAGAAGGCGATCCACTCGCTGCGGGAGCGTGTGGGCGAGTGCGATGCCAAGGCTGCGGCCCTGGTCGAAGCACGGCACATGGAGAGGGAGAAGATCGAGGGACTGCAGAGGAAGGTGAGCCAGGGGGTGAAAATCAGGAAAGGGGAAGGAGATACTGCTTCATTCCCACTATATCGTTTGCCAGATCTTCGTTGCCAAGGTTTTAGTGTGTGAGCAATATAATAGTCGCAAATTTATCGTAAAGCGAAGGTTTTTGAGTTTCATCTGTTCGATATGTGTAGCTTTTAGCAAAGATGTTGCTCTTGTAGTGATCCCTTGGAAAGAAAATACAATAATCTGATTAAATAGACCTAATTTGATCACAATGTGCACATGCTTGCTCTTTTCGAGTTTCATCTGTTCGATATGTTAGCAAAAGATGGTACTGATGCAGTGGTCCTTCCGAGAATAATGCAACAATGTGACTAAATAGACCTGAATTGATCACAACTTACAGCTGCAATCGAAGATGGTACTGATACAGCAATCCAACGGTTAATCTACAATTCAATATTGTTCCTGCAGGTGCACGCCGAGCTCGCCTCGCTCTCCTCGGAGATCGACGGCCGTCGTCGCGACCTCGTCGACGCGCTCACCCTCGTCAGTCTCGCGTCCGATATCGTCGAGACGGAGGCATGGATCGAGGACAGGATGAAGGCTATTAGGGCGGAGGTGAGAATACTCTTTACGTCGCCGATTAGACATACACTGTATATTCTTCGAAAATTCATGGTTCAAAATTCTTTTTTTTATTGTTGAATGAACAGGCAGTCAAGATTGAGTGTGAACAATTCCATGGGGACTCATACTAACGATGTAGCACGACTGTGCCTGGCGAGATAACATAGCAAAATAATGGAAACGAATTCAGACGGAGCGCCAGGGCCAGTGCACGACGATAGAGGACAAGATGAAGCGGCTGCAGAAGCACCAGGCCTTCGAGGTACGGTAGGAGGAAGGGACGGTTGATTAAGGACTGATTTTATTTTCGAAGAGATACGGTAGGAATTATTGATCGACAACTAGCTTATTTATTCGCAGGCCGAGCTGGAGTTCAACAACCCTCGCGTGCACAAGATCCTGCACACGGGACGAGCGTTGAAGGAGAAGCGAGGCACCGAGCAGGTACGGTAGTATCTTCGCATGCCGTGATTTCTTCTCTGATCGATAACTGGTTATTTAAATCGCCTTTAAAAACCATCAAAAGTGTGAAAACCCGTGTATGTTTCGATATGGCCTCGAAATCCGGGTATGTTTTCGGTTATTAGCGTACTCTTGACGACCTTTTTCTCTACGTTGTTCTCTATCCTGAGAGAGCAGTGTGTGGAATGAAGAGAGTCATTCGTCCTCATTCCTCATGACTTCCGCTCATTCAGATTTCGGCCGCGTGCGACGCGCTCTCCACTCACTGGCGCCAGCTGGAGATTGCGTGCGCCGACCAGTCGCGCGCCCTCGAAGAGGTATACGGTAGCCGCGCACCACCGGCGCCGATCGATAACTGATTTTATTCAATCGATAACTGATTTATTTCAGGCCCGTGACCTGCTCGCGTTCACACAGATGGTCGAGCGCGTGATGGAGTGGGTGCGGGAGAAGGTACGGTAGGGAGGAGTACGGTAGTATTGATTGGGAGAAATTGTCGATTTTTTGAGTGGATTAATGAGGATCTACAACTATTATTGTTCATCTGAGAGTTGTTCACTTTTGCACGGTGTGTGAAACAGTGAGCCCGCTTGATCTATAGATTTTTCTTATTGGATAGATCAGGATAAGCAATGATCAGATGCGATTGTCATATCGAGCATTGCTTGCTCTAGCACAGTGTGTGAAACCATGAACCCCAAGGGGTCTTTTGAGAACACGAGTAATCGGTCGCTGGAACCCCACCCCCTTTACTTATCCTCTTACTTCTGCAGGAAATGATGGTGTCGGCGGCAGACATGGGCAACGACCTCGAGCACTGCCGACTGCTCATCGAGCGACTGGACGGAACCAAGGTATCGGGGCTGGAAATGGGCACTGATATGGAACCAGGGATAGGCCTGCCTGGGTGGCCTGGGTGCCTCGACCTGGGTAGTAGGATTCGGCACTGCTATGGAACCAGAGAGGGCTGGTTCCGAGCTGCCCAGGTTCCTCCTACCCCCTCCAATGGCATCCATACACAGAGCTGTGCTGCAAATGCCAAAGAACTGGCTCCGAGCGGCCCAGCTTATTCTTGTATCCACTTATTTCGTGAATTCAGGCCGATTCGTCCGTGGACGAGCAGACGATTGAGAAGCTGAACCGACTGGGAGAGAAGCTGATCCACCAGGTGCGTCAGATTCACAATTCACAAAGGAAGAGCGTTTCCTATTTTTTGCCGCATCTATTTGTCGGATGTCAGATCGTATTCTGTTTTTTTTTACTTGCAATCTCGCTTCTCATTAATTCATCGAACAATATGCAGCTTCATGAGTCTCCTGAAACTTCGATCTCGAAGGGGAGATCTCGCTTGATTTAGGTCGCTTATCAATTAAATAATAATAAATCGCTCAGGGTCGCGGCTCGCGCAAGGAGGTGCAGGCGGAGCTGGCCAAGGTGAACGACACGTGGCGCGCCCTGCATGGACAGGTGGACGAGTACAGGAAGCAGCTGCATGCGGCGAGAGAGGTACGGTCATTTACGGACAATATCTCCGCTAGGCGGTCGTGGGTGAAGCCCATAATAAACATTGCTAACTATCTGTGTAGCCCCCTAGGAGCATATGATAAGTTTCTCAAAAACTATGGTCCACCCGTCAACTAGCTGTTAAAAGCCAATCAGTGGTTATGCTGTCTGAGCTCTCTCCATTTTGCGTGCTCTCTCGCTTTCTCTGATTGGCGAGAAATCTTAAGATTCTCTCGAGTTTTGAATGATATCTCGCACTCTTGACTGACGAGAGATGTGAGGGACTCTCTCGTTTTCGTATGCTATTTCGTTTACTCTGACTGGCTAGAGATAATGGAGAACGGAGAGAGTCAGAACGTTCAGAGGGAAGGGAGAGCAAGAGTACACGCGCGCTAGTGTATGGCCTTCGCGCGCCTCTCTGCCATCTACTCCTGTGGCTCAGTGGCGAGAGGCTCGGACTGGCGATCGAAAGGTCGCTGGTTCGACTCCCGCCGCGGGCAGCAGTCTTGCACAATCGCTCACCAGCTCCTTACGAAACTCACAGTATTCGGGAAGGCGTTCTTAGAAGCGTAGAGCGTACGATGTGGTCAATCCACGCCGGTGGTCTCCTATGGATACGCTGGCACTTACGACCCATGACATTTTTGCTGTATTTTGCCATCCCCGTTATAGTGAAATAGTGAATTTGCGATCTGATTATTTAAATGGCACTTACGACCCATGACATTTTTGCTGTTTTTGTTCAATTGTATCTACTTTTGCGGATTTTACATGGGCTTCAGTGTAAATTTAGCTTAATTTTATTTGATCAATTCTATAAATAATGATAATATTAAAGGTGCACCAGTACACGCTGGACGTGGACGACACGAACGAGCGCATCCACGAGAAGACGGCGGCGATGAGGAGCGAGGAGTTCGGCCGCGACTTTGCCAGGTATGCGGTGTGACTAGGGTTGGCAATTCGGGATAACTCTCCCGATACGGGGAGAGGTCACGTCGCTCCTTTCTCCTCCCCTCTCTCGTAGCGGGACCGCTATCCCGCTACCGATTAGCCAGTCCTAGTTGTGACTCTCTCGATTTGTACACTATATCGTGCTCTATCTGGGCTGTGCAAAGTGTAATTAAAAAGGGCGTGGCCTCAAAGGAGGGTGAGATTCTGATAAGTAGTGATTATCCCTTCAGCATGGGCTAACAGCTGGCCTTCCACGCGACTGTAAAATAGCTTGACGTGGATACACCTTTGTACCTTTCAACTTGTTCATTCGAGTTTCTAGCTCTCCTTATCCAGTTGGCTAGACAATCCAAGCGATAACACATGCATGTAAAATACAAATATAAACAAATTCCATTCAGCGTGGACGCGCTGGTGCGCAAGCAGAAGGCGCTCGAGCGGGACATGGGCGTCATCCATCAGAAGCTCATACAGCACGACACGGACGCCCAGCAGCTGCTGAGCAAGGTACGGTAGGAATACGGTATTGACGCTGCTGACTCCGCCCTCTTTTGAAAGTGGGCGGAGTCTCGGGGCAAGAGGAGCTGCTTCAAGTTGCAACCAACCAGCCCCTGAACTGGATTGAAACCATACATTTTCATACCTTCCGGGCCGGTAATCAGACCACTATATTTTCAAGCGATCCAGTTATCTGACCACTACATATCACGTTCAGCGGTTCAAAATACCCCTTTCAACTGTGATTTGTACTATCTGACCACTATATATTTTCGGTCCCCGGAGAGTAATGAAATTGTATGATTGAAACGATTATGTTATCCTAAACGAGCTGAATGACTTGGTTAATCCTGTCTTCTAAAAGTTTCAAAGGCTTCCAAACCTGGCGTTCTCTGGTTTCAGAAGCCGCCCCTTCGCGAGCGCATCCTCTCCGCGCTCAAGAAGCTGGAGGAGAGCTGGAACGCGCTGTCCACGGCTGCGGAGGCGAGAAACGCGCAGCTGGACAGGAGCTACAAGCTGCACAAGGTGAGAAGGGTTGGGCTAGATGTGAAACCCCGAAGAAACGGATCAAATTTAATAGTTGGGAATGTTTTTGCACACGATTTTACTGCGGTAGATTGTTCTGCACATCATTGGCAGTCATAGATGTTCAGCTCCAATCAGTTAATCAAAAATATGTAGTGGTTTGAAACCAGTAACAGTTATTGAATTGCTTTATAATCGTGTTGTGATCTGATACCTGAAATAATACGTAGTGGTTTGATATCCTAGTGTAGTGGTCGATGCTATAAAATGTATGTTTGCAGTACCTGGACGCGGTGAAGAAGGCGGAGGAGTGGGCCAATCTGCTGCGGCACAAAATCGCCGCGCACTCGCCGGCCAAGACGGCGGCCGAGGCGAGAGCACTGCTCGAGCACCACGGCGAGCGAAAGGCCGAGATGGATGCGAGAGAGGTGCGCGGGGGTGTTTACGATCGGAAGCTGGTTTTGATGTTCTTGTGAAACTGGAGTTTCACAAAGCTGGAGTTTCACAAAGCGGTGAAAGACGATTGATTATTCATGGTTCTTGATTATCGAAAGACCAATATTTCTTCCATTCTGGAAAAGAGCTTGTGGAACTGCTTTAAATGTCTATATTCTTGCTTTTTTGGTGTTTCGCACAACGATGAAAGTTGATTGTTTATCAATGGTTTTTGTTAAACACGAGATCAACCATTGAAATGTGAAGAATGATTATGAATTAAGTGAGCAATTCGGATCATGAAATTGATGAGTATCCATTGGATTGGCAAGATGAGCTGAAATCGCTTTTGTAAAAAAGTCGCTGAATGAAGCGCTTTTCTGAATCCGAGATTCTGAAGATGGTCATAGTCATCGTTGTTATAGGACGAGCTGAAGCAACTGCACGAGGAGGGCCAGCGACTCATCTCCGAGCAGCCCGACCACAAGGGAGAAGTGCAGCGGGCCCATAAGAGGGTGCAGAACAGCGAGCACCAATTGAGACAGGTACGGTAGATACACGACATCAGTGAATCGAGGACTGATTCTTTAGCGGGTTTTAATGGGGAAAGTAAAGCTGAGTTTTAATGGGGAAACTAAAGCAGGTATACGGTAGGCGCACACCGTCAGTGCACCGATAACTGAGTTATTTAGCGCATTTGGTACGGTAGGCGCCGAATGGGAGTCCATCGATGACTGATTTTTTTAAAAATGAGATCACATCATTGCAGACGTGGGAGTCGGAGCGCGGGGCGCTGATGCGACTGCTCGAGTTCCAGGTCTTCTGCGAGCAAGCCGCTCAGGTGCGAATTTTTCATCATTTACATTTTTTAATGCTATACTATTATTAGTTGTAATGCCATCGGTTGTTTCTGTCTTATTTGTTTCTTGTTTACGTTTACTTGTTTTGAAAGGTAATAACAATGATAATAACAATACCACCCCAGGTCGAGTCATGGCTGTCCGCGAAGGAGGAGTTCCTGCACAAGGGCGAGCTGGGCGAGAAGCCCGACGAAGTGACCAGTCTGATCAGCAAGCACGAGACATTCGAACATGTGAGTGAAACATGAAATAGTCAGGGAACAGAATCGTTGAAAACCGGCTGTATTTATGAGAAATCCCTTAAAAACGGTCATGTTTTCGGATCTTAAGTAGCTTTAGACGATTTTTTTCTACTATGATGTGAGTGGTATGGGATGCGATGGTTATGACCACTCGCCGGATCAGCAAACGGTTTCACTGCGAGTGTTAGATTTCCGATGAATTTTGTTGAATTCCACCCGCTATGTTTAGGCTTTGTTTGCATCATACAATCTAAGGAAACACGGTACTATTGATTTGATCCAGTTACCCTGTACAAGTAATGACTTGTGATATGTGATATGTGCGGACAAATATTATTATTATTATTTATGATCTATGGCTTGCAGACGCTGCACGCGCAATCGGACAAGCTCAACGCGCTCGTCGCTGACGGCGAGAAACTGGCCAATCTGCCCGGCGGAGAGTACACCACGGCCATTGAGGATGTGAGTGATTAAACAGTACATGAAACAGCTATCCCAAGGAAGAAATTGGCCTCTATGTAATCAGTGAAAATTGGACGCTACATCGATTCAGGATATGAGTGTAACAGATTAACGGATACATGAAACGGGGACCTCAACGGCGTAAAAAAACTGTGTTTTATGATGACAAGTAGTAGATAATGCAATCAGCGATCGAGGATGTGAGTGGAACAGTTTTTTTAAGGAGTAGATGAAACGGGGGCCTCGAGGGTGTAAGAGACTGTGTTTTGTGATGTCAGGTAGTGGATAATGAAGTCGGAAAAATGGTAACTTTCGTGCTTCATCAAATCCTCATAGATGTATGGCAATCAATGCCTTCGGTATCAGTTGAATCCGGACTTGAATAATCAAGAAAAAATTTTTTTTAATAAATAAGTGAATCCCTTGCAGAGACTGGAGGCGGTGAAGTCGCGACACGCCCGTCTGTTGGACGCGTGCGAGAGAAGGAAGGCCCTGCTCAAGGACTCGCTGAGGTGAGAGACAGGGAAAGACAGGGGTGAACAGGTGGAGCAGCAACCCTTATTTAGACGGGGTTAATTCTATTTTGTATTGATTAAACAACGAGCGTTATGCGAGCTCAAGGACTCGCTGAGGTGAGCAGACATCGGTCGTCTGACCCTCTCCATTTGACTTGATCTCTCGGACTGTTTGACGGGCGAGAAGGGTCGTCGACTACAAGGCTGTTCAAAAATTGAACACACTCCTCATTTTATCTGTTCTCTCGCCGGTCAGGAAGTGCGAGTGAGCATTGCAAAATGCGGAGTGTGTTCCAATTGTTGAACAGCCCATTAAAGATCATCCTTCTTCTTTGCGCAGATTCGCCGAGAAGGATCAATTGATTGTTAGAAAGGTCAAAGATCATATTTTTTCACTCCAGATTCGCGTCGTTCCTGCGCTCGTGTGGCGAGCTCATCGCGTGGATCTCGTCGATGGACGACGTCGTCGTGGAGGACCCGCACGACAGCACGAGCTTGAGGAGTAAGCTGCAGGAGGTGAGATTTGTCGAGAACAAGCACCATAATAATCATAGGATAGCACCCGCATCCTTTACTTTGTAAGCCTGAAACATGGAATTTAGGGGAATTGAATATCTCAACAGTGAAGACTCAACAGTTAAGAGGAATAGATTCACAGGGTCTCTGGGTACTAGGTCGATAACCGTCGGTTGAGACCCAAAAAAATCTCTGATTCGACATTTATCATCCCACCTAGTACCGATCTATGCTGTTGTTCGTACGGAAGATGGAAGAAGTGCAGTCAATTGAGGGTTGTTTTTAAAGCGTCCAGCTGATGTTGATCAAAATGTAGTGATCAAGACTTGTTCAAGAGCTACACGTGAAACATGAATTTATGTTTTGTTGCTGTGCGACGTACACTATTTGGTCGAAATTTGGGGATTCTAGAGTGGCAATCGGTGCGAAATCAAAAGACTGCAGACTCGACTTGCACGTGAAACATGATTCTCGTGGTTTCAAAAAACGAATTATTTTTTCTTGCAGCACCTCGCGATCGACTCGGAGCTCAATGAGAACGAGAAGCGGCTCTATGGAGTGATGGCCGAGGGCGCGGAGCTGGTGAAGGAAGGGCACTACAACCGGGATAAGGTAGGGGGCGGAAAACGGGAATCGGCCGGGTTGTCAATAACTAGCTATTTTGTTGCTAGAAGTTATGATGAGCTTTTGCTACTCGAATTCATCCTTTAATTGGTTCTGGGGATCGGTGTTGTGAAGAAGGCAAATCGTTGCGTCGCGAAATCACGAGGGCCCTTTCTGCTCAATTGGATCATCACTTTTAACTGGTTTACTGTAAAAGTGTAAGAACGCGTGCTATAAAAAGATATATAAAACAATAATAAATGAGCCACAGGTGGAGGCGCAACTCATCGAGCTGCGCACCGGCTGGGAGGAGCTCCGCAAGCGCGCCAGCAACAAGACGGACCGCCTGCGGTGTCTGTACGAGTGCTACCTGCTGGAGAGGAAGGTGAGCGGGAAATTTGGACACACTTATCGAGAGTACGCTCTGTTGTGCATGGCATGCCATTTTCTTTAGGTAGAGAAAAATGGTTTAGACAATGTATGACAATGATTGGAGAAACGGCAGGGAAGAGTCTAGGCATAAAAGACTTCCTAATAAAAAGAAAGACGAATAAAGATATCCGTACTTGTTATTCCCGCACGGTTATTGCTTCATCTAGGTGATTAATAGTATTGAATTTTATCGTGATCAATAATCGTGTTGAATACGTTTAGGATCAATCATAACCAAGACATTCGTATTGTTACTTAATATTCCTGCACGTTTGTCGCTTCAACAAGGTTACTTAGAGTAGTAAACTTGAGCGTGAGCAATAATTAGGATATACTTGTGCAATGCAATTAGGATCAGGTGGAATAGAAGAAAGTTGAGCGTGAAGCATAACCAAGATATTCTTATTTTTACTTAGTCCTGCACGTTTATCGCTTCATCTAGGTGACTAACATTAATAAAGTTGAACAGGATCTATTTGGTTATGGAATAGAAAAGAAAAGAAAGAGCAGGAAAGAGTGCAATTGCTTCCCCCGTCAGATGAACGAGCTGGAGAAGTGGATGGACGGCATCGAGGGCGAGCTCGCCTCTGCTAATCACGGCACCGATCTGAACACGGTCGATGAGTTGTTGAGGTGAGGGAAATTGTGCTGTAGATGAGATAGAGGAAGGGACTATTTGTTGAAAGTATGGAACGTTTCTGTATGTTTTGCCCGGGCAACAACCGCTGACAGTGTAGGAAATAAGGATGATCTGGGCCAAAAAAAGTGCTCCTACTTGGACCATTTTGTTTGTTTTTTTTAAATCAAAATTAGGATAAATAATATAGAAGACTATTGTCTATTTGCAGGAAGCTGGAGTCGATCGACGCGGAGGTTCGCGGCCGATCGGAGGGCGTCGAGGAGCTGATGAAGAAGGCCAAGGACGTGAAGGGCAAGGTGAGCTGGCATTCGAGGGTGTGCGCTAGACGCGCCGGGTTAGGGAGAGAGAGAGGGTTGGTGAAAAGTGTGCTGGGAGGAGGGCGAGATGAGATGAGATTTGAGTTAAAGAGAGAGAGAGTGTGTTGGTGAGCATCTGATTGAGTGTTTCGAAGGATCCATTGATAGCGTTCAAACATGTCTAAGTCGCTAAAAAAAGCGAGCTAGTTTCGTTCTTAAACATTTTGATTTCGAGTTTCAGCTTGCCTCCTAATCCATTCGGAACAAACATTATCGTTTGCAATATCTCGTTGAATTAGAAAATGCAATTGATCTTTTACCTCTGCAGGACGCGCTCGAGGTCTCGCTCCTCCTCGAGAAGTCTGCCGCCCTGGAGGACCGCTACCGCAAGCTGGCGGAGCCGGTGCACATACGCGGCGAGAACCTGCGCGAGTGGCGCAAGCTGTACGAGTGGAAGGCGCTCGCGAATGAGGTATGTTGTTGTTGGTGTTGTTGTTATTGTTGTTTTTATTGGTTAAAAATACGGGTTTCATGGTATCGGGTGGAAGGCTCTCGCGAATGAGGTGAATATTCGGAATATGTCCATTTAATTTTGAATTGAGTGGATTCTGTAATCGTTTTCAAAATGACACCATTCGAACGGCACATCTGTGCTACCACATTTGCTCATATTTGATCAGGAGCGATCTTGGTAATTGTTTGGTGACAACTGAGGTAAAATATAAACGCAACAATATTGTATGAAAAAAGTAGTATTGAGAGACAGGATGGGCCTATGCGAACTCGCACTATCTCTCCGCGATACTCAGACTGAAACTACGGTATCGACGATACGCGGAAGTTGTGAGTGGAGCAGGGACAAGCTTAGTGCGAGTGTGACGCTAAGTGAATGTACTGAGGTGTACGGTAGATGATGTACGGTACGGTGTGATTGCTCAGTGACGTAACAATAATAATTTATTATTACAAGCCAGGGAAAGGGAATGACGGGGAAGGAGACGTGATGAGGGTACTGAAGTGAGATCCGCGAGGGATACTGTGGAATGACTGAGATCCTGAGGATCTATGACTGACTGTGAGGGTCTCGGCCCTGCACAGTGGATACTCGCGTATGAGCGAGGAGAGGTTCGGTGTAGCTCCGTGATTGGATTGAATGAGATCCCGATCACGGGAATGAATGGGTGCGAAGGTCTTGGCCCTGCACAGTGATACTCGCAGTGAATCGCGAGGAGAGCAGCGAACTCTGAGGAAATGAGGGAGGGAGACCCTTTTATAGTTGAGGCGGAGTATGTAAAGTGAGCGAGAGTGAAAAGAGCAGACATGCAAATTGATTGCTAGACGTGCTAATTAGGAAGATCAGACAGAAGGGGTAAAAGTGCACATGCAAATTGCGTTGGACGACAACGACAATATTACAGTACAGTAATTGGGAAGTATTGAGAATTGAGTGAATTGTTGTGGTTGATTGGAAAGAAATAGCGAATTTCGTGAAAGTCGCTATAGGGCCTTTTAATACAAAAATGTATTCTGTAATGTTACACAATACGAAACCCGCACGGTTCAAGAATGGAAGATCAGTGCTTCAGCACTTGTCCATATTTGAACATTGGCTATTAGGACAATCGCTCTTCGTAATCTATTTTTAATAAAACCTTTCAATATTTTGCTGCAGGAGCTCTCGTTGGGCCTCGGTCGTAGATTAATTGATTGATTAATTAATTAAGGAGCTGCAATGGCTGCGCAGTCGGCTGCCGGAGGCCACGTCGACGGACGTTGGCGAGTCGCTGGCCGCCGCCCAGTCTCTGATGGAGGTACGGTAGTATTATGGTAGTCTGGGATACTGTAAGGAGGGTTATGGTAGCACTATTAATTAATTACTGATTGCATTCTCTCAGGAGCATGCGGCGCTCGAGAGCGGCCTGGAGAGTCGTCAGTCGGCGATCCGCGAAGTCGAGGCGAGAGGCGCCGAGATGGTGAGTGCGGTAGACGGAGATTTATCGATTTTTCTAGTTTATTTTTTCGCTCGATGTTCTTAGAACGAATACATTCAATAAATAGTATGCAGTCTTTTTTTACATTTCTTTATTATCCATTTCCTTGTTCATGAACACGATTCAATTCGGCAGACTAAGAATTGTTGATTGATCGCCATTTTTCTGCCCCTGCAAAAATTCCAATTTTGATTGCCTAGAAGTGAAGGTGTTATTACTTTATTTTTTCCAGATCCGCCATCGTCACCACCGCTCCGACGAGATTCAGAAGACGCTGGACGACGTGACGACGTCGCTGCTGCAGATGAGGGGAGGAATGGAGGAGAGGAGGAGGAGGCTGGGCGACGCCATTCAGGCACACGAGTACTACTCAGGAGTGGCCAAGGCCGAGAAGTGGATTAGGGTGAGGAATTGCGACTTGCGAGATCGAAGTTGCAAGGACTAGATATGAGATGGTTTGAGCAAATCATTTGATTATTCTGTTGGACACGTTCTAAAAATCTCTTGTAAATGATGATTTGATTGAACACCTTACAATCTGACTTGCGAGTTATAGGTTGCATAGTCGAGACAGAAAGTGGTGAGAGCCAACATGTTAATATTCCGGGCGGTTCAATTTTCCGAAAAAACGATTTATTGACACCTCCTTCTTCTAATCGATGCGCATCGATACAACAAGAATTGTGAATCACTTGGCTTGCAGACACTTTACAACGATAGAAGTTATGAATCACTTCAATTGTGAAAATATAAATGGCCTGTAACCACACAATTCTAGTAAATAAATCGTTTGCAGACGAAGATGGTGGTCGCCTCGAACCAGGAGACGGGCAAGGACGCTGCGGCAGTCGTGCAGCAGGAGAGAACATTGGCCATCCTCGACAAGGACGTCGAGAAGTTCCGGTAAGAGGGGGAGAGGGAGCTTATGTGGCGTTAGTTTTTCGGAAAAAGACTTGGAAAAAGAGAAAAAAGTGTTAGTTTTTTCCGAACTTTTTTTTGGAAAAATGTTCAAATTTGAATTCCCGCATTTTTCGTTGTTGCACAATATCTCAATTTCCCGTGACCCAGTCTTCACAAAAAAATTAAATTTAGATTACTGATTGGGTAATCTATCTGCTGCCAAATTTTTGAGTCGATTGATTCATGGGGAGCCGAGATATCGCCAAAAAATCGAAAAATGCGGGAATTCAAATTTGAACAATTTTCCAGAAAAAAGGTTGGAAAAACGTCGGATAAAACTAACACCCTTTTTCCTTTTTCCACCCGTTTTTCTTGAAAACTAACAGGGCATTAGAGTGAAACATACATTAAAAAGCTAGTCGAATACTACCTGGAATTTGAAAACGTATCCCGCTTTCCAGTTTATTTTTTTAGTTACGATTCGCAATCACACACGGCTTTCACAAAATTAGTTTGGCTCCCGTACTCATTGGATTTTGTCACCTAACTTTTCCATGTATGGCCAGTATTGATGTAGAGTGTGGATTGATGTTTTATGACTTCAATAATCAATAATTGATTGCAGCGACGAGCTCGACCGTCTCGCGAAGATCGCCGACCGCCTCACGACGGGCGGCCATCGCGACTCGACGCAGGTGAGGGGGCTGCATTTATAATCCTTATATTGTTAGAATAATTAATTTATGAGTGAAAAGCTCGCAAATCTATTATTTTGGAGTGATAGCATACCACAAGAGAACCTTGCTCTTTCGAGTTTCTCGATTTCCTTATCCCTTTGACTAGATAATCCAAGCGATGTGTGTGACATGAAAAGTACAAATAAAAAAAAACAATTTCAAGAATACGATGGAAATGTTATTTGAGTAAAAAATGAGAGGTCATTGCAGATCACTGCGCGTCAGACGCGACTCTCTTCGGCCTACTCGGACCTCGTGCGCGAGTGCAACAAGAGAAGACAGCTGTTGCTCAATGCCATGACCTACCACGATTTCGTCAAGCGAGCTGACACGCTGGCAGAGTGGCTGCATGCCAAGGCCAAGGTGGATGCCCTTTTCCTCTAGCTATGAATTTCGGGTTGCATCAATACTCCATCTCCTAAAAAAATTGGGACAATTCGCTAGATGAAGCATTTTGGTCGTATATGAAAATATAAAAGTAAAAGATGCGAAACTCGCCGAGTGGCTCCATGCCGTGGCCAAGGTGGGCTGGTGATTCTAGGCTGCAGAACCTGCAGATAGTCTGGAGAAATTGTGTCAATTCGATAGGAACAACATTTGCTACCGACTATCTATTATATGGCTTCTCCCTTATTTCTTTCAATATAAATTAGTTTCGTAATGATCCGTATCCCTACAGACAGCTTCCTCTGAAGAGTACGGTCGTGATCTGGAGGAGTGTGCGACGTTGATCGACGAGTTCGAGACGGTAATCAGGGAGCTGGCGGCCAATGGAGAACGCGTCGCGGCGGTACAGAGAAGCTGCGATGAGCAGCTCAGAGCCAGTGAGTAGTTTTTGAGAGTGATACTGTGGGTTTAGTTACTGTATTTGCCCAGTGAGTTTAGGGGGTACGGTAGGGTACGGTAGTTGGTTATTGGTTTATGAGAGGAATATTTGTATCTTTACCCAGTGAGCTGTTGGTACCGTTGGACAGTGTAGTATGCTGTAGCCATGGATATCGTGTTCTTGATTTATCGATTGTTTGTTCAGACCACCCGTACTCTGCCTCGATTCGCGCCAAGGGTGAGGACCTGCAGCGACTGTGGCACGCCGTGAACGAGGACGCCAATGAGCGACAGCAGGCACTCGCTGGTGAGCTGTTTAATATGTTACAGTTTTTGACTGGATGATGCTCCACCAGACCATTTGCGGTGTCTTTCTCAAGACTTTGATACATTTGATGCATCTATCCTCAATGAAGCGGGCCTGGATGAGAAGATATCGTTAGGATGGGGATTTGGGGTCTTTGTGATCAGAGATAGAGGGCCATGGGATGGTGTAATGTTAAATGAATGTAATTAAATTATCCATTAAGGTGCCCGGCAAGTGCACAAGTTCGACCAGGAAGTGGACGAGACCATTCACTGGCTCAACGTCAGTTCTCTTTCATGCTTTTACTGCACAACGTTCTTTGCCCTCGATCCGATACCATTTGCGTTAACCTTTGATGCTTGTGCGTGTTTCCATTGACACCACAACCGCGTCAATCAATGCTTGACGCACTTGATAATCCTGTTTCAATTGCAGAAGAAGGAGCGCACGGGCACTGCCCTGGAGCAAGAAGACCTGGCGAAGACGGACCTCGAAGGAGTGAAGAGACTGATACAGAAGCAGGACGAATTCGTCCATGGCATGAAGGCCGTCGAGAAGCAGGTATGGTAGGGGAGTACGGTAAGTTACTGTAGCACTGGGGGTACTGTACACTGTGGAGAAACAGGTATAGTAGCATTGGATTACGGCAGGTTATGGTAGAGTTGGGATCGGTATAATTTATTCCTTTTTAAGGTCCGCGAGCTGTGCTCCGAAGCCGAGCGGCTCGCCGTGCTCTACCCGCAGACGCGCTCGCATCTCGAGGTGCGTTTTTTTATTAATTAGTTTAATTTAATTAATTGAACTTAATTAATATTCATTAAATCAAATTAAGATTCGCCGCCTGGACATGGAGGAGCAGCTGAAGGACATACTGCAGTCGATGGGCAAGCACTACGAGAAGCTGAGGGAGGCCGAGCTGCTGCAGGCGTACTTCCAGGTGAGCGGGTTTCAAGTTGTGCCTAGAGTGTAGTTTCGCATGTTCGAAGCATCGAAGAGAAGAGATAGGGGGCTTCAGAAGGTTAGGATTTTAAGTTGTCTGGAATTTACAATATCTTCTCCCAATGAAGAGTGGGCAGGCGGGTTAGAGTTTCAAGTTGCCTAGAACTCTCATGATAACTTTCCATAATGATCTGTGTCCAGGTGGAGTCAGTATAATGAGATATGTAATGTAATAAAATTTGTTCTGAGGATTACGGTAGGTATTGATTGAAACAAAATATCCGTTCAGGAGCACCGGGAGCTGATGGCGTGGACGCGCCGTGTGCAGGACTCGATCACCTCCGAGAGCCTTGCGCAGACCGTGGCCGCCGCTGAGGTACGGTAGTTTCAATGAAATCAGTTCGCGATAGATTACGGTAAACTCTTACTATTTAAATCAGACTGTGATCAGATTACGGTAGCGAATAATTGCATTTTAAGTATGTTTGTGATTCTCTTAGAGTACGGTAGGTAATTAAAGCAAGATTGTGATGCTCTAGGAGTACGGTAGATTCATGGGAATAATGGCATTACAGTTCGTTTGCGATTTGCTTGGATTACGGTAGATACGGTAGCTATTAATCGATATTGAAGGCGCTGATGGCACGGCACGCCGAGTACGCGACTGAGATGAAGGCGCGCTCGTCGCACGTCGAGAAGTTTGTGCAGCGAGGAAAGCACATGGTCCAGGTGAGGATTCGGGGTACTTGGACAAGTCAAATCCACGAGTATGCCACATTCAATGGGTTTTGTTGCGTCACTAATTTGAGCTCGATCGATAGTCGTTCCAAATAATTTCCTTTGTTTCATCCTGGATTCCACCCCCCAGTGCGTCTATGCAATATTAAGCAAGGATCTTTTGAGCTTCATGAGGGTGTCAGAGTCAATGGGAGTGTCGCTTCTCTAATTCGAGTTCGATCAGTTAGCGTTCCAAATAATATGTTCCATACATTGTAGTCTTGAATTTCTAAACTAATTCTGTATGACCATCGAGAGGGGGGGGGGGGGGTGATCAAAGAATTGGATAGGTAGATTATTTATTGATTACACGCAGAGGTCAAATGTCCTTCCCCAAAGGACTTTCGGAGTGCTGGAAAGGCAAATCGCTAATTATAATGATCTTGCAGTCCGGTCACGTGCTCTCGTCGGAGATCGCGGAGAAGGTGGAGTCGCTGCAGCGCGCCTTTGCTCTGCTCGCTGAGGTCAGTATGGGGGCCATGATCAGGCCTTAGATCTCATAGGATTGAATTTCCAATTGGTGTTTTCTGGTATTACCCTACAGTCTTGCCCTGCTCGCGGATGTCAGTAAAAGGTTCCATGTACTGATGGCAATTTGTGTCCTATGAGAATCTCAGACACAATTGTGTCCCGGACACATTTGTGTCTCATTCCTTCTCTCCTCCCTCATTTGACACGGTCGATTTGCACTGAATGAGAGGGAGAGAAAAGTTTGGGACACAATTGTGTCCCAAATTTGAGAGAGCATTTTTATTCGGATCATTCCTGTCCGAAAACTCTAAAGGAGGGCGCTTGTTTGGGACACAAATTGCCAACCCTAGTTCTATGGTATTTTGTGTCTTATACAGTATTACTCTCGCAGTCTTGTTGTGCTCTTTGTTGAATGCATGAAACTCAAAATCTCGTTGAGTATCGGAGCCCATGATCAGGGCTACCTTGTTTATTATATTATATTTACACTTAGTTTCATGGGTCCATAATATTATCAATGCTGGCTTGTTGTATCTTTATTAAATGCACGAAACTCAAAACTTGATGGAGATATTCCGCCATAATGTTGATGTGTGAAACAATGAATTGCTCTACAGATCTGGTTACTGCTTCTGTATATCAAACTATCACTACACAACAAGATTTTCCACTGTACCGCTTCTATGATTAACTGTCTGAAATACAGATCTGGGCGGAGCGGCACGCGCTGTACGAGGCCAATCTGGACGTGCGCGTGTGGCAGGCGAACGCGAGCCAGCTGGAGCACTGGATGGTGGAGAGGGAGAGCATGCTCGGTGAGTGTCGTATTCTTTCGAGAGGTTTTGCTAGACGCGCCGGGTTAGAGAGAGCTCTTTAGAATCTTAAGAATAGAAGGGGTCACGAGTAGCGGGGTCCCAGCACTTTTTATGTTTAAAGTGCTGATTTTGGTTGGATTTGGCCGACACACCATCAGGTCATTTGCTGTTTCACCCTCATTACTAATAATGGCCCCTTTGTGAAGATAATGCACACCAGTCATGAGCAGCGATCTAAAAAAAAATTTCTCTTCTTTTGGCCGGATCATTTGCGGTTTCACTCTCATGACTCATCACTATGCAGGCGAGGACTGGCGCCTCATCGACAGCGTGGACGAGGCGGAGACGAAGCTGCGCGAGTTTGACGACTTCCTCGTGACCCTCGACGCGCAGGGCGAGAAGAGGGAGCTCGTGAAGCGACTGACTCTCATTGAGACCAAGTTTGCGCATATCAAGTGAGTAATTTTGGGTTTCTGCTGCGGGTATAGCAGATATGAAAATGTCTCGAACTCAATGGATTGTTGGCAAATTGAGGATAAAATAATATTTATTTTCGGGCATAGTGTTGTTTTCAAAAAAAAGGAGAAATGAGGGGTGAACCTAGACGATAAATTCGCTGCAGGAAGAAGGAGGTGGAGAAGATCCGTGTGGAAGAGGACGCGACGAAGAAGAGGGAGGAAGTGATCAAGGTTGCCAGGAACAATCTCATCGCGAATAGGAGACTCGAGAGGGAGAGGTGAGACTAGTTTTTGTCTGAGTGATTACTCTAATCATTGTTGAGTAGGCCCAAGGTACAAGCAATATTAGAGATAGCAAAGGTTAAGGGGTGAGACAATGCCAACTATGATGGCTAGATACCTGGAGGTTTTGATCAGAGGTACATTTGTGTTACACCGATGCATGAAACAATGACAATATCAGACTTTTTCGCTTATAGACAAGTCAATCATATGGAAAAAATCTTGCGGATTAAGATCACGATATTTTTGCAAATATGCGGCACATTCGGGTTGCACCGATGCATGAAACAATGACAAATGCCGGGTGTCTACTGATGAATCAAGAATTTACAATGTATATCTCAATAACCTCCCTCGATTACAGGCGAAAGACGCAGGAGATCTCGCTGCTCAAGCCGGCGCCCGAGGAGATTGTGAGCCAGACACTGCCGAGGAACAATAAGGACAAGCGGGAGAGGAGCAAGACCACCGCATTCGGTTAGTGTTGTGAGGGAATGATCTGACTCTCTCACTTTCTCATGCTCTCTCGTCGCTTCTCTGACCGACTAGAGAGCATCATGAAATTAGAGAGTCAGAGATAAATGACATTGTTCAGTTGAATGTGCTGCTTAAATTGTGTGGTCATTAGAGCAAGGCCGATGTATGATCAAAATGTATGCTATCCAAACGGATATGGGGATACATGGGTGCGGAAAATCGCCTTGTCATATTGCGCAAGTGCAACAATAAATGGCCAATTTCAGGAGACGCGTCCGTGGCTGCGGCCCTCGCTTCGGCCTCGTCGCCCGCGCCCCTCGTCGTGGAGACTGCCGCTGAGGCCACCGGAACACTCCAGAGGTAGGCAGAAGGGGAAAGAGATAGTGATAAACGTCATCTTATTCATATTTTGAGTGGATCATCTTATTCATATTTTGAGTGGAGATTTTAGTGGAAACCAACACATTTAGTCCCTTTTGTGTGAAAAATGCATCTTTTCTTATTGATATTTTGATTACTTTCTGGTGAAATTCTACTAATTTTTGGTCTTTTTTTCGGTGGAAATAACAGTAGTTTCAACACATGCAATCAATGTTCCAGAACGACGCCCGCCTTCACCACTCGTCGTCAGTCGTCGATGCGCAAGACGGCGGCGTGGGAGGACTCCACCATCGACATGAAGGGGTACGGTAGTGTTGGACCGTATCGATTATAACCGATTGATTGCATCATAATTCGAAATCGTTGTAACCCACATCGTAGTGAAATTGCATGTTTACTAACCCATTTTTGCTTGTCAACATGATAAAGAGAATGAATAGCGAACGTGCATGCTTACTAACCTATCCTTACTTACTATTTAGCGCATGATGAATGGATGAATGAAGGATTGGAAAGGGGTACCCATTGGGTTGTTTAAGATTGGATACCCCTATCTCCCGACTCCCTTTTCCGCATGTATTGCCTTTCCTTCCAATTACAGCTCTTGCATGATACGGATGAATGATCTGTCTCTCTCATTCTCGCGCGATCTCTTGCTTCTCTAACCGACGAAAGAACATTGTAGAATGAGATAGTCAGATGATTCTTCATGATCGAAATGGATTGACAGTTGTGATAGCACTAGACCCTTCTCCTTTCAGCTTCGTGGACCGCAAACATCAGCTGCAGGCGGGAGGCCTCAAGGCGACCGTTCGCTCCTGGAAGAATTACTACGCGATACTGTGCGGACAGCTGCTCTGCTTCTTCAAGGTACGATATCGTGAATGAAAAAAATGTGAAAAAGTGCATTAAAATTCATAAGTTTCGCTGATGCAAGAAGCGAGAAAGCGACGATGTATCAAATCGATGAATTAATCGGAGTAAGACAGTTGGATGTCGAATGGAAGGCAAAGTGAGAGCGGGGGCGCTCACTTATCTACCCCAATCGATAAAAGTAGGGTGGCGGTAGTGGTAGCATTCTCTTAATCTTGCAGGACGAGCAGGCGTTCCACGACGCGTCGGCGGCAGCGGCGCCCCTCAACATCTACGGCGCCGTGTGCAGGGAGGACAAGGAGTACCTGAAGAGGAAGCACACATTCAGGTACTTGAAAGAAACATGTTTGTTTGTGAGACGAAAGATTAGGAATTATGCTGGGAAGGGACTAGGCATTCCATTCTTCGTTAGTTAGGCTTCAGGCCAACTGTTACTATTTCAATGTAATTATGTCGGAGCGGAAGTGTGATGCTATTTTGGTTGTTTTTTTTCGGGAATATGTTTGTCGGGGCGATGAAAGTGTCAATACTTGAAATCAGCATCTACTCGTGTAACTTGCAGACTGCGCACCTCCGACGGCAGCGAGTTCCTGTTCTCGTGCGCTTCGGACGACGAGATGCAGTCGTGGCTGGACCGCATACAGTACCACGCCGGACTCGCGCCCAAGGATCAGCTCAGGTACGGTAAGGGGAGGGGTGGGCCTGGCCTAAGAGAGGCGGGGATTGTAATCGATGGTGAAGGGGTACGGTAGGAATCGGGGTTCCATAGGATACGGTAATCAGAGAGAGAGATGGGTTGGGACTACAGAATTCATTCATTAGTCGTTTATTTATTCCGCCAAGTAAGTTTTCATGAGAATAGGGGTGGTTCGAGGGGGGCTTCCGAATTATTCTGGAGTGACATTTCAACAATCTCTCAATCCCCCTCACAGATCCTTCTCCAACTCGGTGACGTCGAATGGCTCGGGAGGCGCGGGAGTCGCATCGACCTCCTCCTCCTCCGAGTACCGGCCGCACGCGAGCAGCTACGAGCAGAGGGGGTGAGGGGGATTAATGTTTCATCAAAATATCTTTATTGTCAAAAGTGATGGTACCCCAGTGATTGATTCTTCCGAAAAATATCACAGAAACAATGTGGACGAATCATTTGCAAAATTTGAGATCAATTGTTCATTAAATATGTTCATTGTTCATCAGTTATTCATTGATTTATTTGCATACTTCAGTCTAACGGACACCTCTGCCCCCGTGGTGCCCTCCCACCGTCCCCCTCCCGCTTTCGCCACCATCGACACGACGCCCGTGCGGAGTGGAGACTCGCTCCAGAGAAGAACGAGTGGACTGAGAGCGAGTGGAAGGAGGGAAGAGGAGGATAGAAGTGAGTTGGACATTTTAGACATTATCTATTCAATGATGATTTTCTGTAGTGAGTAGGAAGAAGGGTAGATGCATGGTACTCTGTAGTAGAGTAGTGGTAGATATTGCTCGAGCATAAAAGAGTACGCTTACTTGACAAGAGTGAAATGGCTAGCTTAGTAGTGAGGATAGTGCAGAATGAGCTTTTGTTGAGTGAATTGTAGTGTGATGCTTATATCTTTGCTCTTTCTATTTCAATTGTACCAATGATGCTTGGTAGTAATGCTTTCCCTCATCCCTATTCGCTCTAGCTTCTCTCGCCTCTTGCTCCGCCACTGCTCTCGATCACTCATCTCCCCTTCGTTCCTCATCCACCTCCATCTCCACTCCCCTGCCCACGCTCTACGACGCAGCCATCCCCCTCCGAACGGCCCTCTCCCGACGAGAGAGCCGACGAAATCTGACCAAGTCTGTGTACGAATCCATCTATGGAGCGGAGGATCTGCCGCAAGTGGAGTCGCCTGAGGAGGGTACGGTATATCAAGAAAGCAAGAGCAATATTCTCATCTCATCCTTTTTGCCTTGGCGAAATGAGAGAGCGAGATGATTGTTCCAAGCAAGCACATTCGGCACCGGTTCTGACGCACGGAATATACGTGTAAACACCACGCAACAAGGAATATGAATGAAGAGCACCCACCTCGAAGAAAGTAACAGCTCCCAATCCCGTCCTTTTCGTGTGCCCCACTGTCTATTGTCTCTCTTATTGACTAAGCGCAAGGATTGCAAGCGGAATATCACGATTACTAATATCACGATTCTGAAATATTTAATTATTTAATCAATTGCAATAATTGCAGGATCACCATCATCGTATTCAACTGCTGGAACGACAGTCTTTCGAACAGAGGTGAGATGTGTGTCTGACTCTCTCGATTCTGCCCGCTCTCTCGCTCTGTCTGACGGGGGCGAGAGAGTGTGTGAAAAGAGGAGACCAGCTACAGTAATCACAGGGGGCTTATACAAATAGATTGCAGGTGCGCGAGCTCGAGTACCGCGAAGCGACCTCCGTGAGCTACCAGAAGGACGACTGCAGCGTGCACAGGTACGGTAGTCGCACGGTAGCGGCCGATCGAGTAGTTTTTTTTTTACTGATGATGAAAAATATATAATGCACTGCTTTAGCTCTTATCATTGCGTTGGCCAATATACTAATGCAGTCATTCATATTATTAGTTTTACGCGTTGTAAGCAGTTCTTCAGTTTTTTTTTCAACAATATTAAAGAGAGCTTCGGGTCTTTGCAGTCATTTCTGTAGTTGTTTCATTTTAACGCGCTGTAGGTATGTTTCGGTTTCGTTTCCATATCATCGAAGAGAGGCGAGCTTTGGGTGCTTGCAGAAACAGCTCTACGTCGTTCTCTGATGCCCAGCCGTCCGGAGCCCCGCCCCCTCCCACGATGCCGCGCAAGAACACGATGCCGGCCGAGGGCGAATTCGTCGCGTGGGTGGAGAAGTACGCGGATTCGGCTTTTTCTCCTGGCTATCTGATAATTTACTAACAGCCTCAAGCCTAATGCTGTTTTTCTTCTTTTTTTGCGCGTACCTGATAAGCCGAAAAACTAACAAAGTAGTCAAATGCAGTTTTTCTCCGTATCTAATGACCAAGTGCAGAGTGGATGTGTATTCAATGGAAGATGTATTGAATGGAAGCTTGTTGTTGCAGGTACGGTAACTCGCAACAGAACCTGTCGATGGGCGGCAACAGCTCGGCCGACGACAGCGACTCGATCAAGAGCGGAAGTGAGTGGCACTTCCAGGAATTATTGATCTTTGATCTCTGATATTGTGTTCGATGCTTGGACAAAACAACAAGTTTTCGAGAGATAAAGCTGCAAAAATATCTTTAGCGAGAAATGTCGTATGGCTGAATTCGCGTTTCACAAATTGCTTATTTTGCAGAGAAGAAGGGCATTGGCAGCTTCTTCAAGCGAACGACGTCGAGTAAGAAGTAAGGAGAGAAGCCGATCGATATTCTTCCGCCTACCGTATCCCTCGCCTACCGTATCCCTGTGAATATCTTATCATCATTATTATCTGTCGTGCTCTTGCTTCGTGATATTACACCACTACCATTACTACACTTTATTCCCCCTTCCCTCACGTGTCTATCAATGATCACTTCCCCTTCGCCGTTTTAGACTCCCAACTGTTTTCACAACCTGCCCCTGTTTGATCCTCGCGATGCCTCGGACTGTATCAGAACTTGAGTGCTCCCACCGGATTGCCCGATATTCGAGAAAGGAGCCCTACAGTCCGATTCATACGATTTTGTATAAGGATTCCATACTAGTTGTCTAATACCCGTTCATTCCACTCCACGATCATTATTTCATCAGTCTCCATCCATACGGGAGACCGTAATCAGTTCATCTAGATTATGACTAATAATGTTAATAATGTGACCCTCGCATCTACCCTACTTTTTATTGTAATTTTTATTGTAATTCCCATTCAAGCTAATAATATCTTGAATGCCCTAACTTTCGAATGACCATTTCCTCCTTTTAGGCATCACATCTCCTATTTGTCTGTTCCAGTATCTCTTATTTTTCCTTGTTCAGATGTGTTACTAATATTGTTTTTTTCCTATAACGTATCATCGCTCAATATCATGTGTGTAGCTCAATGACGTTTTGTAGTAATGTAATGTTCATTTTCCATCATTTATTTCGTAATTATCGATAGTGTTAGGCCGTAACGTTATTATTTCTCGCGATGTTCCAGACTGTATTCGATCTTGTGTTCTCCCGAATTGCCCGATATTCGAGTGGAGTGCTGCAGTCCGATTCATACGATTATGATATTGTGGCAACAGAGCTCATGATTGTGATAAATATTATAAACATAGCTAATAATGAATCGGAGGAGACATAACTTGGGTCGTAAAATAATGTTTCTTTTATTGGTTCAATCATGATAAAAAAACGACAATACTGTGCGAGCTTGACGGTAAGCTTGTTTAATACACATATGCTATTTATAAATAAATTGTTGACGGTGGGGGAGAGTAAAGGCATTGCACAGCAAGTTGGTGGTGTGGTGATGGGGATGAAGATGAGATTACGGTAGTACACTGGGACGACGAATAAGAAAAGGAAGAACGCAAAGTGGATCAACAACCTAGGAGCGAAGTGTACTGCTTATCTAACGGCACAATTTGGAGAGAGAGATTGTTTGACCCGCTCTGTACTTGGCGCAAGAGGAGCGGGTACGGTAGTCAATGCAAGCTATCGATCGGGAAAGGAGTGGACCGATAAAATGCGGGTACAAATCTAGTTGTGCGTGTGTTCGTACAATGACACCGCTTAATTAAACATGGGGGACAGCACTTAATAGTTATCGAACACCGGACTAGTACAATGATCAAGGGGGTTGGGGTAAGAATGAGAAAGGGAGGAAACGGAAGGGGAGCATACTTATTTGCTAGCTGAGCGAGTGACAGCACAGGACAAAAAAGTCTCTATAATATACAGTAATCGATAGCGATGAGGGTGTATTCTACGAAAAAAAAATAATTCAGTTGGGAAAATCAAAGTGGCACGAGCTTACGAGTTCGAAACATGGCCAATCGATTAGCGCCATATTACCCTAACTCGAAAAGAATCGCCAGACTCTCTCATTTCACTGTATTCTATCACCGGTTGGAGAAGCGCGAGAGAACGCAGGGAATAGAGTAGAGTTCAAAATACGTGCAATAGTCTCTTATTTTCACACACTATCTAACCGGTCCAAGTGACGAGAGAGCACAGGGAATTGAGAGAGAGAGAGAGTCAGACCACTATTCCCTCTCTATTGGGCGGGAATGCCGGGCGAGGCGGGGGAAGGCGGGCCATCGGCGGGCGGCGGACTGGCCGCCTTCTTCTTCTCCGCCACCACTGCCTCGGCGATCGACCGCACCAGCAGCCGCGCGTGACTGTCGGCCGGGAGTGCCTGCAAAATTGAAATTATTATTAATTGTAGAAAATATATAAATAATTGCCTTTAATAAATAGTATCTGGCTACCTGCTGTCCTACCGTATGTATTGAAAAAAAAAGAATTATTGCATTTCATAAATAATATAAAAAGTATGTCCCCACACTGAACGTTCACAGATAAACGAAAAGTCAGTCTTCGATACTCTCTCCTACCGTACTCATCAATCTCAATTCCACCGTACCTCTGGCCGTGTGCTGTTCAGTGTGCGCAGTACGTACTCCACGCACAGCTCCTCCTTCGAGTCCCCGTTGTTCAGCGACTCGTCAATGATCTCTGCAAATGGAACGAATGTCATTAAGGAATGGTGCTCAGTTTGTCTCCTAATTATAAGAACACAAACGGCTCGTGGTAATCAATCAAGTTATACCTATCGGCAGGGATCGAATATTGAGTACACATCCAATCTACAGGCTGATTTGAGTCTCAATTTTCGAAAAATCGCCCTTATTTAGACGGACTCAAACTTTTATTGGCTATTGTCACAAAACAACCCATATTTATACAGTTTCTAGAACCAAAGTATTCGACTTGTGTATCGTACCCGAGAGCGCAGCCTTGACCACGCCCATTGCCTTCTCCTCATCGGCCGCTTTGGCCTCGTGCACGGCGGGTGCGCCCTCGAAGCACACCAGCAGCAGCGTCATGTTGTCCCGCGAGCCCTTCTGCAGACACGCGTCCAGCACCTGGGTATACAATGAAATAAGGCTAATATTTTATCTTCATTTAAAAAATAAATCGATAAATCAATCTCACATAAGTCTATGCAATCTAAATAGCCACAAAATTTCTTGGGGTTGGGTAGCATATTTGAGAAATAATTGTTTGTTTTATTTTAATGTGTAGTAATAACAACAAGATATTGAAAGTTGATAAGGATGATGTAGAACGAAAGACGAAAGATCATGTTCAGCATTTCTTACCTCATTGCACACTTTGCTCAACGCGCCGTCCTTGGTGACCTCCAGACGGGCGTGGACGAATGAGCACAGCTCATCATTCGACATCACGTCGTAGATGCCGTCGCACGCTACGATCAGGTACTCGTCCACTGTCTGACATTGATTAGATAACATCAGATTTTAGAATTTTATTTGGTTATAGTAGAAATTGAAATTGCTCCAATTAGATATATAAAGCTTGGCTGATTAGATTCAAACAGAGTTGCTTGATTGAAAAGGGAGGAAAATGACAAGAGGTAAACCACAGTCAGGCAACTCCGGCATATTGTCAACAACAACGGCATTGCATTAGATTTCTTCTTTATGTTTAGGCATCCTTCTTATGATGGCTTCAATTCAGCAAGAACCCGCAGCATTGCTTTAAGTGAAAGAGTCATGGAAGTCGCGCACCGCATATGTGAAAAATGCGAACTTTTGGGCTGGACCCGCAAGTAAAGCAGCGCCCGAGATTCCGCTACCTGTCTGGGCAGAATGTACACGTCCGGCTCGGGCGACACTTGCTGACGGGCGGGCGACAGCGACGAGTTGCACTGCAAATACCTTTATTTACATTTTAATTTAAATATTGATTTGTCCTGATCCCCAGGAGTGTCATCCAAAGTTTTTGCATAAGACTATTTTTGAAGGGCTGTACAAGCCTTACTGCATTTTTACAGAGACATCGTTTCAAATATACAAAATTAATTTGGTTTTTGAAATCACAATTACCTTGTACTCAAAGTCACCGAGGGCGCGGGACACGGCGAGCGAGCCGTTGATGCGCTGGATCATCACAGACCTGCAAATATTTATTATTTATAATTAAATAATCAAAAATTGTAAAATCCGCAATATTTAATACAAGTTCCTCTGAATGACCAATTTGATTCATTCCGTTGCTTTTCTGATTCACACATATATATTCATAATTTTCATTCGCGTTATTTCTTGTGAAAACCCATTAATATTATTTTTCAATTCTTCAAATTTCAAATTCGAATTTCAATTCGGCTAACCCTCCGGCATTGATAATCCTCTGTCGCTCTTTCTCGTTGCTCGGCTTGTGGTCCTCCGTGCCGAACGAGTCAACGTCCCGTCGGGAGAGCACAGCGCGCGAGTCGCCTGCAATAGTTTACGATAAGTCAGCTATCCCGATTAGCATGATAAAAAATGTGCTTCCTGTATCCGAATTAGCATAACATGTTCAGTCATGCCAGTTTTTTCATTGCATGTACTTGCACTTCCTCTATTCGACCCGAGTGCCATTGAACCGAGCGATCTTGTGTCTCGTGTCACCTTAATCCCTTACTTTTTCGTCATCCTCCATTGACACAAGAGTGCACGTGTTCATCCCCACCATTCCCCCAAACGTGCTCTTTAAATGGTCAGATACTGAATAGATTCCTTCTCGAAAAGAGTCGGCTGTACACGTGTGCAGAGCAGATAACGAGAGAGGAGTAGCTTGAGTGAGTGGGCAGTCGAGAGACGGGGGAAGGAAGAGAGAAAGCAGTACTCTCTGACCACCTCTCCCCCCTCTTCCTTATCTTATTCTCTCTGACGAACCATTACCCTTATCTGCTGTGTTTCACATTCCATTCACCTCTCTGCTCCAATCTCTAGCCTGCAATCGCTCTCTCTCTCTTGCAGGCTACAAGATTCAGAGAGGTAACCCTTAACTGCTCACAAAGGAAAACATTTATTCGTGAGCAGACGAGCTCGGAAAGGCAGAGACCAAGAGATCGATGGTCATAGAGATGAACAAAAGTTTGATTCTTATACCATATTTTTCGAGATCAAGTGAGCATCGGTAAGTCAAAAGCCTCGAGTCAAAGAGATGAATGGCTCAGATACTCTTCCGTCCACCTAACACTCTAACCCCCTAGTACCCAACAACTGGGACTTCGGGAAGAGGCAGCAGCTTGGGCAAAACGAGCGAGTGAGAAAAAAGATGGAAAGACGAGATAACAGCCGCGGCTGTGCAGCAGGACCCCTCACTTTCTCGTTTCAAGTGTGAACTGCGGAATGGCAGGTAATACATACGCATGTGGTTCCGTTCAGCTGGGGAACACAGAGAACCAACAAACAGAAGGTAGTGATGTTCAGACTCTCTCTATTTACAATGCTCTCTCGCCTATCTGACTGACGAGAGATAAAGTGAAAAGAAGAGACGAGAAGATTGCACAACAGAGGGAGAAAAGTAATCGCTAATCTGCACCACGTGAAGATTCCGTTTTCTACCCACTTCCTCGTTCCAGTGAGCACAGTTATGAACATGACTAGGCTTATCTTACTGGACAATTTTCCGGATTTCTAATAAGGCGAACAAAGGATTTACTCCGCTGTATCTGCGAGAGAGTGAAGTACCTATTGGAAATTCAAAAGAGTAATTGGAAAAACGTAATTTTCCAACAATAAACATAACATTAATAACTCGAGAAAACATATATATTTTACATGTATCATATATTATATTTCTCAACTCACCGAGATTGACGAGGATGATGTGTGAGGGCGTCACGATCGAGCACACGGCTGTAGTGCCGCTTCGATCCTGTGGGGGAGAAAATGTATGCATTATTGAGTGAGTGGGGATTTGTGGCACTACTTTAGAAGAACTGAATGACAATAATGGGGCTATCATTTTCCTCATTCATGTTTCTATTGAGGCATTAGGAGATTCTATGGCTGAGCTATTTGAGAATAAGCTATATAAATCTATCATGTTTTTTTATAATGAAACAATGTAAGAGATTTTATTTAAAAAATTGAGCACACCATTACTGATGGCGCCAACAGCAGTTACCGTACCTTGCCCAGCACATTGTCCAGCTTGTGTCGGATCTTGTCGTCGAGGGCGAGGAAGCCGGCCTTGAGGCCCTCCTCGAGCAGCGTCAGCGCCCCCTCGCACAGATGCCCGTCCATCGTCGTCGAGAGGGTTGCGGCCTGCAATATAGACGAATTTGGAAGTGGAAAATCAATCCATTTTCAGTCGACTAGCCGATAATCCTACAACAGTAGCAATGCAATTTTCGAAAAAGTTCTTTAGGGGGGCTCTGCAGATATTTAGGAATTTCTATTAGGGCGTTCCGCACTCCCACAGCCTGGACAGTGTGTCCAGTCTTGTTCACCTGTCTTAGCTTCTCTGACTCCAGGAGTGTCTCCACGACAATTGAGGCGGCGTACTCGGCGGCTACCGAGCCGGCGTGTCCGTCGAACACGGCGAAAAACGACCAACGAGAGAAGGGAATCGCGTCGCCCATCGACAGCTGCAATCGAAACAATTATTCAATTCAAATCAATGTCTTTCCGTTACGTTCATTGTGATCATTATGGCCATTATGCTACTGGTGATTGAATCCTGAATAGAATTTCCTTGAAATAGATTATGCGCAAGGCACGTACAATATTTGCCAACTCTTATTGGAACTTGATCTGATCACCGCTTAATGAGACTGATAAATTATGCTCCTGATTTTGATTGTGATTTAACCAGACCATCCTGACCTCCGCCCTTCCATTCTTCATTCCTCTCAATATAATTGATGTATGAAACGCTATCGATTCATCACTGCAGATCACGGGCAGAAGAGCCCAACGATCATCTTTGACAAATTACACACACTCTTCACTTCTAATTCATTGCCGCTGATCTCAAAGGTGTTCGCGATCAAACGACTACCACATCTCCTTTCTCCGTTGATCACTTTTATGACCAGTGTAGCGACACCGCTAATATTAGAGCAAGCGCTAATTAGACGAAACATATCAAATGTTCACAAATGTACTCCCGTAGACCTTCTCCATTCACACCGCAGAATTTGAAGTTAGTGGATGCCACTGACCAATGATACTGTAAACCTTACATGTCATGTGCTCAATGACATAAGTGTTGCTAACATCAACACTCACTCGTTTTTTTTAAAGAACAGTAAAAGCGATTCGAATAAATTTACAGGGGAAAGTGTTGTCTATTTCATACAAAACTTTCCACAACGTTAGTTTGATCGTCTACTCATCGGCTGGCGGGTTTGTGAAGGAAATGAGTAGGCTAGTTTCATTTTGATTCATCAAAAACTGTAGAGTATAGTTGATAACATGAATAAATGATCATGTACGACTATACTACCACCTTTCCCTCCTATCACCACCATGTCTTCCTTCTCCTATCACGTGGCATTGGTATTGATTCGAGTGTGCAAACTCTCAACTACCAAACATCATTTCGCTCCAATTCCCCACATGCTCATCCCTCTCTCGTCCCTTCAGTTCATCTATCAACTCAACTGTCCACCCTCAATTCAATTCTCGTGATCCGTTGCCTAATTCGATCTTTCTCAGCCGCCGTTCACAATCTATTTCGGAATTCTAGTCACTGGAATTCACTGTATGATGTGTAACGCCACTTAACATCATGAATAGGATAAATAATTCTCACCCACAGTCAACTCAGGGGAGCGAGTTGTGAAAGATCAACAGTGCATATTTTTGCGAGATACGGTCTAAACACTCTCCCGTCATCGATATCTGACACATGACTACTGCTCGGAGAACGACTACGTTTTTTTCTGGCAAATATAATTTTTTAGACTCACACGTATATAGAACAGTCGATCGGGGATAGTGAGCAGAAAAATCAACTAATTGTAAGGACTATTTGTACTAATACTAAGCACTAAATTTAAGGTTTATAAGGATTCATAGAAGTGTTGATTTCGAAATAACTTTGCAGTCTCACCTCAGCAACATGCGCATCCTCCATATCCACTCGCCAACCCTGCATGGAGGCCATAGCGTATCTGAGACCCTAAAAGGAAAAAAATATGTATATTTTCGCAATTGTATTCGAAGGTATGTTTCTCCTTGTAAATCAACCAATTTTTATAAACATTTTGAAACGAATTTTAGATCAAATAAATGAAAAATAAAAATGTAAAAATATAGATAAATAAAAAAATAACCTGTCCCATTCCGCTGTCATTATCCTTGTTCGTCTTCGGCTTATCGAGAAAGGCGCCCATTGTAGAGACGAGACCGGCTGAGGTTATCCGCCAAGTTCGGAGCTGCCATTTAATCAATTATTATTAAAACAAGAATTATAACTAAAAAAATAAATAAAGAATCCGACTCAAGACAAGACCACAGGTGAAAACAGGAAATACGTCCCGTGTCACGTCAAGTAACGGTGAGGCGACGCGATAAGGACTGCCAGGTGAGCGATTACGAAACTTTCGTTGTAGAAGAACCCCGGAACCGTCCATTTTCTTTTAGTCACAGTTTAATGGGGTGTTAATAGCAGAGGTCTAATGGCTTAAAGACCCATTTTATAGTGCATATTTTGTGATTAGACGACTGATTCTATTATATATATAATGTTCTGATTGCCGGCCCGGTTGTTACGAAAATCCGTGGAACACCCACCTCGGGCTTGGTCAATGATACGGTGGCGATGGGCAGGGGTTCGTCGTCGTCGGGCCAGGAAGATCCGAGGGAGCGACCGAGTGATCGGGACGGGAGAGGAGGCACGACAGAGGATGATTTGGGCGATGTGGACGGTGTGGCGGTGTCGTCCAGACGGACGGGCAAGTCTGATGGGATATGTTCGGGCTGTGATCCACTTAGCACATCGCAGAAGAGCATGTCATTCTGGAAGGAGTGGAACAAGTGCGGGTCGAGGGAGGCCGAACGGCGAACTGGCGTCGAGGATTCTGAGGAACTACTGGCGGCAGCACACTTGATCGTGTTATTGTTGTTGTTGTTCGTCATGGACGGACGACTCAGCAACATGAACTATGCACACACAATGGAAGGAAGGGAATGGGGACGGGCAGAGTCTACTTTATAGTGACACAGCAAGGAAGAGAGAGACAAGAGAGAGATGCAAAGATACTGGCGGAGATTACACGTGGGCTCCACGTGAACTGCGCTATCAATAGAGGGAGGCGGCGACAGCCAATCACCCTCGACCTTATTACTCCGCCCTTATTCAAATAATTTGCAAGAAATCGCTGCCAAATTTGGAAAAGGAGCACGAAAAACAAGGAATGATAACGAGTGTCGGTATGGCAAAGTGGTAAAGATGGAATGGCCATAACAGGTGAGCAAGTGAAAACTAAGTAGCGCATCAAATAAACAAAAACACTAACTTACAAGTTAGCTACTAGTAAAACCAAAACAAGGGTCGAAAATGGGTTCAAGTCGCAATGGGTACATTCGCCTCTCGTGACAGGGTTTACGCGGCAGGAGACGTGCGCATGTGTTCAAATTTACAACAAAAATGCGCATTACTAATCTAAGGAGAAGATAATAACATTGCCTACACTATGCACGAAATCAAAACCCGTAATTGGTTACAAAACAGTGAAATAACAAAAATCACGAAATTTCGCAAGGTACGGTAGAGTCCAAGCAGAGCACTGACCAGGTCACATAGGTTCCCAATGAAATTTCATTTTTTTGAAAATTGTTTTAATTGTTTAAACCATTCAATTTATTTGTATTCAAATCCCTTTAAAATCCATTGTTAATACATATTTGTTTGTCAACATTCTTTCGAAAGCCTCCGACTCGCCCGAGGGGGTTGCCATGGAGAATCGAAGGTCCCCGAAGCGCAGTGAGGCATGCGCCAGCCTTGAGTCTTTCATTTCCGGCAGAGGCCTAGTAGTGCTTTGTATCACCCAAATAACCCCCCTCGTAAACAATGGCCCCCATCGCCACTCCGCCCTCTCCGCTGATGCACAAGCACTCAGTCGTCGTCCATTCCCCGCCCGAACTGGACATTCCCCCGATGCCCGTCCCCAAGAATCCCCCGAAGAGGTCAACGTCGAAGGGACCAGCCGTGAGGAAGATGCGCAAGCCGGAGGCCAGGTGGGTGGAATTCCGTAATTCCGAATCGAGTTTCCCTCTCATTCTCCGATTACATTTTTCCGCAATGAAGAATCGCGGAATTCCGTAATAAAAAAGACGATGAAGATCGGAAAAAGACTCAACTGGACATCCCAGCCATTTTGGATCACTCTGTCTTGATGAAGAGCGAGATTCTCCACTTTGACAGATCTAGCGGCTACAGTTCTCATTTGATCTGAACTGTACTTCTTATTGCATGAAAATTGTAGAATGTGAGCCATTCTTCAGATCCCCAGCTCCTCCTAAATCCCGGCCTCTCCCCGCAGCTGCCAAGCCGAAACAGTCAGTCAGCAAGGTCACTGAGAGATTTCTTACGTTTTCCAATAATCTTACATCCCTTGATCCTTTTGATGACACCTCTCACGGCATCACTATTAAAGCCATCAGGAAACGAACGCACCATTAGTCCACGTATCCATTCCGAACGACAAGATATTGCGAGGAATAAGCAGTCTTAATTTTAACAGTCCAAATTATGAAGAGAGCGGTCAGAATGAAGAACCCGTCTCTTCATTCCACGTTCTCCCTCCTCATCTTGACCTTCTCGTCATTCCATGGAATGAAGTGACACTGTCTTCGTGTTATTGCTATTTAACCGCCCAAGTTATGAACCAGTTTAGACTCAACCCATTCCTGTGAAGAGAGACGTCGAAAAGCGCCTGGCTGCCCTACAACGCGCCAATGAGAAGGTTCGAAGATGGGAGTTTATCTCGATCAAGGATTTCCATTCAAAATAAAAGTGCCCAGTCTCAGTCCTGCTCAAGATTAGAACATTCAGGCGTACAGAGAAAAGAATGTTGCTATCGAATAAAGATCCGATTTTCTTGACTAATTAGGATACTACTGAGTCGTTTAGACGGATTGGCAGTGAACGAATTTCTTATGAGTGCTCGCAGTCAGATGTATTTACTATCTACAAAAGAGTTCACTTTTTAGGCGTTTTCACCTGATTAGTTGGCCTTTTTTATAAGGTCATCTGAATGTAGCGCTTGACTAGGACACGATGAAGCGAATATGAGCAGGTTTACCTATTACTGTTAGGTATTTTAGAGAGTAACAAAATAATACCCTCTTAAAATTTTATTTTGGACTATCTACAATCATATTTCCAGTTGCGCGAGAAGGGCGAACGTCTCGGTCGGGAGCTGATCTCCCTTCGTGATGAGGAGAATCTGATCGAACAGGAGCGAGACAGACTCCAGCAGCTGTGGATGGTGTGATCTTTGATCTCAGCAAAATGATCTTTGATCTTTGATCTATCTGAAATTAAACTGTCCTGTTGTTATTGATAACATTTACCGAGTAGCAGTGTCTCTGTGATCTTTGGTCTTTGATCTCTCGTGATCTTTGATCTCTAGTGTTCCCGATCGGAAGTAGACGATGAGCGCGAGACGCGTCATGACATGGAGCGAGCTGTGCAGAGGATGAAGACCCATCACGAAGCGACGATTACGGTAGGATCGAGGACGGTAGACACACAATCAGAGTCATTCTTCATTAGTCCTCAAATATTGACCGTGAAAAACTAACGCACTTGCTTTTGAGATAATTTTGAAATGCTGTAGTGATCGTGAGAAAAGACGGCTCATAAATTTGTGTTCGCGATTCTTTTTGTCTCTGCAGAATCTTTTTGTCTTTGCAGCAGCTGCAGCAGAAGATGCGGTCGCTGCTGCTCGCAGCAAGGTCGCAGCGCGTATCCGCCACGCAGACTGAACACCTGCACGTCGGCGGACCCTTCGAGGCAAGTTGATCTTTGATCTTTGACCTCAAGCATCAATGATCTCTCTATAGATCACGGCAATCACTCTGTAGAGATGCTCAACAGCAAACAAGATTAATTTTTATACAAATGATGATGAAGAAAGGCGCAGAAAACAACTATAACTCGACGAATCAATATTTTCCTACCGTAATCTACCTCTCAGGACCGGGAAGTGCAAACGATCGAGGAGCTCACGCGCGACAAGGCCAACGTTCATCTGAGGTAGGTGATTACATGCTTTCTGTAAATATCCCATATATTGTGGTTGTGAAAATAATAATCTTTATCATGTCAGACGATTTTCGTCAGATGAGGATGGGTCGATATGCTTCAATAGGCGCGCTCCACCAGTTGTCGCCAATAGTTTGTCGTAGATCGTCTCGCCAGCGAGCTTTCGGAATAAGACAAATCCACTGTCCCGAGACCCCTCAAAATTACTATCGTGAAAGAAGTACGGCTATCTGAAACCCGATCTGGATCAGCGCTCAGAATGCGACACTCATAAATATTGTATTGTATTGTATCCCTCGACTACTGTAGCATACCGTGTCAATTCCAACTGTACTTCCCATTTCAGAGAAAATGACGCAATGCTGGTCAAGTTGATCGACGAAATGGAGCGGGAGAAGCTCAATGCGCAGAGTGATCTCAAGTATGCGATTGTACAGTTGGAGCAACGGATGAAGGAGGAGTACGATAGTGAGGTATGGTAGGGTGTTGTAGGTATCAATTTGCCTTCATTTGATTCGCAATTAAGGTTATCGTCTCTTCATTTCACGTACTCTCTCAGCGGCCAGAGCTGCGAGTGAGTGTGTGAAATGAAGAGACGGCGACTCGTATTGTGCACTCTCGTCTCTCCATTTCACGAACTCTCTCAGCGTCCATAGAGGCGAGAGAGCACGCGAAAATGAGAGAGTCAGATCATTCCACATTGATTGCTACCGTACCCCCTTGCAGCTGCGACGACTCCGTGATGAAAAGCTGCGCCAACTGGAGGAGATCTCAACGATGCACGCGGAAGAGCTGAGGTGGGTACTGTAAGCTTGGGATACAGTCCAGGGGCACTATCTCGTATGAGAACATTCGTATGATAACCTACCGGTTGAGAACTAAATTGTTTTGAGCATTGTAGTATTTTGACATCAGTAGGTTCCCTAATGCGAAATAAAAATAAAAATTTTGGTTCTCATCCAGTAGGTTGTCATCCGAATGTTCTCATCCAATCTAGTGCCGGCCCTGGGATACGGTAGGATACTGTAACTGAGACCACTGTGGATTACCGTATCTCAGATCTCTCGAAGACGAAATGATCGATCAGAGCGAGCGAGCAGCCGAGGACATTGCCAGATTGCAGGTGAGAGCTCCAATTATGCCGCATGGCATCTAGTAGTTTCTGATGTGCAAGGCCCCGAAACATCTTTCATAATGCATCTGTGTGTGTGCCTAGAAACGTTCATAATTGAGGAGGTAGCACGATAGAAAACGGTAAACATTGTACACTGGTACTGATAACCGTCGGATGAGAACCAAATCATCTTTTTGAGGAATTTACTATTTTGGTAGGGTGTTCTAAACACCACAAACGGAGACGATTCATGTCGTTTTTCATCCAGTCGACCATGTACAGGATTTCAGTGATCATTGATTGCAGGACGAGGTTGCCCGGATGGAGGCGGATCGGGACGAGCTGCGCATCACTCTCGAGATCAAGCGGGGCGAGGCGGAGAGGGCGGAGGACGATGCGGCACGGTGCCGGAGGGAGAAGGTAATGGTAGTTGTTCGTCGAGAGGATCATAGATGCCCACGAGGGCTCTCCGGGGAGTGCCCAAGCCATTGGGTTATGTCATTGGGTTATTTTGGAATCACATCCAAAATGTGATCCCAAAACGACGATTTTCCGGGATAACGTTTTTTTTTATCACTGTACCATAACTGTATTCGCACTGTTGAATACTGTACTATTGGTCGACCCTTGACCAATGTTTAGAGTATGACCTCCGGGGAGTTCCCAATTATTGGGGACTCTCCGTACATTCTCCGTGGGCGCCTATGGTGTGACCCTTTCCTATCAGGTTACGGTAATACATGTTCCTTCTACAGGACCGCATCGAGAGGGAGCACGGCACGCTGCTGGCGAGGAGCGAGGCAGTCAAGGTATACGGTAGTTGAGGATATCGATATTTCATGTGCCTACCGTACCCATAGCTTATCGACAACTGACTTTTTCAGAGAGACGCGGTTGTCAAGGTATATGGTAGTTGAGGAAATCGTATTTCCTTCACTCAGAAATATTAACAGTTGGCTTCTCAAAACATTGTAATGGTGGTTGCATTTTGAAATGCGTACACGAACCCTTCGAGGCTTGCTTGTTTTATTCACAGTGGTTCCCAAAACAGATCAAGGAGGGTCGGATAGGTGCCCGGTATTGTCAAAATGTGGGTTAGTTGTGAACCGTATAATTCTCGAGTGGTGAATAAAGATAAAGATAAAGATAAGATTGCCGCACACTAGTCGACCCATGTTTCCTATCATGATGTGTCTACCGTACCCATAACTTATCGACAACTGCCTATTCTCAGCGAGATGCGGCTCAAATGGAGAAGATGAAGCGTGAAGTGGCCAAGTATAAGGAGATCAATGAGATACTCATGGTGAGAAAAAAAAGGTGTTTTGAGTACGAGAGGCCTAACAGAGGTCAAATGATACCACGAACAATCGAAAAAAGGACGAAATGGCACGAACCCTAACCACCGCAAGTGCAATATGCTTCAAAATTTGTGATAGTCTTCGGATTCATGACCAGAGTATTAGAACTCTGAGGTCGACGATTTCCATTTTTCAGTCAGAATACACGAAGCTCGAGGATGAGAGGGACGCCCTTGTCACTTCCATCGAACGAGGCGTGACACGATTGGAATCAATGAACCAGATGAAGAACCATCGACTTAGAGACAAATTGAACGAGATTGACAGGCGGATTTGAGTGATTATCATACATTCTTTTTTTATTTAGGAAGTCATTCATTCTTCCAATCAGTATCCCTAATTTTTCCCATCTCCAAACCATATTTCTTAATTAATTCAAATTTCTTTCACCCTTGCCATTCAATGCCACCAATTATAAACAAGATCCTCGATCATTTACAGTGCAAAATACAAGCCTGCGCCATTTTTCAGAGACAAAAATGTTTATCTACTCTGGGAAACAAACGACTCTACAACAGGAAAAAAAACAGAAAGAAGAGGAGGCGCGATCAGCACTCGTGTGTGTAAGACAATAGGACAGAGTAAGGTCAATCGTTTGGGGGGAAGGGGGAGGCTACTGTACCTACCGTATCTAGCCAGAACTGGCTATGGGACTAAGGTAATCGAGGGGGATACAGTGCTGTGGGGAAGGGGTGAGAGGGAGACCGGCATAGGGTGGTTATGGTAGAAAGGCTCTAGCACGACTAAATCTGAGAAGTACCAATAGACAGAGGGTCAAGGATGAGCAACAGAATAATGGGACACTCGTTTACAATGAATTGGTTAGGTTTGATACTCTCAGATCGAATCATGGTTACAAAACTGGGTAAAAAAGGAGAAAAAACAATATCCTACTCGATCCATTTTACATGCACTAGGTGGCTAGAAGTTAGGGGGGGGGGGGGGGTTGATTTTCACAGAAAATGATTTTGATGCTTTTCCGGGAAAATAACTGATAGAGAAGCACATAAATTGGTACGAGGCAGATCAATGCTATGGGAAAACAGATCAATCAAAAGATCAAAGATCAGACAGATCAATCTCTTACTGCGAACGAAAATAGACATGATGATGGGGCGGGGGAGATAGCGTGGTAACAAAAAAACAGCGAGGGACAAAAATGTCAAAGCTCTGAGCCTTCAATCTAAACGTGTTTGACTTGCTAGTGGGATATGACTACTCTACTGGTATATGTAATTTGCTAACAACTAACGACAAAGAAAATAAAGAGAGAGAGCGTTCATGAAACGCATCCTATCAAGGGGGAGTAAAATGAAAAGGCGCAGAGAGGACGCCGGATGCTAACACACACAAACCTACTTTCCGGATGGGGTCGTCAACTCATCTGGACGTCTTTAATCGACGAGACGGCACTCACGCAAGCACCTGCTTCGGGTCGATGTCGACCTCGCGGAGGATTCGCTCAGCGAGGAAGTTGTCAATGTCCACGGGACGGAAGTCGGACGGAGCCTGAATGAAATTTAATTTGACATTGATTATTATATTGTGACATTTAATAAAAGTAACTAAATCGCTCGAATGTGAGTTGAGATCATTCCCATGTAAGAATTATCATCATCTCGTTCAAACGTCTAGAGGTGGCGACGATCGCAATTTCGCAAGTAGTGGGGCAGGCACAAAAGTGTCACTCCAGCATAGATTAGATCATTGATCACGGCTCGAAACACGAGGAAGGGGAAGGAGACGCTGGCGAAACAAGTGATGTCACAATTTAGCCAAACCACATGTCCCTTTCAACGGGATGTTAACCAGGGCACTAGGGAGTCAAAGACATACATTTTAATTGCCAACCGGGAACCGAATATATATTGTGGGCTTACACTAATAGCAGAGGTCAATGGCTTAAAACCCAATTTTAAAGTGGATATATAGTGGTCTGACGAACGTTTCCATTCAATACATAGAAAAAGTATTGAAAAAGGCCCCCTTCACTTCAGTTACTTCATTTATTGTTGGTAACATCACTGATCGTTCTCTGTGTGATGTGTGCAGGGAAAGTGTTGCGAGCGAGAGAGTGCGCGGAAAAGAGAGAGAGACGATCAATGACGGGAGACAAAGACAAGAAATTGAGAAGGACACAATGTACAACGTACCTGGCGCCTTATTATTGATACGTTATCGACTGATTTCTGATATTCAACATAAAGTAATCAATAATAAGACCCCCCCCCTTGGTGCCCAGATTCGATTCTATCGACGGAACTCCGTTTCTTGATCTATTATTTATTTGAAAAATGGCCAAGCGACGGAATTATAAATAAATAAATGAAAAATGCTCTTACCGATCTCTTCGACTTGTACTTCTCGATCGATGGGTCCGGCTCGCCAGTCTCCGTCAGAGCGAACGCTTTCCACGCTGCAAATTGATAGATCAAGAAAATGAAAGTGAAAAATTGATGGATCAAGAAAATGGCACACGCCATCACTTCTCAGGTATCCCATTCAAATGAAATATCAATGAAAACATTCGAGGGAATGGGGCGAGAGCAGTATTACCAGCCGGCGTTGGACTAACACCAGCTAGCCAAAATACCGTTTTGAATCATAAACGAGCTGTAAACATAAGAAGTCCCAAACTATTGTACAAACCAGCTTATATTTCTGCTCCTTCCCAGTTGCACGATTCTCTAATCACTAAGTTTCGCTTACATTGAAGATTACTGTTCTGTCCCTTCTCAATTGCACGCTTCTGTTGAATTGAGGTTCTATTCGCAACCAGCTTACTTCTCTTCTTCCCTTCTCATTACACGACGGGAGCAAATCATAGATCGTGTCAATCGCCAATAGTGTGTATGCGCAAGCAAGGCAAGAAGCCAAACAGACTCGAGTAGCGAGCACCCGCGAGTACTTCTCCGTTTTGACAACCCCCACCAATCAGTGAAGATAGATGACATAGCAAGAATATGAGCTGAGAATATTTTATCCAACTTTAGAGCAAATTACAAAAAATAATGAGCTTACACTTATCGAGCAGGCTCATTTGCTGCTCGAATTCGGCCGATGATGGCGTGGAGGGTGTGGACGGGGACGAGGGCGGCGTGAGCGCCACCTTGCGACGACCCATCGTGTTCAGACGGCTGCAAAATTCGCTTGATGCACTTACTTTTCAGACCATATCACAACTCTTTCCTATAGCAAATGGCCATTCCTGGCTCTATTATTATGATGAATGTCTGTCCCGCTCTCAGCCCGTAGAATAGTGCACTAGGAGCTCTCGAAGGCCCCGGAAAAGACACCCCTCTCGCCCTCCCTACACAGATCAAACAATCAACGAGCACACTAATCAATCGAGTGGAGGAACGAGCGAAGAAGGGACATACAGGTCGACAAGCGAGATGGCAGAGATGTCCTGCGGTTTCACCGGTTTGCCTGAATCGATAAATCGATAAAATACCGAGAGAAACACAGAAATTAGTGAGAAAATAGCAATAACTTACTCATGAAGTGGTTCTTCTTCTCGACATGGTCGGTGCGGTAGAAGATGTGCTTGTTGATGCAGGGCAGAGTCGTACGGGGAACGGCCGACGTGCTAACCTTGTACATGGAGAAGCAGCAAGCAACCGGGAGCAACGTACACTGCAAGGGAGGCTGTGAATTTTCGGCAGTGACGAAACAGGCGAGGCGGCGAAATACGCGCGCAGAGAGACGATGAGAACTCGTAAACGCGATATTGCCAGCCCCTGAGCGTTCTCTGATCGCCTGATAAGCAGTAGAGACGGAATTTATGGTAAAAACAGCGGAGAAACAGCGAAAACAGCGAGAGCAAAAGTTACAAAGCGAGAGATTGACGAGGAAATTTGATATTGGGAGCACGCCGCGCTAACCGCAGGAAATCTTCTCGTCGCTTCTGCACAACTGTTCAGAAGAAGAGAGGGAAGTTTGTTCTACATCTGTTGACCTCGATCCGGCTGAAATCCGAGCCCAAATAACATTGGAGCGATGAAAATGCCTGAAATTCACACCATTGCGAGGGCTCAATACAGTCAAGGTCAAAGGTTACGGTATCTAGACATGCCAGACCCGGGGAATATCTCGCTATTTATAGATTTACGGTTGGTTAATTTTCAGTTATTTTTTCTCCGAAATTAATGATCTCTGACTGTGGTCTATCGCAGTAATCATTGGTCATTGATTGATTCACTCCGACAAAAGCTGCCTCCTCCTCTCCCTTCTCCCTCCTCAGTCTTCCATCCCTCACTACCTCTCACTCATCAAGGTCTGCCGTGTGTTATTCAGGCTTTCCTCCTCTTACTCCCTCATCCCTCCATCCCTCCCCTCACTCCCCCTTCATCCTTCCTCCATCGATCTCCAATCATCCATCACCAATGGCCAATTTTATCCGCAAGCTCGTGGACCGGACCCAGAGCCGATCAAAGTCGCCAACCAAGGGACCCAGGTACGGTAACTATATATAAAGGCGTTTGGGGATGAGGATGGTATCATGTTACCACGACCAGATGTGACTTGGGGTAGAAGCAGAAAAGAATTTCAGTTCGAATATCTACCAATTCCTAGAGTTTAAAAAATCGTCTCAATTCGTCTCGACATTGATCATGTTACGACTCCGATTTCTAGTTGTGACTGATCACCGACACATGTTATTACTTCACCAACCTGCTTTTTCTGAGATGAATTGTATGTCTTGGTCTAACATTCCAGTGGCCTCGACAAATCTTTACACCAAAAACATTCTTCCTTTAGAAGTTTCCAATATACTGACTTTACAAAGTGATTACGGGCAATAAAATACTCAGAAACCGTAGGCGGTTCAATTCAATACGTTATCGTGACCAATTTTTGTAGACTATCAGGTAGGGTAGAATAAAGTACCCGTTTCCCGGGGAATAATCGGCACTTTTTTGATTTTTGGACCATTCTTTTATCACAGATTATTGCCTCACTGTCATTCTACCTCCTCCAGATTCAGAGCGGTTGTTGTCTGGGCCCAAACTCGAAGAAGTTGCGAATAATCATCCCACATCTCCAGGCAAACCTACCATCCCGGCCAACAGCAGCAGTATGCCTTCTCTCCCTGGCAGAACGAACATCCCGGGTCATCTCAGATGTACGAGAAGTACAACGGCGGATACATGACCACGAGAGGGCGGGGCAATCAGAGCAGTCATCATCATCAGCAGCAGCAGCACCTCCAGCCCACTCATTACGTACGTCTAATCAAATCATTTACTTCTTGTAGAAGGGACGATAGTCCTGGGATGGTAGTGTCTTAATCTTCGCATCCACAATTAAACAGGGTCAAGAAAGGATGTATTCTGTCTACGTGAGACGTAGATGATCGATGTCGCGTATTCTACCGCAATTACATGCCAATACCATCTCTCGAGAGATCTAACTCCTAACTTAATCCATCTGAAACTCATTCATTCCTCGGAAAGGCGCGGAATAGGGCGGTGCAGAGTTCGGGCCAACTTTTGAAGAAGCGTTTATTCCTTCGTCCATAAAAGAAAGTGTCCCTAGCTCATCTAAGAATAGCCGCCCGAAACACTCTGGTGTCACCCATCATCATTTCTTCTCTCGAGTTTGACGCTTGCCGTCCTTTTTATTATCACCACCGAGAGTGTAAGGTCCCCGCTTCCAAACCCATTCTTCCACTGCGTCCTCCTTCGAATCTGGTGAACTATGACACGCGTTCGTTTTCAAGTGCGGCTTTTTTCATTCCACAGTTTGGGTTCGCATTGACCTTTGCCTTACATTTTTCCTGATACCAAGGTAATGTGCCTGGAGGAAGAAACATCGTTTGGGAGGGGATGGCAATGTGCCAGGCGTGCAGAATTATGTTAACTAAGCCTTACAGCCTGACAGCCCTAAACCTTAAGAAGCTTTGAGAACTAGGGGAGTCTTACAGTATTCGATTCCAGGCCCCCGAGGGCCCGTCTCCACTTTCGTATCTCGCCCTTCCACCTTCGCCTCTCACACCATCGAGGAACAGCTCCCGACAATCGAACAACAGCGGAGGCGGGAATTCAAATGTGAGTTGATCGATACTCGTTTGGAAACCATAAGTTATGGTCGATAAGTAGGGCTGACATGATGAAGAATACGTCTCTTCATTCCTCGTACTGTCTCAGTGGTCAGAGTGAGAAGAGAGCACATGCATTCTTCATATCGAATTCCTAACCATAACTTGCAACCTGTCCATTCAGTGTTTTTGTACACAATGGATTTATCTAATTTTTCCAAATAAAAATGTACCATTGCCAATTGTCACCCACTGACCGATGAGAGTGCGCATGCAATGAAGAGACCATTACCCGTATTTCGAACCCTACTTCTCAGGATTCCCTCGGCATTCGAACGTGGAACACAGAGAAGGATGAGCCGTTCTTCCTCAACAAGACGGGCAATGACGATGCCGAGCCGAGGCTGTTCGACGACCCACACAACAGGGACAATGCGTAAGAGCATCATTAGAGCTCTCAGAAAGAAGAATCCTTCTCTAAATTTCCCTTGCTCTGTCACCGGTCAGAATGACGAGAGAGTACGAGGAATGTAGAGACGGTTGTTTCATTCTAACAACCCTGATCATTAGGGCTCTTTGAAAGAAGCCGACATCTATGTACGGACATAAGTTTCTGGAACAATCTAGCCACATTCCTTGCACATTTGTAAAGGAACCGAAATGAATGAATGAATATTGCAGGTACGTGACCACAAACTCCTCGCGAGGCCGCACCAGGAGTGAAAGTCCACACAAGAAGAACCATCTGATGGGCGATAATGGACACGGAAATGGACATAAACTTACTTCGAGGTATCCCTGACTGTCCCCAATTAAACTGAGTATAAGCAACATGTTAAACGATGTAATAGTTTTAACATCCATTCTGCAAAAAGATGAAGAATAAAGAAAAGGTAGAATAATGGGGATTCCGAATGGTCTCCAAAGATAATTTGACAGGAAGAGTAGGGAGATTGGTTATTTCAGGTCAAAATCGCCGACCAAAAAGCAGAACATCTCCCACAATCTCGACTACCTCACCAGTCAGTGCCACCAGGAGGGATGCACCGCCAGCATTATCGTGCAGGTACGGATTCTCACTTGAGTTCGAGAAATGAGCTGCCGTCGCCGTATCCAGCTCGAGATGCGAAAGAGTGCTAATGAAGACACCGCGGCTCATTTCTGGAGTTCTTATCATCATTACCTTTTAAATAAATTCAAAATTTCCCTTTGAAGAAGCATTGAACGCAGTCGGAGTCGGAAAATTTTGGCCAAGAAAAACGGTTGTTTTCTATCCATATTAACCGATTTTTTGAATGCATCAACCTAGCTAGAATCATGGGATTGCCGAAAGGTCTCCAAAGGCCATTTGACAGGAAGAGTAGGAGAATTAATGGATTCTCTTGCCCCGACACACGTCGCAATCACGCCGCTTTCTCTTCCGCGGTTTTGCTTCCTCCATTCCTCACCTTTCTCTAGACTCGCCCTTGGAACTTGAGATGAAGGGCCTGATCGTTTTGAAAAAAGACATTCTTCTAAGAATAATAGTTTTTCTCAATACTGACCTGAAATTCGATCACTTGTTGTCCTGCTCATGAAAAGTACTTTTCCGGTCGGAGATAATGAACTTTACATATAATAGATTAGCATGCAATTTAACGTGAATAAAGATTTGAGAAATATGGCGGGCACGAGCTACATCAACTAGGATATTGTAATAATAATGCAATTATATTATAGGCAGCAAAGATAAATGTAATCTTGATAATTTTCAGAATGCCCGTTTCCTCGTGTGTCGTCATCAGCTCACTCATGCATCCGAGTACTTCCGATCGCTGCTCAACAGCCAACCGCCCGGGGCTGAGGTTAGACAAATTGAAAGATCAAAGATCATTCTTCGTGTTATTATGAACTGCTTATCTAGGATGCTTATCTTATCTGCGTACTGTTTATTTTAAATAAAAGATCGAAATTTATTCGACGTTTTCTCATGAACCGCGTAACTGGAAAATGTTATCTTGGATTGGTGTGTGCGGTTTCGTTGTTAGTGGTTAGTAAACTGACAACATAGATTTTGTTCATGAGAGCTACTTCAGTCGTTGGCTCATTCAACGCCCATTCTATACGTAGTATCTCATCAATAAGAGGTCATTATATCACAGTGGTGTAGCGAAAAGCGAATTTGTTTTCGCTGAAGCTCTGAGGTACTGATCATTTGAACGATAAGGAGAGCCAACTGCTAAATCTTCCAGTCGCATTCTTTGCGTTCAATATCTAACAATAAGAACTCCTATTGTCTAAGTCTCGAGAAAGAGATATTGGACATTGCTTGAAATGATAATTTGATTGATTGATTGTCCCAGTCGATCCGTTCATCTGAATAATATTTAGCGACGGGTAAATTTACGATTCCAATCCTTTTCAGGTCACAGTTTCCGTCTCTGGAATGGCCTGTCCCTCGCCCGTCACGCAATTTCGATGGTTCATCGAGAGCACCATCCCATATCCGGCGCTGAAAGACATTGGAGGTGATGAATTTCAGAATAAATCCACTAGTATTTACGAGCAGTGTTTTAAAAAAAAAATTTCTCAAGCACGTCATTTCATTGTCTGTTTTTTCTGCTGAAACGAGAAAGATTGCGTAAAACTGATGATTATTCTATTTCAGACGACACATTGGAAACGTGCATGCGATTGAGTCGAAGGTTCGAATCTAAGAGTCTCGAACTGAGATGCAACAAGTACGTCATTGAAAATGTAAGTTTCACGGCAATTCTATAATCTCAGGACGAATGCACACAGATTGTAGAAGGGAAATAGATCACTAATCTCTCAAAATTGAAAAATCTTATAACCCGAAATAGTGAGAAATCGAGCAAATTTTAAGAGAGGAGGGGAAAGGGTTAATTTATCGTCGGTGAGACGTTTCGTACCAACGGCACATCACCAGTATTCTTCATTAGAAAAATCGAGATGATCACTCAGGCATCGCAACGCCAACCGATGGTCGTCCTTTGCTGGCTCAACTGGTGTCTTCAACACTCCTTCGCGCCCAATGTCAAGTGAGTGCAGCGGAACTAGGAAAAATATGTTTCAGCAAATTAGAAAAAAAAATTGAAAAAAATTGAAAAAAGTCTTGCAACGTAAACATGGACAAGAATATTGGGCAAAGTTAGCCTGTAAAAAGTGTATGCACGGCATCTCTAGGAAGGGCTTGTTATCTAGCATGTGAAGTACATAAATCGATACCAAAAGTTGTATAACTGCAGACAAGCGTGTCTTCCATCGGTCGCCCGACTTTCCCTGGCAACCCTCGAACAGCATCGACACATGCTCACTGAGAAGATCTTCGGCGATATTGCAGCTGCGAAGTTGAGGAGTTGCTATGATAAGGTGAGCAAATTGCCGACTGATTATGGGGTTACTCCCGAAACAATAAATCTATTACTATCTAACCAGCTCGCGCTCTGGTCGCACCTAAAAAAATCAAGATTAAAAATAAAATTGGGTCGACCACCATATATTCTAGCGATTTTGTTGCTGTACTGAGTGCAGTTTTAATTTATTTAATTTTTTTTATTGACCAGGATGAATATGGGAAGAGTAACATAGAGTAGTAAAGTGAAGAACCTTGCATTTCAGTGTGTCAACGTCTTCTCGACCATTCATCGTCTGGATCATTTCACTGTCGAGCTGGATCGCTGTCCTCGTTGTGGTCGGACGAAGGAGCAGGGACGGGTCAGGGTGCACGCCTTTCCGTGCAGGTTAACGATGAATTTGATTGCAAGCAGTTTTTTGAATGGTGTTCTTCCACCAGTTCGGCCGTTTGAGGAAGTGTCTTCTGAGAGATTACAGGAATCACGAGTGTTTCAGTAATCTCGATGAACTTTTGTAGTCGATATAAGAGAAACTTTAAAGAATAGGTAATAAAGGATGCCACACAGGAAGCTGATCGGTTGTGAGCGGTGCACGAAGGAGCTCGATTGCGAGTTGGCGGCCAAGTCCGAGACGGGCATGAACGCCTTCTACCAGGTTTGATCTGTGATCTTTCCCGGGTAATCGTAATATTGCAGTGCTCGCACGCCCTCTTGCCACTTAATGACTCGACAGAGGACTGCTTCTGTCAGATAACGGTGATTTTTTCAATTCTATTCATTTATTTTATCCACCAGGGTATGAGGGAAATGAGATTTACATTGAACATCGTTAGATTTTAGGGAATTATTTCGTAGATAACATGAACTCATTCCAATGAACTTGTTGCAAAGGTTATTGCTACCTTATCCGAGTAGCAAAACCTGGTGCGACCGTTGGTGAATCATGAATTATGATAAGGAAATTTTGACAGAACCTCGCCTCGCACTTCCATTCCTCGTTCACACCTCTCCGACCGCCTCCCCATATCGATTCGAACAATCAAGTACCTGCCTCGACGAGGTAACGAAACAAATTCTGAGATTTTTCTGAACTATTCTGTTCTGCTATTCTGAACTTATTAGCGTCGGCGAGAAACACTCAGCGAGCAATACTCGAGCGAAGAGCGCTATTAGTAGGGTTAACCGTTCGGAAATCGGAAAGGCCGAAACTCAACTGGTAAAATCACTCTCTTTCCGGAATGAGAGTCGAACAATGAACTTTCCGAAACTCTTCCGAAACTAGTCCTTTGTCCTTCATTGTCCATTATCACAGCATTCTTCTCCGACAGAGAAGGGGGAGATCTTTACATATGCACTTGCGCACTTTGCATGAATCGAACTACAAGGCCTGGGCGGAGGGAGCGGCCGCTCTCCCCGCTCATTTTGAATTTTCGCAGTCCGAGTACGGTGCGGCAGGAAAATTCAAAAGTTAATCCCCTTGTTCACCCTTTTCTGGAGAGTAGGGACGGCAACGATGTTTACAGATGCTCAAAACAATTCACAAGTTTATGTGCAAACGGAAGCTTACCTTACCCCATTTCATGTTTTCAATTTAGTTTTTCAAAAAAAGTCAAAAATAAAGAGAAAAACAGCAAAATAAGGAGGCACGAAACCCGACGATTTGAGTTCAAGCGGAGCGCATCGCGTGTCATGTTTATTACAGATCTATCGCAAACTGAGTGGGAATCGTGAACTGATTTTTATTAAGTATTTTAATTTCCTTGATCCTCCTTGATCAAATCCTTGATCCTACTTCTCCCCGCATCAATTGACGCATTTTTGTCGACGGGCATGGCAGAAAATGTCCTCCAAACGATCGATAAAGGTACTCAAAGCTAAAGTTCATAGCTCAAGGGCTTAACTACTGTATTCGCGATGTGTCATGAACGTTACTTTATTTTCGAAATTCATTTACTCAAAAACGGCCTAGAGATTCTTTTCAATATTTTCACAATACTTACGAACCGTCATCCTAAAATTATCATAAAAAAATAATAAAGAATCTCTAGGCCGTTTTTGAGAAATTCCATAAAATGCATAATCACAACGTTAATTTGCCGAACTTTGCCGACCTCATTCTCTTAAATTTTAGTGTTATCCTCTTTTCCTTTTTCATAATCATTTTTTGTGCATCTGAATCTATAAATACCAATAGAAATATGAAACAAATATTAGTTTTGAAAACACTCCATTTTTTGTACTTCATCGTACCACTTCCTGTTTGCCTCTTTAAATATCCTGTCATTTTTAATATGCACTTTTTATTATCCTTTATCAATTACACTAAATAAAATAGAACAAAATAAGTGATATTTATTTTTAAATGACAAAATAAAAATAGGCATGAAATTTGAAAAAAGATTACGGTAGATTGGAAAGAAAAACGTCGGAGGGTGTAGTCCAATAATCCGTACTCAAAAATTCGCGTCGCCGTCCCTACTGGAGAGAACAATGGGGGCCAGAATTCTGTGTTATTCGACTCTCATTCCGGAAAGAGAGTGATTTTGCCAGCTGAGTTTCGGCTTTTTCAATTTCCGAACGGTTAACCCTAGCTATTAGTTATTTTTAAATATTGTAATTTTTATGAAGTTCTAGGGATTTCTTGAAGGCTGAGTAATCGTTATCACTTTCAGACCACCCGAGCAACCGCCTCTCTCGATCCCTCTTCCACCCGGAAACGGTGACCTCCCTCCATCTATGCCACCACTTCAACCACCGAATGGACACACTAACTGAATTTTCTTCCGTCGGTTATCCGAATGAAGAAGTCATCCATTTTTTTGAACTAAAGCCAGCCCGTCATTTATACTTGCTTATCGATCCTTTTTACACTTCTTCACAATCCCGGGCACTATTTGTTAACAAAAGTCTAATGTAAGCTTTCTTTGAAATGATATCCTTCTTTATCTGAACTTTCTTGTATTTAGATTTTCTGAAACTCATTTCATCCCTGTGCCCTCGGAACTTTTAAGAGTTCCTCTCTCTCTAGTCATTCCGATGTCTTGCCTCTTCTCGCTATTCGAATCTCGTTTTGCTGTCCAAATCACAAATAAATAAACGAACAATGGTGTAATTCGACCCGTGTGAGGTGAGGAGAGAAGAGGCAAACAATAAATTAGGCAGACATACACTAAATACGGCTAGTTTCTGAATATGGTACCAGGAAGTAGATAGGATGAAAGGAAGAAGGGGGAAGGTGATACAATGCGAATATGAGGGGTTAGACCAGCACAGGTAGTCAGAGGCGCTCACTAGTCTGTCAGACAGAGCGAGATAGTATCTCTGATTTTTCTCACCTAATATTCCACAACTCATGAACCCACAGATCGTGTGGCCTATTAGATGGTACATTTAACGGCCTATTAGAAGAGCAATACCAGAGATGGGAAGTGGGGGAGGGTCAGACCGAGGTCTAGTACTGATAACAGATCTTGTATCCACAAGTGGTCATGCAGCATGACGGCTGGCCTCCATTCTCCCTGCCCAGGCAGTCTGCATCAGAATGGCACGCGTCAGTGTGCTGGAATGAAATGTTGGCCGTATCTTGTACACTTCAGGGCCGTTCAAAATTTTTTCGCATTCTTCATTTCACAATGCACGTTCGCTCTTTCTGACTTACGAGAGAACATGTGAAATGAAGAGCGCGTTATGCAAACAGATATTGTCGTTTGCATGTTTGATGTGGCGTGGTAATCGGTAATACCACTTACCGCAAAGAGGCAGTTGAGTCCCACGGAAGCATCAGAGGGGCAGGATGGGGTGCCCTTCACGCCTCAACAGTTTCGGTATAGACCATTACATTCTTGACAGATTCTAAGCGATTTCACGGTCTTACGACAAGATGGGACCAGCTGTTAGCTTCTCGTAAATATTTAGATTGACCAGTTCGCAATTCGCTACCGTACTCACCGACGTCATTGACGACGTCCAAACCATCCCTTGGCCATTGTCACTAAGTACGCAGAACGCAATTCCCTGGCTAATGCTGGTTCCTCCTACGTGCCCATTTCCTTGTTACCAAGATAAAATACATGTAAATGCAAATGTATACTGACCGACGGCTCCGCAAGTAGCCTGGCACGAGGCGAGGGACTGGAAGTTGTTCGGGTTACCGCCGCAGCCAGAGTACGTGAAGCGAGAGCACTTGCCTGCAAGGAATAAGAATGTTTTTTGAAAATCCGTTCTTCAAAAATGACAGATCTGAAATAAAAAAATGTCAACGATAATGTTTTTTGAGAAAGAAGTCTGACACGGATCAATTGGGCACGTCCATAATTGGTTTTCACCATGCCTGAAACATATTCGAAAACTTAATTTTGCTGTTCTTTGCGCTCTTTTGTAGAAGATATAGATCGGTACGAATATCTCACCAGTGGCGGCATCATAGTAGAACCGAGACGAGGGCGCCGTACACGATCCGACAGCTAGAGGGAGCGTGCAGATGGAGGAACCTGAGAGGATTCGAATCACAATTTCCCCACCCTTGCTGCAAAGCATCGTCCTACGCCGATTCGATTCTCCTCTTCAGGTCAGGTCTATCTCACGTTATTTCGTGCAAATTTGCAAAGCGAAGGAAATACATAAATAAATAAATTATTATAAGCTGTTCTCTATGGCCAATTATACGACAAAGAGACTCACTGGACACTCCTACAGGATCACGGCAGATCCTCGTGGCCGAGTTGGTCACCGGATTCGGCTCGAGGCAGCACTTCTGAATGCCCGGACAGATGGCGTCGTGCCAGCAACCGATCGCGTTGTCCTGAGAAAATAGTTGTTTTTTTTTTAAATGAGTAAAGTTGCTGCCACAATCATGGCGATTTTGCAGTTGCCATGAGACAACCACTCCTGGTGGAAGTATGATTCCTTGCTTATATGTAATGAGTGTGGAGCGAGATGCATGCTCCTGATAAATAATATGAATCCCCTTCTCACCTGGAGGACGCTGATGCCGAGCGGGCGAGGGCAGTTGCCCTGTTTGGCGTTGATCTCCGACACGGGAATGCCTGAATTATAAAAATTTTCGCAGTCTTCCATTTTGTGAATTCCCAACCAAAAGTTCTCGTACTTAGTTTGCACACCGCTCACTTTTCTGAAATTCTGCCTTTGTTGAACCACCACATATTCCCGTGCATAGTTTACACATCACGCATCTCTCCAGAATTCAGCCCTATGTTCCTGCGTGAGAACTGGTCACTTCTTGGCTCTGCTCTTCCGTGCGCGAGCGAGGGAGAGATTATGCCACTCCGCTGGACACTGTTTGACCAGCGCGAACACGCCATTCACGCATCTTCTTCCCGGTTGGAGAGTTGGACAAGGGAGTAATCAAACATTGCATCGGCTCCCGGAAGGAGTGTCCTCAAGCTCCAACTCTATCTGGACCACCCTATTCGAAAGAGATGTTTAAAAAATTTCCCGTTTCTCTGCCAAGACAACCAATCGGTAGGATCAACGAAATAAGTCTTTGGAATGTTTCATTGCCAGATCTACGTACGGTATTTTCTGTTCATGAACCCAATAAAGAACATCAAAAGAAATTCTTAAATCGATAACGATTATGATTTTTGAGACCACCGCAATAAAATAATATGACTGACCCGTAGTGGCGACCTGGCAGCACTTGTTTCCATCAGATTGCGTGCACACTTGTCCGCTCTCGGGGCACGTCACGGCGTCCGAGGCGCACTGGGTGAGGGCTACGGAGCTGCAACTTTTTGATCATATCCAGATTAATTCCTGAGAGTCGAGTAGAACTGCGAGGAAACAGTATTGGAACATGGACTTGCTGACCCGTCAATTCCGGCAATGGAATAAATTTCAAAGTATCTAAAAAACAATCATCTTGCTGCCGTGCCAATATTCAGTAGATAGATGTTTCGTTTAGCAAACAATATCAAAATTCTTCAAGGATTGAAGACTCTGCGCACTCCTATGCGCGCTTCTCTCTCACCTGCTGCACTGTCTGACAATCGCTGGCGCGGCTGTGGTGGGCGCTCCTCGCGGTCTCTTCGTCGTCGTAGTGCCCATCAAGGCATTCGTGCCGCGCACGTTGGCGCACTCCGGGTGCTCATCGAGCTTGCCGAGGATGGCGTAGTAATTGCACAGATCCAGGCGGGAACGACCACGGGAGGCGGCGAGGGTGAGGATCTGAGTAGGTATTCATTAATTTATTCATTCATTCCGTCAACTTATTCATCAAAGTGTCATCAGTTTCAGGTATTCTCCACAAATAAAGTATACGGGGATCAAAATATTCTATATGATAGAAAGTGAAATTCAAACTTGAAACCTAATCTAAGGTCCGCTTTGTCTTTGAGCGAATATTCTCCCAAACGAGTAGTTGAATGCAGTAAACAAGCTACTCAATTTGAACGGCTGACCCCTCTCTGGCTAGCAAACAGAGTGATGTCTGAGGTCAATATGGCATGTATCTAATACGTAATCGCAATGATCTCAATGCCATCACCGAAAAGGATATTTGAAACATTGTTCACCATACTCCCGTTTCTACGATCACGAATGCCAATTTCCTGTGTAACTACAACGGAATAAATAAGTAATGAATGAATAAATTAAACAAAAGCACTCACAGCCGCCGTTGCCGTTAGGAACAATGCGCTTCTCATTGCCGTCGAGAGTGGACTGTACTTGCCTCCCTTCCTCCAGGGGGGACTAAATACCCCCATGGGCAGGGCACGCCCCCTTGATGACTGACCATCTGACTCTGGAAGGGCAGAGAGCGCGAGAGAGTAGGGGAATCGGAGAGAGTCAGAGACAGGGCTTCTTGGCAGTGTTTGCACTCAGCGTGTGCACTGGGTGATAGAGCAGACGAAGTTGAGAAGAGGGTGGAGGGATCAAGGAAGAATCACTCTGTGCATAGTAGGGATAGAGCATCAAGAGCGAAGAGAGTGTTGAAGAAGAGAACGCTCGCAGAACAACTAGAGAGCATGAAGGGATGGAGAGAAGCAATGATGATAACGGAAGACGTAGGAAAGATGAGCAAGAACCGATCGGCCCACTTCACGCGCCGATTCTGGAACGCCCAAGGATAAGTGATAACGATAAGATACGTCTCCAGTATCCGGAGGAGTACTAGCTAGCGGGCACTATCTTCTGCATTCTGAAGTGCTGTTGCTAGCGTTATTATATCCGATTCTGCTCAGGGAGGAAAGTTTCATTGCAAATCCGCTGTTTTCTACAGATCGGCTCGTGCCAAGCCGTTCTGTTCTTTGAGAGCTTTGGCACTTTTTGGCCCAGCCTTTTTTCGAACTTTCTCGCTATCATTCTCATTTCCTATCTCAGTCACATTCACATCAGTCGTAGCCAGGGTCAAAAACAGAGAACGTCCGGAGTTTCCTGGTCATTTCCGAACCAGATTCTTCGTTCCCGCACGTGAAAACGTGCTGATGAGCCGGGGATTGAGAAGCCAAAGAAGATTGAGACGATTGGAGGAAGGAAAAAGCAGAGAATCGTCTGAAACCAGTGTGTGGTCTACAATCACCGGAAGTCGCTCGGCCACTATTTGTTTGATTGAAATGGTGCGGAACTTTAGAGATTTCTTCGATTGTCTCGGAAATGAGGCGGTAGAGGTAATTGGAAAAGGTAGATTGGCATTGCTCAGTAAGGAGGGCCAGGCACCCCGTCGAGTATCTAGCAACATTCGCCTTCACAGGGACGACCAGAAGCGCTTGCGAGACAATTAATCGCCCGTGTTGTGAGCGCATGGAACTGAGAAATCAAAGAAATCAAATCATCTGAGCAGTGGCTAACCCTGAATGTGAAATTTTTTTGTTGAAGTTTTTGGCAATCGAAAATTTTACGATGAAATACAATCATGAGAAAAGTATCAAGTTACACGTCCTTTGTCAAGTACGAATCGTTTGATGGATTTTCTACTGCATTTTTTGTGAACCAATGAAACAAACAATGTTTAACAGCATGGTTTACTGTTGACTCAAAAATTCGTGAACTATTCAGAACCGTCAGACAGCATCACGCTCTCCATTCACCGAATTGGTAGAGTTAAACAGTTTCCTCCAATGATTGCCACTCCCTCCCCATCCCTTATGCAGTTATCGGCTATTTATCGCACATCTCTAGGGTAGAAATCTCTACGAATTCCTCAAGTAGCGTACGTTCTTGCTTTACTATAAATTGTTATTTTTACTCTTTATCTATGATTAGGGGCCACAAGCCCCGCCCACTTTTGTGTGACATGTATTCATATTTCATATTTATCCTGACATCAAGGCAATAGGCCTGCAGGATGAAACATCATTGGGGAGGGGATTGGGATCTTCGTACTTAGTGATAATGGGACAAGGGATGGATTCTTCTTAGCTTTGTGGTGTCGATTGTCCTTCGCGCGTAGTCGATAGGGCCACGAAGTAGACCGAAGTCCTGACTTGCGTGGTTAAGAGTAAACTCACGAAGCCTTCTTGTGTGGGGCCTTTCTTGACCGTAGATCACTTGAGCCGATAGGAATCCGTCCTGGGTCCTCCTCTTGATGATCCAAGTGGGCGATACTCGTCAGGTTGCCCAAGCTGACGGACGAGGATTCTCCAAACTGGGGATGGAAGAGAGCGGGGGTGAGAGCAGACCGCCCGTCGCGAGCGCAAGAATGGAGAATGCTCCTCCAATAAAAACGAGACGGAGCAGCACAAAGTTCATTCTAAACGAAATAGGTCGTCCGATAGCGCGTTGGATAGCCACTAGCACCCCCTTTCAGAAAAATCTTGTAGGTCTTGAAAAACTTTTCAGCGAGTAGGTCAAAATCGATAAAGAAGGTCGCGAGAGTAGCAATTTGACCTATTCTTGAGTATGTACCCCAAACCTACAGCAATTTATTGACTAATTAGAATATTTTAGAATTTTTAGAATTTTTTTCAGATTTTTATCATGCCCCGCTAAGGTGTGCTTGGAACGCGGGGAGAGGCGCGCGAGAGGGCGGGGGGGGGGGGGGGGGGGAGGGAGAGAGACACACGCAAATGAGACTCCGCCCCCTTCCCTCTCTTCTCGCCTTTCCCTCCTCTTCCCCAGTGCGTTGCGCGCGTACTTCTAGGGCTCTAGCGCAGCTCAGAGACACGATATCGACAAACGGCAAAAACATGATGTTGTTGGGTCCATGAGAGATTGTTTGAACACTAATTTGATCCCAGTGCATAAAATCGGCTATCCACTTTGTGGCCCCTATCTATGATCTGATCAATTCTGCCCACGTTGCAAGTTCAAACGGCTTCGGAAAATGGAAGAAAAAAATTACAGTTTCTCGACTATCAGACAAATGAGAGGGCACGTGAATTGAGTTTGGCAGTGGCTCTAGAAAGTTCGGCGCGCGGATTTTAACAGTGCTTAGCTAGTCCGCCCTCTTTCTTGTCCAAAACAGCTAATCAGTTCACTCTCCCTACTAGCGTTTTCCCTACTGACCGCAATTGTCTTTCACTGAACTCGCATTGCTAATCTCCTGCAAAGTTTCATGCAATCCCATCAAAAATCGTTTAGGGTAATTCTGACATTTGGTTCCGTCTATTTGTTCGAAAGCTGCACTTTCGTATTTTTGAGCTATTATATCTCGCATTATTCACCCCTTTTCTTTTCTCTCTTCAGATGTTACTGTTAATATCATCGCTATCTCTCGTGTCGGCTGGGGGATATGTCGGATACGGGTACGACCTTCACTTATCAGTCGATAGGCTGTCCATTTTCAATCTCAGGAATGGATATGCTGGTGATACTTACGTACGGTCAGGGGGCGGTATTCGATTGACTGCGCCTAGCTATGCTGGTAAGTGTTCACTATTTACATACTATTATTTCTACAGTCCTCTTCGCAAAAAAGTTCACTATCTAGATAGTATATTTTAATTCTGTGAAATTTTTTAAAATATTTTTTTATTTTATTTTATTTTGACATTCGGATCAGTATGGAAGAATACTAAAAACGAAGAGAGAGACTTCATTATTTTTTGCAAAATTAGTATTAGATTTCTCTTATTGGAATTTTTTTTAAATCCTCTGGAAGATCATGTCATTTTCCTTTTGTAATTGTCAAAATCATTTCATTTTCAACTAAGAGACCCCTAATCAGTAAAGATCGAGAGTAATCGTCTCTTCATTTCTCGTACTCTCTCACCGGTCAGAGAGGCGACCGGTGAGAGAGTACGAGAAGAGAGCTCGTGAAATGAAGTGACCCGCATTTCGAACTGTACTATTCAGGATACGGTGGAGGAGACACATACGCTGCCCGGGGAACGCTGTACCGATCACCGGCCAGCTATGCAGGAGCGGACTCGTACGTAGCCAAGAACGCGTTGAGATATGGTAAGCTCATGCTCTTCATGCATCTTAGAATTGCTTCCTCTTCTATCCAAGCTAGGCTACATACATACATTTATCATGATATCGAGGCAATGGGCCTGCAGGAGGAAACATTATTAGGGAGGGGATCGGGATCTATGACGTCTTTTCTGCATTCATCGTCATTGAATGTCATTCATCGCACCGATTAGAGTTGAATGACACTACTTTCAACACTCAATGATGATGAAAAGATGTAAAAATTGTGATTCAAGAAAACCAAATAAATATTGCAGCGACCGGTGGAGCCGACTCGTATGTCGCTAAGAATTACGCGCTTTCCCGCTCTCCTCTTTCCTATGCCGACTCGTACACGGCCCGAGACCAACTGCGCGGGTCCTACGCGGATTCTCAGCGATACGGTAATATTGATTTATTGATTGAATATTGATTACGATTATGCAGCAGCCGTAGCCGATAACTACATTTCACGAAGTGCGCTGAACGCGAACTATGCATTGAGATATGGTATGCTTCTCTTGATTAGGATTCACTCGCTTGTCAGAATAGCTCAGAGAATGTGAGTATCTAACAATAATGACAAGGGACAGCTAGTCTTACCTGCGGATCCCACCTAGCGTTGTCTTATGACTGTAAAATCGTTGGACGCGGATACACATTTACTTTTAATGAAAATAGACAAATCAATTTAGAACTGACTTTTCAGCTGCACCCTTATCCAATAACTATGCGATCAAGGCGGCACTAGGAGGAGGAGGGGCGGGTTACGCGGGAGCGGATGCTTATGCAGCGAAGAATGCTGCTGCGAGATACGGTGACCTCTATATAATCTGATTGTCCCTCTTTCTGTGCAGCGATACACTAGATAAACCATATCTTTGAACTATGACAGTATCACACAGCAGCATCCTACTGAGTTGATTTTTCGACAGATTGTGAAAATGTGCCTAATGTGATCCATTTCAGCCGCTGCTGGAGCCGATTCGTACGCTGCTAAAGACGCTCTAAGAGGCGGAAATTATGCGGCTGCAGATGCGCTCAGATACGGTATGATTTATATATCCCTCATTATTCCGATGCGTTGATAAGGTCAAAGAGTAGTCAAAACAATGTCAAATAATACCATATTCTCTACTTTACCGTCAGTAGCGTAATTGTATCGAAATTTGTTTCAGCATCCGGCGCTGACACTTACGCAGCTAAAGATGCTCTCAGTGGTGGAAGCTATGCAGCCGCGGACGCGTTGAGATATGGTTGGTTCAGTGTTTCGTCGCACAGCAAGAAGGATAATGAATTATGCCAATACGAGGTTCTCTTTAGCTACATTATATCTTGCACTACCATTCATTTTTGACAATTTGGCTGCATCTTTGAGATATGGTACATGCGTTCGTTCAATTAGTTATACTTTAGCCGCGCACCGAGCTAATAGGACAAGGTCAGAGCGAAAGTTAAAGCGGAACTCTCAATTTGGATATAGCATTCGTTCTGCAATGAATTCTCTAGTTAGTCACTTCCTCTTGATAGGAAGTCTTTTGGCAGCTGGCGCTGATTCTTATGCTGTCAAGAACGCTGTCAGAGGAAGCTACGCTATTGGTGATGCTTTGAGATACGGTAAAGTTCCTTGAATTATTAATCGATGACTAATTTTTTCAGCCTCACCCGGAGCCAATTCATACGCTGCTAAAGATGCGCTCAGAGGGAGCTACGCTGCGACAGGATACGGTATCTAACACTATTGAAATGAATCGATGACTAATGTTTCAGCCGCGCCCGGAGCTGATTCATATGCTACAAGGGGCGGAAGCTATGCAACAGCTGATGCCCTGAGATACGGTAGGCTTCATCAATAAACCGGATACTCTCCTTGCTATTTCCTATACACTTGCCAGTAAAGCACTATGCAAGAGATAGTTTGATTAGTATTCGGATCGAGCTAGTACGTGTAACCGAGACATTTCGATCTTGCGAAGAAAAGAAGCAACTATCCATTTCTCCAAACGGCAGCCTAGACAAAAAAGAAAATGGCACGGGCAAGTTCTCTGAGCGGGAGCGAGAGCAGTATGGTCATCTGAAATTCAATCCTGATCAGCACCCAGAATGCTTTGATGTAGGTTCGAAGAAAAATTAGGACCTCCGGACTGAATTGGCTTTGAATAATCGCTGGCCAAGCTGTGATCACAAATTTTCCCACACAGGGAAAGTATTCCATCTCCATTGCAGCCTCTCCCTCCAGCTACGCCAGTCCCGCAGCTTCATACGCCAGTCCCGTGGGCGAGTACAGCTACGGCACGAGGAGGTACGAAGCACTGAGGAGAGCCGTGTATGCTGATGCATACAAAAAGGTTGGTGTGGGGGAGAACTCAAATTTGGAGCTGTAGATATTGTGAAGTGATGACATGATGACGCTATTGTAAATTTGTTCGTTATCACATTCAAAACTCAAAGGATGTTCTAAAACAGTGATGTAATTTGTCCTATTCCAGGCCTACTCCGAGGCGCTCAACTCGTATGCGGCTCCTTCCGCCTACGCCGGATCTCAAGCTGCGTACAGGTAATATTTGACGCCTCAAACCACATCGGAAACAGAAACCAAGTCATCAATTCATAACAGTGATGCCCAACTCCCTTATTTTATTCTGAAAAATGATCCTTGTGATCTTGCGCTCACCCTTATTGATCTTTGATCTCTCCAGCTCTGCCCCTCGTCGAACCCTCGGGGAGTACGGCATCTACATGCCGGGAGGCGGCTACGCCCGCTCACCACTCTCCAAGGTTTGACCTGCCACTCCTCCAGCTCTCATCCCAACACTGCCAACCATTCTGCTCTACTACTGCTCTAATAATTTGCCGATATTTCCTTGCTTATGTTTCTATTTTTGTTTGTATTTGAAGACACTTCCTAATTGTTTTTGCTGAAGCCACAAGTTCGGTGCTTGCGAATAAATCAGCTTTCATAATCCCTTCGTGGTGTTGGTCAAGGCATTTGCTCCTCACTACTCACTCAGGGAAATCTCTTCTCCGGACCATTGACGCGTGTGGATGCTAAACGTTGATGCAATGGGCTAATCCCGATGAGGCAAACCCGGTTGAATCCACGAAAATTGGAAATACGAGTCGTCTTGGAGCAATTAGGTCACTAGCCAGACACAGCGAGAGATCCATTGAATGGGCGAGAGCAATATCATGTCTTTCGGGGAATACTAGGGCTTCATTTAGCCATGATGTGCACAAACATCACGTCCTCCTCTGATGATGGATTGATGACGAATGGGAGAGAATGTTGTCTCTTGTTGGATACAGTAAACAAAATATGTTATATTGATCGACGCGTATCCTATTTCGACTATTCATTTGACCAAGTGCTTTGAGCGTCTAACCATTTCTCACAAAATTGCAAAACTATCTAATCAATCGGCATGGGAACTGCATAGCTATCATTTGCTGTCACTTTCACCACTTTCTCTCGAAACATGTACACTGATCAAGGCCGCTACAACACTGCACGAATATCATTGAAAAAAAATATAATTTCAAAAAATCTTCAGAACTACGCAACCCTTCCCTACCGAGCCGTGGGAGACTACGCCGATGCGATTAAGGTATACTTTTAACTAATTGAAATAACTACTAAATTGCACAATCGTATAGCCCTCGCATTTCGCTATGGCCTCTCGTCGATAAGAGAGACGAAAAAGCATGGGAAATTGAGAGAGTCAGACCATGCCTCTCTAAACTTATTTTCAGGTCGCCGACGGTCGTGGCGCCGTTGGGTACTACGAGCGATCACCAGCGCGATCTCTTCTTCTTCCGTCTGCCTACTCCCCGGAATCGTCTTCTCCTCTGGTATTAAGATTTCATAGATAAAACTTGAAAAGAAAAGGATAAAAAATAATTTATGTTACTCGGGACTAGTGTTGCGCGTTCGGGATCGGCAATCCCGAAATCACCGAGTCCCTTCCCTTCTCTCTCGAGCACGTGCTCTTGGGGGAGGGATTACCCTCTTCCCTTTCTCGGCAATACCGACATTGTCGAGATTTCTGTCTGGATTTGATCTATTCCTACCCTCCCTCTCTTCCCATCTCCTCCCTCTCCTCCCCCTCGCCTGCCTCTATTTACAATATCGATCGGAAATAGAGGTAGGGAGAGGGGAGGGAGGAGAAGGTAAGAGAGGAGAGGGGGTAGGTCAAATCCCGACAGAGATCCCGACAATGTCGGTATTGCCGACTCTCTTCCCTTTCCCTCTCTCTTCAAATCGCATGAGCGAGGGAGAGGGGCGAGGAAGGGAAGAGGGGGTCGGCAATCCCGATACCGATCCCGAACGCGCAACCCTACTCGGGACTATAAAAAAAAAGTTGTATCTATGTTTCGATAGGTTTCGAGATCTAATTATAGTTGCACGAGTCGTTCTTGGAGCGCTAAATCGCCCATTTTAAGGAGAAAAACAAATAAAATAATACCATTAAATGCAGCCCGTAAACGTGCCCACCCCGGTGCCTCCCCCACCTCCGATGCCCGTGGTCACAGGCTCATTCACCGAGACATCCACCACACCCTACATGAGGGACGCCTTCGCTGTGCCCCCGACGTCCACGCCGTGAGTAGATTTTGGTTAGGGAAAAATGAAAAAGCATCCCGGGGCAAGCGGTTTTACAGTCGTAAGACAACGCTAGGTTGGGCAAACTGGTAAGGCAAGATGTTAGTACTTTTCAAAATACGTTTAATTTGTTCATCTAGCACGCCAATTGCCACTATGATCGGTGTGAAAAATATGGTAACTCGATTTTATAGTTGTGACTTTACTTCCTTCTCGTGTTATTCTTCCTTACAACGATACTAAGAAATTCTGAGCGTCTAGACGATCGCTTCGAGTAGTCTGATCAATGAACACTGCTGACAAGCCGTTGTTGAATTTTATTAGCGAAAGTGAGCGCTGGTTAGATTATCCCTCCTGCGTCCGCATCAATCCCTTCTAATATCGCTCAATCTCAGCTCTTGTAAACAAGAAGAGGCTCTTAGGCGTCAGAGAACTTGAGGAGCAATAGGTTAGCAGAATAGGGCAGTCAGAATAAAGAATCCGGCTTTTGATTTCGAGTAGATACTCACTCGCCTCGATGGCCGACGAGAGACAGGATGTAATGAAGAGACGGATTCTTCATTTTAACAATGCTAGATACGCATTTCGAACATTATTCCAACCGGCATCCGCATCGGAATTATTTGAGAACAAAAAAGGGAAATACTCTGAAATACATTCCAAATAACACAAGTTTCTTCTACTGAGGAAGATTTGAGTTCGACAGAAACGGATAAGCATAAGCAGTTTATACTAGTAAGAAGATGCACTGAGAGCACGTGAAGAGATAAACCCTGTCTCCACCGATAAATTTTAGTAATTCCACTGAACCAACCGAGTCTGCTAAAATGAGTCTGGTCAGCATTTTGTACTCATGGATATTCGAGCTTTCCTATGACCTTAGTCTGATATTTACTGAGAAAAGATATTCCTGGCTCAGTTGTTATCTTCGAGTAAGTAAATTTTGTGCAGTATGCATATTTTATAGAATTGATAAGTTTTCTCAGAAAAAATAGCTACATCTTTTCTGTTCCCAACTCACTAATTCAATGTAATTTCTAACAATTTCAGTTATTCTTCCTCAAACATTTTTACTAACTTTTGCGAGAAAGGGGTTCTCTTTACAAAATTTCCGATTTTTTTAGACAATTCGAGGCAATACACCTATTTCCCATTTCAGGTCCTCCGTCCTTCTCACTTCTGACTTTGCAAATGCGGATCTGCTGCAAACTCGTCGCGCCGCATTCTCTGCCGATGAGGCACTCGAGAACGTGCCTAAGGACGTCAAGATTGCGGGTACTCTCTCCATTTCGCACACTATCTCGATCCCTGTCTGACCTATGCAATTTGATGACGATCATCTGACTCTCTCATTTGCGCGTGCTCTCTTGCTTCTTTTATCGACGAAAGAGCATTGTGAAATGAGAGAATCGACGATTTTTCAATTTGAAATTCGAGCAGTCCACATCGCGCATTGCAAATCATATGAAAAGTACTCACTGCTGTTTGTTGCATGAAAATTTAGTTCTCAGAAGGAATTGGATGTGTTTTGCAGCGGCTTTCCTCGAATATTTGCAATTCATCTCGACGGGAGAAACGAGAAGGGATTTTCGGATTTGTAGTCGTCGTGTAATTTGTTGCTTCCGGCCCAGACAAGAGCCACACAAAACCTTTTCTTCATATTTTTTGTTCACTAGACAAGAGAACCAGACAGCAAGTATGAATGAGAACCCATATTTTCGAGCCATTTATTTGTTTTTAATAAACGATGAATTGTGTAAAAAAAAAGGAGGAAAAACGGTTATGAGCCCATTTCAGAAGTCTCCGATGGTCAAGTTCAGCAATTCCTTCAGGGAACGAAGACGGAAAAGAGATGATTCACTCTTCCGTATTAAATCATGATCGTTGAACATTGTTGTTTCCTGAAACCGCCGTATTTTGCCTGTGTGCCCAAATCCCCTCCGCTATGATCTCATTTGCTGTTTCCTTTTATAAAGAATTCCCAAACCGTCACAAATGCGATGTTTGTCCGCATAAGCGAACGAGGTTTACACGGAACCGATTACCCTTTATCAAATCGGTGCATCAATCACATAACTATACCGAGTGTCTGGATAATCCCATGAAATATGGGGTAAGCACACGGCGCTTCTGGTCATTAAACTCTCACTCGCTCTGATCGGATAGAGAACATGGGAAGCGAAGAGACGTCAAGTAAGGTCTCCTCCCTCTCGTTAAAATGCCTCTAATCCTGTCGGGATTCTTAGATTCTTAGATGTAAAAGGGGGCGGAGTCACGAGAAGAGAGAGGGAGGAGAGGGTATCTCTATAGAGATATATCTGGCATTCACACTCGTCTGAGCTCCGACATCTTCCCTATCGAGAAATGCGAGCCTACATAGCGAAGAGGTATGATTTTGACTTTTTTGGTTGGGCAAAAGCTTGAAATATGGTCCTGTTCATTTCGCATGCACTTTCTGCCAACAATAGCGAAAATAGAGAGACGACAGCCCGTATTTCGAGCTCTCTCTCTACTTCGGTCTTCATCTCTATTCTAGTAGCATCCAGCCTCACATTTAGCCGTTTTTAGGTAGGGGCCACAACGTAGATAGAAGAATTCGAGCAATGCGGTCACAAGTGTTTTAAAACTACTCCTATGGGTCCCAACAACGTCATACTTTTGGCCGTTTGTCGATATCTTGTCTTTGAGGCGCGCTAGAGCCCGAGAAGTACGCGCGCAACCCTCTGGGAGAGAGGAGGGAAAGGCGAGACAAGAGGGAAAGGGGCGGAGCCTAATTAGCGTGTGTCTCTCTCCCTCCCCCCGCCCTCTCGAATGCCTCTCCCCGCCCAAAAGTCACAAGCCGGGGAAGCATGCTAAAAATCTGAAAAAAATTCTAAAATTCCTAAAATATTCGAATTAGTAAAATAAGTTTGGTCCGAGAAGGATCGTTCAGTTGGAACATGCCAAAACGGCCTATTCCTTTCGCTTAAATGCGAATTTGATCTACTTACTGATAGTATGCATATCTGGGACCAAGCTCAAATGAAAAAGGAATATCATAGCTAATCATAGCGCTGTCGAACGTCCGATTTGGTTTAGAACGAACCTTGTGACTTTACTTTCTCGCTATTGCACGAAATCGTGTCCACACAAAGTGGGCGGAGCTTGTGGGCCCTATTTTTAGGGAAATACGAGAAGTGAAGGAAATGAGCGGAATATGAAACGAGATTGTGATTTTCGTTTCCATTTCTTAGCGTTGAAAGACAATCCAATTAGGAAGGGTTGTTACTTCAAGGATCTCTACTCTCATTTACTATTCGTGTTTTTTCACAGTGAAAACAAGTTGGATGTAGACACATTAGAATAATAATGTGCACATTTCCGTGATTAAGCTCTCTGCAAATCGGGAGTCAATTTTTGTTTGCAATGCTTCGCTGCCCATGGTTATTAGGGAAACTACACCATCCAACTGAGGTCCTGTTTCATACTAGAGTTCGAAATAAGGGTAATCGTGAAAGAGTACGTGAAACGAAGAGACGATTACCCGTATTTCGAACTCCATTGCATACTACAGATGCGCTCCCACTATTCTTCATCATCCGTCGGCCTTCTTTCTCATCACCTTTCTCACGACAATCATTCTTCTGATAGGCGCTGTAACAACTCAGGTACGTGTAAACGGTTCATTATTTATTCACTCCACCATGATAATACCATGCATAATAGAGATAATAGGTTTGGTGAGTAGCTGAAAACTTGTCATGCCACATTCCGTCATGCGGAGACACTGCTTATTAAATGCTGACGTTGTCGATTAGGGTTATCTAACGGAAAACAGTACTCGCGAAAGAACCTCCCTTTCTCGCCGAGAATTTGTTCTCGATTGAGAATTCTCAGACGAGAACTCGGTGAGAACGTTCGGTGCAAAATGACAAGTGATTGTCACTTGACAAACCCTGTTGTTGATGATTAATTTTATTCCAGACGCTGTCCTCCTCCCTCTCCGACGACGTCTCCTCCCTCAATTCGACCTCTCAACGGGACGTCTTCCTCTCCGCCTTCCACTTCGCCCTTCCATCCGTCGTGGCCGCAGTGACTGCCGGGATACTGGCACTGTCGCCGGTGAGTGCGTAAAAATAAAAACAAGGAACAAGCAAGAGAACAACAGCATCACAACAATAACAACAATTGAACTTAGAAAAACAAGACAAAACAACGCATCTAGTGGTTTAGTGATTCCTATACTGAAACGAGTCCATCTTCTCAATATTCCTCATTCATTGGGGGGGGGGGGTTACGAGTTGTATAATGTCCTAGAAATGCACTTTAGCAATACTACTAGATGAGTATTACTTTTCTGTCGACCTAAAATATAGGTGTTTATAGAAAAGTGGAATTACCAGTGGGTCCCCTAGCGTTGTCTTACGACTGTACAATCGCTTAACCTGGAATAGTGAATCTTACTCTGAAATATTCACAGGTGGTTTTCCTCATCTCTTCTCTGCTCCTCTGCAATCTCAACCTACTGCTGCTGATGCTGTCTCCGCTATTCCCCATGGTAATTATCTCCAGCTGTTATCAGTGATTAGTCATGATATTTGATTCATAATATCTATCTTCGACCAAAAACTGTTACGTGAAGATTTTCGTGTTGTATCTTGAAAGTTCTTTACTTCCAATTAGGGTTGCAGGTTCGGTATCTGCAATACCGCGCGAGATACCCTTGCGCCGTAATACCGATACCGATCACGAACCAGTAACCCTATTTCCATTATGCTTCAAATTAATCACACTCCAGACCCTCTCGACACATCCATCCCTCTGCCTGATCATGCTTCCGCCCTTCCTCATCGGACTCGCCAATGTGCTGACCACGAGGAAGAACTGGAAACGATCGAGGTTAATTGAAAAGATTATTTATTAGTGTCGGCTAAACGATTGCGAGGCTGTAGGGGGAGAATTTTAACGTTGCAAACACCGAACTGCCAACCCTAGTATTTATTAATTGTTGAAATTTCCAGAAAAGGCACGATGGAAGCTCCCTTACCTCGACTTCTACAGACATGTTTCGAACGCTCGGTCTTTCTCGTGCTACTCCCAACGGCTGCAGTGGGCATGATTAGTGGGGTGAGCTATCACTAAGTATTGTAGTCCGTCTAATAGCTGGCCTTACCGGCGGGTCCCACCTAGCGTTGACCTATGGTAAGGTCACTTGACGTGGATACACCTTTGCCTTTACCTTTATCAATTTATGGGGAGCAATTTAGATGACAGTTGGAATAAGTTGGTAAGCTGACATAAGGCATTACCAGCCAGAGTTGTCTCGCGACCGTACAATCACTTGACGTGGAACGTGGAGCAAAACAACGAATACAGGTGTCCCTCCACTCTGCTCGCTTCCACGGTCTCCCCGCCTTCCTCCTCCTCTCTTTCCTCGTACACATTTCACTCTCACTCATGTTCTTACCGGCCCTGTTCATTTACAGACAGAAGCGGAGTGTGGTGAGTATTTAGCAGTTTTCTGACCCTCCCAGTTCGCAATGCTCTCTAGTCGGTCGGAGAAGCGAGTGATAATGGGAAAGCGTGAGAGTCAGTCCATTCTTCATTTAGTCGGTGTTGGTCGTGTAATAGAGACAGCGTTTCTTTTTGCATGATTAACCTAAATGGCAGAAAATATAATCAATCATGAATCGAATTTGTTCGACAATTCCAGGAATGGACGCCCGACTTCACCTCGAACTGCGATTGGGCGCTGTGGAGGAAGCTGCGGGCGTTCATCGAAGAGAAGGTTCGTCGTTATGATACTCTTTATGGAAATGATTCGGGAATCACAATAACAAGAATGATGAGACATTGATCTCAAGACGAAAACTCTATTCCTCTGTCGTCAATTGACTCCACCAAATCATAATCCCACATTAAATCTCATTATATTCCTTGTAGTTGCAAAGTAACGAAAATAAATGAATTAATTAAGAAAATAATTGTATTCCAGGTCATCTACACGCTCCACTTCATCGTTCGACTGGTTCGTGTCTCGATCTCGAGAGCGCCCGAAGCAATACTGGCCTTTCATGTGGTTGCCGGTGCGGGAATGATGTGGGTTTCACGGCGTTTTGGAGCCAAATGTGATTTGAATCATTCCGTTCAAGACTAGGCAAGACCGTGTGCTAAAATGCGGTTCTGACTACTTGCCACTTCTTATTTTTCTCGCTTCACTCTTATTCTCTCCCATCCCTATAGAATGATGTGGATTCCGCACTTTTTCCAGTTCTAGAAAAGCTGTGGGTAAAATGGAGCGTTCCACGTAGGCTGTTCGGTTCCTGCACCTGGATCAATATGAGAATGACGGAGAATGAGAGTGGAAACCACTTTTGAAGATGAATATGGGACCCAATCCAACAACAGATCAGATGCCTTGACGCATTTCCGCTGAACGTCAAACGATGGTTTCCTTATTTGTTGACTCGGACGCAATAACTTGGGATGCGAATGAGACATCATTTATTGATGATCTTATTAGGTTCTCTGGGAGTCCGTGTGCGTAGTAGCTCTAATTCCTCGACTACGTTTGCAAAACGATAAATTTCATTCATCGTTCAGATTCTACGATGTCTGTGCAATCTTCGACTTTTACGAGTTACGAGCGGCAACGGGATTGCAGTCGCTGGTAATCATTTAAATATCCAGACTCTTCATTTCGCACAATTTCTAATCTTTATCCTATTTGTAATAGAGTTCGAAATACGGTTGTCTTCTGTTCATTTCACGCGCTGCCACACCGGTCAGAGAGACGAGAGAGTGTGTGAAATCAAGAGGCGGTCCATTTGCAGACTCTACATAATAAAAAATGGAAAGAGCGATATCTCTATTTTCGAGAAGAGAAGTCCTAGAACCGTCGTCGTGCGTAGATAATGAAATCGGGGGTGCGTAGTAGCTGCCTGCTATTATGGAATGCCCGCAAGGGGCCTCGAGGATATTTTCGACGCGCGTCTATTCATAGGCGGTAGTAGTGAGCTCATGCGTATTCATGAGAATATAGTTTCGAAAATAGTTTCTCAACTGCACTGAAAGATTACTGGGTAAAATAACCAAAAAAATGAAATCAATTTATGAAATTTAAATCTTTTAGACTCGAGAAATGACGATTCTTCTCCTGAAAACATCGGGAATTCCATTTGCTGTGTCGCTGCTCATTCTTCCCATCTTGTGCAGGTTTGAAGAATAAAACAAATTTTAAAAAAAATATTAAATAATCAGGAATATAATTCTCGCGCTCATCTCGCTGGCAACTATCATGTCGACGTTTTTGGCGACCGTCACGATCTTGGTGAGAAGTTGTTGTCATTCTTCCCCAATGATCTGGAAATATGCACCCTCTTTTAGTTCGTCTCTTCTTTAACAATATTGTAAAATTCACAAGAAGTGCATTTGGATCGGATCTCAATTCCTGGACTAAATTCTCATTTCAGTTGTGTCTTGGGCAGATCTGCGCTCCATCCGCGCCAACACTGCTCCTGCTCTCCATAATTCTGCCATTGGATGCTACGATTCGATACTCCATCTATTTTAGACAGGTATGCATTAGTGATGTCAAGGCAATACACAATGCGACAATACCAATTACGTCCCTAGTATGCTGCTATCACCGCGAGCCGCGAGGATAAAAAATAACAAAATAACATGAAGGGTTGCCCTCCACCGAACTATACGAAAACGTTCTGTACTTTTGCTGCAATCACCCTGGTAGATAAATAATTGAAATTGAAATATTGCAGAGTCGCAAGCGCAAGCAGCCCACTCGGTCGTTCGACGCCCTCGATTCCCTCCTTGCTTCGATCGGAATACCCTACGCCGCATCGATGGCCTTCCTCTGCACCTTCCCATCGCTGCACGTGGTGAGCATTTCCGAATTATGCGTTCTTAGTTTTTCGGAAAAAACCACAAAGATTTGAATTCCCGCATTTTTAGTTTTTGTGCAATACCTCGACTCCCGGTGCGGGAATAATCCCATTATACTTAATTCCAATTCGACGGTTTTAGTTGTGCTTCATGTGAGTTAGTAAGGAATCAATGGTCACATTTAGAGAACCAGCAGGAACTAGACTCTTCTTGGAAGGGTTCTTGCTATTTTCGCATGCTAGCTTTTCATTTCGAACAGACGAAGCACCAGAAATCTGGGCTGAAATTCTAAGGATTCCAGTTATTCCTCAATCTCTATCGACGAAGTGAGACTATTCCCGAGTGACCATGTTGTCTGTTTTGACCATTCCCAGGTTCCACTAGTGACTATAAGGCCTGTGAGGCCATGTTGAGCGTGACCGCACCATATTCGTCTGTGGAGCATAACCTGGACAAACAAGTAACGTCGCTTCGGATTAATGTTGATTAAGGCGCCTGCTTAAGATTGATTAAGGCTGAATAGATAAGGTTCTTCCGTATTGCAGACCTGGTTGATGTTGGTGGTCATCCTTACAGTCACCGCCTTCTCACTCATCTCCCTGTATACGTCGCTCGTTTCGGTATTTGGTAAGCTCATTCCACATTTTTGATAAAAAAATTCATGAGAAACTTTTAGTCATAAACTGTTCAAATTGTAGATTTTTCTGCCAAAAATCCAAGAAAAATATTTTCTAAAAAAGTATATTTTTCGCTGATTTCGACCATGATTGGGAACTTCTCTGCTCTGAATATCTAGTGGGCAAGTAATGACATCGATAAGGAGAGAACGCTCTGCTGAGAAAATTCTGGGCCAACAATCAGACAAAAATATATTTTTTAAATATGCATACGATTGCAGGCCCGATCTCGGTCACGTTCCTCTCCGGTCCCACCCATCCACTGGATGCCGCGCACAATACGGAGTCGCGCGTGCACCTGACCGACCATTTCCTGCCCTCGCTATCGGTGCATCCTTCCTTGCAGGTAAGAGTTACGGTTTCGTATTAGAATGAAGAGACAAACTATTCGATTTAATGCTAAAGGTAAAGGTACTTCCCGTCTTCGAGACTGGGCTGGCTGGAGTGCTAGTCCAGTATCAATGAATGGTAGAGGTGACTGATTCAAATTTTCAGGAGATCCGAAAATTTTCCGCGCAGCAACAACAGCAGCAGTACCATAATCCTGGTTAGTCTACTTTCTTGTCGTATCATAGTAGATCGAACCTTTCCCCCCCCCCCCTTATTTCGGATTCGATATTCTGTCTCGATTGCTTTTCCCGCAATTCATTGAATTGGGATCCACGCACATTGATTGTATATTCAATCGTAGATCCCTTTACCGGCACTTTCCCGAGAAAAACAGATACATTTCATGTGTTTGTTCCACATCTTGAGTTGCCGAAATGGCAGTTGACATACAGAAAGGACTTAATTAGGACTACTTCTGTGCAGAGAAACGAGCAAACATGACCGATCATTGATGTATGTGGGCAAAGAACAAAATATAAACAAGCGATACTTCCTTCGATGCATCATTCACGTAAGATAAAGTAAATTCCAGAGCTGGAGATCTAACTTTTCGAAAGTTGGGTAGGACTCTCTCGCTTTTCAATGCTCTCTCACGATGTCTGACCTGCGAGAGCGCATTCGAAATGAATAGACGAAATGTTCTGGCTTTTCGAACTACGCGAGGTCGATCAGATAAGAGGCCAACCTCATATTTAGGCGCTAATTTAGCGAGGAAGTTGAATTTAAAGCCGAAATGAGGCCGGAAATACTGATGACTAAGATGGATGTTAGCTACGCAATAATCTCTTAATATTTGCGATATTTGATCAGTGAACAGGATCTGTAGAGCGTTTCGGTGCCTTAGGTTAGAAATAACTTCCAATTTGGAGTAATCAATACTGAGTGGGGGTGGTGAAGCCGGATAATAGGGAAATTGAGCGATATTGCCTTGTAGTGCCGCGGGAAGATTATCGCGGAGATTTTGCAGCGAATTAACTCTCTTTTTCAGGAAAAAGTCATTGGGTTAAATTTCAATTCATTGAGAAGTATGGAAAATCGAAGTAGCCAAAGGGAATAACAATATTTAAAAATAATAATTATTACTATTTTGCAGCTCTATTCAAACGCAAGTTCGCGCCCAACGTGAGGAGAGCGTCAATGCCCGTGTTAGCGATGACTCAGCCGAGAGCCGTTGCCAAGAGGTGAACTCTTAACCATTTTCCGAAGGGAAGACATGCACATTTGGAAAATAATCTCTCCTGACTAGTTCCGAAAAAAAAAACTCACGACATGAAGTCACGAGATTTCTAATAACTGGTTCGGTGAGATGCTTCCTACACTAACCATTGAAACATCCCGCGATTCAAAATCAAAGAAAAAGTTGTCGGATCATATACAAATTCACCCTAGCGCTTTCAAAAAAAAAAACGAAAATGAAAAAAATGCAGAAATGCCGTTTCCAGGAAGTTCACCGAAGCAAATCAGTCTACGCTCCGTGGCATTTCCGTGGATGCAATGAGCATCTCGTCAGCGACGATCATCAGAAGGGAACCACTATCAAATCAATCCAAGAGTCCCCATCACTCGATCAGAAGTCTGGCACGATGATCTGCTTTCCTGTGTTTTTTGTCCTCAGCGCCATCATTACACAGGCCCAATTCCAGTTAAAATATAACCTAGCAACCTAGCACGAATCAAAGTAATAAAAAAGTGAAACTCAGTTTATTTCCCCCATAATAGTATTCTCTCAATCTTACGATTCAAATTTGCCACGGGTTCGCATAAATAAAGTATTCAAAAAAAGTGCGGCTTTGCACAGGACAGGAGGGTCCGAGGTCATACGACCCCCCCCCCCCCCCCCCCCGAATTTCAAGAGTCCGTTCCAAATCGTAATGTTTCCATATTCTTCGTATCGGTTGTTTTCCTCTCGATCGCGAATGAAACGTGATTCCGCGACGATAAGATCTACTATTTTCAAACGAAACATGGCCGTGTAACGATACGGGGCAATGAGGAACAAGAATTGCATCGGGATACGAAGAAGATCGATCACTTTTTTATGGCGGAGAAACATTATAGATGCACAAACAACGATGTCTGATGGCAAAATTTCCCGATGTCTCATTGCACAATCATTTCTCGCCGGTAAGAAATACCGAGAGAGCGTTATGAAATTACAACTTTTTTCACGCCCCTTCTGCATAGTCTCCACAAAATGTGCAGAAAACACTACGAGTATTTCCGGAAAAACGAGAATGTAGTAGAGTTGATCTATGAAAATTTCACTTAACGAAGAACTTGTGAACTCGAGTTATCAGTGACAGTTTCAATTAAAGAGATCCTCCGCCAGATACAAAAATCCGCAACTCTGAAGAGTCTACTCTATGAATATGAACTGACACACTTGACGACTGTAAGATCTCTTATGTTTCTGCTTGCAACGTTATATTTAGTCTGTTACATTCCGTTTTCGATCATACAGAAGTATAGGCATACCACATTAGTCAAACGCCGGGAGTGCACTTTGTTCCACCTATTTCAGTATTTCTAGTAATGTTTGTGAATTCACAGACAGATGTTTGCTTCAGTGTGACATGCAAATAATGTGTCGCAAGTGCATTCCCAGTCCCTTTTCCGGGTCACCTTCAGAAGCAAAGGCCGGTTCTCAGTCCCCTCCCTCCATTCCACTCTAATTCCTCCCCTTTCCTCATTACAGTGGTGGATCCGCTCCTCAGATTACATCTCCTCTCATCCATTCTCTCTTCTTCCTTTCTTCTCTGATCTACAGGCAAGATTACAGTCATTCTTTTCAAGCAGCGAAATCGGCTCCATCGCTTTTCCCTTTCTTTTCCCATCAAGCATCTCGCTTTTTCTGCTCTTGCTTTCACTCATGCCGACAGGGAAAACGAGAAGTCTTTCTACATAGGTTTTCCATATTTCCTTCCAATTTTCCATAGAAAATATTCATTGCGATCGGCCGGTGTCCAAAAAAGACATTTGCGATCTTTTCCTATGAAAACATCCTCATTCTTGAACTTCTCTTTTCGAGAGAAACAACTACAGTGATGTCCAAATTGGTGGCCAAAAGCGATCTTCATGTTTTCTACATTCTTTTCCGATTAATAGATGAGCAATGTTCTCGGTCTCTTCGTTTCCCGTGCTCTCTCGGTCTCTATAATTTCGGAAACTCCCCCTTGACCAATCAGATTGATCCTTGGCGCACACATTCCTCGCACAGTGCGCGTAATTCGATTTTTCACGCCTCGATCTCCCCGTTTCCCATATTCTCTCGATGTCTATAGCCTGTAACATCACGAACAGTTTATTCACCACAAGCATCCCTAATTATGCCGATGGAATAGTTCTTTTCAGTGTTCGAAAATGTATCTGGTAACTCATATATTTTTTGATAGCACCAATTCGTGAGTCGTGCTTTTGCTTTCTAAATGTTCATTATCTGAAGCGATGGTACTAAATAATGTAGACCTTGTGGAATGATTCGGAATTGTTTCTTGTCAAATCTGCTGAAATATGTGTTATGTGTGCAACCCCCGACAGACCAGAAATCGTGGTCTGTATTTTCCTTCCAACTCGTTTCCAATTTAAATGCCGACCGGGAACACGGAGAGTGCATGTTGATCATTTTGTGGAGACAGGCGGTGAATTTTGAGAACTCAGACATTTTTTTGGCGATACAAAAGTAGAATATCGGCACTAATTCGGAAAACCTGAATTGCCAACATTAGGCCCCCCACCCTGTTCCTAGTAAAAAAAACTGTTCTTAAGTCCTTAGAAGCAGTAACGCAGTAGTATTCGAATTATGAAAAATATTTAGACCCGCTCTGGTCTTCTAAAGAAATGTGAAAAATTATTTGACAAAATGGAAGCCAAGTTTTCCGCAGAGAGATAGACGTGAAAATGAAATGGAAAGCGGAACGAGTAATTGAACGATTTCTATCGGCTATCGAGGGAATTTATCGAGGAAAATTTCTCGACAAGTAGTGAAAGTTTTCAGGATTGAGCGTAGTTTGATTGCGATCGAAACGGGTACTGGTAGGTGTAGAACAAACTAGATTTGCATCAATTCAAGTTCTAGGATAAACCAAAAATATAGTGGAGGTGCACCTAATCTCTATCTTTATTACAGTACTTAAGCATTAGTTCCATGGATAGGGTGGAGTCATCTTTTCGAATCTCTGATCACCTATTCACTTGATTTATATCAGTTCCTTCCACCCTTATCACTCATTCCCGTGTGGGCAAATAACGCATAATAACAACATGTCCTTATCCATTCTGGTTCTCTGAACTTCCTTGACTCATTCAGTACTGATTCAAAATTGACTGATCTATGAATAAGATGTGCTAGTATTTTCAATTTCACGCCTACGCTCTAAAAATAGGTCGCCTTCTCTTATCTCATTCATCATTTCGACCATTCGAACACTGACGGATAACAAGAATGACAACCCCTTCGACCACCTGACTTCTCCTACCTGTATCGAGCAGTTTACCTTCCCTCGGAACAATTACCCAAACAATTAGCCAACAACCTTCAGTTATCATCATTATCCTTCCCTTCTTTCAACTGTTCAGTGGAATCACTAACCTGTGATCACTAACCAAGTAGATAGAGAGTATGCGACTCTCACTGACTAACTGTGGCATAGCATATTGAAATTAAATATAATAATAATCATATTTGAATTAAATAATTTAATGGGGAGAGTATTATCGTCCCCTAATTCATCGATCTCTCATATCTCAAAGACCATCTAAGACCACGCGGCCATGGGGAACTATTTCCCCCGCATAGTCTCTTCCTACTCTATATTCGAAATTGTCTCAAATTCGCATTCTCTCTCACTACTCATACATTTTTGACAGCATGCGCAATGATGTCTCTTTAAGAATCAAAAGTTAGACAGTTTGAGAGAGAACCGCCCCATGGCTGTTTTCGACACCGATTCATACATCTTATTTCTGGTATCACTCCGGGGAATCTGTCCCATGCGTCACTTGCGTTTCACAACGTCCCGAAAATTAGTCGAAGTCAACCGTGCTCTCTCACTTTCGCATGCTCTCTCGTAGCTCTGACCCCGAGATAGTGAAGAGATGTGACGCCTATCGAGAAATTACAGCACACAGTCGATGGATCTCTCTCATTCTATCTCCCGCTCTTTTTGCCACACTCCATTCTCTTCAATTCTTCTTCGCTTTTGAAGGTCTCTCTCTCTCATTCGCCCCTTGGTGCTTATTACCCTCATACACTGTACACGGCACACTTGACTCGATTGAGTGGGGTGAGACTCTCATTCATTCGTTGTTCCGACACGGTAGCTGAGTGCAAACAGTGTCTGACACTCTCCTTTTCCCGTGATCTCTCGTCCTCTCTTCCCGACAAGAGTATACTGTAGTCGTATTGTTGATCGATAATAACCATAATTTAATTGAGCTACTGTAGTGTTCTCTTATCGGAATCGGGATCAGCGGCTAATAATTTAATTTGTTTGTGCTTTTCTGCTTACTCTTTCTTACCCTTATTTACTTCATTTACTGTTCTATATGATGAAATGGATAATTTGGTAGGTCACTCGTGATCAACATCCTCTCCATAAGTGCATGAATGCCCCTTCCTATTGTCCAGCAGAGGCGGATAAGCCCCGAGGTCGGCACTACTACTCGGGGATTAACGAGGAAGGATGGGTGGAATGATCAGAGATGCAAGAGAGCGGGCGAAATGGGGAGAGTCGGATCACTTACTCGATAGTTGTGATGTGATGCGTCCAATCTTGGTTGTGTTTCAATCAACTTCTTCGTCATCCTTCCCTTCTCTGTCTCTCCTCTTTTCCCATGCTCCCTCGTCTTCTCTATCCGATGAAATCGCGAAAATTCGTATCACGATGTGAAATCTGTTCGTCCATTGCATGCGTCACTGCGGACATATCGCTTAATTTGCGAAATTTTAGATGATGATTTTATTTTGGATTTCACATTCAGAGCGCTGTAATAGAAATCGAAGAAGTTCCCATTATCCATCAGTTTGAAGAATTGATCTCATTTACTTCCTATACGGCTCCCCCTAAAACAGTAGATTGAATCTTCTAAATTCGTTTTCATCTTGATGCCCTCTTGTGATCGCTATCCACCATACCAGTTTCACTATCGAGAGGGAGCGAATGGGTCGGCCCCCTTTCCCTCTCTCTTCATTTGCCCCGTTCCTTCCTACTTCTTCATACGAGACGTTTCAAGAGGTATTCTCCCAGTGTTGAACAGTCTTTCCATTCGTCATCAACGCTAGAGTGCGCAATACGGAAAAACATCTCTTCATTTCACTTACTCTTTCACCGGTCAGAAAGGCGAGAGAGCGTGTGAAATGAAGAGACGGCCACCCGTATTTCGAACACTATCTAACAGTCTTTCATTCGTCATCGCTACTGTACCACTTGAGATCTTACGTTTTGACCACTATTTGATAATTTTATGTGCTACCGTTCTCGCATAGGTTGAAGTTATTAGCTGTTGAACCTCGAATAGATTCCAGCAGATGCTTGCTAGATGTTGAAACGTATTTCTAGGTGCTATGTAACTCCGACCTTATATCGAACGACGTTGTAGAGCGCGCGTTCTAGGAATCCCAGTTCTACAGTAGAGTTCGAAATAAGGGTAATATTCTCTTCATTTCAAGCGCTCTCTAACTGGTCAGAGATGCGAGACAGTATGTATGTGAAATGACGAGATGAGGAAGTATCCTGAGGAAGTATAGAAATGTCGAAGCCCTACCATTCGTTCCCTCGTTCCTTTTCCTACTTCACAATTCGTCATAATACGCGTGCATTATTATTTTTTGCTCTTGTGCTCTCCGCGCAAAAAGGACCCATCATCATTCCCATTCTATTCTCTCCTTTTCCCGTGGAAAAAGGAAGCGATGCGTGAAGTTTGAGCTGTTTTCGTCGAAAGGCGAAGGGTAGATCACGAGGACTGTACAGTGGCTGGTGGTTATGTGTTTTTATCTCTTCATTTCACCTTATCTCTCGTTGGTCAGAGAAACGAGAGAGCATGGCAACTTGAGAGAGTCAGAACATCACATTTCACAATATTTAGTGGAAAGTGATGTTTGCTCCTATAAACAATTTTTCATTTCAATGGAATTGGTCGAATGGCGATCAAAATGAGCAATTAGAGTGAACCCTTGAGATTGCATCTTCCAAATTTGTCATATTCATCAGACGGAGCATGTTTGATTCATGGAAGGCCCTGAACGATAGTTCGAACGCATTCTTGTTCGATAGTTCCTGCAGTTTTTCGTCTTCTGGATTATTGCGCAATACTGCTGTAGATTATCGGGTGATTACATGTCGCCTGTGCATGTGCATTCATATCTATAATATAGGAAAAAACGCAGTGTTGAGTCACTGATCACAGCAGGGTATTCTAACAGGCGTCATGCAACGATTGACGATCTAAGTAGGCTGTCTTAATTTCGACATAGTCACTTTGGTGTTTACATGTTGCGTGTGTGCGCGAAATAAATTGAAGTGGTGAGTCACTGTAGATACGAAGACACACGCATTTATCAGTTGTTGATTCACTTCCCTTCTGGAGGGGTAATCTCGTCAAGGGGAGGAGGGGCACAGCCCATTCATTTATTTCCATCCAATCCTTCTGTTTAGTCGCCTTCACTTATTGTATGCCAACTCATATCTTTCTAGTTAGTCTTCAAATTCAGTTACGTTAAAAATACGGGAAAATTAAAAATGCGCATGCGCATCATTATTATTTGTACCTGTTCCCTGTGTTCAGTCAGGTAAAGAAAAGACCTCTAAATTCTCTCAGACGAAAGATCATGCGAAATGAAGAGGCCGTTCTTCACTCTGCTATCCCTAAGTCTCCGCAATTCAATAATCATTGCTGTTCAACAATACGCAGCAACAAGAGAGGGAGGTGCCAAACTGCGGCCACTCTCTACCCCTCTCCCCCTTCACTCCATCTCACTACCTAACCTTGGATCGTTCTCTCTCGGCACTATCCACTCACCCCACCACTTCCCCTCAATAACAGCCGTAGTTGTTGCTATCTCGAGCTATGGTAGACGAGTAACGCACTCTAACAGTGCAATGGTCATCTTTTTTTCGCCTAAAATAGTCATGCATTTCGTAGAATTGCCTTCATCATCATTTTCCACCACCTCCTCCAACTTTCACCCCCTCCTCCTTCCCTTTCCATCCCCCTCCTTGTTCATCCCGCTCGTTTTCTTGTCCATCCATCGATTTCATATGCTGTCTGGCTCGAGTCTGACTGTCTCATATGCGCGTGCTCTCTCGCTGGCTCGATTAGATGAGAGAGTGTACGGATTTGAGAGAGTTCGCAGTATCCGGCTGGATTTCCGTTTTTGGCGCGCCTATTCCGAGTTGTGTGCTGGAGATGGAGCAGCTTGATTGCAGGCAGGTTTCCAGAGAATAGGATCATCATCGAATCACCGGCAGCAGAAACTCTCACAGTTTACGGTAAGTGTGAACTATCGACTACCGTAATCTGCCGGTTGGTTATCGATAACTGATTACTTTTCAGGAATATGGAGCCGATAATCAATGTGGACCCGTTGTCGGAGCGACCGATCGAGTGCTGGCGAAAGTGGCAGAAGCAAGGGAGGGTGAATGAACCGGCGAAGAGTATGAGGTTGGAATTTTGTACTTCGATTTTTGGCCCGGCTCTTTCTCACAGAGTATTCTCCTATCATTGTGATACCCTGAGCAAAAAAAACAGAGAAGTTCCCAGAATTTAAAATATTTATTTTAATGTTATTTCGATGAAATAGCGGCGAAAACAAGTTAAAAAATTTATTAGAATGAATAATTTAAGTCATTCTGTGAACTGATCTCTGAACAAACTTGGGCACTTCTCTGATTTTTTGACTCGACATTTTCTCGCAAGGTATTCCATCCCTATCAGTCTCATTCCCTATCCCTTCACATTCCGAGGGTTTGTGTCCCGGGCCTAAAACCAGATAAATCCCCTGAATTTAAATCCATTTTTGAACTGATCTTTGAACAAACTTGTTTGTTAATCTTTGAAGATCTCTTCGCTGAACAAATTATGTCTCCTGAATTAGGGGAAAATGTCTAGACGCATAAAAATAACATAGATCTTTTCGTGACCTCCTTTAGTGTCAAAATATACACAAGGGAGATAGAACATCTCGAAATACTATTTTACTACCCCGAGATATAATTTTTTTTTCGTAAATTTCATTTCAGAAATTAATTTTGTAAAAAAATAATTTGAGAAAAATATTTGTGGAAAACCGCATTTGAGAAAACGCCAATTGTTAATTTTAATTTAGAAATTCGCAATGGGAAATCATTTTTGGGAAATCCCATCTCGGAAATTTTTTCATGTAAAAATTTTTGCGCATGTTATTAAAGCATTATTTCAATTTTTATTATTATAATCGAATTCTCCTGATTTTATTATTATTATTAGAATAAAAAAAAATAAAAAAAGTGAAAGGAAAAAGGAGAAAATAATCGTAGAATACTGCGTAATCTTCGGCATGATGGTGATGAACTTCATGTTCTCTTCTCACTGTAAATGCTTGTCTTCTTACCTATCTTGTGCTTTTCATGTGTAAACCAATAGACTGATGATGGAGCGATGCTCCGAAACGTCTCGCCCCGATAAATAAGAACATCTACCCTTCGCACAATCATCCTCTGGCCACACTCAGAAAACAGAAGTTCAAAGGAGAAAATCGGCTTCAAACCCATGTGCGCGCTCCAGCTGCGTTGCGGCCGCGTCGCATTTTGCATTTTCGAATTTTTTCTATAAAAATATTTTTCAAGTATTTACGAAAAAAATTTACATTTTGTGGTAGTACCCTATTTACGTGCGAATTCGCAGATTTTCCCTCTGTTCAAAGATCACTCGAATCGACTGTTTTGGCACCATTCCGTTCGGTTGATTTGATCTGTATTTCTGATTCCGTAGTCGCCTCGTAAATATGAGTAAATTGTGTATACGGGTAAACTCCCACTCTACATACGATAGTAAATTCCCACAGCTCGTTGCGGACCATTGATTAGCAAGGGGGGCCGTCTCGGTATTACACAGAGTATCACAACAAAGGTCGAGGAAGAGTGATTTAGACCATACTAATGACACAAGGTTGAGCACTCTTTCTGAAGTCGAATCTGAAAGATTTGGAAATGGCGAATTTGCAATCCGAATAGATTGGTTAGCGATATTTTGAGACATCGGGTACTAGTTAAGAGCATGATCAAGTGGTGTAACTTTTAGCCAACAATGGCAGACGTCACCCGCATTAGTTCGCCATGCAAAATTAATCGCTTATAATTCGGATCGAATTTCAACGTAACAAATAATTCAAGCAAAAAAAGAAATGAAAATACCCTAAATCCTACGGAACCAAACGAAACTCAATCCTTTTACGAAGATCTCACCCGAAAGATAATTGATCTGAATTGAAAGAGAAACACGAGTAATCCATCAATGTTTTCATAACTATCGATCTGAGAGAGCGAGGGTGAGTAAGGAAGTGTCCTTTCACTTTCCACACTCGCGCGAGTCGATAGTGTGTTCCCTGACCCTACGTGGATCCCTAGTACCCCTGGTTCCCCTGGTTCCCTCGGTACCCTTCCTAGTACCCAGTTCCCCGTGGTACCCCCCCCCCCGATGGGTGCCGATCTGTCCCATCCGGACCATGACCCGAGTCGGTTTGCCAACCCGGTTCTGCTCAGGCTCGACGCTCCCATCAACGAGAACAAAGTGAGAATCGTCTGCATATCGGATACACATGAGAAGCTGGAGGTACGATTGTTTGAAATTATTAATTGATTTTAATCTAAAAATAATTATAACTCAAACATCGTACGAAAACAGCTCGATATCTCAGTTATATTGCACAGATCTCAAACAAAAATGCAAAGTGCAACTGTCACGTCATGCATTTTCATTTTCTTTTTTTAATACTTTCCTGAGCTATTGCTTCGAAAATCAAGTCAGCACACCTACTTATCACCAATTCAGTCATTTTTATTCAGCTTCATTATCTTAGCTTTAAAATTAAACATTGTGGAACGAACAGCTGAATTTCAGGAAATTCTTCCCTCCGTGCCAGATGGAGACATTCTCATTCACTCTGGGGACTTCACAAACTACGGCGACGTCGGAGAAGTGATCAAGTTCAACGCAGAGATTGGTAAGTAGGTAATCAACCGACTCTCTCCATTATCCATGCTCTATCACTGGATACATTATTACATCGTCATCTGACTCTCTCCATTTCCCATGCTGTCTCGCTGGATACATTATTACATCGTCATCTGACTATCTGTACGTCTTCCAATCGGCTTCCTTTCTCGTTAGCCTTTCTCAAACAACTAATTATGAGATATGTATTTTTCAAATAAGATTTCCGAATTTATGTTCACAAGTCCGCCATCTGGTTGAATAGAGATGTCATGAGAAAGCAATAGAGTAGGAACATTTCCACTAGAGTGGTTTGTGCGCTGCGTTAGTGGGGCGTCCATAATCGATAGTTCGGCCAATTCGTATGTCTGGTGTGTGACTACTAGAGAAAATGAATAGTGACCGAGAGAGATTCTCTCCTTTTCCGCGCCTATTTCCCCAGTCAGAAAGAGGAAAAGTTGCGTAAAATGGAGAGACTACGAGACAATTCCCCACTAGTTGTCACAGCTCAGCACAAAATAATGTGCGGGAACGGCTAGAATAAGGCTAAGGTCGATTTCCCGTAGTTAGTTGTCAGCGTAAAGAACCAATTTGAGCGACATTATGTCTACCGAGTCGAGAGGAACTATGATTTCATGGAAAATAGAAAGGTTTATGCTTCTGATGATACGGCAATGACTAGAGGTATCACTCAGAACACCGTTTAGCTGCTAAACAATCCATATTATCTTTCAAATGTTACGCAATAGCATTGTGAAATGCTCTCATGATAGTTGGAGACACTGAAAATGGAAACATTAGCCATAGAACTGTTTCTTGCTTGCTTGGCGCTGCCAGGGGGACTTTACCGGGTTCAGTTTCATTATCTGATCGCGCGCGCATACGAGAAAATGCATGGAGATGGTATCGAAACCGGCGATTCTCTCCCTAGACACCCTCCCTAGTCAGAGAAAGCGAGAGAACATAACGAACCATGAGAGCCAGACAGCAATTCGAACCCAATAGGCAAACGCGCGCGCCGTTTACAAGTGTACTAAGACGAGCTTGTAGATCAAAGTGGACGATAGGTGGAGTAGAAACTGAGATCACTAGTGACGGATAGAGCGGAAATAAATGAAAAAAAACTAATCATTCAAATATTTTATCCGCCAGAGTATGAGGGAAATTAGATTTACGTTGATATTCGTTATGTTTTTGGGTGGAGGTCCGTCGTCGTCGAGATGATTTTGGTTTCAGCAGGAAGGGACAGGGAGGAACTACAAAAAAATTATTTCAGGCAAGCTTCCCCACAAGCATAAGATCGTCGTTGCGGGCAATCATGAACTCGGATTCGAGGATGGAGAAGAGATGACGGATAGGCAGCAGGTAAGAATCCGACCCCATCCGATTAAAATATATTCGGAAAATTCCATCCCCACCCCAAACCGTTTCGATCTATATCGACGGACATCCGTTTTTGGAGCAATCTTTCTCGCCAAATTCCTTGAACATCTGCAAAGTAACGGAAAAAAATGAATGAACGAAAGGAAAATTGAAGACTTGTGAAAATTATTTTCAATCGTGTATTGAAGATCCACTGACGTAATGCATTCACTGAATAAATCGATAGTTCGAACGAGTTACAGTATCCCATTGTCAGGCTGCCCTGAACATGCTCGGCTTGGACAAGGCCTACCAGTTGTTGTCGAACTGCACCTACCTGTGCGACAAGCAGATAGAGGTAAGGTTGTTTTCTGGATCAATCTTCTTTGGAAAACATTCCCTTCCATCATGCGCTTCTAATTCTTCCTAGATATTTGGATCATAATCATACAGAAATTTGGATCATAATCATATCTACAGATATTTTTCAATTATCATCTATCAATCCAGTACCCCTTTTGCAGTTGTACGGTATCAAGTTCTACGGTGCGCCATGGCATCCGATGCCCGGCTACTCGTTTTACCGTGCAAGAGGCCAGAAGATTCTGCAGAAGTGGAACCTGATCCCGGCCAATACGGACGTACTCATCACGCATACGCCTCCTCTTGGTTGGTTGTAGAGCTGTTATTTTTCGGTTTTATGAGATTATGCAAAAAAAATTATGTATGTAGAAATGTCCTTTCATTACTGTGAGAGAGCGTTAGAAATGAAGAGACGGGGGCTCATTGATCGAGCTCTACAGTATATAATATTATCTAATCGCAGGGCACGGTGATTTCAACGCATGGGCCAAGTGCGATGGAGTTCTCGCTGGATGCGCGGAGCTGCTGAACACAGTGGAGAAGAGAGTGAAACCGAGGTCAGACAAAATCCCCCTTTTTTTTCTTTATATTCTGCTACCTCCTGATTAGGGTGGTCCGGATGAAGAATCGGTCTCTTCATTCCTTGTTGTCTCTCACCGGTCAGAGTGATGAAAATGAAGAGACGGATTATTCATTCTGACATCCCTACTCCTGATCACTCCTTTTTGTCGATGCGATCACAGTTTGAAGAGTCGGAAAAAAAGAAAAATCAATTATCACTGGCGTTTACCTTCACCTCAAATTGCAGATACCACGTCTTCGGTCACATCCACCAGAAGCACGGAGTGACCACGAACGGCGTGACGACGTTTATCAACGCCGCACTCACCGACCACAAGGTACGGTATTCTTTTCATTCTTGGTATCGATAACTGACTTTCTTTGCAGCTCCGGCCAGAGTACGACCCGATCATCTTCGATTATCCTCTGCCTCCCGGCAAGACCAAGCAGGATTTCGGCTACTAAAATCCTTACTATATTCTTCATTAAGACCACCCACGATGCATAATATTCCACCCATTAGTCGTGTACAAACTGTGATTCTGTAGAGATTCATTCACTTTAGACGTTCCAATCCCCGCATTGCATAATGATGACTGAAGATATTGCATATTATCCGGATATTACAAAAGTCTTTATTTTATTTTACAGTCATTTTCCTCTTCCCGAAAGCGAGTCCATAGTGTGTTCACAATAATAACCCAATTGCATTGTACGTTCCGATGTCAGAAAACTGTGAAACTAGAAAATTGCTATTATATCCCTCGATAAACGAAGTTTCGGTGATTTTTGTTTTGCACTGTGCTTATAAAATCACGAAATATATAAAACATAAATATAAATTGAAATATAAATTAATCAAATAAAAAATAATGAAGAAAATAGAACTGGTCGGTATACTGACCCAGCTCCACTGACTGGTTACTGTAATGCGAAATGGTCAAACTTTCGGTCCACGTCTTTCGCTGATTTATTGTTTGTTGTTCGGTTACTCGCATATCTGTTTTTATTATTGCGTGAATCTCGTCCTAGTAGTATCCTCTATCGCGCAACGTGCTTTGAGACGAGTATTTCCCCTTCCCATTCATCTCATCTCCCTTTCACACCATTATTCGCGGATAATTAGATCGGAATAAGTGGGCTTTGCATGCCTGGCGCAAATCTGTCTTTGGGGGATTGAAGAGAAAGAGAGGGAGAGGCGCATCTATTGAGAAACGGCGTTGATTGCTCTCCCTCTTCTCTCCGCTTTGGTCTTCTGGCCTTCCTCTAGAGCTCTCTATTATAGCGACGGAAATTGAAATGAAGCTCTATTCTCGCGTGTTAGTTATGTTATTGTAAGCAATCTGTCATTGAGATGCTAGCTTTTTCTTGCTTGCGATTCGATTACGAATTGATTGGAAATCGCATCACTCTCCATGCTTGCTACTCGTACCTTCTCTTACAATTAGGCGTTTGTTGTATTATCAATTAGATAAATTCCAGCTTTTTGCATTATTATTTAGTTAAATTACAGCTGTTTCGTATTCGTCGGGGAGGATTCTCATCCTCGGCCTCTCCACAGAAGATGGCGCGCTCGACGAGGAATGTCTACCTCCTGCTCTTCATCGCCATCTTTATCATTATGAGGTTTATTCATGTTTCGAGACTACTGTGGAAGACTAGGAACAATTAAAACAAGTTGTGCCTATGTTTTATTTGGTTATCGAGTATTTGCGTGAAATTCGTTAGAAATAGAAAAAGTCCATCAAAGCTTCTTATTTTCTTTTTCGATTTGGAAAGGCCTTTTTAAAACTTTAACTTGTCCACTCTGTCTTCCTCGAGCAAGGCTAACATGAGAACTTTCGCGCTTCTATAAATCCGAAATGCTCACTTTATCATTGCTTCGTCATAGCGGACTCTTCTGACTCATTCTACGGTCTGAGTCATGATAAAGGACTAAGAAATTATACTATATTAGACCTCGTTTAATAATAGATCCCGTTTAATCGGGAAGGCGAAGATTAGGACCCTATAATCCCAGAACTATCTTCCTATGTACAAGAAATAAATAATTTGAATGTGAATTATAAATCTTCGTTTCAGTCTGATCCTCTATAGCTCGATCGATTCGCCATCGAGCATGCGAAGGGCCGATAAGAATGCGGAGGTTGGTTTTAAAGATTGTGTATGTTACCGTAACCTACCTATTATTGCTTCTGTTTTTGTTGTTTTTGAGTCCTGGTAAGTGTAAAATCTACTGACGGTTCACATAGCGAGGACCTCCGAGGGATACATTGATGTTGCTATTATAAAATTAAATTATTATTGAAGGTGCTGCGTCTGCAGCAGAAAATGTCCTCGCTGGAGGAGAATCTGCGAAGAAACGGAGAGGAAATGGACAGGTTAGTTTCACTTAATCAAATCATATATCTTCGTATCAACCGTATCAACCGAGCAGGTTGTCAGATCACTATTATCATCACACATCTGTCTTCAGACCACAATATATCCACTATAAAGTCGTTTTTAAACTAATTGACCTCTGATTTTAGTCTCAGGCCACTACTATATTTTTTCGGTACTATCTACCTACTATCTTACATTGATATTTTTTCTCTACATTAAAGTTCATTTTTTCTATTTTGAAATCTTCATTACAGGCTGCGAAAGGAACTGAGGGAAAGTGAAAGACTGAGGAAAGAATTGGAGAAGAAGGAGATTGGTGAGATATTTGTTTTCGAAGAAGTGTGATGGCAAATTAGTTTAATATCTAAGAATGAGTAGTGATGCATTCTACCAATGTATTAATTTTCTTGTGAAAAAACCCATCACGAATTTTGAAAAGCTGACAAAAAGGTTCTATTCTATCAAAGATAATTTATATTGCTGAATATTTGACACTAAGGAATGCCTAAGGGATGTGAATGGTTAGAAGGTGAAGGAGAATGAATATTTGATGAATTTGAATATATCTAACAAATGTGAATAATGTAATCTACAAGGAAGGAGCGTTAACGCCTGCCATGAATAAAATTTATTATTATTAAATTATTATTATTAAATTCCAGAAAAGGAGAACGAGATCTTCGACGAGAAGGAGGAGGCGAGGGAAGAGGTGCAGAAGCACGTGAATAAGGCCGCGCAAGTAGAGGACGGCAATGGGGAGGAGGATAAGGTTACGAGCTATCTATCGTACATCGCTCCCATTACCGAACAAACGGCCTTTTCTACCTTTTTGGCCTTTTTTCCCTTTAAGCGAATTCACGCTTAATATTCTTGTTTTTTGTTTCATATTTTTTATCCACCCCCATAACTGGACGAATACAAAAATTGGCCGGTGAAATATTATTTTAAATAGGTGAAAAATGAGAGCCGTTGCCTCTATTTTCAATTAAAATACGGCTCTACCGTAATCTCCACGTCGTCACAAATTTTCCGTACATTTTCTGTATTACGGCTGTAATTTTTCACCCATTTAAAATAATATTTCACCGGCCAATTTTTGTATTCGTCCAGTTATGGGGGTGGATAAAAAATATGAAACAAAAAACAAGAATATTAAGCGTGAATTCGCTTAAAGGGAAAAAAGGCCAAAAAGGTAGAAAAGGCCGTTTGTTCGGTAATGGGAGCGATGTACGATAAGTTATCTGAACTTGCGAAAAAAAACTTACACTTGTTTAATCACACGAAGCATGTAGAACATACCCAGTTCTTATCAATTAAAAAAATGTTTGACAGAATTCTTGAAAATATACCCGGGTAACCCGGGCCGGGTTTCGTGGATAATATTCACCAGACTATTTCATGTATGTTTTTCAGGCGCAAGTGCCCGAGCCGCGGGGCGGCGGCAACAAGGCGGAGGTCGTGCGTAGATTCCTGTCGAAGACAACGAAGCCCGCGAGAGACGTCTGCCCGATGAGAAAGGAGATGAGTGTGCCGAATTCGGAGATACAGGTGGGTGGCTGACCTTTTTTTGCCCCGCATATTTTTGTAGATTATTCCCTTCTTTTGATTCTCGTTCTCTCCCCTTTCACATTTAGTGCGTTTGTTGTCTGAGCCACAAAAAAGAGAAGTTTCGAGCTTCGAAATCTAATATCCGCTAAAATTTGCAGCTCAGTTTTACATTATTTTCTCCTTTTTTCTTTTGCATGATTAATCCGTTCGACAGATGTTCGACATGTACAACCTGATCGACTTCGCCAACACGGACGGTGGCGTGTGGAAGCAGGGATGGGAGGTTCGTTATTTTACGATTAGAATTATAAGTACAATTATCTTATCCACCAGGGTAGTACATATGTTCATAGCGGCTAGAAGTCTTCGATAGAGTTCGGTGGAGGTTTTGAAACTTTTTTACCGGAAATTCCTAGCCGCTGGTATAATGTTTCGCTTTCCATTTCATGAGATATTGATATATTTCAATTGCTTATCCAACCAGAATAATGGAGTATCGCAGATCTTCTTTACATTTTGATGACAGAAATTTTTTTTTAAATATATGAATGAAGGTGAAATACGACGCGGAGGCGGTGAAGACGGAGCCGCAGCTGGAGGTTATCGTCGTGCCGCACTCCCATTGCGATCCCGGTGAGTAGGTGCCTAATTTCCCGGTTCTCCCTTCTCCGGCTCTCGATACACCGATCCACTTTTTGATAGTGCTGGATGCCACTGTGAATAATGCAAGCCGCATTCGAAGGCTTCGTGTACAAATTAAAAAAAAACTATCATTAGATGGGTTTTGAGAGCCTAAATATCCGGTCCCTGTTCCTTCTCTCTGCTCTCACGATAATTCTTCCGCAGGTTGGCTGCGGACGTTCGAGGAGTACTTTGACGCGCAGACGAAGCTCATCCTCGACGGAATGGCCACGCATCTACCACAACAGGTACGGTTTGCGGTGGGGATACGGTAGGAAGCGATCAATTGATTTGTGGCTACCGTAATCTTCATAATCTTCGCTTCAGGACCAGATGTCGTTCATCTACGCGGAGGTTTCCTTCTTCGAGCTGTGGTGGCGGGGACTGGATGAGCCGACCAGGGAGAAAGTGAAGGGGTACGGATTATTTTTTTACTGGGGTATTGTAGACTAGCACGATTTTGTGCTTGTATTTTTTAGTGAATCACAAGGTTACAAGCGATTGGTCTTCAAAGTAAGATGGTCTAATTGTAAGCCTTTAACAATCGGATAATGCATAAACTTTAAGGCTAAAGTCTAAGGATAATTTAGTAATGTAAAAATGTGTTTATTCAGTCTGCTGTCCTCGGGTCGTCTCGAGTTGGTCACAGGCGGTTGGGTGATGGCGGATGAGGCCAATACCCATTACAATGCTATCATTGCCGAGCTGATGGAGGGACACGAGTGGATCAAGAACCATCTACCCAAGGGTTTGTTAATTATGTATCCCAGAAGTGGAAGGAAGAATCTCAGTAGAAAAAACAATTCTGTGCTTTCTCGAAAAGCTTCTTATTGTTAGAATCTTTGATAATCCTCGTTGAAACTACTTCTTTTTTCTTCTGTGAAATTAACTCGTTGTCCGTATATCATTCATTATTTATTCCGTTGTACTTACAGTACAGGAAATAACTATGATTAGTGATCGAAAAAAATATTCTATGCGAACTAACATGGTCACGGTAAGTGTACTGAATAAACCGTTCCGCTACTACAGAGGCGCTTCCGCGTGTGCATTGGTCGATCGACCCGTTCGGCATCTCGCCCACCGTCCCGTACATCATGAGCGCCGCCAACATCACCCGGGCCGCCATACAGGTGATGAGTTCGGTAGTCCATGGCGCGGTAGCTCGAGGATACGGTATCGTGGACTAAAATTGTGGAAAATAGAAAATTTAAAAAAAACTCTGATTCTGAGCAGTTGGCCATTAATTGTGGATGAGAAATGAAATCGGGCAGACACAATGAAATGCCCCCCCCCCCAAAAAATGTGAATTTGCAGCGCGTGCACTACTCGGTGAAGAAGGAGCTCGCGAAGCAGCGCAACCTCGAATTCGTCTGGCGCCAGATGTGGGGTACGGCATTTTTTTTTGCGATTATCGATCATCGATCGACGAGGAGGAATGGTCTGACCCTCTCAATTTCCCCTGCTCTCTCGCCTCTCTAATACCATTGCGAGAGAGACCATTGCGACATGAGAGGGATAAACAAAGTATTTGTAAATATAACTAATTAGCATAATTAATAATAATAATAATTGCGACATGAGAGGGATAGACAAAGTATTTGTAAATATAACTAATTAGCATAATTAATAATAATAATAATGTTAATTAATTAGCCATAATTAACAGACTCGTCGAAGGCGACAGACGTGCGTACACACATGTTCCCCTTCTACTCGTACGACATCCCGCACACGTGCGGTCCCGACCCCAAGGTGAGGAGGCGATACGGTAGTCAAATCAGGAACCGAACTGAAAAAAACAAAGGGATTACTGTAGTCAACTTGAGACTATTGATTCACAGAACTTTCAACAATTGTCAGAGATAGTCGATGACATTTTTTTCCGTTTCGAGAATAGTTACGAAATTCCGCTAACCGCATTTCCCCGTAGGTGTGCTGCCAGTTCGACTTCCGTCGTCTGTCGGGCGGCGGGTTCGCGGGCTGCCCCTGGGGCATCGCGCCCCAGTTGATCAACGAGGACAATGTGGCCACGAGGTATGATTTATTCTTCTTGTTTTATTTGATTGTTGAAACCTAAGTTATCCCTTGTTCATTCGTTTCCCGTTGGGAGTAAATTAGTACGAGGAGACAGGATTCATTTAGATCAATTCAAACAAGGTTCCAGAAAAGCATACTACTTTTCAACCAAAAACAGAGAAAATTTTCTGAGTTAACCACTTCAAGTCACATTTCTATAAAAATTTGTTAAAGCATACCACGTTTCGAATTTTTATGACCTAATTGTAAGCATATGACTCCTGGATGAATAATAGATACTTTTTTTCGCAGGGCGGCCCTCATCTACGATCAGTACCGTAAGAAGGCGCAGCTGTACAAGACGAACGCCGTCCTCATCCCGCTCGGAGATGATTTCAGGTTTCTTTGAAAAATGACAGTAACAATAATATTAATGATATTATCAGTATCACCGAAATATTATCAGAAAAACCGGTATTCAATTAGTACTCGTGTCATACTTTTGTAGGATTATGTATGTTCGCAGTGTTAACTGTAGCTCACAATCATATTTTTATTCGAGCATTATATTTATTTTAATATTATTTAAATGAAATATAAATATCTTAGATACGACACGACGTTCGAGTGGAAGCAGCAGTACGAGAACTTCCAGAAGCTGTTCGCGTACATGAATGGGCAGAAGGAGTGGAATGTCAAGGTTGGTTCCTCTGAATAACCAATTAGTTTCAATGCGCTAATTCAACCATTTTTTTAAATTTAAAAAAAATACTCACAAAGATTGTTATAATCGCTTTGTGTCTAGTGGTGATGTCACGTTTTTGATCTCGTATATAAGACTAAGTCTAACATTTATCGGAATGTTGAACGATTATGAGCATAAAAAAAAGAAGTTTCCCCTCAATCTCCTCATTCTCAGGCCCGTTTCGGCACCCTCTCCGACTACTTCTCTGTGCTCGAAAAGCACACTGTAGAGCAGAAGATCGATCTGCCCGTGCTGTCCGGGGACTTCTTCACCTACGCGGATAGAGATGATCACTACTGGAGTGGTAAGAGTGCATTTAGAGGGAGAAGAACTCCATTGCTATCCCATGTTTTTTGGCTCTACTGCAGAAGCACAGATGCGCTTATTTGTGTCTAACTTTTACTTTTTTGTTTCTTCTTGTTAGTGCTTACAGTTATTCTTAGTCGGTTCTGGGGGCGCTAGGCTTCTGCAGTAGTGCCCCATGTTTGAATGGATAAATATACAAATCAATCGCAGGCTACTTCACATCGCGGCCCTTCTACAAGCAGCTCGACCGCGTGCTGCAGCATTACCTCAGGTATTTTTTGTTGTTTTTTGTTGTTATTGTTCTGCTGTTGTTGTATTTGTGTTTTTTGTGTGTTGATAAATATTTTTGTAGATCGGCAGAGATCGTATTCTCGCTGTCGCACATGAGCGGCGGCGACTCGGGACCGGCCAGTGAGGAGTCATTCGAGAGGTGATGATGTTGAAATGAGTATTCGGTTACTTTTATGATACAGTTTCGCATGTGAGGAAATATATCAGAAAAGTGGGGGGATGGAGGAGTTCCGATTGAAACACGGGTATCAGCAGAAAATGAACCAATAATTGCCCTTTCGGAAGCTTTTTTTCAAACATTTTTTAATTATCATATTTCAGCCGTATACCCATTTTTGAAGAAAAAAAGTTCTCGGGTTCCTACATTCTTTCGTGATCCCTGTGGTAAATGCTTTAAATAAATGGTATTTTATTCTGTCCAGACTGGTGCGTGCGCGTCGAGCGCTCGCCCTCTTCCAGCACCACGACGGCGTGACGGGCACCGGCAAGGACCATGTGGTCAAGGACTATGGACAGAAGTGAGGAGTTTACTAGATATCGACCTTCGTGGGTTCAAATTCCCCCTTTACATCGTGGTTATCAGTGCCAGAACACGATATATTTTTGGTTCCGGGTTAGTAATGAAAATGTATGAGTTAGCGATAAGGCACGGATAAGGACCATGTGGTCAAGGACTATGGACAGAAGTGGGTTTGATGACCTCCTGATCTGTTGACACTTGTATGCCATCGAATGAGCGAGGAAGAAAACAGATCCATGCTTTGAGGCGCTGAAGTAAAAAAGTTCCGATCTGTTTCAACCATTATCGTATCAGTGCTCGTATGACAGTAGGCAAAGTATTCAAAGATTTGCGAAACTTAACGATGACAAGTCTTTTTTATAGTTAATAATATACATTTTTAAAGAATGTTGGACGCGCTGCGCGACTGCGAGGAGGTGATCACCGTAGCGACGGAGGTCCTGCTGCAGAAGAAGGTTTGATCTTTCTCCTTTAATCTGTTGGATCACAGTATCTGCTCTATTCGCTTTTTTTGCGTATTTTCTTATCGAACTCTGTCTTCAGTGTGATATCAACAGCTGGCGTTACCAGTGAGTCCCACCTAACGTTGCTTTACGCCTTTAAAATCGGTTGACGTGGATTCTCCTATACGTTTACCTTATGATATCGAAAGTGAATGTGGTTGTATTCCCTCGTTTAAAGGGTTCTGCGGCCGGGCAGCTGCAGTTGGACGAGAGTCGCAGTGCACACGATGCACTGCCGGAGAGACGGGCGGCTGAGGTCGGCAGGTATGAATGCACTTCTTCCGAAAAATGCAATCCCCCCATATGTTAAGGAAATACCCGCGAAATTCAAAAATTGAATTACTCAGAACCACCGATTTTGGTTGATTGTCTGACGGCGCTCACTGTCGATTTGTGTCTACACCGAATCGCACAAAAAATAGTGGGAGTATGGCCCAATTGTCATTAGAGATGTGTGAACGACAAACTATACATCGGAATCGAGGAATACAATCGGCAAAAGTATGTCAGCCCGATGCGGGGCTCGAACCCGCGACAGCCAGATTAAGAGTCTGGTGCTCTACCGACTGAGCTAACCGGGCACATGGCTGGGCGCTTCTATTGTTCGTACAAGCGCTGGAAACTGTTGAAATCGGGATCATTAAGTGTATTTGTGGCGGAGTGCATTTGTTTCAGTCTTTTTACCTCTTAACCCTTTCAGTTCGCTGATCCTCTTCAACGCCCTCTCAACCGTTCGTCACGAGGTGGCCTGTGTGCGGGTGGCTGATGCGAAGGCCAGAGTGAAGAGGAATGGAGGAGGTGAGGGAATCTGGGAATCTGAGCGATCTGAGAAATCATACATTTACCTACCGGACAGGTTATCAGGTTCTTAGTGGGAACTGGTGTCAGACCATAATATTTTCCCAATAAAATCTGTTTTTAAACCATCATACTGGCGTAGCTCACTTATTTAAACATAAGTCCTGAGGCCAAAATGTTACGGCAATGATGTTATGACTGTAAGTTTGACACAACTATAAATTGCAAACCTCATTTGAACGTTAAAGCCTGGCATGAATACATTAGTTTTTATTATTATTATATCTTGCAGAAGAGCGCCCGCGGCAGCAGCTGAACCCGGTGGTGAAGCTGACGGGCGGTGTGCTGGTGGCCAGCCAGGATGAGTTTGAGGTATCGCAAAATATTAAACCGCCCCGCCTATAATTCCTTCCTCTCTATTCGCAAACTTGAGTGCGGTTCTAAAAGTCGCACCTTTAATGCTTTGTCTCTGCAAGGTCTTTTTCCTCCAGGAATCTGCTTGTTTTTGTCCAACATCAATTTTATTTTAAATTGCAGCTGTGCTTCGACACGTCGATCGCACCGCTGTCCCTGCAGACGTACAGCGTAGTCAGCGAGGCGTCCTCGACGGACGACGGCGAGAGGGCCACCGTGGCAGGCACTGCACGGGTCGAGAGGTCAGTGGTGGGGTTGGCTAAACAATATTACGATGGGCTCTCATTATGGGCCCGTTTAGTGCGTATTGCCATCACTAGTCAGAGACATTTCTATTGCCACCTAGCACAAAAAATAGAGATAGTACGGGTCGATAGACTAGGTTATTACAGTGCAGAGATGAGCGAGATATCCTTATTCCCCGTTTCAAAAATGGGACAGATGGTAAAAAAATCGACAAAAGTATGACAGCCCGATGCGGGGCTCGAACCCGCGACAGCCAGATTAAGAGTCTGGTGCTCTACCGACTGAGCTAACCGGGCATTCGAGTGGAGGCTGAGAAGGGATGTACACCTCGTTTTGTTCTTACAATCGATGTGCCCAATTGTTTCAGGGAATGCATGGAAAATGAATATTGATAACGCTGTTCGATTTGTGTCGTAACCATAATTTTGCAGCAACGATTTCAAGTCGGCCTCTCTGCCCTCTGGCAACGTTGTGCTCAAGAACGACCGGATAACGGCGGAATTCGATGCCGGCACGGGAATGCTGGAGGTTCGTGTGAAATATAACCTACTGTTCCTATCATGGGATTCGTGTAGACGTGTAGGAAAATCAGTCTTCTTTACTACGAAGAAACACATTTGTCTCCGATCTTTTTGATGTGTGTACGCCAGTTTGTGCTGAAATGGCTGCATATCCCTTTTCAGTCGGTGACCCCGGTCGGCGCTTCAACCGCGACGAAAACGCACATGAAGTTCGTCAAGTACGGCGCACGCGGCCATAAGCGAAGTGTGTTTAAAAATATTTATATTGCAATTACAATAATTATTTTATACATCAAGGGTAGGTATCTTCATAATAACATAAAGTCTTCGATTGATTACGCTTATTTGTTTAACTGAAATTGTGGAATGTGTAATGCAGGCTAGCCTTAACACTGATGTTCTTTATCGAGACGACATCGAAATATACACAATGATCTAGCCAACTAGGGTTCCTCTTGGGAAGAGAAGGAATGAGCGGGCACCCTCTATGCCTTGTGGTGAGGCTCGTAGTGGTGGTCATGGTGATGATGGTGGGGCTCATGGTGGCCTGATTAAATTTGTATTATTACAAATTATAATTCATTTAAATGAAGTACCTTAGTTGCATAATTAAGTGATGAGTAAGTTCTCATAAATTTCAAGCAAACGGAGTAATTTTTCGATAAGTTTTAGTACTACTTTTTGCCCCTGACCTACCGTAGTAATGGTGTCCGTAGTGCGGCTCGTAGTGGTTGCCGTGATGGTGGTCGTCGTCGTGACCGTAGTGCTCGTGAGGGTGACCGTAGTATCCTAGAGTACGGTAGGTCACTAATTTAGAAGACCAGATGACAGATGATAAAATGTCTTCGTATGAAACCGCACAATCGTAACCTAATGTTGCTAATGACGATTGATTTGCTGTCTATGTTTAGAGTTCGTCGTTAATGTCATTGTTAAGTAGTAGTCCACAAGAAGTATGACAGATATTACTGTCTATTATTGATTGATTTATAAAAGACTTTAAAATAATTACCGTGATGGTGGGGCTCGTGATGGTGGTCATGATGATGATGATGATCTGAGTTTAAATTTTATAACTTTATTTTTTTATTAATAATTACCGTAATGGGGCTCATAGTGGCGGTCGTGATGATCGTCTGAAAGTATATTTATCTTAAATTTGTATTTATTATAAATAAAAAACCATGATGATCGTGATGGTGAGGCTCGTAGTGCTCATGATGCGGCTCTGTAAGGGGATTCGGTAAAAGGTAAAGATGCGATTTTACAGTTGTAAGTAAGTCAACGCTAGGTGGAACGGGGCCGGCTGGTAGAAACGAGATACACTAGGCATGAGGATACACTATCTAGGTATTGATCGAGAACCGCGCTTACCGTGGTGGTCATGGTGATCATGGTGATCGTGATGGTCGTGGTCTGAACGTATCGGAAATCATCCGTGAATCATTCGAAATTGATGGTCTTACCGTCGTGCTTGAGAATGACAAACTTGGGATGATCTTCGTGCTCGTAGTGGTGGTCTGTAATGAGCATGGATAGTTTGTTGTCAGTGGAGAAGATTAGATAGATTTATGAGAACAACGATACCTTGAGCAGTAGCAACCACTACAAGGACGGCGAATCCGAAAAGAGTGAGTGTAGACGTCATTGACTGAATTATCAATTTTGTTATTGATAAAATAAAGGGGGGGGCAGAGGAGTAGAAGGAATCATCCGAAGAAAGTGATTAAAAATGTGAAGAGAAGAGAATTTAAAAGGAGGATGCATACTGAATCATTGGATGCAGCTTTTATACTCGCAGTGACAATGAAGGTGCAGGGTTCAATGGGGAGCGCCTCTTTTTGCCCGTGCCGTGTTGCCTCAATGAACGCGCGCCGGAAATTACAAGAAAAGAGATAATGTGAGTTGAACAATTGCCTGACTCTCTTAATTTCCCCTGCTCTCTCACTCTGTCCGATCAGTGAGAGAGCACTGGGAATGGAGAGATTCTCTCTCTTCCAGAGAAATCTATGACGCTGCGGGAAAGAGTTTGTAAGACTTATTGACAATTATTATATGCGTAGACTTGTGAATTCCCCTTCTTGTTGAATAGATCATAGCTCGTGATTCCCCTATTTTCTAATCAATACCTTGGAATAGAGGCTTTTTTCGGGCTAAATTTGGCTTGATTTTGTGGTAGACTCCGTTTTTCGAAACTCAGGAACATTTAATTTCCGTAATAATTTGCAGTGAACAACGGAGGCGGCGACGACCTGTCGGGTGCCTATCTGTTCCTGCCGGACGGCGATGCCAAGGATGTGAGATATCAATTAAAATTTGTTATTAATTTATTATTTTAATTAGTTAAAAAAATTAATTTAAAAGAAACGCGTCAACTTAATGACGCCAGACTTGGCAGTGTGTGGAGAGCTGTGAGCCATGTAGCGGACCCCCTCCTCCAAACGGGATTAGCGCAAGGAAGGAGAATACATATTTAAATTAAGACATAATTTAAGGTCCCCTCGGGCGACTCGCACTACGTTGTCGTGCAGGGCCCGCTCGTGAGCAGGGTGTACGTACAGGGACCACAGGTATCGATTGATTACTGTAGTATGGATGGTACTGTATCATGCACTTATCGATAAATGGCTAGTTAAAATTGTTTATATGTGCGATATCTCTGCACTTCTTTAGAAGACCTGAATGGTAATAATGAGGGTGCCCATTTTTCTTAATTCTATTTCTGTTGAGCAGTTGGCTAGTCGATCTAGATTCATTCTTTCTTAAGTAGTTCCGATATCTCGATAAGCGTGATGAGAGATTGTGAGGAGAAAACCGAAAGGTACGGTAGCTAACGTTTTATCGATCGTTCAGGAATTCCGCCTGCTCACCACGTACTCGCTCGACGCTGGCGCGCCGTATGTGGAGGTGAGCTATCGGCTACCGTAGTCCTTCTCGCTACCGTATCATGCTCGAATCGATAACTGGTTATTTACATGTAAAATGAGTTAGGTGTTCAAATGTGGCTTTTCCGCAATCCCGGGCTTTTTTTTGACTTTAGGTAGTTTTTGGCGACGTTTTTCGACTGGTTTATAAAAATGTATTAATTAGATCACAAACGAGATCGACATCACGGAGCGCATGCAGAACGTGGAGGTCGCCATGAAGGTGCGCTTTTTTAAAAAAGTTATTGGTTAATAATGAACAATCGTCTGGCCGTCTCATTTCGCAATGGCCTTTCGTCAATCAGAGATGAGAGGGCATGGAAAATTGAGAGAGTCAGACTGTAATTATAATTATTAATGTTTCTTCAGATCGAGAGCAGCGTCGACAGCGCCGACTCGATCTACACGGACCTGAACGGCATGCAAGTGGGGGAACAGATTCACAATTATGCCCGTTATTAACATTTGTGCTAACAGCTGACCTTACCAGTGGATCCCACCTAGCGTTGTCTTACGACGTAAAACGTGAATACACCTTTTACCTTTTTACCTTTAACATGTGTCACACATTTGGATGCGTTTGTAGTTTAGCGAAGTCAAATCAAAACCGAATATCAAGAGAAAAATCAATTAATTGGGTAATTGGTATTGGATTGATCAATTTCTTATTACTCCCTCATTTTCCAACGGACAGTGAGCTGTAAAGTCAATTAATCGAGTATCGGAATTGGTCATACTTCCCTATTACAGATGATTCGTCGTCGTCGTCAGCTGGATCGTCTCCCTCTGCAGGCCCACTACTACCCGATGCCGGGCGCGGCCTTCGTCGAGAGTGCGGAGGAGCGACTGTCACTGATGGGAGCGCAGGCGCTGGGAGTGGCGTCGCTGAAACCCGGTGAGCAAGTGGTTCGAGCCAATTTGGGGGGGGGGGGTCAAATTTACGATAGAGAAACGGTTTTTTTTCTAAATTAATTTGATAAGAACGAGTAGTTTGTAGAAAGAGGTGTTACTCTAATACGGAAACCCTACGAAGAAGTATTTAATTCAGGCGAGCTCGAGGTGATGCTGGAGCGGCGGTTGCTGCAGGATGACGGAAGAGGACTGCAACAGGTGAGGAAGGGAAATATTTAATATTTCCTGCTCGCAGTATCCTGGTCCCTGAATCAAACTCCCTACGTATTCGGCACATTATTTTTCTTATTGGATTTCAAGCTTCTTTTTTTTGTTTAACGAACTCTCCATTAGATTGTTTTCATCACCTCACATGATCCATGATAATCACAACATGAATGACTGCATGATCATTGATACATTTCTATCGCAGGGCTGATCCCTGAATCAGTGATTTCGAGATGCCTGATAAATTTTGATTATGATTCTCATCTCAGGGCGTGATGGACAATCTGCGGACGGTGTCGCACTTCCGGCTGATGGTGGAGAGAATGGGCGGAGAGAGGAGTGCGGAGGACGAAAGGGTCGATAATGAATTATTAATAATATCATCATTATTATAGAAGCAATAATAATAGCCTTGATAATAATATTTTTAATACTTCGTTTATGTATTATTATTTTTCTAAAAAGAGGAATTAGAAGGAGTAATTGGATTGTTTAGTCCTTTCGATTTTCTGAAACAGACACAACTTGTCTTAAATAATTGCCCGATTGCTGATGCAGTGAATCAACAATTTGCAGATGGGCTTCCTCTCGCTGCCCGCCACTTCGGCCTCGCGATCGCTGCACTACCCGTGGGTCAAGATACTCAGCGAGGGTTAGTTTGACTATTTTTTGATCACTCGTTAGTGGAAGCAGAGGGCAAACCCCTCTCAAGAAAGGACCTATGAAAACCGCATTCCGTAAAGCCGCAAAACGGCAAAAAAGGCAGTTTGAACAAAAATTGAGAGAAGCATACCACTATTCCACAAAATCTGGGACGAATACCCACAACTTAACCTCCTCAAACCAAAGAAATCGGAAGTGCAGTCCGTTTTTGAGTAATATATCTCGATTAAAGTTACCCAACAAGTTTTCGACCCCCTATTTTTATTTGCTCATCGAATAGAGAATGGTCGAATTAGTACTGCTCGCGTAATAAAAAAGACAGAAAATCGATAATAGCCCTAAAAACCGGCTTAGAAAATCGGGTTTGTGTTGGGATTGATCATCAGGCCCGCGCGCAATTCAAATCGGAATATAGGGAGACTTAATTGTTTATCGCTGTGGCTCCGCCCACTTCCACTTTCTGCGGTTCACCGACTCCGCATTTGTCTTCCCATATTCAGTAATGGAATAAAAATTACTCAATAAGCTTAATGAAATATCAGGGTGTCCCACATATTTTTGGAATTTGCTTGCCAATAATTACTGCATGATCGACAATCATTCTGATACAATATTACGTCATCATGTTGTGCAATTGTTTACACTTAGCCGCTTCTCGATTGCATCAGTCTTTGACTAGTTTCATCAGTTATAGTCATGAACACTGCTCGAGACTACCGCTCCGTTTTGCTTCATTATTTTCTCCTGGGTCGAACGGCGACGGAATCCCACCGTAAGCTGGTCCAGACTCATGGCGAAAATGCCCCCTCCCTTCACACCTGCTTCAATTGGTTCACCCGATTCAAGCGAGGGGATTACAATCTGGAACACCAACCCCATCCTGGACGCCCTTCTTCTCGTGTTCGGGGTCGTGTTCTCAGGGAACTGAAGGCCAATCCCAAATCTAGTGTGCGCGATATTGAGAAGACCATCCATATTCCTAAGACCACAGTTGCTCGAATCCTGCATGATGCTGGGAAGACACCTAAGCTCCCCCAAGTGATTCCGCATGACCTCACGACAGCTCAGCTGAAAAAGCGGGTTGACGTTTGTCAGGGATTACTCCACCGTAGATCCAATTTCAATTGGGTCAGCCACATCGTCGCCATGGATGAGAAGTGGATCACCTACGATAATCCTGAGAGGAAACTTCAGTGGGTGGACGTCGATGAGAAACCCCAGCAGGCTCCAAAGGCGGAACTTCACGGAAAGAAGGAACTCCTCTGTTTCTTCTTCTCCGTCCTCGGTCCCATCTACTGGGAGATCCTCCCTCCCGGCATCACCATCAAGGCTGACCTCTTCACTACCCAACTGGAAGAGGTGGCGGTCAGGGTCCCTCCCAAACTCCTGAGCGAGGGCAAAATCCTCATGCTCATGGACAACGCGCGCCCTCATCATGCGAAAATCACCCAGAAGAAAATGGACGAGCTGGAGATGGAATGGCTCCCTCACCCACCTTACTCCCCTGATCTGTCCCCTTGCGACTACCACTGTTTCCGCTCCCTCTCTAACTTCTGTCGAGGAAAGAAGTTCAAGAACCGAGACGCACTTGTGAAGGAGTTCGAGGCATGGATCAACTCTAAGCCCCAGGCCTTTTGGAAGAGAGGGATCGAGACCCTGCCCGATCGATGGAGGCAGGTCGTGACTACTAAGGGAGCATACATTGATTACTGATCATTTGTTGTTGTTGAAGGAATAAACAAAAAAATAAAAATAAATAAAAATGTCACAAATATGTGGGACACCCCAATAAAATATTTAATTCAATTAAAATAAAGTCATTCGTTGGTTGGTCGCTAGTTTGCGGATGCGGTTTTCGCGCGCATTCAAACGATAATTTGTCCTGGTTGGGTAACTTTAAATGTAAATATGTTGCTCCCTTCAGACTCGGACCTGTCGCCCTCCTTCATCGGTCTGCAGGCGCCGCTCCCGTGCGACACCCACATCGTCACCCTGAGAACGATAGCAGAACCGACGAAATACGGGGTGAGTATAGGAACGATATTATTATTTAAAAGGTTCGGTGATGAGCGTTTCGAAAACTAGTCTTTTTTTCAAGAAATCCGTAGAAAAGTTATTAAATCGTTGTGAGACGGGTATGTTTTTTCAGGCTCATTGTTAACAAGACCCCGGGGATGTTTTCATGTTTTAGATATAGTTTTAGGCGACTTTTTTGATGTAGATCTTCATTCGAGTTCATTCATTCACATTAGAAAATGATTGTTTCCCCTTTGCAGTCTGCCCGTCCCACCACGGCGCCGTCTTCGTCGGCTGCACTCGTGCTGTATCGGCCACTCGTTGACTGTCGATCGACCACGCCGGCGGCGGATGAGTGCGCTGACAGCAAGGGAGAGGTGAGGCTATTCGGCACTTTGATATTTGCAGGAAATAAAATATATAGGTAAATCGTATTGAACATAAACCACAAATAGAAGGACTTAACAATAAAGTTTCCATCTAAACATTTTACGATGTTTCCAATTGAGCATTGTTGTTCTCTTTCAAGTGTCGATTAAAGAAGGCGTCCCACGAACCGCGCGAGCGATTATGCAAAGCGAGGAATGAGAGAGAGCGCACTCCTCATTTCGCACACTCTCTAGCTCGTTGCCTGCGTTTCAGGGTCAGTTGGCACACAGCCAACTGCTCATATCTCAGTTCAAACGAAAATTGAACACATGGGAGTTTCGAAAGTGTTATCGTGTTGCCACGAGCCACTATCTCACAACAAGAACTCAGTTAGCCAGATATTCGTGGGACGCCTTCTTTAACAATCACTACTTGTAGGACTCGTTCTCGGTCCTATTCGGCGCCGGACTGAAGTCTGCGTCGACCGCCACGCTCACAATGCTCTACGAGTCAAAGGGCACGACCGAGCGGCTAGCGGTCGAGCCACAACAACTCATGGCCTACAAACTCCGGTTCTGAAGTCCCGGCTCTGAACGGCGGATTTTCCATTGTCTCTAGTTTTATCTGACGTTGTCCCATAGCCCCCTTTATTGATTGTACGAGTTACTGCTCCCAAATATTTATTCGCATGAATTGTTTTAAGTGAAAACCGATGCATTTTGGAAGAGTATTAAACCGAGAACAACCCCCCCCCCCCCCAAATAGATTGTGATACAAATACCGCGATTGTGATAGACTCGTACCCCCGTTTGATTGTCAGTACTCACATTAGTCATGTAATTGACTAGATTTTACCGGATTTATCCCATTTCTACAGCTCAAATTATTTCAAATCTCGTATGTATGAACAGTCTGACCATTGTTACAGAGAAATATTATTGACCCAAATATTGGAATGGGTCAAGCACATGTTTTAGGGTCGTTGTTGTGTATATATCTTATATTTGCTAATAAATGTATAATAAAAATAATATGTATAATTAATTTGTCGAAAATTGACGGGACACGAACAGTCGTCTAGCCCTCTCATTTGGCAATGGTCTCTTGTGGATCAGAGAGGCGAGAGAGCATGGGAAATTGAGAGAGTCAGACCATGAGCCACGGATATTAGTGTGCACAACAGTGGTTGCTATGGGGACGTCGGAGGGGTGCAAGGAAGGGAGGGAGGGAGTAAGGGGCCTTAGTGACAGTCTGCTCTGCTAAATTAAGGGTCAGCAATGCCGCCGTCTCTTCAAAAAGGAATAGCGGCACAACAGCAGGTGGGATATCGATTGATTGTGTTTCTCTTTTTGTAAACCTTACCTGCTTGTCTTCTGAACAACATTTCGAATGTTGCGAGTACTCTTGAGCAAATTTGATGGAAGAATTTGAATATTTGCTTAATAATTTAATTATCTCTTAATTGGGGACCGTAACCAATCATCTGACATCGAGAACCACGAGAAATTGATGCGACATTTTTAAGAAAAAGAGTCGCGGCGGGACAAAAGTTCTCATCGACGAGAGCAAAAAAGAGCAATTCAATGTGCTCAGTGGATTCCGAGGACTGGTAAAAAAGCTGAGAAGCGAGTGGACTGTCGAATCGTGAGTATATATATTTGATCTTTGATCTTTACCGAATGACAGCTGGCCTTACCAGTGTGTCCCACCTAGCGTTGTCTTATGACTGTAAAATCAACGTGGATGCACCTCTACCTTTACCTTTATCGATTGAGCTGATCACCAAGTTTTCAAGAAACACGGATGAAATCTCGGATGGGACCTTCATCAACTGTCGAATATTCATCATCCCGGCACCGAGGGCAAAGTTCAATAATGAAGAGGCAAATATTTTGGAAAAAGCGATTCTTAGGCAAACGTGGTCATATTTTTTGGAAATATGTGGAAAAAATCTCTAAGCAACGAGTTGATTAGAGGAAGAACAATCGTGAATTTAAAAAAAAATTGAAAAGATTTTAGATCGATGCCCTTCGGAAGTTTCTCAAAGATGGCTGTGGGCTGATGATTATGCTGTCCGAAGGTGATTGTTAGATTTATTAAAGGCTCAGTTGTACTTGTATCTCTTTATTTGAACAATGCTTTGCTCATGATGGTTAGTGAGCGCCCTATTCCTCGAGATATTCTTCCTCCATCTTCCTCCTCGAATGTTTGTCAAAGATCATCCAATCGTGGAATGGAAAATACTATTACAATATCACCAGGTGTCGATAATTTTCTGAATAAATTTCAGGAGGCGAACCCGAGCTGGGCACTAACATCAATTACTTTCTCGAGGAGTTTGGCATCTTTGCGAATCCAGGCATGATTATTGGAATTACTTTAGATCTATTTTGGAGTATGTTATTTCATGAGTTCAGACTGCGTGATTCGCACCGTATTCTACAAGTACTTCGACCCGAAGGAGGCCCTCGTCTCCAATGGAATCATCAATAGGGCAATTCCCACTGCGGCCGGCAAGCCGAGTGGCAGTGATCAGAACGCCAATGCACAGTGAGACCGTACTTTTGTTCTTTGGGTCGTCGTGAAAATAGATGTACTGAATGAAATCATATTGCAATTCAAAACTGACAGTTCTGGAAAGTATCTAATATAATATGCTTCGAGAAACGTACAAATATGTTCCAGCACTGGTAAGCAACAGTGGTAAAGTGGTCGCAAATGGAAAATGAAAAAATATATTGAAGATCCCTCGCCTTCGTCTATCCATACGGCTGCACACTCAACATCAATCGATCGTCGTCCGCAGTTCTCTCCACGGGGTCAACCTGCTTCCCCGTTTCAAGACCAATAGCGGCTTTCCATACTCATGAGGTAAGATCATGGAATGTGCAAAACGTTTGTCGATCACTGATTTCGCAATGCTCTCTCGGTTTCTCGGACCGGCGAGTGAGCATTGCGAAATGAGAGGTTGAAAATTATGTTGCCCACCCCAGAGTAAGATCACACTGCTGCATAATTGTGAAATTGCACACCATTGCGAGAAATGAATTAGAGTTGCACAAATGTTTAGAACCAACAAATTCGCCCGATAAAACTAAATTCAAACTAAATTAGTGTAGCCTCGGAATCTATGCCTTCGATAATCAGCTACAGAAAAAAATGTTTCCCTCACAATCAGGAGTCGAACGGGCGCATGGTTGTCGTCGGATCGTCGCACCTCTTCCACGACACATACATCGACAAGGAAGATAACGCCAAGATTCTGGTATTCGGCACTACTCTGGTTTTTGTTTGGCCCAGCCGTTCCTCGAAGAATATTCCCTTCCTATCATTCTCCCTCTAATTTCCTCGAAAAATTCACAAATGTTATCGAATTGTATTAAATCAATAGGTTTGGGAATCGATTCCGATGAACATTTGAAATTTATTTTTGCAGAAAGTATTCATGGACTTCCTCAACGGCGAGGTCGATCCGAACAAGATGGATGCATCGGAGCCCGATCTGACCGATTACTACCCCGTGCCCGACCACATTTATCTATCAGAGCAGCTGAAGGTATCGTGAGATCATTTTCTATCTCACGCATAATTCACCCTTGGAGAAGCGGATGAGGGAAGTACCTTGCCTCCCTCCCCTTCTGTCCTTTCGGGTAATCGATAGCCATCTCATGAGCACATTGAGCTTGATGAGCATTCCAATGGCACGAAAGACTCAAAATCGAGAAGTTACAAGTTTGAGAGATAATTCTTCCTTGCAGGTGCCCCTTTCCGAGGGCGACACGGACACATCACTCATCGGATCGGACTTCATGAAACTATTCGACGCCAAACTGACCTCGTTCGACTTCTCCAAGTGGCCAAGTGTGATCAAGTACGTCATAATTCCTGCAATTACTATTTTTTCGATTTTGGGCCGGGCAACAAACGATCTGGAGCATCCTTTAGAAATGTGTTAAAGGGGTAAGGAATGAGAATGATAGGGATGGGCTACTCGGAGAGAGAATACATTTCCAAAAAAAACAGAGAAGTGCTGCAGGGCGTACGACGAACTCAACGTGAAAGCGGATCGGCTGTCCTTCATCACGCCCACCTTCGAAGTGCCCATTCTGCGGCTGCAGCCTGCGGTGAGGAGATAGATAGTATACCTAGGATTGGCCGTTCGGAAAGACGGAATGGATTTTAAAATCATCACGTAGGTTCACTTTCTTCCCGGAATAATGTGATTTGCGAAACGGAATGAAAATGGGCTCATTGTTCGCTCGCTCATTACGGAATGAATGCAAATGGGCCGTTTCTTCAACCCTATGGAGTGGAAATTAATTAGCCAATTCTGTGACTCTAAAAAAACTGTAACTGAAACAGGCTGAATAGGTGTTTCCTCCCAACTTCCGCGAGCTGCCCCCTCCGGATCTGGAAATGTTCGATCTGGATGAGATGTTCTCATCGAGAGAAGTGCGACTGACCCAGCTCGTCTATAAATGTGAGTTTCTGATATTGACGTCGAAGTTCGAGTCTCTTTATTGTGTGTGTTCTCTCTCTTCGGTCAGGGTTGCACAAAAGAGTGCATTTTGAAGAGTCGAATTCTTCATTCGGACGGCCCTAAATTTGATGCTAGCCAATCCTAAACCTAGACAACCCTAAAGATGACTAGTTCTATCTAATTTTGGTTCATCATTCAGACAATCCTAAAGTCTTTACTATCTGGCTATCTGCGTTGTGGCCACTACCTAAAGAATACGATAAATTTGCAGGTGAAGAGAAGGACCTCGAATACTTCATCCGTGAGGCAGGAGACGCCTGCGATGTGACGACGTCTCTTCCGGCCAATGATCGGACTGCGAGGTATCCACTTCAGAAATTATTTTAAAACACTCATGTTCTGGGGCACTATGTCGAATGAGAACTAGTGGAGGCGCGAGACTGTTATGTGTAAACTGTTATGTGTTAACTGTTTTGACTGTTATGACTTAACTGTTATGTCACAGAACTTATTGCGAAACAGTTGTAATTCGACCTAGAGCCTAGCCTGCGGTCTGGTGATGATCACGTAGAGTACGAAGAATGTTGATTTTTTAAATATATTTAACTCAGGCGAATTCTGGAGCGAGTCTTGCACCACCTTATCGAATACAAGAAGAACAATATTGTACGTTAATTAGTTAATTAAGATTTAATTAATTGATTTAAATTAATTAAAGGACGACGATGACTCGATGCCGGCCGATGATCATCTATTCAATGTGCCTACGGGCAATTTGGAGGCCGACTTTAGCGATCTGGATGATTACGATGACTGATCAGGAATTTTTTTGAGAAACAAAATTGAGATGCTAAGAAAATAAACAAAAATTCTATTGAGAGCTTGCGAAAGATTGATAGAAACACAAGATCTGGATGAAAATGATGATTGTTTTAGTTATTTAGCTTATGCTGCATCGCACAATCGATGAATGAATCTTTAAATCGTTGTACCTAGACTCCTCAATGTTTTCCGAATGAAAACATGACCTCAGGATAACTTTAAGCTGCCTTTCGAGATCAGCCCCTCTGGCGGGTTTCCTCTCTTGAAGATAAATGTAATAAGGCAGTAAATCACCACCCAAATCGGAGGGGAAGTGTAAAGAGAGCCGAAATTTGATCGTCCGATCTAGATAAAATGCCTTGGATTTTTAATTATCAGGGTCTACGATATAAAATCGTCGCACATCACTTCCGCCCCTCGAACTTCGCTTGCCCGATCTTGCACTATCCATTCAATTAGTCTTTTTCTCATTTTGTTCGCCCGGTGCCGGTGTGTGCCAACGTTACTGACAAGCCCATCATTTGTGAGCATAGATACCCCCCCCCCCTCCCGCCCCTTCATTTACCTTACCGTTCTCTATCTAGCAGGTTTTTATCGAGCAATTCATGTCTCCTTCACTTGAACTGTTCGTCTCATCCCATTTTGCAATGTTCTCTAGCCCGAAAAATCCACCCCTTCACGTATAATTTATCGTGACTCATTCTTTATGCTCAGTTTTTTATTGCAATTCTTTCTCAGTTCAGTTCACAATGTCATTCATCCGTGATTGTTTGAAGAGGAAAGCGTTATCCGATGATTGCGAGGATGAAATTCAAATTCTGAAGCAAATCAGTAGCCCAGTAATACATAGTAACCCAAATCACCATATTTTCCGGCTGTTGTGGGGGGAGCAGCTCGCGAGAAATCACTTTTTGAGTAAAATTTCGAACAAATCCTGTTTGCGAGACGTGTTTTGCGGTGTTTTCGGTTACTATGTATTGCTGGGCTACTGTAGCATACATTGGTATATAAAACTTGAAGTTTCTCGATCATGACTTTTTCGGTCCATTTCGGACCATGACCCCGGGTTCATGGTCTCGGATCACTTTTGAAGCATGAACCCCGGGTCATGGTTCAAAAAATTCACTGTCGCGGATTCAACTCCTATGGTGATAAATATTCGTAAGACGGTCTAATTATACTATTTCAGTGGTATGTCGGAAAAATTTCATATAGGGAAGGTCGAAGACACAATAAAAATATGACTATCGAGCGACCTCAAATCACTCAGATGACCTTTTCAAAAAAGTTAATGCTCCGATTCCTTCCATTAGTAGTGGCATCGATAAAGGGGGTAATGGGGTATACCCATATACCTAGTTTAGTCGGTCGGAAATTACTCCGTGATACAGAGAACTCGAAAAATGTGAAAATCTGGGTCTGAAAATCGGCATAGTAGTCGACCTGAATTTGATCCCAATGATGCTATAGCACACTTAGGGCGTGCCTAACATACTGCAAAGGAATTTTGGTTCTATCTTATTCGGTTGAGAAATAATGAATTTTCATCCCTTCAACACATGCCCGCACCTGGCGCGCCGCATTTCGCAATACGGCCGATGACGTCATCATTTTTGTAAACAAGGTCAAGGCACCCTCAGGCCCTATGAGTATGGTGGCCGGAATCGAAAATCCTGGATGAATGTCCGGGCAGTGTTCACTTTTCTCAGATCCGCTCTCTTAATAGGATTCATAATTTGCCAATTTCAGATTATACTACCTTCTGGCTCCGCTTCATCACCCTTTCCCAATCTCCCAGTGAAGCAAGAGAAAAGTTTGGATCGAGACGAGCTCTTCGCCGTTTCTCCTAATGCCAGTCCGGAGAGGGAGCTTGCAGCAGATGCTGCAACGGTCGCACCGACGACACAGCCTATTAGACTTCCTGTGACCGATCATTCGAACCGGATGATTGCATCCCAAGATCCTCAGGCCGATGATGCTCTCGCGACCTCTTCCTTCGCATCTCCCATTGATACACATCATCAACAAATCGCACCTCCAACACTTGCGACTCATGCGACAGTTGAAGTTGCGTCCGCAACGACAGTTCAGACTTCTTCGGAGCTCCCATCTCACCCAGCTCCAGTCCTTCCTCAAGCCACACCATCCCTCGTGACACTTCCGGTGGCGGTCGATTCTACCGTCCTGTTCTCCCTCTTCCTCAAATTCATGCAGGACAATCCGCTAGCAGGCTTTGCTCTGAAACCGAAGAAGAAGGCAAAAGTGGAAGTGGTGAGTCGCTAGATCTTTGATTAGACCTTTCACCACTTTTCTTTGAAATTCAGATTTGTCCTGAATTTTCTATTCCCAACCGTGGGTTATGAGATGCTTTCCAGATAACAATCAATGATGAAGAGGAGACCGTCCTCGCTCCAATTCTTTCATTCCGTTTCCCCACTGAACTTCAGGCGGATCCAGAGGTATCATTCGACAATTCAGAGAAGTAGATACAACGATTCCTCTTCAATTGGAACCGAACATTTGCAATTCTTGCTCTTTTATTTTTGCTCGCAACATTTGGAGGTATCTGACGTATCTTTTCTTCAGGAGTCAGTGCCTGCGCCGTCCAACGATCTCGATGAGGGAAGGGGTGCCAACGTGCTCGGCATAATTTCTGCCGATCCTCAACTGGCTGCCCTTACTGCATCGTTCAGTCAGAAACAGAAAGTCAGTTTCAGACTTTTCCGTGTACTTTTCGAATTTTCTCAATCTTCATAGTTGATCTTTTTTTTTAGGTGCACGGTGAGCTTGCAACATGAGTTCAACAATTGCAGATGCTACTCTGCGCATTTCTGCAGTCGAGAGGATTGCAACAGCCATGTGGGAAGAGCACTGGGATTAGCGAAGATTTGGCTGATATGGAAATGCGTAAGCTTTTTTGTTAATTTGAATAAATTCAATTATTGGAAAATGCAAACAAATTGCAGACGCTGATTTCTGGAAGGGAAAGGGGAACAAGGCGGGACAGTGTCCGAAATGCGGCGACTTTGGTGGACGAAGGAGCGCATCGAGCAGGAGAGATAAAATAGAGGCAATATGGGAATAGGGAGGATTCTCTAGAACTAGAGGCTGGATGAAGTAAGATGAGAGTACGTTCATTGCATACAGATTTAAATTGCTGTGAGCAATGAACAATGAAGTTTCTCTAGTAATATTCAGATGAAGCTGGATGAAGTAAGATGACACTTAACTCATTGCATCCAGATTTAGATACTTTCACGTGGTTTATCAAATGAATTGGTTTGAATACTTTGACTTTCAGCTTCATTATGATGTGTATCTATTTCACTTCGACGACATTGACGATGACTGAGGGTGAACGATGGATAAGCAAAAGGATCGGCAACTCTTACGATAAGTTTGGTACGATACTGCCTTTTCTTAATTAGCCTTCTAAACGGCCTTTCAATAAGCGCTCGAAGTACGGATAATCGTCTTCTCCTTTCACGTGATGTTTCGGCACTCTGACCGGATGCGAGAGCGTTGAAATTGAAGAGACGATTTCCAGTATATCGAATTCTACTTTCAATGTCTTGTTCTAGAAAGATCTTGCTTACACTGCACGGGATGGCTCTTCAAAGGAAGAGGCGATTTATTGGATACGGCGCGCTCCCCGGCTGGATGACGCCGGGTTATGTACTTAGCTGGGTTGTGTGAACCTTTAACCTACTATGACCGTCATTTTCAACCGTCTGGAATCTTCTGGATCTTCTGGTTATTTCGAACATTCTAGAAGCCGCTGAACCCCTCCCCGACATTTCGAACATTCCAGAAGGTTCTAGAAGTATCCTCTCACTTTCCCTTCATTTTCGAACAATCTAGAATCCGATGGGCCCGTCCCCGTCATTTCGAACATTCCAGAAGGTTCTGGAACTTTCTCTTCATTTTCGAACAATCTAGAATCCGCTGGGCCCGTCCCCGTCATTTCGAACATTCCAGAAGGTTCTGGAACTTTCTCTTCATTTTCGAACATTCTAGAAGCCGCTGAACCCCTCCCCGTCATTTCGAACATTGCAGAAAGTTCTTGAAGTTTCCTCTCACTTTCCCTTCATTTTCGAACATTCTAGAAGCCGCTGAACCCCTCTCCGACATTTCGAACATTCCAGAAGGTTCTAGAAGTTTCCTCTCACGTTCCCTTCGTTTTCGAACAACCTAGAATCCGCTGGGCCCGTCCCCTTCATTTCGAACATTCCAGAAGGTTCTGGAACTTTCTCTTCATTTTAGACCATTCTTGAAAGTTCTGGAAGTTTCCCGGCAGTTTGGTTAATGTATTGTTACGGTAGGTATATGATAGTCAGTGTTACTGTACGTGTACGGTATTCAGAGTTACGGTACCCGGGTATTATTGGGGTGGGGGGGGGGGGCACCCAACTTGTTTACACTTGTTTCCTCTGCGTCTCTGCCCCAGACATACCCCCTGGCACTCTCGCCTAGGTGGACAAACACACATACACAAGGAGGACACTCTCCTTTATTAAGGAGTAATGATATTTCGAAGGTGAGATTTTTTTATGAAACTATTACTATTGAAGAAAAATTCTCTTCAATCATCAAAAATAACGAAATTTTTTTCAGGAACACCCGATTGAGTTTGCTCGATTTAGGAATGATTTCAACAAGGTCTATCACTCTCATGAGATGGCAAATGTGAAGATGCCAAAAGAATGGTTCGTAAAGATTTGTTTTATTATTCTAATTTTCAAATTCGAATCAAAGGGGACATAGAAGATATAAATTTCAGTCGTTTCAGGATGAATCGCTTGCTGTAGACTGAATGAGGAAATGCTGAAACATAGCGAAAGATACTACCATCATTGCCATCATTTACTTTCCATCTCAGACATTCTCTTTCAATTCGTCTGATTCACTTTGCGTACTTCTTAGACCTATTACATGTTAATTCAGTTCAGTGATTGGAAATTATGATTTAATTTAATTGTTATATGTGTTATTAAGTATTTCATGGTAAAATTAGATCATCAGATCATTTTTCAAAACAAAAAAAGAGAATCGTATCCCAACCACGACAGTCTCAACCTATACTCATGTTTTTTTTGAATTTTTTTAAAGCAATCAATTCGACGATCAAAGAATTTTTTATATATTTTTAATAAAGCCTTCAAACATATTTAAATGAAATCTATCAATTTGTAAAAACCTTTTTTTTTAATATTAATAAACACAGTATTCAATCCGCGCGAAGATTCAGAATACGGTATTCGGGGTAAACAATTTCTTCGCATTCTCCATGAAATACAGAACCATGACGCACCCTTTTCCCCTTATCTCGCTTGTTTATTGATTTCCGGTCAATCAGTACTTTATTAGTGTCGTCGCATGGAAACACCGCATCGATAACAACCGGGCGTAAGTCATGCTGAAAACGCCCGCTAGCGCAGGAGGACCACGGAGGGTCGAGACGATCGAGGTAATGGTTCCTTTGCTTTCATAATACCTTATCAGTGGTCCTATTACTTGGCATAGAGCTTATCATTTCTTCTTAAATCTCAAAAACATATTGCTGGATCGGGCCTCAAAGTTATTTTTTTTTCATTTTTGGTGTGTCGCGAAGTTTTCCCAAACTATGAATCTCATTTACCGTGCTTCCCTCATTTTCTGCATTGCTGGTTTTAAATCTTGATTTCAAAATGTATTTTCAGTTGTCTGAAGTACCGACTGGTCCCTCGCGAAAGCTGGAAAAGAGTACTTCAGTTCCGCTCCAGCAAAGAATGAAAACACCAGTGAGTCATTCTTTCTTTTTTATACCACCCACTGCCATTCGTCATTAACTTTTAAAAAATGAGCGTGTGAGATCTTTTAATCTTGTTTTCCCACGTGTTAAGAAAGTTTGCACGTCTTTACTTTAGTGCCCAACGGTAGGAGACTATTTTATTCCTCGCTCATTCGATCGCTCGAAGTCTCACTGTTCACTTTCCAGTAGTTAGAGCACGGTCTTTGGGCACCAAAGTAAAGAAGTGCCAGGAATTTATATTTCAATTTTTCGTTTCTCCAGATTTCTGATCAGCAACGAACGGTTTTCGAGCTCGGTGCGCCGCCTTCGAGGAATCCATTTCAGAGAGGAAACACGTTAGTTGATTTAATTATGTATAACAATATTTATCGCATGTGTAATTTCTCACGAGCCAAGCAAGAATTGGTCTAAGTACGCGTATTTCAACAATAACGGTATGCTTTGTTCAATAGTGCCATTTTATCCCCTATTGGCTGATTCTAATTGCTGGAATGGTCGAGAAAAAAGTCATCTTTTTTTCAAAAATCATTTGATAGAACTCAACTTGAATCTCCAATTAACCGAGTAACAGCTAGCCTTACCTAGCGTCGTATTATGACTGTAAAATCGCTGAACGTGGATGCACCTTTGCCTTTTTCTAGGATACGTGAAGCGGTGGGCGAGTTTGTCGGTCTGTCCGAAACGCCGGCCGAGCCGTCCGGCGAGGGGGGCACGGGCCGTGGCAGTGGGACATGGAGCGACCGTCGCCTACAGTACTTCAACAGAAAGTTCAAGCTGAGCAAGGACTTTGTCCAGTCCTGCGGTGAGCTAATTTTAACATTATTATTAACATTATTTGCTAATTTAGCTATCAATATGTAAATATTGCTCAATAAAAATTTTGTACATCTATGCTTTAGCGTCCAGAGGTAGAAGACTAATTTACTCCGCGCTCATTCGATCGCTCTCATCTTTCACTACCCACTAGTGAAAGTGCAGCCTTTGGTCACTAAAGTAAAGTGAAAAAATGGCATAATATTATTTTAAAAAGTGTGAACGCATCACCGATTAAAAGAAACTTCCGCATGTTCCGCGCGTTGAAAAATGCGCGGAATACGAAACTAACTTTACCTCTATTTTTTTTGGTTTAATATCATTAAGATGCAAATTAAGATGAGCGATCGTCCGGCGGACTCCATCGTCAGCAGCATGCGGCCTCGCTGTCGCCCGTCGTCTCGCAATATCAGGTAGAGATGTCTGATCAATTCCGAAACCCAATTAATTGGCTTGGGCCCCTCACTTCCTCGGAAAATTAGGAATACAAGACAATTAATTGGTATCTGGGTATTGGGTATTGAATTGACACCACCACTATCAGGCGCCACCCACGCCCGGTCTCGCCTCGTTCCACATCGTCGTCGTGAGTTGTTCATGCACAACTGATAATAATATTTATGCGTATTTGCTGCAAATATCGCGGATCAAATGAAAAAAATATATGTGTGAATTTGCAAAAATGGCAGTAAATGCATACGAAAGATACTTATAATTTGAACTATATTGTGCATATTTTGCTGTCTTTCGCCTAATTGATACGAGTTTCGGCTGGTAATCTATGATTTTTGTTCAAGTAGCCTATCAATAATTGATAATCGATAATATTCCCATGGCAGGATCCCCAAGCGGAGGCGCGCGCTCGCTCGGTGTCGATCGAGTCGCGGCCGCGCAGAAGGGATTCCGCCTTCAAGATCATCACGGAGAATTGCGCCTCCCTGATCACGAAGTATTTTACAAATTATTAAATTAATTAATTTCATATTTATTCAAATACTGCTGAATGCAAAATAGAAGAGTATCAGTATGTGTCCTAACACCTACCACACATGATTTTGATAAACATTGAATATAACTCAGGGGCCGCCTGACACCTACGGCCGCGCAGTCCTCGCGCATCCGCCGCAACAACGCGACCGCGTCATTCACAGGTAATAATAATAATAATGGTTCATCATGAAATTACATAAACGTGTGACACATACGGCGGATCGAGCTACATTAAATACAATGTTGCAATAGGCAACAAAAAATTTCGCGGACAAAGATTAAAGAAATTTTCCCTTAAAGCACCTGTTTTTTCATAACCGGGAAATTGTGTCAGCAATTGTACATATCGGCAATAACTTAGGAATTAAAAATGTATATGTTCTTGTTGTTTCCAGTGGCCGAATCGCCGCTCGCTTCATCGTCGTTGACGCCCGGACCGTACGCCTTCTCGCCGCAGCCACTGCATCGCGAGTTGAACGGTAGCTTTTCTTTTACCATGGGGCTTCACCGGTAGTCCTACAATACAATATTTGTCATTGTTGCTTTCTAGGCGCTGATCAAGATGAGGGTATGATCATGCTCTAAATATTTGTTTTTATGTCTGATCTCAATGGAAATGTCAACTAAAAATGTAGGGCAGTTAACAGTTTTTATAGATATACTTCAATATTAATGTTACAATCGTTGCAGCGATGTCGATGGTGCCGCTGCGCGAGCCGCCGTCGGCGGAGCGGCGCGGCGACACGAGCGGAAGCGCATTATCATCCGCATCCGCTTCCGGCCCTCCCGCGCGGACGCGCAAGCGTGAGGTGCGTCGCTTTCGGCGGGTCAGTCGTGTGGCCAGCTGCATGACACCAATCCTTGCTCATTGCTAATCTCCTGATCCTAGTTTGAATAACTCTTGCTTTTATGGCTACTTTCTTCCGTCTAACAGTTGTGATAAGCGCAATTATTTACCGATTTTTTGTCAATGATCACTGGAATATTATCTGATGATTAGCAGCTTGTCGGGGAGTCGAGTCCCCCATGTGCAAGCCAGGTCCACTGGCATTTATCGGCACTTTTATGGAACACACTGCTGCGAATTTGTTTAGCCAAAATACCTCTCTGGACACGATCCCCTTATTTCAGCTGCACCGTCTGCTCGAGGCGGACGAGCACGCGGCGATGGCCGAGTATGAGGAAGCAGACGAGAGGGAGAGAATGAGAGGGAAGGAGAAGGAGGAGGAGGGAGAGGATGGAGGAGCAGAGGGAGGCAGTAGGGATGAGGTGGAATGGCAAGCGGCAAGCACTACGGTGGATGTGGAGCCCAGTGAAACGGGTGAGCGACCTGGATTATTATAATAATTTGCATCTGGGATGTGCAGATTTTTCTCGATCTCTCATTTCGAAAGGCTCGCAGTTTCTCTGGCGAGAGAACATTGTGAAATAAATGAGAGAGCGAAAATTTTTGCACACTCCTGATTTGCATGTATAGTCTTTTCCATCCTTTGGTGGTTTGAATCTAAAAGTTTATAGTGTTTACTGGACGATGTGATGTATCTCTAATTATTAAAAAAAATTAGGCTCACAATCATTGCAGAACCGTCATCAAGCAGTTCCTTCTACCCGCAATCAATCCGGTCCCTCATCGATCCTGGGGTATGTTCATTCATGAGTCGTGTTCTCGTCTCATCTTTTTTTCCTTATCTCTCGCCAGTCAGAGAAACGAGAGAGACAGACAATCCATATCATTCATTCATTTATTTCCCGTTGCTTTGTAATTTTACAAGAAACAATGATGTAGGTCAAGAAAGTCCGTATATTTCAAATACTCATTGGCTCTCATCGAACTTTGTCATATCCCCCTCATTAGCTGATTTTCCCCCCAATGGCTATTGTTCTCTAAGGTAGTTAGATATCTATTGAAGAAGTGAGGCAGGAATCAGTCCACTGCATTCCCACATTCGACGTTGAAAAGCCCTCTTTCAACTGGGGCAACTGGGGTTCTTTCATCACAATACATTTTTTGGAGATTAAAATTTATAGGTATCGAAGATTTTTTTGTTTGCAGGATGTTAGGTTCTGGACAATGTCCGATGGCTGTGGTGCGGGAGACGGCACATACAGTAATATCGAGGAATGACAATGGGGGGGGGGGGGACGTCGAATAACTACGGTAGTGGTTGTTGCGTGTATGCTGTTGACAACTGACTTTAATTGTGCGGTGTATTTAGGATTGATTGCTGACTTATCTCTGTACAACACCTCCCCATTCATAATAATACGATGTGTCTGAACCGGACACGAAATATCTTTCTTCCAATTTTCCTTAATTGAGTGGGTCCTCTACGGTAGCTAGATCTCTGCGGAAGAAGTGAGGTATAGATTTCGAAGAGTGTGTTTTACAGATGATCAGTGCGCCGGCGTCCGCAGCCGGAGGACGACCGGCCACGGCGGCTCACGCGTCCTCCTCCGACGCCCTTCCTCCACTGTCCGCGTCCGCCACCGCGTCGCCGCCCTTCCTCGTCAGTCGACCGACCATGCTCCCGATGGGCGGGGATGAGGTACGGTAGTGGCATCCTTTCTGAAATGGACCTTATGAGTCCAGTATTTTTGGAAAGAATGTTATGAAAAAATATTTCTGAAACGTTCCTTTCCCAGAAACATTTGGCAATTTGGTATAACAATTTGGTTTATGGCACAGATTTTTTAAAGATAAGAAACAAATATTACTCTAGGTGCATGATATTGTTTGTGTTGTGTAGTTGATGAATTTGAATTTGAATTTTGCTTGCAGACGACGCAGCAGTCGATCGCGACGGACGAGCTCTTCTTCGACATCACGCCGCCCAAGCGCGCGCCCAAGACCCATGCCACGCTCCGTCAGTTTTTTTTTTAAATTGTTGTTGATATTTTGAATATATTTTTGAGTTTAGTGACACTTAATTAGTCTCCTTAGAAGCTGGATTCACTTCAGCCAAAATTTTTACATACGAACTTGATCTTTGATCTGGAAAAAACTACATAATTGTTGGTGTGAATTCAGCGACGGCCCTGTTCGCGGCACCGCAACGGGGATTGATCGCGCTGGGCGGAGGCGGTCGAGTGATGGACATCGACAGGAGGACGGATAGGGCGGAGGTGACGACCAAGGAGAAGAAAGTCAAGTTTATGGTGAGAATCGTATTATATTTCCCCATACAAATTCGAGTATGTTGGACAACATTCAAATGTTTTCAATATTTATTCCATTTTGGGTAAAGGTAAAGGTGTATCCACGTCAAGCGATTTTACAGTCGTACGACAACGCTAGGTGGGACCCACTGGTAAGGCCAGCTGTCCATTTTGGGTACGGTATCACTAACAATTATGCGATCAATAAGGCGGGGAAACGGATCTTGCACAACATTCAAATGTGTTTCGCATTCCTTTGCAAAAAACTAACAACAAACAACGAAGAGTAGGCGATTTCTGGTCCCACTGACAAGCGTGCCCATTTCGAAAGGCTTTCAAATAGTTTGCCTCTGCGGGGCATCCTCGTTGTTATCAGCTGAGCCTCGCCCGATCGTGATGATGATTCGGCGCGGTTTGGTCAAAATATCCCCAGTGAATGGTTGTAAGGCGCCGCTCGAGGAGCGATGCGCAACACACCTGATAGTCTCTCTCGATACCTCAACGCACTAATACGACTTGAGTTCGAGTTCTGCGAGGAGATCCGTGTTGGTTTCGGGATGTGTATTTTAACAAGCAATTTCCTCGACTCTTTATCTTATCTTATCTCTCGTTAGTCAGAGAAGCCATAGAATATTTCGGAATGCGAGAGTATTTCACCATATTTCATTTTTGTATTCTGCGAAGTCTAGAAAACGGATGGTAGAGAATATAGTAAGAACCGGCGTTTGGTAATTTATTTATTTGGAAAGTTAATTGTGTAATTTAAATTGAAATTGTAGGAGATTCCACTTGTGGACACGCTGAAGCGGCAGATGGAAGCGAAATGGCACGAGCAGAAAACGTATCGGACGGGAGGAGTTGGTGGGAATATTTTTGCAATTATTTGTAGCGAAATGGATAAGAAAGAAGGAAAGCTGATCAGACTTCACTTTTCTATAATATCATTATTGACAATCTAAATACCAAGAAAAATAGGCCAAACAATTTTATATATATGCAATCAGTATGATGTGACGCATGAATCGAATTTTGTGACTGTATACTTATATGAATCAACTACTATATACTCACTCTAATTGTTAGGCGCGTTCGGAGAGTGTCTTGGGCGGAAGACGAAACAGCTCGAGGAGTTACCAGAGGCACTCAAGAAGAGGATCAAGATGACCGTGAATGAGAGGTAAGGAAGGATGATCTCCGTTGTTTCTGAAAAGCTTCGCGATATGGCACTTACTGGTTGCATAGACGAAACCGAGATCTAACTGTCTCTTTTCCTTATCGCACGAATTAGATAATAACAATCTGATTTGTGTAGTGAGTGCACTAATAGTGTACTACTGTGAATGTGTACTAGTCATTTAGGTATGATGATTAAATGTTCTCTTCTCTTTCTTCAGACCATTCTTCACGTTCTGGGTCACATTCACGCAGCTGCTGGTGTGCCTGGCCTCCGTCGCCATCTTCGGTTTCGGCGCCTTCTCGCCGTCGTTCGCGAAGAAGGATGGAGAGGTGAGAGCTGTGATGAGGGGGTTCAGAGCAAAATCGGTCAAACAGCATGCATACAGACCGAAGAAAACGTGATCAAATTCGTAAACCCTCCGTGATTGAGTTCGAGCTGATTTTCGTGATTTCTTTGATCTTTTCGCTGTTACAGTTAATGTTTGGATAATAATTGTTTATGCAATTATTAAATAAACGTTTTAATAATTATAAATGAATAAATGGCCCTCACAGGTGCCCTCTCTCGACCGGACCCTCATCACGGTGGGCGTGTACGAAAAGGGCAATATCTGGCTCGGGCCCAAATTTGTGAGTTGTGTCTATATCTATTTATTCATTCATTTTCTTATTCAGTGATTTCTCGGCGCTTCTTTACTGTAGTGCCCAAAGGCAGCGCTCTAACTTGTTGGTAGTGTGAAGTGAGAAGGCGAATGGTCGAGGTAGAAAGTAGCTACCTCCGTTTTGCGCACTAAGAAAAGTGCCGATTTTTCTTGTTCATTGAAAATCAAATAATAGTTTAGCTTTTATTTTTTGTTCTTTGTTAAATGTTCTTCCCAGGCGGATCTGATTCGTCTCGGGGCGAAGTATTCGCCGTGCATGCGGGCCGAGCACAAGATCATGAGCAGGATCGAACAGGATCGAATCGCCGAGAGGTGAGAGGATAGGGATGAGCCCATCAAAGGAGGGCCGGGGGGGGGGGCTTCCACTAAATTAGTAAATTTAAAATGAACCTACGTGGAAACCGCTATTTTTAGTTAATGGTTTCTATTGAACGATATTTCCTTTCCAACAAGGCTGTAATGAGAACAAAGTGTAAATAGTACTTGCAGTTACACGGGTTGCTGCATCCATACGGACGGCTTCTGCTACCAGGCGGGAGATCAGTGCCCGGTACGGTTGTCGTTTCTATGCTACCCCGACACTTTGTATCATTTAGGGAGGAATTACTTACTTTTTTAAAATTGTTTGTGTTTGTTTATCATGTCATGATGTTGTTGTTTTTCGTAACTTCATGTTTTCAGCGCACACTGGCCACCCTGCACCTCTATCGCGGACTGCGTCGCGATTCTCCCACCGGCCTACGAAGGTAATCTATTAGCATTGTATTTGTGCGATTGGCAACTGACTTTAATAAGCGGTGCGATGTTATACGACAAATTGCAGGACGCAATCGTCACCCGAACTGCGACAGGCGTCGCTGTCTACAGCCAAACGCAGTCAGATCGTGTGCGGGCTGGACCCAGAGTCAGTATTTTCACACATTTTTTGTAAAATAGTATGTTTTTGAAGTCACAGTCGTCAAAAATCGTTCCTTTTTATTTTTCTTGTGTTTCGAACGAGTAGTGAGACGTGCTTCATAATGAGGCCACGTCAAAGCGGTCTAATGAAAACAGTTTTTTCATACAGTGGATTTAAAGATATTATATAAAATAAATTAAATTAACTATTTGCAGCTTCTGCGCGGTGCCCTCGCTGCACTCCTTCTCGGGCGAGGACATCACCAAGTGGCCGGTAAGTGAGGGATAGTTAGGGGGTGAACCATAGAAGCACCGGATCACGTTCTGAAAGATACAATCTTGTTCTATATATTATTGTTTTATCCCTTTTTTTAAATTCAAATTCAAATTATTTATTCTGTCTTATTCTGTATTCCCTTCTGTCTTGAAATACTTGTACATTGTCGATGTAGATGGAAAGTGGTCTCGATTAGATCTGCTATGTGGCGAGGGAAACACGGTCATGTAAAAACACGGTAAATTTATACCGGGTGAAATGAGGGAAACACGGTAATGTTTGCAGACATGCGAGCGGGAGATTGCTGACAGCGAGCTGGGGCGCGGCTTCCGTCCTCGTCATCTCACGTGCACGGTGATGGGCCGACCGTGCTGCATCCATCTACAGGTACTGTCGCTTTATCTTCATATCATACATTTTCATTACCATCCGGGTATGGTGGTCAGATAGTGAAAATCACAATTGGCATGGGCATATTGAACCCCCTAACATGATATTTAGTAGTCAGATAAAAAAAAAGCGAAATGAAGAGACGATTACCCATATTTCGAACTCTATTGGTTCCGCTAGGTCATGCAGCTGCGGGCCCTCAGGGAATTCTGCAACGTTTTACGGTACTTCACAGTCCTCGTCAATTTGCGTAACAATGAATACATGTAGAAACGTACATGAGAAAATACAATAAATGCATTTGCATAACGTTTTCCAAGACGTCATTATAGGGTCGTTGTCGCATCACGACGAAGGAATACTGTGCCTTCGTCGGGGGCACCTTACACGAAGAGGCCTCGCTGTGCAGTCAGGTATATGATTGATTCATTCACATCTGGGGTGTGCAAAAATATCTCGGTCTCTCGTTTCCGCATGCTCACTCGATCATTCTGACCGGCAAGAGAGCATTGCGAAATAAGAGAAATTGTTTGCCTGTTGGTTTAGTTATAATGTCTTGGCATATTGCATTCAAATAATATGCACTGTTTTACATCTTTTTTATTAATATTGTTGCTTTCTGTACCAGTATGTAGTAGTGCCCTCTCGAAGTAGTTTTTCTTACATACAACAGCTGAATTTCTCGAAGAATATTGGTAACATGTAACTGTGGCGTGCTCCATTTTTTATTTGTTTTTTCTTCCTATAGTCGCTAAACTAGCAGTGGTCTCCCGAAGGGCGTAAGTGCCTAGATTAACGGGACTTTATCTTTTTTTTACCTGTTTTAGAAGCTGTGGTGATTGTCCCCCATCATTTGCAGGTGAACTGTCTACACGGCATCTGTGGAATGATACCGTTCGGAGACTCGCCCAACCAGATCTATCGCCTGTTCACGTCCATCTTTCTGCATGCGGGGTAAGTGGGCACTCCTGTTTTTGCACGCTCTCTCGTCCACACTTAGTGAGCTAACTACTTCCGATTCCGCAAATTTGTAAAAAGTGTTGAGGGTACCGTGCTCAGATAATCAAGCGGGGTTATAGCCCACCAGTCCAGCATGGACAGCTAGAGTGCCAGTGTTGATTGATTGGCAATATTGTTGGCTGGCTTTTTTGTTTCCATCATCGTTCCAATTCTTACATTTTTCGCATGTCGAAAAAGTTATGCTTGAAAAAATGTGATATGTATGTTTCTCTTCACAGCCTCCTCCATCTGGCGATCACGATCTTCTTCCAAATGGTGTTCATGCGCGATCTGGAGAACTACATCGGGTGGAAGCGGATGGCCTTCATCTACTTCATCTCCGGGATGGGAGGGAATCTGGCCAGCGCCATATTCGTCCCCTTTAACGTTAGTTACAGTAGAATAAGTGGCATCATATGTTTCGAAGGTTCTAGATCGCAAAATGGGTCGAAAATTAGCAATTATGGAAAATTGGCCATGATGGAATCAGTGGGAGGCTATCAGTCGTAGATCCGACCCGTTGCTCATCACTGGTCTGATTACCGGTATGTTATTACGAAAATGTATGCTTTGCAGCCGGAAGTCGGCCCATCCGGAGCGCTCGCTGGCATCGTCACCACTCTCTTCGTCGACGTCTTCGTCAATCGGTGCGACTATTCAATTACAATTATTTTATCCACCATGATTACAGGAAAATTAATGTAGAGTCTTCGATATAGTTCGGCGGATGTCTGCAGTCTTGGTTAAATTAATTTATGCTTGACGTTGGCAATTATGTGATGCCTTCTATTGCAGCGACATGCTGCAGCAGCCGCTGCTGGCGATAGCGCAGAACGGAGGATGGCTGGCCGCCCTGTTCATGGTTGGTTATGACACATTTTCATTGCGAACAGGGGACCGAAAATAGATAGTGGTCTGAAAAAAAAAGTTAGAGGAAAAAAACTTCACAAAGTTAATCACTCAAAGCACGATTTTATTGTGGTCTGATTACCGGCCCGATAAATACGAAAATCTAAGATTAGTTATATTTGTTATTCTAATCTAACATCAGAAAATCACGTGCAAATATTTAAATTTTTATAACTCCGTTCAAAAAAATTGTTCTCGACTTGTATGATGCTCCTGAGGCATATTGTCATACAGTATATTTGAAATGCGAGAGTGGAATCGATAAATGATTTTATATCCATATTGCAGATTGGCTTGCTGCCGTGGGTGGATAATTGGGCGATCCTCTTCGGCACCGTATTCGGCCTGCTCGCAACTTTTGGTATGTGAGACGGGGAGATCAAAGATCGTCTTATTGTTTCACTTTTCTTTAATTTCGACAACAGTGACAGAAAGAGAGAAAAACTCGTAGTTGAATATTCGATACGGGGTGCTGTGTTCATTTCTGATTTCCCCTCCAAATATTTTTTTTGGGGATTTTAGGCAGCTTTCGACTAACTTTTTCTACTATAATTGTCGATGACGTGGCGTGTGCCAAAAGACTTTCAATAATTAAGAAGACTTTTGCTAGTTGGCTAAAATGTGCACTTTCAGTGTTCCTTCCCGACGTGGGCCTTCGTCGGGGCGCCGTCTTCCGTCGGTTCATCGTCATCTTCGGAGCGATTACGTTGCTGCTCCTCTTCGCCCTCCTCTTCTACATCTTCATCGAGAATATTGATATCGATTGCACGTGGTAAGGCGGTTGGGCTCTTGGAAGCCATGGGTTGATTACTACTTTAAAAAATTCCCCTCCCACATAGTATTTTGTAGAACAATTTTCAAGCAACAGCCGATATTTAGACTGAATTATTTCTGGGCAGCCCACAATATTATGTTTAGTGGAAAACAATATTTTGGCCGTTTTTTGGAACCCAAGTACTCGATCACTGTTGGAAACAATTGAAATTGATATTTGTACAGTAAAAGCGTCGCCTTTTTGTTTGAGTAGTGGGTACTGTAATTAAAAGTTCGAATAAAATATTTCTATGATAATTATTCTAGGTGTGGCTACTTCAACTGCTTCAACTGGTACCAGTTCTTCGCGTACGATCCCGATGACGGCAATCACTTCTGCGACAACCAAGGCCTCCAGGTCAATTCGTGGCTTCCAATATGAATGTTTTCGTCTTATTTTGTGATCTTTGATCTTTGTGTTTGATTCACAACTCTCGGTTCTGCAGTACCCCCATCTAGTTGTTGATCGCCCTCTCTTTCTTTCTGGTTAGAAACCAAGTTTAGCAGTTTTGATTACAGAGTTGTTATGCAGAATATACTACTAGAAGCAATTTTATTTTTTTATCGTGTCATGGATACTATTATTGGTCTTGCGCGCGTCCGCTAGGCTTCATTGTTTGTTTTCTAGAGTGATTACCATTTCTCATTTGAAGCGGATCCGTGTTTAGATCTGTCGATTGTGCAACTACTACTACTTCACTTTGCCTCATGCTCTAGCATTTTGTCCGCATGGATCTGGTATACATTGTCCCCGTTGAGGATACACTGCTCTAATTTTGTGATCTTTAATCTTTATGTTTGATTCGAAATACTCGGTTATGTTGTTCTCGCTCACTTAAACACTCGAAAATGCCGTTGCTATCTCTTGACATAATCAATCGCCAAATCTCCCTCCCCCCCCCCCCCTCAGTCACCCTGCTAGAATATAAAAAATAGATATATTCGTCAGTACATGTGTCTTGTGTAGTACTTTCTGTGAATCGATGCCCAACTGCCTTTCATCGAGTCTTCATTTCACTTTACATAAGCATGCTTCCCCGTTGTACTCTCATCCACATTTCATGTTTATACCAGATTGTGATACGAAATAGTAATTATGTATCAAGATTAGCTCGTATCACCATTGTTTCACGTTGTGATTAAAACATAGTAACTATTTATCATAATTTGCCGTACAACAAGTCAGAATAAATCTATATCACAGTGACATCAAAATTCGATGGAACGGCGTCAATCTCGCAATGAAAATTATCTTTGTTTTGTCAGTTGTTTACGATAATAATAAAGAGAGTAAGTATGTGAAGGCACCAGTGTAAAAGTTATGGTGAGGCATGTCCTGAGGTGTCGGGTTAATGCTAGAGCGATACTATATTAATGATCTGAATAGGCATGACTAGAGTGAATTCAGCACAAAAAAAGGGAGGGGCTACAGTATACAAGGATGGGTTCTCAATGTCAGTACTGAGTGCCAGGCAGGCTCTGGCCCCACACCACGGTTCGCGGCGGGTACGGCGCGTTTGGGTCCGCGTTATTGGGTTCGTAACCGGTGACGTCCGGCCGGTAGCCTGGTGGCCATGTGGGTGTAGGGGGCGCCGTGATCCAGACTACGGGCGGACTGAATGAGGAGGAATATCGATCGGTGGAGTGGTACGGTAATCAGGGATGGACAATCTATAGAAGGCATTCCTTTAGAAGATCAGAATGATAATAATGAAAATCACTATTTTCTTCATTAGATTACGGCTGAGCTAGGCGATCTAGATACATTCTGGTCTCCTAAAGTAGTGCCGATAATCATGGGTGGGCAATCTATAAATGGGGACTAAATTTAACGCCGTCCGTTGACTAGATAGGCGCTGTTAAGGTAGGGAGGATTTTGCTTGAGCTGCTCCGGCTGCCAAACAGACGATACCGGGGGTACAGTGATCCAGACCGGGGGCGGACTGAATGTGGTGTAGATTGGTGGTGTGGATACAGTAATAGATTTGTGGTGAGGTTACGGTATTCGATTAGTGGTGTGGTTGCAGTAATCAGGGAGGGGCACTGCACACTATGACACGCGAAGCGAGAGTCGAGGGATAAAAGTATTATTATTATTAGTTGTAGCAGAAGTTAGGGAGGGGGGGGGGGCTTTTATCGCCCTCGTCCATATAACTGATTGCTGTTGGGGAGGAGCATTTGCTGTTGTTGCTGCTGGGGCGGGGGCTGCGGCATGACAACGTCGGGAACGTACCCCGATGAGGGCGCGGATGTGGGACCAGAGGGCTGCATGCCGATCACGCCGGCCAACTGGAAATCATACATAAAAAGCTAGTCGAAAATTGTCTGGAATTTCCCCTCTCGAGGTTTCCGTTGACAAGGCATGTAACTTACGATTCACAAACACATCCGGTTTTCATAGAATTAGTCGGTTTTCGAGGTCTTTTTCATAACATACCCGGTTTTCGAAGATTTTGAGCACCAAATTTATTCATGTGTTCACTAGATTCCGGCTGTGTGATTTTCTCGTGTTATTTTTTTTAACTGCGATAAATCGACTACCGTAACCTTGATATCGCTTAGTCTCTTTGCAGTACCTGTCGCGGGTCGTTACCACCTTAAACTACCGTAACCCTAAACTACCGTAACCTTAATGACTCCTAGCTGATTGCAGTACCTGTCGCGGGTCGTTGCTCGCTGCGCCCAGCTGCTGCAGACCGCCACCGGTCGTGGAGACGACATTGGGCGCGTATCCCGTCAGGTCGCCCATCCTGTGGAGAGGAGGAGAGAGATTAAAGGTGCGAACTAATTCAGTTATGAGCAGCATCTTCGGACGAATGATTAAAATCGGAGGTCCAGTATAAAATCGGTAAAAAATCGCTGGATAAAATCGCTGGACTAATTGAATGTTTGTTGCTATTACGAAAATGTGCAATTGGAAAAGGTTCAGAAAAATTTGCTAATTTGGGCGCATGTTTTTAAGTGGATTTAATCACTAACTTATTCGGCAATTGATGTTGCTGCTGTCCGTTCTGATAGTACTGCGGGTTGTTCACTCCGGGAATGCCTGCCTCGAGGGCGGTCGATTGGAGGTTGCCATTGGGCGCGAAACCGCCCGGATATGTCGTCTGTTGTTGCTGGGAGGAGCCTGGAACCGTGCTATGAGCCGGGGTTTAGCGTCTGCATAAGCCGGGTTTTAACGTCTCATGATCCGGTTTTTAGAATGCGTGATGTAACAAGGCGACGAACCCGGCCAGTCAACGGTGCCGCCATTGTTGCTCACGCCTCCGCTGCCGTAGCCGAGCAGGCGTTGACCTAAAAGAAGCAATGATGCTCCTATTTGACGGGTATCCGTGCACGCTACGCTACTCCACAGTACGATGGAGAGATGAAATACATTCGAATATCGGAGAAGCACCGGAAATCTCACAGGAAAAATAATTCTAGAAGCTAGAAGAGATCAGTATGCTTTCTAACACCGTATCTGCATGATACTGATAAAGATTCTGGTTGTAATGCTGAATATGAGCGTGTGACTCGTTCTCACCGTATCCGCCAACTCCGCCCATGGACGAGCCGGTGCCGGCTGTCTGCTGATTGACGACGCCCGCGAGCGATTGCTGCGCGTTGGCGATGGTATTGCCGAACTGATCCACGGCCTGAAATATTATAATAATTTTAACCTTCATTCTGGGTTCTCAAGTGAGTGGCGAGCGGTTGGGTGCGATTTTCGTCCCGCTGTCTCCGATTCCCTCAGCCCGGATTCCCTCTCCCAGCAGCGTTGGCACGCGGGAGTTGTATGCCACCATCGATGGGACACCACTTCTACATCGGCACCATCAATGCCCGGACGCTCGGCCCCAAGGACAAGCAGACCGAGATGGAGCTCGCCCTCGACAAGATCAAGTGGGACGTGATTGCAGTGCAGGAAGCCAGGATTGTGGGTTGCGCCTCATTCAATCTTACATCCTCAGGTACTGTAGTCTACCACTCGGGCGGCCCAACTGCGTCCCATGGCGTGGCATTTCTCCTCCGCCCGCATCTCGCGCGAGGAGCCGTGTTCCGAGGCCTCTCTCCCCGTCTGGCCACTCTGCACCTTCCCGACCAACGGCTCTTCCTGGTCAACGCGTATGCCCCCACCTCCTCCTACGACGACGACGCATACGATGCCTTCATAGACCAGGTTGAGACCGCCCTGCGGAGTGCGCCGAGAGGCACCATGCCAGTTCTGGTAGGGGACTTCAACTGTAGAGTAGCAAGGGAACCTGGCAATGAAAGATTTGTCGGTAATTCCGCCTCTCAGTCCCCTAACTCTCGTGGGCGGACTTTCACGGAAGCCCTCGTGAGGAACAAGCTGCGCGTATGGAACACTTTCCCCAAGAGAAGACACGGCCGTACCTGGACCTGGAGATCAAACGACGGCGTCACTTACCACCAGATCGACTTTCTCGCTGCCCCTCCATCAGCACGAGTTGTCAACTGTGGTGTCGTGGGTCGCTTCGAGTTCAACTCCGACCACCGCCTTGTCCGTATGTGCCTGTCCCTCTCTGGCAAGGTGAGGCAGAAAAGATGCAGGGAGAAGTTAGATTTCGATCGGGCTTCTTTTACTGTCAACGCATCCCTTCTCGCGTCACTGCCCCTTGCCAGCCCTACCTCCGCTACCGACACCTACTGCAACATCAAGGCCTTCACGGATGCTGCGGCTGACAACTGCTGGAGAAAGCGCCACACCCCACCTTGGATCTCGCGTGCAACCCGGAACCTCCTTGCGCTACGTCATCAATTGCAAGCCAATTCTCAAGGACCCGTCGCCTACGCAGTCGCATGCAAATCCGCCCGGATGAGCTTAGCTGAGGACATCAGGAAGAGAAAGGAAGCACAGGCCAGACAAGCAGCGCTGATGGGAAGAAGCATCGTGAAGGAGATTCTGAAACTGCAGTCCACCAAGAAACGGCTCCTCGTTCCTGATCCTGCCTCGGGAGCACTCTCTCAGTCCGCAACAAAGGCAGCAGTCAAGGATTTCTACGAGGACCTCTACTCGCCAGCAGTTCAAATCCCTCTCGCAGTTCCTCCTCACTCGCTCGACCCCTTCCCTCCCTTCCTCCCCGACGAAGCACGACACGCAATGTCCCTCCTCAAGTGTGGCCATTCCCCCGGATCGGATGGCATTCTACCCGAGATGCTCTACCACTCGAGAGACCATCTAGCCCATTCCATCGCCCATTTGCTGAATCGACTAGTTGCCGGAGATACCGTACCCTGTGAGCTGTCGGAAGCCGTCGTCTCCCTACTGTTCAAGAAAGGAGACCCAACGAACATTGCCAACTTCCGCCCCATCTCCCTACTTACCGTAACCCTCAAGGTTACGACGAGGTGCATTCTGAAAAGATTCGAGGCAGTGCTTGAAGAGACCGAATCGGCAACCCAAACCGGATTCCGGAGAGGGTTTAGCACGCTCGACAACCTGCATGCCATCAAGCAGGTCGCAGAAAGAACCTCGGAGTACGGTATTCCCATTTACCTGGCCTTTGTCGACTTCAAGAAGGCATTTGACTGCGTCGAATGGAGTGCATGCTGGAACTCCCTCTGGAAGTATGGAGCCCATCCCACCCTCATCCACCTGCTCCGTCGGATCTACGAGTCTTCCACCACACTCATCAGAGTGAACGAGGAACTCGTCCCTGTGACAGTGAAGAGAGGCGTCTGTCAAGGAGACACGCTCTCTCCCCGCCTCTTCAATGTTGCACTTCGATCTGCCATGGACACCATCGATTGGGAGGAGGACGGAATTCGAATCGACGGAAGGAATCTCAGCCATCTCGAGTACGCTGACGACGTGGCTCTCGTCGCGAAGACCCGTCCGGAACTCGAGCGCATGCTACGGAAGCTAATGGATGCCTGCAGAAGAGTTGGTCTCGAAGTGAATGCAACCAAGACCCACCTACTCACGTCCTGCAAAACAACACGTGCCCCAATTACAATCCAGAATCTGACATTCAACTTTGTCGAATCGACCACGTACCTCGGAGGAAGAATCTCTCTTCCCTTGGACCACACCGACGAGATTGAGCATCGGATTCGGCTCGGTTGGCTTGCATGGAGCAAGTTATCGCATCTCCTTTCATCCCGCCTTCTTCCCATGAAGACCAGGAGAAGACTCTTCGAGAGCTGCATCACCTCTACCGTACTCTACGGGAGTGAAGTGTGGGCACTCAGATCGAGCGATAAGGAGCGACTGAGCATCACCCAGAGGAAAATGGAGAGAAAGATGCTGGGAGTCGCGCTGAGAGACCGCTGGAGGAACGAGCGCGTTCGGGAGATCACTAAGCTGCGCGACTGGAACCGAGAAGCACTGAGACGGAAAGCGCGATGGGCCCTCAAGGTCAGGAGTATGCAAATGGAGCAATGGACCCGCGCGACTACATTCTGGACGCCTTACAACCGGAAGCGCCCGCCAGGCAAGCCTAGAGCACGCTGGAGGGACGACTTGGACCGAGCTATTGGGAACTGGTGGAATACACCCCATGAAGATTTTGCCCCCATCCTCATCTAGCAATAATTGCCTGAAATGATAAATTGATTGATTGATTGATTGAACCTTCAGGCGACGGTATGTTCATAATGGATAGAAGTTTTCGATTTATTTCGGTGGAGATCCTTCGTCGACATTATGCAAACATTAATTGCTTGCTAGACGCCATAGGGTACATGGAAAGCTACCAGGTAAGATTTGAAATTTAACTATAGATGTTGGCACTTCTCTGTTTTTTGGCCCAGCCTTTTTTCGCAGAGTATTCCTTCCCTATCATTCTCATTCCCTACCCCCATCACGTTCAGCGCGGTCGCAGCTCGGGCCAAAAAACAGAGAAGTTCCTAGATGTTTCGTTTGCACTGCTGACATGGTCGATGACATGATATAACCGCTACAGTACCTGAGCGCCGGCATTGTAGATATTCGTGGCGCCCTGTCGGATGTCCGACACCGCGTTGCCGATTGTGTTCACAGCGCTCTGACCGGCATTGGCGACCTGCGAACGTTGGAGGAAATCAGACACTTCTCTGTTTTTTGGCCTAGCCTTTTCTAGCAGAGTATCCCCTCTCTATCATTTGTATTTCGTCCGCATTCAGAGTGGTCGTAGAATGGACCAATAACAGAGAAGTTCCGGAAATCAGGCACGAAAAGGAGAGCAGGCGTACAAACCTGCTGCTGCAGACCGAAGACGCCGTTCTGATACATGCCGCCATTCGAGGTTCCCATTGCGTTTGGTTGCATGCCTGTAATCAATCGAGCTCCATAAAAGGCAAAGTAAGAGCAGCTCACCCTGTTGTTGTCCAGGCTGCACTCCATAAGGCTGGAATGCGGCATCGGGCCGCTGCTGTCCCATGGGTATCGTCGGCTGCTGTATTCCTTGCTGCAGCTGCTGCTGTTGATTGACGCCATACGGCTGCATGGGCAGGCCGTAGCCATTATTCTGCTGCTGCGGCTGCATGCCTTGCTGCATCGGCATCGAAGGTGCGGGAATCGATTGAGGAGATGATGGCCCGAATGGAGCTAAAAAAATGTTTAATTAGTTTGTTGAGAAGTGCCTGATCGAGCGATGGAAAACAGATTTTTTTTTTTGTAATTCAACTCACGATTGGGTGGTCGCATGCCTGCAAGCGGAATCCACTTGGATCCTGTGGTGTCGGCGCCGTTCTGCGCAGCTTTTCGATTACGGTAGAAGGCCTCGAAGTCGCGCTGGTTCTGAGAATGATTGTTATTACTTCATATCATCAACAATTGATACTCGGTGATAATCCTTGGGATAGTGAAGAATACTGAGAACACTTCACAGTATACTTCATATTATGCGATTCCTTATGGACTAGATCGAGCTACCTCGTGAGTAACAGAGAACGAACAACATCTTACCTGCTCGGGTGTGGCGGACTGCGCGTAGCTGCGCCACTCGGGCACGAACAAGTGGAAGCAATCACGATGGATGATGTTGAGATAGCCCTGAGGAGAGATTAATAACAATGCAATGCTCGGTGATCGATGGAGACTGAGAGAGTCTAATAGATAGGATGCATACCTCAGTGGCTGTGCCTTGGATCCCGAATTCTGGCAGGCAGAAGTCGTGACATTCGGCGCATTTCTGGTCTGGAAATATGGGAATTGAAGTATTGGCGAGGAATGCAGAACGAGCTAGTATCTTACTTCGCTGATCGCCGGCCGCCTTCTGCAGCTGAATCCATCGCGCCTTGTCGCACTCGGGAATGGGCGGATTGAACTGCGCTTTGGCCATTGCGGCTTCGAGCGGCGACGGCACCATCGTCCACTCCTCGTCCCATCCCTCGGGCTGCCCGATTCGCTGTAATGATAATAAATTATTATCATACTATTTCGAAGAAGTAACGTCGAAAGCAAATTAAATAGTATTAGTATGAAACGAGACGTATAAGAGACTTAAGGTTCGTTTCGACTTTTAGCTTGTGGTGATGCTGGGGTGTCATGTTACCGTTCGCAGGCTTCTGGAGTAACTGACTGATTTGGCGCGAGCTGCAGCTTTCAGCATCTCCTCGTATGTGGGAGTGTTAGCAGTGTCGATGGGTAGAACGAAGCAGGTGAATTGCTCGCCGTTCTTCTTCAGAGACTCGTCCACGATCACGGCCTTGCCCTGAATGAGGGAATCAATAAGAGTGTGAACATGAGCCTATTCAAGGTAAACAGTTTCTCGTTCGTCTCGCATTCTCATTCGACCGGTATATATTATACGGGGCCGTCATATTTTCTACGGCCCACCATTTATAAGAGGGTGCACTACATCTTCATGGGTGCTCACCGATTTGAAGTCGTAGTAGGCAATAAAGTTGCCCTTAAACGGCGTTGCTCCTTTCATTGCGAACCGCACACGGCCTTCGGTCTCGCCATTCATGTCGATATGACTAGCGGCTGTTTGCCCGCCCCGGTAAACAGTGGGCGCCTGCCACATCATGGAGAGGGTCTGGAAAGGAGAGACTTGTTGCTGGTAATATCCGGATATATTGTGAGCAATTTGCCGGCTTTCCACTTTCATTTTCTGGATATAATGATATGGTGTGATGGTAATTTCTTGAACTTTAAAGAAGGAACGGAAAATGTAGAATGAACTCAAGAATGTAAGGCACCTTGGGCATTGCGTATGCTTGCGTGACGACGATTGCTACGATGGCTGCAATAATGAGAAAGAGGAGGACGATGAAGAAGATGAGCGTGACTTTGGGGCTGCAGCAACTGGATAAGGAACAATTAGCAGCATCGCACTGTAGAAGGATATCTGATTTCTCTTGTTGGAAAATTATCCGGAATTCCAATAAGAAGTAATCCGAATGAGAACTATTGGAAATCCAATAGTGTTATCAGAAAATCATCTTCGAACGAGAGAATCCAAATTCTGATAAAAAATAGTGCGGAAAAGCAGATCGTACTACGCCCTGAGCTCCTGGAGCCGATTTCGCTTCGGCGGCTGCGGCACCTCGGGCCGGGAATCGGGCTGGAGAGGCAGCGGCGCCATATTCTCCGAAGGTGGGTAGGAACCACCGCCCGAGGCCGGAATGAAAATGGGATCGGCACGAACGGGGTACGGGCCCTTGGGCTGAAAAGACGATTATCAATGCATGATTCACAATTTGCCCTTCGGTTCCCCGGCTGATGTACCCCTGTTGATCGTGACACGAGTGTTCGCGATAGCCTATCCCTTCCCTCCTGCTCCTCGGCTGTCAACGGGGGGTTCAGGTAGTCTGTGCAAACAAACAACACACGAGTCAGTCGATCGCCTCGCTCTGACAAGGAGGAGTGGCAGTTACGTGGAGAGCGAGTGGCGGAGTGCCCAAATAGGGTAGAGGACAGAAGAGGCGGATTAGAACGAACGACAGTGAGGTGGTGGGCCGTGAAGGAACGGACACAAGGGAGAACAACAACTGAGCTTATCCCGCGCCCGTATACTCGAGCTTGCTAATCTCGCACTATGGTACTGAGTACACGGGGCCCGAGAATCAAAAAGACGGAACGACCCAAGTTTGAGGTGGTATTCCTGACTAAAGATTGCACGAATGATAAAGTGATACGCCGATGATAAAATCACAGTCATCAACCCTTCCCCTCCTTTCTCGCGCTGTCACATAATCTACGTACAATTAGAAGCAGCCAAAGTAAAAGACGGAGCATAACTGACCATGGAAAAGGCGACGATTTCGCTCATGTTCGACATGGAGGAGTTGGTGGGCCGGGCGAGCGGCGCCGCGGACACTTGGCCGAGCTGGCAGGCCGACCCGAAGTACGTCTGCAAATGGGCGTAAATATTGAATGTATTGACCCAGCATTATAGCTCTATCATCGTTGATGTTGATGATGGAAGATCAAAAAGTTTTGCAGTCTTCTTGTTTGTGTAGCTAGGAGAGGACAAGATGGGAAGAAGCACTAAAAAGACTACAGTACATCTTCAATATGGCAAGAGTTACCTAGTATCCCCAATCAAAATTAGTTCACCGTTGGCACGTATAACAGGGGATTCCAACAAGAAGAAACCAATTAAATTCCACTTACATGCCGCTGCATCACGGGCTGGTCCTTGTGCACCTTGGGGTAGTGATTGACGCGATACTTGTTGAGGTTCTCGTTCGAGTCGACCAGCCCAGTCCACGACTTGCGCTTGTCCTGCGAAGAGATTGATTAATGTAGTCCTCCTACGTTCTTGGTTGGGGCATGTTACTTCTGATATCCTGACGAGGGTCCACCTCTGATTTGCTGTGGCTTTTCTCTTCACATTGTTACCTGACGCTTATATCCCCTCCCTTTGTTAACAATGATTACAACACTCAACAGGACACGCGTAACTCGATCTGACAAATCACCAGAGAAATTTGTCGATCAACTGCATCACACATCATCACTAATCATGCTAATTTCCTGTACTGTAACCACAACGGAATAAATAATGAATGAATGAACTGTCCACCTGCGAGTTAACCGACCAAGAGTCGGACGCCGTGTTCGTGAGTGCCCGATAGGCCGGAGGAGCGGCTGCAAATATATTCCATGGCGTATAGTCCCGATGCATGGTATGAATCTCTCAATTTCCCATGCTCTCTCGCCTCTCTGATAGACAATCGACCATTGCGAAATGAGAGGGTAAGGCGATTGTTCACAGTCATTTCCTACATTTCATTATCTGATACATTCAGTGTTCGCTAAGAAAGTGCGAAGCAAAAACAAAATGGAACCCTGGTGCAAAGAAGTGCCAACCGGCTAAAACCTCACCCCCTTTCGGTTCAGTGTCAAGGTTGAGAAAGTGCGTCGGTAGCCGAGCCATCTCGGCCTGTCACAGTAACCGGCAGTAGAATGCGCAACGGGGTTACGGTAACCGTCCTGATCAATCAATGTGATCCTAAATCGCGACGAGAATCAACAATGATTGGATCTTAATTGCGGAGGAATGCGATCACATGGAAGAAGGTGCGTGCGGTAAATGCGCACACAGAAGAAATCGTAATGGGCGCGCCACGGTATGCAAATGAAGAAGCGTGAGAGAAAGTGACGAAGTGAAGAGAAGGAGAAGGTAGTGGAGAGACACGGCTACTCCAGAAGGAGATTTGGAGACAGGGCGGTGCTCCCTCTTCCATAGGGGGGAAGAGTGAACGAAGTGGTCTGGCTCTCCCGATTGCTAGTGCTCCCTAGTAGCCAAGCTGGTGCGAGAGACCAGGTGAACCGGCGAGGGTTCCCGAGGGAGAGAGAAGGCCATAGGGCAAACAGTGCAGAAGAAGATATCGGGTGCCTCGGGGAGAGTGGTGACCAACAGAGAGCGAGATGGACCTTCGTAACCACTGCTACCACCCTGGGGAGAAATGAAACCACGCCCCGATTCTGCAAAAGTGAGGAACACCGATAGTTGGTGCAGAGTTGGGCCTCTTCAAAAGAGATTTGAGTGTGAGATAGATGATCTTTTTTGAATATAGAAGTGTCTTGGAGGATCAAAAGATCTTTATCGCACTTTGTGATGAGGACGAAATACATAAACCGAATATCTCCTTACAAGAGAATTGTGTGAATACCGTCATTCATTTTCGTAACAACCGGGCCTGATATTAGACCACTCCATTCCCACGTTCGGGGGTTCAAAATCCCCCTTGAAACTGTGGATATAAGTCTCAGTCCATTAAATATTTGTTTAACCCAAGTTGGTTATTAAAATCTTCAAATGCCATGCTTGTTCCGTTATGATATTTGATCAGTTAATCAGTGATGTGTTCTCAGGTGGCTGATGCTTTAGCTCTATCAAAGGAATGTTTATGTACTACGGTTGTACTACCCCCTCCCCCTCTATTCTTCCAATCTCTCTTCCGGAAGAATCTGATGATGCGAAAGAGCGTATTAGATTGAGAGACTCTGCCGGCTACTATGTTAGGCGCGGGATGGTCAGTCAGCCGCCTTCGAAATGCAAATATTGACCCATTCGGAAGGGCAGAGAGTTGCGATTACGCGAAGTAACTCCTGAGATTGGTCAGTAGTAGTGTGCTGATCAGTAGATACATCAAGCAAGAGAATTTAGAAGGCAACATTGGGGAGATGGCAAAATTGTCCGGTTCCGCTCACTTGTGAGCGCAATGGGATGGATTGTTAAAGAGGTTGAGTAGTATTCAAGGGATCACAACTTCCGATAAGTTGAGCAGCGCTCGTTTGAGAAAAGGAATGTGAGTGCGAGTGGAAATTGAACAAACCGTAATACATTTTTTGCTCGAAATAATACGAGTGTATAATAATGTACGCTACCTCGTTGCAGTTTGATCTGATCCGTGACGGCTCTGACTACCGTACTCTCCTTCTCGATGGATGGTTCAGTGGAAGAAGTGGACGGGACTGCTGTAGGCGAGCAGTGGCCGCGGAGGAGGAGGAAGGAGAGGTGAGGATACAAACTAGGGAGATAGGGGGGGGGGGGTAGCGCGCCCAAGTTTGCCCGGGCATATTTTTGCGTATTCCACTTATAGCCGCACAAACTACTAGGAGTGAACACATTTACTGAAGTAACTGGTCGAATCGGATTGCATACATACCAAGTTTTATTTTGATATTCCATTGATCCATTGAGTTTTTTAAGTTTGGCTGAAGTGTACCCCTAGGTGGAGCATATTGAGCTACTGTGCCATTTCCCTTTGAAATTCCGGCGCTCTCACGCAGACCGTGTTTCAATGAACGATTCATACTGCTGTATTGAGAGTATTGTATTTTAGACCGGCTCCATTGCTGATTCCCTCTGCATCATCGGATGAGGGCTCGTCGTGGCGAGTAGGCGAGAGCGAGGAGAGCGAACAGGAGGTATTCATTACAATTCGAAAAATGGGTATTATTTTTCTTTATTTCCCGTGCTCTCTCGCCGCTCTGACCGGTGAGAGAGCACATCAAGTAAAGTGACGATTACCCGTATTTCGATCTCTTGTATTCTTTCCTTGACCCTTTTATCATTTCACAGGATCTTTTTTCCGGTTTGGGATTTCCAATAAATAGGACATTATTGAGGAGGAGCAGCGCGGCGATCAACGGGAGGAGGAAACGAAGAGGAAGATCAGTCGAGTGACATTGAGCGATGAGCTGACGGTCATCTGTGATGATGAGGGTGAGTGTCCATGTCATTGTCGTAATGCAAATGGTGGCCTGATTGATAAGGGTCGGTAGCACCAATTAAATCCCAACAACAAATCATCTTGAATGATAGAGATGTATAATATTAGCAGAAATTGATCTATTTTCGATGCAGCAGATTTATGAGTCTTCTCGGATCGAAGAGTTTTTTTCTCTGTTAATATTTTCCCTCTTCTCAGACGTAACCGAGACAGAGCGGGATCAGCGGGAGGAGTCGCCGGGGCCGTGGCGAGAGGAGGAAGCACTGCGGGTGCCCACGTTCGGCGAGTACTTCTTCGGAGAAATCACGAGGTATTGTATGCGGGTTCTATACGAGCCGGGTTTGAGGGAAGGAGTCCTATGTGGAGATCATGTGAAACAACCAAAATCTTCGTGTTATTGGCGGTTCACCATCGTTACATTTTTCTTTTTTGTAAATGGACGGAATGAGATTTTTTTAAGAGAATGAGAGAGCAGTGGTGGAGTCTGACAAAAGAAGAATCTTTTCTCCTGATCAGCACCCCTGATAAATTCTGATTCGGATTGAACATGTCCTGCTACAGGGGCTACTCGCTGCAGAACGACGAGTCGCGCTACTCGGAGAAGAGGAAAAAGGTGGGAAATTAAAATCAAACATGGTTTATGAGACGAAAAGATTGGAGAAACTGCTAGGAAGAGACTAGATAATAAAGACTTCCTAAATGAATGCGGCTGGATGTTTCGGTCCATTGGGTCTCTTTCTCATTTCCGTTTTTTTGTTAAAATACGTGCATTATCTATTTTTCTCTGCACTTTTAAGAGACCTCCACAAAAATTGACCACTGTCCGGACATTTCCGCCAGGACTTATGATTCAGCCCTCCATATTGTTATCATGGATGTCTGTCAGGACCCTGTATACAATGAGCACCATATAGCCGCGACGCGTCGCCAACGCGGCGCGCTAGCTGCGCGCGAAATTCAAAAACTCGATTTCCATAACTTTTCAACGAAGGTAGCTAGACTCAAATTTTTTTCTGCATTGTGCTAGGGTGCTCATATGTGCAAACTTTCACCGAAAAAATTAGGAATTTGTCCGTTGGAAAGTCAATTCTTCAATTTCAAAAAGTGATTTTTGGCGATTCTCAGCCCATTTTTGGAAGGGGGAGAGGTCCCACATATTACACATTGTAGCCCCCTTGTGTGCAGAAAAGTTATACCACATTTGACGGAAATCGGTTTTACTCCTCGTAGGAAAAGCGATATCGAATATCCCGCAGCCACCAAATTTATACATCAATCGGACGTGCTAGTACCCAAAGGCATATATTTGAACATATCCGAGTGTTTGAAGCCTTTTGAAATTTAGAAAATAATTAGATCGGATTCGAAAACCATGAGCCCGAGTGAAACCTAAACCAGCCGGGTTTGCTATTTCGCAATACTTTCGAATAAATTGATGCTCAAAAAATTGGCAAAATTCAGATGAACCAAGTTTCATAGCAATCGCTTTCAAGATCGACGAAAAATTGAAATTCTAAAAAAAATACGATTAAAAGCTAACTACGACAATCGGTCAAGCTGTAATACAAAAACTGAAATATTTTTTTAGAATTTCAATTTTTCGTCGATCTTGAAAGCGATTGCTATGAAACTTGGTGTGTATGTTCACATGATTATTGCCAATTTTTTGAGCATCAATTTATTCGAAAGTATTGCGAAATAGCAAACCCGGCTGGTTTAGGTTTCACTCGGGCTCATGGTTTTCGAATCCGATCTAATTATTTTCTAAATTTCAAAAGGCTTCAAACACTCGGATATGTTCAAATATATGCCTTTGGGTACTAGCACGTCCGATTGATGTATAAATTTGGTGGCTGCGGGATATTCGATATCGCTTTTCCTACGAGGAGTAAAACCGATTTCCGTCAAATGTGGTATAACTTTTCTGCACACAAGGGGGCTACAATGTGTAATATGTGGGACCTCTCCCCCTTCCAAAAATGGGCTGAGAATCGCCAAAAATCACTTTTTGAAATTGAAGAATTGACTTTCCAACGGACAAATTCCTAATTTTTTCGGTGAAAGTTTGCACATATGAGCACCCTAGCACAATGCAGAAAAAAAATTTGAGTCTAGCTACCTTCGTTGAAAAGTTATGGAAATCGAGTTTTTAAATTTCGCGCGCCGCGTTGACGACGCGTCGCGGCTATATGGTGCTCATTGTATACAGGGTCCTGACATGATAACAATATGGAGGGCTGAATCGAACGTCCTGGCGGAAATGTCCGGAAGCTGGTGAAAATGGTAAATTTTTATGGAGAAGGTCTCTTAATGACCATTCCTCAAATTGACCACTCTTTTCTCTCATGGAAAAACAACAACAACAACAAAAACTGAAAACGCTAATCAACTCAACTTTTGATGATCTTTCGAATGGTATTTCCATCCATTTCTCCGTTTCTGGAACAATTTCGCCATATTTCTTGTACACTTGCAAAGTAACGGAAATAAATGAATGACTGAATGAATGAATGAGTATTTAGTGAATGAGTATACCTCAATCTCGTGTCAATTTTAACCCATGTCAGGTATACGCGTTCCTGCAAATTCCGTGGGAACTGGAGCAGTTCCTGCTGTACGGACTGCTGCAGTGCATCGACGCATTCGCCTACCTCTTCACGTTCCTACCCATACGATTCGTGGTAAGCTCGTATATTTTTGTAACAACCGGGCCGGATATCAGACACTCACGTTGAGAAACCGGCTCGTTAAAAATAGAGCAATTTCGCCTATCCCTCTGACACGATCCGCTGGGAATGAGAGCCATAAGCTGATATTGTGGTGATAGTGGGCCTTGTCTTCAAATTGTTCACAATAATTATGAAGTGCAATGACCAAATATCCCCCCGTATCGTTGCAGATGTCTCTCGTGGGTTTCGTGACGCGACAGCGGCGATGGACGGCCACGGAGACGTGCGATCTGCTCAAGGTACGAACACATTCTGCTTTTATTAATTGACAATTCTCTGTTTTTTGTACCAGCCTTTTCTTCCCTCCCAATGGTTCTTATTTAATACCTCCCATCAAATTTAGAGCTGGGGACAAAAAATAGAGAAGTTCTGATCGATTTGACAGCGTGAAGATTCCTAATAAACCGTTTTTTCTCAAGTAGATCAGTCTTGAAATGTCAATTGTCTGCAGGTCGGCATCATTGTCTCCTGCTCGCTCGTCATGCAGTTTGTGGACACGTCCATGGTCTATCATATGGCGAGTTTTAGTTTCTATTGATTTATTTTTTATATATATTTTCGCACTTCTTTTCATTAGTGCCCAAAGGATTTGTTTCTCGCTCATTCGATCTCTTGTTGTCTCATTTCTCACTACCCACAAATTAGAGCGCTACTTTTGGGCACTAAAGTATATAAGTATATTTTATAGGTTCGTAGTCAAGCCGTGATCAAGCTGTACATGTTCTACAACATGCTTGAAGTGGGCGACAAGCTGTTCTCCAGTCTGGGACAGGTATCTTTTTATATTTGTTGCTTTGATCCGGGCTTATCCCTAACTCGCCTTTCTCTCACTGGGCCACTTAATTTGTTCCGATATTACCACAATGTGTTACCTGGAATGGAGTGAATGAATTTAATTGATCCAATACCCCGTTCATTGACATTGCAGGACATTCTCGAGTCGCTGTTCTGGACTGCGGCCGAATCTCGCTCCATCAAGGTACTTGTCATTCAGTGATGAGCACGAGATCGATTATAGGACTATACTCCCGATTTTCCCCTGCTTTGAAGCTTATAATCCCCTATTCTGAGAACGGACCCGTGTTATTTCACCGGTTATTCTAAAGAATCTGGTGCTCATGATTATTACTCTCGCTTATTTTTCTGGAACTTTCAAATGCAATGAATTGTGCAGGCGCTCTCTCGCACGGCTCTTCACTTCTCGTTCGCCGTCATTCTCATGCTCATTCACACGATCGTCGTGCTGCTGCAGGTAATGATGGATGATATTCGGGAACTTCTCTGTTTGTTATCCTTGTTATGACCGCACTGAATGTGGTGGGGGTGGAATATGAATGATAGGGAAAGAATACTCTGCGAGAAAAAACTAGTCCAAAAAAAGAGAGAAGTGCCGAATCGGCTTCTCCTGACACTTGACGCAGATGGTTGACTACTAGTCACTAGGCACTACCATTACCGTTCTAACCTTGCCTATGATCAGTTATTATCTGCATACGCGTTGATGCCGTTTCCAAATATGAACGGGATAGGGAACACTTCGATATTCGCATCTTCGCTTTTAAAAAATATTCCGCAACTTTTAGAAACAGATTTGGCATCTTCGTAATATTTTTACTCGACCCACAAATTTTCATCGAGATCGGAGAATGTGAGTTGAGACCATTCCCATTGCCCAGGCAACGGTGCTGAACGTGGCGTTCAATTCGCACAACGAGGCGCTGCTCGCCATCATGATGTCCAACAATTTCGTCGAGCTCAAGGGATCCGTGTTCAAGAAGTTTGCGAAAGCGAACCTCTTCCAGATGGCGTGCAGGTTGGTAGCACTTTCACGTGTTCACCAGATATTTCTCTAGACGCCATCAATGGATGAATGTAGTGAAATGATGTGAAAATCACGAGCAGTAATCTTGAATGATCCGGGCTGCATTTAATTTTTAATTCAATTCAACACAATACAATATTTATTCCATTTTGGGTCCGGAATCACAAGGAATCGAAGGCCGTCGTTTTCCGTTTTCGTGCCAAAATTTAAGCAGGCATAATTTCAGCGATGTGCGCGAGCGTTTCCACACGATGACGCTGCTCTTCGTGGTCGTGATACGAAACATGAAGGCGGTCAACTGGAACATCGACCATCTATTCGTCATGATGCCCAATTTGGTGAGCTATTTATTCTTAGACTCAATGTCAGTAACAATGGTGGGCTAGGAAGGAGACAAGTTTTAAATTACGGATGCCCGCATAGGCTCCGGTGGACTCTCTCTTATTCTAAAAAGCGATAGAACTCTATTTGCGGATGTCCATAGCCATTTTACGGATGTCCCCCGCACAGTCACCTCTCGGTTTTCGGAAGCTACCAGTAACCGGATGCCGTGTAGATTCTGATCGTCGGGTGCGAGTTCGTCGTTGACTGGCTGAAGCACGCGTTCATCACCAAGTTCAACGAGATCAACGTCAAGGTGTATCGAGGTGAGTAGGCGTCTTCGACACTACTTTACCGTACCAGCCCAAAATAAGATGATATTCGGGTTCGTATGCATGAGCAAAAGCTAAAGCGAACCCCTAAAAACCAGTACACAGCCTTACAAAATGTGGCTAACATGTAAGGATGAGTCAGTGCCGAGTCTGAAATAGTTCTGTCTGTTATCAGCTGCTAAAGTGTTCTAAAAGCGTTCGTCCAAGACAACGCGATTCATTACTAGATTTCACGATCACGATCGCGTTCGACGTCGTCAAGAGCAGGGAGGAGTCCGCGTACTCGGATTACTCGGATCAGGTATTCTGGGTGCTAGGCTGGATGATAAGGGGTCACATGAGAACCAACTGCGTGAGAATCAAATATATTTTGAACGGCTTAGTACTCTGCCAGGGTGTTTTTTAAGCACTAAAAATAGAGGGAAAAAATGTTATCCGACATAGTGCCGTGCTCTGAGGTTGAAGAATATCTAAATTAATCCCCAGGTCTCTCGTCGCATGGGCTTCATTCCCATCCCGCTGTCCATCATGCTCATACGTGTGATCGCGCAGACTTTCTCGTTCACCACACCGTCCTCCATCGCGGTGAGCCTTAAAAAATGTATTCGTCGTTGCCTTACGGCTATATAACATTTTTAATCAGAGACTGATCAGCAACTGCACTCCTTTCAACTTGCGCATATTTTTTTAAACTACCGGGTTTTTGTTTTTAATGCTTATTTAATAATTTGTCAGTTGGGCCTGCTCATGTGGCTGTTCCTCATCACGATCAAGGTGTGCAATGGGCTGGTGATGCTCGGACAGGCCTGCGCCCACGTCCATCACTATCGACAGCTGCAGGTGAGGGGGGGGGGCTGATCCGCACGTCACGCCCACTTTTAAGCCACGCCCTCTATCTGTCCTAGTAGATTATCCTTCCATTAGCCTAGTAGATTATCCTTACATTAGCTAACGAAATGGGCAAGCCACATAGCGTCGTCTTACGACTGTAAAATCGCTTGACGTGGATGCAAATTTATCTTTACCTCTTTCGAAATACCATTAATATTATTACAACTATTTCGCAGGAGTCAGCGCGACAGGAGCTGGCGCGACGTCGTCTCGTGGAGAAGAAGTGCCGATCGGCGCCCTCGTCGCCGACCGCCATCGCCCTCGTCGACTTCACCGATGTACTGCACCAGCCACAGGTGAGAGGTCTGACCCGCCATGATACACTGGCCTACTTTGAACCATGACCTTGCCTTAAATGGGACCTATAGCTATGAGATAACGAGGTTATAAAGTGGAGAACACAGCCAATGTATGCCATCGGTTTTAGTAAACAAGCTATATATTGGAACCTTTTAGATTGTTAGCTCTGGAAACAACCGCTCTGGAATTTGAGAAATGTGAATGTGAAATGTGGGTGAAATGTGGGGATGAGAATGTTAGGGAGGGAATACTCTACGAGAAAAGACTGGACTAGAAATCGAAGAAGTGCCAACGAAGCTTAACTATCACGTATTCGCAGGGTCCGAAGGGCATGACGGTATCGGACTGGCTCGGGCAGCAGTTCGGCAATGGTCTCGAAGAGAACACACCCGCCAGAGTTGGTAAGTGGTAGCCGTTGAATTAGAAATAATCTTGGTTTGACATTATAGAAGAATAGAGGAACTGTTAGCTGATACAAAAGAAAGAAAATCCTAAAATACCGTATCCGGAATACTACAACTAAATATTATTTTCTTATCTGCTACTCGACACTTCCCATAGCACTGTAGTCTTCTTAGTGTAGCTAGGAGATGACAGATCGTTAATCACTTACCGTACTAGAACTACTGTACCCAAGCATCCATCGTTCTAAAAAAAAGTAAAGTACTGAGTCGGTTACTAACGCGCAACGCGTCGTCGACTACCCCACGTCCGAACTGCATCCATCGTTCTAATATCCGGAATGTAATAATTCAAGTAGTTGGTTCACATGTGGATTATGATATTAGCAGTCCAGGTAATATCAATAATCCAGTGATTACTAAGTGAATTACTCAAAACAAACAACTAACAGCATCAACAACTAGTCACAATTCCAAAATTGGAGAGAACCTCCGGACGATTCTAGTAAATTGACAACAGAGTATAAATGGCCTTAGCCACCTCCAGAGATAATCAGAGAGTATAAATAGCACGAGGCTACTTCTCAAGGAAAAGTGAAGTTAAATAGCACGTAGCTACCCTCACATACAAGATAACCGTGTTTGATAAATATGAAACAAGCCGGAAATCAGGGAGAAAACGAGGACTCACATTACACGGCTAACATCTTGATGAAACTAACAATTCCCTTGTTCCATGTTGGTGAACAGACCGGACATCAGTGTAGAATCACTTTATAGAAGAGAGACGAGTAATGGCAGCATAGCACTACGACGAGAGCCTCGAGAACTAACGAGAATACCACGAAATAACACATCAGACAAAGCGAAACGATTAATTACAATCCTGCCGGATAAATACAGAATACAAAGTAGGAATGGTTCGTTGGGGCGCGGAACGGTTTAATGTGTCAACTATTATAATTTGAATATTCTAATAATTAACAATTATTGATTAATTGGCAATAATTAGCATTAAACGGGCAACGAATGGGGAATAAGGCAAGCAAAATAGAGGGGATGGCACATTCCTCTACAGGAATACTGCAATGAACATAGTTAAGCTTCCGTACCCAATCAATAAATCTCAGGCGACGCGGATCGCAAGTCGGAGGAGCGCGCGCCTCGTCGCAGTCTGTCGCTGGCGAATATTCCGAGAGAACGGAGGGACAAGAGCGAACCACCACCCGTCATCCAAGGTAAGCGTACGATATTATACAAACTGGCAGCCCACGATATTCGATTGACCTCTGACAGTGAGCTAGGATAAGCTTTGCTTGTGAGGTATTGTGATGACCAGTGTGTTATGGTGTGACATGTTGTAGACAGGGGTCAAATCCCCCCTTCCGAAACGACCTACATCCACACCACACTTTTATGCCAATTTGGCCCAAAAATTAGAGAAAAGCATACCACAGATCGACAAAAACGTAGGAAATGACCCGAAAAAAAAACAATAAAAATATTTAATAGCATACCATAAAATTCTTTAATTTTTTCTAATTTTTCTCTACTTTTCAGAGGCTGAAGAGGAAGCGCAAGTGAATGACAAGTGTGAAGATGAGAAGAAGGAAGAAAAGGCGCGCAAGGAAGAGAAGGAGAGTGGACAAATGTCTCCGAAGAAGAAAGTGGTCCCCTCATCATCATCTGTTTCTGCTCCTCAAGGGCCATCGTCGGAAGCAGAGCAGTTGTCTGATGTCACTGCCTATACCATGTTGTCTCCTGATAGAGGTGTAGAAAGAATCGAGTAACTCATTTCCTTATCTTGTTGCTGTTGTGTATTGAACTATTCGGGTTATTTGTATCCGCATGTTTCTATTGTGATATCTACCAATCTACCAGTCTAGTCATCCTTTGTGATTTGATAGAGCCTAACCTTAATGTAATAAAGCTGCTACCTGATAATGTATTTCCAAATAATACGATGCAAATTTGATCGATCATACCGGATAACTAATTTATCAGGTAATTTCTTCTAACGAAGGCCAAATATTGACAACAAAAAACCAAACGATATTCCAGGTTACAGCAAAAGTTAGTGTTTGTATAATAACCGACTGAAGTTGAGATTGAAAATCATTACCTCAATCTCGGAATCATACAAACATTCACTAGAGTATTATTTTACAAGAAGTTAGCTCATAGGGGTTACAATTATCTTCAAGGGTACAAGGGTTAAGTCTAAAATCTTCCAATGAACGAAACTAGTAATTTCTTCTCGAAATGTAATTATATTTAAAAGCCTCCGCGTCCTCTGAAATTTCCTCCTCCGCCACGCCCGCCTGAATATATTTATCCCAATAAAAATTATACAGTAAATTATACAGTACACACCTTCAAATCCTCCTCTGCCACCGCCTCTTCCTCCACCGCGATCACCTGGAAATTTTGAGATTAGTTTATGGATTTTTCAAGACCACTTACCACCGAAGCCGCCTCCACGTCCTCCACTGAATCCACCGCCTCTTCCTACTCCTCCTGAACAAGGATTGTCAATTGTGAAAAAGATAATTTGAGCATCCGAAAAATAGAAGGCATGAAGTGATTTTTGTACATTTTGGCGGAGTAAAGAATTGCTTATGAACCATTTTGGAACTACTTTCTTATCAATCCAAAAAAAAACTAGTGAATGAATCAATATCAATGTCTCAAATTGTGCAAATGGCTTTATTAACCGCGTCCAGCATATCCTCCTCTTCCCTCCGGAATGACGTGCTTGCCGAAGTTGCTGGGTCCAGGATTGTAGTCAGACCAATCGTACAATTGAAGATCGGGCTCATTCGAGTTAACAGGTGGATCTTCCATCTGGAGCAAATACTATTAGTTTCAATGAGCTTATTGTGAAAAGTATTTTAGAAGTGCTGACCGCTCTCTTGATTGGAAGTTTGTCCATTCCTGATCCAGTATCTCCAGAGCCTCCATCCGTCTCAGTCACTCCAGTGTTAGACGCTGTGGTCTGAGCCGTCATTTGTGACGATTCAGAGTTGAAGCCCGAAGAAGCTTTAAAAAAATGCGGCACTTCTTTACTTTAATGCCCAAGATATTTTTCATTTTCCTCACCCCTCCCTTTTCCCCCCTCCCTTCGGGGGGTGGTCGTCGATCCGCGGGGGACAGAGCACCCCACCCTTCTCCCCGCAGGGAAAGGCCGGAATGACCAGAGGTGCGAGTACAAGGGCCTTTTATAGGGTTGAGTTCGAAACTCAATTATAAAGCAATTAATATGTAAAATCATCTGTCAGATTGGAATTGAGAGGGAGAGAGGGGGTACAAAAGAAAGTGGGAAAGGATGAATGCTCAGTTGCACTATTAGTATGCCTCTACCCGTATTTCCGGAATCCTAAGCATATTCCTAAGCCTAAGCCTAATCTTGACGATCAATATTCTAGGGGTGAGACTTGCTAAGCACGTTTGGATATTTGGAGGACAAGAACGAGGAGACAAAACAAAAATGTTTTGCTGCATCGTTGAGAAACGAGATAAAGAAACTCTCCTGCCCCTTATTGAGGAGAATATTGCTCCCGGCTCTAGAATAATTAGCGACGGATGGAAATCGTATTTTGACATTGGACATTGGCTGCAAAGAAACGGAAGGCAAGAGATGAAGAATCGCAAGGAAATTCCGATAATGAAGATGACTTTTGAACCGACCATTTTTCTTTTATTTAGACCGCGCGATGATTGGAGAACTGGGTAAAATGAGCAAGGGGGGGGGGAGGGAGGGGTGAGGAAAATGAAAAATATCTTGGGCACTAAAGTAAAGAAGCGCCAAAAATGCATTAAAACAAGGACAACAATCTACGAAAGGCGGGTATATCTATGGGATCCAGGCACGTTTTATAACCGTAGGTTTATCGTTGCATTCTTTTTTGCCTTAAAAAACAAATGGAAACACAAATCAATAATATGCTAACCGGGAGCTGGCGAAGGAGCGTTATTGAACTGTTGAGATCCTTGCTGCTGCTGTTGAGTACCTGCACACACTTGCATATATAATGAGACATAACAAAACACAAAACCTAATGCAGGCTGCTGTGATTGCTGCTGATTGGAAGACTGAGTACCAAATGAAAGTTGCGCTCCTGATAACAAGAATAAATGCAGTGTAAAGAATATAGCGCGACATACCGAAAGAAGGGCTACTCTGCTGAGCTTGCTGCAGATTAGTTGATTGAGTGCCAAAGGAAGGCGCTGGAGATGACCGAGTACCTAAAGGATAGTTTAAACACGTGTTTTAAACACAATTCTGTAAACATACCGAAACCACCGAAAGACTGCTGCTGCGGTTGAGATGCAGGTTGGGAAGAGGGCTGATTGCCTAAAATATATCATTATTACTGATATAACGCTCAAAAATACCAAATGACTGCTGAGGTTGCAGCTGATTCGACTGAGTTCCGAATGACGGAGTTGCAGAGGATTGAGTGCCTGGAATGGTGGAGAATTGATACTGAAAATGCAATTCATGCAAACCAAAAGAAGGCGCAGCCTGCTGCTGAGGAGTCTGCCCGAAGGAAGACTGCTGAGGTTGCTGCTGATTCGACTGAGTTCCGAATGACGGAGTTGCAGAGGATTGAGTGCCTGGAATGGTAGAGAATTGATACTGAAAGTACAATTCATACAAACCAAAAGAAGGTGCAGTCTGTTGCTGAGGAGTCTGCCCAAAGGAAGACTGCTGAGGTTGCTGCTGATTCGACTGAGTTCCGAATGACGGAGTTGCAGAGGATTGAGTGCCTGGAATGGTGGAGAATTGATAACTGAACATGTAATTCAAACACACCAAAAGAAGGCGCAGCCTGTTGCTGAGGAGTCTGGTGGAAAGATGAAGGCTGTTGGTTGAACTGTTGTTGAGGAGGCATGGGCTGTGTTCCTGAATTTTCATAAATGATTAAGAAATAAGAAATATTAAAATTACCGAAGGAGGGAGTTGACTGCTGCTGTTGAGGAGGCACAGGCTGTTGCGGCTGTTGCAGATTTGCCGATTGGGTGCCGAATGATGGTGCGGCTGACGGCTGATTTCCTAAAGATGAAACTTTCAACAACAAATATGTTTGAAACGAACGTAGATTATTTCATCAATTAAAAATTATATATATACCAAAGGACGGCTGTTGCATCTGCTGCTGAGGAGGCATGTTCTGATGAGTACCTAAAACAGAAATATACAATAAGAAACGTGTTCAACGAAATACGTTCAAACATACCGAATGAAGGGGCAGACTGTGCTGGAGACTGGAACTGCTGCGGTTGAGTGGCAGGAGGCTGAGTTCCTAAAAAAAACAATATGATTATTTAGAAACAATATTTTGAAAGAAAAGCATATCAAATGAAGCACCTCCAAATGAGTTCGGCTGCTGGGCAGACTGGTTACCGAATTGCTGTTGTGAACCTGCAAAGCATACATGAAAAAGTTATGTGGCAAAATCCTACGAGAACGGCGTATGTTCATGAAAAAGGCCGCAGAAACCGACTAATTCCATGAAAGCGGCATATGTTTGCGAATCATAGGTGACATGCCTTGTCATCAAAAACCTTAAATGCGGCATATGTTTTCAAATTCTAGGTAGTTTTTCACTAGCTTTTTCATGTATGCTGCAAAGGGACGATTCAGATAAGATATGCTTTAACATGTCGTACCAACGACAGTCGCCTGTTGCGAGGGTGCTGGAGACTGGTTGAACTGCTGGGACTCTGATAATAACATATTGCTAGAAAAACGATCATCAATCGTATGAATGAATGAATGAATTTATCAGTGTCGCTTTCTGGGCGCTGATCAAGATGGGGTGTCAGAAGGCCGTTCTTCTTTCAAGATAGTCATTTTGAGGGGTCTCGGGCCAGTGGATTGGTCTTCTTTCCTTGTCACAGTCGCAATGGCTGGAGAAAGAATCCTGCTCCCTTGGTTCCCGATAGACGGAGTTGCACGTAGATTGAGTCCCACTGTAGGTCGAATACGAAGCCTGGCGTGTGCTGGAGTCTTCTTTGTGCTCGAGTCCTCCAAACTCGAAATTCCATCTTTGAGCGAGAGATACGAGCCTGGATTCTGAGGGACCAAACATCTTAGGCGGTCATACCCATCACACGGCGACCAGTCCGGCTTGGATGGGGATTCCGATCTTGTTGAGTCGTTGGCAGAGACGAGGGGATTAGGAGAAACCGCACTCCATCAGAGAGAATGAAGAGGGAACCGCTCGCGACGACTAACAGAAATGGGAATCAATCGTATAAGGATCTTAAATTTATTTTTTTTTTTTTTAAACGTATAAGGATCTTAAACGTGTTAATACCAACCGAAAGAGGGAACTTGATGTTGAGCTGATTGATGTTGATTGAAATGCTGCGGCTGAGCAGGAACTTCCTTCGACTTTGTTCCTTTAAACAGATTTAAAATATTTCATGATCATAACAGAGTAGAATGAAATCATTTAGGTAATTACCGAACGAGATTCCGGTCACAGGTTCTGCATAGCTTCTCGTAGGCTGTTGACCAGCATTACCATTGAATCCACGGTTTTCATGTGCGAACGCAGACTGAGAGCCTAAAAAAGAAAGATACTACGGGAAACGGTTGTGTAAAGCAAAATTAACCTTTTCCGAATCCGTTAGTCTGCTGAGGAACTTGAGAACCTGAATCAGTAATATTAGGAATGCATGTATTAAGAACTCGAACCGAATGACGAAGGTGTAGGACTTCGACCGAAATCCGATCTTTGCGAGCCTGCAACCACTACAATCTCTTTTTTTAAATTAAATAACCAACCACTATCGAACTGTGATTGCTGTGTCTGGTTCTGAGTTTGCGTCGGGGTAACTGGGAAAAAATATTTGCTAACAAATCAAAATTAAAATTTAGATGTTGAAATCGGAAAACTAAAGTAGGGACTTGTGGCCTGTAGAGTTGTTTGCTCGAGTGACACTCGGCGAGCGCTCGCACTGGCTGAGTTCATTTTCGATTCACTCGTACCGGTTGGATCACTGGCGAGTGAAAAATGAGAAATTCACTCGCGAGTGAAAATCCACTCGCGAGTGTTTTTGCAGAATTCGAATCGAGAATTGATTGAATTTTATTTCTCCATTGAACCCTCCATTGAAGTGAGAGACCGGTCACTTTGCATTTGCGAGGGGAGAAGGAATGAGTCAAATTCAATTAACTCGGCGAGTGGATTTGACTCGCGAGTGCGAACAAAGGAATCCACTCGCGAGTGGATTTCTCATTTTCCACTCGCCAGTGCCGAGTCACTCGGAATAACAACTCTAGTGGCCTGCATTCGAGTCTTGGAGCTACAAAACAAAATTAACGAACGATCTCACCAAAAGAAGGAGTGGGTGATGCTGCCTGCTGTTGATGCTCCCATTGAGGTTGAATAGGAGCGACCGCAGAGATAGGGGCTGAAATTATTTCATAACTATTGTCAGATATTTTTCAAACCAGATGACGTAACCGACGAAGACAACGCCATCTCAGACGCAGAGGAGTTTGCACCAGAGATAATATCAGAGCGTGAGCCCTGTAATGTAATGTTCAGAACACGAAAAAAAGGCATCGACTCACTGCGTAAGCTGATTCGTTGAATTGCGAATTGACATTAGTCGCTGAACATCATATTACATTGGGAATGGAAGTGCAACAAACCGCTCAACGCGTCGAAGGCCTGCTTCGCCCTCTCTGCGATAGCAATTTCCTCCTCCACAACACTATCAATATATCTTCGCGAAACAGGGCCAGGCTTCTTAATTAAATATGAAAGTTGAAAAAATCATAATCGCACACACCAGATCTTCGAAAGTCGAAAACACGACAGACAGTGCGTCTGCAAGCAGCACGAGCAACTTTTCCTTGGAGGGAGCATCTTTGGAACGATCAGCCTCTACCAGGAGCTCATCGAGGGTACAAAAGGGGTTAATAGACGAGGCATCGCCAGATCCATCGTGTCCCTGAAATAAAAATACTTCCCAAAATGACTGTCAATCGAAAATAACCAGTTACTCACCTTCTCCGTCTTGGGCGCTAACAACGATTGCACGCAGCGACTGAGTGATGCGAGTATTTGGGAATGAATGTCATCCTGAGGGATGACTCGCAACTGATCTTCGAGACGGTAAACCATCATCCGTTTAAGGCGCATGTCCTTATCCAGCGACATGTCGCCTGAGAAAAATAAATCGATTAGAGACGTTAATTACACAATTAGAAAAACAAACCAACAAAAACAATCGATACATCAAAAATGATTTTTTAAGAAATAATTTTTTCCTAACTACGGTAACGTGGTGAGAGCCTAACTGCGGTATCAGGCATTCAAACTTATCACTTTCAGATTACGGTATTTATTATTTAGTCTAGGTCTTGCCGCTAATTTTCGATTTTGCTCGTATGCGTGCGCGATCGTTCAATTTCTTCCTAGTGAATCGTTCTCTAGATAATGAGCTATGAATTAGAGTGTTTAACTATATTCTTCGTTGTATTTTTAGTTACTTATCTTTTAAATATAAAAATCTGGTAAACATGATTGTAAAGTTTAATTTTGGTTTGTTGCCCCCGATTTTTCTAAATATCATCATCGTCACCATCATGTACAAACTAGAGCAGATTGTGATTTGTGTTTCGAGATCGCTGACCTCTGTTCCATCACGTGTTTACACATACGTTCGACACGATAATTCAGTGCTCTATTGAGGCGGAGCCAAATCGGCTCGCCCCCACCACCACCGTTCTTATCTTTGTCGCCTCTTCCCACTCTAATATCGCCTGCGCTCGCAGTCGTCCAACTGTGTGACCCAGCGCAACACCCCCTTGGACTCGTCTCTCGATTCAAACTATTCATTCTCGGTTTTGCTCGCTCACTGTTAAGTTTTCGCGATTTTTCGCTCCTTAATTGCGACTGATTTGCAGCTGTTCAATGTCCATCGGTGTGGCAAAAACAAAAGTCAGTAAGAGCGGCTCCAGCTCCCCTGAAATTTTCGAAAACGTGGTCGACGATGCGCTCTCAACTCTCGCACGGTGCGTTTTCTAACTTGTTTTGACGCTTGTTTTGATCAACTGCCGATTTACAATTGCAATTGTAGGTGTCTAAGCATCGCCGGCACCTCCTCCGAAGCTCCTATTCCGGTGAGTGTGCAGGGGTCGAGTATTGTGTGATAAATTACACAATCAACGGGGTTTTCAGTACAAGTTTAAAAAAACAACCTATATTAGATGGTTTTGTGAGCCTTGATTGTTTGTCAATAAAACGATTTTTTTATGACAATACTTACTTTTTCCCTTTGCAGACGGCTGTCGAGGAGTCTTCGTGGGCGCATGATCACCATACGCTCTCTGACGACGCGCCTCCCGTTGCGTCCGGTGACCAACGAGGAAACATTAGGATTGTACCCTATAAGGTGGGCAACAGGCACTTCTATAGATCCGCGGGCCAAGGTCAGAGGCGCAGCCTACGCCTAAGCACTAAGCTCTAAGCTTTGACCCTAAACAGCGTAAAATTTATCGTAATAGAATCTAACAGGTTTGTTGGAACTCTAGGCTACCAGCCGGCGGCCCGCGGGTCTATAGTAGTGCCGGGCAATATTCCAGTTATTTGTGCTCTTTGTTTTCCTTATCAAACTAAGTCAAAACAAAATTGTGTATATAATCTATCTGTTCAGGATGAAACGCAAATCGGCGATGTGATGCGGCTAATAACTAAGGATTTATCGGAACCGTACTCGATCTACACCTATCGATACTTCATTCACAATTGGCCTCAATTCTGTCTCCTGGTTAGTCCCATTTTTAGGCAGAAAAATACTATTCCTCGGTGAATTACTGCGTGAACTGTGTGAATCTCTTTAAAAATGATTCATATCGTTTTTAGGCGAGAAAACTACTATTTATCAGTAATTTACCTCGTAAACTCTGTGAATTTCTGTAAAAATACATTTTTAAAATGAAATAACACTTCCGCTCACAGGCTCAAGACTCTGTGACTGAACAGTATGTGGGCGTTATCGTGTGTAAGATGGAGCGAACTCCCGCCGTGAACAAGATGAGAGGATACATCGCCATGCTCGCGGTCGACGAGGCCTACAGAAAGCTGGGCATTGGTCAGTTGTTTGTGTTATTAAAAATCTTGTAGCATTTATTGCAAAAATTGAAACGAGTTTCCACTATAACGACGCTGAATTAGTTTCTTCTGGGAAGGTGATCAGTGATCTTCTCCAAAAAAGGATTACCAAAGTTTCGGGGAATCATAGTGCAGTTTTTTAAAAAGCGATGCTAATTTTTCTGCCCTTTTCGTAGCTCTACTATGAATATCGAGTGTTTGAAACATCAAATTTGGGCGATCTTTGAGGGCAATCTTATCGCTGTTATGAATAGCTTTATTTTTCTCGTCACGGGTTCTCCCCGACGCCCGTCCTCCATTAGTCAATCACGTGAAGTGAACGAAGGAGGGGGAGTCCCCCTTGATTCGAATCGGTGCCGATGGTACGATAGTCGACAGTCGACTAGGGGACTCCTCAACTGATAAGGATAAAGGGGAAAGGCTTTCCCGTCTTATCGACTCTCGCGGGATCAATTCTGTAGTCTTGAAGTACCCTTTTGACGTGGCAATAACGGTCAGGACGAGCAAGGGGGCAAGGTTGTTGTTGAAAAGGCTTACGGGGAAGTGTTGAGACTGACAGTATACGGAAAGTTCACGTAAAAGTGATCTATTGTTGGGTGCTGGAGCTGTGTAAAATGCACTCAAAACAATAATAAATTATGCGATTATGAACTTTGATTCAAGTGCGACTTGTTGCTCAAATATTGATAGACCAAAGGTCTTCAGAGTGGCCGATACCTTTGTTTATTTTGATTTTCTGATCTCGTCGCTCGTTTATTACCGTAACTATGATACGGTAGTGTGGCGATGTGAATCGCTACCCGCATCCCAACTTCCCATCGTGTGATCCTATTCTCTCCTCTCCTGCAAAACGTGGTCGAGAGAGTCGACAGTTGGTTGTTCTGGTCAACATGAGAGAAAGGGAAGAGAGAGAAGAGTGGAAATAATCGCCGATGAAAGTACAAGGTCGATTTGGTTGTGGTTGTGGTGTGTGTGGAGGAAGGAGGAAAAGGAAGGGAACGATAGGGAAAAAAATGAAAATATTAATTGATATCAGGATAAATGAATGAATTGATATAATATAGATGGCGTACGCTAAAATAACTGGTAAAACATGGCCATGCTGGTATTTATGGATTATATTAAAAAAAACATAGCTGCAGCAGGCCTGCCAGTAATCTCTCGAGTTACGAAAGTGCCTAGATTAACGGGATGACTTTACCTTTTCCTTTTTTTAAATATAAAAAAAAAGAAGATTGTAATTGCAGGCACGAAGCTGGTTCACCGCACCATCGAGCTGATGGTCAACGAGCAATGTGATGAGGTAATTTCTATAATCTACTTATGAATAAAAGAATACTACAGTTATTGCATTTATTCAAATAATACGCTTCTAATACTCTTGACCAGTCAAATAATACTATTGCGAGCATGTGCATGAGAAGCTGAGACACTTTTTAAAATTTAATTTCATCAATATTCCAGGTAGCTCTGGAAACGGAAGTGAGCAATGTAAACGCGCAGAGGCTCTATCTAAACCTCGGATTCGTCAAGGAGAAGAGATTGTTCAGGTTCGAGCACGGTGAAAAAAAATTGTTGCGAAATTGGGTACATCTGTGTTTCATGCTGATCATTTAAGTCATTGGTCGCTCTAGTTTTGATGACAATGTGGATCTTAGTTCTCGGTATGATTAAAAGTAGATTTTAGCTAAAAATGAATATATGAGGCCGTTTGCGAGAGAATCGAGCAGATCTGGCTTGTTCTGGCACAGCTAAAAATTATTGACTCTCTGAATTTTTGAGATTTGGGGTTCTCAAAGGTGCTTATTTCGATATGTACCCTCATGTTGCTCACAGATCACTCGTTGGCTCCAGACGACGTCACGTCGAAAACGGATTTTCTTTGATTTCTCTGCTCCGGAAAGAGATAATTTTTTGAAAGTTCGGCTCCCGGGGTAGAATTGTACGCTGATCACAACTGTTATATTCATTTTTCATATTTTTGTCATCAGACCCTTGAAATCACAAGTTTTGATAGAGGCCCGTGCAGGTTTAGCAACCGGGATAGATCGGACCGCATTAGCGAGAGGATTCAGAATCCCAAATTTCAGCCTTTTGCCGCATGCCACGGCTGAGAAAATTAACTTATAGTGTTACTGGCTTGTAAGTAAATATGACGATCCTTCCCCTTGTTTACTTCCTTCCTCTAAACGATCGGAGTCTCCCTCCCGAGCGAGGCGAGAGAGCAGGGGGAATCGAGAGAGCGCAGACAGTGGGAAGGGGTCAGGCAGGAGAGACTCAAATAGATCAAGAGATCGGAAGTCAACATCGGGTAGGATCGTCAGATTTACTTACAAGCCAGTAACACTATAAGTTAATTTTCTCAGCCGTTTCATGCGGCGAAAGGCTGAAATTTGGGATTCTGAATTCATCTATCAAAACTTGTGATTTCAAGGGTCTGATGACAAAAATATGAAAAATGAATATAACAGTTGTGATTAGCGTACAATTCTACCCCGGGAGCCAAACTTTCAAAAAATTATCTCTTTCCGGAGCAGAGAAATCAAAGAAAATCCGTTTTCGACGTGACGTCGTCTGGAGCCAACGAATGATCTGTGAGCAAAATGAGGGTGCTTATCGAAATAAGCACCTTTGAGAACCCCAAATCTCAAAAATTCAGAGAGTCGATATTTTTGAGCTGTGCTAGACCTTGCTCGATTCGTACGCAAACGGCCTCATATATATATTTATGCGTATTCACAAGGGGAAAAATTATCAGCTGATTAAAATACCGTATTCAGATACTACCTCAACGGCGTTGATGCGTTTCGTCTCAAGCTCTATTTCTCCCCGCCCTCTCACGGTATCGAAGCACAGGAGTGGGCAGCACAAGAGGTGTCTTAAGTCGTCTCCATCTCTTTCATTTACTACCACTCTCGCCTTCCCTGCCCAATGAGAGACCTATTGATATATTTGGAAACCTGAAATATATAGTAGATTGTTTTCAAGTGCCTTGCCCCCCGTGTTGAGTTTTCGTAACGTTGTTATAGTGGTTTCGTGATTAACGTAGTCACTTTTCATGTAATCTCTAGCCTTCTAGGACTTTTCTGATACAGTGAGAAAGTGTTCGCTTTTCAGCGATTTTCAGCGATACAATGCAAAATGGAACTTTGAATGATAGCCTGAAAAGTAGAGTTCGCATTCCGGGCGGGTCATTCGGTTTCGCGCCGGGCCTCTCGCTCGGTGAGTGAAGAATGAGTCGGCCCGATACCAGCCTCGAAAATCGTTGAAAGGCCCGATACCGAAAAACATTTGCCTTTCGTAATTCGCCAGAATATAAAGGCAGTTGCGCCCTTTTTTCCGACCTATTTCAATTTCAAACGCTTTCGAACGAAATATTTTGTTAAAAAAGAGGTTTTGGTTTTTCCAAAATTTGGAAATCTTTTTTTTTCTTTCCTCATATTATAGTCGTAGAGGCATTTCTTTCCTCAAATTATGGTCGTAGAGGCATTCCTTGAAGAGATCAATGATTCGTAAGGTTCAAGCAAAAAGAGCGAATGGTTTGCATTGCAGAAAAGCAAGAACCTCTACAAAACCGAAGAAAATTAGCGAGCGACCACTAGATAGAAGGGCGCGGGGTCGAAATGATAAGAATGATTGGTCTCACAATGTAAATTGCGTAGTAAAAGATCAAGAAACACTCTAATGAGAGGTCTTTTGGCGCCCCGGTATCGGTCCTTTCGTGAATTTAGACAGGCCGGCCCGTATTTCTCTCCCTCTCATTCTTCATTCACGGGGCCCCGTGGTATCGGGTCGTATCGTTTCTCGACCTCTACTGAAAAGTGCCACCAGTTATGTTAGCCCCGTGTAATCTCATTAGTCACACTAATTCTGTCCCTGCTTCCCACGAGTTACCGGTCATCTATCCGATACAGTGCAGTTTTCCCGCTATGTAGATAAAGGATTATTACTTAATTCAATTATTCATCCGCCAGGTGAAAAGGAAATTATGGAATTTTGATAATCGTCGGTATATTTATTGGCGGAGGATTACCATTATAACTGCAAGCACCACCTATTCTCAGGGAAGTACGTTTCTGTCAATTTCGAGATGAAAGTGTGTTGAAGATGATCTTTCGGTCGAAGTGAATTTATGCTTGGACACCATCGAAACACAATACATAGATGATACACGTGTTGGCATCGAAGAGATCGGTTTTAGTGAGCATCACAGGGAAGAGGAAGGAAGAAGTAGCGATGGCAAGCGAGATACAAAGCAAGGGAAAGATCAGTGGGAATCCAATTTGTCAACCGAATTTCATTGTAAGTATTTCGGATAGCTTTTCACAAGAGGGTATAAGTGTCGGCCTTACTGTGCTTGATGGAGGTTGATATGGTCAGATATCGTTTCTCCTGGGGGACAACTACCAGCGTGGACTTCTTCCTCGGTTTCTCGTCCACTTTCTCACTAGACCGGGCGGGCGAGAGAGTGTGCGAGTTGGAGAGAGTTAGACCACTGCTGCCAGCGCGCTTGCAGCAAGGACTACTACCGTCTTCCGGCCCCTCCAGCGTCGACGGCTGAGAGGGCGATACGGTATTGCCCATGAGGGCACTGAAAAGGGAAAGATTACTTTGATGATTATTCTCTTGTTGTTGGGGGACACTAGCTTGATTTAAATTTAGTTTACTGTAAGAAAATAAATTACACTTGCAGAGTTCTCCACTCTTTTGCTCTCATATGATTTCGCCTGATGTTGTCAATGAGGATACTAAGCTCTGGTCATTCTTGCCACTACTTTCGCGACGGCTACAGAGAGCTAGAGACCATGCGAAATGGAGAGACGCAGACAATAATACTTCCTTCCAACAATAACGATGTGCCATTATTCACTGTCATTGATCATAAAGGGAAAGCCTATGGAAAATGGAGAGAGAGCAATCTTCAAATGTGTCACTAGTTCAGTGGAGGGGCGAAGAACGGGAGGAATGCTCTGACTCTCTCACTTTCACATGATCTCTCGCTTCTCTGACCATCCGAGAGAGCACGCGAAAGGTAGAGAGTGAGAGGATAATTCGAAGAGCGAGCATCGAAAGATAACGAGTATCGAAAGGAGAATAGCGAGCAAAAGGTTCTACAACTGATAAGGTTGAGAGACGATCGGAGATCCTTACGAAATTCTCTGAATCTCTCTATTAGTGGTGCACTTTTTCCTTCTATGAACAAAGGGAAACGTTGAGAAGGAGTGAGCTGAATCAGAGGGGCAAATTCCAATTTTTTTGTCCTATTCGGATAATAATCACTTCATTGCAAGCGTTTACTACCAAGTAAACGCCAGGGATTGAAATCTGTTGACAAAATATTGGTTTTCTCAGAAATTCATAAAAATCAAACCTGTACACGGGAGCTCCCGTCTTCTTCCTTTCCACTCCATCCATTCCGAACATTTCGAGGATGCGCTTGCTGTAAAATATTGATTGAAAAATATTTTTTCTCATTCTCTTACTGGAAATCAGGCTTGCCTACTCCAGTACTGTGAAATATTACCCTGTTGAGATATAACGTAGAATGAAAATACAGAAAGAGCACTACGAAATGAATAGATAGTTCCGATAGCGACGTTTCCAAAGAGTGAGGTACCGCTGTCATTGTTCCCATTAAAATGTTACAAGCCGCATGTTCCAGAAAAAAAGTTACGTGGGGGCCAATTATAGATAAATTATTGACTGATTACCGTATCACTCCGGAGAAGAATAGATACAGTATTGGGTTGACGGCGGAATTGAACGAGAAGAGCACCATCACTGTCCACGTGGCCCATCGACCCTCGCCTGGAAGGGAGCAAGTCGATATTTTCAGTCAACCTGATTCCAGATCTGCCTTCCTTCAGTTCGCTGTTTCTTTAGCGTTCCAAGAACCAAATCTTTCGTTCCAGAGAACTCATTTTGAGGGGAAAGGAATCGCACCAAAACCTGCTAAAGGATGCGCAATTCGAGTGTTTAGCTAAATTGGACAATCTAAACTGTTTTCGACAGTCATTGCCGGTCTTCACAAGTGCCGCAAGGTGATGAAAATCTATAAGTTTAGTCTACAGTATCCAAGAATTGTGCTTACCGGTGCCGACCGTGATCACGACCTGTCCGACAATGAAGACGGCCGAGTTGAAGACGCAAGGAATGATCAATCTGCAATTTGTGTGTCTGACTCTCTTCAATTCCGATGTTCTCTCGTCTTGTCTGACCGATTAGTGACCACTCTAATATGATTAACGTATCTTATGGATCCTTCGTGGCCCAGACACTGATATTACATGGATAATTGTGCATGAACTATTGGCTCTGGATAATTCCCCTTTGCTTCCTCTATTATGATGAGAAGTAAATATAATTGCAATTTCTTTAAAAATCGAATTTGAAAGATGTCTAGTCGTCTTTCATTTTGTCACTGATCAATAGATCTCTTGCTCAAACCGGGGGTTCCCCCATTCACTCCAAAACTTCCTTCTCCTCACGCTTTTTCTCTAAAATTTCCTGTGCTAATTCGATGATGTCTTCCCCTCCAAATCACAGACTCCGCACGTTTTAGAGGGGCGGTTTGGAAGAAAGAAGGTGCGCATTCTGTCCAATTGATGTGCTCTCTCGCTGGTCAGACAGACGAAAGAGTTGGCGTTTGTATAGTGCATTGCAGGAAGAGTTTCTAACCAGTGCATAAATGGATCAGCCTTTCCTAGGAACATCGGCTCGATTTGCGTAGGACTTTTCTATGAGAGGGATCTAATGATGTGCAAAGCCCTCAGTTTGACAGGATTAGTATGAAATCGAGGTATTTCTCTGTTTTTTGGCGATGAGCCAAAATCCAACAATGAGCCAAAATCGAAGGATTTCTGTAACTGTTGATTGGAGGACTGTATCGAGATAAATGTTAGATCGGGATAAGGTTCCCCATTGTGGATCCTGGTCGTAGATACCTGCTCTCAACATGATGCTGACTGGAAGTGAATGTTCGCTGTCCGTTCCTCTTCGCGGATCGTCGATGCTTGATGAGCAAAGCGATCGCGTATCTGAACAATATTTTCGAGATTAGCACACCACCCTCGAGAATCCCGAATCAAAGTGTTCCTGAGAATCGACATTTTTGAGCTGTTCCAAGCTTCTTCGATTTTGCCCGACTATATCGGAAACAACCGAGTGTATTTTCTTTCCGTTAGCAGGCATTTTCGAAAGAGTATGCATCGTCCAATGAAATTGCAAGCTATGTCGTCGAAGATGAGATTTAAGCGTAACAAGAAAATGTGACTACTGCAAAAATCTCCAACAACCGGTTCCATAATGACACCAATTCTAGGGTTTCAAACCATTACACTACTTGTCACACCCATACATTATTTCCGTTCATTTCCCGGCCAATAGTCTACGCGAACAATCGTCGGACTCTCTTCATTTCCCGTACTCTCTCAATCACTCTGATCGACGAGAGATCATGAGGAATGGAGAGACGAGATCATTGGTCGGCTATACTATTCTCGCATGATCCTCTCATATGATCGAGGTGTCAATGAAATTTACGAGAGTGTTCCCAAAAAGGAGAGACACAGACACAGACACAGACACACAGACACAGACACAGACACACAGACACAGACTGTCACACAGTTTGTTTTTTGCAACATTTGAAACGGAATTTAACACAGTAAAATATTCGAGAAAAAAAGGCAACTTACGTGTAGAAGACAATGGGAATGAGCACCATCAATAAATGGAAAGTGAAGAACATTAGGGATTGGCCCTGAGTGAGGTATCTGCAAAGAGGAACGAATGGAAACAAAGAAATGTTCTTTTTTTAGATCAAAGTAGTTCCCATTCTCCACCAGTACATCTTTCTTTGTTATTGTCTGCAGTTCCAAGCTATTGGTGTTCTGTTTGCGCCTTTATTAAATATTGCGATAAAGATCACTTTTCCGCACACGCTGCCCTTCTACCCGGAACGTGCCAAAAGAATCGCTCGCTCCTTGTGCTCATTTCCTCTTCCACTACAAATTTCCGGCAATGCGCAAATAATATGTGATGTTGTCGCGTTTTTGCCACATGCTCTGGGCGAAATGGAGACTTAGAGCACGCTTTCAGTATTTGTAATGTGAGAGAAACCGGGACAGCTCTGGTAAAAGATTCCTAGCATAATCGAAGTGGACTGCAGTTACCTAATGTTTATCTTGCAGTTTCCTAGTAGGAAGTCAACTGCGTTCCTGCTTTGTTCCAACTACGAATCTATGAGGAAGATCCCCAGTGGGCTCTTCAGACACCGAATTTTTAACCGAAGTGGATGGAGTCAGAGGATCATACTTGAAGAAGTCCTCGGATAGCATTCCATAGGCTGCTGGCTCATAGTAGAAAGTGACGTACCATGATTGGAAGTGAGTGAGCAACACCTGTGTATCGACAGAATTAGTATAGTTCACATGCAGAATATTGTTCATTCAGGCTCACACTCACTTTTCCTAATGTAGAAATTGGACCAAACGTAGGCACGTATTATTAGTAATATTATTTTGGATTGCTCATCCCTGTCTGAGCACGCAAACAACTCGAGCGAAGTTCGAAGTTTACGTTCAGTACGCAACCACACCACTCGGATTAATTAATGAAGAGCACAGGGCAAACGAAGGCACAGAGAACGACAATGAACTGCTCATTTCATTACTATCTCAATAGTTACATTTTAGAGCTCAAAAAACGTGCAACTGTAAATATCTCATGTCGCTGTTTCTGAATATTGCCTTTATGCGATTGAAGATGGGCAAAAACAACGAAAACAGCGGATGACAGAGTAGAAAAACATAAAAAAATCGTTGAACCTGAACGGCGGCAAATACGTAGCAGCTGAGACACAGCAGATAACTCATCGTACGAGATTGAGAGCGGAACGAGTGAGGATATCTGACATTGAGAATAAAATATTCCTCTTCGGTTGACTTTATAATTTATCACAATGTCTTGCAAGATGAACATTCGCTTCATTCTTGAGCATTATGCATATGCAATTCATTTTTAGAGAAAGAAGAGTTGGATCTAAGAACAGAAACTGATGCTGAAGATCGGATAATCCCCTTGCTCTCACTTGATAGCAGCAAATCGACTCCACGCGATGAGGGAGTAGTGGTAGCACATGGAGAACCATGCCCAGTCGAGGTACATCTGAAACGGGCGAAATGTTTATTTTGATTACAGGTGAAACGTCAGGTAACACGGTGTCTAACGTAGAAGTAGATTAATAGATATGTTCTTGATTTTATGTTTCTGAGCCAGGGAATAAATTTCTAAATTGTAAAATGGATGAGGCTACACAAAGAGTGATCTAAAATAAGTACCTGCATCCAGGGTCGCATCCATTTCAGTATTATCTCCGATTTGAACAAGATCGTCGCTCCTGAAAATATCGATGATGGATATTGCAGGGATACTTAATTGCTAAAGTTCTAACTTCAAGGCATTTTCACAAATCATTCCAGTCGCTAGGCTGGTTTTCAGTCTCTGCTTTCCTCGATTGGTAAATTAATTCTTACAATTGGATACCTGGCCATGCTCCATAATTGATCAGCAGCAAAACGTCAGCAATTGCAGCAGAGAAGAGGAAGCGAAAGCCGACGATGTCCTGTATTCAGTAGGGTGTCTCTTTTTAGACAATTTTCCGGATTTCCAATAAAGCTAAGAAAGGGTTTCCCCGGCTATGTCTACGAGAGAGCATGAGGAACAAGGAGACTGACGGGAATTCAATAGTGTTATTGAAAAATCATTTTTCAATAAGAGAACACTACTGTTATTCAAACAATAAGCACTTTCGACAGCTTCGCTATTCCAAAACTCAACAATTACTAGTATCATTAGATGGACCCCTACTCATTTCCCATTTTTACGCGTCTCTTCCACTACAGTCTGGACCGGAAAGTGCATTACCCTCGCGGACAATACTTGCAATGTCCTTTTCCCCTAGGGCTTTCTGAATATTGTCACGCATTCGATATTAGCACCGCTTTCTGGGTTCTCTCGACACCTCCGACTATTCCCTCGATTTGTCCACATTTAATTCCCGTGAAACGCTTTAAGCCGCGATGAATTTGCGCGTCTTTAAATGCCTCACTCTCTATCGAGAATCCCGATCATCCAATTACCGTGGATCTTTTAATCTCGCACGACCTAGCCAGTCTCTTTGCGTAAATGAGGAACTTGGACTGCTATGTTAGTACACCCTCTCGTTTCTCTGATCGTTTGAGAATCATTCATGAATCATGATCATTCATGAAGAATCTCATCATTCCTCGTAGATACGCTCTCACAACTCAGAGTGAAAAGAGAAAAGGCGAAATTAAGAGACGGATTGTTCATTCTGAGAGCCCTTTTCGAATAGGCAGGAAGAAAGGATTCACTCCCTTGGTTTCGTATTTTCAGGTTTCCTCGTCGAACCAACAAAGGGAGCTGCTGGAATATTCTACTGCTCCCGAGAAATGTCGAGAGACTCTCTTGATTTCACGTGATCTCTCGCATTGGCTGACCATCCAGGGTAGGCGATGAATGGAGAGAAACAAAGGCCTTCGGGTTATTGATGACGCAACCTCCGAATTTCCAGGCACACAATTTCGCAAGGCTCATGTTTCTTTTCGAAAGCGGCCATAGAATTGAATTCGTGTTGGGTTACGCTCAAGATTCATAGTAAGTAATTCTGAATAATGCACGTAGGCCTGGGTAATTGATGAAGCCACATCCACTTTCTAGTCATCCGGTGAAGCCAAATGAACAAATATTACCGAAGGCTGTTCGGGATCTATGCACATATTTCAAGAAATTACTCCATCGTAGTATTGCCGATCTTTCTCAAATTCCATACTATCTAGGTATCTACAACAGAGTTCCCTCCCCCTATTTCCAATTACATTCACATCGCAAATGTAACCTTCAATATAGTCCCCTTTCGGGCGTAGAAAAATTAAAATGATAATCCTTAGTTGTTCCGATGCTCATTGGAATCTGTTTCGATTCATAGTTCTTTGGACATAATTGCAGTATTTCTAAAGTTTTCGGAGAAGACATAACCACTTTTTAGTAACAATAAATGACGCAACAGGTCCGAGAGCGTATTCTCCCTAGAAATAATTTTCCCCCGTCTCATGTTCCGTTTCGAAATTCCCATAGACTCGAGAGAATTCAGCGAAAAGTGTCAACCTGCACCCGCTAATTTAGCGAACACATCGTCTAACAACATCGTCTTGTAAGGGGGAACAAGTTAGAGTCTGGCATTTAGAAGTTCTCGGTTTTTTGGCCAAGCATTTTTTTTTTTTGCTGAATATTCCCCTTCACATTCGGAGCGGTCGTAGCCCGGGCCAAAACATATAAGTTCCCAACAGAAAGCAAGAATTCACGCCTCGTTGCCTCTTAGCTTAGCCAAGAGCTACCGGCCAATGCGCAAATAGCAGCAGAACTCACTTCCATCTACCAAACACCGGCCTCCAATCCCATGATTTTATCACGAACCCACGAACCCGCAAGAACCGATTCGACAACGTCGACGGGCATCCGCCTTTGGCCAACTCTATCGTGAACGGAATGATGAACGGAATTAATAATGAATGAATGAGAGAAAGAACCTACCTTGTCATTCCTGAGCATGATAAGCGCCACCAATCCGTAGAGGGGAACGAAGACGAGGGCGAACAACATCAATGTGCCTCCTGAAAAAGTAAAGCAAAGGTAAGTAGTAGCTAAGTCGGTTACTAACGCGTAACGCGTCGTCACCTTCCCCCCCTCATCAGAACTGCAACTGGGGCATAACCTGAGAACAGTGACCTGTTGTGAGAGTAATTAAATATATCGTACATCGCCCACATTACCGAACAAACGAACATTTTTTACTTTTTTTTAAAGTCTGCGAATTCGCATCGAATATTCTTTATTTTATTTTTGTTTCATATTTTTTATTTTTGTTTCATATTTTTTGTCCACCCACAATTCCGCGTGATTTTTAAAATTGAATGGTGAAATGGGGCGGACAAAAAATATGAAACAAAAATAAAGAATATTCGATGCGAATTCGTAGACTTTAAAAAAAGTGAAAAAAGTAAAAAAATGTTCGTCTGTTCGGTAATGTGGGCGATGTACGATAGACTCTTTATCAATAACAATATTCATTTCAAAGAAGGACCCCTGGGAAGTATGATGCTGAACTTAGAGCGCATTTCGCTTATAAACCGAAGCACTAGTTGCGAACAACGTGTGACAAAGACCCTCACACAAGTGAATTCTTTCATCTAAAATCGTCTCCATTACAATAAACACTCTCATAGTTTGATTAATGGGCCACAAAAATTTTTGGTATTTCAAAACTACACTAATTCGTGGCATATTTTTGTTTTGTTTTTAACCTAACATGTCCAGACAAAAAATATTTCCTCACCTGCGAAAACATCCTCGATATCAAGCGGCGCATTGTACCATTCCGCGAGTGCGCTCGAGTTCGACATGTAGTGGGTTGGCACTGCAACTCATCATCATCATCATCATTTCGCCCCACTCTTCTCATTTCCAGGCCCTTCCAATAACTACTCTTTAGGAGGGCCATATGCTTGACACGGGACCTTGCGTTTCGCACGACCACTTAGAGAAAGCTCGCGGTTGGACAGAGAACAAAGTTAGCTGGCGAAACAAAGTGAACACTCGAAATGGGATCGTCTCACTCTCTTCCGTGTGCTCTCGTCGGTCAGAGAAGCGAGTGATCAGGTGAAAGTGAGAGAGTCAGATCATCAGTCAAAGTTCAGCAGCAGAATAGTGCAAAAAGTGCGGAAAGTTCGCTGCTCAATTTGCGAACCAATCTCTACTGGATTGCCAACCCGCGCGCCCAATTCAATTTCACGGTAGGTAAAGCAATTCGCTCTCTGCCAAAACAAGATTCGAGGAAGAGTCCGGGGGAATAATTAATTGGTGGATCTTGGAAGTAACCTTCCCTGAATTATCTGCGAAAAAGGAAGATGAACTTGTGTTGTTTTCGCCTAGCTGCTCTCATGGGACCACTCAGATGGAAGTGATAACGTCAGATGAATAGCCAGATTGGAGGGATGAGTGATCTTTGCCTCACAATGGAGAACCCGGGCACTGCTTTTTTTTTTTTTGCTTTTCTGCAGCACGAAACCATAGGTCTTAGCTTACGACTGAGCTTTTTTAAGACTAGGCGCAATATACCCATTCTAGTCTTCTAAAGTAGAGCAAAGAAACTGGGTGGAATGACTCTTGAAACGGGGCCATAATAACGGGGTCATCTATTAATTCTGCGTCGTCGACCGGCCATGGGATCTCTGGAGTGATGTTCTGACTCTTTCATTTCGAAATGCTCTCTAGTCGATCAGAGAAGAGAGAGATAACGGAAAAGTGAGAGCCTCGATCTCTGACACAAACATGAGTCATGTGAAACTAATTCGGATGTCACAATGAAGAATTTGTCTATTAATTAAGCGTGATCAATGGCAACATGTCCTGTTTTACAACGATTCATAAATAAAATCGACTATCTTACGGTACATCAGAAAACACTTCGTAAATCTTGTAGCAGAGCTTATTTGGATACTATGAGTATTGGGGAGGAGATATACATTGTGATATATTGAAACCTATCTGTACCTCTCTCCACGTCTTCAGGCGCCAGGAAAGCATGGATAATATCGGGTAGGCGCATGACGATACGGGCGATTTAGCTACTGGGGAGCGGCGATTTCGCCTTTAGAAGGGGAGAGGAGGGAAGGAGGCGGGGTGAAGGAGTGGAGATGAGAGGGGGTGTGTGGAAGGCTCTCTCGAGATGGAGATACGGCGAATAAGCTCACTCTGAGTGGCTAGAAAGGCCGAGAGAGCGGGGGAAATGAAGAGATGCCAGAGGTTTTGGTGGGAAAAAACGGGAGAAAATTCGCGCAAAAGTTGAAATTGCCGGTTTGCAAGAGGCGTTTGGCTGATGCCAATTTGGAAAGGGCAGAGCGATTATCCCCGGTCACCAGATCAAAGCAAGTTTGATATCACACCAAATGATGAGAGGCAAATATTGATGCTGAATCTGGTGAAAAAGCACCTGCTATGCATCTGTCTATTGGGACAAAAACATGTACTTCAAATAACACCGCAACAACAGAGTTACAAGCTAGGAGGTACATTTTTTTGGTAAGAATCATGGTATAATTTTGTAGAAGAAAATAGAGAAACTTCAAGGTGAAGAAAAGAAAAAAGGAAGGACTTCCAAAGTAATGAGTAAGATAGAAAATACTGCACTGTGTGCTCAAGAATATTCCGAAACGAGAGAAGCATCTGTATTTCGCTCTTAGACACTATTTTTCTCACGCGCCTGAGACATGACAGGTTGCTCAGAAAAGACCGTCGATAATTGCCTTTGTCTCAAAAAATTCTAGAAAAGAGAACGAGGAATGTCTCGTATTGGCTCTTAAACGCTATCGCAAATCAAACAGAGTATCTATAACTTGAGGAGAGATAAAACTCAAAAGATCGCTCAGAAATCGAGCAAGAGCTAGTGAAAAAGGTGAATTCTGTGTTGATTTGTGGATTAAAGATAGAGAGGCACAAGTCAAGCGTGCTGATAACGACGGCTCAATTGGATCGTTGCGATCGTAAAATGTGCTAACCGACCCGGAATGACGACATGGACCCGAATTAGACCCATTTCCGAGTCCGAAATCTAGAAACGAGAAAAAAGCACATACATGCATGTAAATTCCATATGAACTTTTAAAAATATCGAGAACCCACATCGTCTTATATAAAACTGGTACAATTTTTCCAGCACCGATTTCGAGACAGTTCGAATAAACAATAGGGCGAGGGACAAAACTGCTGTTCAGGTCCTTTCATTGAACAGAACAATGCCGTTGTTTTGAGTTGGAATATGGACACCCAGGAAATGGAGTTGATCTTTTTCTGACCAAAGAAGACTATTCGAGAAGCCACACCGCGCCTTCCTATATTTGATTGTTTTGTTGGAAAAAAAGATAGAAGGAAGAAGCCATGTGGCCGGTCAGTTATGGTCCAGACCAGGGTTGTCAGGATGAACAATCCGTCTCTTCATTTTATCCACTCTCTCACGACTCTCACCGGTTAGAGAGTACACGCAATTTTAATTAAACACGGGAATTTTCTTAAAAGAGACGATTATCCGTATTGCGCACTCTAGTCGAGACCAACATACGACCCACGAGTTCAAATAGTAACGACTACAGGAAAATCGATAATACAGAAAAAGAAGGAAGTTTGGAAAAGGAAATGAGTGAATGACAAGATAGAAATACAGACAAGTGATAATCGAATTTCGCCCCGGGATAGCGAGCAAGGGGGCACTACTCAACAATTGAGGGGGTTCTCGGCCCCTCAATTGTAGCCAATTGAGGAAGTGAAGATTGTGAGACAATACTTGCACTTTAAGTAAATGCTCTTTTAGCACAAGCCGCCTATGCAAATAATGTGTACTTACAGCGAGAATAACATACACGAGTTAGCTCCAAAATGCGAACAAAGGATTCGCCCAGCTCCGTTTGCGAGACTGCGCTGACTGAGGAGACAATTGGAAGTCCAATAGTGTTATTGGAAAATCATTTCCAATAAGATAATCCTACACATGAGAGATACTTTTACCACAATCGAATATACTCACTACTTCTCCCTATTCTTTCCACCCGCTTGAATCCCCAAGTACTCTCATCTACGCAGATTGGACGGATCCCACGTATTCAGAGTATCTACTCATCACCAGAGTGCGCGGGTCGCCGTCTCTTCATTTCACACACTCTCTCGCCTCTCTGACCGATGAGAGAATGTGGGAAAATGAAGAGACTCATCACTCAGTCGCCTATGCATTCTTTTCACTGCCTCGCCACTCTGATCGCCGAGAAACAAGCGGAGAAACAATCCATAAGATGCGCACTCATACATTATTAGTAGCGATGACGGGCTTGCTGAGAATCACGATAATTCCCCTTTTGTTGGCGCTCACAAATTGAAAATACACCCAAGATCACGTCACCGAGATTGACGTCCACGACTACAATTAGAGTTATTAGTACGTGGAATTGTTCGACCGGGAAGTGAAGGGAAAGTATGAATATTATGAATGACACGGAATAAAAAGGTCTACTTCAAGCGATGTTATAGTCGTAAGACAACGTTAGGTGGGACCCACTGGCTACGGCCAACTGTTGGACAAACAAAAAATACCCTGCTGTCCAACGCGTTACCTGCCGCGATCGCAGTCGCTACCAAAAGTCGCGGGATAGTATGACATTATACGACATCGCCATCGCTCATCTACACGAGAGCAACGCTTACGGTGGCTATGACAACGTCATGGAATTGCTCCGACAGATTGGAGGAGAGGAAACATCGAAGAATCTTCTGTCTCTCTCATTTCACGATGCTCTTTCGTCGGTTAGAGAAGCGAGAGATCACGCGAAAATGAGAGAGACAGACGATTACTAGAGGAATTATAACAATGACTATGACTACGTTATGCTCTACTTTGTAGATCCGACAGATTTGAGGATAGTAGGCATCATGAAAATTTCGGAAACGGTGTGCTAATACTGGAAGGGGAATACTGGAAAAAGGAAAGTTCTATATATTTAGGTTATTGAGTTGCTGAGGTCAGGCTAATTCCTTGCAGTTCCTCGAAACGCGCAAACGCGCAGCGGGGGTTTCAATTGAAAAGATTCGTTTTCTTTTGCTTTCAAAGCGGGATAATTGGGGCAGCGTTGAACCCATCCGGTGACCTTTTCTGCTCACCTCTACACCATACGACAAGGGTAACGGGACTTTGAGCGATGTACTGACTCTATCAAGTTGCCATGCTATCTCGCTTCTCTGACTGACGAGAGATAAGGTGAAATGAAGAGACGAGAAAATAACACGGGACTTCAGAATGGTACTAGAAGATACATGGATGGAGTACTCGTTGCAGAACACAATCATCTTCCCCTTCCACCAAACGGCACTACGCATAAAGTCGGAAAGTTTCTCATCTCTCCCAGTGGCCATAACCCCTTTCTTATTGGCCATAATCTTCTTTTCCTTTCTCTAGTAGCACATGAGAAGGGTGATCTTTGATTTGGAAAAAATTGGCGCGCACTAGAGAGCGCAATACGGGCTGCCGTCTCTTCATTTCACGCACTCTCTCGGCCAGACCAATGGTGAAGGAGTACGTTTTTTTCCGCACAATAATGATGCGACCTCTACACGCGTATTTTGTGCATGCCAATGCTATATTTCACGAGGTCCTAATCCACGGATGGGAAAACAGCCCCCTCATCTCCTTCCGTCGTCACTACAGCTAAAGCCCTTGAAATTGAAATCGAAGATCACATCGGCACCAAATTTGGACCAATCGTAGCGTATGACAGCACGGGATTAACTACGAAATACAAGTGCTTCCCGGGGGCATAGAAAAGCAGAATCGGGATCGGAGAAGCCTCTAAATGCAAATTTAATCCGATCAAAGTGGAATAGAGTTCAGCGACTAAACAACCAAATCTTCCATGGACAAAGATTTTCTCATTCTCTAGAAATTTTCCAGACGAGATTTTGAGAACAGACTGAGAGCGATTAGTGAGGAATTAGAAGGAGGAAGGGAGGACCGGCATCCGAGGGAAAGAAAACCGGAGAAGAGAGGGAAGGTCCCCTCTGAGACACGGGGGTCGGGTTACACCTGCTCATCATTGTGGGAAAAAGTGAACAAAAAGTGGGAGGTTAGACCCGCTCTGCATCTCTCAATTTCCTATGCTCTCTCGCCTGTCTGATAAATCCCCTATCATTTTTGCATGCTTCCCCGCTCACTCGCACTTTGTAAGAAGGCATTGTCTGATTCTCTCGATTTTCCATGACCTCTCGCTTCACTGAAGGATGAGATGTGGTTGCGAAATCTAGAGACAGCGAGAATTACCCTGCGTTGTTTGCAAAGGTGTGGGTGGACTGCGGGACAATTTGGACCCTTTGAACCGACAGATACTTTTAAAATATTAAAATACCCGCATAACTGATGCCGGTACGAAATATATATCGGGTGATGTTACGTCTTTTGAAAACTCAATTTGAAACTGTAACATCTCATAAAATCCTAGATGTGCATTGACAGAACCTGGAATGGCAAGGAATCCTTCTCACTAGAGTTCTCTTATTCGAAAAACTTCAGGATTTTCTAAACGACGAACAATGAAATTTGACTGCTCTCGAGACGAGAGAGACTGTGAAGAATGTACAGTCCTGGCTAATCCCCCCATGAAAACGGGGCGCCCGGGGCGTCCCGGGGCGTCCCCCAGCGTCCCCCTCGCTTATGGCGCCTCAAGACATTTTCAAATTGGGCCCAATTTGTGTTCGTCGTATTCTCCGTTCGATTCTGCATCGATTCATGTGAAAAAATAAAATAAAATATTTAATTATAATTTACATTTTGATTTTCAAAGAATTGGCGAATAAAACGATTCGTGCATCACGGAGTACGTTCTACGGTACTTAGCAAAAGGATTCTGCAGCAGCAGTTGATAAATACCGCAAGGTGTACTCTATGATGCACGAATCGTTTTATTCGACAATTCTTAGAAAATCAAAATGTAAATTATAATTAAATATTTTATTTTATTTTTTCACACGAATCGATGCAGAATCGAACGGAGAATACGAAGAACACAAATTGGGCCCAATTTGAAAATGTCTTGAGGCGTTATAAGCGAGGGGGACGCTGGGGGACGCCCCGGGACGCCCCGGGCGCCCCGTTTTCATGGGGGGATTAGCCAGGACTGTAGATACTATTGAAATGTGTTATTGGAAAATCATTGTTCAATAAGAGAACTCTCCTCCTCTCTCCTCCCTCATTCTCCCCTCTATGCTCTCGTATGGAGAGGTTGTCACTCTTCTTCGATGACGTCGATCGGGCGTCCATTCGACGGAGGAAGCGGAGAAGTTTCTTCGTTGATTACCTGTTCAGGAGGTGAGATATGGGTTACGGTAGCTTGTAGAAACGGTAGGACAATTACCCTCCTTTATTTCCTAGTAGGTCACCTAATCGACAGTCGATAATCTCTTAGTAGCTCACCTAGTGACCTTATTCTTCCTAGGACGCTAACTAAATAATTGAACGGCACTCCTTTACTTCATTGCCGAAAGGTAGCACTCTACTCTACTTAGTAGGTTGTGAGAAATTAGACTGCAAGCGATCGAATGAGCGAAGCATATAACAGTCGTCTACCTTTGGTTACTAAAGTGCCAAGAGGTGGATCACACATCAGGGTTATGGTAGCTCATGCTCTGGTTTCTCGTGACCATTCGTATATAGTACCCTGGCCTCTGACAGAGGTGCATGCAAACCAGTGTTCAAGGAACAAGTGATCTCGAAAAACCAGAGTAGAAACGGTAGGGAGGAAGAGAACGATATAAAGATAGGCGACTGTAATCAAGCTCCTTTATTTTCTCGAAGATCATAGAAATGGCAGAGAATAGTCTGAGTCTTTTACTTTCACACTATCTCTCGCTTCTCTGATCATAGAGTTTGAAAGAGTACGGTCTTTTAAAAAATTAATCACATGTATTTTGTCAATAAATCATTTCAGTGAGGTCACTCATTACGCCCATCTCCGTTTCCTTATCAACTTCGTGCTCGGCCTTCTCATTTCTGCCTGTCTGTACTACCTCGGATGGAAACGATTCAACTTTGCCGACTTCAACTACGCTTTCGGTAGGAGTGATGTGCAAATTACAGTAACACAGGACAAATGTAGTACTTTAGCTTAGGGTAGGTTAAATACCCTAGCAAAGAACAGAATTCTGTCTACAGTAACGTACCGTAATCCTTGCGAAATTATGCCTATATTTTATTGGGCAGTAGTCTGAGCACAATACCGTATCTCAACCGCATAGTCCTCACCAATCAATTGACAGGTCTGATCGTCAAATGGTTCATCATCTTTGGCCTCGCTTTCGTCTTCACTTACAGTCCGGTAAGCCCCGCCCCGACCCATCTTCAGGCTACCGTCTCCGCCCGGCATTCGCTGCCACACATTTCGTCACGAAAACGTTCGTGAGCTTTCCGTTACATGTAACGTTTCGTGACAGAGGCCATGAAGGATCGTGATGAACTGCATGTCAGCAGATTCTAGAGTGTACAGCGATCCGTACCATGCATACCATGAAACATACCCTGAACGTACCCATAGGTCGCACGCACGACTTCTCTTTTCAAAAGGCCATGGAGGCGTGTGAAATGGAACAATCGTCTAGCCCTCTCATTTTGCAATGGTCTCTCGTTGATCCGAGAGGCGAGAGAGCATGGGAAATAGAGACCAGGCCATGTCTCACAATACTGTGTTTTCAAAGCCATCCTCCACTACAGTATAACAGCATAAACCCTGAAAACACCCATAGGGCCTTCACTATGTGCGACTTCTTCAAAAGGAAGCATCGTGTGAAGTTTAGAGACGGCATCTAAACAAATGGCCTTTCCTGTGGGTCTCACCTAGCGTTGTCTTACGACTGTAAAATCGCTTGACGTGGATACCCCTTTCCCTTTACCTCGGCATATCGAATATTGGCATATCGAATATTCGTAAAGGTGTTCCGATGCGCGACTATCTGCATGATCTTCGGCGCCATCGGCAAGAATGGACAACGTACGTATTTTTGTCTTCTCATCTCATCAGAATGTCTTCCAAGAATGGTGTGGCGAAGAACGACATAGGCTACAAATGGAATTGACAAAGTTGGTCTTCAAGATCTTGAAACACAACTAAAGAAACTTCAAGCATTCTTATAGAAAAATAAGAAAAGAATAAGATTAAGAAAATAATAGAAAAAAAATAGAAAAATTTTAATGAAACGTATCATATCATAAAATGAGGCGAATTGAGAGAGTGTCTACAAGAGAGTAATTCCCTTTATCCCTTCAGTGCCATTGTCGATGCTCGTGTTCAACTCGCTCAACGACGGGCCGGTATCCTCCATCGTCCAGAACTTCCGTCTGACAACTGAGGTGCGACCGGACTGTGAGGGAGTTGTGAGATCCCTGTGAGATGCCGATGCCGTAAACGATAGCTTAGGATAGTCGTCCGTTCGGGATAATCACTCTATCTCCCACTTGGTCTGTCAAAGCGAAATTTGTTGTTGAGAAAACAGATAAATAGGTGTTTTATTTCTATTAGAGATATCTAATTGTTAGTAGATAATGTCCAGAATTGAAGAGAGGCGTTGTATATTAAAACATTATGAAGCAGAGCGAGGGTCAATTCAGCCTTCACTCTTTCCGATTTCAGGCAGTTCTGTGCAACCTTCAAGTGCAATCGGAAGTGACCACCAGCCGCATCTCCATGCTCACCGGCCCATTGGAGGATATCGTCGAGGCGCAGATATGTTAGTATTCACAATTTAAAATAATCGAAATCGACCAAAAAGGGTCTTATCTTCGCTAGACCAGTTTTCGAAAATCATGAGAAGTGCGCTATTATACTGCATTCTCTCGGTAGCAATCGCAGCTCTGCTAGTTACAATTAAAAAACATGCATCCTTTTCGTCAATTTCAGTGAAAGGTGTTTAAAAAACATCAAAAATAAAAAAAATAGTTCTATTTTAAAAATATATTTTCAGTGAAGGGAGTGAAGCTCGGTCGGAAGATCACCCGCACTCTGAAGGCCTTTATCGATCCGTTTCGATCGGTGAGCGCCACTATGAATTATTCGGACCAATATGACAGACTATTGTACTTTTCCGGACCAGTCCAAAATGGGATGTACATGGGATGTTATGAAGAAGAAAAAACATCACTAAGTACTCAACCAGAGCCATAATTAAAGTGGCTTAGAATGCTGATTAGTCTGTTAGTGTTCTTGTGGCCACGAACATAATCCCATTTTGTTGTGGGCCGGAAAAGTAAACCATTGCCGACTACATATCTATCAAGCGGTTTGGAAAACGCTAAATGACATTCATTCCACCTTCTTCAGGACTTCACGGGCGAGATCACCGAGGAGGACATTAGCATCGAACATAATGAGAGGGCTTCTAAGGTATGATTCTAAGGTTTCTAATGTTTGTCGTTAGGATCGTAGTTTACAGAAGTTGTCGGCTAGACTACGCAGGATCCTATAATCGGAGTACTGTTGATGGGAATGTTCTGTTGCGAGAGGATGCTGGGATACGGTTGAGTTATAAAAAATTACATGTGCTCGCGCAACGCGACGAGATGCTCCGGCTGGAGAGTGAGGGCGGAAGCAGTGGAGTAGAAGATGAGGAAGCAGCCATGATTGGGAAGATGAAGAATCCGGTGAGACAAATTTTAATTCATTATCCTTCACCTCCCAAACCATGTTTCTTTGTAATTTCTTCATGAGATGACACGATTTATCAACCAAGACACTATGTCATAGGGAAATCGGATTAATAAGCGAAATGTTGAGAGAGGTTGCGAGTCCCATTCTATGCCCTATGTCTGTCTTGAAAGAAGCCCCCTCTTCTTGTTACAACTTGCACCCCGCGGCGAATTGTTCGGATGGCGCAGTGGGTAGCGCGCCGGGCTGGCACGCCGACACCCGTTGGATCGAACCCCCTGTGTGGAGATGATTACTGAATTATCTGATACGAGAGTGATCACCGTCACTGCCATCATGCGTACACACTGGCTAATGATCCCACCTTTTTTGCGTAGTTTTTTGCGAAATATTGTCAGTTAAAATATGTATTTTTCATGGATTCAGTTCCATTATTAGTGAATCTTTGATCACCTCTCTCTCACCTTACCTTTGTTGCCGCAAAAATCGATTTGACAACGTCAATGGATATCCGCCTCTGCGCAATTCTAACTTATTTTTATGTGCATGCACTAGACGGAATAAATATATAATAAGATAAATTACAATTACAATTACAATTACAATTATTTATCCACGAGGGGTAAGTGTATTCATAATTACTAGAAGTCTTAGATAAACTTCGCTGGTGGTGGTAATAAATAATAAACGAATCCTTTGCAGGCAGCGAAGAACGTAACGGCTCGTCTCGCACACCGATGCGATAATGTGTTCGCTAAAGGGATGGAGAAGTGCCATGAAGTGATGGGCGGATTGAAGGTATTAGAGTGCGCAATACGGGTCCTCATCTTGTCTTCATTTCACACACTCTATTGGTGAAATAGTGTAAAGAATGCGATCAGGGAAGGGATTGGATCTTCGTACTTAGTTACAATGGGAAAAGGGATCTTTCATTCAGCTGAAATGCATCGGCGTCCTTCGCATGTTCGGCCTCTACATCTGCAACAAACTGGACGTACTCACCATCTGCGAGGTAAGAACATTTATAGCCATGTCTGAATTTCTGTGATCTCTTACTTTACTAGGTCGGATGATAATCGTCGGATGAGAAACATGAGAGCAGACAACATTTTCAGTCGCTTCTCATCCGACCTAGCACCGTAAGGCCGATGAAATATATGGATAGAGGGAAGGTGCATCTCATGGATCGGGTGTGAAAATAAATGATCGAGAATGAATGGATGAAATTCCTCACAGGACGCTGAAAAGAAGAAGGAGTCGAGTAAGATCTGCGCAGCAAACCTCAAGAAGATCGATGGCAGCAATACCTTCGAAGAACAGGTCCTGACTGATTCGTCCGTTCTTCCTCCTACTTACTGTTAGTTCTTTGTCTTATGGCTGTCTAATTGTAATTCCATCAGATTTTTTGTCTTCATGCATTCCTCTTCCTGCTGTTTGTTCAATAATTTAGCCATTTTGCCGTGCGCGATTTTTATTGTCGTGCTATGAATTTCGAAAGTATATTTGCAATTTGACAGGTGTCGAACATGGAGAATCTCACGGCCGGTCTGGAGGACGAGCTACGAATGAATGTGTGTTTCAACCTTGACAATATGATTTTACGAATTTTTTAAATGATTATTACATATTTATCAAGAGGTCAGGTTGGGCGAGAGCTCTGATTTGCCTCTCGTTCTAACTGGTTTTTATTGCTTCGTTGTGAAAGTTCGGGCTATCAGTGCCCATGGAGCGAAAGAATCAAATAGCAAGATAGATGGTATCAGAGAAAATGAGAGATGATTCAACGCTGTTTGATCTACGATCTAAGAGATCAGATAAATGTTGAACCATTTGAATGCGCCCAAAAAATGAAAAAAAGGTGTTGAGATGCACGTGAAGGCGATCAAGATGCCCCGTGTGGAGAATACCCTTCTCATATCGGACATCAAGGAGAAAATGAAGGGCAATGTCGCGTACACTAAGGTTTGCGCTTCAAGTTGCAAAAAAAATTTCGAGCTCTCATTTCGCAACACTTTCTCGCCGATTAGAGAAACTGATAGAGCAAAATGTGAGATCTAAAACATTTTCGCACATCTCAAATTTGCACATTAGGCCGTACGAAGTGATCAATTAGTTGTAAGGAAAATTCAAACCGTTTCTACGGTTTCTTGATCTATACTTTATAAGATGACAAAGCAACGGAAATGAATGAATGAATGAATGAAAATGTTAAAATCAAAATAATTCGTAGGTGATCATCAAATCGCTGAAGGAGGTCCTCCAGGCACTCATGATCTTCTTCGTATACACCATATTTCGAGGTTTCAAAAATTATTTTAATTGTATTGTGAGCGGAAAGAAACATCTTTTCCGAGGTCCTCGTCTTGCATCAATAAAAATATCATACAGACACAGCAATAAAGTGCACAATAAAGTGATCAAAAAAGAGAACACTTGTCATTGTCAAAGTCGGTGTAATCTGCAGACAATTCAACAAATTAAAATAAATAATATTAATTAGGAAAGTTTGCATTTTTCAGACGCTGTGAAGATGATTACCAACTACCGCTCAAATGTCGACTTCAACAACAAGTTTATTACCGCGTGAGATTTTCCCTTAAAGGAGGAAGATATTTGGCTTCTCGATGCATAGTAGCTTGCTCCTTCTTTCTCCTTCTTTGAGTAATCGGCCTTCGTAATTGAGGCATTCCTTATCATGATTTATACCCTTAACTAGGTGATACCGTCTCTACCGTAATGACGAAGAAGCTTGACTAATCAGAATTCTATCCGAAATTCCGAGCCAATTCCCATACTTCTTCACAGTATTAGAAAGAGGATAATTCAAACCAGCCATAGAATGATCATTCGATCGTACAAATTCATTGCAGTCGCTTCTGGGAGATTGATCACCTTCGCGAGTCTGAGGGCAAGGATTGTCTGCATCGCATCAGCAAGTTGGAGTGGAAGGAGTACGGACTGCTCAAGGTGTTCGGGTGAGCTCTCGTTCTCAGATTGTATGGGATTTCTACCATACAATCTGAGAACGAGAGTACTACGGCAGATGATATCTATCCGCCGGATGAGAACCGACAAAAAATATTTTCTCCGTTTGTGGTGTTTAGAACATCCTGACAAAATACTAACATAAGTTCCTCAAACAATTTTGTGGTTCTCACTCAACGGTTGTCGGCGGACTTGTCACAGTTCCCCGTTATATGACCAGTGAAATAGCATGTTGAATGCACATTCCATGATCGACTGCTATTTGTGATAGATATTTGCGAGCAGTGCGAGTCGTAATGCACAATCGTGAACTGAACCAAGGAGAACCAGGAACATGGAGAATGAATAGATACGTCGATAGCAAGATGTGCATGTTACATGGCTTCCAAACATTTCGTTATGTGTTATCTACCCAATTCGGGCAAATATGATCCATGAAGTAGGCACGCCCACGTTATTGTGTGACACATCTTAATTTTTGGTAATGAATTCGCCCATAGCCTTATAGAAAGAGATTGGGAACATCAGCTTCAAGACATTTCACAATTCGCTAGATAACGCAAGGTGGAACCAACTGGTAGATACGGCCAGCTGTTAGAAATGTATATTATATTCCAGATTACCGACCAAAGTGGAAGCGAAGGCGGCTCGGAAGCCCCTGCTGAAGTGGCTGGCGACGCTCTTCTTCGTCGTGATTGTCGTCGCCGTCGATAGATACATCAAGTACATCCTCTCCAAGGTGAGGCACTCTCCTCATTTTACGAGCACTTCTTCACTTAAGTGCCCAAGACCGCTCTATAACTTTGGGTAGCGAGAAATAAGAGAGCGATTGATCGAATGAACGAGGGTGAAAATGACTAGAAAAAAATACTTTTGGGCACTAAAGTAAAGACGCGCCATTACGAATATGGTTGCCAGAATGAAGAATCCGTTTCTCCATTTCGCGGGCTCGCTCGCTTATCTGACCTGTGAGATAGTACGGCGGACTATTCATTCTGATTGTTTTCGTTCTTTCCTACTACTTTCCTACCTCCTAGCAATGAAGAACCAATAAACGGTAATTCATCCGAGTTTACTCAGGTTCTTCCAATGACTATCGAGGAGATAACGAACAAAGCCGTGCACAAGACAACGATACGGGTACGGAACTGGAAAGGAATGTTCTGACTCTCTCAATTCACCATTCTTGCTTCTCTGATCGACGAGATCGGATTGTGAATTGAGAGGGCCAGACTACTGTTCAAACTGGGCCTCTCCATTGATTACCTTTTTTGATCACTCATATCTTGTAGTATCCGTTTAATTTTAACGGAAGACGGATGTGACTTCTTCGAATTTGGCCTAGCCAACAAGTGCTCTGATTGTGAATGGGGTAGACTATAAGAATTCTTCCAAATTTTGAAAATGGGTATTCCAGCTCGTTGGTAAGGGCGCACTGGCCGATCTGATCAACGACATCCTCACCGTCAACAAAACTAGAGGCAACGATCAGGAATTCTCGTAAGCACTTTTTATGTCTCTATTGTTCCAGAGATGCACAGGTCACCACGGGATGATTCCATAATAGTTTTATTCCTCTGGAAAATATAAATATTCTCAGCGTCTCAAAATGAACTTAGCCTAAGCGGCATTATTTCCTTATTGGTACAACAAAAAGCACAAAAACAACAAAAACAATGATAACCCTTCCAGGAACGAGCAATGCCTGTTCACGCCGATCGAGACGCCTCTTCTGTACATTGGACTGTGGATCGCAATGCCGCTCTTTCTCATGCTCGTTTTGCAGGTACTGTAGCGGAGGTGTGCAAAATTTTCGCAAAGATATCTCGCTGGTCAGAAATAGCGAGAGAGTATGGCGAAATGAGAGATCGATAAATTTCGGGCATACTCAATTAGGTAGTTCCTGTAAGGGTAAACAATTTAAGGATCCCGGGAGGATACATAATTGAAATTGAAATTTACTTGAGGTAATCTTCGCATTCGTAATAAAGCGTCTCGTGCTCTTCTACGTGCTTCCCTTCATGTTCCCAAAGAGGGATCGAGTCAGGATGATATTCCTATACAATAAGGTATTGCAATGCTCAGTTACACAGCTTTGAATATACGGAGATTAGCTTTTTTCTCTTTTTTTTCTCATTCAAATCCTCTTCACCAGGCTCCATTACTGACTGTACTTTATTCAATCCTCAAAATCGAAAGTATCAGTAATATCCGTCTGAATTTCCTCAACATTGGACCATCAGTCCATTCAAAACGCTCTTCAATCTCAGACCTATCATTTTCATTCCTTACTCATCCAGTGCTGTCTTAGCCAAAAAAACAGATCAGTTGCAGATCCTCTTTAATCGTCACAAGAATCGTCAGCGGGCGCGCGCTCGCATTCGCTTCGTCGCCGATCGATGGAAGATGAACGAGAATGTCGTGGACGGGTTTGCATTTCTATGTTTTTTTCAATTCCAGAGCTACCTCAAAAAACTATGACATAACGATAATTATGCTAACTTCCCTACGAAATTAACAACTGGTCTTACCAACAGACAGCTAACAGCTAACAGCTGGCCTTACCAGTGGGTCCCACCTAGCGTTGTCTTACGACGTAAAATAGCTTGACGTGGATACACCTTTACCTACGAAATTTCGAAATCACGACTTGCTGCGACTTGTACCGTCTCATTCATGCTGTAGGAATAGTCAAACAGAAGAAAACATATATTATATAGATATTAGAACATATATTATTCCTTCGATATTATATCTCGAAGGAATAATATACCTTCCCGTAGCGACTGGAAATTTTGTTTCTGGGGTGGAAATTAAAAACCAAAAAAAATTGATTGGAAACCTATATTTCAGTGGCCTCTTTTCTCACACTTCGTGGCTCAAGACGATCGTGATCGATCGAATGTTCAAGACCGGCGAGTGCATATATTGCAAGGTTCGCTTTCGAGAAAGCTCTGGTAGTGCACGCCTAATAGGCCTAATAAGCAGGGGCCCAAGGACCTCTACCTATTAACCTATTAGGCCACCTATAAAAAGTCCAACTCGACCTGAGCTGGAACTCACCTAATAGGGCACATAATATTCTGCTTATATTCGTTTGTAGATAATACTCAATTGTCGGGAATAGAAGCGGGATGGGAAAGTCACTCCCCATTTTTCATCACTTTGTCTTATCGGTAGGACAAAAAAATTGGTTTGGTCCCTCACGCAAAACGGAAACTGAGCAATTGGTGAAGAGCCCTTGTGATATTTCTACCAAGATGAGAGACTAGAGTAGCTTCACACTTGCGAACCCCTCCAACATGAGGACTTAGATAGATAATCCCCCCTCGAGGGTCAGTCCAGAAAGATGGGCATGTGTGAGCAATATGATTAGTAGATAGATGGGTCTAATGGAGAGGCGCAGTAATTATACCCCGAGAAAGAAGATTTCATGGATGTTCATTTTGCTGTTATCGCATTGAGAAAGGACGAGCTGTTAGGCCAGTGACTATTATATAAGGCCAATTCAGTAGTCTCTTCTTCAGATTATTTTTTTGAACCCCCGGGGGGGGGGGGGGGGGGGGGGGGGGAGTGAATTGGCGGACCACAGCACCACTTTTTTTTTACTCATTTCGCAGGAGACCAATCGTCCGTCCTCTCTCATTCGCTGTCCTGACTGCCCGGCTACGTACTGTCGGGCGTGCGTCGATGAACTGGACGGAGACTGCTACGCGTGTCTGGTAAGAGATCAGAGAACAAACATCACAAATTCCACAATACATTTCCATACTGTGGTCCTAACAGGTTTTAAAGTCCGGATTGGTTCTCCCTTTTTATTGCTTCAGGACGGATTTTTTTTTGTTTTCACGGGGTGATCAATCTGAACTTTTCAAAAAAAAATTTGCTCACCCCAATCCCCCACTTGAATTTGCCAATTCGATGAAACTGACTCAATCTGCCTTCTCATCTCTCATTCAATATTTACCCCTCCCTCTCTTTCCAGGCGCAGGACGGCCTCGTCAATAGCACTCGAACGCATCTCATCGAGGTTTGCGAATAATCGTCTAGCCCTCTCATTTCGAATTGGTCTCTCGTCGATCAGAGAGGCGAAAGAGCTTGCGAAATTGAGAAAGTCATGCCCCAGGTGTGCCCTTCCACACAGTTTTCGAAATAGTCTGCCTGACTCTCTCCAGCCGGCCCGCTCTCTCGCCCTTGTCTGATCGCGAAGAGGCGCTGGTCTCTCCCATCCACTGGAAAACCATAATCTGACGAACTGGATATAGTGAAAAAAGTGGATGAGGTTATGGTTGCCTAGTTGTTAGCCCCAATACTCCGTCCACTTTTAATGGTTGGGAGAACCCAGAGGAGAGACGAACCTCTTCCATTCTAGTTGCCCTCGATTCCCGATGCTGCTCCCAAGCAGTCCGGTTCTGAAGTGCACTGAAGGATCGATGATTATTGATCTTTATTATTGATCGATGATTATTGACATCGATCGAGAATAGACAAATTACTCTTGAACATCATGAATAAATGCTTGCTGATTGCCCTCTTTTTCCATTTTCCAGTTCACTCAATATTTCACCAACATACTCTGCCAAAAGCCCTAACTTTACGAAAAAAATAGTTAAATAATTCTAGTCTCGCTTCTTACGCCGCTGATAGTAAACAAGTTCTGCGCTGTCAGAAAATTTCAAAACTTCGATCAAAAAACTGTACATTCGATACCAAAACATCACTTGATCGTGTTAGCTTCTTTGATGGCCAGGCACTGATCGACGGAATTATTCGTGTCACGAGAAAGACGCCTTCTCAATGTTATGAGCTCGGGACGACCTTCTGAGAGAGCAAGAGAGCGCGCGAAATGGAGAGATCGGAGGATTATTGCGTGTGCTTACTTGTGCAATAAAACCATTAACACGTGGACGATAAGAATGTCGAGCTTCACAGCTTATCAAGGGATAGCTTCTTCATTTCGTACACTATCTCACCTGCCAGAAAGGCAAGAGAGCACGTGAAATAATGAGAGCCATTTCTAACCTAGCCGTCCCAAGCTTCACCTCGAATTGCATAAAAGTGAGCACAATACTTTTCTTATAAAGGCACGTAACGCACCTACAGGAGCTAGTCCTAACTCCACTCTCTCTCGTTACTTAGTTGCATCATTTATTATATTTTGTCGCATCTATGCATGTTTATGCAAGTAATGATTGTCAGTGCCCTTTTCGACCGTTATTGTTTCGTATATTGAAAAAAAAATTGAAAAATGAAGATCGCCATTGTCGATAAGATATTTCAAGGCGCATGCACTATTCATTATCGCAGTTTAATAGCTCGTCGGACCACGCACCTCATATTTGACCCTCACATTGAAAACTTATTCAGAATTTGATCGGATGGTCCTTCGATCTCGTCGCTTTTGGCTTTAGCTGAAAAATCTCTTCCTCATACTCGCTATTTTCGCTCCTTCTGATCTCTTCAAAGACTTGCCGCACAATAATATTTCTACACTCTCAATTTTGCATCACACGTCTCCGTTTCTCGAATTGAAGAGAGATCAAGGAGAATAACGAGAGCATCCACGTCGCACATTACCGCACCTTCCAGTGACTATGATAGGCGGACATTCACTTTCGTAAAGCCCGCCTATCGCAGGAACCTTCCCGAATCGACTTCGAAAGAGCCAGTGGAAAAAGTCGTTTTTTAATCACTCTTCATGATTGCATTCGAAGTTTTCCCTATATAGACGTCCGCATGATTTTAAAAGCTCTCTTAAAGACACTCAAAAAATAGAACCCATGAACTACTGACAGTCCAATTATTATGGGTTGAGAATTCGGCGTCTCATCAGACTATAAAATAGCGTGAAACGATCAAATACTCCCTCTCGATACATCTTGCCAATATAACATTCTTCGTGGCCTCACTCTGAACATTCTTCGTGGTCTTTGATCATCTTATCTGCATTCCATGCCAGCCTTTAAAAGCCGCACCACTTAGTTTTCCCCGTGCAACGTCCAGCGTGATAGTTCGTGAACAAAGAGACAGTTACTCATAGTTTAGAAATCTCTGGATAAGATCTTCTCTTCAATCCATGCGAGCTCGAATGAGACAAAAACACCAACTTTCTTCACGCATTGCGACGACACCCCACCACCTTAAGCACCTATAAAAGTCCCAATCGCTCCATCATCTCCCCATTATTTGCCCTTACTTTGCTCGTTGTATCACCATTGCCCTCTTATTTGCTCCTCCTTCAAATGTTCGTGCCCTCCACATTCTCAACGGTCTATCGACAATCAAATAAGCGAAGGGAGTGTGTTATGGATGTGTCTCTCTCTTCACCCCTCGGGGAGGGGGTATTGCGCTGAGACTCGATGTGCTTATCACTCTCTTCCAACCCCTCTGCTCTGTCCATTCCACGTAGTATTGCTGTGTTGATCGATTAGTTGCACGTCTTACTAGCTCTTTAACCAATCTTTCCTAAACATTCAGATACTTTTTTTTTTCGAATGCAGTAATTCCTTGATCTTCGCATGTATCCGCGAACCGAATATTCAACGATTGGACCTGCAGTGGAATTGCCTTTAGCGCCTATCGCTCCATCTCCACTTTATTTGCCTTTTCTCAACTCTAAACTCACATTCAAGTGAATGAGTCCATCCAATCCATCATCTGTCGCCCCTCATTCATCATCTGTCGCTCATTGTCTGTGTGATTAATAAATTATAAGTATAAGTATTTCAGATGCGATTGTTACTGTCTCTCCTTCTCTGTGCTTCATGCGCCCTCGCAGCCGAGCATCCCGAGATCCTCTTCTGTCTGTTTGAGAGGACAGGTAAGAATATTTTAAAAAGATGTTTTATAGGATGTGAAAAATAATATGGATACTGCTGGGAAGAGACTAATATTAAACAGGAAAACCTTTATTAGCTTTAAAATGCAGTTTGTTTACAAGGAAAACAAGCGAAATATAGACGAAAAACGTGGCGAGAGTGCGGAAGTTTGACAATGTTTTATGATCGACGACATCTTCAGGAGTTCTCTACGACCAGCTCTACGAAGATCCTCCTACTTCGTTGAATTGCGGAAATATGACCTACTGTCAGAAGATCACCGCTAACTACAGTTAGTTATTTTACACCATCGACCTCCCCTCCATCTCCAGTTCATATGCTATCGTCACGCCTCGGGCGTAGATAAGTTATTATCCAATGCGATAACACTATCTGGCCTACTATACCCTTATCGTCGCTCTAATCCACCTTATCCTGTAAAGCCTAAAAAAACAACAGTAACATGATCGTTAGCTAAAGTGTTCACTTTCAGTCAGTGTGGGTGACAAGCGTACACACATCGTGTTGAAAGGCTGCGATGGCATCGAGATACCGAAAGTTTTCTACGGTCCCAAGTGCCAGGTACAGTATCTTACAGTATCCGAAAGTTATCGTGAACTGATTTCATTTTTCGCCTGGCCGCCATAGCACAAGGAAGCCCTATCACATTCCTCTTTAGGCGCATCCTGTTTTTGATCTTGGCTTTATCTGCATCTATAGTCTCTCTCATGTTCGCCTTATCTCTCGCTTTTCTGACCCGAGAATGATCAAGAGAGACCATTGATAACCACCCACTGGTCTTCATCCGTTTGAGCGTTTGACCCTCTTATCTTTACATCCCGTCAGCTCTCGCAAATGCCTATATTTATCACGAATGATGAAGTATGACCGAAGGTGTCGTTACGCAATAGTCTGTGAATATCTGAGTAGTTTTCATACAAGAGTAGGAGCAAATTTAACATCTGCATGGCTTTATGGACAATGCAGATCGAAATTGGAAGAAATAGCGTTCTCTCTTACCCGTATTCATTAAAGCGCGTTACCTGTAAGAACGCAGTGATTTTAAGGGGGGAGGGGGGGGCAGCGCACAACACTCCAAAAACTCACCTGGTGTTCAACTTTTGGGAATACGACACACTTCCACTAAAAAATTTAATTTTAGGAGTCCTGAATAAAATTTAGGACCTTAAATTAATTTTTGAAATTTCCAAAATTTCAGAAGGAAGGTTGTTCCGAGATCTCCGTTAGCGGGGAGAAGTACCAGCTGTGTTGCTGCAAGGGCGACCAATGCAATTCGTCATCCGGCCTCACCATCTTCCCGCTCCTCCTCACCCTGTCCCTACTCTTTATTTCCACTCAATCCTAACAGTCCCACAAATACATAGTCAGAAAGTATGCCCCAATCGGCTAACATTACATTTCCCCCGTCCCTTTATTTATTATCACTCTGCCGCAACAGTCAACCCAATCCTTCCTTGTCTTGTCACAGTCGGCTAATCGGCTAATATTGCACGAGATCATTGGTCTGGTACACACAATTTTCAACTGAGTTCATGACATTAAAAAGACCTTTAATGTCCTGATCTTCTCGTCGAATACAAAAAGTTACACCACTTCAGACTGGCCATGATTCACCTCGGAAACACATCCGGCATTTCTTTCCATATTTCTGAGTCATTCCCATCATTCAAATGAATCACGGATCAATCAATCAATATTTTCCCTCGTCTTGATCATGTACATATCGTTTCCCATCGATCTTCCCCTCTTCACTGGTACATTGTTTTATTATTTCGCCTATCCGTTCATTAACAATTTGTGTACAGCCGAGTGGCTTCATAATAAACCTTGTTTATTTTCCGAACAACAAAGGACGATAAATACATGTAAAAACATCACATCTACTAATAACTATGAGAAAAAGAGACCTGACAGGGTTAATGAGTGGAAGATAATCAAAGATCAAAGATCAAAGATCACGGCACGTCGATCGATCATCGTTCCATCACTTTCGACTGTTCAACAAGTCTCCTTCCAACTTTTGTCGCTCACCCGCCAGAACCTGCAATTGCATTCAAATTTAAGAGAAATCGGAAAAGTGAAATTGTTAGATAGTTACACACGTTTAATTTCTACAATAAAGGCTATACTTTATTCTAGTAGAGGTACATTAAAGTTATAAGCTGGATATGCTATTGAAAATTTCGATAAACTTGTGTGGCATCGATGTCGGATACGAATCCATCGAATTGCCAACATTAGTACTAACCGTTTCAAATCGGATATTGCGTTATATTCACTTATTCACAATCCCTCCATCTGTAGACACACAAATGCATTAAAAAAACCATTACTGAAGGGCTGATAAATACAATCACAAGTAATTTTTTATTTGTTCTTAACTACTTTTCTACCCTTCTTCATGCTACTACACCTTGAGCATGTTATTTACTTTCTGCACATCGGGCGTAAATAAAAAATAATAATAATTTTTCAACTCACAGCCGCCCGATCCGGGATGTACTCCTTGAAGTTGAGACCGACGTAGATGGGATAGGCCGCGGCACACGTGAGGTAGAAGGCGCGAAGGAGGGCGGTGCGCGCCGGCCGCTCCAGGTAGTACCAGGGAAGGGACATCTGAGGAGTGAAGATTTTGGATTGATAATAATATTATTAATGCGTAATTACAGGAAATAATGCGGATATAAATGAATATAATGAATAAGCAGTCGTCTACACCAGGGAAAGGACATCTAAGAAGGGAAGGGCTTTGATTGAGCCGAGAAATAATTACGAAAAATTTCGGAGGCGCAGTCCAAGAAGCATAGAACCATACGTATTTCTATACTAGGACATGATGCAAGAACGGTTTCAATAAGCAGTGACCAACTAGGGTTATCAACGTTGCAATATGTGATATTTTCTCCTCCTTTCGTTGCATTGTTAGAACGGATATGAAGGAAGAGATGGCAGGAATATTCGACTAATGTAAGAGGATGAATCTTCATCGAACTTCTAGTAAAAACTTGACAAACAAAAATTGAAAAGATTCAAACTCGAAATAACGAGAGCAAGATTTAGGCGCTAGATCACAAAAATGAAACGAAGCCTACTTTGACGAAGTTGTGATACTAAAATAGCACTCAATTCCAGCCAAATAATCATGGCAATCAACCACTTCTCTCATCCATCACTTGCTTTACTCAGCGTATCTTTATCGACAAAATCGCATGGCGATAACAACATTCAACAACAGAGACAATCCAAACGATAACGGTGGCGAACCAATAAGAAACAATAAGGTGTTTTGAGGATGAAGAAGTAACAAAGGATAGAGGAGTAACAATGGATAACATCAGACGATGATTACGACTACTTGCCTAGACAAAGGGGTCAAACGGAGAGAAGTAACAATGGATGGGATGGATAATCTGGGATGACTCTCTCATTTCACAATGCTCTTTTGTCGGTTAGAGAGCAGGGGAAAAGGAGAGAGTTTAGATGGGGGCAGCCTTCTTCACTTCTCCCCTCAGTCTCTTCATCGCTCGTTTCACTGACGCCTTCTTCGTCTTCTTTGCCTTCTTCGCGGGCTGCAAATATAAAAATTTAAATGTGTAAAAAAAGATTTTCTAATTTACGCTACCTAGTTTTCCAATTTTCGAACGGTGAAAAACGAAGCCAACAGCATTTGTATTTTCTTGTAATAAAGGTATTTTACCCTGATGTCATGCCCTCCAGTGATGTCAATTCAATACCAAATTTGTGGAGAAAAGTCAATTAATTGGGTTGGATAATACTATTGACGTTTATTCCTAAATTTCCAAGGGAGTAAGAGGCCGCAAAGTGGCTAGACAACCCTAATGCCCTTTCTTACCTTGGCCTCATCGGTCGTCGTCGTCTTCATCAACGGTCTCGCAATGACCTTCTTGTACACGGCCGTCCCGTCGGCCTTCTTCAACGCCTTCGCCACCGCCTCCTTGTGCTTCAGCTGGAATACAGATAATTATTTCTCATTTTGTTAACCGACCAAGTTCTGGTAATCGTGAATCATCGAGCACTCGTGTTACAATATCCGAAACAGGGCTGGGAAAACATTTAACGGATCTCTCATTTCGCAATGCTCTCTCGGGTTTTCTAACCGGTGAGAGAGCGTTGTGAAATGAAAAATGTTTCCTAGCTCTGATCCATGTGAATTTGAATAAAATTTCAAATACAAGAGTAGATGAATAAATTTAAAAAAAAACAGGAATAACAAACCTTTCTATGGGCCTTCGTCTGTCGTTTCTTCTCCACCTTCTTCGGGTCCATCTTCGGCTTGAGCTTGTCCATCGATGTCCACTCGTCCTAGACACAATCTAGTTATTAACTGATAATCAGAATCCGAACCAACGATCGAAAATCGGTCAAGTTGCATGCACAACCCCCGCATTTTTTGGTTTTGAATGAGCGAAAACCAACGTTAAATCATGAGTCTGGATATGGCCTGAACCGGGACCATAAGCTGAAGCAATACGATCATATCGTCGCTAGGGCTTTAGAGAGGGTGTTCTAGACGCGCCGGTGATAGATACATCGATCGATCATTCTCCGATAACTCACATTGACCGTGGGGTACAGCACGCCGGCGCCGTCCTTCTCACGGATGACGCGGATGCGGCCGCTCTTCGACACTGCCACCTGCAAACAACATCATCTTATTTTGTAATAAATAAAGTGATATACAGCTGCCATCACACATTTTCATTGCCAACAGGGTGCCAAAATATGTAGTGATCTGAAAATGAAACTATAGACGAAAATGTGCGGCTCCCAGGACAATCAATACAACCGTATTGATAATCCCTCCGGGAAAATGAAGCAATCGTCTTTTACTTTTCCCAATTTTTCATACTTTTCCTGTTGTAATAATTAAAGTGGTATACAGCTGTCATGTTCATCAATATAACCCGTACATTCAATCCCTCCGGAAGGGTGGAGCAATCGTCGACGATCAGTTTGTCCTCGGCGCGCACCGTCGGCGCCTTCTTCAGAGTGACGTCGTTTGCGGATCTACAAGAAAAATTTGATCAATTAAATAACGACTCGAGCGTTCCGTTTTCGATGAAATTTTGAAACTAGCAGATTTGCAAACTTCGTAAGCCGAAAATCAGCTTGCAGGCCTGTGACCGCCTCTTCTCAAACTCCAAAAAAAATCTTGTCAAAAAAATAAAGCAGTCGATTACCCGTCGTCGGCGTAAATGGGCAGCGAGGGCTGCGATGAGGCGAGTTGCACGAACAGAGAGCGCACGTTGGGAAGACCGCCCGGGCAGGAGGAGAGCATCTCCGAGACCACCTACGAATAAAAAGAAGTTTAACGAAGCGGAAAAGAAACACTCAAAATTACAAATACTCATTTATTGTTTCTTTTTCTACGAAAAGAAAGATACATGAAATTTCTTAAAATCGGAAGTCCTGAGAAGCACAGCTTACATGCTCAACGTTGGCGACCAGGTCGGCGTGCGGCTGTGAGAGATGGCCGGCCGAAACTGCGCTGCAATTGAGACACTTTTAATTATATAAAATAAAATAATAATAATACATATAAAATTATTAATTTTCAACGTCGATGGACATCCGTCTCTGGTCAATTCTATCGTGATTTCATGTACATTAACTTGACGGAATGAAGAAATAATGAATGAATGAATATTCTCATCTTGTTGGCGTCAATCGAGAAAAAAATAAAATGAAACGTAATAAAAATATAAAAATGATGCATACACACATTCTCATCTTGTTGGCGGTGAGGTCGAAGACGGTGGTGGCTGCGGCCTTCTTGAGCGAGTCTCCCAGCGGCTTCGAGTAGTCGAAGATCATCGGCATCCTGCAATGAGGAGGGCAAATTTAATACTACGTGTGTCTATAATATATGATATCCCCCAAAGAGCAACGAGTTTCGAACAAATTGTTAAAGGGTTATGTCAATTCATAATTTGTTGAATGACGGGTTCCACTGTTGAAGCCCAGAATGGGTTGCAACCTAACGTGTCTAGGGATAGCTGCTTTACTGTGGCTTAGGGTTTTGCTTAGCCTGCTCTGTGCTTTTTTGCACTAGTCCTGAATGACGTACTTGTGTGCTTTGATGAACTCCTTGCCGAGGTGCTTCATCACCGACTTGTGCACGCGTTTCTCCACGAGGAACACGTCGTACGCTGTGGCCAGCTTCCGTTTGTCACTCAAACACAAAAACGATTGGATTACTTTTTTTTTTATTTTATGGATTATTTTATTTTATGGACTTTATGGATTAGTAGTATTACTTTATTAGCCAGCAGAAATTGTTTATATAAGCCAGTAATTTATACGCAGAAAATTTGAAACAAACAGAACACAACACTTTTCAAAAGATGAACGATCTGATTTTGTGTACCACGGTAATAACAATCATATTACTACTTAACTTTTTAAAAAAATATTGCTCAAAAACAACTCACGCGAAGGTGCGGTACACGCGCTCCACCTGCAGCTGCGTCATCACCTTGGCGATATTGGCGCGCGTGAGACCGTGATCCGCCTGGATGCGCTCCTCCCACTCACGCGCCTGCTTCTCCACGTCCGCGTCCGTCTACGAGCAGCGTTATTTTTATACATTAATTTAGATTCAATAAAAACATTAAATATATTTTAAAAAATGATGCAAAAATAAATACATAATAAATCCAAACCGTACCCTGGCCTTGTCCGAGATGTCCAGATCGGGCATGATCACGCAAAACATGGCCGAGCTCGCCGCGACGGAGGGATGAGGGAGAATGCTGCAATCGGACACGGTTTAACGAGTAGATAAGAAGGCAATATATAAATACGGAGGTTTTATGGTTTCCCACGGGCGAAAAGCCTCATCTTTTCAATAAAAAAACATACAGAATATTATAAATATTACAATATAAAAATATAAAAATAGCGTACATATTCTTCTTGAGGGCCTTTCCATTGACTAGAGCGGGCTTCTTGTACGTGACCATGACACTCAGACCGTGGTCCGCCTCCGGGAACAACGACTTCTCACCCTTGTCGTGCACGTACTTGAGCAGCGAGGAGATCGCCACGCGCGCCTGATTGGGATATTCATTCATACATTTATTTCCGATTGTGCACAGTGCACAAGGAATATTACGTAAGAGCTTTTTTTTGCATATTTATGTTGTTGTTCATTTAGATATAGCATTGACTTGAAAATACGCAAGCCAATGCTGTCAAAATGTAAAATTGATTTAAAGAAGGTAGGAAGATTTTTTTGAAGTAAAGTTCGAGGCATCAAAGAAGCATCCACATAATTAGATGAAAATGGAGCAACAATGTCCGGAAAGTGTAGACATTCCGTCTCACCTGCTCGTTGATCTTGGAAAGGGCTTCCTTGGAGGGCGCTGGAACGGCGTCCGCCTCCTCCTTCACCTCCTCTTTCTTCGGCTCTTCCACCTAAATGCATATAAATATTTTCATGCAATCAATTTGTGGCAATGTACATATTAATATGAATCGTGACACATCCCATCACATATTTTTTTAAATCGAGGACGTTTATGAAAAATCCCATAAAAAACCGACACTTTTAATAAACTGATACGTTCATATGACTGTTTTAGGTAGTTTTCGACGATTTTTCCACACACACACCTTATGCTTCTTGGCCATGGGCGTCTCGTCCTCCACCTCGACGAGCACGCGCTTCTTCACCGGCGTCGTCTCGCTGACGGCCTCCACCTCGACGATCGTCTCCACATTCTAAACGACCGCAATCACTACTCAATCGCAAATACTCTTTTAAAGGCCTCACTTGGATGAATGGATTCGCAAATTTGCCTGGATGAGGAGTGCAACACGAGAAAAATAGACCACGGAGACAAAAATTTTAAAAAAAGGAGTAAACCATTTTTTTTTTGTAACTACCTTTGACTTTCTGGCGACCGCCTTAGGCGTAGCTCCCTTTCTCTTAGCGACCATCTAGAAATAACGTCCATTGAACTCCGGAATGCAAAAAGAAAGGTCATTCAAAGGTATCACAACAGCAATCAAAGCTGGTAGTACATCACGAGCATTCGCACATAAACCGAGGACATTGTTTATACATTATTATCTGCCACCACCAAGTGTGCTAAAGGAGGAAAGGGCTATGAAGGAGGGGATAGCAAATAGATTATGGTGATACGAAATACAATCCGGGTGGATAAAAATCAGACAATGAGTGGAGGCGTTCACTTCTTGTTCTTGGGAGGCGGCGCAACGATGGCCTTGGGATAGTCCTCTTTCTTCAGGCCTGCAACACCATAAGAAATTAAGAAAAAGTGCCAGTTCGCAATTACCAGCTTCCGTGTGACTACCGTACCTTTGACAGTGAACAGTCTCACGGCTCTCTCCTGCAGGGAGCCTCCACACTTAAGTCCGCGTGCCTCCAGGGCATGCTTAAGATGGTACAGTCCCAGCTCCTCCCTGAACACGGATTTATTGGTACGTGGTCAGTCCAACGGCACTGCTTTACTTTACCGGACCATCCCAAAATGAAATGATATTAGCGCAAGACTTTTAACCACTAATTGTAAGCCTAAGCAGCGCAAAAGGCAGGCTTATTACTTCGTGCTTAGAGGTAGGCTGTTGCTATTATTCAGGCTTTGGAAGCGCAAACAATATTTCATTTTGGGTTTGTCCGGTAAAGTAAAGTAGTCAATCAAAACAATCAATAACTCACAGCTCGCTGACGCTCGCAACCGCATCGAGATCCACAGCCGGGAAGTCGGTCGGAATATCCGTCGGCTTCTCATACGGTTTCTTCTCCACCTTCTTCGGCTTTTCGACCACCGTGTCAGCAACGGGCGGAGAGGGAACGGCAAGCTTCTCGTCGGGGATTCTGAAAGACCAGGCACTGTATCACCGAAGTAGGATTTAATCCCGTTTCGGATTTAGACTAATACAAATGTAGGTTAAAAAAATTAAAAAAGAGGCGGAATATTGTTTTTTTTAAATAAAGATTATGAGCATACATTTTCATTACTAACCGGGTTACGTAAAACATATATATAGTGGTCTGAGACTGATAATAACAGTTGAAAGGAGTTAGGAGTCATGAACATGTAGTAATGTGATAATCGGCCCGGTTCGTGTGAAAATGTATGATTATGATGAAACAATGAGGAAATGACTGACTCGTCCTTCTCCTCCTCACCACTTCCACTTCCCTCCGTCACGTCTGCCTTCTTCTCATCGGAGGAAGGGGACGTCGACGACGACTCATCGGCGAACATTATTCGTTCTCGTTTCGCCTGCAGTGATGAGCATCAGGGGATATCGGAATATCTCAATCCTCTCAAACTACTGGGTGTGGATAGAAGAACATAGAGAAACTGCTATAAAAAACGTAGATTGATAGGTTTCCTAGATGTTTTATGTTTCAACCGGCACCTTTCTGAACGTAGCGGCACTGGTGCCAGGCTGGTCCTCATCTTCATCCGAGCTGCTATCCTCCTCTTCCATGAGGGGCTTACGCTTCTTGCTCAGGTTCTTGAAGCCTGCATTTGCATTATTTATTTATTTAAATAAATATATTTAGGCCCAGTACCATCCTGATGCATGATTTGGCTCTCTCATTTCGCCATACCCTCTCGTTTTTCTAATCGACGAAAGACGAGGCAAAGTGAAGAGAGGAGAGCATTACTCACCATCTTCGAAGGCGTCGTCAGTTTTCTCGAGGATATCCTCTCTCGTCTTGATGTAATCGGGGTCGTTGAAATCGTGCTTCGGCTTCTCCTGGGTCGCGGCGCGCAGCTTGCTCTCCTTCGCTTTCCTAAACGCAAATATGAATATGATAAAAAATAAACAGATTAAACAGTGTTCAAAAAGTCAAGTCAAATGCACCATTTTCGGAAACTTAGGTGCCCGGCTTTATATAAAGGTGCCCGAATGCAAACGATTGCTTTCGCGACAGGTTTTTTTTATATTGACACGTTTTACATACTTATTTATCACTGTGATTAAGAAATCATAATAATTGCAAAAATAAGAAAATTAGGCAGCCTTGTTAATCACCGTTTATTGTCCTTCTCCTTCTCACGATCGCCCGCAGTTTCGACCCACTTCTTCAGCTTCTTCTCTTCCTGCAAAACAAGGTTACAATTACACAATAATGAACCCGTGATAAAGTTGAGCAAGAGTATACTTAAAGGTGTAGGGACATTAGATAGAATTTATGATTATTATATGTAATTATAAATTATAATTTTCGCTTTCATTGTGCCATACGATAAACAATGAATGCGAAAATAGTTGCTCCCGAGTCCCAACGAACCTCCACGTCCGCGAGTCTTCGCCCACTAAGATCGCGACACATCAGCTGATTGGAGCTTTTGTTGATCCGGAAGGACTTCAGGAGAGTTCCGAATCCTAGAAAAAATATCACCTTTAAATAACGATTGAGGATACAAAAATCAGTATTACTAGAAAAAAGGCAAAATAATAATCACCTCCTTTGCCGCCTCTGAGTCTGAGCGAAAAGGAGAAGAATCCGCCGGGATTCTCGTCGACGAACTTTTCCAAGTTTTCGATCGCATTTATGCCATCTCTCGCGACGAACAAGTCTTGAGGAAGGTCGAGCACTTGCCCTACCAATTCCTTCTCGAAACAGAAGATTCGAGTGCGTCCGTCGAGCATAGTGAAATGTATCGGAGCTTTCTGAATCAATTGCATTGAAATGACATCAATAACATAACACAAACAATCAAAACACCTTAAAATTAAAAAAAAGGAAAAATTTGCGAAAATCATGCGATATTGGATACGGTAAGAGAAAAGACAGAAATACCTTACACAATGCGTCGGCAATTGACTTTTCACAATGAATACCGTAATCCCGACATTTCATCGCTCGATTTACAGGTTGATGTAACCGCTTACAGTAATTTCAGTGGCAAACTGCGCCACACACGGTAACCTGGAGGGAATATTTTTCAAATTTCTCAAATTTCCGGTCAATGTGGCAAAAGAGTGTGTGAAATGAAGAGACGACAACCCGCATTTCGAACTCTAGTCATTACTCTATCGAACTGTCAAGTGTTTGATCATTACTCTCACTCGTATCCCATAAGGACTCTTCCAATCACTGTGAACGTGATTACTTGCGCAAACATACATATTAGTGTTTCGAAAGTATGAAGAGACCGTTCGAACTCCTCCAGCGACTCCCGATAAAGTCCGCATAACAAAGAAGTGCCTCTCCGAATTTCGCTAAAACACCCTCAGGGCCGAGATTGTAAACACTAAACACAGCCCTAATTGCACAACCATCTCGAGTTTCGGTATCAATGTCACCGCCTTTGTTCAGTCGATAGGGGAACGAACGGTATGATTGGGGTGTCACTCTTTATTAGGGTTCACTTTTTCAGGCACTTTGATCTGATCAGGTCTTCTTATTTTATCAGGTTATCTTATTGTAGCGCTTGACTAAGACTTTGAAACGTGAATTTTATCAATAGGGATTTTAGAGGGAACCATAATGATACCCTAAACAAATAGCGAACCGCTAAACATGCTTGAGATCACCTGAAATGATTTTTTAAAATAATTCAGGTCACCTATTTACCGCTTAAAGGAGGAGTAGCATGAATATTTTGGTGACTAATCTGCCAACGTCACATTGTATCAGATTCCCGAAACTCCCATGTTTTCAATTTTCGTTTGAACTGAGATATGAGCATTTGGCTGTGTGCCAAATGACCATGAAGATCCGGCAACGAGCGAGAGACTATGCAAAGTGAGGAGAGCGCGCTCTCTCGCCTCACTTTGCATAGTCTCCCGCGCGGTTCGTGATACGCCTCCTTTAAAAAGTGAACCTTCCCCTTTATTGCTTGAACGGTGAGTGTCACCATTCTTTGTTTACTCTTGCAGTTTCGGCGGGTATTTGGGCTGATAAGTAAGCCAAGCTTCTCGGCAAAGATCGTCTCTTCCTCTTCGCTTAGCTTGCATTTCCCACGTTTCAGCATCTACTCTTGCACGAATATTTCGCGAATATTGCTGAAGAATGTTATCTTGATTTTTTGGTCGAAAACATGAAACTTAAATTCTGGAAGAAATGGGTTCTGGAATGATGATGTAATGTAATTCTTGGCATATGAAATCTCGATTTTCCATCTTCCGGAATTTCCAAACCGGCTGTTTTGGTATTTTTCTGCACTGGGAAGTCCCTTCTTCACCCCTGTAGCCCGTTGGCTTCCTATTCTTGCAAGATCATTGTTTTTCTGTCCGAATCGGCGCGTTGTTATGACGCATGTCTAGACCCGAATGGTTGAGGAAGGGAATGTTTGTGTGTGCTCTCAATCGTTCGCAATCGTTTCCTTCTGGAGAGCGAGTGTGACCGATTGCCTTCCGGGGGGGGGGGTCATTCAATACTCTCGTTCCCGATGCCACTTGGGCAACAAGAGTGTTGTCCGTCCACTTGGATGAGCAACGGTATTCAGAACGCACGCAAGTGGCAATACGATACTTGCGCGCTTGATACCCGTCTTCTTCCTTTCTGGTTCGACTCGAGTCAATCAGTTATTGACGGAAGAAGAAGATCAACTTGTTTAGGTAACTGTACCAGTTCCATGCTTGTAGAAATTAGTTATCCAAGTAATTTGTCGTTACAGTGCAACTCATTATCAGAGCAGAAGTTTAAAAATCGTATTTATCTATTTTATATACGGGTACTGGGTACTACGCAGTACACAGTACACTGAGTCTCTTGAGATCAATTACCTATCACGATGCCGTCATTGGAAATGGACCACAAGTCATGTGTAGTAATTCGCTCTACATGACACTTTGATGAATCGCCTGACTCTCTCATTTCACAATGCTCTTATGTCGGTTAGAGAAGCGAGAGATAAAGCGATGAGAGGGTCAGATCATTCCTCGACACTTTCCTTCTCTCTCGACTCCTTTCGGTTCATTTCCCCTCTCTAATTCGCCGTCCCACGTTGCACGCGTTTCACATTTCTCCTTTCCATTTCCGTCTAAGGCACATAAAAATTGAGATTCAGGAAGGATCCATAAGTAATGGGTACTTTTGACGCAGTTATTTATAACTTTTAGGAAAAATCTGCATCATAAATTTTCCTCTTCAATCCTGGTGAAAAAAGGTAAAGGTCATCCCGTTAATCAAGGCACTTGCGTCCTGCGGGTGATCACTGCTAGGCCAGTGATTATGAGGCCAATTCAGCCCGGAGAGCCTAATCTCTTCTTCGGACCTACTTTACCGCGTGATCTATGTAGTCACTGCCAATTCCCCTTCCCCGAGGGGTCAATCCTGGCTGCTGCTATAAATGAAACTGAAACATAAGGGTCGTTTAGTCATAAATTAGTTGCATTCTCTAATCTGTACTGTTTACATTATGCAATTTTAGAAATATTATTTTTTACAGTATTATTTTTTACATGTGAGTTCAAAATTTGTTAATTTTTAACTCCGATAGTCCCACAGCAATCGTTTATTTGAATCGCATGAGCCTTCGATACAGCATCACTTGACATCACTACTCCTCTCCCGCTTACTAAACTCCCCTATTGTCCTCCTCTCCTCCTCAGTAGTGAGTCGACCTTGCCGCGCAGAGAGTCATTCACTATCGTTTCACCATTCGAAAAAGGTTCGACCTCTCGGGTTTATTGCGTCAAAGCTGCATCATTTTTTTCCGTTCTGTCCATTTCCCTCTTCATTTTCTGTACGCTAGCAGTTTCTGAAGGAAACTTCCTTGATACTTTTTGCCATTTCTATCACACATATGAAGTTTCTCAATTGCATTCACAAGAATAATTCGTGCAATTATCTTCTAAATATCACTGATTTCCGCTCCCTCTTCCCTCTCTCAGCAATCGAACATTGCCAATCGCTCACTCTTCTCTCGACCTCTACTAACATACTCTCCCCAGTCATTCTTCCCCCCCCCCCCCCCCTCTTTCCCCCATTCTCTCTTGGCACAATGAACCAGTTCTATCATTCTGCCCTCCCTCTCCCTCTCCCTCACTATATCGAAGTACAATCTGCATTTCTGCATCTTACCTATACCCCTTCCGGTTCGAGTTACCCCAGTGGCATCTGAAGAAGGGCATATCCCGTCTCTTTATTCTTTCCCCCCTTTGGAATGAAGATCCATTCGAGAAGCCCAAATGATAACTCGGGACACGTTTATCGCATATCAATATGTTTATTCAATTACATTGAATCTCCAGCTCGAATATACTGCTGGCGATAATCTGACGAACTTTATTGTCATCTCAAACTTTATCTTTTTTATTCGACCAATTTTTTAAACGAATTTGGAACTTTTTTTCTAGCAGTTATGTTGCTTTTCGGATGAGGTAGAGATCTAGATGTCTCACTTTCTCGTAACCAGTGAAATGAAGCGACAATCATGTCAAGCTTTTTTTAAAAAATACTTTCTATATTTCAAAAAAATCTGCGACGGTCAATATAGCATCGCGTCTTCATTAGTTTTTCATCTACTAATTCATTGATTTATAGCCACTCAAAAAACCATCTCATTATACATTCTTCCAACTACTCTAACTGCCACTTCCGATAAATTAGTCAAAACATCCCAATTTCAGTTGATTTGACAGATTCCCCCCCCCCTCCCCCCTATCTCCTCCGCCCCATTCCCCCTCTCCCTCTCCTCTCTATCTCCTTACTCAATCAACTACACAACACATCCGTCGCTATTGTGCCAATCTTCCTCTTCTCTTTCACTATTTGAATCGAGTTTCGTATATAGCGAGAAAACTCAATAACGCGCGCGTGTTCGAACTCTGTTTTTTCTCATTGGATCTATTCAATATTTCCGCATGCTCACTCGCCTATCATAAAATAGCGTGCGAAGCGATGAAAAAATAAGCATTGTCACGATTTTTCAAGATGCCCTTATGTCTTCACTGAGAATTCAACGTCTCTTCACTACCATATTTCTGCTCATCCCGATTTCGACCTCGCAAGGTTCAGAGTTTATCATTTTACTTGTGCTACCTTTTATTATTATTTTTTTCACAACCTTCTTGTAATGTTTCTTATTTGTTTATTGCATCACTCTCTCTAGCAGATGAGAGAAAGCGCGAGATAAAGCCCAGGGGATAGGGCGAAAACTAGATGATTGCGCAACGGGGCATACTCTCGATCGCGCTACTATCTATCTCTCTCGGAAGGGGGTGAATGTGTAATCATCGAGTAAAGGAAGAGAGGGAGCAGAGATGACGGATATACCGGTTGCCCCTCAGCCGATGAATTGCCCTCTCTTTTGATGCTCTAGGATAGGGGGAAGCTGGCTGTCTAACCGACGAGATAGTGTGCAAAAACGGGAGAGTTGAGGGGAGATAATCGTAACCTTGCCATTGACTTATCCATTGGGGTTACCAAGCGCATTTGCTACAGCCGCCGAACAACATGGAAAGTGTGGCCAATGAGCATTACTACTGTTGCCCTATTTTGTGGTTGTTTTCGTAACTCGTTCATGATAATTATCTGGGAGAGAAAGTTGCGTAAATGGAAGTAATTGCACTCGTTACGACAACGACGTTGTGAACAAATATGATGAAAACAAACTAAACAAAACGATTTGTACTTGCCAATAATAATTGATATGATCAATTATTAAGCTTCATTAAGTTTTCGAAAACAGTGCGAAACGAGGAAAAATCGTTGTAAATCGATAGTGAACAATCTATAGGAAAAAGTTTTTGAACCGGTCGGAACGACAAGAAAGATGAGAAATGAGGGTGATAAAAACGGTCCAGATAGTGCCGGGGGAACTTGCCAGAGTTCTTTTCAGAAAATTTTACTTTTTTCCCTTTACCACTTCAAATGCTTTACGTTTAAAAAAAACCGATAAAAGACAAACATCAAAATACTTTCAGAATCGTCCCCTCCTCCATCCACAACAACGCCTTCTGTGATCGCATCACCCCGAGCAGGCATCGATTTCATCGGTATGCAATTTTATTTAGTTATTTATGTTAATTAAAATTTATTAATCAGGAATCTCATTTTTATTGCTCGCTTGTTCATTAAGCTTGTCTCTAGATTCTCCAGATTTAATTCGTCACGCGTACATCGCAGAAACCTAACAAAAATGCGTTTGGACCATTGTCACTAATCTCCTCCCTAACGGTGTTTCCTCCTGCATTCCCATTGCCTTGATGTCATGTATGTATGCAAAATATAATTTTGATGCAGGTCCTCTTTGGTTGCCGCGATCATTCAAGATCACGTGCTGCAGAGGAGGCACACCCGGGCCTGAAAATGATCTGGTCAGTCCTTTTTTCTTTCTTATTTTATTCTTAATCTTTATTCACCGCTCGATTTTTTTCTTAACGAAAATTTCTGATTATTAGATACTGTAACTAAAAAAAAAAGACAAATGATGTTTTCAATGCGCTCTCTAGTACTTTGGCTAATATCAATAAATGCGTTCTGAAAATTATGTATGATATGTACAAAACATCTCATATCGAAAGACGTTCAAATTCCAATAACGTTGTTATTCTTCCACCACATTTTGATCTTTAGTTTTAAGGATCAGAATACGAGTCACCCCTTTTTTCGCAACTCACACTACTCATTCAAGGTCGAGAGTTACGGGCTGAGACATGATTCACTCAAATGCCTAGTCTATTATAGACATTTTTCGCTAAGCTTCCTCTTTGTGGAAATCGCCCATATCTGATGCCCGAAAAAACGAAACATAAAAAAAACGAAACATAAAATACTGTTTCTTCTCAATCTATTGTAGAAGTCGATCTACAATCCTATATATTCTAATTTGTTGTAAGTTACCAGGCGCTTACGTCATCTACTGAATGAGCTAGCCAGTTTCTCGCGTAAAGCTTTCCCTAACCGAAGAAGATCAATGTTCAATTTCGCTCACGTTTGAGCGATCTTTTCTCGTGGTCAAAAGCGAAGACGAACCGCGTGATTTGGCAAGAGTCTCTTATGTGGTGTTAGTTTTTCGGAAAAAAACTTGGAAAAGGCACCAGATTTGAATTCCCGCATTTTCCGTTTTTGCGTAATATCTCGGTTCCTGATGATTCAATCGATACAAAAACTTGGCTCTGCAAGTATTACCCATCTGGGAATCTAAATTTCAATTTTTGTGATGATTGCTTAGTTGGTAGCCGAGATATTGATCAAAAACGGAAAATGCGAGAATTCAAATCCGGTGCTTTTTCCAAGTCTTATTCCGAAAAACTAACACAGCATTACTTTTCTCCCTTTCTCTCTCTCGAGATCAAATCACTCTCGATGTTACTGCCTCCGCGTGTTGATTGATACTCTCTTAAATGTCATGCAATAGGAGTGGCGAATTGGCGAACTTCTCTGATGGACTAGAGAGCATTGCGAAATGAGAAAGTCAGGTGATTGCTCCGAAATGATGGGAGAAATGTTCTGAGAACGACGCGCGTGATATCCGAGTGAATACGAGGAAATGAATGAACACACAGCTACGGCATGACAACTCTCAAAGACACATTTGAAGTCCAGAAATGATAGATCACTATTTCACTTGTATGGCTCTGGCATTTCAAGAGAAATGGAGGACCTTTTCACCTAATAGTTCACGAATTAGTGTACGAGTAGGTTTCTATGCCAGAGACGATATTACCGTCAGGGGGGAGATTTAAACAAGATAGTGATAATTCACTCCTTTCAGCTAATCAGGAACTGGACTCAGAGCGTTGCTGATTTTGCCGTTGATGAGGAATCCGATGAGGGATGCAGAGTCTTCGAGGTTCCATTCTTTGCACATAATCATTTGACTTGTGATGTTACAATACGAAAATGTTTCAATGGTTTCTATATAAGAAATCCTGAACTTGGGCTCTGGAAATGGTCCACCATATTCGCATAGATTTACAAGGAAATGTTAAAACTGAGTTCGCCCATCATCATCAACGCCCTCGAGGACCCAAATAGCAAAGTTTCAGAGAGTTTTGATGACTGTGATGTGCCAGACGCGGTCATATTTGCTCGATTCTATCACAAACGGCCTCATATTATCAAAACTATTGTAGGGCACGTTTCTGCTCGCGGCGACTGCTCTGTTCAAACTCCGCTCCTTCACGGGATACGGCGTGCAGTGCAAGTGTCCGAGTTAGTCCACATTTCAACTTATTCGGAGTAACCAAATATTTCAAAACAAGTTATTGGCTGGAAAAAGCTCTTATTCACTAAATCAATATATTGAACACTGAATTTCAAAAGATGACTGCGCAACGCCAAAGTTGAAAAAGTAGTTCAAAGAATGTTCGTTGTTGTCCAGGTGATTCCCCTGTCGCTCTGGACAAGCATTGTAGAAAGCTTCCGCCCTGCCAGAACAACGGCTACCGATCCTTCTCGCTCAACATGAGGTATTAATAATATCGTTATTTAATTCGGAGCTGCTCTTTTTTGCTCGAGCAAAGGTGGTGGGGAGTAGGGAATAAGAACGATAGGGAGGGAATACTCTGCGAGAAACGGCTGAGCCACAATTAGAGACGAGCATGCAATTCAATTCAATTAAGTGTATTTGAGAAATGTAATAAATATTACATTACAGATGCGCTTGTCCGGAACCATTCTTTGGGGATTTCTGCGAAAAATACTGCGATCAGGTAAGGCATTCTTTGCACTCCATCTTTCTCTTCGATTGTTTCGCGCAGAAAAAATAAGACTACTGAGCTTATACTCGGCGAAGAGTATTTTGTTACGAATTGTTGTCAGATTGTCAGATGTTGAGGAGCGAGGAGATTTTAGTTGAAGAAAGCTAGATCAATATTTGCAGGGTCAGAAGCTGAAGGGAGTGGACGGCCGTGACTACTGCAGCTGTGTGCCTTTCTTCCAGGGAGAGGAGTGCAGGGATATGGTCAGTATTTAGGCATTGGTGCCCGGGGTACCCAAGGTACTCAAGGTACCCAAGGTTCTCAAGGTACCCAAGATACTCAAGGTAGATACTCAATGTGATGGAGAATCCGTCTCTAAATACAAAGATACTCTATCATTATTCAGAATGAAGAGAATAGACGTGGAGTGAAGAGACGGATTCTTCATCCTGATAGTCCTAGATAGTCTTACTGCTGAAACGAAATGCTCTGTTTCCATTTTTTTTAAATGTCCGATTTTCGAAAACAGATAGAATTTTGTATAAATATGTATTCATCAGTGTCATTTTCTGAGCGCTGATCATGATGATGTATCAGAAGGTAGTTATTCTTTCAAGATAATCATTTTGATATATGGGCATGTACGTGAAGCATGAATAATTTGCAGGTTTGCCTCAACGGCGGCGTCGAATCGGGCCGTCGATGTGCGTGTCCGCCCAACTTCCTCGGATACCACTGCGAGGTGAGACGACGGCATCCACACTCGGGTTTCACAGCATTCATTGGGATGGGTGGTGCGGTGAAAAAATACTTTGGCACATATTCTTTACCTCGCCATGGTGTCTCTATTACCACTTTCAACTTATATGGAATTGGAATGCTCTGGATACGGAATTTGGGTTTGGCTGAGGTCTATCTATTGTTGTCTTTCAGATCGATGCGAATCGAACGGCCGTCCTCGGCGGAAGCCGCTTCCCGAAGTACTCGGAGAATGTGAGTGGGCGTATTTGTATCAGTTTCACATTCTACTCTAACTTTCTTGTAAAAGAAGGTTCTGAAAAAGTAAACGAGGTTGTAATTTAGCAGAGCAACCTTTTCATTCTCGTAATTATTATTGTTCTTTAGAACGAACAGAGTATCTATCGTATTGATGTTCATAACACAAGTAATTCGGTGGATTCTGAATAACAAAGCAATTTCAGCCGAATGATTTCTTCACTCGCGACATCTCCGGAACGATCTTCTCTCTCATTATGATTGTCGTCCTCGTTGTTAGCATGTACTTGCTCATGAAACATCGAATGCAGGTAATTTTGGAGCCGGATCCCTTTTAACGTGAATGAGAACAACAAGCATTTCCCTAACATTCCGAGCCTACTCAATCATGTGCAGGAATGAAAAGAATGGATTTGAATCGAAAATCCTTCCATTTTGAGTATTTTTTTAAAACAAAAAAATATTGATGAAGTAGTGGGCCAACTGACAAATCAAAGGCTGCATGAAAAATTCGGTAAGATTTATCCCCTGTGAGAAGAAATTATGAAAACCAATGTATAAGAGGCCGTTTGCGAGAGAGTCGGACAAGAGTTGGCACAGCTCAAAAATCTCAATTCTCTGAAACTATGTTGCTTGGGGTTCTCGAGGATGCGGATGACGATGGGTATAGTCATTTTTCATATCGACGTCCCGTTGGCTCCAGATGGCGTGACGTCGAAAACAGTTTTTCCAGATTCCCTCAGTTAGAATAACAGCTAAAATCAGGCGAGTTTGGCTCCCGAGGTAGAATTCGATGCTGATTACAGCTGCCAACTTAATTTTTTGCGAATTTCGAAACTAACTGTGTAAAAAGGAAGTTCTCAGGGAGCTAATAGGGATCGGGGAGAGTACCATACATAGATCGGACGGGAATGATGCAAGGATTCCAAATGTATTTTTACATTGTCAAGAATACATGCGGATAAGGTTTTATGTAAAAGATAGTACACCGGTTTGTAAGTAAATTTTACCATCCTTCCACTTGTTGACTTCAGAACTTTTATCGATCTCCTTCCCTCTCCTTCTCTCCTTCCCGAGGGAGGCGAGAGAGCATGGGGAATAGAGAGAGCACAGAGAGAGGGAAGAGGCCAAGGTAGAGAGACTCGGGTAGATCAAGAGATCGGAAGTCAACAAGGGGAAGGATGGTAAAATTTACTTACAAATCGGTAAAGTATCTTTTGCATAAAACCTTATCCGCATGTTTTCTTGACAATGTAAAAATATATTTGGAATCCTTGCATCATTCCCGTCCGATCTATGGTACTCTCCCCGATCCCTATTAGCTCCCTGAGAACTTCCATTTTGCACAGTTATTTTTGTAATTCGCAAAAAATAAAGTTTGCATCTGTAATCAGCATCGAATTCTACCTCGGGAGCCAAACTCACCTAATTTTCGCTTTTATCCTAACTGAGGAATTCTGGAAAAACTGTTTTAGACGTCACGCCATCTGAAGCCAACGGGACGTCGATATGAAAAATGACTATGCCCATCGTCATCCGCATCCTCGAGAACCCCAAACAACATAGTTTCAGAGAATTGAGATTTTTGAGCTGTGCCAAACTCCTTTAGATTTGTCCGATTCTTAGGCGAACGGCCTCATAATCAAGGTCCATTTTGCAGTTTATCACGTATAATGAGTGTAGAATGTTTCTAGAATTTAAATGCGAATTCGAAATATATTAATAGATGAATCTGCGAAATTCGGATACATTTCATGCTTCGGTCCCCCTGTCTCCGCTACCTCGTATCGGCATGACTCTCTCCGTTCTGCATACTCTCTCGTCGGCCAGACAGCGCGAGAGAGTATGTGGAACGGAGAGAGTGCAGACCGTATTTATTACAATGATTCAGTCGCAAGGCGGCAATCGGAGGGAGGAGCGAATCCAGTCCATCTACGGAATGTCGAGGAGAGGCGATTCGATTCGGCCCGATGGTGAGAATGTTGAAAAAAATGTATTATCTTGGACACTCTTCAATTTGTTTATTGTTTTAGGGCACTAGATGCCGTACAGACGAGCCTTTTATGCTCCAAGATGTACAAATGCGATATTTCAGCAAAAAAATCAGCGAAAGTCTGGAATTTCGTCCATTTACACCAATAACGCCGAATTTTCGGGATATAAGGGTTTCTAACGAATATTCATAGCCGAGAAAATTATTTGGGAATACCGCAAATGGAAATACTGTGATGCAGGTGTTCGAACGCTGCCTTTCTCTGCCCTCGGGATAGACGGACCGCCACCCTACGCGCCGTCTCATAGAAGTCAGTTGCCTCCTCGTCTGACTTTCTTATTTTCACATACTCTCTCGCAGTATCTGACTGACTAGAGAAGGCCGAACATTATCTGGTAGAGCAATCCCTCCCTGCCATTCTCATACCTTGCAACCAGTGATGTTGATGCCAGGTTCAAAAAGTATACTAGGCAAGCGACAAAACTGTAAAAAAGAACAACAAGGTAGCGCGAGTTTCCGCGACTGTGAAATGAATGCAATGCGACCCCTGTAGAATCGGTTATTATCGTACATCGCTCCCATTACCGAACAAACGGCCTTTTCTACCTTTTCTACCTTTTTTTCCTTTTCGCGAATTCTCGTTTACCCGTCCTAATTTTTGTTTCACATTTTTTGTTGACCCCGATAGCTGGACGAATACAAAAATTGGCAGGAGAAATATTATTTTAAATGGATGAAAAACGAGAGCCGTTACCGCTATTTTCACGAAAAAATACGGCTCTACCGTACTCATTTGTCATCAGGTCATCAGAGCCGTGTTTTAAGTAAAAATTGGGACAACGGCTCTCATTTTTCACCCATTTAAAATAATATTTCACCGGCCAATTTTTGTATTCATCCAGTTATAGGGGTCAACAAAAAAATGTGAAACAAAAATTAGGACGAGTAAACGAGAATTCGCGAAAAGGAAAAAAAGGTAGAAAAGGTAGAAAAGGCCGTTTGTTCGGTAATGGGAGCGATGTACGAAATATTAGCAGCTCGCGATAGTAATAGGTTGTTTTTTTTCAAAAACGATATTGATGACAGATCGCGCAGGGCAACCGGACATTTTGCCGCCTCTGCCCTCCTACGATGATGCGACAAAGCTACCGGCAGCGAGGTAATCATTCAATTCATCGAATCATCAGTTCCGCACAATAATTAACAGTTCTGAGAGCAGCAAAAAGTTGTGGTAAGCGAATGAAAGTGTATTTTTATAGTATTTTAGACATTTCACAAAAGGGACAAGAGGATTGGATTTGCGACATGGACAGACATGGTCGAAATAGAAGTACACATACGATGTGTCCAAAACACTATTGTAAATATCTATGATTGTGACTGAATTTCGTTACAGACAGCAACGCTCCTCCCGTCCCGTCGTCGTTCCGCGTGTGGTCGACGAACCGCCATCAACGTCGTCCGAATCCACACCACCTCGTGCCGAAGATCCCGACCCGCCCCCTCCTCCGCCCAGCCGGGACCCACCCCCTCCCGTCCTAGATCGGTCCATAGCCTCCCGAAGATCAATCTAGAAGCACACAATCGACTGACTATCTCATTTGGCGATGCTCTCTAGTCGATCAAAGAGAGAGAGAGAGGAACTTTAATCACTGCTTGGTTCATTTGCTCGAGCCTTGCACTGCCATTCCCCCCAACTCATGTACACATTTCTTCTCATCTTCTCGTTTCCAAGCTCCGGGTATCTACACACGCTCATTCTCAATCGTCCTTCTGACAGTGTTATGCATATTTTAGCTAGAGTTCGAAATGCACGTCTCTATATTTTCACAACTGCACGTGAAATGAAGAGATCGAATTCTACATTTTATCTCTCTCTTACTCTTTCGTATTTCTTTTGCTTCCCCATGACTTGTACGGATAATCCTCTAGTGACACTCGGTAACCATTTCTACACTCCCCCCCCCAGCTTTGCCGCGTTTCAGTTGCTCAAAGTGAACCACGCTAACAACACGGTCGAGAACTTTTTTTATAGAATGAGACTATTTTCGGGTAGAAATGAGCCGAATGTTCTCCTGTTTGTGCTGATTGTGAGTTTGTTAATTATGTCTGGTTCCTTTCTTGACTTCACATGTTCGGTGTGTTTGATGGTCGAATGAAATGGAAAGACACAGACATAAATTCTAAATTCACTCAGTCGTCATTGATCTTCTTTCGATCAATTTGTTGTTCAGTTTGTGATAGATAAAGAATAGTAGATATGGATCGTCACCCTCGAGATCGACCCAATAATGAGAATTGAACAGGGAACCTACTTCAATTTGCACCACACTTGGCTTCTCTAGGTCAATCGAGACTAAATTGCTACACGCATTTCGAGAATCTCTGATTTTTGTAGTTTGAGAATATGTAGTTTGAGGGTATGTTACGACGGCCGTTTGTGGTAGAGTTGCTGTTTCACATCAGTTGTGACATATTATCAATGCACTACGTGCCATTGGTAAAGATTTGTGGATATCTCAGTTCTCCAGGAAACACTAGCTCGATAAATAGAGAGCAAAAATTTGCACTGCGTTGACTTTGATTTGATGTCGTATAGGCCTCAGTCATCATACAGGGATTCCATCATGATGGGTATAAAGAGTATTCAAGGGGCCATCGATTGTGAACAACGATACCTTGAATGATCAAAGAACAAGGAAGGGACAGGTGATAAACTAACGAGACTTTTTGTGAAGAAACTTTTGAACCAGCCTGATAGATATTCAAGAATGCTGCTTCTGTAATGTGCACATGTCATTTTTTGAAATGCATAATCGATATCTCTCACATCCTTCCAAACTGGCCAAACTGGTGTTCGTGTCTCCTAATTTTGCCATTGAAAACACTGTACTTGTCACAGAATGATTTACGTTCGCGCCTAAAATCGTCAACATGGTACGGACCGCTCATTTGGGGTGACAGGTACTCTCCGTTCTTTCTTCTCTTACACCATGAGCCTCTTCCTTTTTTCTTCTCTTCGACTCGCCACAACTATAGTGCTCGAGAAATCATACCACCGTCTCTTCATTTTGCACAATCTCTCGCCCACTCGGTCGACGAGATAGTGTGTGAAATGAAGAGACAGCGGAGTCATTTCTCGAGCTCTAGCCACATTCTCTACTAAAATCATCATGAACGAGATAGTACAGTGAGAGTAAAAATCATAGTTCGTCGTAGTTCGTTTTGCTTCTTTTGACATGATCTTTCGCTCCCATTCGGAAATGCTAATAAAAAGTTGTTTCTATCATCGTGCGTTGAAACGGCGAGAAACAATTCGCTATTCGCATTATCGTACATCGCTCCCATTACCGAACAAACGGCCTTTTCTACCTTTTCTACCTTTTTTTCCTTTTCGCGAATTCTCGTTTACCCGTCCTAATTTTTGTTTCACATTTTTTGTTGACCCCGATAACTGGACGAATACAAAAATTGGCCGGTGAAATATTATTTTAAATGGGTGAAAAAAAGAGAGCCGTTACCGCTATTTTCACGAAAAAATAAGGCTCTAAAAATACGGTACTCATTTGTCATCAGGTCATCAGAGCCGTGTTTTAAGTAAAAATTGGGACAACGGCTCTCATTTTTCACCCATTTAAAATAATATTTCACCGGCCAATTTTTGTATTCATCCAGTTATAGGGGTCAACAAAAAATGTGAAACAAAAATTAGGACGAGTAAACGAGAATTCGCGAAAAGGAAAAAAGGTAGAAAAGGTAGAAAAGGCCGTTTGTTCGGTAATGGGAGCGATGTTCGATATGTTCATTCGGTAAAATTTAAATTTAAAAATTTAAAAAATTGTTAATAATTGAAAAGTGAGACCAATAAGTATCGAGTGTTAGATACTTTCTTTCTATTTCGCATGAACTCTCGATCTGCCAGCACTTCTCAATTTTCAATTCTCGAAAAATGGTCTGACTCTCTCACTTTCACCTGATCTCTCGCTTGTCTGACCGACGAGAAAGCATGCAAAAGGAAGAGCGTGACGATAGTTCTAATTCTCTCGGTTCATTATTTTTTCATTCGATCATCTCTCTTTGTCTGCGCGCACGCACTCATTTGTCGGTGTGCTCCTTTCAACTGAAAGGTGAAATCAATGGTGAATGAGAGTCTCACTCTTTTCTGCCGATCTCATTTACTGCCGAAAAGAGAGAAAAAACGAATGGGCGGTTGTCATTTATGAGATGTACAGACCATGGGAAATGAGTGCTTACTAGAGTTCGCTTGTTGGAAAAATTTTACGGATTTCCTTTAAGGCTCAGTCTGCGAGAGAGTGCTCGGAATGAGGAGAGTATTAGAAATACAATAGTGCTATTGGAAAATCAATTTCCTATAAGAGAACTCTAGTGCTTCTATTTCTTCAAGCACCGTATTCTCTTTTCAGAGCACATTATCAATGCAACCAAATTATAATTTCGAGCAGCGAAATTCTCTAGATTGTGTGCAATAAATCGATAATTATTTATCGCTTAGTCCCTTGCAAGATCGAGTTTTGAGCCGTGAACAAGGTTTCACGCTGCTTTACGATATGGTATTGGTTAGTCCTACCGCGAGCGAGATAGTGTGCGAAATCGAGAGACCGCCTTCCCCTCTCTCGCTGCTCTCTCGAATAAGTTGCACAGCTCTGACAGAAACTGGAGGAGTACAATTGGTATCTAGAGAGATGCGGGAAGGGCGGGGAGTTACTCTCTCACTTTCGCGTGATCTCTCGCCGGTTAGACAGTGTGATAGAGCAGAGGAAGTGGAGAGAGTTAGACAACGAGCGGGCTCATCATCACACTATCAATGTCTCAGTGAAGAGAGAGAAGCGATCATTTATCATTGGGGTAGAGAGTGATAGCGGAAATCGAGGAGAGAGGATGGATGGAGAAAAAGAGGTGGAAGGGGAGAAGGAGGAAGACTCTCTCTCTCCCAGGAAAACGACGCAGAACGGGACTCGTTTCAACTCATATTTGATCTGTATTTTGAGGCCTTGCATAACCGCTGTCCTTACCATCGGATCCCACCTAGCGTTGTCTTATCACTGTGAAATCACATGACGTTGATACTCATTTACCTTTTTTTGCGAACTCAAATCTATGATTTTATGTCATTTTCACTGGAGTGTCTAATAAAATGCGTGTATGGGCTATTTTAAGCAACGCTTGTTTATCGCATGTAATGTGAACCAAATGGTGCCCGGGCTGCTGTACTTTTTTGTCGCCCATCACGCGGTTCCAATTAGCGAAACAGTCATCTCTGACTCTCTCATTTCGCAATGCTCTCTAATCGTCTAGAGAAGCGAGAGAGCATGGGAAAGTGAGAGAGACAGCCCATTCCTCAATTAGCGCTGATCACATGCTAAATTCTCCCCTCACTGGTGCCCGTTCGTCTCAAGACTACAGTCTCCTCCGTTACCCATACTCTCTGCCGCTCTCTGATCGATAGTAACTCTCATAAATTTTCTCAATCTCACCATTGTCTCTATTTCTCTTATTGAGCGTGGGCGCGCGCGCCAAAAAAGATGAATTTCTCTGAGCGCCACATATTGAGAGATAACCCATCTTTCCATCCCCGGCACCAAATCTCAACTCAAAAGAGTCCCCTTCCGCCCAACTCTGAGCACTGATCTCTCCATTCCGCGTACTATTTCGCTGCACTGATCATCGAGATAGCACTGAGAATGGAGAGAGCGAAGGAACTTGCTGGTTGCGGAGTGGGTTAATTTATTACGCGCTCCCGAAGGGCTCATATCTCTTTGGGGGCCGCTTCACTTGCGAGTGTGTCGCCTTTCCATTCCCGACCACTCCATTTGGAATCGCCCACTAGATATTCTGGTCCCTTGACCTCCCTGGGTCCCCAATAACTTCCTTCCTTTGTCAATTGCACTTCGAATTGATTGTGGGAATGTACTTGCAATTAGCACATTCACTTTGCACACGATCAACCTCAATTTAGGCACATGGATTATGTGTTATACTAGTTGTCAGAAATCATGGTGTAAGTGCTGGTTGTCAACAAAATTCCCCATCATTCGTCATTGGACAGTTTCACACCGCCCCCATTCACTGTAGATATTACCATTATGTATTTATTCTAAGTATGCCAGATTAGTACACAAATTCCGCCAGACACAGTGGCGCTCCGAGTGTGCCCTTTCGTTCGTTAGTGGTTGGGTCATTGCAAGGGATGGTAAATGTCATTTCACGCGACGCTCATTTGCTCTCTTTGCGTGACGAAACGTGTCTGTTTTTAGGCAGTCTCTTCGATAATGGCTATATTCTTAGCATTAAAATATATGTATCATATTGCTATGTATCACCATGATTGCATCAGACCATCCCCATCAGGGTCATGCGGCGCGCCGCTTTTTGCTGTCTCTTTCCATCGATTGTATCTTCAATCAACATCCTTCTGCTCCGTTTGAACTTGTTTCTCTTAGACTTGATTCTTCAGAATTTTTTTCGTACATTATGTGTAGGAGCGATTAATGCTTTATCTGAATGATTAGAGGAGCGCTATTCAGAAAATCAGTACCGCATTTTTGATTCACAATTGATCCACGCTTGTTTCTGCATTTTCTTGTCTGCGCCTCTAGATAGTTCTCCCCAAATATTGTGGCGCTTAATCTTCGTGGTCTATCTAGGAACAATCGTCTCGCTCTCTCATTTTCAATGGTCTCTCGTCGATCAGAGAGGCGAGAGCACGGGTAATTGAGAGAGAATCAGACCATGCCTCCTAGATATCTAGAGTTAGAATCGTCATTTCATTTCACACACTTTTTCGCCTCACTGACCGCAGAGAGAATGTGTGAAATGAAGAGTAACTATAACCGGTATTTCGAACTCTGGCACCTAATCTCCATGGTGTATCCAATCGATTCGCGATCCCCGCTTGCTCTTGCAGTCCTCTCTGTGTCTTCATCCTTAAAGTGATTGATTAATGGCACGAGGAGGCCCCTTTCCGCGAGAGCAAAAAAAGTATTGCAACTCTTTTCGAGAGAGAAGAATGAGGAGGCAGTTTCCGATCGCCGAAGACTGCCAGAGTGTTGCGAGTGCTTGACGGATTAGATATTAGAGCTCTAACCGCCGTCTCTTCATTTCACACATTCTCTCGTCACATTAGCGGGCGATAGAGTGTGCATAATGAAGAGACGGCGGTTTCATTTATCGAGCTCTATCAGAAATCCCATCTTACCATAGCCCATGCTCACATTACCATAGCTTATCAGCAGCTTTTAAGGGGCTTTTAAGGGACGCTAAACAGGTGCTCACTAGAAGCGTTGGAAGAGGAAAGACAGTTTTATTTATTAATTTTAAAAAATATTTCATTGCCTCATTCTTCACGCTTCTCCATTCCCAGAGGTGTCCATGATACAACAACCCTTCACCCCACACTGATTGATCGATCTATGTTAACTATCGTGTTTACATCATTCTGCCACCTCTCAAAATTCTCTTTCCTATGCGCATATGTGTCTAAATTAGCCACGATTTTTACGTGTCTTTCTCTCGTCACTGAACCGCCTATCGTATCTTTTCCCCACTTTCTTTCTTCTTCATCTCAGAGCGTCTCAATTTCGCGCAATCTATCACCGCGCCTCTATTCTTGTATCTATCCTATTCTTTTCTTCTCACTTTGATCGCTTTTATCACCTCTCATCGTCAATCCCCCCTCGCCTCCCTTTAAACTGTGTACTTCCTAGATCAATGCACGCGTGCGCGCTCAATATCTTCACGCTAGTCTATTGATCTGAATCTGAATCTCTCATATCCTGACGCTCTCTAGCGCTGTCTGATCGACGATAGAGCATCACTTCTTCACGCACCGATCTTTAATCAATCAATTCATCACCACCGCTCGGCCTTTTTATCACCCGGTATTCTTTGTTAGTAGCGATTTGCAAGCTCAGTTCCATTTTTCATCTTGACATTTTTATATGAAATGCACACCGTATGACTTCGTAGTAGCAATAGTTTGCATCACGATGATAGATACACATTTCATTGTTAGTTGATGTATAAATTACGAAATTTCACCCAATGCATCACGAAATTCAGCCAGTAATAAAGTTAATAGAACATTTTTTCTTTGCTGCAGTAGTCTATTTGAAACAAGAGAGATGGCAGATCTTTATCGAATGAGACGTTTCGGGTACCAGCCCATCATCTGTCGGAATATCACCTCAAACCTGGGGTAGTTTGACCTATGAACGCCTAGTAACCTAGTAGCCTTTGAACGCCCAAAGTTGCAGCAACTCACACTCACAGCACGTGCAGAAAATGGATACTGAGAGGCCATAGTGGACTGATGGCGTCATTCCAAGCCCTTTCCCCAGAATGAATTCGGTCCCCCATTCCCTATGCGTCTCCTCTGTTTCCTCAGACCACCTCTCGAATTTCCTCTCCCCATTCCATGCAAGGTTGTAAGACCGATCCCTACGTTTCGTCACTAAAGGCCCTTTCTCCACCCCTTTTCCGCAAGCCTTTTCCCAGTTGCTTGAGCGGATGGCATCGCATTGCGAAGTGCTCCCTAGAAGGTTAGGTGAATTAGATATCGCGCAAAATAGGAGATCGAGCCCTTTGTTTCATTTCCGTAGTGTGTATTTAAAAGAGTATAATCGGCAAAGCCACTAGACCTGCGTAGGTTAGCGCGACCATCAAAGCAACGTATCGCTTTCATTCCTATTACTCTCATTACGCGATGATATACGTTGAATTTCGTGCCGTTGTCGGACCATAAATTGACGAATTTCCATTTTATTGTGACGTTTATTTGTATTGCCTTTTGCAAATAAGATGTTGTCTACTTGAAATGGTCGAATCGTTGGACCAGAAGGGTATATTTCTGTCTGTTCTCACAGGGGAATAAGTATAATATCGTTGAATACGTATTTCTGCTCACCTCTCCCTCGCCTATTAGCCTTTGAAATCTTCCCACGTGACCTTAGACTTGTGAAATCGCAGACTTATTTTTCTTTGACTTTCTTCCATTGGCCACTAGAAACAGAGCACGATACAGTCCCTTTCATCCCTTCTTCTATTCATCTCACTCTCATCTCTTTCTCTTCAACTCTCCCCTTTACATCAACAGGCACAAGTGAGAAAGAGAGAAGAGGGGATGTTCACATTATCACTTCTCTCCTGGACTCTCTCCTATCAGAGTATCTTCTCTTGCTCTCTCGCACTCATTACTACTCACAGTTCCAACTCTTCTAATTATACCCTATCAACTTGATAAATATCGCGTGACAGGTTTTTGCGCACATCGAGATTTGTTCGAGAGAGTTATGGCTTTCATGTGTGATATCTGGCGCTCGCTTAGATCTTCAATAGATTCGAAAATGTTCCTGTCCTTTCTCATTTTTAGTTTATGACTTCGCGTCCTTCTCCCTTCTTCACTCGTTATGAATCCACTTAATGCCGGCGCCAGACAAACAAAAAACGCTAGAAAGGCCCCTACCGTAACACCCTCACGATTTTACCTGGTGAGAGTGGACTCTTTTGTTTCATGACAACCCTCCAATAGAGTCCTATTCCTGTCTCTTGTTCTATTCCGGGATTTAGAGGGGAGAAAGGCCGATCCCAAATGCCAGAAGCGCAAGTTTCGGATTTACTTCCTGGTCATTGCAACAATCACGTTAGAAGGCGCGGCGAAGGGCAATTGTTTTGTTTCTCCTCTGAGATTTATATCGGTTCGGTTTAAGCTCCAAGATTTTCAATAGTTAAAGATCCATCTTTTAATTTTGCATGCGATTGTAATAAACCAGTCCAGTGTATGCGAAATTCCATCAGAAGATGTGCTGGCATTGTCTTAGGGAAATCACTCCACAATCCTCATACAGGCACTAATTGTTTTGTCGCATGAGTGGGCACAAAGGATAAACCCCAAGGCTACAATTCGTAACATTATTCGTCAAGCTCTGATCAGAAGTATTTGATAGAAGCGCGTTATCTGGATAGCTAACTGGCTCTCAAAGTTTCTCTGTGACGTCATAACCTCAGGGGCATGCTCTCTGAGTGTGAACCCTTACTCTCTCCTCCATTGACCAGTGTTGTCCCATTCCTTGCGTCTCTCCTTTCACCACATGATATCCGTGAATCGGGGCCGCCTTTTATCTCTTCTCCCTTCGGGTCAGAGTACCCCCTCCTGAAGAGTCTTCCTAGTTCTCAGTCCTCCAGGCCCCTCTCAACTCTTTCTCGTCCCATCACATTTGTCACAATAATGCCCAGATCTATTAGAAGCATCGCAATTGATCACAATTCAGCTAGTTCCTGAATTTACTCAACCATCAAAGCTAAAGTCTCGGATGAAACTAGAAATAAAATTTTCTTGTCATAAGAAGTTAGATACGGAATGAAGAGACGAATTCTTCATTCTGAAAGCCTCACTAGAGCGGTTCCAATTTCGGGGGGAAGTCCAATCCACTAAACTGACGAATCCACGCAATAAAGTAAGTCCTCGGAACTATCAATCCTCTCCCCTCAAATCTTCCCCATCGCTTCTTTTCCCAATTTCCAGCAGTGAGCCCGTCATTCTCCCACAATTATCTGACGACATCCAATCCGTTTGAGAGATTTTGTGTCTGTCTCTCCCTCTTGTGCCTGCTCTCTTGCCCGTTCTATCCGGCCGAGAAGCATACACTTTTTGACGGTCCACACATAAACTTCTCCCCCTCGCCCACTCCATACCCCAATTGAAAAGGGGAGGAGCACTGGGAGAAGGAACCGGGGCCTACAAAAGGCCCTCCTCCTGCTCCTCTTGGTCTATCCATGCAGCATTAGGGTTCTCTCATTGGAAAATGATTGTTCAATAACACTAATAGATTTTCAATCGTCTCCTCATTGGGCTTACTTTCTAGTAGACAGAGCGATGGAAATACTTTGTTGGCAGTATTAGAAATATTCAATAAGAGAACTCCATCCAGTATTCGACTATTGCTACCGACCATTTGCCATTTCGATGATTCTTTCCCATGTGCTCCTTCAGGATTTTGATTCGCCCCTATCATGTTCCTCCTCGGGAGCCTCACTCAACACAACTCATTCGCATGCGTTGCATTTTTCGTACGCGCGATAGCATCCCGCTCGATTTTGAATTTCACGTTCCAGGAATGCTCATTGCCTCACATTGAGTGCCCACGCTACAGTAATCCCGCGTTGCCGAAAAATCAATAATCGATCGATAATCATCACTCTCAGTCAACTTCGATGCACTCCCTGGCGAGAGCATGAAAAGTGGTACGGTATTTGATTATCGCCTTTTGTCGTAAAATAATAAACCATTACGCGTATTTATATTCCTATCTGTCCTTCAAAATTAAGGCTGAGCGGTCATTGGCTCTAGCTGATGTTGCCAATGGTAATTTACGACGAAAAAAATCATGAATGAGCTAGCGACTAAAATGTTCCGTATTGTACACCGTAGTACAATTTGCAGTGTCAGTCGGACTGGACTCGATCTCGGTCTCTCCTCCACCTCCTCCTCTCCGTTCCTCTTCCTTCATCCTCTCATCCACTCCATTCCTCTATCTCTTCCTGTTGCACACCCTACCGTTCCTCGTCGTTGCTTCGTCCACTCCGGGTACAGCTGCGCCACCACTGCAGTTAGGTATAATAGCTCGCTCATCCTTGACGTTTATTGCCTTCTGGATTCTCAGCTCAAGTTCAGGAACTGTCATAGTACAGTCTGAACTTTTGCAAATCTTAATGAAAATCTTACGAGATATTATCCACCCTTAGCATTGATAGTGCATTTGGTACTGGAAGAGAGTTCCCTCAATTTCTTGTATAGTTTGCGCAAGAGATTTGTGGGCATATGGATGACTTTCATAGGCTGAATCAGGCATTCACACACACACACACCTCTTCTGGAAGAGTTCCACGATTACTCACTCCGAAATGCGCAACATGAGAGAAAGCGCTCAGTTCAAGAAGAGCACAAATTTTACACTCTGATAGACCCAAAGTATGATAAAGGCGTATTCAATGATGATCAAGAAACAACGAACTAACATATTCGTTCTAGTAGTCTTCGCCAAACTCGGTCTTACCAATGTACACCACTAGGCGTGGTTGTCTCATGACAACTGTAAAATCGCCTCGCTTGTGGATGCAACTTTAACTTTCCAGTAGTCCTCGCCAAACTCGGTCTCTCTACTCCTCCCTCCCTCTCCAGTCCGCAGCTGCCCGTACCCGACCACTTCTTGGAAGAGTACAGGTACATTTCATTTTCTTTAAACCTAGATGTTCCGTAAATAGGTTGATTTCAACTGTAAAAAAATCGTACTGGAAAAGTTCTGGATTCAACCGGTTACCGTCCACACAAGCCTTGCTTCACATTCACTTAAAGAAGGAGAGGAAAGAATGATATTGATAATAGCGGCTATCATCTCGCATCGAGAACTCAGTGAGCCCCGAGCCCGATAGTCGTGGCACTCCTTCTTTAATTATCTCATGCTTGAACCTGGAGTAAACACAAAAACATATTCAGGAAAGCGGAAGAGGGCATGCTCGATCAGGACTCCATTCGGCTATTCTATCCACAGGTTTGCAACCTCATTTTTTCAGCTAGTTTTTTAAAAAAAATTCACCGTCTTTTCCATTATATTCGTTATGTGGAAACACTTTTTACTCACAATCAGGAGATGGACTGACGGGTTCGAAGGCGGAAATCAATTAACACTTTAGGAACTACTCGACCTCAATTCAGGCTTGTTGCTATCCTACAACCTGTCAATTGACGCGCAACAGGTTAGCCTTATATATCTTTATCGCAACATAGACAAATGCGCGAACACATTACCCAGCAGCCCGGAACTGGTAACACATAGTCTTGGTGTGTTGTCTCTAGTGGATAATGATAAGATTACAAGTTTATTTTCCTTTTATTGAGCTTTATTATCTAAAAAAATTTGAACTCGTGTTAAACTTATTCCATCCCATGGGACCAGTGAGAATGAAGGGATATTGGACATTGAGAAGGCGGCTTGAATGCCTCTGGGGAGCGGGGGCTCAAAGTTCATCTGTTCCCTCATCAAACTTGAGTCGTTCTTCGGTTCATCGAAACACATGGGAGACTTGAGGGGATATGTTTCATCAATAATGAAAGAAACATACGCGGTGAACGGGGCTAGTGGACGCCGAGAAATGCTGGTCAAAGAAGGGTAACAGATGAACTTTGATCTTCACATTTAGGCCGCCTAGTCAAGGTCCAATATCGTTTCATTCTGACCCCTCACAGACTGCTTTTAGGAAGAGAAAGGAAATAGTATATTCACAGGCCCTGAAGGAGCGAGTTGTCGAGGCACGCGTAAAACTTCGCGTACGAGGCGGACGAGGTGGATCGCTGAGGGTGTACCGAGTGGAGGACATGGACCGATTAAAGGTATCGTGAAATAATAAACCGTTTCGCTTATCACTATTCCTATCTGTCATTCTCAAATTAGAAGGGTTTCTAGTTTCTTTTTTTTTTGTTCCTAATTCTTTCCCAGAAGCCCTAGTAGCGATCACTGAAAATGAGAAATTTTTGAAATAATCAATAATGAGCTAGCGACTGAAATGTTCAGTATTGTGAGCCAAAGACGGTAGCGTCTCGATGAGCATTTGAATGTTACGTTAGTAGTGTTACAGTGCCCCTCTTAACTACGGCAGCTGTGATACCGTACCCCTATAATTGATTCTCGTAGGTTGAACGACTGCTCGACAGTGTGGAGATCGCGCGGGACGGCGAAGAGGAGCGACTGGTAGAGATGGATGTGACGGAGACTGTGCCGTACACCAATCAACAGCATGTGGTCAGCAGATTATTGTTAAAATCTACTTTGTTCGGAGTGATTACGGAGACAGCAAAGGGTAACGCACTAAATGTGGAGGCAATGAAACTATCACATTGTTGGAAGTAATATGCGAATCAGTACTAATACACGAACGTAATAGAGGGAGAATTAGTTTCTGTTATCTGTGTTGTTTTTTCCAAACTACGAACACTTACGACGAAATGAATCTTGCAGACGAATCAGGCGGCATTCATGCTCTTCTAGTCTTCTCTATGTTTGCTTGCAAAGAAGTGAGAGAAAGAAAGTCAGTCAAATGTTCTCCCTTCAGGTTCGGTTACTGGTCGTCCTTCCCGAAGGCTGTGCGCTCGTTGACTCACCTGCCAATTCCCTGTCCTCGCTTTCGCAGGTATCATCATTATCATCATTTAATCATAATTTATTCGCAAGTCAAGGAGAAACCTGGCGAAAAAAGTCGTGGTTCTGACCCATTTGCCCCATATTGCTTGGTAAAGTCGCCTAACGTTTGGCCCATTCGAGGACGAAAAACGCAGTAATTGTACTCATATCAGTCGCGAGCCGCATCAGCGTCAATGGTGGTCAGCTACGTGGTGAGAGACGGAGATGATCTGCAAGAGGAAGTGAGTAGATGATGTGTTGTGTTATGATTTGAGCCGAACCCGTCTCCTCAGTTTCCACACTCTCTCGTTTGACAGGTAAGAGAGCACGTGAAACGAGGAGACGATTATCCGTATTTCGAACTCTAGTATTATTTTATGACTTGGGTCGATGTCTTTCCATTCCGCACGCTCTCTCACCGAGAGAATGTGTGAAATGGAGAGGCAAATTCTCCTCTCTGACAACCATAGTCATAATTAGTGCAAAGTGAAAAAGTCGTCTCTTCATTCCGCGTATTCTCTCGACACCAGTGAATAAGAGGAATGAACAAATAGATGAAAAATTCGTATTTGTTATCTATATTTGTTCACGCCATTTCTGATATGAAATTGAATGTTTGTATTCTGCGATTACAACCGTATAATTGTTGCAGAATGAGCATCCGAAGAGGCGGAAACGATTTTCGGACGAGGAGAAGAGGCGGAAGGAGCTGAGGAAGGAGAGGAGGAGGAACAATAGACGGCATAGGTGAGGATTTTGATCATTAGTAGCATTTATTCATCCACTTTTTTTGGCACCACAAGTATCCGAGTTTTATCATTAAAAACTAAGAAAAATTGGTGAAAAGCGGCGGAAAACGCAGACCAATGGTATGCTCCGTTCACTTTTGCTTGGGTTTTGATATATTTGGAATCCGTTACGCACGTATCATTTTACAGGACCGGCGGTCAAAAGGGCTTGTGTCATCGGAAATCGATGTACGTCGATTTTGAGGATCTGGGATGGCTGGACTGGATACTGGCACCGAGTAAGTTACGCTCTCCATCTCACCATTGATAGTGATTCGGTCGCGGAAGGTAAACTAGACACTCTAAAAAGCATTGGACAACAGGGTATTGTAGTCCGTCTAACAGCTGGCCTTACTAGTGGGTCCCACCTAGCGTTGTCTCACGACTGTGATAACGCTTGACGTGGATACACCATTTTTTCCCTACACCTTTTACAACCACAACCTAAGCATTGATTGTTGAAATTTAAATGTTCGAGGCCTAGATATCCCACCGCGAAGAATAGTGCGTTATCACCGGTAAAAACATTTCCGCTGTGATGCCAAAGACAATTACCCCGAAACTAATCGGCGAATCTGTTACGAAACATATTTTTGAATGTTCCTCCTTTTGCAGCCGGCTACGACGCCTACCAATGCAGCGGCGGCTGTCCCTTTCCCTTTCCAGCCGCACTCAACGCCTCCAATCACGCCATCATCCAAGGACTGTTGCATAACTATAACGATGAGGCGAGCATTTATCTCACTTTAATGTTTACAAAGGCTCAGCGTTAATAATATGGGAAGTCGGAATGCATTTTGTCTTTTCATTCTGTCTGTTTCTTCTCACTTTGACATTCGAGAGAGTCCGATAAATGATATTTTCGCGTGCAAATGTTTACTCAGCAGCCACAGTACCTTGAGACGCATAAAAATCCTTTTTATTTAATAATAATACAGTCCGGGTTGGTTCCCCAGTGAAAACAATCCGGCCCGGCCGGCCCCGGCCGGCCCCAAGCGGCCCCATGCCTTTTTGTGGCTCGTACAGAGAGAAATTTGATATAATCTCAACGGCGTTGTAAAGCTCGTGTAATATACTATCGATTTATGATAGCAGATTCTTAAATAATTCTTTCAATAAATAGTAAGCTGGTGGGGAACTGGCATGAAGTATTGCGAAAATCAGGTCGCAAGATTACGGTAAGTAAAATCGTCAATCTGATTCTTTTCAACTTTTTCACTTTTCCGCAAAAACTGACGCACTTCCACACCAATTTACTATTTATTGAAAGAATTATTTAAAAATCTGCTATCATGAATCGATAGTATATTACACGAGCTTTACAACGCCGTTGAGTATATATCAAATTTCGCTCTGTACGAGCCACAAAAAGGCATGGGGCAGCTTGGGGCCGGCCGGGGCCGGCCGGGCCGGATTGTTTTCACTGGGGAACCAACCCGGACTGTAAATAATTTAATTAAATTAAATTATTGTAAATAAAATAAAATTAAATTAAATTATTGCAGGTGCCGGAGCCGTGCTGTGTTCCGACAACGATGGCGCCGCTCTCCATCCTCTACCGTGATCTTGATAATCGCATCACAATCAAAAACTATCCCGATATGATTGCGGTAGAATGCGGGTGCCGCTGAACTGTAGGCACTTCATCGTTTTTTGCCCAGCCTTCTCTCGCAGAGTATTCGCTGTCTATCATTCGTATTCCCTACCCCCTCCGCATTCAGAGCTGTAGTAGGCTGGGCCGAAAAACGGAGAAGTTCCAGAACCAATTCGTCTCCCGTGCTATTTCGATCTGTCTGACAGGCAAGAGTTTGTGTGCACATGAGAATAGTACCGGTAGTAGCGTACTTGCCTCTCTATAGTCACGTATGTTCCAAACGTACACTTTGTTCCGGCCCTCTTTCACTGACTATTCTTTAATGGTTCTGCTCTAGTTTCTGGTCAGGATCGGTTATAATTCTAGACATTCATCTCGATTTTCTGCATTGTTTGTATCTCCTTCGGTTTATGCCCCACGTTCAAGTATTTTTCACGTATTGCTCTCATTCCCTGACTCTTTATTGCAAAATTCGGAAAACGGGTCACATCGTTTCACTCGCATTTTTTCTACGACTTGTGTGAAATCTGTTTCTCACAATTCGAATTTTTCCATCTAGTCAATTCCAGTTTGTTGTGGAGCAGCATTCAAATACTATTTTTTAGAGTTCGAAATTCGGGTGATTGTCTCTTCATTTTACACACTCTCTCGCATCTTTGACCGATGAGATATGGTGTGAAATGAGGAGGCACTTACCCGTATATCGAACTCTACTATTTTTTCCATAGGATAATCCCGTTGATTGTTAGTTGGTTGTCGATTGACCCGATGCTTATCGAATCTCTCTCTAGTTCTGACATCTAGTACAAACTCGGAGGAAATAGGCCTATTTGACTTAATCCCCTCCTGAGAAATCCCGTTCCGTTCTCCTATTCGTACCAAAAACAAGACAAGTTTCTCAATTGATCTCATCTCTCACCACGCCCGTTCAAGTATTTATTATTCGCAAACGCTATCTATCGCCCTACCACTTATTTTGAATGTTTTTTTATTGTGTACCGGCGTCAAACGAGTACTAAATAAATTATTTGTTGCTCGAAGAGAGAAAACAGATTGCCTGACTCGCCTGACTTTCCAAGTTGTTCTCCTGAATTTCGGTACATTCCTTAATTATAACGGTTCGACAGTAAACGCGCAAAAATTTAATTGTGGCTGTCAATAATGGAATTGAGAGTGGCTACATTTCAAAGGATAAAAGATGGTTTTCACGTGCTAACAACGACGACGAAGCGATGTTTTCTACTGTGCTGTCGGGCGCTCCTTTGAAATGCGATCCAGTAGCAGCAACACCTCTTACGTTCGCATTCCACAGAGAGAAGAAGAGAGAGTAGAGAAATGAGCCGCCGTCTCGTCATTCCCAACAGACTCTCGCCACTCGAGCGGGCGAGAGAGTTGTGAGATGAAGAGACTGCGGCTTCTCGAGCTCTAAAAGAGAGAGAGTTCTGTTTCTCCGGCTTTATGAGATCACAACTAGGTCCATCAGTCTAACAATCAAATGAGGGGTTGACTTTAGGGTTGTCAAAATGAAGAATCCGTATCTTCATTCCCCGTTGTCTCTTATCTATTATTCTTCGTTCATGCAATTCAATAATAAATTTGTACAAGATCAATTAACAATAATCTCATAATCGTACGTTTATTTCGACTCAATCTCGATGAATACGAGAGAGAAAAGGGAAAAGGGGAAGAAATGAAGTACAGGGACGACCCGGGTGGAGGTGAGGGATATAAATGATTGTTGATATGGCCAAGCGACAAGTTTGGGTGCGATCAGTTGTTGTTCAAGGAGATTAGTACGGAATCATGTGGAGCGGGTAAATGTACAGTAAAACAATCGTTCGAGAAAGGGTAAAGGTCAAAGATCGAAAATCAAATTAGAAGAATAGGGCGGCGAGAAGAGGGAAGAGTGCAGTGAAGAGGTAGAAAGAGGGAGCGGAATTGACCTTCTGGAAGGATGATTTATTGTAAATTATCAGGTCCAATTCGGAATGAAGAATATCGAGCTAGATCACCATGCTTTCTAACATCCTACCCGCATGATACTGATAAAGATTCTGATTCTGAATTCAGAATGTAAACCAAGCCCACAATCATCTTTATTTCCCCAGTTTCTTTACTTTACAGCCCTATTTAAAATGTTGCATATCTCTCTTTTGTATACAATCTTTTGATCGACACGTGTTCAGGGGAATGGAAAAGAGACCATCGCAGAGACTAATGTGAGTAATTACCGGTATTGGTGACGTGGGGGGTGGAAAGAAGGGTATTAGTGGAAAAACAATTTTGCGATGATCATTGCTCACCAATGATAGATTGATCACCAATGATGATTGTTGTTTTGTATATAAATCATCGGTAGACGAAAGTTAAATTAAGCCCGGCAAGGCAATTCCCTTATTTTTGAACCATTTGCCATTCAATCTAACCCTCGGTTCCTTCGCAGGGTCTTTGTGTATGCTAAAGATGATGGGATGCTGCGGCAAAAATCAAGAAAAACAAATTTCGGGTTTGCGCGATTATTTTAATAGATGGACGAATACCATCGGCAAGAAGTCGGATGAGACATTTTTGAGGCGTATTGCGAAATAGTTCTCAACCGACATAGTGCCCTTGCCATCGTATCATTTTATACATGTGATATACATACCGCTTTCTCCGTGATAGGGTTGATCTCGTTCTTCTCCAGCTCGCTCTCGTTCTCATCATCAATGACGATCTGCGATTCGGTCGTCATTTCGGCGCCCTCGGAATCCTTGTTCTCTGCCGCGCCGCCCTGTAGTTTTTATTGTTATTGTTGTTCTATATTTTTTATTTATCTGAAAAACTTTATTAATTCAAAAAATGATCCTACAGGTCAATCCTGTCAAGAATAGGCATCACTATGTTACCAACGACGCGGAATTAAATCCCAATTGGTAGTTCCCTTGGTTATCAAAAATCAAATCTGAGACATTAGCTTTTGGTTAGATTACTCCACTGAAGCCTCGAGTACACTTTTTAAGGGTAATAAAAATAGATAATAGCCCACCTCGATCTCCTTCTCGACCTCCTCTCCCACTCCATCGGCCATCTCTCCCTCCTCACTCTTCTCCGCTTCTTCCGTCTTGCCGTCTTCCGATGCAGCAGCGGGCACGACGTCGGCTCCGCCCTCGGTCTTTGCGGCCTAATATTTTGATTTAATTATTGTTTCATTTGTTAATTGAATCTTGAGGGAAATGAGTTGGCAGTAGTTTGTAAAAAAACACGATTTCCTCTAATTGCAAGTCTGCAATTCAATGCCTCATTTCTTGATAAAATTGCAAAGCAACGGAACTAAATGAATGAATATATGAATATAAATATGCAAAAAATGGATAAAAAATAATAACAATTTAAAAAATTAAATAAATAATGACGAACCTCAGCATCAGTGCTCTCCGCTCCCTCCATTACTCCTTCCTTACTCTCTCCCTCCGCCTTCTTCGCCTCCTCCTCGCCGACCTCGACGAGAGGCTTCGTGTCGTCGGACTTGGCAATCTCACCGGTCTGCAACGACGGGGTGAATAAGAGGGAAAGATAGATGAGCAGATTCACTTCAAACTCATTTGTGACCATTATCTATCTTAAAAAGAACATTTCGGTATCAACGGTGGGGTAAATAAACTGAATGATAGTTGAGCAGATGTCATCAATCAATCAATCAACCAATCAATGTATAATTTCAGGCAATTATTGGGATGACGGAAAAAAAGGATGAAGGAAAAATCGTCGTGGGGTATAATTGATTGATGTGGTCATCCACTCTCTTCAAATTAAGGTATTTTGAAACAGAAACATTTCTTTTTTTTCTTATCCACTCAAATGAAATGGACAACTACGCATGCATCGCTATCGATCTTTCAACAAATCTGTAGCCCAATGAATATTTCCAAAAGGCAAAACAAACTCAAATGGGCATTCGCACACATGCATTCACGCACTCACTATCACACATCACTCGGATTAACCTTTAGCACGGTCTTGAGGTCGGGCACGTGGAAGGATGCCTTAATGACGTGCCCCTTGGAACGGACCTCCTCATCATCCGGCATCTTATCCTTGTCCGCCTCAGTCACTGGCCGGGAAGCGATCAGACCGGAGCCGGCGGATTCATCGGCACCAATCGACGGCCCGGACGTGACCGGCCGCGTGCCCATAACGGCTTCCTGAAGGAGGAAAACGGTACTAGGTCGGATGAGAACCGACGACAAAAAAGTTCTCTATTTGTGGTGGTTTGGTTCTCATCCAGTCGGTTATTATCCGGCCTAGAACCGGCAAAAACGCACCAAACTCAGCCGACAATAAATTAGCAGGCAGAGAACAAACATTGTTTACACGAGCCACTAAGATGTGCTGCTATTACATTATCGGGAACACCGATCCCAAACGTGCAACCCTAGGAAGTTGAGTCGATGTAGGGCTGACCTTATCGGCGGACTCGGCGGTCTCGGCAGTCTCAGCGGGCTCATCCATCGACTCGTCGGCTTCAGTCGATCCGGCGACGGGGGCCTGCAGTTCATTCTTCCATTTGTATTTTACTCGTTCTCATATTGATACAACGAATATGAGGCTGAATTAGGATCGCCAAAAAGAAACGGACATATTTGAATTCCCGCAATTTTACATCTCAGCTCCCCGTTTAGGTAACGACTTGAATTTTCGTTTCTGGAGTGGAAATACGACCACTGGCAGCCCAGATACAAAATTGCGTGAATTCAAATCTGTCCTCTTCTCTTTGGCTATTTCCACGGCATGAGTCGAGATTTGCCACGATAACTCACCTCGGCAGGTTTGGGCTGCGCATGCACTCCTCCCTCCATCTTGTCCATCGACTCGGCGGGCGCGTCCATAGCGGCGGCAAGGGAAGAGCCGGACTAAAGGGAAGCGGTTCCCCTAACTCAAATCAGCATGGTATCTAAGCTACGGAAGCGTTGATAACTAAGCTTTTGTATCTACAATGGTAACTAACTAAGCAAGAGATGCACCGGACTAAAGGGAAGACTTCCTGCTCCCTAACTTGAGAATAGAATGGTACCTAAGCTATTGCTAACCGTGAACGTGCAACATGTCTACGTTTTCTACTTTGCAATGTCTACTTTTGAGAGTTGAACGTTCGGCGCCTATGGTACATGCATGTAGTTAACAGAACATTCGTTATTTGTGGTGTACGATGGAAAACTACAAAACACATAATTTCCGGACGCCGAATGGCCAACGCTGATCTATGTGGTTACAGCTATCTACAGCATGAACTCAACACTCGACTACCAATGAAATGTATTTACTACCTCCTCTACTCCCGAGCTAGAATCTTTGAAACTACTGAGTGTATGCGATGGTTGCAGGAACGGTATCGGTCCATGAATATTGGTACCGAGAGGGGTCGGTATTACAGATACCGAACATGCAACCCTACTAACTACAAAACTATTCGTGTCTACCGTGGTCGTGCTTTCTTTCGTTGTCGATGGCTCCTCCGTCGTAGTCTCCTCAGGCGCCTCTTCCTCCTCGACGAAGATTGTCGTCGTGATGTCTCCCAGAATCTTGACGTCCTCCTCCGATTGCGTGGTCATTGTCGATGGGGTCACATCTGTATCATCAGCCGCTGCCTTCGGCGGGCCAAGCGGCGGTGCAAAATCGAACAGAGACGAGTCGAAGGTGGTTGCGTCTGATGCAGACTGCAATAGGTGGTGAGACTAGAAGGGTGCACTGGCTACAGTACCCCCTCATTGTGTACTAATATGGTGGTGTACTATGGAAAACCAAAGAAAACACGAGGTGCACGGTGGGGCTGTGGCTGCCGTGTGGCTAAAGTGCACTTACGTCCGCGGTCTCGGCCATGGTGTCGTTGGAGAAGTCCTGCAAGAGATCAAAGATCAGAGATCAAAGGTACAATCTACAGTTCGCACATTCTCTCTCAGTAATTTTCAACATGCGCAGGTTTCTACGCTTCACGTATCTAGCAATAATCTTTTATCTCTCTTGAAAAATGATCCATGCATTTTTAGAACAGACACATAGCCCACGTTTCTTACATTAGCAGCCCAAGGTATATCTGGAAATGTTGTTTGCTTGAAACTGTTTTCCTCTGTACAAGGGTTTGCTCGACCCTTTCTGAACGGTCTCGTATACTCAGTTATTGTTACTGCTTAAGGAATTGTAATAAACTGACCGAGCCGGGCATCATCTCCTGCTTCTTCATCATGTCACCGCCGATCTCCTGGAATCATCGGGGGTTCTTATCTACCCCCAACGCTGTTCTCTCTCACCCGCCGATTACAGACGAGCGGTACAGTGCACTAGTTTTTCGTAGCCACTGGTATACAAGAAACCCAACCACTGGTAGAGGCGTATCCAAAGGAGTTGTTAGGGTACTGATAGACCAGTAGTCAGTATCGTACTAGTATACCAGTGGTTACGTGAAACCAGAGACCGTAGGGTAACTGGAGAAAGCATCTTGCCTTGTCGAAGGTCTCGAGGTTGGTGAGGTACACGCACTTCTCGGGGATGTTCGCGAGGTAGGACAGGGCGACGAGCTGGAATATAGTCAGTTGTCGATAAATGAAGATTACGGTATGCCTACCCTCTAATACTCTCCTAATGGCTGATCACAATTAGCCGAAACTCTTACTTCTCTATAACGATTTTCTGCGATAATAATATTTCAGATTCCGAGATTACAATATTTTGAAAATATTCAATTTTGTCAGGTATTCTGGAATAAATATACCTGAGATGCGGTGTCATTGGTGTTCTCGCTCTGCGCCTGCAGCATGTCCCAGCCAATCTCCACTTGATGACGAGCGATCTGAGAGAGGTCAGAGATCAAAGATCAGACCTACAGAGTTCAGAGATCAAAGATCAGAAGTGATTTTTCCAGCTGACATGTTTCGTTGTTTCTTATTCGATCAGTGTCACGCTCCTATCATAAAAAAATTTCATTCATCCTTAATTCAGATTTGCGACTTGACAAGGAGGAATAATACGCGGAACGGTTTATTAGATGCTAGGTCGGATAAGAACCCACTGGATGAGAACCAAAAAAAATTTGAGCGTCGTAGTATTTTGTCAGGGTGTTGTAAAACCACAAACGAAAAAAATTTTCGTCGGTTCTCATGCGACATAGCACCGTTTATTATCTCAGGTTACCTCCTTGAAAAGATCTCCCGCTCCTGCGCACTGCTTGTTCAACTGCTCGCGCGCGCACTTGAGCACGCACATCTGCTTGCTGCAAATAGATTAGAGATCAAAGATCAGATCTATACAGTTCAGAGATGAAAGATCAGAACTAAAGAGTTCATTAAGCACCGACAACCGTAGTCTGCTTACTGTATCTAATGGATAAGAGGCATACTTGCAGAGAGGTCCGGTGCCCTCTGCGGGCACGTTGGGGTTGACGGGCGCGGTAGCGGTGGAATCGAGACGGAGGGGCACGTGCTCGGTGACCTCGCAGACCTGAGAAGAGATTGGTCGAAATGGATTATGCGTTTATTAAGGCTACTTGAAACAACAATCTGTAAAACACTCGTTAAAGCTGTCAATTATCAATGTCTTCAACACTACTAACACCCTTACTGTCTTCTAATGTTCCAAGGTCAGAAGTCCGAATACCACCTGTTGTACACATACCGCCCTTACGCACATTGTCTCGAGTGGTGAATAAAGAATAAGAATAAGAAGGATTAGAATCCCCGGATGATGAACCATTAACCTTTCCGCAATCAGACAGCGGGTCGGTAGTGTCGGACTCGAGGCAGTCATGGACAGTCTTGATTTCTGAAATAAGATCAGTGGTCGATCGAATATAGACACTATGGTACTAGGTCTCAAGATAAAATGATGATGGTGGTGTTTATTTAGAATACCCAAAAAAACTAGGCCCCTACAAACAATTATGGGACTTATTCAGTTAATTCTCATCCGGTCTAGTGACTGTAGCCCGAAATGGGAAAGAGAGCACGAAGAATGGGCACTATTGCTCACCTTCGAGCTTCTCCTTGCACACGTAGCTGGCGTGCATGGTGTGCTTCATCACGAGGTTAAGGTCGTCCTGCGAACAGCCCGAGGCGCACTTGAGCAGGGCCGTGTAGACACTGCAAGCGCGTCTTGAATTGAAGGCGCACTATTGGTGAGCATTGTTTGTTTCAAAGTCTAATTGTGTAGACACTGCAAGCGCGTCATGAATTTATTCATTCCAACTAACTACTATATTTCGTTCATTATTGAGTTCTTTTAATGTAACCTTGCGGAGCTTCCATGTCAGTTTCTACATTCAATCCGGAAGTGTGGAAAAAAATTCGATCTCCCATTTCGCAAGGCTCTCTCGCCGGTGAGAGAAACCGAGTGAGAATGGTGAAATGAAAAATAGAAAAAATTGCACATCCCAGATCCAATCTTTGTTAGTCATTGCTGATTTCGTCATCTTAGAAAGAAAGTGATTGATGTTGACATCCGATGTAACTACCGAATTAGCCAACTCGCTATGATTCATCAAAAGATTGTTTACTGGGCATATTTTGACGAATTCACTGCCCCTGCCGCTCTTTTCTTGCCGAATACCGGATAGTTTTAGCGATGACTTGTCAAGAAAGGGGAGTTAGAGTTGCGAGAGATTGGGCAGAATGAGAGGTGCTTGTCTCTCTTCATTCTTTCAACACTGGCATGAGTAACTACTACTACTATAACCCCCCGCGGCACCGTTACAATTAGCGGTTTCTTCTAGATACTTTCGAGAACACATCTCTCACACACTCTTCCCACTAATGAGCGCATAGATAAGAATTCTCTGTTCCGCGGAACAGAGAAATGGTTGGATTCTATTATTTTACCATGGTCTCTCGCTTTCCAGTCTGTTAAGACGTGAAAAGCAGGAATGAAAGATTGGTCTCTAAACTCTAATACGATTTTTGTTCGGTACCCTGGTTCTTAGTTATGCAAATGATGAGATGGAAGTAAAGATCATTTCTCTATAACCAGAAATCGCCCTTTCCAATGATTCCTTCCTGATCTTCCGCCGCACTCTCATGACTACTGCACTTGCCAAGGATTTTACGTTCTCGCGAAAGTTGCGAGTCACCCAATTCACACCCTTCCTCCTCTCCAATCGGGACAAATGGAGGAGTGTTCTTTCCAGAAAGTCTACTCTGACCCCTATTGGAGATGGAGGAAGAAAAACAAGATGGCGATAGGGGGCGAAATTGTAAGGAATGTTCGAACTCCGAGAGTGAGCGAGAGAGCATGGCGAATGGAGAGAGTCTCTCGATTAACCGGGGTGAATTGTAAGAGACGCTGTGTTTGTCGCGTAAGTAAGTGACCATCAACTCCCCCTTCAATCATGAATGACACAACTGATTAACAAAATGGACACTTGCAAGTTCCTGTAACGGGAACAGTTTCTTTCCTTTAAGAACAAGAAAGATTCGAGCTACGATTTCACGCAATCAAACCTTGTGATATGCATTAACAACCAACGGGGTCAACTTTCTGAATTATCTCAGTCATTGAGTGCTTGAATAGCCCCCATAAACTGATGTCATTTCTGTATTCTAACCCTTCCCCGCAAGTTGGCCAATACTTATTGCGCGACTTCAGTACGTTATGGCCTGCTCACTTGCAGAAGTTGTTGATGTCGACGGCGACAGATTTGAAGAAGTTGAGATCGGCGGCTGCTCCTACGATGCCGCCCGCGACGAGACACTTCTCCAGACAGGAGGGATTCTGTGGAGTGGGCGCGGCTGAAACATCATCTTCAGTATTTTAGGGATTTTAGTGTCCATTGTGAATGTTTTGAATGTTTCAGGCAACGTCGAAGTTCAACGTGTGGTGCCAAAAAATAAACATTTCCCTATGTATTCTAGCCATTTATGGGTTTTCCAGCTACATTTGTTTCCATTTCAATCATTCATCCTATCAAATCTACAGTACTTCTCGTGATCTTGATTTTCTACCGTACGGAAAAAAAGAAAAATGATGAATTTTCGGCCGATATATTTCCCCCCTTAGTTTCGTAAGCGTTGATAAAACTCGTAAGTGCCCCGTGTGTTATGCCGTATCAACTTGTTATTCTCGTCAGAGGGGAAAGGAAAGGGAAAGGATCGATGGCAGGGGAACTCTCTTCACTCCGCCTGCTCTCCCGCTTTCTCTAACCAAGAAAAGTGAATGAAGAATCGAAATAGCGTTATGGTCGGGTTACTGCACTATTTAACTAGTTCCCATTCCACTGCCTTTGGCCGAGGCGCCGCTTCGTAAAGCGAAAGTAACTGCACTGTACCGTTCGCTCGGGACCGCTCTCGCAATTTGGCGTGCTCTCTCGCCGGTCTGACTGGGCAAGAGTCCCTATTGCACTATTCTCTCAGTTTGCTGAGGTCTATCGACGATCAGAGAAGGGAAGAGACCAGGCAAAATAGGGAGAGTCGGTCACTGTACGCTGATCGGCGCTAGCGATAGTGCATGAATGAATTACCCGTTCCGAACCCAACAGCCCGCATTCCTACTATTACGCTCTACGTGCAATGGGAACTCTTTTTGGAACGCTACGACCGTTCTGAATGTGCAGGGAGTAGGGCAATGAGAATGATTGGGAGTGGATACGCAATGCTCTCCTCGTTCATGCTGCTCTCTCGGAGGTCAGAGAGACGAGGGATCATGCGAAATGAAGAGACGCAGAGTCAAATGATGAGTGCTGGCTGCATAAAAAGATGAGGGGCGGGAGCAATTAGAAGAGTAATCATCACGCGTGATTTGAGCCGCATGAAAAGGGGTTAGAACGCTCTCTTCTTTTCGCATACTCTCTCGGTATCTCTAACTGCCGGCGGTACTCTAAGGAGGAAAGAGTTTCAAATGATGATTGACCCTGGTTGAAAAAGTGCCTTTGTTGAGAGCCCTGCGCAATGATTGCACTTGCAATTGCGGCCGATTTCCCGTCATTTCTCAAAAAAAAGTCATCGATTGGAATCTGGAGACGTACAGTATGCCAGAGCCGCTAACATTAGCACGCGCAGCATCATTGTGGTTTGTGGGTTATCTGCAATTGAACACATTGGATCCGGAAAACACGCGCTTCCGAGAAAGAAAGAGAGAGAACAATTTGGAAACAGATTATGTCTAATGGGGAATAGCGGGGGTGATGGGGAGGAGAAGTGAAGATTGGGGGAGGAGAGGAAGAGGGAGGAGTCGAGAGTTGATCGAACGCAGCGGTGAACAGTGGTAGGAGGTGGTGAGAAGAGTAATCGGAAGGGGGTGTGGTCTAGGAAGAAATTGATGGATAAATGATGTAGAACATTCTTGAGCAGGGTTTTTTCTTTGATCAATTGAGAGATCAATTAAATAAAAAGTAGAGATGATCGAATGAGATAAAAAAATAGCGAAGTTAATGGTTTCAGAGAACAAATCCTCTGTCAGAAGATGATGTGAGTAAGATTAAAAATCAAAGAAAAAGGGAATTTATTCGCTGTCTGTCTAACTATCAACAAATCAGAGTAGGAATGATGAGCAATGAAAGAACTACCGTGAATGAGAACCCGGCCTATATGAAGTGACGAAAAGTGCTGACCAAATAGTACAACAGAATTATTCAAACTCGATTTGCCGAAGAAAAATAGCGTTTGACGAGTTCTGAATAGCAATGATGTTGGTGATAACGATGGTGAGAGCACAGTCTAGTGAAATCTTGTGATATGATAAACTAATGCGTACGTGCAGAATAGGACTGTGGAAAAAAACGTTTGTAGATTTAGATTTCATATGGACAAACGATGATGAGATCGAACTTTAGTCACTAGTCTCTTATGGACGCCGTGGAGGCCAATTATTCGTTTTTGCTTCTCCAGCTACAGTTTATCCAGTCCAGTAGACACGTATCACGAGATTGTTTGGTGAGAGATACCACGCTGTTCAAAGCCCCTTCTATTAGTCCAAGTCTCTCAAGTTAAAAACGTTTAGCGAAGGCGCTGCGCTAAACGAATGTAGTAGCCAGAGCAATCTTGCGATAACTCAACCGCTACCTGATAACTGCACACCCACTGATAACTCCTCCGCCGTAACTGGTTATCGATTAGTGTTAAATGTGTCAAAGTGATGGGAGTGATGGTAGGTAGAAAGATACTGGATTTTCCCCTGTTTTTCTCGGCCAAGGAAGATGTCAAGATTGGCCGAATGCCGACGTTGGTAGTGCATCCACGGGACGCTGGCGAACATAACACGGGGAAATTGGGTCGATTACGGTAGATTAGGGGTCAATGGGAGATCGAAAGTCAGGAAGAATGAATAATCAAAAGTTGCAAAAATATTGATCATGATAAGAAGAATAGGATGACATGATATGATAAGTTAAACTGATCATGATGATAAGAATAGCCCGGTCGTGGTGGCGTATACCTTTGTTATATACAGCGCTAGGAATGAAGAGTAAAAGTGGGCGAAAGTTTCAACTGCCGCTCAAGCTACAAACTTGTTCAGTATCAAAAGCCGAGCGGGGTGCGAAAGGCGAAGTTATTAAATGAGCAACTCTCCTCATTTCGACTTGACTTTTCAGTTCCCTACTACGTTCTCGAGCGTTATTTGATAAGGGTTTACCTTTGTAATAATCGACCTGTCAACATTTGTTGATTTGATAAATATGATAAAATAATTTAAAATAAACTTCATGCTCATTTATCGTTGTTTATTCGGAGGACGGTAATCGGAATTGATAACAAGACAGTTATGGAAAAAAGGTCAGAAGTAGACGGAGAACGCGTGAGAGCATGGGAAATTGAGAGAGACAGACAAAAGCTCGCTGCAATGTATCACAAATGTACAATGGACTCGATGACATGAAGTTGACGAGACTTGGAGCGGCCCTTATTGGACCGATTTACTGCGGAAGAAATTCTTGATTTTGCGCATCACTCGGAATTTTCTTGAGGAATCGCACGCTTTTTTTGGCTTGACCTCCTTCTTCTCGATTGGTTTCTTCTCGGGGGTTGAATCAATCTGAATATAATAGTAATATTATTTGTCCGCACAGTTATGGTGATTGTGAGTGGGGAAATATCACGCCTGTCACGAGAGAATCGAGCTAGAATGGATTTTTTTTGGGATTTGACCGAAATTCGTAAAATGAGTTAACATCAGTTTTAGGCACCTCTAGGCATCTCCTAACATTACCCAAAGTCCCATTGTGCAGAATTCATTTTGGAGCTCCCTACACCGGGTTGGTATCCTGGATCCCCAACTATAACCGTTAATATCTCCGTTCTGGTGCTTTTTTGCGATAAATTGTTCTAAGACTAACCCCAGCTAATTTTTGATGCTCTTTTGATCTGTCCCGGTTAGAAGTCATGAGAGTGCCGCTGGGCGGTGCTACACTCTATGAAGCATAACTCAAAAATGGCCGATTCGCGGGAGCCCAGTTAAAACTATGTTGTACATCTCGTCAAGATCTTTCGAATGAGTGGCTTAAAGAAAATATAAAGTCATGGAGACGTATCGTTCATTCCCTTGAAAGTTTCCCGATCATTTGAAGTCTTTTTTACTCCATCATTCCACACCGACACCGCGCACTTCTGCGAGCGCGAATGGAATGAACAAATCCTTTTCGATTTTCAGTTGTGTTTCACTATCATTTGTGATGAGTTCAAGCGGTGTCGGTGTGGAATCATGGAGTAAAAAAATACTTCAAATGATCGGGAAACTTTCTAGGGAATGAACGATACGTCTCCATGACTTTATATTTTCTGTAAGCCACTCATTCGAAAGATCTTGACGAGATGTACAACATAGTTTTAACTTGGCTCCCGCGAATCGGCCACTTTTGAGTTATGTTTCATAGAGTGTACCACCGCCCAGCGGCACTCTCATGACTTCTAACCGGGACAGATCAAAAGAGCATCAAAAATTAGCTGGGGTTAATCTTAGAACAATTTATCGCAAAAATGCACTAGAACGGAGATATTAACGGTTAAAGTTGGGGATCCAGGATACCAACCCGGTGTAGGGAGCTCCAAAATGAATTCTGCACAATGAGACTTTGGGTAATGTTAGGACATGCCTAGAGGTGCCTAAAACTGATGTTAACTCATTTCACGAATGTCTCTCCAATCCCACCCCCAGCTCGATTTTCTCGTGACAGGCGTGATATCAGTGCGTTCGCCTAAGAATCGCACATTTCATTGAAATTCCGGTACAGAAAAAAATGACACCTTGAGATAAACATAGATTATAGTAGTCCTAGGTACCCTACATCGATTTCTGTTATCGCCATGTTCCTATCAATCTCATTTGCATAATTACATGCATCCAAAGTCTGACTAATTTTCCACATTCCATTGAATAATTTCGCGGAAACATGCCCAATTGTGCTGAAATTTTGGCTACAGACTAATTTTGACATGCTGCATCCAACTGTGTTATTAGATTATAAAAATTCGAAATTTGAATTTTATCAATGAATTTCAAACCCTGATTTCTCGGAGATGAGGCCGAAAACCTCGCTAATTTTTTGATATGTCATGTCAATAGGTGTACTCCGCCCAGAAAATTTTTTTCAGCCAATTAGGTTGTCAGACTGAGGAGTTACAGCCCAAAAACGATCACGCGCTTTTGAAGAGAAACCCTCTCATTTCGACCCATTCGCCCACCCGCGCGGCGTGAAGTGGAAAATGGGCGAGGATAATCAAATTAGTTTCATCGAAAATTTGTTGAAATAGATCATTTCTCGCCGCTCGGGTGGGCGAATGGGTCGAAATGAGAAGGTTTCTCTCTAATACGCATGATCGTTTTTGGGCTGTAACTCCTCAGTCTGACATCGAAATTGGCTGAAATTTTTTTTCTGGGCAGACTACACCTATTGACATGACATATCAAAAAATTAGCGAGGTGTTCGGCCTTATCTCCGAGAAATCAGGGCTTAAAATTCATTGATAAAATTCAAATTTCGAATTTGCATAATCTAAAAACACAGGTGGATGCAGCATGTCAAGATTAGTCTGTAGCCAAAATTTCAGCTAATTTGGACGCGTTTCCGCGACATTATTCAATGGAATGTGAAAAATTAGTCAAACTTTGGATGCATGTAATTATGCAAATGAGATTGATAGGAGCATGGCGATAACAGAAATCGATGTAGGGTACCTAGGACTACTATAATCTACGTTTATCTCAAGTGGTCATTATTTGCTGTACCGCAGGGGGTGCGATTCTTAGCCGAACGCACTGATATGGTTACATTTCTAAGCATTTCGAAAACAGACCTTCAAATAGAGGTTACAAGGGAATCCTTTGTAAACAAACTGTGTAAAAACGACTGATCCCCTCCCAACCCCTGATGGTGAGGTCAATTCAGGCCCTCCTAGGTCACTGGCCTAACAGTTATCTTCCGCCTAGACTAGCCGGATGGTATTACCTTTTTATACCTGTCACTTTTGACTACGTAAGGTAGACGCGTGTACACGAATAGCACAACTATGTAATTAAGAATTCTTCTCTGCATCCTGGATCCTTTCGTGTAGCGCATGAAAGATGTGTGGGCGAAGTTATGCACACCACTTTCCACTTTCTACTCTCTATCTCGCCACTCTATTTATCATTCCTCGTCTCTCATTGGGAATATATTGAAAGGGCAAGAAGAACTTACGAATAAGCTATCTAAGGGCGAAATATTGTTCACTGCATCCCCTTTTCACGCGACAAATCAAAATTGAAAAATTAAAGGAGGAGTAAAATCAAAGTTTTCAAAGGTAAACTGAGAATATGGGATGTTATCTATCGAGATGTCAACCACCCCAGACTGTCAGTCTACATTCGAAAACGATAAGTTTACTCCTCCTTTTAGTACTGCAATGCTGAAGTCACAGGATCGATATCCTATTCGTGTATTAGTTTTTGTCACTCACACTCTTTCTCCTCGGCGTGGTCTCGTAGTAGTAAGTGGGCAGTCTGGTCGAACCTCCGGCAGTCGACGCACACACGTTCACGATCATTTCTCGAAAGGGAGATCTGAATTGGGAACGTCTTGGATTTTTGGCCCAGGCAACAACCGCCCTGAAAATTCGAGTTAAGGGGTATTGTATACGAATGATATGGAGGAAATACTCTGCGATAAATGATTTGGTCAAAAACCTAAGAAGTACCCTGATTGTGAATCGATGAAGGATCCAGCAAAGACAAACGTATTGGAAGTAGGTAAGAGGAATATCAGGATACATAAGTCATACATAAGCAAGGTCTGGGCACGAGAGCTCAAGTATAATCAGAAAGAGGCGGCATCGCCATTCTTCGTACTATCTGAGATACGGAATCGGAACAAGACGCAATGACGCAGCGAGCGCAGCAAGGCACATTTAAGTATATATCTCAGGGATATCAGTTATGGCAGAAGCGTAACTCCTCTATAATGAAAGGGAGACTTCGCAGAGGTAGCAATCATCATAATTGAAGGCTTTGCTCGAAATGGTCTCTGATTCATTAATCCGAATAGGTTCGGCATAAAATGACGAGTTATGAAGCCAATCACCATTATCAGAATGAAGCCTGGCCAATTCCAACAGCCAATCAATTAACTTTGCAGCCGTTCACTCAATCTCTCGGAAAATAAGGACTAAAAGTCATTAAATTGGTCGGCCCAATATCAATTACACAATTATTAATTGATATTATCTATTGGTCAGTGAATCGACATCACTAGCACCCATCATCATAAGAACGTTCAACATTTAGGACATAACTATGCCTAGAATATGCGCTTGTCAAGGAAGGAAAATTGGTTGGAAGTGGAGATCGGAAAGAGAAGAAGAAGAAGAAGTATCAAGAGCGGGGCGGGGATAAATGGGTCTGGGAAAAGGATTGAGAGATGCTTCCGGGTGCCATGTCTAACGACAGGAAAAACTTATCTTCGGGAAGGTGGGGAAAGTGTGCCGCCCACTCGGCGAGAAAGACCATTCAGACCTCTAAGTGGACCACAACGGTCGACCCGGAAAACTGAATGATGATTGGGCTCTAAAGCCTACGCGTTGGCCTGTCGGGGAAATGGTTCGGGCAAACTACATAAAAACAGTCACGAGGAGCTCGAATTTGGCGCGTTTGAGGAATTAATGGAACAAAAAAAATGAAGAATTGATAGTGCCAGAAACTGAGCGACTTCCTCATAGGTACGTGTGAAGACTATGAGCACAAGCACATCGAAAATGAAGCAGGAAATAAGGCAGAAAAAGGTCGGACAGCGATTAGTTTTTGCGGGAGCGAGAGAAAGGACGATAATTGCTAGGACTGCAAAAGTTTCTGAGAGGAACCGAAATTTCCAGTGCCAATTTCGTATTGATAGACGTATCTACATGCTTCAATTATTTGCAACATGAGATGGGCATGGGCTTTTATCTAATATGAGTGCCAGAAGATAAATATTTGATTGAAATAAATGATTACAGGTAACTGGTTGACTATGATCTGGCTTCGTAAAGGGATTTTGGAAACGTTCGCTTGCAAGTGAGACGGAACGAGAGAGCATATTGAGTGAAGAGAGTTGGACAAATGCTCGAACAAACGGCTACTAACTCCCCATACTTTTCAGTGGCGGAGAAAAAAGGGAGGAAATCGATGGGAAGAAAGAGGGAGGCCTCGCCTCTCTTCGAGGCCTAGAGAGAACTCGAGAGGGGAAGGCAGCTCTCGTTCCAATGCACATAGACACCTTTCGATAGACACTGGAGAAAGTACGTCAGAGAGCATGGGTCACACTTTATTCTAGTTCAAGGAACGAACCGCAAGGTTGTTATGAACAAAGACGGTAAGAAGTAGGGTTCTCTTCTTTTAAGTGGATTATAGAATTCCATTGGAATTCCAATAGAGTTCCATTATCTCATCATTCCTTACATTCTCTCGCAACCAGAGCATTAAAAACTCTTTCTTCTTGTCATTAGAATTCCGGAATCCATTCCATCCAGAGAACTCTAGTATGAAGTTCATTAGGATACTGTAGGCGGGAGGAATCGAAATCTGAAATTGTTGCGAAATTTGTAGATAATCCTGTAACCTGAAAGTGTCTGCGAGTACTGTAGGGTACAATAGGAGTACGAACCTGGGCTTCCAGGAATGATGCACGATCGATGGCTTACGGTAGGAAGCCGAGGTGCATCTGAGACCAGATGAGATGGAAAGTTGTGACGGGGAGACACGCGATAATGCAGAGGCATAGCATGGAGCATGGCCACGCGGTGAACGCGAGAGTCATCATTGATATTTTAGTGGGACTTTATTCTAGTTGCAGTTGTGAGGGAAGGGGCCGCAAGGATGTTGCAAAAAAATCACTGTAAGAAGTGCAATAGGATACTGTAGGCAGAAGGAATCGAAATTTGAAATTGTTGTTAAACCTGTATGCAAACTCGTTCACCCAACTCGAAAAAAAGTTGTGTCATATCGATCTCACTCATTGTTTTGTATTGTAGACAGTTTGCAGTCTTTTTGTTGTCTTTTTTTTACACACTAAGGATGCGGCACTTCACTGGCCTAGCAGTGATCACCCGCAAAGTGCCTAGATTAACGGGATGACTTTACCTTTACCTTTGAGGATGCGGTAGGGTTTTTTAGCCAGAGTGTGACCTATTGAAGACAAACTGAAGAATATTGTAGAATAATGTTGTAGTAGGGTACATAAATCTTCTCCTTTGTCTAGTAAGGGTTCATTATAATCCATTTATTTAAAGGGGGATCAAATATATCAATATCTGGCTAGATGAGCTCCCGGTGCCTGAAGATGAGTCACGGATACCTTATGACACTTTCGAATCTCCCATAATTTGTATTCTCGTTTGAACTGAGATATGATCGATTCGCTGTGTTCCGAGTGCCTCGGAGGCAATGAGTAATGAGCGAGGGCGAGCAATGAAGAGACGGCGCATGCAAATCGGCACGCGCCAATCCCCCTTTAATCATCATCATTATTGTATTCAGGTCGAAAGTAGAAAACAATAGAGCAATAGGACAACAACAACAACAACAGCAACAACACAACAATGTTGCAACACCAAATCCCTCTTTTATCCCAACCCCCCTTTTATGGAGCCCCTTATCAGATGTTCGTCTGTATTTGGGGTGCGGTCTTCTTTTTTTAGCAGCAGATATTATCAATACACATCACGAGGCCATTTCACCTCCAACTTGTTGCGAGTGATGATAAGAGATAACTGCGTATTCCATAAGTCACAAGGGTCTATCACATGTTTCCTAGGGAATTTATGACAGAAGTGGGGAAAACGCACACAGCTATATCTTTTATTACAATTTTGATTTTATAATAATAGCAGGAACACTAATTTTGAAATTGTCTTCACAAATTTCATAACAGCGACCGGAAAATTAGAGCCGGTAAAAAGAAAATTTCGGAAGCTCTTACTACGGTATTTGCCAATTTCGATGAATTTAAATCTTAGGTAGTTATTTCACGCAAATTTAATGTCATGAGAACGTTGGTAGCAGCCTATTTATTGAAATAGATTGCCAAAAATAACGAGAAAGTAAATTCTGAACAGGATAATCAAGATTTTGTTATGGCGCAACGAAAATGTGTATGAGAAGTGTATGGAGCCGAGCGAGAGAGAAAGAGAGGGCAGAGAAAGAGAGCGTGCCGGGTGAGAGAGTCTTTGCATTTCAATCATTATTTTTATAAGAGCGTTTACTAAAGTACTCTCGCTCGGCTTTCTCTTCTTAAGTTTTTCTTGTACTTTCCCATATCGAATATAGTCTCAGATACATAGTTGTAGCCCCCTCTTTCCACATTAAACGCTTCGAATACTAGTACTAACATGTTTCGTTTCCCCGCCGTTATAATTCTTTTGTAATTAGTGGCACTTCATTTATACCCTTTGTTCCACGTTGCCATTCCTCTAAATTAAGCGTCGCTACGTGAACGTGACTCAGCCGACGTGTTTTCCTCTCACTAAATTTCCATTCTCTTTGTATCTCTCCCGCCTTTCGATCACTATCGACTATCGTTCGTTGCAGTTGTTGCGTTTCTCGATTGCTGGTCTCATTCAATTATCGATCTTTCCAGGCGACGAGTAGTGAGAGAGGAAGGCAGAGTAAGTGTCTAGTCTTCCTCGCTGCCCTTCCTACTCTACATCGACCATGTCTGCCGGGGATGGGAAGCACAATTTGATGGGCGGTGCACCCCATCAAGTACCACCACCTCGCACACAGGTAAACAACAATGAATATAATCATTTTTCTCGAGGGTTCCTTTGATGGAAAGGCTTTCCGGAATTCCAATAAGCGAACAAAGAAATTAGACTGCTCTCGAGACTAGAGAGTGCGAATAATTAGAGGAGTTACTGAAAAGTTAATGGAAAGTACGCACAATAATGGAAACCCTATTTTCACACATTTGTTATATTGCTCACGTTGTGTTTGACACACAACGTGCTTGTTTGTTGAAAATTGAACTACACAAGGTTTTACGATGGTTATAACCATTTTGGGAAGAAATGTATGCCTCTTGATTCATTTTCGATGTTCATTTTGGTGCTTACAGGGCGCGGCTACAGGTGGAATGCAGCTATCTGCAACGGCGAATCAATTCGTCGACAAGATTGATCCTTTCGCTAAGAGAGGCGCCAGCCGTCGGAGGTTAAAAATATCTATTTTAAATATATATTCTATTTAATATTGATATTCGACATTCATGAAGTAATCTATAACCGCTCTGCTTCGTGTTGCTAGCCTAGTTGTTCTGTTGAGCTCCGCAACAGGTGGTTTACTCTTGCTTCGGCGGTTGTGTCGGCAAGCTTGTTTTTAATGATTGGTTTCAAAATGGCAAAAATGATGACTATATATATTCATGCGTGTTCACAAGGAAATGCGCGAGTACAAATTGAAAAGTATGCCAAAATTTATTTATATTTTGCAGGAGGGTTGTCAATAGTAGCAGATATCACACTGAGAACGAGCCCGAGTTGGCACAACTCGCTCTGATTAGAGGTGACTAATATTTGATATTTATGTAAGAGAAATCTATTACTTTTTAAATACTGGATGACATACCTTTGTTTTTTTATATTTTACAAATTAACATTATGTGTGCAGAGACGTCGGCGTCCGAGCAGCAAGCTCTCGTCATTCAGAAGCTGATGCAATGTCAGAAGGTCTTTGATTTCTACGACCCCGTCGCTCAGCTCAAGAGTAAAGAGGTTAAATATTTTAATAAACTTTGTATTTTTAATTAAAATAGTTATGAAAATATATTTAAATAATAAAATAATATTAGATCAAGCGCGCGGCGCTCAACGAACTCATCGACCACATGACGTCCACGAAGGGAGCCATCTCGGAGAATATATATCCGGAGGTTGATCGAATCCACGATTGTGTGACTGTGCTTGTTCTGTAACTATGTCCAAGACATTGTTTGCACCTTTGATTGATTGTATACTAGGGTCGCACGATCGGTATCAGTATTACCGATTCCTCGCGCCGGACGGTTAGAGACAAGAAATAGCGCGCTCGAATGAGAGAGTCTAGAGAAAAAAGAGCCGGTCATCCCGCATTTGTCGGGACTGCGGTATTACCGATACCGATCGTGCAAACCTATTGATTTTTTTTTACATTTCGAAAGCGTATCTCCATTTCGAAAATTGAAGGTGGTGAAGATGGTGTCGAAGAACATCTTCCGCGTCCTTCCTCCCTCGGACAACTCCGAGTTCGACCCGGAGGAGGACGAGCCCACACTCGAGGTGTCCTGGCCCCATCTACAGGTATACTTCAGTTCCGTGAAACATGAAATTGCCGGGGTGCCTAGATTAACGGGATCCTGATCCCATCTGCGCGCACTTTCTTTGTGCACAGTGATTGTGGAGTGCCCTAGCCTCAGCTCAATTCAAATAAAAACAGCTTAACTAAACTACGTTTTCTCTTTTCTCTTTCAAAAGTGAACTATCAATTATCTATCGCAAACGAAAATATCAGCCGGTGATCCAATCAGGGGGTTTCACAATAAATAATTATTATTTTAAACTTGTGCTATGGTCGCTCTTTTTCGTTATTGATGTCGATGCTCTAATAGCCGCGTTCTTATCTACCTGCTCTATTTGAATGAGACTGGAGAGCGTTATCATTGTTTTCAGGGCGAACTGGGTAAGTCCAAATTACTAGAGCCCGAATACTGAATTCCGACTCGCGGCTCTCATTTGTCAATATTGACCACTCGCTTTCCGAATCTCTGTCTATCCTCTTTCCGACCCCTTGGCTCTCGCTCTTCTTGCGCAATCAATCCCGGCAAAGAGAGTATATGCTAGGGAATGAAGATAGCATTCTGACACACTCTCTCTCTGTTTCACGCGATCCCTAGAACTATCTGCCCCAGCTAGAGATCGAATAGAGTGATAAATCCGTCTAGCCCTGTGCAAATTCCTCATCTATGGATGGGATTCGTCTCTCCTCTTTGAAGCCATTGAAGCGATAATCTTGCAGGCAGCTCCTTCCTTCACTCTGTAATTGAGTCATTGTCAAAAAATGGAGAAAAAAGCTGAAGATGAAGGACGTGTGAATTGCCAATCTAGGCCTTTTCTCCATTCCCCTTTTTTTCTATTTCTCCCGATGTCTCTTCGAAAGAAAGCATGCTCTCAGTGTCTCTTCTCCCGTCTCTTTCTCTCTCGTCCCTCTTTCCTTTCTCTCTCTCGTCTCATCATCCCCTACCCCCTCTCCACCCGCCTCCACTCTTACATCGTCGCACTTTTCTCCTCTCCTCTTGATATATCTATAAGCCCCTGTCGCTTCCCTACTCGGGTCAGTGAAACAACCGTTTGCGCCTATAAGTGGCGTGATAATGAGGGCGGATATACAATGTAAATGAGAAGGAGAAGGAGGATAACAGAGACGTCTGAGAGTGTATGACATGGTTCATTATAACATGAAATGAGAAGACAGCAAGTGAGATGCAAATAAGAAGAATCTTGATCTTGATGTGATTAAATCAGTCATTTATCGTATTGAGCGGCTGGAGCATGACAATACCGTGTGAATATAACGTTTTCAGTAGAAACGTGACAAATATGGAACAGCGAGAAATTGATATAGCCTTTAAAGTGTAAAGTAACGGAAATTTCTAATCACAAGGCAAGACAGGTCGGTCGGTGCCGGGCGTCGCTGCTGAATTCTGTCGTTTATCACCAATTCACTTCATTATGTTCGAGATCCCATTCGAATAGGCAATATTTACTAGCTCAATTATAAAGGTTCTAGTAGAAACGTGACAAAAACGTTGTTGGGGGGAGCTGGGAGCATTCAAAAAGTTATGGAAATGTTACTCTCGAAACAGTTCGATAATTCGTCGTTTTCCAGCTTGTGTACGAGCTGTTCCTTCGATTCCTCGAGTCGCCCGACTTCCAAGCGAGCATCGGCAAGAAGTACATTGACCAGCGATTCGTGCTACAGGTAACGGGGAAAGTATCAGAGGCCTAATAGCCCATCCACTCAATTTGAACAGAAAATCTGAGAAAAATTCTGTTTTTTTTGTTCGGTTTGTCAAACTTTGTCAAACGTGATGGGCGCGGAAAACATACTTGAAAAAGTGTGCGTCCGAAATAGAAACGAGTTTTGTTAGAATCGAGGTTGAATGGGAACTTTTGTGCGAGCGAGTACTGTCACAATGTGTGTAAATGTTGACTCATCGCTTGGATACAATGGTAAATGGTGGTCGAAAACCAGGTGTTTTTTGTATACAGTGGAAGCAAACTAATTCTATTAAAGCCGTGCGTGTTTGCTAATCGTTGGTTACATGCCTTGTTAATGGAAACCTCAAAATCGGTGGTTTTTCATGTATGCTTTGCAGTTGCTCGAACTCTTCGATTCGGAGGATCCCAGGGAACGAGACTTTCTGAAGACTGTTCTCCATAGGATCTATGGTGAGTTAGCTAATTAATCGTTTAATTAAATAATTTTTAAGAGTAGTAATCAATTAATAAGTATACGTGTTAAGGCAAATTCTTGGGCCTTCGAGCGTTCATTCGCAAGCAGATCAACAACATGTTCCTATCGTTAGTTTTTTCACATTTTTTAAAAGTTAATTAATTTTTATAATTGTGATTGTTATCAAAGCGTTAATCTTTGCTCATCTGGTTAATTTTTTTTCTATTTCCTTGCCACTTTGTGTGTCGAAATTCGAGGGCAGACTGACTGAGATTGAGATAATCCGATTCAATTTCCAGTTTCGTCTTCGAAACCGACTCTTTTAACGGCGTCGGCGAGCTGCTCGAAATTCTCGGAAGGTCTGTTGTTGTTGAGTTTATTGTTATTCTTATTTTTCAAATGGCCATTTTCAGTATCATCAACGGATTCGCGCTTCCGCTGAAGCAGGAGCACAAGGTTTTCCTCGTCAAGGTAATCAAATTAACGGATCCAGTGAAACGCGAATTCTATGGGTCTCTGAAATTCGAGGAAACGGCACTACGTCGGATGAAATTCAACATTTTTCGTTTCTTTCGCAGGCGGGTTTGAAATTTCAGTTCTCACCTAGTATGGTATCATCCGACCTTGCGCCGAGGAAACTGTTTATTATAAGATAAATCTCTATACAATATACGCCAAATTAACAAACCAAGTTTGTTGATACAACCGCATTCTTTAAGAAGTTTTTCTTGACTGCTTCCTTCCCAGCATTTATTCTTTTTCATATCTTGAATCATGTTTTTTTGTCTACGTATATGTGTTAACCGATAATTTTCTCTTCCAGGTGCTCTTGCCACTGCACAAGCCGCGCTGCCTCTCCATGTACCATGCACAGGTTGGCCCGTGTTTACCATTTTCCGGTTGGTGAAACGAGGTTTCTCCCGGACGCTATCAGAGAGTAGACTTTGAAAGGGAACTAGGAACCTTGCTAGTCAAATCAAGAGTTTGACTCTCCTCATTCACCGCTCACGCTTTCTCGAGCGGATCAGTTCATTTGACTAGTAAGGATCTAGTTCCTAGTTCCTTTTCAAAGTCTATCAGAGGTTGAACTTTGGAATGATTACGGTTTCGCATTACAGCTAGCCTACTGCGTCGTCCAATTTATCGAGAAGGACAGCACGCTCACGCCTCAGGTTGGTTGCCCATTACTACTGTTGGTTTTTTAAAAGTAAATATTGTATTTAAAATCTGGAAGATGGAAAAGCGTTGTCAAATTCAAATTGGTGTTTCGTTGGAAAGTGGGATTATGAATTGTTGACCTTTTGTCTTATCACGAGTTTCCTGTAAGAGTGTAGGAATGTCGTCCACTAGACAAAAAATGTTTGTCTCCGATTTTCATGGAACTTAGTAGGTAAAAAGTAAAAAGTCGTCGAAGTGAAAAAAGTAGCTCTCGAAAAGACGAAAAAGGATGGTTTAGAGAAGTTTTTTGATTGGACCACGTTGAAGCGGGTTATGTCAGGAAACGTGTTTTCCTTAGAAAATCGGCTATCTTGAACCTCACGTAGTAAACACCATTGAAAGGACAGAGATATGCAGAATGAAATATTGGGTTACCTCAAAACGGGTGCGTAGAATCGATTTCCAAAATAATATCGATTGTGTTTTGGGGTAATTTTTGAGAAAAGTCTACTTTTATGGTCCCAAAAAGGGTTTTATCGATTTTTGAGACCGAAGATCAAATTTTTACATATTGCGTTTTTTTGGACTTTTTGTAGAGAATTCCGAGACGAACTCGTGTGTGAAATTTCCTCGCTGTACGATGAAAATGAAGCTAGATATGGTCTATCAAAGTTTCAAGTTCAAAAAATCGATAAAATCGATAATTGACCAAACTAAGTAGATGGACCTCCTCCTGACCCCTAAGGGTACCCACCTACCAAGTTTCATGAAAATCGGAGACAAACATTTTTTGGCTAGCGGAAAAGAGCGCCGGTTTTCCTACACTTTTACAGGAAACCCGTGTTATGCCTATCTCGGCCATCTAATTATAACCTGTCTCCAGGTGTTTGACGCCCTCCTCAAGTTCTGGCCGCGGACATGCAGCAGCAAGGTGACCACACGTATCAGTGAAATATTAAACCGTTCCACTTATTATTCATACCTGTCAATTCGGAAAACTGACGGAAGGGTCAACGGACCTAACTTTTATTCCTAATAGTTTCCTTGTTGAAGTTGCTGAGAAACTGAGACTTTTAAAACTAATCAAGAATGAAAAATTGAGAATTTTAGAAAAAATCAATGATGATAATTGATGAATTCGACCGGACATTTATTGTATCAACGTTATTATTCGCAGGAGGTGATGTTCCTCGGCGAGGTGGAGGAGATCCTCGACATTATCGAGCCGGATCAGTTCAAGAAGATCATCGATCCACTCTTCCGCCAGCTGAGCAAGTGCGTCAGCTCCCCCCACTTCCAGGTATCTGTTGATTGATTGATTATCATTATTGATTATCGTTTAAAAAAACACAATTATATCTGCTATTACGCCGTTTAAATGTCGAATGTTATTTACTAGCTCCGTAATGGTTATGTAAAAAAAGATTGTATAGGGAGAAATTGATGCCGAATTGTCATCACTACTGAGTAGAATTCTCTTAAGGAAACTATGAGCTATTGAAAAGTGATTTCTTATTGAAATTCCAATAACTATTGGAATTGTGGAGTTGATTCCAATAAGATTCTCTACTACTGACAATGAGAACAATAAAGGTGATGTAATTGCAGGTGGCCGAGCGCGCCCTCTACTTCTGGAACAACGAGTACATCATATCACTCATTGAGGAGACGTCGGCGCAAGTTCGTTCTTGGCCATAATATCTGAAAATATTAAATCGTTCCGCTTATTTATTATTCCTACCTGTTAATGCGCAAATTTGGCGGAAGAGTCTCTGGTCCTAACTTTTATCCCTTATCGTGAGCAGTTGAATGTTACGATTATAATTGCAATCAATCTCCGAAGTTTATTTTCTGGCAAATCTGAAGCCTCAGAACACCTGCGTTCAAGCGTTAAAAATGCATCATCTTTGCTATTTTTAATCCTAATTAGTACATCAGCGTTGAAGCGAGATTTCATATGCACTTCTCCAAGGAGATTCATTCTCAATTGTACTAAATGGCTCAATCTTCTAAATTGGAATTTAATTCTCTTTTTCAAAATAATTTTTTATACCTTTATGTTTAATCTTGCAGGTGATGCCAATCATGTTCCCTGCGTTGTACAGAATAAGCAAGGAGCACTGGAATCAGGTGAGGGTATTTGGAGAAGAGCCTTTTATGATCATTGGGTCGGATCTAGAGCTGTACTTCGGATTTTGCCCTGCCTTTGAAACCTATAACCTCCTTCTCCCCGATATTTGAAGCAGACTCCTCGAAATTCAACATTATTTTATCCGAGCCCCCGATTTTGGTTGCTTGTCCACGGATGGTGTTCATCTCTGTTTCCGTGATATTAAGTAATACTTGATGTGATTTAAAATATTAGCAACAAAAATAGCGATGCTCATAATTAAAGTAAATTTTTAAAAAAATTCAAATTTAGACGATCGTGGCCCTCGTGTACAACGTGCTGAAGACGTTCATGGAGATGAACGGGAAGCTGTTCGATGAACTGACGGGAACGTACAAGATGGAGAGGCAGAGGGAGAGGAAGAGGGAGAAGGTGAGGGATACATTAGCACTAATTGTAAGCACTATGCCCTATGTCCTAATAATGTAAGCAATAATCACAGGGGGCTAAGGATGACCGGATGACTTTTTTCCCACACACAGTCATACCATCAATGCGGATAAATATTATTATTATGGTGAACGCCTATTTTCTGCAGGATCGTGAGGATCTGTGGAAGAAGCTGGACCAGCTGGAGATCAATCCGCCCGATCCGACCAAGCCGCCCAAGATCCTCTCCGAGGAGTCCCTCTTCACTTTTGCGCCCGTGAGTGTTTGCACGTATGACAGCTTTCGATTGCTTAGTTTCTCAACAACATCTAATTCTGGTTGCTTTAAAAAAATCTCCTTAAACTCTTCCAATATGGCTTGCTACTATTTTTAGTACTACGTATTTTTTACACAAATTGCCCCGTGATTTGATATTGAGTGAATGGAATTGTAGACGCGGCCGTCGCTGTCGTCGCTCGCGAAGGAGGGAGACAAGTCGCCCTCGAGCAGCAAGAAGGCACTAAATATCATTTATTCTCAATTCAATTAAATTCAATATTTATTCCATTACTGGCATGCGAACATTACATTGAAATATTCCATATTGATCGTAAACTTTACAATGGCGAATATCTCTTACAAAACTACCTTGTCTAATTACAAATCGTTTTTTAACCGACAAGAGAGCATTGCGAAATGAGGGGAAATTTTTTGTACACCTCTGACCGTTGCCATTCGCAGGCGAGCGGAGGGGGCTCATCGGCACCGACAGTAGTTGCTGCGTCCCCGCCGTCGGCCGGTGCTGCAGCAGCCGGAGGAGTCGCCCTGTCGACCAGTCCCGGTCAACGGAAATCGTAGAGAGATTACGGTGGGTATCACGAAGAATAATATTATTTATGCTATTTCGATTAAATAACGTCGAAGTCAATTTTTTTACTTTCAAAAATAGTATTTGAACGAAGGACGTAATATTAGCCTTTTTTGCATAAATTTTCGATACCTCTTTACTTTAATGCCCAAAGGCGGCACTCTAACTAATGTGTAGAGAAATGAGAAAGCGAGTGTCATTTGGACACTAAAGTAAAGAAGTGCCAAATTATCGAGTCATCGACCAAATATCGATTGATTCAAAATATCGTTTGAGCAAATGAATATTATTGCAGTCTCATTTCCTCGTCAGCGCAACGTCCATTTCTACTCGACTCCCCCCGCACCTCCGCTCAATTTAATGAACGTTTTTAATCGATTGGTTTTCATATTCTTCCTTCTTTTTTTAAAATCTAAACGGGAGATGATTACTATTGTTTCGGAGCCTACAGGCCTTTCCTGTATCATGTTTGATCCCACCTCCACTTAATGCACACTCGATTAGCACTCCCCATCTATCCCGCCATGATTATATTCGTCTTTTGTAATCTTATATTAGTCCCCGTGTGTCGACACAAACCATTGTGGATGCGCAGTGTTAGGGACATGTAGATTTGTGTATCATCTCTCCATAGATTGTGAACACCTCGTATAATTAGATATTTCGTCTCCTTCTTTTCACTGTCGTTAATTTATCGGCTCTTCCCTATCTCTTCATTCGTAAATCTCTTCAACCCTGCAATCATCGGTGATCGTTTCTTGTGTTCCGCGTCGCTTTTTTCGTCTGCCCTTAGGGTCTTTTCGGAAATCCCCCCCCCCCTAGCTGCTATAATGAAGTTATTCTGTGCTCCCCCCCCCTTTAGATGCAGAAGTTGATAGAGGTCTCTTGACACTTCTTCCATTTGAGTAGCTTACGGTAGCCCCAATCTATCGGATCGCAGTGGAAGATGCGGAGATACATCTCTGGATGCTGCTTATGCATGACCATTTACTCTATGTTTATCCCCCGTACGCTCACTTTCATCTCATTTTTGTGTTATTATTATGTATGCCCCTTTCTTATCTACAATATTTGCCCCCTATTAGAACATATAACTTCGTAATACCCGCATAGTCGTAATATTCTCTCCTGCTTCAATACTCGTCGTTTCGCAAATACCGCATACCTGTCGCCTCCCCCCCCCCCCCCCCCCTATCGATCCAGAGAACCATACTTTCACTATACGATTATGGTGTAATTATACCAACATGCTCGCGCAAAATTATGAATGAAGAGCTCTTGTACAGAACCAGTGCTCTGTGATCTGTTATCTCGAAGATTGTGAAGAGCTCTTGTACAGAACAGGGACTTAGGTTATCAAAAACGCCTAATGCTGGTTGCTTTTTAAAAATAAATTTGTGTTCGAACTATTCGGATGTGGGTTGGATCCGAAATAGAAAATGAAAATGAAAATGTGAAAATGTGAGTTGTCTTGATGTCGAAGATTGTGGAGAAATGCAAAGTTTACTAGTCATACGAATTAATTAATTAGAAATCTTTCAAAGGGGTAATTGCGTAACAACCTGTACAAGAAGCAATGGGGGTAAACACGTAGTACATTCGGAACAACAAAAACGTAATCCTAATCGGTAAAATATATGGTTCATTTTTTAGGCGGTAAATAGGTGACCTGAATTATTCAAAAAAAATCATTTCAGATTTCAAGCATCTTTGGCGGTTCACGGTTCACTATATCAGGTCAAAGTGCCTGAAAAAGTGAACCCTAGTAAAATAGTATCATTTCTTCCTTTTCCTGTCAACGGGAGACGGCGACCGTATTCGGGTGAGGAAGTTGGAGGAGGACGGAGCCTTCATCGACTGTTTGATTACCTAAATGTACGATCGACATCAAACATTTTCGTACCAACCTGCCCGGTTATCAGTCCACGATATTGAGTGGAAACTATCGTCAGACCACACAACGTACACTAGAAAGTCGGTGTTTAAGCCATTTAACCTCATTTATCAATCTCAGACAACTATATATTCTTTGGCCTCGGTTGGCGATGCATAATCGACAGAGAATCGAATATCGCTATTTACCATTCAAAATCGATAATCACCATCTGTTGTACTTCAATAATCGATAATCTACCTCTTTACCGTACCTCAATATCGATTTCATCGCCTATCCGTCGTCTCATCATATTAATCTGATCCTCCATCGACGCGCGCAGCACGTCCACTGCCATCTTCACAGAGTTCTGAATGGAAAATCTATCATAATCGATCAGCAATTTGAACTGAGCAGCTGTGTGGAGAAATTAGCACACTTTGAGTACCCGATCAGGTCTACGACCCACAACTGCAGTAGCCCAGAACGCCCCGAAACCCAGAACAGACTAAGTACTAAGCCTGATCACCATGAAAGTTATCCATAGTTAATTTAGTTAAATACAATAGAGAATTTTTCGGCTTCTTGTTAGCGATTTTATTGTTAGGCCAATGCTGAACCCAATCAAGACACTCACAACAGCCGCTTCGGAGGCGAATCCGGCGTCGTTCTCGCGGCACTTCGTCTCCAGCTTCGCGAACCTTGATTATTAAGTTTAATTATTTTAAAAAAATTTAAAAAATTTAAATTATATTAATTAACTAATTAAATAAACCCACCTATCCTTCTCCGCGTGCATCTCATCGTCGTGCGCCCGCTTCTGACTGCGTATTTGGGACTCCTGCAAACATAAAATTGTTAGGTGCACAAATTCTTCGAAAACAGGGTATGTTTATGAAAAAGACATGGGAACCGACTAATTCAATGAAAGCCGGTTGTGTTTGCGAATCGTACGTTGCGTGCCTTATTAACGGAAACCTCGAAAGCGGAGAACGTTTTCAAAATCCAGGTAGGTTTCCACTAGCTTTTTCATGTATGACTTTCATCCGCTATTATTTTTGAGAGATTTATACGTGGAGTCTCCGCAAATTTCTATCCTATTCTACATAGAAAGCGAATAACGAACCTTGTACAGTATCTTCTTTTCCATATCCGCCTTCTCGGCCCGCCACGTGCCCTCTCTGTCCAGAAGCGCGCGCTTTTCGCCCGCCAGCAGACTGCCGAATAATTTGTCAAATTAAATTAATTAAGTGGATGAGAAAGTACGAGTCTCCTACAGAACAACGATTACCAGTGATTAAATCAATCGAAAATGGTTGAGTAATACAACTAATTGTCCGCGGATTTCTCTCTTGCTTACCTCTTCTCGTTCTCGGCCAACTCGGCGCGCCGCTTCAGCTCCGTGATCGCTTTGGCCAGGCCCTCGGCGTGCGACCGGAAGCGGTCCGCCTGCAAAATTAGAGAGCAATTTGCCGGATACAGATTTCCCGGCAGCGCGTGTCCGTCAAATATCTACACTATTCTAAAAAACCAAAATGAGAATAAAACAGCCTGTTCTTCATTGATCAGCTAACAACAAGCTTGTAAGGATGATTTCTTATGCTGCGTAGACTTTGCGATCAAGCTTGCATTTACAATTAGTCTGCTAGAAACAGTAGTAGGGAAAGCGGGAACTCCCATTTTGGCAATTCTGGTGTTCATATGCAGTGCCCAAATAGGTCCATATCGGAAACGTCGGCTCACCTCGGCGCACAGTAGATGGTTGTGCTCCTCGAGCTGCTTGTTCTTCACCAAGACATCCTCGCACTTCTTCGCAAGCACCTAGAATAGCCATACAATAGCCAATAGCCATACATGAAAAAGTTATGTTACAAAATTCATCAAAAACCGGGTGGAAAATGCTTTGGAAACCGACTAATTGGCGGGGTATGTTTTTCAAATTCTAGGTAGTTTTCGACCATCTTTTTCGTGTAAGATCACAAAGTACTAGTGCACGATCAGATTTTCGGCCTCACTATTTGTCGCATGTAGATGAGTATTACTATTATTAATTCGCAAATTTGACTGGAAGCCCCCTCGCTATGGGGGTAATGTACCGTACCTCGTTTCGCTTGCCAACAAACTCGGCCTGCTCCTTGGCTGACAGGTACGCCGCCTTGGCCGCCTTACACTCGTCAGCTGCGACCTTGAATCGATTGATTATCGTCAAATACTCGGGTCGTGAATCACAAGAGGAGTATGGTATGGTATTGCAAATTTTCGAGGCTATTACACTTGCGGTGATTAGGTTTCGGATCATTCCCTCCATTTATCTCTATCGTTGGTATGCTTTTCACTAAATTTTTGTTCAAATGACATAAAAATGTGGTATGCATAGTTCCTTTTAGGAGCCGTATTTGAACGCAGATTATCGGGCTTTACTAATCGTATTGGGTATGGGATTACCGTCACTACTATATCAATGCATGAAACTAGAGACCTCAATATTTGATCAAAGGAATATTGCAATTGAAATTTGAATGACCATCTGGAATTTGGAATCATTGGAATTTGAATCCTTATTTGACCTTCTCCTTCGTTGCCAGCTCATTCCTCTCCCTCGTCAGATTGTCGTTCGTCTTCTGATAGCTGGTCACCGCCGGCTCCAACACTTGCAGCACCTGATCATACATTTTCATTACCAACCAGAGACAGAGAAAATAGTGTGGTCTGACGATAGATTCCATTACATTTATAGTGGACTGACTACCGGCCCGGTCGTTACGAAAATGTATGAACCGAGGACCAAGAATATTTAGCGATGTTTAAAGGAGCATTTGAACACCCGAACGCGGATACGTAGTGATCACAATAGTCACGGTATATCAAGTAGTCAATTCCTACCTTCTTCGTCTCATCCAGCTGCTCGATCAGCCGTGTGTTCTGTTGCTCGAGCGGCGTGCAGCGCGCCTCCAGCAGCTGCTTCTCCTGCGACAGACGGCTGCAAGAATGAAACGAATCATAAATGTTCATTACCTACCGGGGATCAAGAATATGTAGTGGCCAGAGAATGATAATCACAATTGAAAAGTGCATTTTAAATCCCCGAACATGGGAATTAAGTGGTCTGATGTCCGGCCCGATTATTACAAAAATGTATGAGATTCAGGCAGAAACTGGAAGAAAATAATGTGAACTTCCTGATTGAAGGAGAAATAGTCGATCACGATGATGCAAGCTTTATTATCTCAAGTTATCGAACTATGAGATAACTCACGCTAATTGCCCCTCAAGCACGTTGATGCGCGCGTGTGCGGAGGTCAGCTCAGCGCCGATGTGATGGATCTTAGATTAATTAATATTATATATGATAGATAATAACCACAGCGACATGTTTGCGTTTCTTTCAGGGTTCTACTATTGATTGTGAATGAAAAAGCAGGTTTTGGTGCAAATTTTCCTAGCATCCATCATATTGATTCGTAGCTAATTTAAGTGTTCCAAGCATATTGTGATTACGCACCTGCACATCTTGCGCGGCCACTCGTTGCTGCAGCATCTGCGCGTCGGCGAACGTGCTGAAACGGAGTAAGTATAGGAATTGCTGGGACCCGTACATGAGACAGTGCCCAGTAGGATTTATCGTTCGGCTTTCTCGTTCATCGTTCCGGAATGACGGATAATTGGATCAATAGTTCGGAATTCCGTCAATCCGTTCCGAACGATAAACTTTAGTGCTCAGAGAGTACGGCTTGGCGAAGTCTATGCAAATAATCCAACAAAATATATATGAAACGGCACTTCTTTACTTTTGTACCCAAAAGTGTACCCAAAAGTAAAGAGCTATTTTCTCCCTCGCTCATTCGATCTATCTCATTTCTTATTATCCAGAAGTTAGAGCACGGCCGTTGGACACTAAAGTAAAGAAGTCGCTCACTTTGCCACGATGGGATTTATGTGTATGCTATTGCCAAGGGCGGAAGACGTCGTGGGCGACGAAGAGGATGAGCGAGATCGACGACGATGAGATCGCTTCTTGTGCTTCCGACGATGACGACGATCCTCGTCCGAGGAACCGTCCTGTAAAGGAAATTAATAAACAAATACAAAAAATCAGCTAAATCTAAGAAATTTCAGGTGGTTCAGGAGGGTTGATTAAGTTCATCATGTGAGAAACAAATCGACACTTCTCCGTTTTTTTTGCCCAACCTTCACTCACATAGCATCCCTCCTTATCATTTTCATTCCCCGCCCCTCCACATTCGGAGCGTCGCATGATGTGCCAAAAAAAGAGAAGGTCCATAATTATAAAAAAATAGCTAAAGTTTCAGATAGTTCAGGACGGTTCATTCAATTCCCCATGTGAAAAAAACAAACCATGACAAGGCAACAACCATAGCAGTGGCTGTCATATGATGGCGGAGAGCCATAATTATATAATATGAACGGTTCAGAAACTTACGATATAGATCTCGACGCCTTTCCCGCTCTGGCTCATGGTTCAGCCGTTGCGGTTGTTTCTGAAAGAAGTGTCTAGAACCAGTATTAAAACAACTTTAAATCAGTAGGTGAGAAAAGTAATCGAGAGAAAAAATAAATAAATTCGAAATGTATTTTATTGCCTGGCTGAAGTTTGATGATTTCTTACAAAAACGGCTATCATCAACTGAGCTATTTTGAATATTTTTTTTAATCATAATTCTCGTTTATTGTCAATTTACTTACATTCATTTATATAGGAAAAGATTAGCCTTTCTTACCGCCATGCCCCCTCCATGCTTGATGCCACCACGCGGCTCCGATGGAAAGGTTTGCGATTTTGTTGTTTTCTTTAAAAGTCTTTTTTTATTAGCATGATTGTGAGTTTGAAAACGCTTGCAGGCAGACAAACGCACGATGGCGTATGCTCGACTGTTTGCAGATGACATCGAAGACTTTCTCAAGCTCAACTTCTTTCATTGCTACAGCTTCGAGAAGTTCTTTCGTGAGTGATGAAAACAATCTTCATGAGTCATAGCTGTCTAGACCTCGATCCTCAAACTCGACCGAGTTCGAATAATCGAGTAGCTCGAAAAGAAAAATGCTCGACCGGTCGAGAATGAAAGGGGTAATTTGCGGTCGAGGCCCTCGAGTATCGAGATTTCTCGATCCCTAGTCACATCAATTAAACGGTTTTTCACCTTAAGCATGTTTGGCCGTGTTCATACATTCGCCTCTTTGCTGCTCAAACTATGCAGAATAAGAAATAAAACCCTATCGTGAAGTCGATCCATTCAGAAGCGAATGTCTTCGAGGACCTGGTTAAACGTGAAATCTTGCCGCTGGAAGTGGCCAGAAAGGCAGCCCAAGATGAGGAGGCGTACGAGATTCTCGATCGATTGCTAATCGAGAATAATCGTGAGTTGTGTTTTGTTACGATAGGCAGATCACACCTCGATCGATGTTCTTATTTCTTATGTTATTCCTCTTATTGTTACTATTCGAAAAGGAGGAGAAAAGTAAGAAGGCCAAATGCTCGGTTTCTGCAATATCTCTTGCTATTCAAAAAGAAGGCTAATAGAACCAAAGGCGCTGTTGTTTGCTGTAATAATGAACCCGTTCAGAGGATCTCTGGAAGCAGATTCATTTCCCCGATGTGCCCAAATCCTCATCGTTCGAAGTCGGTTTTATATCATTCATTTTATTAGCGGCGCTTCATCCTTCGCGGAAATGGCTAATATGTTGTCAATTACCTGAAAAAGCACGCTCCAAGCATTATTTTTAGAAAGCTCGGATATGCTTCGAATTTTACTCCTGTAGATGTCTAAAGATCTCTATTATGCTGCTCAGACTGAGTGCTTAGTGAGCGCTCGTGGTAGCGCTCGTAGTTTTGTCTGATCCGGTAAAGACAAGCAGTGCCAGATGCAGTTCTCCCATATCTCACATCAGGTTTTCTCCTCTCGCTTCCTCATCCCTTCTGGCGGCTTATTCGTACTGGATCGAGTGGCTGCCGTGCTGGACGTGGACCCGATTATGGACCTCGTGTGCGCCGGCAGGTAAGCCACGTCCCCCCACCTCCCCTCTAGTTCGGTATGATCAGGATGAATTATGTTCCTTAGTAAGGATAGATATATATTAGGTTTGTATTGTTATTCGATAGTTCCTTATTGTTAGTTAGTTAGTGCTCCGTAGTCCGGATAGATACATTTTCATTACCAATCGGCAACCAGAAATACATAGTGGCCTGAGACTGCTAACCACATTTTCAAGTTGTTTTTGAACGTGGATTTGTAGTGGTCTGGTAACCGATCCGGTTGTCCTTTGATAATGCATGCTTCAGCAAGTACCCGTCGCTGCGCGTCGCCGTGGCGGAAGGGCCACAGCAGCAGATGAAAGTGGCGCGCCGATTCCTGCGCGAGCTCCCGCGACTTGCCGGAGATGGCGGGCAGTGGTAAGTCTCGATATATCACTAAGGATCTGAGCTAATCGTAGGCCCGCTAACTTAGTGGGATAAAGAATATCTGCCCACTAAGTTAGTGGGATGCAAATTAAAAAGAAATATGGTTTAAGAGACGAAAGAATAGAGAAACTGCTAGGAAGAAACTAATTTTGAAGACTTCCTAAAGAAAATGCGGCTGGATGTTTCGGTCCATTGGGTCGTAGACACCCAACCGCCTCACGAAGGGTGGACCTCGTCAGTACGACGCCCTTCGCAAGTGGGGAAACAAGGGAGATAGGGAAAGAAGAAGATGAAAGTAAACAACAAACAACTAACGCGGAAACGAGTCAATGTATCGCGCAAATGAACTAATGGGACAGTAAGTATTTCATATCATTATAGGCTAAATGGTGGGTGTGGAATAAACCAATTTTGACGAAGAGAGAAGAGAGAGACATCCACCCGATCGTTAGTTTGAGTGACTGCTGTCTGAGGGAAGAAGGGAAGCGATCAATAGACTGGGAGAGGAGAGATCGGAAGGTCAAGAGAGATCAATGATCTACCCCCTGCCGGGAGAAGGGAAGATAAGGAAGGAAGGACAGATGCTTCAAATAGTGAATTAGTGGGGAAATATCATAGTTTTTCGACAATATGCACGCATATATCATTATTACAAACTGCGTATTTCAGGGATATCGCAGGAGTTTTGTTTAACGTTGAATACAGTCTAGAGCACAAGATTTCCTTTGGGTATTGAATTTGCAGGAAATAACGTGCAAGTTGACGAGTTCTCTCCAAAAAGTGTTCGAATAGAGAACAGTTTCGGAAAATGCGAATTATTTCTCCATGTAGCGTGTTTATACCCATACTAATTGGAATATTCGATTCGTAATGAGGGTATCTAACCACTGAGAATGAGTAGTCATCGGTCTTATTGTATAGTGAGGTTTGAACCGCACCAGTGATGGTTACTTTAATAGACATGTCAAGGAATGCTGACTCTTTCGGGTCTGTATTAGTCTGTTCCAGAGTAAGTGAGTGGTGATACATATCAGTTGTAATTCTTATGAATTCGTCCTTTTTGTCCGAAATGTGGAAAAGATCATCAATATATCTAAACGTTCGGTTAAGAGAAAAAGATAGAGGATGTCCACTCTGGATGTTATTGCGAATATATTGGTATTCCATAACAGCAAGAGTGAGATCTGCTATTTGGGGTGATGCATTATTGCCCTGAGGAATTCCTTTATGTTGTTGATATAGATTTCCACCGTAATAGGCAAAGGAGTTACGTAGAATAAATTCAATAATTCCTTTGAGATCGTTTTTGTGATATGATCTGCCACTGGTACTCGAGTTGTTCCGATCATATCTGACATTAGTTCCTTGAACCACAATGTATTCAGAACCAGCGTTTTTGAACATTAAATCGATGAGATAGTATAGTTTTTTTTCACTACATTATGGGGAAGGTTTGTGAACAGTGAGGAGAAATCAGCACAGAAAATTTCAGAACGCCTGTTCTGAACTGTATTTAGTTGTTGAACCACTCGGAATGTATTTTGTATTGAGAAGAATCGATTAATTTTATCATGTCCGGTAATACTGTAACAATACCTTCTGAAGTGACCATGTAAAAATCTGAGAATTTTTTGCAATTCAATAGAAAGTGGTTTTAGGGTGCTGTAATGAGCTCCAGTAATGAATCTGAATTTTATTGGATTCTTGTGCATTTTGGGAATTCCGTATATTTTAGGTAGATTTCCTTCTGTTTGCACAGCAATACCGAAACTGCGTGTGAACTTCTCATGATTTAGTTTGATGCTGACTGGATCAAGTTGATCTTTGATTTCGTAGGTCATCCCACTAACTTAGTGGTATTCAATTATTGCCTTGAATACCACTAAGTTAGTGGGATGAATGTTATGAGGGTGGTGTTTTTATTCAAGTTTCCGCCTCTATTTTCAATCCGATTATCATTATTTCTTTCTAGATTGAAGCTAGAGCACATGTATGACGTCCTAGAAAAATAGCTTAGACTTAGGCTTAGTGCTTAGGCTTAGATTAAGGCAGAAACTATCCCCACTAAGTTAGTGGGCCTACGATTACCCCAGATCCTTACTCCGATATATCTTGTAGAGTTATAAAAATATGTTATCTGTCGATTAGAGTCTCGAAAACAAATGTTTTCCAAATTTCAATTAGTTGAAATAGAATTGTTTTCGATGAAATGAATCAACTAGTTGAAATAACATGTTTTCAACTAGTTGAGATCAATTCAACTAGCTGAAATGAACTCATTCTGACTCATCCATTGGCCTACAAGCGGTGAAAAGTGGTTGAGAAAGAGTGAGATCTACCACTCTTCCGATCAGAAATGGTGAGAAATGAGGGATTCGAATAGTCGATTCCCTCATTTCAACTAGTTGATTTCCTTTTCAACTAGTTGTTTGTTTTCGACACTCTACTAGGGAATGAGAATAATAGGGAGGAGATACTCTGTGATAATAGACTGGGCCAAATAAAACAAAGAAAAGATGTGAAAATTCTATATTTTCGAAATCTCTACAACGGATAAAACGTGAATTTTAGACTGAAAATTCTAACTTTCCGCTCGTGTCAGGTTCTGGCCGCTGATTGCGGCGCTCGCGCAGGACTCCCACAACATCACCACAACTCTACAGTACCTGCTGCCGAACTGGCAGACGGAGCTGGGTGAGCGGATTACGGTAGTCGAATTTCGATTGATGATCGGGAATGTCTATCACATTTTTTCAAGGCTCGTTGATAAACAAGATGATTTTTTTCTGCAGATGGAGTAAGAAAATAATTTACATCAAGATGGGCTCTTTTGACCACGTTTGTGTCATTTGTTCAGTTCAAGAACGCATAAATTTTATTAAATTGATTAAACAAGTTATAAACAATATTTTAATTTAAATGAATAAATGCTCAGCCGCTCATCGCTCCTCCCTCGCCGCATCCTCGTTCTCGTTCGAGTCAATGGCGCGCGTGATCATGGCCGGAGTGAGCTGCCGACCTCCCGCCGAGTTCGAACCATTCAGGGATGAGAGTAAGTTTCCGAACTTTTTGGCCTCTGACATGAGTTTTTTTCTTTTTCTTTTTTCCGAACTTTTTGGCCTCTGAATGTGAAGGAGGTATACTCTGGTTTCTCGCGACTAGTTGCTGTTGGATAGGGAAACCACTCGTTGCTTTAAAAAAAATGAAAACTAAGAGATGCTACATTATTGATCAACACCGTATGAGTAAATTATCCCTTCCTTCATTCCTTCATTGAGAGATCTCTACCTTTTTATGTACTAAATCGCTTTGCAGTGACGGTGCCCGGCACGTCGATCATGCCCACGCTGCGCGCGTACCAGAAGGAGTTGGTGGAGCGGACGGACCGGGGCGAGAACACGATCGTGTGTGCGCCCACGGGTACGGTAGGGTACGGTATTCGAGTGATCGTAGATTAATGTACAGTTGAATAGGGTAAGTAGTAAGATTTCATACCTTGGTGAAAATATGCGATCATACAACAAGGTTAAAGTTTGAAAGTGAATTTTATTTTATTTTTTAAAAAGTACGTAGGATTTTAGGTGCCCTTTTAAACTAAGGATTAATGTATTCCGGGAAATGGCGTAAACAAAGGTCGCAACAAGAAAACCAAAGATAAAGGTGAACAGGGTAGGCAGGGATCAACTAGTTCGTTATTTTTAACCCACCGTACCCGCTTTTTTGGTTTTGGACATAAAACGTGCCCGTCGGAGGCGGGACGACTCGGAAAAATAGGGGTAAAAATGGCAAAAACATTGGCATTTTGTTAAAATGTGCCCGACTTTTCGTCATTGAACTGAAAAACATACCCTCCTTAAAACATTGTTTTTAACAAGGTAATTGACCCCTGAGGGTAGGTACGGTAGGATACTGTACTCAATCTATTGCAGGCTCGGGCAAGACGGTGGTGGGCGCGCACGTGGCGCTGCACCATCTCCGCACGCGCGCCAAGGAGGGCAAGCCCGCCAGGGTATGGTAGCCAAAGGTTACGGTAGCTAAGAGTACGGTAGCCAAGGGTTCCGGTAGCGATATCCATAACCATGATACGGTATCCATAACCATTTTCTAGTTGGTATTATGTACTGCCATTTGAGCAGTCAATTACTTATTTATTTATTTTTGTATGATATACGAGATTGTATTAGGCTTATTGTTATTTCTTTATAAAAACAAAATTACAAATAAAGATTAAGCATTGCAGGTGGTGATGATCGTGCCCAAGGTGTTCCTCGTCGAGCAGCAGGCGGCGCAGTTCAATTCCTACGCGAAGAAGGAGTTCTACGTGGCCAAGCTGAGTGGAGAGAGCAGCGAGACAGGTATATACTTATACTTTGTTCACCACACGAGACAATTTGCGTTAAGGGTGGTATGTGTGCAGCGGCTGGTATTCGGGCGCAGGCGTATTACAGAAACTGGAAAAGTGAAAAAAAAACATCTGATCTTTGATCTCAGGGGAGCCGCAGCTGATCAAGTTCCTGTCGGGCGACATCGTCGTGCTCACGCCGCAGATTCTCGTGTGAGTTTCTGTCTAATTTTAAGAGAATCCGATAGATCATTAAAAAAATATTTATAAAAAATATTTTGCAAACACTAGAGTCGAATAATCTATACTATTCAAAACTTTGGATTTACAGGGACCAATAATCGTTTTCTTGCAGCAACATGCTGCAGCAGGAATCGGAGGCAGCGCGTCTGTACATCGCGGACGTCTCCCTGCTGCTGCTCGATGAGTGCCATCACACGGACAAGAAGAACCCGTACAACGTGATCATGCAGGCGGTCAAGGAGGCGACGCATGCACGACCGCAGGTAGAGGGCCAGAGATGAGCGCGGGGTCGGATATACGATTATACTCATTATTTTACCCCGAGTTTGTTATCCCCGATTTTAAGAACCTAATCAGCGATATTTGACCGATTTTACTCTGACCCCCCGATATTGGTAGTTCGTTCTTGGTTTCTCGTTCAGTATGTTTGAGCTCTTGCATCACAGGTGGTCGGGCTCACAGCATCGCTGGGCATCGGCGACGACGCCGGCATCACTGTGGAGGGTCAGGCATTCAGTGAGACAACCCTTTGACTGATTATCCTAGTTTAATGGACTCCGCAACTTGCCCGCCTAATTCACCCGATGGCGTCCGATGAGAACCAAAAAATGAGGCGTAGTATTCTTGCAGAGTGTTCTAAACATCACATTCGGTGAAATTTTATTTGCCGGTTCTGTTCCAGTCGGTTCTCATCCAAAATATTAATAGCCATCTGATAACCGAGCCGGTTGTTACAAAAATGTATGATTATCAGATCACATCGTTCGCATGTGCGTGCGCATGGCTGCAGACTCGATCACGACCGTGATGCGGAACAGGGATGAGTTGGCGAGATTCGTTCAGCTACCGGAGGATGGTCGGTTCATTATAGGCAGTAATTTAGGCATGTGATTGCTGCTTGTCAGTATAAGTTCTTTATTCAAGGCAGATTAGCGAGGCCTTTATATAAAAAAAAAAATTTCTGCAGCAACGCTTCATTAGGTTACGGCTATTTTAATTCTAAATTTATTATTTTTGAGTGATTCGCCGAGTGATGCCGATGCTGCCGAATGAGCGCCGCTTCCACGCGCACCTCATTACGGCGATCAGGTGACTTACAATATAACTTTAACAAACAACAATAACAAAATAACAATGTAACACAACAATAGCACTTGAAATATTTCAAGTTTCGTGTCGCGCCAGCTCTACGTGGAATTCGACGCCCTGTTGCGCGAGCGACCCGCCAGCATCGATCCGAATAAGGTACGCACAATCCTGCACTACTTTAGAATACCAGAATTATCAAAATAGGGCTGTCCATTCCCCTGCCCCTGTTCCTAGTGAATCCTAATCTTCTCCTTCAGCTCACTCGGTTTCCACCTCTTGAGAAGACTGAGGACTTCACGCAGGCCGTCGTTAATGTAGACACGGAACTGCGGTACGTCCCATATTATAAATCCCCTAGACATCTCTCGACTACGCTGCTTTCGGATGCTATCCGTCATTTTAGTGGGAGGCTAGCTACGTTGGCGCAGTCTTCATCTTAAAAAAATTTAATATTTTTGACCGGTTTTGGAGGCCGAATCTGAACAAATCTTAAAAATCTACCCACATTTGGCCATTTTTTTTATAATCCTATGCTCGACCCCTGGGTACTGGTTACTGTTACTGGTTATTACTCCTAGTCACTGCGATTACTCCTCAAGTTTCTAATAGTGCCAGGAATAATGAGCTATTCAACAGGAAGCTGACGGACGGCGAGCGCAAGTGGAGACTGAAGAGGGGCATCGACTTTGTGCAGGTGCTCATTTATACTGGCTTCAATTACTCCCCACCCCCCCCCCCCTCCTCCCCTGTACTTGAGCTGACTAGTTGTAAATTAGTGCTGACTAGTTGCTAGCAACTAGTCAGAAACTTGTTCAGCGTAAAGAAATGGTGCTTTCATTGCCTCTGAGATCTTTTTTTTGAGACTGTAAACTTTAAAAGTATCAGAAGATACTCGGATGTTTGGAATACAGGAATCCTCCATCAGTCTCTATACTAGCGGATTGAATAAAATATTGGAACAATCGTCTCTCATTTCGAATTGGTCTCTCGTCGATCAGAGAAGCGAGAGAGCATGGGAAATTGAGAGACTCAGACAATGCCTCAAATATTGAATATGGAACATTGAGATGTACCACAAGACGATGCTGCTCAACGATCTCCTGCCTGCCGCGTACGCATTTGAACAGGTCATTATTATTATAGTTTCGCGTTTTCCCCCTTCGTCAACGGTTGACGACGGTCAACCAGCTCTCATAGAACGTATCCGGAATATCTTCCTTTTTTTGTTGTTAGAACTCGGCCTGCGCAAAAGCGGTTGTGTGGGTAGTTCAAAATGTTCAAATGTGGTGTGTGTGTATGTAATGTTGCTGCAAAACCTGAAATAATACGTTACTTATTGAGCTCTCGGCTGACGTGGACGAGCTGGACACCCTGGCCGGTCGTCAGTGCGCATTCCTCGACTACTTCAGGTACGAATCGACAAACATCTTCGGATACAACGGAAAATTCCGAAAACTCCCTATTTTTTTAACGATTTTCACATTTGAACATTGTATGGCAAAAATAAAATGTTCCGTAGTATGGGAACGGAAAGTTGCTACTTCAGGAAAGAACAAGCCGAGTTCGCGCAGCGAACTAGTACAGAAAATGACAAGGAAATCCTGCAGCAGCTGCGGAAGGTACGGTAGCTTACGGTATGGGTGCTGTCTTATCCCCTCGTCATTTGTAGCATACATGAAAAAGTTATGCACCAAACCTATAAGAATCGGTTGCGCACACATGTTATGCTGTGGAAAAAGTCAAAGAGAAGACGACAGATTTGAATTCCCTCAATTTTATATCTCGGCTACCAGTGGTGCTAGGCACTTGAAATTTGGTTTCTGGGGTGGTTTTCAAATTTACACCCCAGAACCAAAATTTCAAGTCGCTACCTATACGGGAAGCTGAGATATGAAATTGCGGGAATTCAAATCTGTACTCTTTCTTTGACTTTTCCACAGCTTTAGTTTCCCCTAAAAACCGGTCTTGTTTTCGGAGTTCGCGTAGTTTTTCGACAATTTTTCTACTATGATTGCATTTCCCAGGAGTTGGCGGGCCAGTTCCGGGCCGATTCGGCGTCGCGCGTGCTCATCTTCTGCCTTCGTCGCGAGACGGCACAGCTGCTGACGAAGTACCTCAACGAGCAGGGTATTGAGGCCATGGGACGGGTGAGTGTCGTGACACTTAACTGCTTGTCGGCTTTGAAGATAAGGTGTTTAGCTCATAATACGGTATCTGGGATCGAATACTATTTTTCAATTCAATTCAATGTTTATCAGTATCATCCGTGGTAGGTGTTAGGTCACATGCTGATCTCTTCTGATTTTGTATTCCTGGGCAGTTATCGACCACCATTCGCGTCCATCGAATACTATGTGGCAAATTAAACCTAAAATGTGAACTAATATTCACTTTTTTTTTCAAAATAATATCAATGCGTAAATCGAAATGGCGTTGTAGTGAGAGAAAATGTAAATCAGGAAAAATCGTTTGGGGGGCCGCGGCCGAAAAATAACTTCGATCTTTCAGGCCGAGGTGCTCACATCGACGAACGCGGCGTCAGTGCGCAACGGGCAGAGCCCCTCGGAGCAGCGCGCCGTGATAGAGGCGTTCACGAGAGGGGCTTGTAAGGTACGGTTGGACAACAGATGGACATTCTCTTTCGATCGATCAATCGATGCGGGTACGAATAATAACTTGAGAAATATAACTTATTTGTTGAAAACTCATTTTTGAGAACCCAACCTTGGATCTATGGTAATTTAGTTACTCATTGTGGAATCTGATCTTTGAAACTGTCGAGATAGAACAAGAGATTGGTAATCCCCGAGATAGAAATTGAGTCTGAGAACCAATTAGCATAGAACTCGTTCAAGGGAACGTGCGAATCAGAACGAACGTTTGGGAACCAAGGGATGGGAACCGCGGTTTTGTAACCAATCTTTCGGAACCACTGCTATGGAACCAAGATTTCGGAACTATTATTTTCGGAACCAATGATTGAGATCCAACGAATGAGTATACGAAAATCGGCTTTTTCTCGAAAACGAAAAAGAATCATGACAATTCAAGATAACCACGAGATAGAGCACAAAATTCTGTCACGGATCGCGAGATTTCGTGCCATTTCATGCACCTCCTGGCGAGATTTGATCGAAAAACGCGTTTTTGGGCAAAATGGGGGTGCGCTCTCCTGGAGCGGTAAGGGGACATATTGCGAAATCGAGTGTACCATCGTGTAGAGGGTCAAAAATGACCCCTAGGGCCAACTTTTCAGACCTTTCGGCTTTTAACCTGTTCCCGACCCCTATGGAGGCTTGTTGAACCTTAGGCGGAATGCCTCATATAGCCGTCATGAGGATACTTCTCAGCATGGCGAGGCATATCGCGAAGTGAAAGGGCGTAAGCAATAACTCGTTGGCAGTGTGAGTCCAGTCATGAGTCAATGCAACTGATATGAGAGAACGAAATTATGTAAATTGCAAACCGGGGCGCCCGGTGTTAAACGCCCTTGAAAACGGCGATTGATGAAATATTTTTTAAACATGTACTATTCTAGTGGAACTGACACTTAAACGGTGTTTCCGAAATCTTGGTTCCATAGCAGTGGTTCCGAAAGATTGGTTACAAAATCGCGGTTCCCATCCCTTGGTTCCCAAACGTTCGTTCTGATTCGCACGTTCCCTTGAACGAGTTCTATGCTAATTGGTTCTCAGACTCAATTTCGATCTCGGGGATTCCACAATGAGTAATTACCGTAGATCCAAGGTTGGGTTCTCAACAATGAATTTTCAAGAGTGAAGTTTCAAGTACCTGATTACAAGAATTTGGCTTTATTACTGAAGTTTTTAATGCCCTGTTAGTTTTCAAGAAAAACGTGTGGAAAAAGGAAAAAGGGTGTTAGTTTTATCCGACGTTTTTCCTAGGGACGGCGACGATGTTTACAGATGCTCAAAACAATTCACAAGTTTATGTGCAAACGGAAGCTTACCTTACCCCATTTCATGTTTTCAATTTAGTTTTTCAAAAAAAGTCAAAAATAAAGAGAAAAACAGCAAAATAAGGAGGCACGAAACCCGACGATTTGAGTTCAAGCGGAGCGCATCGCGTGTCATGTTTATTACAGATCTATCGCAAACTGAGTGGGAATCGTGAACTGATTTTTATTAACTGATTTTCCACGACAGCCAAATCCTTGATCCTACTTCTCCCCGCATCAATTGACGCATTTTTGTCGAAGGGCATGGCAGAAAATGTCCTCCAGACGATCGATAAAGCTACTCAAAGCTAAAGTTCATAGCTCAAGGGCTTAACTACTGTATTCGCGATGTGTCATGAACGTTACTTATTTTCGAAATTCATTTACTCAAAATCTGCCTAGAGATTCTTTTCAATATTTTCACAATACTTACGAACCGTCATCCTAAAATTATCATAAAAAATAATAAAGAATCTGAAGGCAGTTTTTGAGAAATTCCATAAAATGCATAATCACAACGTTAATTTGCCGAACTTTGCCGACCTCATTCTCTTAAATTTTAGTGTTATCCTCTTTTCTGTTTTCATAATAATTTTTTGTGCATCTGAATCTATAAATACCAATAGAAATATGAAACAAATATTAGTTTTGAAAACACTCCATTTTTTGCACGGCATCGTACCACTTCCTGTTTGCCTCTTTAAATATCCTGTCATTTTTAATATGCACTTTTTATTATCCTTTATCAATTACACTAAATAAAATAGAACAAAATAAGTGATATTTATTTTTAAATGACAAAATAAAAATAGGCATGAAATTTGAAAGAAGATTACGGTAGATTGACAAGAAAAACGTCGGAGGGTGTAGTCCAATAATCCGTACTCAAAAATTCGCGTCGCCGTCCCTAGTTTTTCCAACCTTTTTCTGGAAAATTGTTCAAATTTGAATTCCCGCATTTTTCGATTTTTGGCGATATCTCGGCTCCCCATGAATCAATCGACTCAAAAATTTGGCAGCAGATAGATTACCCAATCAGTAATCTAAATTTAATTTTTTGTGAAGACTGGGTCACGGGAAATTGAGATATTGTGCAAAAACGAAAAATGCGGGAATTCAAATTTGAACATTTTTCCAAAAAAAAGTTCGGAAATAGGGACGGCGACGCGAATTTTTGAGTACGGATTATTGGACTACACCCTCCGACGTTTTTCTTTCCAATCTACCGTAATCTTTTTTCAAATTTCATGCCTATTTTTATTTTGTCATTTAAAAATAAATATCACTTATTTTGTTCTATTTTATTTAGTGTAATTGATAAAGGATAATAAAAAGTGCTTATTAAAAATGACAGGATATTTAAAGAGGCAAACAGGAAGTGGTACGATGCCGTGCAAAAAATAGAGTGTTTTCAAAACTAATATTTGTTTCATATTTCTATTGGTATTTATATATTCAGATGCACAAAAAATGATTATGAAAACAGAAAAGAGGATAACACTAAAATTTAAGAGAATGAGGTCGGCAAAGTTCGGCAAATTAACGTTGTGATTATGCATTTTATGGAATTTCTCAAAAACGGCCTAGAGATTCTTTATTATTTTTTTATGATAATTTTAGGATGACGGTTCGTAAGTATTGTGAAAATATTGAAAAGAATCTCTAGGCCGTTTTTGAGTAAATGAATTTCGAAAATAAAGTAACGTTCATGACACATCGCGAATACAGTAGTTAAGCCCTTGAGCTATGAACTTTAGCTTTGAGTAGCTTTATCGATCGTCTGGAGGACATTTTCTGCCATGCTCTTCGACAAAAATGCGGCAATTGATGCGGGGAGAAGTAGGATCAAGGATTTGGCTGTCGTGGACAATGGACTGGCAAATACTTAATAAAAATCAGTTCACGATTCCCACTCAGTTTGCGATAGATCTGTAATAAACATGACACGCGATGCGCTCCGCTTGAACTCAAATCGTCGGGTTTCGTGCCTCCTTATTTTGCTGTTTTTCTCTTTATTTTTGACTTTTTTTGAAAAACTAAATTGTAAACATGAAATGGGGTAAGGTAAGCTTCCGTTTGCACATAAACTTGTGAATTGTTTTGATCATCTGTAAACATCGTCGCCGTCCCTAGAAAAAACTAACACCCTTTTTCTTTTTTCCAGCCATTTTTCCGAAAAACTAACGCCACATTAGCGAAAATTACAGATAGATGGTTTTCTTTTCCGAGTTACTCTTCGTACCCGCATCGATCAATCTAGCTTTAATTATATGAAAAGTCGATTGATATTTTTCCCTGTCGCAAAAAAATTAAATTTCCTACGTTTTTTTACAGGGGATCCGTGATATGTAGGACTCTTTTTACAGCACGCTAGTGCTGTTCTAAAGCTTTATCCTTTATGTAAATACCAGAATGGCATAAATAAATACATATATAGATGGCGTATTCTTCATATCTTTTAAAGAGACAGTCGTTTATCAGGTGATCGTGTCGACGTCCGTGGCGGAGGAGGGTCTGGACGTCGCAGCCTGCAATCTGATCGTCAAGTACAACACGACGGGCAATGTCATCCAGCTGGTCCAGCAAAGGGGTGAGGTTGTTTTTGCTTTTGTTGTTGTTGTTTTTGCTTTTGTTGTTATTGTTTTTTGTGTTTTTTTTTTATCTATGCTTTCGAAGCATATCACGGGAACTGTGAAAGTTGTATTCGATGGCGTGTCTCCTTACAATTGTGTGAATTATCCAAAAAAACCCAAAATGTTAGCCCTCGCGGCACTACCCGAGGAATGATAGCTAGTAAGATTAGAATGATTAATAGAGACCTATTGGACGCCGTAGGGGACCTAGATGATTTCCGATTTCAGTTTTCAAAAAGTTCGCATGTTTATTCTAATTCGAGCCACTCATTGTATCGTAAGTATGGATGGTTATCGTATGTCAGGTCGCGCGCGCGCCTCGAACAGTCGCAGCGTGCTGCTGGCACTGGACGAGCGAGTGTACGCGAAGGAGCACCAGAACAAGATGGCCGAGACGATCATGATCAGGTACGACTAGTGCACATTCTACACTGTAGAACGACACCCCTAATGTAAGCGTGTATCCCCGCACAATATTCATCGAACAAATATAGGGAGGGCAGCGTATGTTCCCGATGCGAAACGCGATACAGTATGCTAGCAACTTTTTTCGAGCGAATCGAATATTGATTTTATTTTTTAGTCTTCTTCAAATTATTTATTTATTGACCTTTTTTTAAATTTAATTACTATTTTTTCACAGCTCAAAACTATCGCATACGCCACATAGCCTCTGCTAATTCCTTTGATTTTTGTAAATATGAACACTTTAAAAAATTTGGCTTTTATTTTTTTTCGATTTCGCTTTCCCGTTCCTACATTTGGCCTTCCCCCTCTAAGAAACCACTCTGAAATCATCGCCTGGGTCCTCCCCCACCCTCCCGTTACTTCCTTTCCTGGAAATTCTCTGCCGGAGGTACCGATACCTTGATTTGTTTGTCGCGAATTCGCACGTGCACGCGATTTTCCGTTTTTGCCGAGCTCCCCTCGCTATGGTTGAGCTTCCCCCTCAGCCAAACCGCTCTGAAATCATTGCATATACCCTCCCCCGTCTCCCCGTTGCCAGCTATAGCCTTCATTTTCTGCCGGAGGTATCCAAACCTTCGATTGATTGTCCTGAGTTCCCCTCACGCCCGCGAGTTTCCGATGTTTTCGCTCTCCCCTTCCGATAATAAACCTTCCCCCCTAACCAAACCACATTGATACCATCACTTATACCCAAGCCCTCCCCCTCATTGGTAGACGTTGGGAAAATTCTCTGTCGGAGATACCGAAACCTTGGGTTGAATACACACACGCACGATTGACTATTATAAGCGTAATAATAGCTTTCCTATTATTTCTGTATTCAAAATCGATCGCATTTATGTTGCAGACACTCGAATAATGCTCACAATCATAAAATATTTATATATTTTTGAATAATTACAATAAAATATAAAAAAGGAAATGCTAAATAATAAATGTGTCCTAGTGCAAACTCGAGGGATCCTAAAGAGTACGGTAGGTGAGCATTTTCGTTCGTTGTTTTTGTAATTAACATAATTATTGTTTTCGCTCATTTTTTTAAAATTTTATTTTTATATTATGATTCGGCACTATCGAATGCATAGGTTGAGCATAACAGGTTATTTATTTAATGCCTTTAAAAGTTCGCCGCTGCCCTCCCTAAACAAATAAAACGACAACTATATTTTTTCCTCTTATTTGTGTCGGTGTTTCTTCAGCTTGTTTTACCATATATACATATTAATCCTGGAATCAATGCAAGGGACCTGCAGGACGGCAACTGTAGGAAAGGGATGGAGATCTTTCTGCTCACAGTGTTGGGGTCGCCAGCGTTGAGAAATTCGAATAATGACATTGATAGGACGGTGGAGAAGATCTACGCTATGGGCGACGGCGCGTTCGGCGAGGCGCTCACTCTGGAAAAGGCGTTGCAGGCGAGGGCTTTATTATTACAATTATAATTGCTTTATCCATCAGAGGTATCGGGTTGGTGCATGAGTTTCTGTAAAAATTACGATCTAGGGTTTTTACCTCTCCTGCTATCCCTGTTCAATTTAAGAACCCATGTTTTTCACTGCTTGACAAGGGGTTAGATACTCTCTCCAGCGCACTTAATTCCAAAGATATTAAATCAATATCACGGGTCTTCTGTAAAAGTGTAGGAAAATGAGCCACTTTTGCCACTAGAAAATATTTTATCTCTCCGATTTCGATGAAAGTTGGTTGGTATGTAGTATTGGGGTACTTGAAAAGATCTCAATAGTTGTTTTGGTCAATTATCGATTTCATCGATTTTTTGGATCTGGAACTTCAAATTACCCTAACTTCCTTCATTTTTATCGCAGAGCGAGCGGATTTCTTCCAAAATTTTCTTTTTTCCATTCTCTACAAAAAACTCAATTAGACCACATGTGTAAAAAGTCAACTTCCTAATGAAAATGAAGAAAAACTGATTTTTCATTCACTGGGCATACTTATAAAAAAAAATGTGAAATTTGACGAACGTGAAATATGGACCAGTAGCAACTCTTTGAATCGAAATCATAAGCGATGAAAATAATCGAAAATTCCTTTGAGTCATAGCAAAATCAAGCCGATTACGATATTGATATCGGTTATACTGGAATACTAAGTACCATTCCTGATGAGTTCACCATAATATTTTTAAGGGCGTATGACATTGCATTCAGGAGTTTGAATTTTCAAACGTTTGGGATAGACTTTCAAGCAGCGAATATGCTCCTTCTCACGATTTCCTGCTCTTCTGGGCGGTTTGAAAAAATATAAAAATTGCTAGAAAAAAAATCTTCAAACCTTAACCTCTAATATCTCAACTTGAGTTGTTTTGGAAATTATATTTTCTGGTAACATTTTGATTTTATTGAAAATATTAATAAAAAAATCACATCTACGCCCGAGGCGCAACGAGACCGAAACGTTACATAATAAGGTGGGAGAGCAGGAATGGGGGGGGGGGGGGAACTCTCCTGGGTTAGGTGAGTTTGGCTAAATGAGCGATGATGGGGTGGTTTTCAAGTCGACGCTTGAACATTCGGATATTGGGAGCAGTGCGGATACTATCTGGGAGTTGGGAGTACCATCGTGAGGTTCTGACAGGGAAAGAGTGGTATCTGGGAGTACTGGTTGTCAACTCTATGTTGATTCCGAAGGATGAAGTGCGGTCTCGTAATGGCTTGTAGACGTAGAAAAGGGAACGTGGTATAAGAGTGAAACCATTCATAATCATGTGAGTCATACAAAGATCACCTATGACTCTCCTCTCTGTAAGCGCGCGCAGGCCAAGGGTTTTGATACGGTCAGAATAGGAGCGGAGAGAAAGAGGATAATCAGGGGATGGGAAGCAACGATAGAAGAGTTGACGTGTAAAGGTATGTTGGACTTTTTCAAGAGTAGCAATAGCACTTGATTAGTGGGGATTCCAGAAATTAGGAGCAAAGTCAAGTAATGGAAGAACATAGGCTTTGTAACTACGAATCAGGATAGATGGACAATTGAAAGGAAGAGCTTTGAGAAGGAGGAGCATTTTAGAAGTTGCTTTCTGGGCACGCATTTTTATAGAGGAGGAGTTCTTAAGATCAGAGCGAACTTGAGCGCCTAAGTCACGAACATTATTCTCAAGAGGAAGAACAGTGGAGTTAATGCTGTACCGAGGGGTTAATGCTGTACCGATGGCATAGATATTTCACTAACTATGAACAAAAAAAATGTTCTCATGCTTCAAACATTTTCAACTGGATTCCAATGTAGGAATATAATGCTAGAGCATCCCCCTAAATAATACCAAAAAGGATTTTAAAAACCGATCAAACAGGGCTTAGTAAAATTCAGATGAACGTTGTACAGAAACTTATGCATCAACCTAATATGTATGTCCATTTATATAATGGCTAGAATAATTATGATTTTTTTAAAGGTGTATCCAAGCGGTTTGTACAGTCGTTAGACCACGCTTGTTGGGCCCCACCGGAATTTCAAATTGATCACCCATCACACTGCAGGCTACTGCAGGCCATGCCATCTAGCGTTGTCTGACGACTGTAAAATCGATTGATATCATAGTTGTCCACGGCGGTCCGCAAATATTAGGGCACCCCCCCCCCCCTACCACGTACCCGGGTTCATGGTCCAAAATGGGTTGATAGATCATGGTAGATAATGACCAAGTACCGTATCCAATCGATCCTACAGTACCCCAAGATACCGTTTTTGTTACAGTAACCCTACCGTACTCCTGTTCGGTGGGGGCCAAAGTGTCTGAAATCGATGGGGAAATTATTCTACCGTACTCTACAGTTATCCTACCGTATCCCTGGCTACGGTATCGCGGTCGTACATCGCGAACTGATTTTTTTTTGTTTTTCGTTCTAAAAATTCGTCCTTTGTGCCTTCATCCATATTTCTTCGAGGAAATTATTTTTTGAGTACCGTACCGGTATCTTCCGTACCCACTACCGTAATCCGATCATACCCAGTCGTGCCCTGGTTGGATAAAAAGTCCATTACGCATGCTGTTTATTAGTAAAGAGTGCATCCTAGTATCACCGGGTTATATAAAGCTTCTATTACGGAGGTTGATTATTAGTAAAGAGCGCATCCTAGTATCACCGGGTTAGATAAAGCGTCGATTCCGGAGGTTGATTATTAGTAAAGAGCGCATCCTAGTATCACCGGGTTAGATAAAGCGTCGATTCCGGAGGTTGTTTACTAGTTGAGAGCGCACACTAGAGTCACCGGGTTAGAGAAAGCGTCGATTCCGGAGGTTGTTTACTAGTTGAGAGCGCATTCTAGAATCACCGGGTTAGAGAAAACGGCGATTAATCTCTTTACTAATAATCAACCTCCGTAATAGAAGTTTTATTTAACCCGGTGATACTAGGACGCGCTCTTTACTAATAATCAACCTCCGTAATAGAAGTTTTATTTAACCCGGTGATACTAGGACGCGCTCTTTACTAATAATCAACCTCCGTAATAGAAGTTTTATTTAACCCGGTGATACTAGGACGCGCTCTTTACTAATAATCAACCTCCGTAATAGAAGTTTTATATAACCCGGTGATACTAGGACGCGCTCTTTACTAATAATCAACCTCCGTAATAGAAGTTTTATATAACCCGGTGATACTAGGACGCGCTCTTTACTAATAATCAACCTCCGTAATAGAAGCTTTATATAACCCGGTGATACTAGGACGCGCTCTTTACTAATAATCAACCTCCGTAATAGAAGTTTTATTTAACCCGGTGATACTAGGATGCACTCTTTACTAATAAACAGCATGCGTAATGGACGTTTTATCCAACCAGGGCACGGCTGGGTACGATCGGATTACGGTAGTGGATACGGAAGATACCGGTACGGTACTCAAAAAATAATTTCCTCGAAGAAATATGGATGAAGGCACAAAGGACGAATTTTTAGAACGAAAAACAAAAAAATCAGTTCGCGATGCACGACCGCGATACCGTAGCCAGGGATACGGTAGGTTACTGTAGATTACGGTAGAATATTTTTCTGATCGATTTGAGACACTTTGGCAAAAATTTGACACAAGGCTAAAATGGTTGACCCACGGAACCGGGATACAGTAGGGTTACTGTAACAAAACTTGGGGTACTGTATAATCGATTGGGCACGGTACTTGGTCATGATCCACCATGATCTACCAACTCATTTTGGACTATGAACCCGGGCACGTGGTATGGGGGGTGCCCTATGATTTGGCACCCCCCCCCCCCCCTGCGAACCGCGTGGCCATCTATGATTGATAGATATACACCTTTACCTTACCCACTGCAGGAGAAGCAAGCTGCCGCGGATGAGAAGGAGGCCGAGAAGAGGAGCGCGAAGAAGTACAGGGAGTCAGTGTTATTTTGTTTTTTTTTTTATAATTCCTTGCGGTTAAATTCTATACCAGCTGTTCCTTCTTGGGTGGGTTTCGTTTGCGTAATCAAATGGAATACTGCACCCATACACCCCGCTTACGAGGTTGCCGTTAACAAGGCATGTAACCTACGATTCTCGAAATCGGTTTCGTAAGTAAAAATACTCGGTTTTTGAAGGGGTTTTTTCACGTAACTTGTTCTTGTATTTCTGCACCCCAGACAAAACGAATAAACTGCAGACTGATTCTCCTATGCGAGAAGTGCAATTCGCTCATCTGCTCCTCCAAGCACCTCCGTATGTTCTCTGCTCACTTCATCGCCGTTGACTCGGCAATCTGGAGGAGGATGAGGGTCCAGGCGAAGAAGGGATCGGTTAGTTTTCTTAATTTAGACTAAGTGATATAGATCCGTTCTGGTCTTCTTAAGCAGTGCCTTGGTGACAGAGGTCAAATACCCCTCCTGAAAGGACCTATGCATACCACATTTTTAGGACAATTTAAACAAAAATTAGAGAAAAGCATACCACCGATCGATGAAAACAGTGGAAATTACAAGAAACCTAACCACCGCAGTGAAATAGCCTTCAACTTGCATACTAGCATACTACATCTTGGGTTTCACGACCTGAATACTTGACCCCTGCTTGGTGATACGGTAGATGATTGATTGGTTACTGTACTATTGTAGCCCTTGCTCGGGGAATGCAAACTATATAAACCATATAAACTTGGGCATGTCATCAGTTAGTTATCGCTTATGGTGTTTAGGACATGATGCCTTACAACAATCCCGTACAATCATCAGTCTCTCCTGTTTCGTGACGGTCTCTCGCCTTTCGGAGCAGCGAGAGATCATGGGAAAGTGAGAGAGTCAGACGATAATCCCCTGTTCCCAGATGATAGACGACAACTACAAGGAGGCGGGAGTGCTCAAGTGCACGTGCGAGAAGGAGATCGGCCGTGTGGTCAAGATCCAGGGCCAGTTCGTGCCCACGCTCAAGGTAGGTAGGCGCTTCTATAGATCGGAGGGGCAGTTTGAAACCCGATCGAGTTCGGACAGGCTAAGCTCTTTTATAATGATGTTTAGGCTTATTGTTATTGCTTAGTGCTTAGTGCTTACATTTAGTCATAGCCTAATGTGGCAAAGGATGACTTTTAGGTTACGAAGAAGCGAATCCATATGTGGGTTTACTATTGAGAAACATGAAATATCATGGCAGGCAGACTCGGTGCTGTTCCGGCACGAGACGACGGGCGAGATGCTGTCCAAGTACAAAAAGTGGAAGGGAATCGCGGCTAATCTGCTCGAGATCCGAGAGGGAACCGTGCTGGAAGCGGTGAGAAAGCCTTCCACCCTGTACACTCCCCCTCCTCGAACAGTGAGGGATGGGTCGTGGCATGGTGGCAGTGAATCATCGGTTCCGTCTAATTATATTCCATTTTTTTTAATGATTTTATTGCGAATCGAATGAGAAGAGAGTAAATTGCTAACCAAAATTGTTTAAAAATTATATTTTCTTCAGACTGCGATGAACCGGGCTCTCCAGTCTGCAAACGCCAACCTCAGCCGAGCTCTGGAGAGCCTTTGCTTGCTGTAGATGGATAGTAATTAGTCCTCTCAATTTTCGTATTACATCATCGCTTTAACCTCTAGATATTTAACTCTGCTGTAATTATCATGATATTTACCTGCTTTGATCATGTGTCCTTACTTCTTTCACCTTGCTAATACAATACTGTGCCGGTTTTTTCCGAATTATCTCGGTTCTTTTGTATTTACTTTCGGTGAAAATGAAGTGCTTTCGTGCACATTCCATAATCATGACGCCTTTCATGGATTTGAAATTTGTATGATGTGAATGAAAGTATTTGTATTCGTCTAATTCGTTGTTGATGAAAAGATCAAAAAACGCCCACTTGTGTATCTCCATAGCCACTATTTTATCCGTGATTTACATCTCTAAAAGAAAAGACAAAATGGATTTATCCGGAACGAGAAACAAAACAACGAAGAAAAAACAGTTACATTCGAGAATATGTTATTCGGGGAGAGATAATCAGAATACTGTACCGTAACTACAACATTGGAAAAGTCTGGGATACTAATAGACATGGATAAACAGCATTTTCGATCCTTCTAACTCCTCGATCTACTTCTTCTTCTATAGGATCTCTCTCCTCTACCTCTTTCCTCATATCTTCCATCTCTTCCTCCTCCTCTTCTATCCCTTTCCCGCTCCCTTTCTACTCGCTTCGCACGATCTCTCTCGTCGTCTCTCGCTCGTTTCATCCGCTCCCGCTCGTCCTCCAGTGCCGTCTCGCGATCCTCAATGTATATCCTAATTACGCAATTGTTTGCATCGAATCAAAGAGTAACGATAATATTTTCTACGGTATTAAACACTATGGGCTTATGCAGTAGCCTTATTTCTGACCCGTTAAATCTAAAGCAGTGTTCGAAAAGCCATGTCAACTGCGCATTATGTCGGGCACGTATGTGCCCGACAGCAATCTATTGCCTTTGCGACAGATTTTTTCTTAAGTCTGGTAGGCTCAGATGCATGTAGGAAAAAATTGGACCAGCTGACATTGGTTACATACTTTTCGATCACTGATCTAAAGCACCCCCACCCCCTACCTTGTAATATCGTTCCCTCTCCTTCCTCTTGTCCTCCTTCTCCGCCCTCAACTCATCCACAGTCTTGGACAGATTCTTCTGCATACGCGACCGTATCTTGCTCACCATACGCTTCTGCAAGAGTGAGAAAAATATTATGTGGAGTCCCTAGTAAGATTCTTGTTCCAACAATTCGTTATATTTATCTGATTTTTAAATGAAATAGTTATAACGCGCAACTATAAACAATTTTGCAAACTATAAACGCGCAACTAAAAATTCATGAAACAATTTTACAATTTCGCAAACTTAAATGTTATAATAGTATTCCTCTCAGCAACATCACTACCACAAACACAATTGCATCGCTAGTGAACTTTTTCCTTTCTAAAACTATTTTAATTACCCCCTATGCAAAACTGATGCATGCGAATACATACACGGAAAATTTAGATGACAAAATCAAAGAGAACATGCCTCGAAACCTCGAAAGTGTGTGGTATGTTTTCAAAGTTCAAGTAAATTTCGACTATCTTTTTCCATGTATGTCTGGCTTCCCCTCCCCCCCCCCCCCCCCCCCCCCCCCACCTTCTCTTCCTCCTCCGTGTCCGTGCTTCTCGCTGGCGACGCCGCCCGGTGCTTTTGCCTGGGAAAAATATTATTTGAAATAAAAATTAATAAAACGCATTGCTTTGCCCTTATTGTAAATAGACTATGAATATAAAAAAAAACAGAAAAGATCGGATCTTTGCATGACTTTTTTTAACAGGCTAATGATCGAAGATTCAATCTTTTCGTAATTTTTAACGCCTCGTTAATCTCATTGTTAGAAAACGCAAAAAAAGATTGCAGATTCATCCGTAACTGGGCAAAGATAGTTTCAAAATAATCTTCAGCCGAATGATAAAATCGTTACTAATATTATTATTACTACAAGTCACCAACTTGATCATAGCCTTTGTCTTCCTAATCCTTCTCTTTCTATTCTCGATCTCTCTCTTCTCCCTCTCGTCCTCACTCATAGACGAGTGAATGGACAGCATCGGCTCGTCGACGACCTCCCCACCGCCCCCGCCGCTACGATCCGAATCCGATGAGGAGACCGCTGCACGAAAATGATTAATATAAATTAACCATTTTACATCAAAATCCGCACGTTCGTCCGAACAATAAAGGATGTTTGTTCGTTATTAGTGTGAAAGCGTTTGAATTTGAAACACTAATATCACGCCTGTCACGAGAGAATCGAGCTAGAATGGTTTTTTTTGGGATTTGAGCGAAATTCGTAAAATGAGTTAACATCAGTTTTAGGCACCTCTAGGCATCTCCTAACATTACCCAAAGTCCCAATGTGCAGAATTCATTTTGGAGCTCCCTACACCGGGTTGGTATCCTGGATCCCCAACTTTAACCGTTAATATCTCCGTTCTAGTGCATTTTTGCGATAAATTGTTCTAAGATTAACCCCAGCTAATTTTTGATGCTCTTTTGATCTGTCCCGGTTAGAAGTCATGAGAGTGCCGCTGGGCGGTGGTACACCCTATGAGGCATAACTCAAAAATGGCCGATTCGCGGGAGCCCAGTTAAAACTATGTTGTACATCTCGTCAAGATCTTTCGAATGAGTGGCTTACAAAAAATATAAAGTCATGGAGACGTATGGTTCATTCCCTTGAAAGTTTCCCGATCATTTGAAGTCTTTTTTACTCCATCATTCCACACCGACACCGCGCACTTCTGCGAGCGCGGAATGGAATGAACAAATCCTTTTCATTTTTCAGTTGTGTTTCACTATCATTTGTGATGAGTTCAAGCGGTGTCGGTGTGTAATGATGGAGTAAAAAAGACTTCAAATGATCGGGAAACTTTCAAGGGAATGAACGATACGTCTCCATGACTTTATATTTTCTGTAAGCCACTCATTCGAAAGATCTTGACGAGATGTACAACATAGTTTTAACTGGGCTCCCGCGAATCGGCCATTTTTGAGTTATGCCTCATAGGGTGTACCACCGCCCAGCGGCACTCTCAAGACTTCTAACCGGGACAGATCAAAAGAGCATCAAAAATTAGCTGGGGTTAATCTTGGAACAATTTATCGCAAAAATGCACTAGAACGAAGATATTAACTGTTAAAGTTGGGGATCCAGGATACCAACCCGGTGTAGGGAGCTCCAAAATGAATTCTGCACAATGGGACTTTGGGTAATGTTAGGACATGCCTAGAGGTGCCTAAAACTGATGTTAACTCATTTCACGAATTGCTCTCCAATCCCACCCCCAGCTCGATTTTCTCGTGACAGGCGTGATATTCTACTACAATGTGCGATCAAAATAAACTGATATGCATGTTTTTCACAATCAATTTTCTAGTCGTCTCACCTCTCCTCTCGGCGCTTTTCCTCTCTCCCCGTCCCTCCCTCCTCCTCTTCGGCGTTGATCCTTGCGAGCTTGAGCTGCCATTCCTGGAACACAACGCAAATGAGAAGAGCAAATTCAAAACGTAATAGGGCATACAGTAGCGTACAGTAGCGCCGGAAAGTAATTGCCCACTTTGTTTTTTGGTGTAACTTTTGAACCAGAAAAGGGATCTGGCTGATTTTTTCACTGGATGTAGTAAATCCATCTTGGAACACAGCCCTGTTTTGAGACTCGGGGAAGCGACTGCCTCGGGGAAGCGACTGCCGCGGACAGGAATAAAAAACTAAAATTATGAAAAATTGGGAATCTATTCTCGAATAGTTTTCGCAACTTTCTGCACTGGAATGACAATTTTAGAAAATTCCCCTTTGGAATAGTAAACCTTCAAAGTTGACTGATGCGAAAAAGTGACTTATTTGGCTCAAACAAACAATTGTCGGCCGATCTCTACCAAACTTTCAGGGTACATCGGGGACACTGAGAGGATTATTTTGCAACAAAGAACGGGTCTCTAGCATGCCTGGAAGCTGAGTTATGATTTTTGCATCCGAAACCTTGCGACCTGGCTGCGCAGCTGAAAAAAATCGCAGCCACTTGAAAATTTTTTTCTGAGTAGTCCACAGTAAGTTCTTCAAATCCAGAAAAATTCGCATGTCAGAAAAATCTCTACGATTTTATATGATTTTTCGAAAAAGTGCACTTTGATTACGTCATCACTACGCAATAAATACTAATTTTCGTCAAGTCTCAAAACAGGGCTGTGTTCCGAGATGGATTTACTACATCCAGTGAAAAAATCAGCCAGATTCCTTTTCTGGTTCAAAAGTTACACCAAAAAAACAAAGTGGGCAATTACTTTCCGGCGCTACTCTATGTACAGTCGGTACGACGTCGGATGATAAGCAAACTTTTTGAGCGGCATAGCATTTTGGTTGGGTGTTCTAAACATCACAAACAGAGAAATTTTTAGCGTCGGTTCTCAACCGACAGTTATCATCCGACGCAGTAGCGTACAGTCGCTACGCTCCTTTTGGCACAATATATTTGCTTGATACGGTGGGCACACCACACACCGCCGACCTTTGTGATTCCGCAGAAAATTGTCTTTACCTTCTCCTTCTTCTGTGCCGATCGACGGAGCGATCGCGCGACGATCGAGAACGGCCACGAGGAGATCTCGAAAAATATTGCATTTATTTATTTATATATAGACTAGCCGATTTTGTCTCATCAGCTCTTCCCTGCTGCATTTTGCTCTTCACTCATATCACAAACATAGTTGCCCGGGACACTCTCCGGGGAGTGCACATACGGTCTGGGCACCCCCCCCCCCCTACCCACTCTGGTGTCCGGAATCAACTTGGAATCAAGTAAAAATGGGGTTTCAAGTTGGAATCAAGTACCGTACCCCTGCCCCATTCCCACAAGTTGGAATCAAGCAGGCTTACGTACCCGCAGCGTCCAGCACGCATCTCGCATATAAGGTCCCTTTTCACAGTCCTGTTATGACTGCCTTCGGGCACGAGTGCGATCGATTGCCTACGGTCCCTAGTAGGACCGTATTTTGGATGTGACCGTCCCCACATGGTCATACCATGTGAGGCCTTAGGTTACGGTATGGGGGAAACCCATGCTCTCTATCAATCAATAGTAGAGAAAGCTACCGTAATCCTCACCGATTTCTAACGATCCCACAAGTTGGAATCAAGCACTTCCCACAAATTGCCATCAAGATTGATTCCAACTTGTGGGAATTGCTTGCTTCCACGTTGATTCCGGACACCAGAGACATGTGTTGGTAGGTCATGGCGGATCAAGGCCACCATCCCAATGGGTACTACAGTACCCCCAGTTACCGTATATGGCTACCACACCATGACCTACCAACCCATGTTGGAGGGGGTGCACATATGTATGGGCACCCCCCGGACACTCTCCGTGGGCACCTATGATCACAATACAAAAAAGCGTACAACAATGACATTCAACTTTATTATTTTTTTGTTAGATAGTCTCAAACCGGCTGCCGCTCACCACCCGCACATGAGGAGGGCAAACTATACGGTAAAATTAAACATGCCCCCGCTCATTTGCGTTTCACAATTCCTTTCTACCCTATTCTCCTGCAGTTTTCATTTGTTTGAAAAGCCAACTTCTGCCAAGCCGTCTTTCACCCTATCCTGATTCATCCTGATTCACCTCCTCTCTCTGGATGATCTCCGTCTCTCCCTGCTCCTACTCCTTCCTCCCCTCTCTCCTCTGGTCGACGTGTATCGAGAGCGGGACCGCGAGCGAGAACGAGAACGACGACGGGGTGATCTTAATTACATTTACTCCAAACTAACACTAAGATCGCTAATGATGTTAATTTCCTGAACTGTAAGTACGGAAAATAATGAATGAATGAATTTATTCATGCAAATGTTAGGATCACAATGCTCGAAAACGCTCTCATATTTAGAGACTTTAAGAAAATTTAAATTCAACTTCAAACAAATAGAATAAATAAAGTACCTCGACATGTCTCTCCTAGTCGATCGCCATCCCTTCTCCTTATCATTCTTCGCGAATGGCTGCGGGGACTCGGACCGCTTCTTGGTCAGACTTCTGAACAGAATAACATGTAATTATTCAATAATTTAACATAATACACTTTAACTATTATTTATATTTACGTATTTTTTCCTAGTTATCAGAGACGCTCCGCCCATTCATGTCACGTCTTTGTTTGGTTTGGAGCGAGGGTTGTAGGTCGTGAAATATTCAGGTCATGAAACCCAAGTTTTCTATTACAAATGCTAATGGAGTTGTAGTAAGCATACTGTAGTACCGTACCCTGACTGAGTCCAAGAGAGACTCGTCCCCTAAACTCTTACTAATCCTATTCTCTTCAGAGCAAGAGACGCATCAACCACCGCCACTCCGCCAACGTGCGCAATGACGTGTCTTCGCTAATCCCCTTCTCATCCCTCCATTACCCTATTCCCCCCCTCCTGCTTTGCATCTACTCAGATCCCTATATAAGGAACCCCTTCTACCCGTCCATCGCCCCCCCCCCCCCCCCCCCCCGAGTAACCAACGATAAAGAGTTCGGTTGCTCAAACTGTTCTGTGTCTGAAACACCGCGAGCTACAAATAACTAATGGCTATTGCATTTGTAGTGACTAGGTTTTGGATAAATCCCTCTGACATGAATGCTACTCCATACATTTTCGTAACTACCGGGCCGGTAATCAGATCACTATATATTTAATGAAATAAGTCGTCAAACCACGGCATATCCACAATAAAAGTGGGCTTTAAGCCATTAGACCTCTCGTATTAGCGTCAGACCACTATATATTTATGGTCCAAGGTTGGCAATGAAAATGTATGACATACATGAAAAAGTTATGTGATAAAATCCTACAAAAGCGGCGTATGTTTATGAAAAGACCTTGGAAACCGACAAATTCTATGAAAGCCGGGTATGTTTACGAATCGTAGGTAGCATGCCTTGTCAACGAAAACCTTAAATGCGGCATATGTTTTCAAATTCCAGGTTGTTTTCAACTAGCTTTTCATGTATGATATATGATGCCACTCACAATACTCTCCTATACTCCTGATTGGGTAGTACGGGTCCGAGCGGCTTGGACGTCGTCTGATCCTCCTCGTCCTCCTCCACCTACAATTGAGTATATTTATATTCATGCTCTAAAACGGTAACGCTATACGGTAAAACTTATCTGATTAGCGGGTTTTACTAAAAGTCGGGTTAAGTTCGTCAAAAATAGTTTTCGTCGACGGTTGGCAATGAACATGTATGCACTCTCACCTTGCCACTCGCGTCGAGTGACCGAATGAACACCGTCTTTCCAAAGTCGTTGCAGTCGGATTCGGACGAGGAGGAACTGATAAGAATACATTATTGATAACATACTTGATTGGAAAATCGCACAGAACAACACAACAAAAGGAAAGGGTGTCTCATCGTAGGAGGAACCGCAGGCTACATAATAAAGCGAACGAACAATCAATCAGTAACAAAAAAAATTCACCCACCTATCCTCATCTCCTTCCTTCTTCGAATCATTCGCGCCGATCATCCTGCAGTTTATCCAATTGTTACTTGCCTTTAGCAAGCACATTAGACCGCACACAGATACACATTTGTTCACATTTAGCTAACCATCGTAAGATACACATGATTCATTTTGTTTTGACAATAAATTTCCAAATTCTTCCATAAAAATAGGTTAACCCCCCCCCCCCCTCGAAACTCACGCGAGGAGTGACATATGCGCGTCCTCATTCCCCACGACGCCCTTGCCGAGGATCAATTGCCGACGGTACTTGAGCTGACGACGCTCCCGACGACCATTCTTGCCCTGAATATATAACTTCTATCATTTTTTTTGCTAACTTTCGATCAAGCCTATTTTAACATTCAACGGTCAATTGGATCACTTGAAAAGTTCCCGATTGGAGACACGAAAATGCCTGATCATTCTACATCCGCTGCTTCACCATCATTTGTACAACACTCCATATTATCCATACTTTCCACAGGGCTTAGTAAATCAAAGATAATTCCTCACTGATATGGCCAGTTTCTCCCTCTCAATCTGCTTGAGCTCCGCCTGATTCCTCGCCCATGACGTCTCCGCCATCTGGAGGTCGACGAACGAGCACCGAGACACGCCGAATGACTGCGATTTATACCATTTTTATTTCAGATTTTTAAAATTTTTTTATATTAACCTCGCCGAGGAGATTGGCTTTGCGCGCCGATTCCGCATCCATGCACGACATGTCCAGCTCCACGTCTAGAAATTAATTATTACGATTATATTCGTACTTAGACCACGACTATCGAAAACGAGTGAATCTGCACACTCTTCGCGAAGTTATAAAAGAGCACAACCTTCGTCCCTGCTCTTCAATTATTAATATTACAGCTGATTACGAAACACAACAATATGCAAAATATGCTTTCATCGATTTTTGACGATTCAGAAGACAGTGCCAAATGCACATTTCCGTTAAATAATCAGATGTAACAGTAAACGTTCAGATTCAGGGACGAAGGTTGTCGTTTATGACTTCTCGAAGAATGTGCGCAGATTCACTCGATTTATATGATTGATATCAATTTACAAGTACAACAAGTCAATTCTAAACTCGTTCTCACCGATGTCCTCCATTCCATCATCCTCATCATCATCACTCTCGCTCTCACTCTCTCCATCTCCATCCGTCCGTCCTCTAACCACATCCGAGTCCTCGTACGAGAAACCGACTGCGGCCTTCGTCGCCGCCGATTTCCTAAGCAAACGGTTATGTTAATTTCCGAAATCAAGTGTCTGTTATATCATCAGAATGCAACACACATCATCAGTAATTCAGAAATGAGATAGGACTATACTGCTGAAAAAAAGTCAAGGTGCGAGAAAATTAATTATTTTGTTCGTAGTTATATAAAGCCAATCCCCTTTCCGCGTCGACAAACGCAACAACACGTTTTCCGTCTCTAGCTTTTACATCGCCAGCATCTTCTACTATTGCCTGCCGCAACGGACTTATTTTTTCTGTTATATGTTACAATGTAAAAAAACATATACTTTTTCTTCTCCAATTCCTGCATCTTGAGCGTCTTCTGCGTGGCGTGGCTCGCTTTGTGCCAGTATTCCGCCTCACCAATCTTCTTCAGATATTCCTTCTCACCCACTGCAAAGGCATTTATTTAATTTACATTTTCATCATCTTATTTATTTATTCATACTTAAATTAAGATTCGATCAATTCAAGTGAAAGATTCAATAATTTCATATTATTTAGTACTAATTCTTGCATGGACACTTCACAAGCGTTTCAATCCGTTGTAAGTGCATGGCCCCTTCACAAGGATGATTACAAAGGGAGGGAACAATGATGAGCACGATTCTCGGACTTCTCTCGAAATTCGGGAAGTTTGACGTAAAAAATTTCAATTCTGTGCCTTTGGTTCACAAAACCGCGTGATATGTAACTTTCACAAGGGGTTCTTTGACCTAATATATCACGGCAAGGACTCTTGATTGATTCAATAGTGCTTCGAACCTTTTCGGTACTCGTTGATTATCAGGATACGATACCGTTCAAAATCACACAGGATTTCCATCTTCGCCTCGGGGGAATCCTTCGCCACCTCGCGATGCTGTAATGTATTCAATTTTCGAAAAATTAAAAACTTTCTTAATGTTAAAATATTTCACACTACTACGGGATCACCGAAGCAACATGATCTCGCGGAGATACATTCCAGTAATCGTGGCAACGTGCATTTTCACCTATCGCAGTTAAAAAGTAAATGAGATCATCGATTACATGTGAACGTGAAGATGATTTTCATTTTTGAATTTTTACATTCCAATATTCGAACATACGGCGAAGCGCAACATAAACGCGCCTCAGGATTCCAGGTCACGAAGTCTCTCGTAAGCATTCGTTTAAAAAAATTGAATGATTTCTTTTATACTTTTAAATTTTTTAAACGTATAAGCACCGTCGGTTTCAGGATGTGGTCGAGGTGCGAGCGGGCGTCGAAGCGATCGATCAGCACCTTCCCGTCGCCCTGCCACGGTCGGCTGCAAACGAATAAGTAGTAGTAATAACAATAATAATAATAGTAATAATAATTTATGATTAATTCCGACCTATCTTTGTATGACAAACACTAAAAGCCATCGGTTGAATTTTTTTTTCAAAATGCGGTGATTATCAGTCTGTCAGCCACACTATATCTTTTTTGTTCACGGTTGACAATGCAAATGGTGTATCCTCACTGGCGAGTCAGTGGCGACCCAGCTCCGTAACACCTTATGAACCAGCAGATAAAGTTGTTTAAATGTAAAAATGTATGCTCACAGCACGGCCGAATCTTCAGCGGCGCGCGCCACGGCCGCCTCAGTGTGCACGACTGCGCGTCGACCGTGAATCTGCATGAACTGGTCGGGGTCCGCGCGCTGCAAAGTTATATGTTATCATGCTGCTGCAGCCAAAGGGGATCGGACCCCATCCTCCAAAAAAAACAATAGCCGTGGACGCACACCGCGAGCTACTAGCGATGACCTTAGTCTCAATCTCTCGCCACCATTACCATGTTTTCGACAAGTTCGGAGTGATCAAATTTAACCCGGAACTGGTCGAAAAATGGCTGGATTCAGAAGAGTTTTGAGCTTGTTTCTCACAATCTCTCCGACTTATGGGCCGCTTTAGCACAAAGAACTGCGAAAATTAAGAACTGCGAAAGAAGAACTGCGAAAATTTCGCAGTTCTTCTTACTGTTAGACGATTTTTTCACAACTCACGACAGCATCGTAGAAGCGGCGTCGCTTCTCGCCCCTCTTCGACTGATCAATCAGCGTGCGTCGAATGAGCTTCTCCTGCTTGCGCGCATCGTGCCACATCGTGGCTAGCGTTTGCGCTGCAAATATTTATTCATTTACTTCACATACGTTAACATTTCACCTACACACACATAAAATTTCACATACACGGCAATTGGTCAAATAGTAGTATTGCTTTAGCTGCTCGCTTAAACCCTTACAGAGGTTAGGACCTAATCAATGGACACTTCTTTACTTTAATGTTTTAAGTGTGGTAGTTATAAATGGGGGGCAGCGAGCAATCGAATGAGTGAGGAATGAAATAAATAAATATCTACTTTTGGGCACTAAAGTAAAGAGGTGCTAATTAATGAGTCCATTCAACAGTTGACTCGGGCCTTAATACAAAAACGTCTCAACTTTTTCGCGATGTATACACACAGCCAACCATTGAAAAGTTTAGTTGAATGGATACACTCAATAAATGGTCACGTTAGAATGTGAATAAATAACAGAGACGTGAAAATTTAGGAGGCGCAGCCCTGGAATTTCAAATCGAGAGCCGGAGGAGAGCTGCGGCCGATACAAACCAAGTGCCCGGGAATTCAAATCAAAGAAGAAACGTGTGAGATATCAAGCAGAGCTCCAATGACTCGTTCACTGCACTCATCGAGTACACATATCAGCTCATCTTTATGCGAAGCATACAATAGTTGAGGTCTTCCAAATACAAGCGCAACATCCAACAACCTTTAAAATTACCTTTCTTATTACAATATACTAGATGAATCGAAAACGAAAGGACTAAAAGTTCTAATCTAGAACACAAGACAATCATACGACTAATTACAATGCACGATTTGTCACAGTTAGCAGGGAGTTATCGATATATTTTGAAGAGGGGATGGATGAGAAAGTCCGCGATCAGACCACCCAGCACTCTGCTGCTGCTCCAGCTACTGGTGGTGATGCTGCGTGGACTGTGAGGGGGCGGAGCCAGCAGCCGAGGCGGCTGAAGAGGGCCCAGCGCCGGACCTCGAGGCAGCATCGAGAGAGGAGCAGAAGTAGTCCTCCGTCCTGACCAAATAAAATATCAGATTAATAAAACACGAAACACGAGTAAGGCAGCACAATGTATCCGGCAAGAAACATGTTTAATTCGTTTTTTTACTTCTGTATTCGCAAATGAAATTTTGACGACTTCAGAGCGCTAGAGATCAGGGATATCATAACATTTAACTGCTAAGCTATGCCAATACGGAGCTTATTTTCTCCCTCTCAGTAAGTTCTACTAGAGACTCTCGAAAGCGATTAGTCAGTCAGATTTACGAATTGACGGGTAGGAATACAAAATAATTGACGATATCTAACTCGTCATCCTCACCTGAGATCGAGTGCTGCCTGTGCCCGGGCGAGAAGGGTGACCTGTCGAGAGATGGAGCCTTTGAGCGCTGCCACCTGTTTAATCGCTAATTATATTTAATTATTTTTAATTTAAGTAAACACGGAATTTGGGGTCCACGCAAAAGCAAGACTCCGCCCACTTTTTGCTGATTGGCTGCTGCGTAGCGCCCACCAATCAATATGGATCAACCACCGTAATTACTGCATAGCAGCCCCGCTCAAAACACCGGCCCCGGTAGGGTACCGCGTGTACGCCGACATTTACTACATCAAATTACTGTGAGTTTTCGCATCAACCTGTAAATCGTGCTTTGAAATGGCGTGAGTAAATATTGAAATATAACGCACTCGTTCGTCCTCGGCCGCCGGTCCGTTCTCGAGCTCCCACTCGAGGGCCACCTGCAAAGAGGGAATTATTACTAATAGGGATAGAATTCATAGGTTCCCAAATTCGTATAATTGGTGGTTGCTTAGTGAGAATAGACAGCAAACCCGAATATTATGGAGTTGGGTAAAGAGATTGGTCTGCAGATATTCTTCTTGTCTACATGTCTTCTATTGGATTATCTACTCGACAAGACTCACAATAAGATTGAATATGAAGATCCCTCACTCATCCCTCATTTCCCTCTCACTTTGACTCGGTCGCCCCTCTATATAAGGGTCGACCTCCCCCTCTTTCCTCACTCTCATACCGAGATAAATCAGTGCTCGCTCTCTCTCTTCTCGCCTTCCACACGACACACCAACTGGCGTTCAGTCTTCGAGCTACGCGGAGGATATCTACAGTAACCGAAGGCAGTTTGGATCAATTCCCGATACCCCCTCGAATTACTTTAGTATTTCTTGGAGATTGATCTCCACCCCCCGTATCAAAGGCTAGTACCACATATACCCAGATACCGTACACCGAGATGAGCCAGCGCACTCAGTCAACACCGAAATCGAGTTCAGCCAAGTCAGCGTCGAGGACACCGTCTCGCCCGAAGGAGAGTCGGTATTCCCCCTCGACCCCTACCGTATCCATGGAGATGACCCATGGCGGGGTACCCAGTAGCTCGGGTACCCAGCCAAGCACAAATGGAGATGTTCTTCCTCCTGGTGCTCCTCCTGGTAATACCAGACATGATCCTGAAGGCGTTTCCGGGTTAGTACCTGACGGCGTTACCAGACATGAATCTGAAGGCGTTCCCAGACATAGCACCGAAGGCGTTTCCAGGGTAAAACCTGATGGCGTTCCCGGGCATGATACTGAAGGCGCATATAAACAAAATGCTGACATATCTGGCTCTCGAAGCTCATCCAGTGATTCTAAAACATCCACCTTAGATACGTACAGTACTATGAGAAGTGCTTCAACACTGGATGTGTTCAACGTTGACGCTCCACCCCAGCAGGCAGCACCTCAGGCGGTGCATACTACGGTAGAATTGGCCCCCTACCAAGGTAAGCCGCCAGGTGCATACCTACCTGGAAGTGATTGGCGCATCTGGCTCAAGCGTCTAGAGAATTTCATGAAGCTTAGGAAAGTTCACAACGATTCTAAGAAGTATGTGTTCCTAGACGAAATCGGTGATTTAAATTACGCTATCCTAGAAGGACTCCTTCCAGGAAAAGAGCTAGAAGAGTATTCTTATGATCAGTTGAAAGAAGCGATGACAGAAAGGTTCCAGCCCAAACTTTTGGTGCTATCAGAAAGGTTCCGATTGACGCAACTGACTCAGAAGCATACTCAAAACTTGGCAGAGTTCCTTGCGGAACTCCAGAGCGCGGCAAAGACCTGTAAGTTTGAAACTGTGAAAGATGTCAGGGATGCATTTGTCTCATTGGCATTCATCTCTGGTATCAAATCGGACGATACTAGAAAGAAACTAATAGAACAGAACGATAAAAATTCACAGGAATTACTGTCTTTAGCCGAAGCTCATGAGAGAGCAGGTAAAGGTGCGGTAGACATCCGCCACACCGGAGAGTCGGTCCACGGAGTGGACAACGCGAAACGACCCACTCAAGTTCGTTTCGCGCCCCAGAACAAGTCGTATCACAATGGCAAGTCAAGGACTCATCACAAGAGCCATGATAAAGGTAATCGTGGTTTCCAAAAGAAGAGAAACTTCTCCAAAAGTACGACCAAACCCAATTCCTATAACCGAGGTCCGAGCTGTACCGTATGCCACAAAGGAGGTCACACCGCGGAAAGATGCTGGCACAAGGAGAAAAGACCCTTGAAGAATGCCCATGGAGTATTTTCTGATCATGACCTGTCTGATAATGAAGTGACTCTACAGTATGGCATTTTCGCAGGGAACAGTGTGAAAGGGTGTGAATACCATAAGTGTATGATAACAACAGAATTAGAAGAAAAGACACTGAAGTTCGAACTAGATACTGGATCCAGTTTGACTATCATAGGGTCACAGACATGGGAGGAATTGGGTAAACCTTCGTTGGAACGATCAAGTCATTCGGCTAGTGCTTACTCAGGAACGCCTCTTCTGTTCAAGGGAACGTTGAGGGCATTGGTCAAATGGAAGAACCTGAGTCGACTACTAGAGATACAAGTTCTGGATCGTCCGGCACCCGCCCTGTGGGGCCGTGACGCAATTGCAAGATTCAATATGGATCTAGGTCCGGTCTACGAAAAGGGAATTCACCAGGTTACCACAAATAAAGTGGAACTAGCTAGCAAGGTGAAAGAAATCCTAGGAAGAAACGCTGAAGTTTTTGGAAAGGATTTGGGGAAGTGCACTGTAGCGAAAGCTACCCTCAAATTCAAAGAAAAAAATCCTCAGCCCAAGTTCTTTCGAGCAAGGCCAGTGCCATTTGCACTGAAACCTAAAGTAGACGAAACATTAGATAATATGGTCTCTCAAGGAAGTTTGAAATTAGTGGACCACGCCGATTGGGCGACCCCATTAGTGGTCGTACCAAAACCAGGCGGAAAAGTGAGACTGTGCGGAGATTTCAAGGTAACAGTAAACCCAGTACTGGACATCAATCAATATCCGTTACCTAAACCAGATGATATGTTTCATCAACTTAATGGTGGAAAGAAATTCTCCAAAATCGATCTCAAAGACGCATACACACAAGTGGAGTTGGACGAAGAATCCAAGAAATATCTCGTATTGAACACACAGAAAGGCCTATTTCAATACCAGAGACTTCCATTTGGAGTGGCGTCAGCACCGGCAATTTTCCAGAAAATAATGGAACAAACGCTGGTGGGAATTCCAGGAGTGCTAGCGTATTTGGATGATATCACCATTACGGCACCCACTGATGAAGAGCACTTAGATAGATTGAATCAAGTGCTAACAAGAATGAGAAACGCAGGTTTCCGTCTTAGCAGAGAAAAATGCGAATTCCTAGTAGAAAAGATGGAATTTCTCGGGCATATCGTGGATAAAGAAGGTATCCGACCTTCTCCGGAAAAAGTAAAAGCAATGCTAGAGATGCCAGAACCACGAAATATCAAGCAGGTGGAATCGTTCCTAGGAATGATTAATTACTACGGTAAATTCATAAAGGACCTTTCCACACTAGCAGCGCCCATGAATGCACTGCGAAGAAAAATGCAGATTTCATCTGGGGAAAGGAGCAGCAAAAGGCTTTCATGGAAATACGGAAAAGACTGTCTGAAACAGATGTGCTGACTCATTACGATCCCGAAACACCAGTCGTATTAGCAACCGATGCATCAGATTACGGTATTGGAGCAGTGATTTACCATAAGTACCCAGATGGAAATGAAAAGGTGATAGCATATGCATCACGATCACTCACGAAATGTGAGAAGAACTACGCTCAGATAGAGAAAGAAGCACTGGGAATTGTCTATGGAGTTGACAAATTTTCGCAATTTCTCTATGGGCGAAAGTTCACGTTACTGACAGACCATCAGCCGTTAGTCAGAATCTATGGTCCGAAGCATGAACTTCCGGTAATCGCAGCAAAAAGACTGCACCGATGGGGACTGAAATTGATGATGTATTCATTCGATATTGAGTATCGTAACACAGAGGAATTTGGAAATGCTGATGGATTATCCCGACTCCCACAGGAAACTGAGTTACCAACCATCCAGAGTGTAAAGGACGACGACGAGATAACCGAATGGGATAAAAAGACGCTTCAATGTCTTCCCATATCGGCGTCAAGCCTGGTCGAAGAAACACAGAAAGATCCCATTCTCAAGGAGGTAAAAATCAAAATGAGAAAAGGTTTCCGCCCAAAAGAGAAAGATATAGAAATGAAGATTTTCGCGGATAAGAAAGAATTTCTCAGCCAGGGAGATGGATATCTCATGATGGATGGCAGGGTCGTGATTCCCACGAAATTGAGACTGACGATACTCAAGAACTTGCACGCAAACCATTTTGGTGTGGCAAGAATGAAAGCATTAGCACGAATGAAAGTGTGGTTCCCCAGAATTGATACAGCCATTGAGAAGATGGCGAAATCATGCCCCGTATGCGCAGTGTTAGGGAATGGTCTAACAAAGACTCCCCTGCACCCGTGGGAAATACCGGAAAGACCGTGGCAAAGAGTTCACATAGATTTCGCGGGTCCATTTCAAGGGCACATGTGGTTAGTAGCCGTAGATGCCAAAACAAAATGGCCTGAGGTGAAGAAAATGAGTAACATTACTACGAAAGCTACGACCCAAACACTCCAAGGAATATTTGCTACACATGGAATACCAGAGCAAATTGTGAGTGATAATGGACCCCAGCTGACTGCCAAAGAATTCAAGGAATTTTGTGCGGCTCAGAACATTGAGCATATTTTCACTCCTCCCTATCACCCGAATTCGAACGGTGAAGCTGAACGTTTCGTTCAAACCTTCAAAAGAGGAGTGGAGAAAGGGATCCGGGGAGGAAAGAAGGTAGACGATATCTTGTGCGGGTTGTTACAAGAATATCGGGCTACTCCTCACCCCGCAACGGGAATGTCTCCCGCGCAGATGCTGATGGGACGTCAAATTAGAACAAACTTGTTGCCCGTTCCGGCTCGTACCAAAGAACGAGAAAATAAGAGTATCAGGGAGAGATACCAAGAACAAATGAAAAAGAACCACGATAAAACCACTGTCTCACGAAATTTCAAGGTAGGAGAAAATATCTTCATGGCTAACCCGAGAGATAGTGGAGATCGTTGGATTCCCGGTATCATTACCAAAAAGGTGCGAAACAATCAGTTTGAGATTCATTTTGGAAATGGTCAGAGAGTTTGTCACGCAAACCAGCTAAAGAAGAGGACCCAAATAGTACTATGGGAAAACTATGAAGACTTCATGCTGACCAAGAAAACTACGAAAAAAGGAGTGAAAAGACCAGAACCGGTGATCAGAAGAGAGGTTGTCAAACGCCCAAGTATGACACCAGTTCAACCCGAAAGGGCCGGAAAAATACCAAGAATCGCACCACAAGAAGTTCAGAAGAAACCAGAAGTTACGGTAATCAGACAGTCGTCAAGACTGCAACAGAAGAAAAAAGTAGATTATCGATCTATTGCAAGTGGAAATGCAAAAAACCCCAGTTTCTAAGAAGATTCTGAAGAATAATCAATTTCCACTCGTACTATGCAAATGAAATTTTTAATCAAAGGATCACAGTTCCAAGGGAAGATTGGACAAAGGGATTATCCCACAATTATCCTAGTCAGAGAATTAATAATGACATGTAAAGCGACCTCTCGGAGAGTATATAAGAGATCGCTGAGCGAGGGATGACACAGTCACCTTCTTCTGTCCCTCGCAACGAATGGCACTGCCGCACGGTTTCGGATGCACCTGCAAGTCTTGCCGGTACCCGCGTCGCCAGGGACCACAGCCCGGAGGTGGTACACATCAACGCCCTCAACAGAATTTGGTCAGTTACCCCAACCCCGATTTGATCTGACCCCAGTCTGATATTACCTTATCCAGACTTTGGATGGAGCTACTCTCGCTTCGCTCGCTAATCTCCAGGGTGGTCAGTGTGCCCTTTCTCGACAGATCACGGTACGATACATAGTCACCAAGATTACGGTAGTGGACTCCCCACTGAAACTGATACCGTATCTTCCAGAATCTGTCCAACCTCGTGTCGCAGATGATGGAGCGTATCGAGAACAACCCGCCCCTCGCCTCATCCCAATTGGTCGCGATTACTTCGCCCGCTGGCCCTCAGTCACACATCGCTCCTATTCCGTACCCTGCTGCAGTCACCTACCAGGCGGCCCCCCAGACCCTTCACCATACGGCCCCGTCTGTACCTATGGCACCGCCCCCGCTGGCTAACCAGCTGCAGGCGCAGCTGATGGCTGCAGGTCCCATTACTCCCACTAGGGCGGTCGAGTCCATGCAAATGGTGGCAACCGCCATGCAACTTGGAGAAGACCCGGCTGCCTACTTCGATCAAATGGAGAATAACAATAACAACATGGAGAACTGAGATGGATGCCCTACTCTATTGTAGACTATAGTAGATGTGAAATAAAGATTTGTATGAAGGATGTGTACAAGGGATAGGGGATCTTGGGAAAACAGATAAAGTGGAAGAGACCACTTGGGGAGGAGTTGGGTAAAGAGATTGGTCTGCAGATATTCTTCTTGTCTACATGTCTTCTATTGGATTATCTACTCGACAAGACTCACAATAAGATTGAATATGAAGATCCCTCACTCATCCCTCATTTCCCTCTCACTTTGACTCGGTCGCCCCTCTATATAAGGGTCGACCTCCCCCTCTTTCCTCACTCTCATACCGAGATAAATCAGTGCTCGCTCTCTCTCTTCTCGCCTTCCACACGACACACCAACTTATGGGTTGCTCAATTAAAATTGGTATTAAATGCCGTCCAAATGTGGGTTAGTTATGTGCCTTTTCACTTAGAATTTGTCCCTGAATACTAAAATGTTAATAAAAAAATAAATATATTACCTTAGCAAATTCCGCATTGAGATCGCCGCACGCGTCGCGAAACTGCAAAACATTCACTGATTGGACTCATTGAGTACATTCAGAGGTGAAATACCCCCTCCCAAAAGACCTAGCATGCATACATGAAAAAGTTAGGTGATAAAATCCTCCGAAAGCCGGGTATGCTTATGAAAAAATCCTTGGAAGCCGACTATTTCTTTGAAAGCCGGGCATTTTTATGGGTCATAGGTTACATGCTTTGTTAACGGAAACCTCGAAAGCCGGCTATGTTTAAAAATTCCAGGTAATTTTCGACTACCTTTTTCATGTACGTATGCATACTATCTTTTAAGGCCAAGTTGAACAAAAATTAGAGAAAAGCGACAAAAGGATGAAACCAAACATTCTAGAAATTGCCCAAAACGCCCCTTTATCTCACCTACACTTACCGAGCATGCAATGAGCTATTATAGGAAAAAGGCGGGGGGGGGGGGGGGGGGGAGAAACAGGAGTAGAAATGGAGAAGAATGTGGAAAATTGCTCAAGAAATTGGAGAACCGGGAGTATATTCTCGAAAGGTGCTCACGTCATGAAAGCCTTTCATGGAAAGGAGTGTACGAGCTTAAGTCACGCGAAAAGTCACGAGTTTTCAGTCAAAGAAGATGCTAGATTGGAGGGAACGATCAAACTATTCCATCCAGTTTTTATGATCAAATGAGGAGCCAAATACGCAGGTCATGAATCCCAAGCTGTGCTGGTTAGATTTCACAATTGCCTACATTTTTGTACAAAATTGGCTGAAAAATGTGGTATGCATAGGTCCTGTCGGGAGGGGCATTTGACCTTTGGACGGGACCAGGGGTCAAATATCATCGAAAAACTACCGTACTCCTTGGACGACAATCGCAGCGACCTCTTTGACGTGGTCGAGCGACGGCGGCACCTTAATCGTCCAGTTATTCAACGTAGAGCAGAATTGTCACTTCTTTACCTTTAGTGCCAACTCACAAGTTAGGGCGCATAAAAACCGGCGCTCTAACGTTGTAAGAAATGAGACAACGAGTGATTTAATGAAAGTTGGAGAAAATAGCTCTCCACCTTTGGGCACTAAATGAGTAAATGAGTGCCTAATAATTAACGAATCTGTTCAGGGAAATAATCTATTCAGGAGTTTCAGTTCACGGTGAAAGCCCATACGCTCCTTATTCCCAACGTACCGATGGATATTTTGTGCCCGTGTTCGACATAATCTGAGACCAGTTGAGCAGCAGCGCGTCCACTGCGTCCCCTCAAATTCTATTATTCAATTTCTAAATAAATTTAAACTAGCCTCGTTAGGGCATGGAAGTCACACCTCCTGAAAGGAGCGAGGGTCAATTATCTAGGCAAAAACAAATGTTATCAAAAGGCTGGTCCTTTTTTCAGTTCAACGTCGAAAAGACGGCCAATTTTTGATGAAAAATCGATCTTTTTCAATTTTGAGAAACAAAGCGGGTACGGTATGTTAAAATTAACATAGTAACCCTTGAAAAAGGAGCAAGTTCGGACTGACCCAGTGCGCTCGGCTCCAGCGGGACGTCCTCGTTGAAGAAGGATTCGGGATCGTCGGGATTCAGATCTTCGGCTCCTACAAATCAGGGATCAATTACCTAGGTGAAAACAATAGTTTAAGGTGAGTACGTTTTTCAGTCCTAATGCGAAAAGGCGGGTACGTTTAACAAATCTCAATTTTTTACCATTTTTACCCCTATTTTCTTGAATCGGCACGCCTCCGGCGGGCACGTTTTATGTCTAATATCAGAAAAAAGCGGGTACGGTAAGTCAAAATTGGTTTTTACTAGTGCAATGGTTGGCACAGGCCAAAAATGAAAAATCGCTGAAACATTGCGATCCGGGGTTCTAGAGTATGCTGATGACGATGGGCATATTCACTTTGGTCGTCGAAGTCCCGTTGGCTCCAGACGGAGTCACTTCGAAATCGGTTTTTCGAAATTTGGCGCTTCTGCACCTCTCCGGACATCCCAATTTTTGCAATTGCAATATTCCTAACTCAATTACTCTCCTCTCCTCTCCTCGCCTCCATCCCCTCATTCTCTCCCCTCTCATTCACTTTGAGCAGTCGTCACTAAATCATCACTCTCTCAAATCAACACTCTCTAACATCGATTTACATCCATTCAATTTATTTCTGATTCAATTATCTCGGGGGTATATAAGAACACAATTCGCTCTTTCCACTTCAGTCCAGCGCTCTCCCTCCAGGAGGAGAGTGCGGGGAGCCTCGGCCCCCATTGGACAGTCTACCCTCCCTAAGAGGAGGGTGGACGACCCCTTTGCAGAGGGGTAATCTGCAAATGCAAAACACTCTGCAAAATGGGTTGTCCGGAGAGGTGCAGAAGTGCCCGAAATTTTTGGTTCTCAGGAAATAGCTAATTTTACGTGAACATGGTCAGAATTCGATGCTGATTACGTCTATGTTGATCACTTTTCATGATTTCCCAAAATAATGGCGTAAATTGTAACTTCTCACGGAATCTATCCTACTCTACACTATAGCACTGTAGTTTGCGAAAAGTTCCATTTTACAAAATAATTATAATAAATAAAAAAATAAGTTGAACTGTCGTGTTCGCCATCAAATTCTGCCTCTAGGGCCAAACTCTCGAAAATTTAGGCACCGCAGAGTAAAATTTCAAAATCATCCTAAAATTCCTGTTTTGCTATTGTGGGGTAATCGACGACGCCGAATCATAATAGCGCATAGAGAATTTTAAAATATTTCAATATAAACAAGTAGAAGGCCACCCCTCGAAGCCCCGCCCACCGAATGTTTGCAGTCAGCTGGGTCAGGACATTTCGCACGGTCACTTCATGAAATTTTCAAACACATTTATCTTCTTTTCTATGTTGAGGTTAAGCAACTCTACACCGAATAATCATTAGTTGATAAAAATTATGGAGAATTCCCACTATCGGTGCTAGTTATGAGGGTAGAACAGTACTACCGTAACCTCGACAGTAGTCTGACATCTCAAAAACGAGCTGTGATCAATAATTCTTGCTTAAAATACAATGGATATATCAGGAAAAATCAATTATTACAGTCAAATATCGAGGCGTGCTTCCGTTCTTTGAGATTTGTATCAACCTTGTATTCATATGCTCTAACTTTGATAATTATTTTCTAAGCTTCTCTATGATGAATTTTTCTGAATTTTCTCTCATAAAAGGTCTCTATGATGAATATTTTTCATATTTTCACTATACATTTATAATGATGTCTTTTATATTCTAAACACAAAAACAGAGGGCTGCACGTCCTAATATTTGATTAAACTTGAAAAAATGATTTTTGTTCGCGGATTTGAATTCCCGGGCGTTCGAGGTTTACTAATCGGTCGCAGGCCTAATCTGGCTCTCGATTTCTCATTTCCCGGACTGCGCCCCCCCCCCCCCCCCCTATCGAAAATTCAGCGTTATCTGGGACCGAAATATTGGCCAAAAATCGATTTCGACGTGACATCATCTGGAGCCAACGATACATGACCAAAATGAGTTTGCCCATCGTCATGAGCATCCTCGAGAACCCCTAATCGCAAAGTTTCAGAGAGTTGAAAATTTTAGCCTGTGCCAACTCTAGCCTGATTGTCTCGCAAACGGCCTCATATATATCATGTAGCGATCATGTATTCCACACTAGAGTGTCGAAAGCAACCAAAGACAAGTTGTTTAATATGGAACAGTACTCTTTTGCTCTCTTGTAAAAATGCCGGTGCATTTGCCTATCAAACAACTAGCCGTTTAGTTGTTTTTCGACACTCTATTCCACACTACGTCTTTTACAGTTTAGCTCCACCAAGGTCGAAGTGGAGTACTTTAAGGGTAAAAACAAATAATATAAATATATGGTAGTAGTACCACTGGCGGTGGGTACGGGCTCGTCGTCCATCATCATGAGGTGCTTCAACTGGGGCATACCCGGAGAATCCTCAAGAAAACAAATACAACACAACAATACAATGTTTATCAGTGTCGCTTCTTGAGCGGTGATCTGAGGGACCAAACTTCTTAGAAGACCCAGTCCGGCATGAACACATAAATTATTAAACACTAATTATCATTTTCACGAGGGGGGGGGGGGTAATTTTTTGACACGTTTCCCATTTTTCTTTCTCTCGGTCAGTTTGGCCCCATCAGAACAGAGCATCTCATTATGAGGGATTTCAGGCTCAAGTTACTAAAAAAATGCGATAATGATAGAAATCTCACCTTATGAATTTCGTCTGCAGGCGATGCCATGCTTACAGGCACGCTGAAATCATTGTCAACTTACAATCAGACAACTCAGCTTGTCAAGCAACTCAGTTTGAGCCTAGAGAGAACAAATGTACTATCAAATGTGAACAATTTCAATGAACAACCATCCATCCAGCTCAGCTCACAGTCACTCACTCTTGTACTCTCCTAGCTACACTAACAACTAAGACGACTACAGGACATATTATGATTTCTCTGGTTTTCTAATTAGATAACCGAGTAGTCTGCTTGTGAGGAAATGAGCAATAAAAATGGGCAGATATGGAAGAATCGTACCAACGATATTCGAACAAATTTTTCAAGACATATGATCTAATTGTAAGCACATTTACCATATTGTACAGTAAGCGAAATGTCAGCAAACCGGAACGATTTAATAGACCAGATACACACTAATAGAGCAAGGGACTGTGAAATACCGAGTGGGACATAAGGCTAGATGAAATTGCACCAGATATATCTATACAATTAAATTAGACAGCAAGTGTACCAAAATCAGAGTCGAATTTCGGAAGTGAAATGGCAATACAAATCAGACGAAAGTAAGCAGTTGCCGTAATCTAGTAAATGATGAATCCTAGTCATGAAAGTAATAAACAATCAGCTTACATTTAAATGCGTTTTGGGACAAATAAAAGCTATCGAAACAAAAGAGAAGAGAAGGAATCTAGTCGATCACTTCTGTTCAAATCTGCTCAGGAAGGCTGCTCTCTTCTCTTTCATCTCTTCAGCCGAAGTCTTTCTCGGAGGAGGGACAACTGATGACGTCATCGATGAGGAAGACGTTCCAACATCGACTTCCATACTCATCGCGAGAGCCATCTGAAAGGAACGCTCCTCCTGCAAAAGAAAGAAATTTTTTATCATCCACAAGTCATCACACCAAGGCAAAAGTTTTGCCAGTTCCTAGCTACGGGCTAGCGTGTTCGCGCATCTGTCCATGTTGCGATAAAGAAATCTATTATTGCAAGAAACAGTTGCATAGGTCTTTGAGAACCAAAAGTATGCAACCACAACTAGTGATGAGCACGGTGTCAGGAATAGGACTCTATCATCGATTTTTAAATTAATTTCTAATAAAAATTCCTAGTTTTAAGCTCATAACACCGATATTGGTCTGGTATTCATCATTGAATCAACTGCATCATCTGACCGAGTCATCTTCCGTCGACAACTCCATCGCTCGTCTGAGGTCATAGTCGTAATTCGCCGTTCCACGGCCGCCTCCTCCGGTCGAATTCGATGGGCCAGCTGAAAGAATATGCAATCGTAATCATAATCAATATGTCCGACGACCTTAGCCACGCACGACACCACCATTAGAAGGCAACAAACGGCCACTCGGATATATCAAATCTATCATCTACAATCTATCCCAAGCTCATGCCAAACTCCTACACTAACACTACCATGGAGTGAAAAAACAATCGCAGGTAACCTTGGTTATATTCGAATTCGCGCAAAGATAGGTCGATTACAGCTTCGAGCTCTGCCGCTTCTTCAATGAACATTCTATTTGCAGGTGTTTTGCATATCAAGTCCTATCTAGAGTTGTCGTACAACTGTAAAATCGCTTGATGTGGATACACATTTACTTTAAGCTTTTCTGACAAAGGTATGATCGCGTCCTAGATGCTCTTTTCAACCGCAAGCAAGATCACAAGTTTCCCATATGATCTGGGCCATATCACACGAGTTCACAATTTGTCCGAAAGCCTACGAAAGAGATAATCTTGTTTCCAATCAAAAAATCGAAGAAATACTAATTAGACACATTAAAAAGGCGAATAAATATATTCGATTCTCAGCCCACCCTGATCAGCGATGGACCTCCGTACGGCCTCCATGTAGTCATCATCGTCCGATATGTTGATCACGTCGCCTGCATCAATTGCAGCAGCAGCTGCAGGAGGCGGAGCATTCGAATCGCCGAGACGCGCTCCCGACCCAGAGAAGGGCTCAACGAGCTTGGACGAGTCCTTCTCAGATGCCTTCGTAGGGTTCTCAGCGGCCCTCTGCAATAATAACCTATGAAGTAGTGATCCTCCTATACCTATACGCATCCTGATATTTTCTGTCAGACGAATCCGGGGGATTTGATTCGATTATCGAGGGAGGGGGCGAGAGAGTGAAATGAGAGAGTAATTTTACTAGCGAGAGTCGACTCGAGGGATAATCCGACTTGATTGAAATGGGGGAGGGAGAGGGGGTCACTTTTCATTCGTCTATCGTGCGCGCGTGCGGAGTGGTCGAGAGGGGTGAGTGGGGGATAGAGTTGTTTGCTCGAGTGACACTCGGCGAGCGCTCGCACTCGCCGAGTTCACTTTCGATTCACTCGTACCGGTTGGATCACTCGCGAGTGAAAAATGAGAAATTCACTCGCGAGTGAAAATCCACTCGCGAGTGTTTTTGTAGAATTCGAATCGAGAATTGATTGAATTTTATTTCTCCATTGAACCCTCCATTGAAGTGAGAGACCGGTCACTTTGCATTGGCGAGGGGAGAAGGAATGAGTCAAATTCAATTAACTCGGCGAGTGGATTTGACTCGCGAGTGCAAACAAAGGAATCCACTCGCGAGTGGATTTCTCATTTTCCACTCGCGAGTGCCGAGTCACTCGGAATAAAAACTCTAGTGGGGGGAGGAATAACGCGACTTGAGGGTTACCGTAGAGGAAGCAGAAGTGGGATAAGGTTACGGTCGACAAGGGAGGTTACGGTAGGAGAGGGAGATGTGGCTATGGTAGGCAAGGGAGTTGCTACTTCAAAGAGCGAAATGAGTTCTGTAGTGCAAACGTTTTACAATGAGCTTTACAAAAGAACATTGCGCCCAACACGATTACCTCTACGCTCAAATGAACCCTTTCTTGAATTTTTGCCAAGCGAAGTGACCTATGCGATTCGGAAACTAAAGGAAAATGAGTCTGCGGGGCCAGATTCTATAACAGCAGAAATGCTGAAATCGGGAATCGATATATTCGTCAAGCCTCTATGTGACCTCTTCAATAAATGGGTCATCGAAGAAATTGTTCCCAATTCGCTACCAGACTCCGTCATATCGCTAATATTCAAAAAAGGAAGTCAATTGGAAATATCAAACTATAGGCCAATCGCCCTTTTGAATCTCGTGTACAAAGTTTTCACGTCAGTTATTGATACACGAATTGAAGGAACTCTGAATAGTGCGCAACCACACGAGCAAGCGGGATTCAGGAGGAATTACTCAACCACGGATCATATTTTCACAATATCCGAATTGATCAGTCGCTCAGTCGAGTACAATTTTCCCCTTTATCTCGTTTTCGTCGATTATCTCAAAGCCTTTGACTCGATCGAGTTTGGATCGCTCTGGAAGGCACTACTCAATCAAGGCGTACATGCAAAGCTCATATGTGTATTGAAAGATGTGTACGAACGAGGAAAAGTTTTCGTGAGGCTTGGGAAAGAGAAAGTAAGAATCCATGTGGAGAGAGGGGTTCGCCAAGGCGATCCATTATCGCCCCATTTATTCAACTGTGTACTGGAAGAGGCGATGAAGCAAGTAAACTGGAATCAATATGGAGTGAATATCAATGGGAAGAGATTGCACCATTTACGATACGCAGATGATCTCGTTTTGATCTCTCATGATCCTAAGGAAGTTCAAAATATGCTCGGAGATCTCTGTCGAGAAAGCAGGAAAGTTGGCCTAGTTGTGAATATACAGAAGACGGTAGCAATGTCCAATCGAACGTTATACCCATTCACTATCGATCATCAATCTCTGAAATACGTTACAAATTTCATATATCTCGGAGTTCGTATTTCATTCGACCAAGATACGATGTTGGAAGTCAACAGAAGAGTTGGAAGCGCTTGGAAAGGGTTTAACCGATTCTATAACTTTCTCACTAACCGGCGAGTTGAAATGGGATTCAAGGAAAGAGTGTATAAGATGTGCATCGAACCTGCTTTAATCTATGGGAGTGAATTGTGGAGCTTGACAAAGAAAGTCCGAAATAGACTGGTAGTAGTACAGAGATCTATGATGCGCAAAATGGCGGGAATTACTAGAATGGAAAGAAGGAGCAATGAATGGCTCTCACAGAAAGTCCCCCTTCCTGATGTAAGGATTCAAGCAATGTTGCGAAAGTGGAACTGGGCAAGGAGGCTTGCATTAACTGAAGACGAAAGATGGGATAAGCTTATTATGGAATGGACACCAATAGACCGTACTCGACCAATCGGAAGACCAAAGACGCGATGGCGTGACGAGCTAACAGAACTACTTGGAGTTAACTGGCAGAGCATTTGCAGAAGAGACCCTAATGCCTGGAACTTGGCTATCATTCAACAGGCACAATCCCTGAATATTGAATAAATCTGTATCTGTATCTGTATCTGTAGGGGATGGTGAAGGGATTACTGTAGATGGGGTTACGGTAGAGCAGGTACATTTCGAACTATTGGACGGAGACGGTTCACAAGAGTGAAGGAGATGCGGATATTTGCAGAGGGATAAACAACAACCAAACTGTCCTAGCGAGCGGGTCGGCGCGCGCAAGCCGACTAGCGAGCGCCACTGCACGAAGGCTGCATGCTACCCGCAGGGTCTAGCGCCCGAAGGGCGCTATCACCTATAATAGAACGCGTTTTGATATTTTCTTGTCCACAGAATCGAGCGAAATAAATTGGATTAGTGAGAGAGTGAGGGGAGAGGGGAGAGTTGAAATTCATTCTGCGTTGCGAGCAGTTAGCGGAGCGGTCGGCGAGCGACCGGTCGCGAGACGACCGCGGAGCGCCACGGCCCCCCCCCCCCCCGGCAGGGGCCTACGGAGGACTAGCCCCCGGAGGGGGCTATCTATTACAACTAGGGGAATTTCGATATTTTCTTGTCCACAAAATCGAGGAGTTTTAATCCTATTTGAGAGGGGGAGAGAGGAGAGTAATTCAATTAGAGCGAGTCGAGTCAATTCATTCTTCGCCGTGCGCGCCTAGCGGAGCGGTCAGCGAGCGACCGCGGAGCGACGGGGGCGAGCGTAGCGAGCCCCCCCCCCCCCCCCCCCCCCCCCCCCCCCCCCCCCCCAGCCCCCGGCAGGGGCCTCCGGAGGACTAGCCCACGGAGGGGGCTAGTCGTTTAACATAATTCAATCAATTTTTTCCTAGAAGTTTGAAAAGCCAGGAGATGGAACGATTCCCTTTTGCGAGGGCACAGCCTAACAGTGAGGCGGTCACACGGTGTAATATTTCTGTGCTAACTGCCCTTACTTCCCCCATTAATTGCCTAATTAATAAAATAAAAATATATTAATTCCAAAATTTTCTAAAGTATCACACTACTAGCCTTCGCTTCCCGATCCGCCCGTCTCCGCTTCATCGTTGCGGACGTAACCGGGTTCTCAGCCAGCACCTACAATCACAAATTATAAATGAGCTTACAATTTTGCAAGATCATACATATTTTGGCAGTTCTTTACTTTAGCGCCCAAAGATTGAGAGGAATTTTCTTCCTCGCTCATGCGATCGTTCGTTGCCTTATTTCTCACTACCATACATGAAAAAGGTAGGTAACAAAACCCTTCGAAATACGTTTATCTTTATGAAAAACACCATGGAAACCGACTAACAATAAGTCAATGAAAGCGGGATGCGTTTGCGAATCGTAGATTACATGCCTTGTTCACGGAAACCTCGAAAGCGGGAAATGTTTTCAAATTTCTGGTTGTTTTCGACTAGCTGTATCATGTATGAGTGGGGCCCACCCATACATGGGCGCGGTCCACCGGCATCAGTCTGCACTTTTTTTTGGGACACTAGTCTGCGAATTTTTTTAAAACCAGAATAAGATTTAAGCAAGCTTAAAAAAATATTATGAAGGCGGCAGTCTGCAAGTATAGGTAGCTTAGCGGGCATCAGGCTTCAAATTTTTTTCGGTGGATGCCTGCTCACGTATGGGCCCACCTAGCGTTGCCTTACGACTGCAAAATCGCTTGACGTGGATACACCTTTACCTTTTACCTACGGTATTAGACGCGTACGGAATGCAATAGAAAATTGGGCACTTCTTCGGTTTTTGGCCCAGGCTTTTCTCGCAGAGTATTCCTCCCCTATCATTCTCATTTCCCACCCTCTACTAGAGTTCTCTTATTGGAAAATGAATGTCTCCTCATTCTTCACACTCTCTCATCGCGAGAGCAGTGGATTAGACTGCGAGAGAGCGTGAAGAATGAGGAGACAAATCATTCTCCATTGGAAAATCATTTTCTAATAAGAGAACTCTACCCCCTACACATTCGGAGCGGTTGTTGGCTCGGCCAAAAATCGAAGAAGTTCCGAAAATTGAATATTTTCTCAATAACTTCTTTTCAATTATAACACAATCCAATCAACTCTTTTTTTAATCCTATTTGCAAATATATTGCAACGCAAATCGATTTCATTATTTCCTTTTCATCTTCATTGCATTCTCCTTTTTGCCTCACTCTTCAATCTTGGTCTCATCGCAGGCGGTTGTCTGCTCTCCTCCTCCTCGTCCTCACCCACTCGCGCCCCCTTCTTCCACGTCGCCTCCCCTACTCGCTGCTGCTACTCGCTGTGCCATGGCAGACGACGAGAAGGTATGAGGATCCCCGAGTATCCAGTATCTCGATACCCTACCGTAGCCTGCTGGAATATCCTTGACATCCGTGATACTGTAGCCTCTCGATCGATACCCACCACTACCGTATCCCTCCTTGGATCTCCCTGATATCCACCCCTACAGTACCCCCTTCAGATCCTCCAAAACGCACTGCAAACCGTCTTCAAGAGCGCCAAGATCCCGGCCGAGCTCTACGAGAAGAGAACGCACGAGCTCAAGATCGACGAAAATGAAGTCGTCAAGGTGAATACTGAAGACTGCAGGGATCTATCGACAACTGACTGACTGCATACCGTGATCCATCTCGAATCCACAGTCAAATCACGAGATCAAAGATCACTCCTCACAGGTCAACATGACCCTCAAGCGCGGACTCGTGCTCGACATCGATGATGACAGCCACTTCCGCACCTTTCTCAAGTACCTTATTCCGATCAAGTACCCTAATAAATGAGTTATCGATCCACACTCCTTACCGTACCCCTTGCAGTGTGAACGACATCGTGCTCACGGTTAACGACAAGGTGGCGGCCAAGCCCGACTTCAAGCTGCACGACATGTTCAAAGAGCGCGGCAGCAAGGTACGGTAGCCCCTCGAGGTACCCCGTAACCCCTCGCTTCTTCAGACGTTCGTGTTCACGTACGTGCGCATGCGCTGCGCCACCGACGACCGGGTACGCGTAACTCTGCAGCAGGCTACAGTAATCAATAAAAATGATGATCATTGTAGCCTGCAAAAATCAATAAATTTGATCGCGGTAATCTATCTGACCCACCGAACTGCCAGGATTACGGTAGTAGATATTGCAGCCGCCAATCGAGGACACTGAGCGCCGCGATGGCTATGGCTACTACGTCTTCGTGCTCTTCCACTTTCAACGCGTCCCCATGGGCCTCATCCTGCAGTCCTTCCAAGGATCCAAGGTATACCGTAATCCTGATGGTTCCATCCGGAAATCCATGACACGGTCAGCCCCCCCCCCCCCTCCTGATAATTCCTCCTAGGAGCAAGGTGCGGTACCCTATCCATACGGTACCGTAACAGCTACAGTAACCATATGTCCTACTATATCCGATGATACAGTAACCCAATCTACTGTATTCCTATCCTCTCAGGTGATGGTGATGGACGTGGCGGCCAAGACGATCGGCGCAATGTGCATGCAGCCGGGCGATTGCATACTGCAGATCAATGGCGCACGACAGGGCAGCGACGCCGCAAGGGTACGGTAATACCACACAGCATCGATATCTACTACCGAAGTCAATTGCGATTACCAACCGATCGCATTGTAATCATCTATTTCTACGACTACTACATTCGACTACCTTAGTAGTCTGCTATCGCCAACTGAACTGTCATATAATTATCACACACAGCAGGATTGACGAAACGGAACGAATTCCGGAAAATCCGAACTTTTAACTCAATTATCGTCTCATTCCGGAACGGATTAAAAACGAACAATGGCCATTACGATCAACCCTAAGACACAGTGTCCCGATACCGTAGTCCATTGTGCAATCACCAACTGACTTTCTTATCAACTCCTTCATCACCAATCAGCGGCTGATTTTGATTTCTCAGACGCTGGAGACGATCGCAACCGAGATTGAGCAGAAGGGCTTCGCACGGATCACTGTGGAGCGGCCGATGAGCGAGGTCGCCCGTGCAACCGCCCTCTTCACCATACAGGCAAGAGTTGTTGCCAGGGTTGTTGTTGTTGTTGTTGGCGAGTTGTGTTGCGCCACCCGTGGAACAGTCTGTCTGTCGGTCTCTCTAAATTCGCTGTACTCTCCCGCTTCTTCATGTTAGTGAGAGCAAAGCAGAGCCGGGACCATTACTCCACCCGTGTGTCCTTCCTACCTTATGCTGCTCGTTGGCCTCCTCCGTAAACCGCAATCACAAACTGAATTCGCTCTATGGTCAGGGCTCGATTACTTTGGGTTCTCAATATCAGCTAATGTTGGTTGCTTTTTTGAAAATTGAAATTGATTTCTTTGAATGTGGGTTTGCTATATTACCAGCTGTACCCCGTACATACAAAATGTGGGTTGGATAGGTGCCAGAAATTGTGAAAATGTGGGTTGTTTGTGTAATTTCTTACAGAGTATTCGAACCCTGTCTATGGTCACTGCAAAATCCAGAAACCCTACTCGCCGCTAGCACAATCTGATCATGTTTTTCGGCTACACACGCGACACAACCTTTCACTATCATTATTTTCTCAAGATATCACAAAAACGTTGCGGTATTACCGCATCACACGACCCACCTCGCTGCCATAAACCCACAAAAGTACCGTAATACCGTAACCATACATTATTTGATCCTACCGGGCCGGTAATCAGACCTTATATATAACACTATCTCCACTATAAAATCGGTTGTTAAGCCATTAGACAACTGATGTTTGTGTCAGACCACTATATTTTTCGTCCCGGTAGGTAATGAAAATGTATGACCGTAACCTAATGCGTTTCATTCCAGACGGAGAACCGGGATCTGCCCATCCCTGCAGACTGCGCCGCCTACGTCAAGGACGCGCTCAAGCTGCTCAAGGGCGGCGAGCCAAAGAGCATCATGAAGTGAGTCTGATCCTCCCGGACTACAGTACTCCTCTCTCTTGTTAATTAGTTCCACTGCGGCCCCAGTTACCGGTCGCTGCACCCCTTTCACGAGCAGATTCCACTTCCGTATCCGTTATCAATCGAAATCCTCCTCCTAGATCCCGGTCGTCCGGCTCTGACGAGGCGCACGTTGGCTTCCACGAGCGCATTCACGCCGAGAGCGTCATCCCCTCGGATATCGAAGACGAGCGGCTCGTCAAGGTATACGGCACTGTATAGCTGCCCCTCCCCCACCTGGGTGTGCATAGCATCCATATGGACGCTGAATTGAAACTGTGCCTACTGTGCTGTCCATTCTCTAGGGGAATCATAGTGGTACTGTATCCATCGACAATGCAACATGTATCTACAGCAACCTTATTAGAATACTGTAGCTACCGTACCCTCTCCTCATCGGCTACCGTACTCGTTTAGACGCCGAATCGTGTTCCGGGCGTGACAGTGCAGCCCATCTCATTGCCCGCGCCGCCGTCCGAGTCAGAGAAGGCACCCAGTGCCGTGGTGAGTATACAGTACACCGAAGAGGAGCTATCCCTTCCCTTTCACCAACTGACTCAATATTCGGATCTATCGTAACCGTTCCCTATCGACAATTGACTGAATTCTGAGCTACCTTACCCAAATTCGCATTACCGCATCACTTCTCTATCGACAACTGACTCTGATCTACCGTATTCCTTGCTTATCGACAACTGACTCTTCTATTCAGAAGCCTCCATCGGTCCACGCCCCTCCCGTCCCTCCTCCTCCCCCCACTACACCGCCACCCGCCAAGGAGCCCAAGAAGAGCAAGGTGTCCAAGAAGACCGGCACTGGAACAGACTCCAAGAACAGCAAGGGGTAAGAGAGTTGATTGTTGTGGCTTTGTCAAAACAACCCCCTTGATTCGTCAAACCGACACTTTATTGGATGATGACATGAGCATCAACTACTGATTTAGCACTTAACAATTAGTTACCATCCAATTCTTAGCTTCAAAACAACAAAACAATCCTCTTCAGACGCAAGCGTCCGTCGGCCGAGCCGATTGGCGAGAAGAAGGGGAGCGGCAAGAAGACTCCCGCTTCTGGTGCTCCTTCGGGGAAGGATGGTGGAGCGTCCAAGAGCAAGACGAAGAAAAAGGTCGAAGGATCGAGACGATCCCTTTCCGGGTCGTCGCGACGATCGACCAAGCGAGTCGCGAGTAGGAACAAAAACTCGACCAACAACAATGCCTCCAACAACGTTTCATCGAACAATTCACAATCTCGCCGATAAAGTCATTTTCAATAGCAATAACGGCAACTTGAATGGGAAAGAATCGAATGAAATATGAGATTCTTAGCTTAACGTAATCTACCATGGTCTATCGCATACTGACTACCGTGCCCTACCATACTCCGCCCATTGCAGACCAAGAAGTCGGAAGCCGCACACCACAACAACACGGCGACCGGCGGCGACACGGAGGTACCGTACCCCCAATCGATCAATCGACGTCCTACCGTAACCCTTTTTTTCGTTGCAGGGCACCGCTATGTGAGCTACGACGACACGCTGCTCGTGACGTCTAAATCAACAACAAACCTGGCGTCTATTTGTGATAAAAACTAGTTTGTGATGGCTGTTTGTGCATGCTTGCAACACACACAGTATCCACACACATAGTATTCATACATGGAAAACAAAATCCTTCGAAAGCCGGGTATATTTATGAAAAAGATCTTGGAAACAGGCTAATTCTATGAAAGCTGGATGTGTTTGCGAATCGTTGATTACATGCCTTGTTAATGGAAACCTCGAAAGCGGGGTATGTTTTCAAATTTCAGGTAGTTTTTCCATGTATGCTCACTAGTTAGACCAGAAGTTCACAAGTAGACCACTACCCACAAGTTAGAGTACGGCCTTTGGGTGCTAAAGTAAAAAAGTGCCAAAAAGTTAAAGGCGTGTAATATCAATTCGCTCACACGATCGGCGTCGCAGCTCGGAAGGACGCCATTCACGACAAAGATCGAATAACCTATAAGTTACGAGTTTTAATAATCCGTTGTACGATTCAAGATTTGATGATAGTGGCTGTTCTCGCAAAAGAAATGCCAATTCTCGTATGAAATTATTTTGTATTCCAGAATGAATCATTATTCTGAATAGCCAACTCACCATCTGTTGTAAGTGTCGAGATGTCGTATCTTACGTCTAAATCAGATTTGAAAAGCGGCTCTTGCCTACACGAATTCAGTTCAAACCTGAAAACGATTGGGCAGTTACACAAGAGTTCCAGAGTACAACTATAGAATCGCATACCAATTTTATTAATGCTATATTATTAAGATGCTTAGCAGTAGTGAACTTTGATGTACTAGTTATCGGGCTCTTGCAAAATAGGGACCAAATCAAACGCAGAAATTATTTGTTAGTGAAAAAATAGGCCCGGGCTCCCGAAACCTAATAAATCAGGTTCCATCAGACCATCATGCTGCTTAGGCTTGTTTTAAGTGCTTGGCCACACAATGTTGAGGCTAGCGATGAAAATTAGGCTGCCTAGGATCAGTATTCAGACAGCTTCCTGATTGCGAATCCAAATAAGTGATAAATTCACATTATTGTAACAAATTTAAACGCACCACTGCTTGCCGAATTTGCGGATGACGAACCAGTGCTCACTGCGATTGCATATGAATGCACTCGCAACGCTGCAAAACATTATTTTTAATAAATTTGATAAAAATATGTTTTTAATGAATCATTGATTTATGTCCCGGTTCACACAACAGTTCACCGATTATTCAAAGTATACGAACAAACGAAGTTATTTACAACCTACCACGGATTAGTTTTGATGTCAGCAACACCAGGGTGCATGATGGAGATAAGCTCGAGCTTGAAGGTTTTGAGAGCTTCGGTGATGACCTGAAGATGCATTTGCACAACGAGAAACTCGCATTGGGTACTACTTTAGAATGGTTCTACCAGAACGGCTGTACTACTCCTAGCATAAACAAATCAGCCTTAACCTACAGAAGCTAACGATGACATTTATGCTGCTTAAGATTAGTGCGTTGTGCCAACTTTACTAACGTAAGAATCGCTCACTAGCAGCAATAGTATCAGGGTGTCCCACATATTTTTGGAATTTGCTTGCCAATAATTACTGCATGATCGACAATCATTCTGATGCAATACAATATTACGTCATCATGTTGTGCAATTGTTTACACTTAGCCGCTTCTCGATTGCATCAGTCTTTGACTAGTTTCATCAGTTATAGTCATGAACACTGCTCGAGACTACCGCTCCGTTTTGCTTCATTATTTTCTCCTGGGTCGAACGGCGACGGAATCCCACCGTAAGCTGGTCCAGACTCATGGCGAAAATGCCCCCTCCCTTCACACCTGCTTCAATTGGTTCACCCGATTCAAGCGAGGGGATTACAATCTGGAACACCAACCCCATCCTGGACGCCCTTCTTCTCGTGTTCGGGGTCGTGTTCTCAGGGAACTGAAGGCCAATCCCAAATCTAGTGTGCGCGATATTGAGAAGACCATCCATATTCCTAAGACCACAGTTGCTCGAATTCTGCATGATGCTGGGAAGACACCTAAGCTCCCCCAAGTGATTCCGCATGACCTCACGACAGCTCAGCTGAAAAAGCGGGTTGACGTTTGTCAGGGATTACTCCACCGTAGATCCAATTTCAATTGGGTCAGCCACATCGTCGCCATGGATGAGAAGTGGATCACCTACGATAATCCTGAGAGGAAACTTCAGTGGGTGGACGTCGATGAGAAACCCCAGCAGGCTCCAAAGGCGGAACTTCACGGAAAGAAGGAACTCCTCTGTTTCTTCTTCTCCGTCCTCGGTCCCATCTACTGGGAGATCCTCCCTCCCGGCATCACCATCAAGGCTGACCTCTTCACTACCCAACTGGAAGAGGTGGCGGTCAGGGTCCCTCCCAAACTCCTGAGCGAGGGCAAAATCCTCATGCTCATGGACAACGCGCGCCCTCATCATGCGAAAATCACCCAGAAGAAAATGGACGAGCTGGAGATGGAATGGCTCCCTCACCCACCTTACTCCCCTGATCTGTCCCCTTGCGACTACCACTGTTTCCGCTCCCTCTCTAACTTCTGTCGAGGAAAGAAGTTCAAGAACCGAGACGCACTTGTGAAGGAGTTCGAGGCATGGATCAACTCTAAGCCCCAGGCCTTTTGGAAGAGAGGGATCGAGACCCTGCCCGATCGATGGAGGCAGGTCGTGACTACTAAGGGAGCATACATTGATTACTGATCATTTGTTGTTGTTGAAGGAATAAACAAAAAAATAAAAATGTCACAAATATGTGGGACACCCCAATAGGATAAATTGTAGCCACAGGTATTGCAATTCTGGTCTTCTATCATGGGTGCCCGGGACACTCTCCGGGGAGTGCCCATACGTATGGGCACTCCCCGGACACTCTCCGTGGGCATCTATGTCTTCTAATGCCTCGCATTGCTAGTGAAAAGCAGAAACGAGAAACCTGGACCGAGAAGAAGCCAGAGTCGTCCATATTCTGGCTCTCCATGTGCCCCGCCTCAAGAACTTCATTCTCCTGAAACAATACATTTTAGAAATCGGCACTTCTTCACTTTAGTGCATAAACGACGCGTTTTACTCGTGGGTAGTGAGACAGCGAGCTATCGATTGAGCGAGGAATAAAATAGATGTCTACTTTTGGGCACTAAAGTAAAGGAGTGCCTTAAAAATCTAATGCAATTGACATAAAATGTAGTCTAATGTAATTGACATAAAATTTAGCCAAATCGAGGAAGCAATAATATATCCAACCTCCCTGTCAAGTCTCCCTGCGATTTCGGCCAAATCAACGGCTGTGAACAATTGACTTTGGAGCAGCATATTGAGCGCGTGCTGCGCGCAAAGCCGAGCTTCTTGCTGAAAACAAGAGGTGCATTATTTGGATTTAATAGTTGCAAATTCATACCATCATTATCAATAAATTGCGATTGTATACGCGTCATTTTCACGTGAACGCGCATAAACAATTGTGTAATTAGTTGAAAAGAGCAATGAAAAATTGAATGAGCTCACCTTCTCGAAGAAAATCGAAGTCATCGGGTCCTCGACCAAATCCATCCTTCCTAAATGAGACAGCGTTATTTAAAAAACATCAATAGAACAGCGTTAAAAGGACACGACATCAACTTAATTCGTACAAAGAGTGAGAACCTGGAACCAATGATCACTAAGTATATGGGGATAGTATCCGCCCAAAATATAAGACTAATCACTAAAAAGCTAGTTTTTATGAAGCCTTCATCTAGTAACTAACTATAAAAATCAAATTGAAAATAGAGGCCGAAACTTGAATAAATACATGCATTAATACACCACTCTCATAACATTTATACCACTAACTTAGTGGTATTCAACCCACTAACTTAGTGATTTGCAGACCACTAACTTAGAGGGCCTACGATTAGCGCAAATCCTTAATAAAGCTTAATGGTTTGAGTAAGGATCTGGGGTAATCGTAGGCCCACTAACTTAGTGGGGATAGTTACTGCCTTAATCTAAGCCTAAGCACTAAGCCTAAGTTAGCGGGCCTACGATTAGCGCAGATCCTTAGTGACAAAAAGATGAGAATTTCGCACGCCAAAATGGCGACTGCGAAATACACTACGGTAATTAGCGTAGTGTCAGTGTGTTGTGTCAGATTCTTTTTCGCATTTTCTCTGCTTGCTTTCCGCACGATAGGTTGTATCTACAGTAACATTACTTTTTCCACCACTTATTAGCCGTAGTATTCTTCATCCAATGATCACTCATCCTCGTCATCATTATCAGCGCTTCCCTGATCGTACGATGATATCTGGTGATATCAGTGATCATGTAAGCTGCTGATCAGTCTGATAAGCTGTTCGAGAAAACGCATTGCTGTCAGTATCTGAGGCGATTTGCACCGCTCATTCTTCCTTGTACGCAATCACCATGTGCTCTCCCATTGATCCGGTTCAGCCGCTCGATACTTTCTCTCTTTTTCTTCTGCCATCGCATGCTCACAAATTTTTTTCTCTGCTCACCACGCCGATTGGTACAATCAACCTCGTTTCCCACCTGTTATTTACCCTCCCGTTCCCCTTGTGTCGGTGCGTCGTCAACCTCCACATAACTTCCCACTTGCGTGAGAGATGCGCCTTGCGTCACACTAGAGCGGCGATCGTCAGTTGCCACTAAACCACATGATGTGGTCAGTTAGCTCTACGCTAGCAGTGTTGTATCATTGTTCCGTTTCGTGCATCTTTTTTCGCTTGATTTTCCCTTTTTCCATTGATTAGAAATATAATTTTAGGAGGGCGATGAAGACGCTGTCACTATTACGTCGGTCGGCCGCGATCAATCGGTAGGCAGCTGTCCTCTTGTTTGCGAGCGTTTCGCTGGTTAGACAGGCTGAGAGATCGTGCGAGAGAGTGAGAGAACCTTGCTCGGTCAGTGTCGAAACAAAGGTACTAATTTCTGAACTTAAAAGAGCAGAATGGTTTGAATGCTCCAAATCTGAAATAGCTCAAATAATGAAGCTAAGAATGAATTGTATGCTGCTTTCAGTTGCTAATAGTGCGTACAACTTAGTCTAGATACTGGTAAACGCTCACTAGGCACATTAGGATATATCGTATCCCAGGTATTTCCATTCTGGTCTTCTGAAGTAGTGCCCTTGTGTCGAGTGTTTCGCTGGTCAGATAGGCTGAAAGATCGTGCGAAATGGAGAGAGTGAGAAATCTTTGCACGGCTAGTGCGCTCGTCGTCACTCAAAAGTTCATTCGATCGCAGATGGGCAAAGTATAGTACCGGGTTAATTCTGATCAAGTTTGTTAACGATTGATGATCAACGATTAGCAAATGATGATAGCGTTGATTGAAGGTGCTTGCGACGATATCTCCATGAGGGTACGGTAGCGCCCGACAACTACTCCGACGACAAGCAGCCATCGATTACGGTATTGCTTGAATTGCGGTATTATGTGATCGCTATGCGAAAAGTGTAGTTAAACGCGAAAGCAAGTCAATTCACTGTGAAGGATAGTTAGAGTGAACCTATGCAAAACTAGGGTTGGTTGAACGGTAGCGCGGGTAACGGACCGCCTCGAAAGAGGAAGACCCTGCGCCAAATCTCTGATAACTCTCTTTCGGAAGGCATCGATTTCCGCAAACTACCGTAATCCAATCGAGTTTTTTTGTTATTTCGTATTGGTTCGAAACGAATGACATCACAAATTATTCGTTTTAGTTATGAGAGTATTTACCCCATGGTTCATCTCGATTCAATTCGAAAACAGATGGAGAAAAATAAAGTTACGAGATCCTATATTTGTATATCTAATATCGCCTATTTTATCGCTTTCTGTAAGCTACCGTAATTGATTTTGTCTTACCTTCCGTAGCCAACGATACCTATCGGGTTCTATTAGACTATGTGGACTGCTCATAACAAGATGATCTCTGGTTTAACCCAGCGGCAATCATTCTGGTCTACCTGATCTAATCGTATTCCACCCCACCCAAGAGCTCAAGATAGGACATTATTGTTTTGGTGGTCGAGTGACGTATCGAGACCATTATCGTTATCACCCGCTATCTCTAGGATGGCGTAGTGCCGACACTCTCCACGTTGCCTGATCTCTAGCTATCTCTGGCCAGCAAGAGCGGTAAAGTACCCCGGATGGAACGACAATCACCATGATCAACATCGATCATCGCACTTTGATCCTGTCCAGTACAATCTTTGAAGGAAATATACGTGCAACCGTGAACAGATCGCACTTTATGTTTTCTGGTACGACAATATGGTCGCTATTATTGGAGATTGACGACACTTTCGACACTTTGAAAAATGTCTTACGTGAATTGGACGTGGGCTGTTCCGAGGCTCCAGTGAAACAGCCCTTCGTAGCGAGACATACTCTCTGACCTCTCACCGACTCTGCTTATTGAGCTTATTCACATGATCGAAGCATGGGAGCTTCCTGATCGAGCTCGATTGCTCTGTTCACTCATCGTGATTCAGCCCACTCATCAAAATGGGATCTGATGCAATCGTTCCCTTGTGTGATATAATTACCCAGACCGGCTTTGGTTGTACGATGCGTAGTCAAACTTGATCGAACAATGCTCGGTCGTCGATGAAATTTAGCGATGAAATGAAAGGATAATCGAGAGGCGGGGTCTACTTGGAGGTACCTCTCGGACATCACTGATCACAAAGTGGAGAGCTTCGAAGTCTCCCTTTCATGCGAACTTCTCTTGAAGAACTTTAAAGAGCGTAGACCTGTCACCCTGGCCAAAATGAGTGATAGAGCAGAAGAAATTGAGAGAACTTGCACATTGCGACCGAAGGAACAGCTCAAGAACTTGATTGTGCTAAATTTAGCACGTCGCTTCGCAAGGACGTGCTACTATGTGATACAAGATCAGGATGGTGATATCATTGTGTGGGGCGCTGGATAATCGGGATGATTCGTAAGAGTGCACTTTGAATATCACTTAGTTAGTAATTATTTATTCCTCGAAATTTTTGTTAGTGAAGCGGTTTCGTGCCTATTTCCTTTTCTGGAAATTAGTTACGAACCAGCTTTCGTGACTAGTTGTGTTAAAAAGGCCAAATATCCAGATCTGCATTTTACAATTTTAACACAGTCTTGAATCGAATGATTCAAATCACTTTTTTCGCCGAAACGCCGTGCAACGCTAGACTTGTCAGCAGAAACGTTGATGTTACACATTTCATCACTTTCGGATCATTCCTGGGGATTCCCCTTTGATGCTTCTCTGTGCTCTATAAGCTAGTTTCCGCTCGTAATGGAGAAGGGGAATCCCCCTCTCCTTATCTATAATCGGTCAGTCGGTTTGCGGGGCGGCGGTGTGATCAGCGGAACGAATGAAAAGCAAGGAAAAGAACGGGAAAGAGAGGGTAAAGTACACCGTCCGTTATTTCGGGGTTCGGGCGGCCCGAGGGAATTGACGACAGGTCATCAGAGGAAAACAGAGTGAGAGACAAAATACAACTTTGAAAAGATTCGGGATGAGAGCAGTCGAAAAACATTCGTAACCTACGCAGTTCGAACAACACGGTTTCCCCATCCACGCTGAGAGGTTACGAGGATATCAGAGGACAACACCCCACGGAGATACTAGAAGAACAGAGTTTAAATACACCTCCCGAAAGGAGCTTACGACCGATCGACAAAAGCGGAGGAACTGACTCGAAACCTAGCCAGCACAAATAGGAACATGCGCTCCACTATCCTGCAATTTTAGAAAATATCTCTTATGGAGCTCGGTGAAATGAATCGCCCTCCTGTCCTTCAATGATAGGAACACGGCAAACACAAATGACGGAAACACAAATTTTGGCATTCCTTCTCTGTACCTCTTCAGTGTACACGCTCACCCACACTATCTGACAAAGTACTGTCCAACTACAACAGTCAGTGTTGAGCGACCTCACTAATATTAGTGTGTATCCCCGCAACCGGACCCCGTACTTCCGATAAATAAATTGATTTCACTATTGAGATCACAGTCGTTTTTATCCACTCTTCCGATGATCCCGATGTTAGTGGATGCCTACACTGACTACAGTACTCCATACCATTGTCATCTCTTCCCCTAACATTCTGGACTCATTGATCTCTGATGATTCTCTTTAGATCAATCTCCGATTGGTCTCATGACGTCATCAGTCCAATTTGAAGCCTGGTCTTTCTCCGACTCCGCCTCTCCCTCTCTCTCTCTTCGCTCCGCTCCGCCCGGCCTCCCCACTCGGCTCCTCCCGTGCTCGCTCTCCCGTTCACGTGAATGCGCACACAGGAACGAGACTCGACTGGCCGGGGAAGGGGCGGGCGGAGCGGGGCGAGAGAGGCGGGAGGAGCGAGAGAGACACACGGACTCCTGTTTTGTTATCTCCTCTCCTCGCTGATAGGAAATGGGAAAAGGGCGACAGGGGGCGGAGTCACAGCTGGGACGGATTTAGCAGTGGTATATAAGGGGAATGGGGTGAGCAAGAAGCAGTTCCGCTCCTCTGGAGCCTGCAAGCGATCAAACGTCTAAGCCGCGCTTCTACAGTGTCCCCCGGACTATAACTACGCTGCATCCTCCTCCCAATGATCCTCGTCCCTGGCACTATCCTTGTTTGAAACCCGGACCCATTCTTTTCACTTAGAAGGGAATGCAGCCGAGACTAGCTGGCTCAAACCAACCTCGTTGTTACCTATCCGTTTGTAACCAACCCCGCAAATCGCTCATCTTTCGATCCCTAGTTATCCTGTCCGAATTTCTCCATTCTTTCAAGGCGCTCTTAATTTTTGTTGATTTTGCTGTTGTTTTTTTTATCTCCTAATCAACACAATTCTTTTTTCCAGTGTACAATGCTGCTCGATTCACCTACCCTCTACCATCAGAAGCTGCGCGCGCCCCTGCTCGAGAGGAGGTACGGCTACATTTGGTGAAAAGAGGGGGGGGATTACGGTACATTTGGAAGAGGGTGGGGGAGGGGGGTACCACTATCAGCTAGATGGTAGGGGCTGCGCAGTTTTAGCTGCTGCTTGCAGTCGCTGAACTCGGCTTTACCGGTCTTAATCGCCTGAATTGTGGTACTTTACCTTTCTCCCTTTCAGTCTCTCATCCGGCAATCACTCTCCGATGAAGCGGGCGGCGCCCCGTCTGCCGGCGAAACTGACGGCCGATTCGTTCATCGAGGCTGTCAAGAGCGTCGACACATTCATCTTCGATGCCGATGGTCAGAATATTCGATATTTTTGAACCAGTCGAGTGAACTCATCTAATTTCATCAATTTGGTCGAAAGCTTACTAAAGTCGGAAAACGCCGGGTTTTGCAATTTTGACCAATAAGAACCATGATTTATCATGAGATACATACCCTGTATTCAGAGATTTTTACTGATTTCAAAGCATTACTTAGATATTGTCATCGCGCTTCTTCATGTATGTTATTTAGGCGTGCTGTGGTTGGGCGATGCGGCCCTTCCCGGCTCAGCCCGCACCGTTGACCTCCTGCTCCGTCTCGGCAAGCGGGTGATCGTGCTCACGAACAACGCGACCAAATCGCGCGCCTGCTACGCAAAGAAGCTCGCCAAATTGGGCTTCCCCGCGGAGCTTAACAAGGTACGGTATCGATAGTTAGTGAGATTGATTTTGGTATCTTGAATCTAGGGTTGTGCAAGGAACAGTCATTGGTCTCCATATAATCGGTTGGGGCACTACTTTTCGCTTGCATGCATTTACTAGCGATTGGTTGACTGGGTGCAGCAGAATTATTCTCCAATGATTACCGAGTACTTTTTTATAGGGGAGTAGTATTTAGCCAGCGTGTTCTAAACACCAAAAATAAAGATTTTTTGTCAGTTCTCATCCGAAGTTTATCATCCGACCTAGTACCGATTACCGAAACATCAATTTCCTCTCTCAGGACTCGCTCGTGAACCCTGCCGCCGTAGTGGCCGAGGTCCTCTCGCTCGCCGGCCTCAAGCAGAGCGGCAAGAAGGTACGGTAGCCCCCCCCCCCCCCCGCGATTATAGTTTCGAAAACATCAAGTTGTTTCCAGGCAAATCATTCTCAAAAATAGCATGCATAATGAGTAGAGCAAAAGCACGTTTACATTTCCAAATCAAATTACTAGTCGTTTAGTTGTTTTCGGCTGTCTAGCCACGATCGATAATACCCCGACTCCCCTAAACGATGCCCAATCGTATTTAAATCACCTACCTTTCAATATCCCAACCCTACTGTATCCTAAAGCTACCGTATTCTAATTCTACCGTATTCCAACCCAACCATTTCCTAAAGCTCCCGTATCCCACCCCTACCTCAACCGTAACCCTCCCCATCTCCAGGTGTACCTGATCGGTGCGCAAGGCGTGCGGGACGAATTGGACGGTGTGGGCATCGAGTACTTTGGGTTCGGCCCCGAGCCCGAGGATCGCTCCGATGGATCCGCGTTCATGTTCGACATCGAATTGGAGTGCAAGGTACCGTACCAATGGAGGAAGATATCACGCCTGTCAGGATAAAATCGAGCCGATAATGGGAATTGACTGAAATGATTTGCTTACAATGGTATTTTAAGGGATTTTGGACATACCTAGAGGTGCAAAAAACTAAAGTTAACTCACAAGTTTCTCTAGGTCGATTCTATCGTGGCAGGCGATCGGCGATTCAGTGATAGGCCACCGGAACATTTATTGCGAGATTACCGTAACCCATCCATCCTTTTCCAGCCCGAGGATGTGGGCGCTGTGGTCGTCGGCTACGAGAAACACTTCAACTACCACAAGCTGATGAAGGCCGCAAATTACCTGCAGGGTACGGTAGAGCCGGCTATTAGCGATCGATAGACGACTGACTTTTATATATTTATTGCAGAGCCCGACTGCCTGTTCGTTGCGACGAACGAGGACGAGACCTGCCCGGGTCCCAACCCCAACATCATCACGCCTGACGCGGGTACGGTGGCCACCCTGTCTGTATTGATTTAAATCGATTGGTCCTCCTTAGGAGGCTATCCCTCCGGGGGCCCCTGCAATCAATACAGGAACGATTAAAGATCATAGTCCAAAGTCAAAGATCGCGTGTATGACAACGAGTTCTAGGATCTAACAGGAGATCTAGTGGAGTTCTGGTATCAAAAGAAAACTATCAAAAGTATATCACGCGCGTCGCGTAAAAATCGAATAAACGCTGGCTTAATGGAAAAATGAAAAATTAGCTCCTCGACCCCGTGCTCATGACTGCACATGCAGGCCCTCTCGTGGCTGCGGTGCGCGTCGCATCCGGCCGGGATCCGATCACCGTGGGCAAGCCGAATTCGCCCGCGTTCGAGTACATCTGCAGACGGTGGAAGATCGACCCCGCGAGGACCATGATGGTCGGAGATAGGTACGGTAGATTTAGTGATTTGGTTACGGTAGGGCACGGGTACGATAGTGTCAAGGAACGTTGACCAACATTTTCACCATTTCGAGCCCCTATCTAACCCTTCAATAACATTTTGCCTGTTGGGGGTACCACTCTGAATATAGCAACCTTTATTGAAGGGTTCTAGTGTATTTTTTAAAAGAAAAAGCAACCAACAAGTGATGGTTTTGAGAAACCCAAGTAATCGAACCCTGCCATTCAGGACGAACACTGACGTGCAATTCGGCCGTGATCACGGTCTGAAGACTCTGTTGGTGCTGTCGGGCTGCCACCAGCTGGAGGATGTGATGGACAATCAGAGCACCGGCAAGGATAACATGGTCCCCGATTACTATGCCGACTCCCTTGGAGCCCTGTCCCTGTGATCTTTGATCTTTCCCGTCTTGGATTACTAATATCTAGTAATTAGGCTGCTTAGCACCGCCCCCACAACTAACTAATGCTAAAAGACACCCACTATGTGAGAAAATGCATTGTATCCGTTTCTTGCCCTAAAATATCGATGATCGTTCCCCGCAGATAGATTATTGATCCGACATGATCCCTGTGGGATCAGTTTCATGTGCCAAACTTGTGTATGTACGCTACGTGTATTTGCCATAACAGATATCATTTGGTCGATAAATTTACTCGAATCGATGAGATTGGTTGTTTTTGTACATGAAATATTGACATGAGTGGACTTGAAACGAACCTCTCTTTCTGTCGAAAACAAGTGCCTGAGACGATTGATCTGGACTGATAAGATATCAGTATTAAAACGGAGTGAGAGAAATGTCTCAATCAACCGATATCACGTTACAATTCGCTTTCACAGTCGAATTTCTTCGATTGGTACTCACGATTTCTGATATTTAAAAAAAACGTGATCCTACATTCGAAAATAATGCCTCTATCATTCTGAATTGCTAACTTCTTTGCTTCTTTGCTTCCGATATTGTAGCGATTTCTGTTGTCTGTATAACCAAATCGATACTTAACGGATCGACATTTTCAGGATGATTTGGACGATTTCCGTGGTTCTTCTGCTCGCCTCGAGTGCCGACTCGATCGTTTTCCAATCATTCGGCGTGAGGGGCACTCTTATGTGCGGAGAGGCGCCCGCACCGGGAATTCGAGTGAAGCTATGGGATAATGATATGGGTAGGCTACTTACAAACGTTGCTTCATCGACATATGCAAATTTTCACGTATACCGATTCGTCAAGCTACCATATACATCTCGGTCGATTCCGCATACCTTTTTGAAATCTATCGTCCGCAATTAAATTTCCGACGCGAGTGACGAGCATTTGAAATTGTAACAAATTTCTCGGTAATAAGTCGAAATCTCTCAAAACACATCAGTACTGATCGTATCCGTAAGTTATCGTATCCCAGGCGAGCTGGTCGACTCCCCGAAGCTGAGCTCGTTCACCGATATGGAAGGGCAGTTTGAGTATGAGGACTGGACGCCGCACAACGACGAGATTGACCCGGTTATCAGAATTGCCCACGACTGCAATGATGGAGTCAAGGTTTCGGAAATTCTTTGCTTTTTTGCTTCAACAGAATGTGATGGGGAGGCATGATCCGGCTCTCTCAATTCCCCATGCTCTCTCGCATCTCTGATCGACGAGAGACAATTGCATTCGTGAAGGGGGTAGGTAATGAGAATGATAGGGAGGGAACACTCTGCGAGAAAGTAATAGGCTAAGAAACAGAGAAGAGTGTGCACACACACAAGAGATCGATCCGGTTATCAGAATCGCCCATGATTACAATGATGGAGTCAAGGTTCAATTCAATACAATTTCATACCATTACCAAGAAAAATAAAAATCTGATCACATCATTTCTGAGCCTGATCAGGTGAAGAAAAAAAACGAATCAAGATTTTGTCCGCGTAGTTTTTTTTATCGAGTTTCCAGATTATTCCAGAAACCAGCCGGGACCGCGCGCCTACGGCGCGCTCCCCGGCTGGATGACGACGGGTAATGTATTTAGCTGGGTTGTGTGAACATTTGACCTGCTATGCCCGTCATTTTCAACCTTCTGGAATCTACTGGACCCATCCCCGTTATTACTAAAATTCTAGAAGCCCCTTGACCCGTCTCCGTAATTTCAAAAAAATCTTGAAACCGCTGGACCTGTCCCCGTCGTTTCGAACTTTCTAGAAGCCGCCGGATATGTTCCCGTCATTTCGAACATTCTAGAAAGTTCTGGAAGTTTCCCCTCAATTTCGAACATTCTAAAAGGTTCTGGAAGTTTTCCCTCAATTTCGAACATTCTAGAAGGTTCTGGAAGTTCCCCCTCAATTTCGAGCATTCTAGAAGGTTCTGGAAGTTTCTTCTCAATTTCAAACATTCTAGAAGGTTCTGGAAGGTTCCCCTCAATTTCGAATATTCTAGAAGATTCTTGCAAGTTTCCTCTCAATTTTGAACATTCTTGAAGGTTCTGGAAGGTTCCCCTCAATTTCGAACATTCTAGAAGCCGCTGAACCCATCCCCGTCATTTAGAACGTTCTAGAAGGTTCTGGAAGTTTCCCCGTCATTTCGAACATTCTAGAAGGTTCTGGAAGGTTCCCCTTAATTTCGAACATTCTAGAAGGTTCTGGAAGTTTTCTCTCATTTTCGAACATTCTAGAAATTTTCTGGAAGGTTCCCCTCAATTTCGAACATTCTAGAAGGTTCTGGAAGTTTCCCCTCAATCTCGACCATTCTAGAAGGTTGGCACGCCTCCCGGTAGTTTGGTTACGGTAGGGTTACGGTAGGTATACGGTAGTCATTGTTAAGGTAGGTATACGGTAGTCAGGGTTACTGTACTTGAGATGAGAAAGTCTCCCCCCCCCCCCCCCCCCCCCCGACTTGGTTACACTAGTTTCCTCTGTGTCTCTGCCCTAGAGAGTTTCTCTGGCACTCTCACCCTACCCCTGGCATGCCTACGTGACTTTTGCAAAAGTGTTCAAAAGCACAGACATCTCTCCTTTATATATCTAGAAGTAATGATTATTGTCCTCAAACCATACCATTCCTCTTCCATTGCTAACTTCTGATTTTCTCAGCCTGGTCAACGTCTCTTCAAATTCAAGATCCCCAAGTCGTACGTGTACAAGGGCAAGGAAGTTCCGAAAGAGAAGGTGAGCACTCTCTTAATTTCTGATATCACTAGTACCCTCATGTCTGCGCTCTCTGCAAATTCACATGATCTCTCACTCTGTCTGATCGACAAGAGCAAGCAATATCAAAAGCACGAGTAGGGCTGTCAATTTGAAGAATCCGACTCTTTATTCTGCGTGTTCTCTCGTCTCTACCCGCTCAAAGGTCATACAAGCTCACCAGTCAGAGCCTAGCAAGAGAGCGTGCGAATAGAAATGATGTATTTCGAGATTCGCTTTCAGTTCTTCAACCTGGGTACGATCAATCTCGAGTTCAAGCCCTTCAACGAGGAACGATACTACAAGGGCGACTTCAGCAAGCGGAGCATCATCGTGTTCGTTTTTACTCTATTTAAAAATGAGTTGGCATAAATATCTGACGGGCGGAACTCTTCAGAGGTTATATTGTCAAAAGTTGTCAATTGTCAAAGCAATAACTATTTCGATACCCACAATCAGCGAAATCGATCTCTTGGCGGCACGTTTACGTTAGGCGGAGAATTTAGTGGTGATTCACTTCAGGGGTGCGCAATAATACTTTTCGATCTCTAATTTCGCAATGCTCTTTCGAAGGAGGTCAGAGAAACCGAGAGAGCATTGAAATATCGATTTTTTTTTTGCACTCCCCATCTTCAGACCGTACCCTCACAAGCGGCATCGGGCAAGACGCCACAACAAGGATGTAGAGACGACAGCCGCACCCGTTGCTTCATCGGAGGATGATCCCTGCGATTATGGATTGTGCACTTTCTCAGGCAAGAAAAGAAAGAGCAATCGTGGATCTCTCCTATTTCGTAATGTACTCTCTATGGTTAGATCAGCTAAAGTGAGAGAGTCCGACTATTCCTCGAGTCCGACTAAAGGTCGTTCGTGATCTTTGAAATCTACTTCCTATCGAAATTTTGGTTCATAAGGGAAATCTATCTTTGTAATCTATCTTGTTTTTTTAAGGAGACAGGAAGAGAAGGAATCTGGAGGAAAGTGCGAATGAGGCAAGCGATGAGATCGTGAAGAAGGAGGAGACTCAAGAGGAGGAAGGGTGAGCACCGCCACATTTATCCCATATTCATTACCTGGAACCTCCACTTGAACGATTTCATCGTGTTTTAGCTTACGATAATGACGAATTAGTTGGTATTGCCCAGGTATCTATCGAGGTGCAGGTTGCTAATTGTGAACAATCACCTAGTCCTCTCTTATCGCAATGGTCTATCGTGGATCAGAGAGGCGAGAGACCAAGGGAAATTGAGAGATTCAGACTATGCCTCCTTATTCCAGTTGCGCCTCTGAGGGAGCCTGTCCGATCAATCTCACCAAAAAGAGGAAGGACCTGCGCGGTCGACGTGAAATTGAGGTTCTCATTTTTTAAAAATCTAAACTATTTCCAAATTGCAGATTTCCGTTGATGGCCAAGATTCTGAGGTCGAAATGAAAGGCGCTAATAAGGTAAGCATTAGGGTGAATAAACCGTCTCTTCATTCGTCGTACTCTCTCGTTAATCTGACCGGTGAGAGAGTACGCCGAACGAAGAGACGGATTCTTAACCCTGATAACCTTAGTAATGATCAGAAAATCTGGGTGATCGTTTAGTTACTCATGGGCCGAAGAAATCTGTATGGGACAGCAGCAACGATATAATCAATGTGAATACGCACCGTATTCCTCTTCTATTCAGGACGTATATATACGGGCGTGAAATTCGGCTGTAAAGAGTTTTTCTATTTCAGACCACAACAAAATCAATGAAGTTAGCAGACCTGGACAGTAGCCCAGAAGACATGATTGAGCCGTGGTAGATGCGCGTACCTTATCAAATATCCATTCATTAAATCATTTAATTCGGTTATTTTGCAAATGTACAAGGAATGTGACGTTATTTGTTCCAGAAAGAATCGCATTATTTTTCCCCCGAATGTAATAAAGTCATACAATTTGTTGATCAGTTTACAGTGAGAATTCGAACAGAAATTCAACATCTGATTCTCTCTTGCGTCTTTAATTTCTTGCTAATATATTTTACGATGTCTCATCTCGCAATACTTTCTCGGTTTTTCTGACATGCGAGAGAGCATTGCAGAATGAGAGATTTTTTTGCACACCCCTGTTTCAGATCGTATCCTCACAAGCGGCATCGGGCAAGACGCCACAACAAGGATGTAGAGACGACAGCCGCACCCGTTGCTTCATCGGAGGATGATCCATGCGATGATGGATTGTGCACTTTCTCAGGTGGGAAAAGAAAGAACAATCGTTTGTCTCTCCTATTTCATAACGATCTCTCGCCGGTTAGATCAGCGAGAGATCATCCTCAAAGGAAAGGTCTTTCGTGATCTCTGAAATAGATTTGCCATCGAGATTTCGCTTTTATATGGTTATAATCAATCTTGTTGTTTCAAAGAAACAGGAGGAGTAGGAATCTGGAGGAGAGTCAAGAGGAGGAAGGGTGAGAACCGCCACATTTTCCCCATATTCATTACCCGAAACCTTGAACGATTTTTTAATTTTTTTTCAAATTACGATATTTTAGAATTAGATAGTTTAGCTCGGGGATTGAGGTTGCGAACTGGCCTTACCAGTGTGTCGCACCTAGCGTTGTCTTACAACTGTAAAATCGCTTGACGTGATACTCACCTTTACTTTTTTTTACCTCATCGAGATGCAGATTCTTAATTCAAGTTGCGCCTCTGAGGGAGAATCTTATTTCCATTCTTTGTTTATGAATCATCGCACATAAATGGTTTTCAACAGAAACAACATAATTTTCCCTTGATTTTCTGCTTAGTGAACAATATCCATATTCTAGTCGGAGGGAGCCTGTCCGATCCATCTCACGAAAAAGAGGAAGGACTTGCGAGGTCGACGAGAAGTTGAGGTTGATTTTTTATATTTTGATTTTGTTTTCTATTTTCAAGTTGCAGATTTCCGTTGACGGACAAGATTCTGACGTCGCAATGAAAGCTAATCAGGTGAGGAATCTGGGCATCATTCCTGATTTTCTATTTCAGACCACAACAAAATCAGTGAAGTTAGCAGACCTGGACAGTAGCCCAGAAGACCGGATTGAGCCGCGGTAGATAGATACACGAGTACCCGATTATTTTTCCCGAATGCAATAAAGTCATACAAATAATTTGATCATTGTGCAGTGAGAATTCGAACAGAAATTCATCAGGTTGAAAACACGAGTATGTGCCCTGATCTCCATCAAATTCTTTCAAATATTTACCGATCACCTTCTCTTCTCTTCGCCATTCCTTGTTTATGAATCATCGCACAGAAATGGTTTTCTGCAAAAAAAAGATAATTGTCCATTGAATTTCCGCATCGTAGATAATATCTATTCAATTGATGCCTTCTCTCAATCGTTGCAACATTCCACAGCATTCTGATGCCCTTTGTTCTCTCCAGACAAGGGTGAAAAATGCATTTAAATTTTTATCTTGTAAAACTTTAATTTCAAGTTGGCAGTTTGTTGACATCGAAATTCCTCTCTTTTCTGTCGGTTCAGAATGCTGTATATCTTCCACCTATCCTCGCCTCGGCGCGAGAAAGGGACTAAGGTAGAGAGAAGGTAGTAGGGTGAGAGTACCAAACAGTGCGAGATAGAACGGCACAGGGAGAGAGGCCGAGACGGTCGAAATTTGGCCGCGCATATCACTCCAACCCATCACTCTCCTGTTCGATTACTTAGTCAATTCGATGACGTACTCACTTTTCTGTGGTTTAGATTATATTCCCTGCCTTTTTACCCGATTATCTCTGCTTCTTGTATATCCTTTTTAATTCACTACCCCATTTCAATTGATCGGTTGTTTTTCCTTGTTTCTTTCTTATTTGTTTACTTCTTTTAGCGATTTCAGTGGTCCAGAACAATAGTCTCTCATCTAGTCCAAGGTAGAAATGGGCGAAATCTATGGCAGCATCTATGGGGGCATTTCCAAGGTGATAGCTTTAGCTTGTAATTGTTTTTGTTTTTGCTATTTGTTGTTGTTTATAATCAACATTTTGCAGGTACTGGCGAATATAACTCAGCGAATGCAGAGAGATAGACGAAGGGAGAGAGTGGTTCGTATTATTGATCATGTAAATATGCAAATTTCAGTAGTTTCTTTCGGTTTCCAATTTTTTTCCAGAAATTTCATGAATGAATGAATAAATTGCCAATCACGTTTAGCTTAGAGAGGGGTACCTAAGCAACTTGGTCTTTCTCTCTCGCTGGTCAGACAAAATGAAGATATCTAGGTACTTTATTGATGCCGCTTTGCATCAATATAATGCAAATGATGTTTCAGGAACTCTTCGCTCTTCACGGCTACCAGCCCACTCGGGGTCTCGGTGATCAATTGGAGTTTGCAGTCAATGACGAATTCTGGCTCAAATCGGATGCTGATCAGAAGTGGTGGTAAGAAATATGATAAGTAAATCTGTTTGTACACATTTCCTGTGAGCTGGATATGAAAGATATCTGAAGAATTGGTTTCTTCAAATGTTGAACACATTTTTCACTAAAATGCCCTTTCATGGTGAAATGTAAATTTACACTTTTCATATTTTCACTTGTATTTCATCGCCATATCTATCTCTCCTTAGAACCGTTTTTCTTCACGTTGAATATCTTATTCATCCCTTTATCAAGGGTCTAATCAAATCAATAAGAATTCTCTGGCCTTATCTTCCGATTGTAAAATCGCTTGACGTTGATACACCTTTACCTTTATATATTGCAGGCGCGTGAAGCACCTTCCCACAGGCAGAAATGGTTACGTACCGATGAGTTTCATCGCGAGAAAGAGCGAGAAAATCCACTTAGAGTGAGTACATATACGTATCTATTAAAAATTAATATTTATTCCGGATCTCAAATATCAAAAAAATATAGAGTAAAAAATATAGAGAGACGGAAATGGACAGCAAGGGAAGAGGATCAGTAATCCCGACTTTCGGAAGTGCAGATACCGAACGAGCAACTTTAGTGAAATAAATATCAGATGGTACGACATGCGCACAACTCGCAGCGAGGCCGAGGAGACTCTTCTGAGGGAGAGATACATACCGGGATCGTTCATCATTCGAACGAAGGAGAACCAGATCTACAGCGAAGCCCTCGCACTCACTGTCAAGTGAATTGATTTTATTTCTGAGAGACCTTCGATATTTGCAAAATCCAATTCAATCCAATAGTTGGGCATATTAGGGAGAAATATAATTCGTATGAAGATTCCGAAAAATCTCTAGCATCGACGGTTAGTGCTGAGAAAGTCTACTCATTCAGAACCAGAAATTATGATTAGACGATGGAGTATCGAAAACAGTTAGTTTCCAGCTGACAGCTAACTTTTTTTCCCAAGCACTTGGATGACAGTTCTATTGAAACGAGATGATACCAAGAAACTAATAAGGGCATCTATGGACTGAAACTTTTGATATTACGTTTTTCACAAAACTTGACAAATGATTTGTACGCGCGTATGGGGAAATTGACGATTGTCGGAAATGGCGCCCGACCACACCAAATGCTTATAACTGGGTTCCAATAGATTTCCCTTGCTCCAAAATGGTATTTTATACTTCCAAACAGTTGTTTTCAGCCGACTACAATGAAGAACATAGAAAAGTATTGATTAAATGCATAGAAATTTAACCTAAACGATTTGAGTACGCGGAATTTCGTTATGTCCGGACTAATTAAAAAACGTAGTAGCATAATGAAGAAATTGATTGAATTAGCGTCTCCCAATGAAACCTGTCTCACTTACTGAACCGTAATATTGAACTAGCACAAAGTTTGATTTGCAGGGCAAATGTCGACGGCGACGCTAGGATTCTTCACTACGTCATCACTCGGGACGCAGAGGATTCGTTCCGAGTAGGCGGAGGAAGGAGCTTCCCCACGCTTGCACTGCTCATACAGTACCATGCTGGTCCGTGAGCAAACATTTTCTTCCGGGATTGCTTTTTTTACTGAATAACCGAATGGAAAATACTGATTGCCGATTAGATGCGAGTGAGAATCAAGCATCAGAAAAGGGTGAAAGGTGAAACTATTATTCGTTTTCAGAAATCACCAATATTTTGTAATTAGAAAAATATGCGAATTAGTTTGAGTGTGATTTTGTGAGTGCCTCTTTTCAGCATGCACAATGCAAACTCCTCATTCAGGCCACCACAGCGGACTGCCGCAGCCGCTCACGTTCTCCGTGAGAATGAATCGGTTGATCGACACGTGGGAGATCAGTCCGGTCGACGTGGTGTACAGTGAGGAGCGGAGCGAGGATGTTCTCGGCAGTGGACACTTTGGAAAGGTTCGAGGAACTTATCTGTTTTCTTGGTCCGAGCTACGACCGTTCTGAATGTGAAGGGGGTAGGCAATGAGAATCATAGGGCGAATACTCAGAGATAAAAATCACAGAAATGCCAGGTTCCTGTCGGCCGATACTTGTGTTCATTCAGTTAATATTCGCGGATAAGCGTAATGCCTTGGTTAATCTGTCATACAACAACTTGAAGCTGGCGAAAATTTTATTTTATTTTATTTTATTTAAAAAAGGGATTTTTTAATATCACTGATTGCTCAGTAAACCAACTGTCAATTCTAATTTTTATTTTTCAGGTCATCAAGGGTACTCACATGGGCGTTGTCGTTGCAGTGAAGACGATGATTATAGGAAGAATGAGCAAAGAACAGTTTTTGAGGTGGGAAAAGAGGGAAATTACGACACTGCTCTGTTTTCCCGTTTCTCACGTTGTATTCTCTCTCTATCATTTTTATTCCCTACCCCGATCACATTTCAACACAAAAGTATATTGTATTTCCATTTTAGAACAAAAATAATTGAATTTTAATATTACAATTTTTTCAGAGAAGCCGAGATCGGTCGAGATTTCAGTCACGATAATATTGTGAGGACGATTGGTGTCTGTTCCATCAAGCCGTTTATCGTTACGGAGTGAGCTCTATTTATAATAATAATAATACTAATAATATCGTACATCGCTCCCATTACCGAACAAACGGCCTTTTCTACCTTTTTGGCCTTTTTTCCCTTTAAGCGAATTCACGCTTAATATTCTTGTTTTTTGTTTCATATTTTTTATCCACCCCTATAACTGGACGAATACAAAAATTGGCCGGTGAAATATTATTTTAAATAGGTGAAAAATGAGAGCCGTTGCCTCTATTTTCAATTAAAATACGGCTCTACCGTAATCTCCACGTCATCACAAATTTTCCGTACATTTTCTGTATTACGGCTGTAATTTTTCACCCATTTAAAATAATATTTCACCGGCCAATTTTTGTATTCGTCCAGTTATGGGGGTGGATAAAAAATATGAAACAAAAAACAAGAATATTAAGCGTGAATTCGCTTAAAGGGAAAAAAGGCCAAAAAGGTAGAAAAGGCCGTTTGTTCGGTAATGGGAGCGATGTACGATAGTAATAATATTTATCCACACTGATGGTATGACTGTGGGGCTGTTCTACTCGATCTTGTTGACTTTTCTACTTGTTGAGTTGTATCTGATATTAAAAAAGCGAAATGATGGAAGGCGATTTACATCTGTTCGAATTTGTTCCCTAAATGATGCAGTATCACATTTTTAAAATGATACGATTGTAATTGCACACCTATTAAACTATTCCGCGCGGCAAACGCGTTAGCTCCGCCCACTTTCACTTCGTTTTACGCCTTTTCAGCCTATTTTTACTATCTTTTCTTAGTTTTTAATGATAAAACACGATTTCTGGGATGGTTTCGCGATGATTAAGCACAAATTATATAATTAATGCTTATGTTTAAACGCGACGGTAGTTTAATAGCAATTTAGTTACGCGCGGAACAAGAAACAACTTTGAGTCAAAATGTGATACCTCACATAAGCTGCTGAAAATTTCACAGAACTAAATGTTGAGCAATGTTGAAACAGTCCGCATAGAACATAAACCCCATTTTCCTTGATGAAATTGATTCACATCAGGTTCTTATCCGGTGGAAATCTCAAACGCTTCCTGGAAAATCCTGAAAATGCTGCACAGTTGACGAAAACGGAGGATTTCGTTCCGATTGCTCAGAAGGTTCGAATTTCTTCTTTCCAGTACTCACTCAGAATCGAGTGTTCAGGTTGTTCGGAGAATAGTATCTACCAATATCGTTGAGTACTGAAACCAAGAACTAGAGATGGCTTGACAAGAGATGGTATATCTTCATTTCATCACCACTCACTCTCTCACCGGTCAGAGAAGAGAGATAGTGTGTGTGAATTGAGGAGAGTGATTTCTTGCCAAGCTGTGCCCTTCCACGAAGTTGTAATAGATTACGGCATCTAATAATTTACTGTTAAGATCGCGGCTGCAATGTCGCATTTGGAGGAGAAAGGAATCGTCCATCGGGACCTAGCGGCAAGAAACATTCTCGTTGGAGAGACACTGGATATCATCAAAGTACGTTTCACTAATCCGATAGAAAAACAAATAGTCGATACTTCTTCGATTTTTGGCCTTTTCGTTCTCATTCCCTACCTTGTCCACAGTTAGTTGCTTGTGTCAAAAATCGAAGAGGTTTCCGATTTCAAAGTATCGTAGAGTATGGTGCCCGGGTATCTCTCTGCATTTCCGTCCACATTTGGTTACGCGTGAAACGGTTTATTGTCGATAAGTTGGTAAATAAACCCTTGCAGCTGGCCGACTTCGGCCTCGCTCGTCTGCTTGAGGACTCTGAGTACTACAAGACAGAATCAACGACCTTCCCCTACAAGTGGACGGCCCCCGAAGCATTCGTGATCAATGGCAATCAGGCGAGTTTGAACAAGAAATGCGCAAAATTTAAAGGAGGAGTAACATGAATATTTTGATGACTACTCTGTTAACGCCACGTTGCAGCAATCTATAACCATATGAGCTTTCCGAAACTCCCGCGTTTCTACGACATCGATGAACCGAGTTATTGCGAGTTGGCCTAATGCCAGAATTCCCCTGAGTCCAGGAAACGGCGGGGATTTTGAACTGAGGGTTTGACTAAGAGGAGAGTACGCCTTGATTAGGGACGGCAACGCGAATTTTTGAGTACGAAATATTGGACTACACCCTCCGACGTTTTTCTTGTCAATCTACCGTAATCTTCTTTCAAATTTCATGCCTATTTTTATTTTGTCATTTAAAAATACATATCACTTATTTTGTTCTATTTTATTTAGTGTAATTGATAAAGGATAATAAAAAGTGCATATTAAAAATGACAGGATATTTAAAGAGGCAAACAGGAAGTGGTACGATGCCGTGCAAAAAATGGAGTGTTTTCAAAACTAATATTTGTTTCATATTTCTATTGGTATTTATAGATTCAGATGCACAAAAAATGATTATGAAAACAGAAAAGAGGATAACACTAAAATTTAAGAGAATGAGGTCGGCAAAGTTCGGCAAATTAACGTTGTGATTATGCATTTTATGGAATTTCTCAAAAACTGCCTAGAGATTATTTATTATTTTTTTATGATAATTTTAGGATGACTGTTCGTAAGTATTGTGAAAATATTGAAAATAATCTCTAGGCAGATTTTGAGTAAATGAATTTCGAAAATAAGTAACGTTCATGACACATCGCGAATACAGTAGTTAAGCCCTTGAGCTATGAACTTTAGCTTTGAGTACCTTTATCGATCGTCTGGAGGACATTTTCTGCCATGCTCTTCGACAAAAATGCGTCAATTGATGCGGGGAGAAGTAGGATCAAGGATTTGGCTGTTACAAAAGCTAAACATTAAAATTAGGGACATGCAAACCGGAAAATAAAATTTGAGAGCCGGGGAGAGGTATGTGCAGGAAATGAACGTCGAACTGCCCGGGAATTCAAATCTCCACAGTAAAATTGTTTATTCGTGATTAAGCGACTGTATAAGGATGTGCCTCTTTAATTTTCAGTTTTCCGAGGAGCTTCAATGATAATATATCGTGTAAGAAAAAACAAAAAAAATCTGTGGTCGCAAACATGTTAAATTTAGCGTTTAAACTTTTGCATAAAACAGTTTTTATCGAATATCCGATCACATAAGAGATGCGCCTTCGCGGTTTGATTATGTTTTTGTTTTTAAGACCATTAGTAAGCACTATGCAAAAAATGAACAAAATCTGTGGTCGCAAACCTTATAAAAAACAGCGTCAAAAAGTCAATGAAATCAGGGATCATGTCTAGTTGTTTGCAAACTACGACTGTTTTTGTTCATATTTCATGCACCTAACAGGTTAATTACACCCTGTGAAAACATTACAATGTATAATTCTCAACTTCAGCTACATACTTACCGAATTAGGCACGGCTACAGTATACCAGAATTCTAAAAGTGATAAGTACGCTCCCTGTGAAGTGAAAAATGCTTATATATGTATCAATAATTGTTCAAGAGAAATTGCTCTATCTAATAGAACAAAAAATTAAAGAACGAAACGCATTTGAAAATATTCGCATCTGACATGTGAAAATAAAGTTACCAAATGAACCATGCACTCGCTGGCACTACACCACGGTGGGCGGGGCTAAGAATGGGTGCCTGTATCTCGCTTAAATAAAAATATTTTAAAATTCTGGATGTGTAATCGTGATTCTGCACGCCCGAGAGCCCTACAACCAAAAAATAGGACATTTTAATGGAGTTTGAATTTTCACGTGAATGTCCCTACATTAAAATACTTAATAAAAATCAGTTCACGATTCCCACTCAGTTTGCGATAGATCTGTAATAAACATGACACGCGATGCGCTCCGCTTGAACTCAAATCGTCGGGTTTCGTGCCTCCTTATTTTGCTGTTTTTCTCTTTATTTTTGACTTTTTTTGAAAAACTAAATTGAAAACATGAAATGGGGTAAGGTAAGCTTCCGTTTGCACATAAACTTGTGAATGGTTTTGATCATCTGTAAACATCGTTGCCGTCCCTAGCCTTGATCTACCATTGTCTCCCCTAGTCTCTTCCCATCGATCGCACTCCTCCCTCTCACAAACAAGGGACGGGAGAATGGAATAGGTACTTTGGCAAAGAGCCAACGGCTAACTACTGTACTTGGAAGTCCCAGGATTTCGTTGTGGGAGTCTCTGACATTCATTCCTGTTACTCCTCCTTTAATCGACCTCTCATTTCGCAATGCTCTCATGCCGGTCAGACAGACCGAGTGAGCGTGTGGGATGATAGACCGAGACGTTTTTTTTCACACCCTTGGTCTGAACACAATTATTACCTCATCTGTTTCAGATTCATGCCTTCATTGAGTTTATCGTGTTAAAGTAATCATGTTAAAGCCCTTAGAACAGTTTGACATTTGTTAGAAAATGTAATCGAGAAGCATCATGAGATTCAAATGTTCATCTTTGCTGATAACTTTCACTGATCAATGATTGCCAATTTATAAATCGGAATGAATAAAATGCAAAATGGTGTATTTTTTCACGACAAATCGCTCTCAGGTCGGCAAGTTCACAATCGCGTCCGATGTTTGGAGCTTCGGCGTAGTTATGTGGGAACTGTTCAGCAAGGGAGCGGTAAGTGGTCTGTGTCTCTCATTTTCCCATGCTCTCTCGCCGCTCTGATCAACGAGAGTTCATTGCGAAATGAGAGGGCGAGACGATTGTTAAAACAGACCTTACGGCTCACATGTATTATGATTGTCTATGGTGCTAATGGTAATAGTGTATCCACGTCAAGCGATTTTACAGTCGTAATACAACGCTATGTGGGACCCACTGGTAAGGCCAGCTGTTACCAGTGGGTCCTAGTGCACGATAGTACTATGATTTACTGAAGATCACGATTGCCTAAATACTGTACAGGAGCCGTACGATGGCATGTGCAGTGGGGAAGTGTACAAGAGGCTGATGGACGGCACGTATCGACTGCCCTGTCCAAGGTTGTGCATTCCGTCGGTGAGTGAGAATACTGTTGAGTGCTCAAGCCTTGAGTTTTTGTATAGCAACAGTCTAAAATGGGGTCTAAAATTGCGGATTTAATCCGTTAAAATTAGCGGAAGTCGTTTTGGATAATCTTCTTCTTCTTCCTTGCGTTAATCCCGTTTGAGGACGGAGTCCGCTACATGGCTCGCAGCTCTCCACACACAGCGGAGTTTGGCGTCATCGGGTTTTAGGTTGACGCGTTTCATGTCGGCGTTCAGAACGTCTTTCCACCTCATCTTAGGACGTCCTTTCGGCCTTGTTCCAACCACTACTCTATCATATTCTCTTCTAGCAATGTGATCGGGATCTCTTCTGTGACCTAACCATCGGAGTCTCGATTCTCTCATCTTATCTACAATGGGTGCTATTCCTAGTCTCCTTCTGATCTCTTCATTTCTGATCCTGTCCAGTTTTGTCTTTCCGAGAGACCAGCGAAGCATCTTCATTTCCATTGTGTGGAGGAACTGCTCGGTTTTCTTCGTGGCTGGCCACGTTTCGGTACCGTACAGGGTACCGAAACGTGTCTTCTAATTCTTCTAATTCTCTAATTCTCTTCTAGTATCTGTGCAGAAACAAATGTCGTCTGCATAAAGAACAGTGAGGGGAGCGCTCATTTGGATGTCTCTGGAGATGGAGTCTAATATGAGGATGAAAAGGAGCGGGGAGAGGGCACTCCCTTGGTGGACACCGACTCGCACAGGGAAATGGGGGGATGGACCTGCTTCGGTTCTAACTGAACTCTCAGGTGATTGATATAATAGGCGGATCAGATTGATATAACATTCTGGAACTCCATGGTCTCGTAAGGAATACCAGATAAGGCTATGCGGGACTATCAAAAGCCTTTTCGAGATCTACAAAGCAGCAATGGGTTTTCATGTTGTATTCTCGTCTCTTTTCAAGGAATTGCCTCACAGCGAATATTGCATCGGTGGTTGATACTCCCCTTACGAAACCGCATTCCGCACTATGGATTTGTACTATTTCACGCAATCGAGAGTCAATTACACGTTCAAAGACCTTCATGGTATGGGAGAGAAGTCGGATGGGGCGATAGTTTTTGCATTCCATTATGTCACCTTTCCTCTTCCAGATTGGGATCGTGACTGATTTCTGCCAATCATCAGGGGTTCTATCACATTCAATTATGCGGTTGAATAGATGACAAAGATGGGTGTGCCCTGTGCCTCTCAACCCTTTCCACACCTCAGCGGCAATATCATCTGGTCCGGTCGCCTTCCCATTCTTCATTTGATTCACTGCGATGGTAATAGGGTGAATAGCCCCGAGGACGGGCGGAGGTAATTTGATGGGTGGATGGGGGAACTCCTCATTGGATGTTTTCGCAAAGTAATCCCTCCATCTCTTCCTGATCTCGTTATCATCCCTAAGCACGCGCCCGTCATCGCTCTTAACCAGTCGCATTTTCGATACTTGTACCGCTGCAGCAGCTCTTGATCGAGCAATCCGATAGATGTTCTTTTCGCCCTCTGTAGTATCTAAAGACTCATACAGTTTTTGAGATGCTGCTGCTTTCGCAATGGACACCGCGCGCTTCGCCTCGCTCTTCGCTGTTACATATTGCGCTCTAGTCACCTCACTTCTCTCGGCCTTCCATCTTTTCAGTCCCTGCTTCTTCTCTCTCACTGCACTCTGCACTTCTTTCGTCCAGTACCATGTCTCCTTTTCGATCCGTTTTCCCTTCTTTGTTACTCCCAGGAGTTCTTTGCCCGCGCTTTGGATCTCACTCGTAAGGAGTTTCCAGTGCTCATCAGGGCAGGCAGGCAGTGAGGAGTGCATAATCGACGGAGTCAGTTTAGTTTGGAGGTGGTGTAAGAAAGAGATGCGTTCGTCATGGTACTTCCACCATTTGATTCGAGGTGGGATCGAGGTGGTGGAGGTGGGTTTCGCCTTCTTAGGAGCTAGGAGGACGAGATCGAGAATCAGGGGGAGGTGTTGGGTGCACGTATGGTCGGGGATAACCTTGCAATCAGTGACGTAGCGCCTGTGGGCGCAATCAACAAGAAAATAGTCAATCGTGCTGCTTCGGCCTCCCGACTGATAGGTAATGAGATGGTTGAGTCTCTTTCGGTAGAAAGTATTAGCAATGAATAGGTCGGAGGAGGAAGCGAAATCAAGAATCGTCTCGCCTTCCTCATTACGTGTTCCGTGCCCATTCCCTCCATGAACCTTCTCATAACTTGTGCGCGAAACACCTACATGCCCGTTCAGGTCGCCACCTATCACAAGCATCTCACTGGAATCTCTCTTCTCGAGTAGCACATCTAGTGCTTCCCAAAAGTCGCTTTTCTCGTTGTTACTACAGCCGGTTTGAGGCGCGTACGGAGGCACAATGAGCATGGGGATGTTCATAAAATCAATCCTCGCAGCCATTAGTCGGTCTGATACATTAATTACCTCGACGAGTGCACTATTGAGTCGCGGGCCAAGCACAATACCGACCCCGTATTCATGGCTAATTATTCCTCGCTGTGGCTTGACGCCGTGATATATTAGGCGGCAACCATCCCCGATATTTTAGCCTTCGTCCCGGTCCATCTAGTCTCTTGCACGCATAGAATATCGATCCTTCTATCTCTCATTAATGATGTCACTTCTCGGCTCCTTCCCGCCGTCATCGATCCTACATTCAAAGTCGCCATTCGCATCTTAGTAGTGGTTGGGTGGACTAGCTTCTTTAGCCGACACCGTCCTTTTGTCGGTAGCCCTCGCATATTTAACACACCGGGAGATGCGCATCGACTTCAACCGTGGATGCCGTAGCTGTGGTGGTTGTACTTTGGGCCATTGTAAAATTTGATGCAACGGGTATATAGCGGCCGGCTTGTCGCAAGGAGAGAGAGACTCATCCCAGCCTGGCGCCGCATGCGTTTTCAGTTGATATCCCTTTTGTACAGCCCGTGATAGCACGTCTCGCTTAGCCCTGTTTGCGTTTCGCACTACTTGCTACGAGCACTGATTGCAGATGCCGCTGCACTTCTTGCTCGAGCACTGTTTGCGATCGCACTACCGGCCTCGCACTGACTGCATTCACAGGGTTTAAAGGGGGTGTGTGAATAGGATTGGTTCCCCTACGGCGCGCGAGTTGGCTAGACAAGATGTTTAGGGCCGTGGGTATGCAGCGCCACCACGTGCAGGTTCCTATACTGGACCGTAGTCGGTGGGCACTTGCCTAAGTGCGTCACTGGTCGAAGACTAACGGGCCGGCGCGATAATAATCCGTAAATATTAGCGGATTTCATTCCGTCATTACGTTCCAAACGATCAACCCTACTAGCCGGAGTAACCGGAAGATTACGGTATGTTCTGGAGCAATTTTAACCTTTTGCAGATCTACGCAAAGATACTCGAATGCTGGTCTCTCCAACCCAGTGAGCGACCGACTTTTAATCAGCTACGATCATTTCTGGCCGATCCCTATACTCAGTAGCATATCTAGATCAACTTCCAAACGTTAAAGAGATATACATTCATGAGAGTACAGGATGAAATGCGACTAGGGCTGTTTAAAATTTACCGCACTCCTCATTTCGCAATGCTCTCACGTCAATCAGACAGAGCGAGAGAGTATGCAAAAAGAGGAGAGCGGGAAATTTTTTGCATACTCCTGTTGCGACCAACAAGTATCCTGTTTTCCTGTTATTTAGACAGGAATGACTGCAACAAAGAAAGCATTACTTATGGTCATGAATTGCTCTTTTATCATTGTATTTGATAAATTTCGTACGGTTGGAAGGGCGCTAGTAATCATAGGCAGAAGCTCCTATTTTCTCAATTTTTCGCTCAAACAGCTTCTATTCCTGGTATATTCAACGATTTGCACTGTCACTCACAATACACTTTTTCCTGTGTGAGATTAATCCTGATAAATTTTTAATCATTACTATATAAATAACTGTCGATTGATTCCCCTCGATCCATTCCCTTGGTCAGTCCAATCCACTCCTCCTCTCATCTGGTATCCCCTTCCCTCCTTACTACCAGCCGTGCTTCTTTTATTTCATTTTGTAAGGCGCCTCTGATCTTCCCGACACCATTCGAGCTGAGAGGCTATTCTATTCAGACCCGTTTAATCTCTCACCAGTGAGACAGAAAGAGAGACTAGGCGATTTGAAGAGAGTCCTCAGTTCGAAAGAGCGCGAGATAGAGGAATGACAGGGAAAAAGAGCGGAAACTCATCTGCGCGCGAGATTGTAATGAGAAAACGTCGAATGCGAACGAGACTTTTATGAGCAAGGATTAGAAACGAGCGGGGATCGCAGTAATCCTCTCGTTTTCGTGTTACGAGTGTGATTTATCAGTTTTCTTTATAGTCTTCCAATCTCTGTGAATGCACAATGCAGTAAAATTTGTTGAAACGTTTCTCGAAAATGAAAAATCATCGAGAATAAATCAATCGAGCAGACTTGAGATCTGAATGGAAGTCGATCGGGTACAGGGTTAAGGTGTTACGCATTTTTCTCGCTAGATTAAAGGAGGCGTATCATGAACCGCTCGGGCAACTATGCAAAGTGAGGTGAGAGGGCACGCTCTCCTCATTTTGCATAGTCTCTCGCTCGTTGCCGGATCTTCAGGATCATTTGGAACACAGCCAAATGCTCATATCTCAGTTCAAACGAAAATTGAAAACATGGGAGATTCGAAAGCGTGATCGGGTAACAGTGACCCATCATCTCACTTTGAGAATTCAGTTAGCCAGATATTCGTGGTAATAATAATCTTAATCTTTATCATGTCAGACGATTTTCGTCAGATGAGGATGGGTCGATATGCTTCTATAGGCGCGCTCCACCAGTTGTCGCCAATAGTTCGTCGTAGATCGTCTCGCCAGCGAGCTTTCGGTTGACCTTGGGGGCGTTTCCTGTTATACGGTATCCAGACAGTCGTAGATCTGCTCCATTGGTCGACATTCATCTCTCGGAGCTTTAGTGACCATGCCGCTTTTCTCCTTAACGCCTCCTGATTCCAGTCACGGATCCCGGTTACTGCTCGAATATTCTCATTTCTCCATTTATCCAACAAGGTTATTCGTAGCATTTTTCGCTCCATTTTTCGCTGTGTGACTGCGAGCCTCTCTTTTTCACTTGCACGTAAGGGAATTTTTCGTGGTACACCTCTTTTAATTTATCTGATTAGATTTATCCAATTAATTGAGGAATTAGCCAGAACCTGGAAATGAGTAGATGTATCTGATACCATCTTGTCATCTGCTAATCTCTCTCTTCTCAATCCCATCCCTCCTTCCCCATGGATGCTCTCGCACTAATTGCAAGTGTCCGTGGTGTTGCGCAATCAGCATAGCAGGTGGTGCGATGTTTCTTGAGAGAGAACAAATATGGCGAGAGGTTAGCTGATAAATCACACTCAATAATTCGAAACCGAAAAGATTAAGGCTATCCCCACTATTCCTAATCTTCAGTCATAACAGTCTCATCCACATTTGACTTTGTTCAAAAGTTCATATCACAAGAGAGTGCTTGCAGAATATGTAGGCAGATATAGGCTCAGTTTCCGGACTTGTCATTACTGCGCGATTAGAAAACATGGGAACGAGCGATGACAGATGTTTAGATGTACAAATACGATACAAACCGAGGATGATCTGACTCTCCCCATTGTGCCTACTCTCTCGCCCCGTTTGGCCGGCGAGATAGCATAAAGACATAGCATCGCTGGTATAGAAACAAAGTGACCGGCTAGGATCGAACAGGTGTTCTGCATTCAATAATTGGCCATTTCCTCGATCAGATATGCAGGAAATGGCCCTGTTTATGAGTTTATTAGTCCTAACTGATCTGCTACAGTCCCTCATCCCAAACCGGTCAGTGTTGTCAGGATCAAGATTCGATTCTCTCCCAATGGTTACGTTTCAAGGGACCCTAATGATTGAGCCATGCAGTACCACGCTTGGTGCCTATTGATTTTTTCCTTGCATCGATAACGCCTGTCCCCCAGCCCCTTCCCCTGTGACTGATAAAATTCCTCGTCCCCTAGTCTTTTTCCTCCTCTCGGTTGGGAAGAATCATCCGCTGTCACTGATAACAGTCCCTGTCCCCCAGCTTCACCTCGGTCGTAGTACTATTCGGCTCAACATTAGTGCTGACAGACCGGCACGCAGCCTCTCCTCACTTTTTCACATGAAAAAGCTTGTCGAAATTACCTGGAATTTGAAAACATACATGTAACCTACGATTCGCAAACACACCCGGTTTTCATAGAAATAGTCGGTTTCTAAGCTCTTTTAATAAACATACACGGATTTTGATAGATTTTGTCACCTAACTTATTCATGCATGGCAAACATTTAAACCTCTCTCACCTGTCCCGAGAGTGAGAATTTCATCTTTTTCGCTGTTTCTGTAGATGTGGAGTATCGGATTTTCGGCTTTCTATCGGCACTTATTTCCCTCCAGACATCTGGTCCATTAATTTAGCGCATTAATTTTATTATTTGTTTCCCACATTCAAGTCGGTGCCTAGAGGTGCCAAACTATCATTTCCAATCGAAAATGTGGTTAGATCAGATAATTAGTACATAAACGCAGTTCAGTTTATGTGCGACATAATGTATTGTTTATCATGGCTCGCTTGCTGATTCTTTTATTTTGCATCAAATCTTTTGTCAGAGTAGGAAAAAAAGAGATGAGGATTCACCCTGTCATCCCCCTCCTTCATCCCCTCTCTCTCCTCCTCTAATTTCACCGCCGTGATGGCTTTCCTCAATCACTTCCATCACAGTCACTTCAATTAGCATCCATCCCCTCCTCCTCCCGGCCTTTCTCCCTCCTCCCGCTCTCCCCTCTTCCCTCACTTCTTCCTTCCTCTAACTATAGAGACACTCCTCGCATAGATCACAGCGGAAGAAGAGGAAGGAGTGTTCATTCGAGCCTTTGTAACTAAGTTCCTTGCAATGCCATTTCCTTGTATTCACAATTCCTAAATCTCACTTTTCCGAGCGAGTCCTGAATATCAGTTTTTTTTCTGAAACAAAACCGTATTACTGGTGCATGCCTAGAGGATTAGCGAAGCCATTTCCCCTCTTTCATTCAGTCAATGAAATGACTTGATTTCTCATGTGAGAGGCTGTCTGCCACTTCTGATTTCGGCCCCTGTCCCTCTCCCCTCCCTCTCCTCTCCTCTCCTCCTCTATTCGCTATTCAATGTCATGTCACAGCTCCTTTCCGTCTCTATCCGTCTTTCCGTCCAGTCCACTCGCCTCTCACTTTTGTTGCTTGATGGTTCACCGCCCGAGACATGCATAGAGTCATCACTTCGCATTTGCACTAAAATTCGGCATTTTTTCCATTATTGGACCAGACTTTTCATCGCAGAGTATTGCCTCCCTATCATTCTTATTCATCCAGCGTATTCAGAGCGGTTGTTGGGCAAAAAATCACAAAAAATCCTAAAAATGTAGGATGCATTGACGTATAACTTGAGTGATTGATTCCCTTATCCTATTCTCCCTTCCGTTCTTTCTTCAATCTATTTCTATCAACTTTTTCCGCTCAATCGCTCATCTTTCCAACCGATCGTATCTCTCTGCTCCTGTCATACCGGTCATTGCACCGAAACAAGTTGCGATTGGTTTCCATTTAGAAACAACCTCAAATCTCTTGCTCTACTCCCATCCAAGAAGACTCGCGGTGTCCGTGCACTAGAGATATCTCATGTTTAGGGTTCCCTGATTGGAAAGTACTTTCCATTAACTCCAGAACAGTCCAATTTCATTGTTCGCTTGTTCGTACTCCGGTAAGACTTTCCATCAAGGGATCCCTACTTATGTTCTTAGTATCCACCTACTCATGCAAAACCAGTGATGATTATTTCGAATGCAACCCATCTTGTTCGGTTCCCATTAGAGCAGATGAGAATCGGAAATGGGAAGGTGACTTGTATCTTTCATTTACATCGATCTACTGTCAGTAATTGATATTCCCGTAGTGAGTCGGTCGGATATGATCTGTCAAATAGTGGGGATTTCATCGCGTATCAGTCCCCATGAATTGATTGACTGACTGTAGGCAGCTTCCGCTGAGGCATCACCTGACTCTCTCACTTTCCCCATGATCTCTCGCCTCTCTGATCGACGAGAGACCGTCATCAAATAGGAGAGACAGATGATTGTTCCTTCCGCCCCCACTGGCAAGCGTGAGCCAGCCGGATGCTGTTTGAATGATATATGACAGATTTTCTGGGAATTATTCTAATGATAATTCAGCCCCTCTGGAGGGACCACTGAGCCACGATATCTGACAGAAATGGAACACTGATTGGCATATAATCACTGTAATCAGGGGGACTTGTGCATGCTAATTACTCATTATTTCATTTTTTCTCCATTTATAATCAATGGAGTCTCGAGAGATTACATTCATCTCACAGAAACTGTCGCCTCCCCTCCCAGCCCCATTCATCCCCTTCACTGTAACTCTCTTTATGATGTTCTTTCTCCTTGTCTCTTATCGTTCATCTCAATCCCATCACGCCCTCCCTTTCTCCATCCTCCTTTCATCTCCTTTCTCTCCTAAATACGGTCCAATAACCAACCTCATTGTACAAAACGACTACCTTTTGACGCCACCGCACATTTGTAATTGGCGCTGATTAGCCTATTTACAAGATGTAATTGTGAGATGTACTGGCAGTCCGTTGCTCAAATTGACCGAGGGAGAGCGCCTACAATATAGACGATGATCAAAAGTAGGATCTGAATTTTGCATTTCTTCTCTGACCGATGAGAAAACATTCGGAATTGAGCGTCATCCCTCCCTGACAGCCTGTCAATCAGATCAGTCTACAGTACTATTCCGATCTCCGGTCACTCTCTCAATTTCGCACACTCTCTCGCCAACACTTTCTCACCGCATGTCAATCACGCCAAAGTTGTCGAGTGTAACGGCTTGAGCGTCTCTCCTTTTAGCACGGTCTAGGGCCTATTCTGACTGGCAAAATGACAGCACAAATAAGTAGTGAGAATTGGTTGAGTTTATCACTATCCGGGGTGGATCCTCTCCACTTCTCAGTCGCCTTGAATCAACCTTTGCCATAGTCGGCTTTCAATCAATCTACGATGGTGGTGGAGGGAAATAGAACTGTAGTGAACGAGGAGGTGCGTGATTACGGTATCGGGAGGACTCGATTTTCTACCCTGCCGATCTCTATGATTTTTATTCGTTTAATTTCATTATATTGAGCATAAATTAACCAGGGCTATTCTCGATCAAAGAAAGGGAGTTCCGATGAGATGAGAATGCGAGGGATCGAGTCATGAATTTGAATTGGTCCCATTGTGCTAGGGCTAATCCTCTACGCAACCTATCTTCAGTTACTTCTCGAGAATAGGGCTTGAGATCACTTTGATCTGTGCCCATATTGCGTCAACCATTAGCACTAGAGCTGTCAGAATTACCATCGTGTCTATTATTAGAGCACCTTCTGATTTTGTAGAGACGGGAGTTGGAGTGAAGGTTTCCCCCTTGAGGTACTAAAGGATGAATTGAGGTCTCTCTGATTCACATTCCATTTCTCAGTGAAAGTGCTTCATTCTCACCGTGATATTTGATGCCAAAACATGTGGGGAAATATATTCGCCCATTTTCCATTCGTTTCCTTTTTTAGCACGATTTTTCTACATTTCGACTTTTAAGATTCAGTAGATAGCCTTACTTTCATTTCTATAGATTTATGGAGTGAAACATTTAAAACGGTCTACTGTGATTTGCACCCTGTGGCATATCCTTCGCACATCGCTGCGAGAACAAATTGTCTTTTTTTAGCTCTACATATTTGTCTGTCCAGAGAGAGATAACGATGATTGAAGAGACAACGTACCTAACTTTGGCTCCCTGGGTATTAGAGTTATTAGAGATCTCTTTATTTCTCGTACTCTCTCACCGGTCAGAGAAGCAAGCGAGTGTGTGAAATGGAGAGGCATCCATATTTCAAACTCTACTGGGTAAATGCCGGGAGGCATAGACACAAGTAATGAGTGGTGGGAGCCGACGGCAGTCCGATCTCTCATGACTATTGGGGTGTCCCACATATTTGTGACATTTTTATTTATTTTTATTTTTTTGTTTATTCCTTCAACAACAACAAATGATCAGTAATCAATGTATGCTCCCTTAGTAGTCACGACCTGCCTCCATCGATCGGGCAGGGTCTCGATCCCTCTCTTCCAAAAGGCCTGGGGCTTAGAGTTGATCCATGCCTCGAACTCCTTCACAAGTGCGTCTCGGTTCTTGAACTTCTTTCCTCGACAGAAGTTAGAGAGGGAGCGGAAACAGTGGTAGTCGCAAGGGGACAGATCAGGGGAGTAAGGTGGGTGAGGGAGCCATTCCATCTCCAGCTCGTCCATTTTCTTCTGGGTGATTTTCGCATGATGAGGGCGCGAGTTGTCCATGAGCATGAGGATATTGCCCTCGCTCAGGAGTTTGGGAGGGACCCTGACCGCCACCTCTTCCAGTTGGGTAGTGAAGAGGTCAGCCTTGATGGTGATGCCGGGAGGGAGGATCTCCCAGTAGATGGGACCGAGGACGGAGAAGAAGAAACAGAGGAGTTCCTTCTTTCCGTGAAGTTCCGCCTTTGGAGCCTGCTGGGGTTTCTCATCGACGTCCACCCACTGAAGTTTCCTCTCAGGATTATCGTAGGTGATCCACTTCTCATCCATGGCGACGATGTGGCTGACCCAATTGAAATTGGATCTACGGTGGAGTAATCCCTGACAAACGTCAACCCGCTTTTTCAGCTGAGCTGTCGTGAGGTCATGCGGAATCACTTGGGGGAGCTTAGGTGTCTTCCCAGCATCATGCAGGATTCGAGCAACTGTGGTCTTAGGAATATGGATGGTCTTCTCAATATCGCGCACACTAGATTTGGGATTGGCCTTCAGTTCCCTGAGAACACGACCCCGAACACGAGAAGAAGGGCGTCCAGGATGGGGTTGGTGTTCCAGATTGTAATCCCCTCGCTTGAATCGGGTGAACCAATTGAAGCAGGTGTGAAGGGAGGGGGCATTTTCGCCATGAGTCTGGACCAGCTTACGGTGGGATTCCGTCGCCGTTCGACCCAGGAGAAAATAATGAAGCAAAACGGAGCGGTAGTCTCGAGCAGTGTTCATGACTATAACTGATGAAACTAGTCAAAGACTGATGCAATCGAGAAGCGGCTAAGTGTAAACAATTGCACAACATGATGACGTAATATTGTATTGCATCAGAATGATTGTCGATCATGCAGTAATTATTGGCAAGCAAATTCCAAAAATATGTGGGACACCCTGATATTATCTGTGTTATAACGATTTTCCACTACGCTCGCGGCTTCGCGGTGACATCGCACCACTCGCTCATTCAGATAATTAGTATTAGTCGTGATGCCCACTGAGTCACTGAGTATAAAGATCCCAATCCCCTTCCCAATTATGTTTCCTCCTGCAGGCACATTGCCTTGACGCCAGAATAAAAGTATTAAAGTATTCATCATTAGCATTTGCGCGTCTGTCCCCATGTCCATTTATTCCTTATTATCCACTTATTATCTCGATCACCGATCTAAACATCCCCTTCTGTTCCACGTCGTCGCGCTAATTGAAAGATAAATCCCCTTGTTGCTCATTCCCTACCTCTCTATTCCCATCTGACAGATCACATCGCCCCACTCATTGCTCCCCACTCATCTCCTTTGAAATATGAGACGATAATTCGAGCCGATAGATCGCCAATCATCCCGTCTCTCAGGGCAAAATAATGCACAGCTGCGGGATGTCTCGCCGGGCAGAGACAGCTATAAATAGCTATTTCGAACCGGTCACTCGCCTTATCCATCTCGTAACTCTGAAAACTGTTCAACTGTTATGAAGATATCTCTCCCCCTCGACCTGTCCAATCCGTTTGTCAGCCTATCCATCTCTCTCTCCTTCCCATCCGTCTCTCTGCCTGACGATCTGACAATGAGTTGTCCGTCCGAGTACTCAACTTATCCATCTTATCCATCGTGTACGAGACGGACGGAGGAAGATCGGGTTTTGCGCCTGCCTGACAGGCACTCATTTCACTAGAGGGTGCATGACATTTCATTTCACGTTTACTTCGCTATCTCATTTGTAATCATTGTTTTCGCATCCCCCGGCGCGCTGTGGCGCGATTGATTCTGCCTTCCGAACTGGGGAAATACTGATTCGTCGAGAGGCGTTGAGTTCCACCTCACATAACTCTGTGAAGAAGCCTTCTCCTCCAATTTTCTGAGTATTTTGCTAGATACGCGCTCGTCTCTTTTTTTATGGTATTCTTTTTTTTCTCTATAAAATATTTCTAACAATTACAATCTTTTTAATTAAAAATATCGCCTATTCTCTTTTCCACAACTTTTTTCCTTTATTTTTGAACCATTCAATCGTGCTCCCGTCACCTTCAACCCTTGCTGCCAAGCAGCCCTCTTTCTTGATCTGTCTCACCTCATTTCTTGTAAAATTACAAAGCAACGGAAATGAATGAATGAATCAATCAATAAACATCTTTCTAGATGCTGGACGTTCTTCCCCCTGAACTGCTCACTTCCATTGTCGACCACACGGCGACGAACGACCAACTGAATACTAGTCTGGTCAGTGTTTCGAAATTTCATAAGAACAATCTCTCGCCATTTGTTTTTTTTCTATCCTCGATTTTTAAACGAATGGTATAAGCAATTTCTAAAAGTATTAGCATTTCTAGCGAGTTTTACGGTATCTCAGCTGAAATGTAAAATAACATTCCGACTACAATGCAATAGATTGCACATGAGCATTTGCAATCAGTCATTCTCCGTTCCCTCACTTTCCCCGAGCTGTCCTGCAAATTATTCTTTATTTGCCTCGGAATCAATTAAGAAGAGCCAAGAATAAAAATGCGTTTTCCAAACTCTAATCTCTACGTTAATATTTCAGGTGTGTCGTCGTGTACAATCCATCATGAAGACCTCACGCACGATCAAGAGACGACCCGACGAGATTAGGCGAGCAAGATTTTATGCCTTTTCTTAGTCATGATGTATAAGACATCCTGATCTGTGAAACAACAGCATATATCAACACGCAACCCTCCTGATCCTTGATAAATGATCGATTGATTGCAACGTCTCTCTGAATCACTGGTGAATTCCTATGTATAGCATGAACAATCAACCTCCACATTAGTGATGTGGAATCTGGGAGTGACGTGATTACGGTAATCGTTTCAGGATTTCCACACGACTCCTGCACCCGGCCTCGTACCGTATCGGCAAGATTCGATTCGACCATTCGGAGCAGAGAGCTCAGAAAGTGAAGAGACGATTGCTCGTGACGCTGTCGAGAAGGAAGGATGCGAAGGGAAATGAGACAGTGATGGATACGGTAAGGAATGGGATGTGATGGCAGGACAGTCAAAGTGAAGAATGCGTCACTTCATTCCTCGCACTCTCTCAAAGGTCGGAGTGATAAGAGAGGACGTGGAATAAAGAGACAAATTCTTTTTGCTGACATGCAAAAACATTCCGGAATTTTCGCATACCTCTTGCCCGAAATTAATAGAAGGCATGGCCTGACTCTCTGTATTTCCCATGTTCTCTCGCCTCTTTGATCGACGAGAGACCATTGCGATATGAAAGGGCGAGACGATTGTTCCAATTTGAGATGACCGGTGACGACGTTGACGACGACAGTCTTCCCTCCACGAGCAGTGATGGTCTGCCAAAACTGAAAGAAATTATGACTACGGTGAGATACGGTTGCAGCTATGAAGTTTCGGTTGAAGTTTCTGTATCGGTATTCCCGGAAATTTTCTTGTCTTTCGCAAGAGGGGTCGGTAATCCAGATACAACTAGCAGCAATTCTGCCTCAAATTATTTAATACATTGCCCGCCACGTTGCAAAAACATAATTTCAAAGAAATTTAATTTGGGGTACGTCATGGAATCGTTGATCTATTCTCACAAATCAATTTAATTTAATATTTATTAAAGTGGGAGGGGCACGAATATTTTTCCACATAAGCTGAGCCTGTGGGGTAATAGGGATGCTATACCCGATCACAGATCACTTTATCCGAAGTTCTAGAAACGCCTCTGAACCTCACTACGGATTTTTGAAGTTTCATTGATTGTGCAGGCACGATTTGGGGTACTGTATTCTTGTATTGATTTCACTAGATTGGCAGTCGAAAATAGCAGCAATAGTGAGGTTTGCACACTGCGGGAGTCGAACCAGCGGGTGCTGGATAGCGAGGCAAAAGCACAACCACTAGGTTACGACGTGCCGTTATATCAGATGAGTCTAGACGGCCTAGTTAAGGGAGAGGACAGAGTCAACCGCTGTGCTGATTACTGTAGTTACAGCGGGGTGCAGGCACGTCGTGGTGGGACCCACCAATTTCGATTCGTGCCCCTCCCCCTTTAATACACATCACAGTGCATCCACGGTTCCTCTCTCATCCTCCATTCTCTGCCTATCACATCCGCCCTCCTCTCCGCCCTTTCGTCATCGTCGACGGAGATTCGAAAAGTGACGACGGTGACCTTCGACCTATGCGTCTTTGCCGACCAAGAGGGAATTGTGGAGGTAATTTTCGTCGTTTAGAACGTTCTTTTTAACTATAAAAATCGAAATTCGAGCTGCTAAAAATGTTCCATAATATATAATGTATACTAATCAATTTTAGCATTCTTTCGCCATTTTCGTGATAGACTTGATAGATCAAATTTTCGTGATAGACGTGATATCCAAAAAAAAATTCCCGTTTTCCTTCAGACCGCTTTCCCATTTTTCAAATTATTATCATTCAGAATATTCGCGCCTTCCTTTTCAAGACCTCCGTGCAGTCTCTTACGTTCGAGTTTTGTCGCGAGGAAGGAGAACGTCGGATAATCTGTGATGAGGTATACTTCTAGGACGTGTTGCATCGCTTCCCGACAGACAATAATAATCGCTTACTTAAATAATTTAAAAAAGACGCTGAATTGATAGTCCAATGAGAGAAAACGTGGGTTGGACTGTCAAATATCATAAATATCATAATCACAAAGAATTTAGTTGTTCGCCGACCTTCCGCATCTGCAACGCCTGTATATCCAAGAGCGAATGCCGGGCAAGAATGGAATCACGAAACAGACGGTTGACAGGTAATGCCGGCTCTTGAGCAATGCTATCGTCTCTCGATTTCACCTTACCTCTCGTCAGTTAGATAAACGAGAGAGCAGGGCGAACTGAGAGAGTCAGACGATTACTCCTAGCGATCCCCGTCTTTCGCTCACAATCTGGGCTTCGCCTCGCATCGGTTATCAAATTGTAGATGGATCGCAACTACCGTACCATACATGGTCGACTTCCGCAATATGGAGTCGAATATTGACGCAGAGTCCGTGCGAAAAATCATCGAGGTTTGCGATTTCGTAATTCCGTCATTATTTGACCCTGTTTACACTTTAAACTTCTCTTTCACAGTTAATTCTGAAAGATAATGATAATAAAATTTATGATATTTCGACAAAATAACGGCGAAAACAAATGAATACATTGATTAATATATTCGTCCTCATAATGGCCATTTCAGTTCACGCTCGGCACTCCTCGTCGGTACAAAACCGTATGGAATCTGGGAACGATTCGGCCCGCGAGTAATCGAGAACTGACTCCATTGATGCTGAGCAGTCACAGAGAATTGATCGCCCAGACACACATTGATACTGTTGGACAGAGACACTTCAAGGTAGGGCGGAATTTGTTGTAGAATGGTCTGACTCTCTCAATTTACCATGCTCTCTCGCCTCTTTGATCGACGAGAAACCATTGCGAAAAGAGAGGGCGAGCGATTGTTCGGCTTCGGTAGATTACTTGCTTCTAGGTGCAGATAGGGCATCGTGAATTTGAAATCTTTGTTCAATTTCCAAAACGGGACGGTCAAGTATGATAACTAGAATGAGGAAAGGAAGAAAGGTACCTGTAAAAAATATATTCCAGATTTCTCATCCAACGCTCGAAATGGTGTTCGCAATGAAAGCCTGCTAGGAATTACGCAATCTGACCTCAGTAACCCTTTCCTCTGACATATTATCCTGAGTTGTCAATAGTCGTTTGATCAAAACCGTCGTAGCTATCGGTTTATCATTATTTGCCTCAATTTTTATTCTTCACTCTTCATGTCTACCATTGTAGTTTTTTAGGTATCGATTTTTCTTTATGTGGAATAAATGAATTAATTATAAATTTGATGTGAGTTTTGCAATACAAAGGAATCGCTGAAGTCCCTCAATTTTTTTTGTCTGTTTGGCTAGGCTAACTCCCTCATCTAGAACAAACAAAAGCAAGCTATATGTAAGGGGCTTAAATTTCATCGTCATGCCTCCATTTACCTCATTGCTTCACTATTCGCAGGCTTTTCTTAGCATCTCGATCGAATACATCGACACAGCTTCCCTGTTTATTGAGAGAAGACAAAAGGAGAGACGGGGAATTACATAATAGTGTTCGAACATTGACTCACTATTTCGAGCACTATTTCTTTTCTTGTCCGCTTATTTTGTATGCCTTATTCACGCTCTATTCTCGCTAACCCGTTCATCATCCACCTAATTAGCTCTGCTCTTCCTCTGTTCTTCAGCCATTTCTCAGTCTAAGGATTCAGAGTATATTCTACGGATTCCGGATGTACATCAAAATCTAAAAAGAGATGGATTGACGAGAGTCTGAGGGATTTGAAATCTGACTATTTGTCTGATTGCGATGCATCGATAAAATATCACGGGTACACAATTACTGATTATCCCCACCCCGACCTCATTAGAGTCCAATATAACATAAAAAATACAATCAGGTGACAATCATAATGGAAAATGCGGAAGTTCATGTCGCATGCTCTCTCGTCACACTGACCGTTGAGAGAGTGCGTGTAATGAAAAGACTCATTTTCCCTTTTTTATGTGACAGCATTAATCAGTAACCTATCCGGCTCAGGGCTGGGATTTTTTGAAATTTTTTGATCAAAAATTCAAAAAAAATCGCTCAAAAATTTGTTGAATTCAAAAATTTTTTAAGCAAGGCTATTTATGGGCTAGATAATTATCGCAAAATAATAAACCGTTCCGCGTATTCCGATTCCTATCGTTCATTTCGACTTTTGACTGCAGGGTCTCCGATCTTAGCTCTTGTTCCTATTCGTTTCCTAGCGGCACTAGTAGCATTTACTGAGAAAATGAGAATTTTGGTACTAATCAATGACGAGCTAGCGAATAAAATGTTCCGTATTATGCGCTAAACACCGTAGCGTCTCCGCTGAGCATTTGAATGTTACGATAGGAAATGAAATAAAATCAAATTGTTACACATATTTTTCAATAAATGAACAATTTTGCTATCATGCATGATTAAAATTGCACGTTGAAATTTTTTTCAAAGCTCAGATATCAAGAGAAAATAGGCTTGCACAGTTTTGCGAGCCATCTTTGTGAAAAAGAAGGGATTTCTGAAAAATTGGCTCAAAATGTTCATGAAAAAATGTTAGAAAACGGACGGAAATGTAGTGTAAGTTTTTATTGAAATGGTAAAAAAATCCCAGCCCTGATCCGGCTACAATTGAGTGTTGATCGGTCGCCTGTTTTTACGCATTGCTGTTTTCTTGGAACCTGTAATGATTTTTCTTCTCGTTTCCATGAAAAAAATCACCTTTCCTCATTACTTCGCACCTTTTGGCACAAAATACAGAACGCGAATTGTATTTTGGTCTATTGAGAACAATCGATATAAAACGCCACGAAAAACCATCGAATAGTAGAGCGTTTTCGATAGAGTAACTTGTTCAATTACATATAAGAAAGCTAACGTTAAATGCAAAAGTCGAAGCGGATTTGTTCGCTCTTACGCATTGCTGTTTTCTTGGAAAGTTTCCTGATTTTTCTCCTTTTCCGAGAAAGGAAATCACCTTTCCTCATAACTTCGCACCTTTTGGCACAAACGCAGAACACGTGCATTATCTTTTGGTCTATGTTAAATAATTCATACGAAGTACGTCATTGAGTACTAAGATCCAAGCAATCTCCCAAAATATGTTTATTCCTGTAGGTCCATTGCCTGATGAAAGGATAAATGTCTAGTGTCTCAGGTTGAAAACAATAGATATGGAGTGTGAAATTCCTTTCTGTCGCCTCGGACAACGATTATCTCGTTCCTAAACATCCCTAGAAAAAGGCTAATCGCTAGAGATTTTTCTAAAAACTTCATCCCGCATCACGATTAGAGTCGTGAAACGCGCGAGTTGTTTCTGTTCTCAAGCATTCTGCTCCTACTCCTCCTCTAAAACATAAAAAAAATCACAGACAGACAGAAATATGAGACGATTTTCTCTATTTTAGAGACCCTACATCAGTGCCTGTCTCCATACGTTCATATTTCTCGCTCTAATTTGAAGAAATCTCCATTAGGAGTGGTCTCATTTTTTCCTCTAGGTCTGGAAACTTGTTTTTTTAAAAGTGAATTAAGTAAATTAATTTGTAAAAAAATTCCGGAGTGCATTCAATTACGAATCGTCGTTACGTACGACAAAACTGTCTTACTTTGACATCGCCAACAAACAACGTTTTTCTACTCTACCTCACTTCTAAGGGCCGCAAATATTAAAGGCCGCAAATAATACCTTACCTCTCTCCATTCATCATGTTCTCTTGTTTTTTCTAACTGCATAGAGAATATTGGGTCATTACCCAAAAGTTTGTCCCGTGATGAGTTCTTCCACCCTTATTGGTAGTTTCCTGAGGCTATTTTGCAGGCGGAATTAGGTCGGCCCACCGACGTCCCACTAGTCCACCTCCCCCTCTCTCACATGTCTTCTCCTATTCATTGAAAACTGCCCCTTTTTCTCGGGCCCTGCCTCTCAATTAGACGTGTTCTCCCCGTTCTCTCTGATCGACGAGAGAGTTTTATCGAGGAGATCTCGTTTGCAGCAATGTCGGAGCAATGTCTGAACGCGAGACAATTTGGGGTTCCTTTTATCTAGACTCTTTGCTCGTAAATAATTGTTTTTCTTGTTTTTCATCTTTGTTAAATTCTGCCCCACATATCGCTCTTCAAATACATTCTCCAGGAAAATTCATTTTATGTAAATTTACTAATATTTTTCACTTGTTACCATTGCATAATGAGTTCACTTCTTGGAGCTATTTAAATGAAGTTATCCCGGCTTTTCTTTGCTCGTTTACTCCCGTTGTAATGAATTATTCATCAGGAAATGACCTCACTCGAAGGGTGGATCGCGTTATGTGGGCTCAAAAACATTATTAGTTTTCACTGTGGATTTATCTTTGCTTTAGGTGTTTCACTTAAACGCATACAGAGTAATACATAGCTAGAGAGTTTATATTTACCCACTTTTTTCAGGCATTCTATATAGTAACTGGTAAAAATAATCAAAATGTAGTTCCGAACCAATTCTGAAAAAATACGGTAGTAAATAATAAATCTGTCGTAAATCTGGCTTGATGGACCCGGAAATTCAAAGCACAATATTTCCTATTAGATAGCAGTTCGCTACAGCTCCGGTGCAGTGTTTTTCTCAATCTGGCGGAATCGGTCTAGACATAAACAATTTGCTTAGCACAGAAAGGTTCAGCAAATAACACCATCCACCTAAAAAATTTCCATTTGAGTCACATTCAGAAAGTCCTCTGTTTGGAATGTATTGCACTTTGCCCGCTTATTCTGAATGGATGACATTTTAAAGGGGGAGAGGCATCAATCATCATAACCAAGCAGTGGGCGCCGCTTTACCTGCGACCTCTCTTCATTATTCTCTCCTTCTCTCATAGCCTGTAACGCAAGTTGACTTGGCACTATCTATCTTGAACTGAACATAAATTGAACATATCTCAGTTGAAACGAACATTGAACACATGAAAGTGTCACTGGGTCAACCGGCACATCCTCTCAAAATCTTGCTCACTGAAACATTTCCATAGTGAAATTTTGATCTTACATCTATCATCGCCATGCATGACCAAGTTCATTTCGGGGATAAGCTGCTCGTGATATTACTTCCGAATGGGATTTCAAACCTCTCACTTTCTCACTTTCTCTGATCTACTGTTGTTATGTCTTGACTCCTCCAGTAGGCAAGATCACGCGAAAAATTTGATTTGGCACGGAATCCTGAAGATTCCTTGTCATTCTTCCTTTTTAGTGCACACTTTCTTTCCACTATGTATTCCGATGAGTGTGCAACATCCCTTCCTTCGCTCCTTCCAATTGGAACTTCGGGAGAAGATTTACTCGGTCCGTGTGTGTTGTTTCCCCTGATATATCACTTGACATGTCCGGCCTCTCAGCTCAAATACATTTTCTCTAGACGGTCATGCACAGTGGAAGAGAGAGAGAGAAGAGCAAATGGTGAGAGTCAGAGCCCCTCCTACTTCCTTCGTTCCGATAGTTAAAAAAAAGTTAAAGTTGCTTCCACAATCGAGGCGATTTTACAGTTGTCATGAGACAACCACGCCTGGTGGGGTACCCAGGTAAGGCCGGGTACGGCGAGGCCTACGTGATCCCTGGCTGGCCAGACTTCTAGGGCACGTTTAACATTCGTAACCAAGGTTACTACCAATTTGCCGACCCCTGGGGGATAGCAAGGCCGTTCCGATAGTGTGCTCGGGCAATATATCGGATCATTATTTGCTGCGAGGCTAACGGCAATCTGGAGAGCGCATATGATTGACTCTTAATTTAATTTAGACGCGTAACTGCATTCGTGCGTAAATTTGTTCCTCGTTCTTTCCTAGTGTATTCGAGAGCCTAGCTTCTCATTATCTGTTCAAATCATTACCCTTTCAGTCACTATACCTATCACAAAATCGAGTCTAGTTTGAGCGCTGGACATGTTTTCGAGGCCATGCATCTCTCTCGAATGAGCTCAATAGTTCACGTGCAATATCCTTCTTCCTTCTTCCCTTGCTCGACTTACATCTCCAAAAATATTAAAGAGGTTTTCTTCTCAATGTGAGATGGTCGGTCGTTGTTACCCGATAAAACGTTCGTCAATGTTAAACGTAAAACTTTCGAAACTTCCATAACGATCGTATTTCTGCACGTACTTAATTCTATCTAATCGGCGCGAAATCAGGAGATTCATCATCAAATTATCGCCTCTAGTCTGATCAATTCGCAGCAAATTTGCATTGCATTCTGAGCGAACATCCCTCCCTGTTTATTATTCTGCGATTCATGTCGACGTCAGACGAAAATGAGGGAGACCTCTCATTTTCACCACTCTCTGGCAAAAAGAAAGGAGAAAATGCGGGGGAACTGGTTCCTCCTTTTCGTCTAGACGTCGACACTGTTACCATCCATCATCTGTACCGATCACCGTAAATTGTAAAACCATCAGTGGTAGCACGCACATTTTCTGAATTCGAAGACTCTATTCAAGTTCCCCGTTTATGCCCTTCCTTTGTCTGGTCTCCAACACTGACAAACACTGTGCACTGACAAATATCGCTCAGACATTAGCCTCATTATTACTCGAACGGGCATTTCCGTCACATAGCCGTTCCTCAAATATGACGTGTTCGTAGCGACTAGCGAGAAGAAATACGATGCCTTTTCACGCGTCGAGTAACACACTCACCGTGGTGTCTGTATTCAAGAGAGGCATGTTCTGACTCTCTCAATTTCCCCCGCTCTCTCGCCTCTCTGATCGACGAGAGACCATTGTTCGTATTCGAATAACTGTCGGAACGACGCACTCGTCTCTTCATTCAGTATGCTCTCTCGCCGGTCAGAGAAAACACGCATTTCTCTATTCTGACTTCGCCTCCTTTTCCCGTATTCCTTCCACTGCTGCAGTAACGCTGAGTGGTTCCTATCCATTTGGTATTCACACGTTAAATTCCACGACTAGCCCCCGTTAATTGATCATTCCTGACCCATTATCGTGTTCTCACATTAGTTTCTGCTGAAAATAGAAATACATTGAGGATAGATGTAACTTCCCGTAACGAACATGTGTTTCGATCTTTCACTTGACATTTCTCAGGGATGAAAACAAACCTCGAATTGGCATCTCACGAGAGGATTCCTCTCAAATGATGTGTTTCGAGTGCTCGATTCCCTAGATTTCGCCACTGACGCCCCCCCCCCCTCCTCCCTCCCTAGAAATAGACTCTATCCATTCCGGATCACCAGACAGCTTTTGAAGTCAGAGACAACTTTAAAAAAACTGATACTGTTGCTTGAACCAGAGTAGTTTTCTAATTTCCATCTATTTTTTTTGTTCTCCTGACTCCAGACCTCCTGTGTGAACTCCGCTCCCGGATGTTTAGTTTTGTAGTTATTTTATTTTCTTGTTTTTCTCCACGCGTGAGGTCGCTGTGTGTTTTCGCAGAGTCTTTCGCGATATGAGTAAGGAGAAGACCCCTTGAAAGGACTAGTTCCCCCCTTCTCTATTCTCACGTTCATTTCTCGAGGCGCTCCTGCACTATTCATCCCCTTATTTTCCTGAGAATCGTGCTCGCCCTCATTTCTGGTCCTTCATAAACAGGGAACCGACAATTATGTCGACCGATGACTGGTAAAGGTAAAAAGGTAAAGGTGTATCCACGTCAAGCTATTTTACGTCGTAAGACAACGCTAGGTGGGACGCAATGGTAAGGCCAGCTGTTAGACGGACTACATACCCGGTTGTTCAATGCTTCCTCGGGTAGCCTTACCTTTCGCAACCGAAGTTGCTACCAATTTGCCGACCCCGGAGGGATAGCAAGACTTGGTTGGCCAGCCGATGACTGATGTCGTAGAATATTTCAAGTAAAAAATATCCTCCGATGGACGCAGTTAGGATTGTCAAAATGAAGAATCCGTCTCTTGATTCCTCGTTCTCTCTCTCCGGTCATAGTGATGAGAGAGCACGTGGAATGAAGAGACGTTTTCTTCTGACAATCCTAAACTCGGTTCTCTACATTCTTACTGATTTCTCGAGTTGATTCAATCAGCATTTGTGAATGCACGTGTACATCTCTCCTTCGCACTTTTGCAGTGTTCGGATACGATATAGACAAGGGAGCCAAATATAACCCACCCAAATATTAAACAATTTCCAAAATTTTCCCATTTTCGTGATTTTTTACAGAAAAAAATCATGATTTTTATATAAACAATATTTCAACATAAAATGCGCAAAAACTCTCTAAAATATGTTGATACTATTTTTTTATGTTTCGCGTGGTTTTGTATCTCCCGCACATTCCTGATACCGATCCTGCGAATACCACAGCTCATTCCCCGTTTGCAGTACACTATGGCCGACGTGTCTGGGGAATCGACCGATTCCGACATAACGACAAAGCTCTTCACGGACTACGTTAATGTATTTTTTGAATTTTTAAACTTATTAAAATTATGGGCTCTGGTCCGTTTTGGGTGTCCCATCAAAGTTTCCTGGTTCCAAAATAGATTCCTGGTCCTTAAAAAGTTTCCTGGACCCCGAACAGTTTCCTGGTCCGAGAAATAGATAGTTTCCTGGTCCCAGAATTAGGTTCCTGGTCCCATAATCGGCTGATCAGGGCACTAAAAAGTTTCCTGGTCCCAGAAATAGTTTCCTGGTCCCATATTTTTTTTGAATTATGAGATGCACATTATTTTTTCACAATATTCGTGAGCAAACAATATTTCACACTATGTGTTATTAATTAAATGATAATAATATGTATAGACATACTTGCAGTAAAAACAATAGAATCAACGTAGATACAATGACGGGACCAGGAAACTATTTCTGGGACCAGGAAACTTTTTGGCGCCCTGATTGCCCGATTATGGGACCAGGAAACCATTTCTGGGACCAGGAAACTTTTTCTGGGACCATGAAACTTTTTCGTGCCCTGATCGGCCGATTAAGGGACCAGGAAACTATTCGGGGTCCAGGAAACTTATTAAGGACCAGGAAACTATTTTGGGACCAGGAAACTTTGATGGGACACCCAAAATGGACCAGAGCCAAATTATGTCTGTTCATCACACTTCTGAACATTGTTTGTTTTCTACGACCCAGTGGACCGAAACATCTTTCTTTCTCTTAATTAGTTAGAAGTTTCTCTAATCTTTTACAATGCGGAACCAAGTGTTAACTAACTAATTTATTATTATTTAGTTCAAGTATAATTTTAAGGTTTTCTTCCAATGTGCCTTCGTTCTGATCGGCCTTCCCGTGAACATCTCCACACTGGTGTACATTGTGAACAAGTGAGTGAATACCAATTTTACATACCCAAGTTTGAAGTGTTATTCCTGACTGAAGTTGTGCTGTCTGCACGAAATATCTCGCTGATGAAAAAGCCATCGTCATCAACCCTTCTCCTCCTCTCGCGCTATTACTTGCTCTACTAAGAAGAAACCACGGTGACAGCTGTCCTCTTTTCGACAACCAGCTCAGAGCGATGTTCTCGTCTCTCCACTTCACCTTATCTCTCGTCAGTCAGAGAAGCGAGAGAGCATGGCAAGAGAGAGAGCATCTGAGAGAGTCAGAACATCACTCCTAGCGCACGTTCTTGTCCAGCAAGGGAGCATATGGAATACAGAGACTCTCAGCATGACAAGTGACATTTCAGTGCAGAGTTTGCAAAACAGACAATCCAAAAGAGTTTGGAGATAGTTTTGGGACTTGATTCATTTCGAAGATACAGACGGCAAAATGTGAGAATTCTAGAGTCAGACGAATAATTGCTGGGGACTTGTTTTTTGGCCCAACCTTTCCACGCAGAGTATTCCTTCCCTATTGTCTCATTCCCTGCCCACCACATTCAGAGCGATCGTATGTAGCCTAGGCTTAAAACAGAGAAGTTTCCAAGCATCTCCCCTAGAAATGGACGGATTCTATTTATTCTACGTGGTTTCCCCACACAGCAATTGAAGTCAGAGGCAACATCAAAGCTGTAGAAAAAACATCTACTTTCCATCTATCTATTTTGATCAGAAATTTTCTGTAGATATCGCCACGCGACGAGCTTCCTCTTGCTGCTACACATCAATCTCAACATCACGGATATTTTGGTTCGTCAGTTTCTCTGATTCTCACCATTTCGCACGTTCTATCGCCCTGTCGGACTTTCCATATGATGTACTCTTTAATTTTTCTCGAGCCGGCAAGAGAGCATGAGAAATTGGGAGAGCAAAACCTTTTCTCGGCAATTTGAAGCTTCGTTATTTGCAACCCAATCTCGCACTTATGAGAAACTGCAGAGGAGCGCTCATGAAATTGGAGGAGCAATTCATGTTTCACACGAGGAAATAAAATGAAAGACCTAAAATTGCGAAAGATCTTTGTTATGTAAGTCCATAGTCATTTTAACTACAAAGACGGCAATTTCGATTTCGCAAAATGAGTTCATCTTGATATACGGTTTTCAAAATGAAATTATAGTATCCGGGGGTTTCATTAAATCGCCAAGAAAAAAGTTTAATCTTTCTGGTTGCAAGGTTTCTTGAAGTCCAATCATCCCTAAAAAGCATGAATGTTCTGAGAAGAAGCCTAAACTTTGACGTGGTTCGAAATTCGAACATCAGTTGAGATTTGTCGGAAAGTTCAATAAAGGGGACCCTGAATATGTTTTGCTGTGGTACTTGGTTATTTTTCGCTTTTCTTTCATTACACGAGATGCAAAACTCATCTTCAGAACTCACCTTCAGCCCGTATCTGAGAATATGAAGGGCACTTAATAAGGGAGTACACTCGTGACTTGCGAGGGTTACCTCCTCATTCCGCATACTCTCTCGCCATTCTGATCGACGAGAGAGCACGAGGAAAGAAGAGACGCACATTGGACGTCTTGTACTTCCGCATCCTGAATGTGCTCTCACATTATTATGATTTGCAACCGACTATACGAAATGAAGAGATTCCGTGCGCATTTTTCGAACAATCTTCTAGTTCTTTCATTTCGAAATGATCTCTTTTCGATCAGAGAGGCGAGAGAGCATGGGAAATTGAGAGAGTCAGAATATGCATCCATTTATCGTGACGCCTGGTGACAAAAGAGTGCTGCGCTCTCTATTGTAAAATAAGGAGGAATTCTGATAGTTCCGAGAGAATAAGATGATGACTAATTTCTAAATCATCTGTGCTGTTCTGGGAAATGGCCCCTCTAGTAGTCCGCAAAGGATAGCAAAGAACATTTCTCGTAGTGGACTAATTGTCTTTGTGGATTAGGGGGTTGACGTGAGAAGGTACATCCAGGCTAGAGAACGTGTTTTAAATTTGAGCCACATGTCTTCCATTTTGGTCATAGGGGATCCTTGTTTTCACAATTTCACGAGCATCCACGACTAGATCATATACAGGGAACAAGAGGCGTTCCCACTTATAGTGATGAAGGACCAATTTCCAGCCCGAGAACATGCGCCGGCGGATTGGTGGCATTGCCAATATTGTTGACCATGTGGACACCTCACTGAGAAATTCAGAGGGATCCAACGAAGTGGTTTTGAGTAGAATACAGCAGCAATACTGATCCTGATAATTATTCAGAAAAAATGGCTCTTCATCATAGACAATTTCACCGACAGAGTACAGCTACCTACAAGAAGAGCATGCACTCTAACCCCATTCCAGTGCATGGTCCTGATAAAGTATTGACTGATTGACAATATTAAGGTTCTGGCGGTCTACAGTACAGGCTACGTCGGTTGGCTGATCACGTACGAGTGGGTGGCGGGCGATCTTCTATGCAAGATTATGCGATTCTTGGACGTACTAATTTTTTCAGCGAGGTGAGAACTTCTCGTCTCTTCATTACCATGGCAATTTGAGAGAGCCAGAACATCACTCGAGGACTATTTAATTGAATCAGCGAACAGCAAAGTTTATTTTCGTATTCTGTTTTATCATTTTTTATTAACTTCTGACTATTGGTCGGTAACAGCCACTCCAAACTCAAAAGTGAACGGCGCAGTGAAAAATTGGAAAGAATTATCGTGCATTCACACTTTTTGTTTTTCGGCATTTCATTACTTAAGACGCAGCCAATTTGACGCTGTCACGCATCCACAGAAGTCAAAAAACGAAGGAAATAGGACACTTTACAAATTCTTTTTTACAGACAATAGTTCAGATAATGCAACGTTCACTGTTTGTCGTGAAGTTTGCTGTTAGTCTGACCACATCTCTCAAAGGTCTGTCTCTCTCATTCACCAATACTCTCCCGTTTCTCTGACTGGCTTGAGATAAGGACAAAATGAAGAGACAATCACATTACTCTTCTTGTCGGTTGCCGATTGAACGATTGCATAATGAATGGAAAACTTTCGAGCTCGGGATTGCATTACCATAGTAGGAAGAAGATAAATTTGGGGCGGAAGCCACCTGCTCTTTTTTTTGCTTCTCTGGACTACTTGATGTTTTCACGAGAGGGTTCTTCTTTGATGGAGAGTACTTTTTGGATATTTTCCGAGAACTGGTTACTCCATCTTAGAGGATGCATGTTCGTTGGTCACAAGACCTGAAAATAAGAAAACTAGGAGAATGACGATAAAGCACGCGAAATATACCAAGGTTCATATCTCGAGCGGACATTGGCAAATATTATGCATACAGCAGCATCAGCTCATTGAGATCGCTTCCTTATAAAAGTTCGTCAAAATGCAAACTTTGCGGGGCTTACTGAAAAAAAATTCCAGTGCTAATTCGGAAAAAAAAGGTAACGTTGCTTCCACAATCTTAACAATTTTGCGGTCGTCAGGTGATCAAACTTACTACCAATTAGCCGACCCCTTGGTTTGTCTCGGAGGGGTTATTTTAGGGGAATAATTTGGTAATTTCAGCTCGAACATCATGGTGTGCATTGCTGTGTATCGACTGTGCGCCCTCCGCTCGCCGCTGTGGGTGTCGGCATTCGGGCACTCGAGGGTGGGTTGTAGAGCTCGAGAAATGCGGGTTATCGTCTCTGAATTAGGGCTCTCTTATTGGGAAAGATTTTTCCAATAACACTGTTCTCCATGTTGGAAATCCTTAATTTTTTCCAATAAGAGAACTCTTCTATTTATTTACGTGCTCTCACACCGGTCAGAGAGACGATTACTCGATAGGGAACTGAGGAGGCAAGACATCCATTCAATAATAAACATACTTTAGGTCCCCCGAATCGTGCTCTCCGCGTGGGCAGTAGCATTCATTCTTGCCTTCCCCCAGTTGTTCATCTGGCGAACGACCACCGCAGAATTCCCCATGGTCAGTTGGGGATACTCTGTAATTCTTACCATAGTGAAGAACTACCGTAGCCTTCTTAGCGTCCTCTTGCCTTCACCTAGCCACATTAAGACGACTACAGTACGATCAGTGGGAACTTCTCGGTATTTTTGGCACGAGCTGCGACTGCCCTGAATGTGAAGGGGTTGGGAATGAGAATGATAAGCGGAGAATACTCTGCTAGAAAGAGCCAAAAACAGATAAGTGCCGGTCAGTGCACCCAACAGTTAATTCCTATCACAGCATTCTGCAGCGATAGAAAAGGGTCGTAGTCGAGCTGCAAACTTGAAACGTGAACTGTTTTTTGACTTATTCAAAACATATCCTGATTTCAATACCTCGGGATAGGTTCCAGAAACTTTTTAAAGTCCGATATTATCCTGGCACCGCAATGCGACCATCTCAGTTCCGGAGCAACGGTCTGACACTCCTCGTTTCCCGCATTCTCTCGCCTGTCAGACAGAGCGAGATAGCACGGGGAATTGAGGGAGTCCGACGAATTCCCCTTCCGGAGGTTATCATCATGATAAACTATTCAGGGAAACGGCACGATCCAAACCGTGCGTCAGTGCGTTTCGGTGTGGACGGCCGATATGAACAACAACATCACCATCACAGGCAGAGAGCACAATATCATGATGGGCTATAATATGTCACAGGTAGGCTTTTGACTAAAAATCGATTGATCAGAGACCCGAAATCCTATCGGGCTTCTTTCGATTTTGTCCTTTGGCTTGATCTGTGTTCCCTACCACGTACCCCCTCACCAACCAATTCGACCTATACATTCTGGAACATTTCCTTGTACGTAGCAACGGACATGACAGGATGAATGAAGTCAAGTAAATGATTTATTTAAAAAAAATATTTAAAATAAATTACAGATCCTGGTGATGTTCTACATTCCTCTGGCAATCGTTTCCACCTGCTATGTGCTGATTCTCAAGGTATGACAATATTTCGGCAGAAATTCATTGCTAGATATTCACATTTTGCCTTGACCACCTTGAGCGTAAAATAGGTAGATTAAAAATGAAACCATTTTTTTGAATAGCTCCTCATTTTTTTGCTTATTTTTTGCCAAAAGAGAACGATAGAGATTAGAGGACCCAGTGGACCGAAACATCTTTCTTTCTCTTAATTAGTTAGAAGTTTCTCTAATCTTTTACAATGCGGAACCAAGTGTTAACTAACTAATTTATTATTATTTAGTTCAAGTATAATTTTAAGGTTTTCTTCCAATGTGCCTTCGTTCTGATCGGCCTTCCCGTGAACATCTCCACACTGGTGTACATTGTGAACAAGTGAGTGAATACCAATTTTACATACCCAAGTTTGAAGTGTTATTCCTGACTGAAGTTGTGCTGTCTGCACGAAATATCTCGCTGATGAAAAAGCCATCGTCATCAACCCTTCTCCTCCTCTCGCGCTATTACTTGCTCTACTAAGAAGAAACCACGGTGACAGCTGTCCTCTTTTCGACAACCAGCTCAGAGCGATGTTCTCGTCTCTCCACTTCACCTTATCTCTCGTCAGTCAGAGAAGCGAGAGAGCATGGCAAGAGAGAGAGCATCTGAGAGAGTCAGAACATCACTCCTAGCGCACGTTCTTGTCCAGCAAGGGAGCATATGGAATACAGAGACTCTCAGCATGACAAGTGACATTTCAGTGCAGAGTTTGCAAAACAGACAATCCAAAAGAGTTTGGAGATAGTTTTGGGACTTGATTCATTTCGAAGATACAGACGGCAAAATGTGAGAATTCTAGAGTCAGACGAATAATTGCTGGGGACTTGTTTTTTGGCCCAACCTTTCCACGCAGAGTATTCCTTCCCTATTGTCTCATTCCCTGCCCACCACATTCAGAGCGATCGTATGTAGCCTAGGCTTAAAACAGAGAAGTTTCCAAGCATCTCCCCTAGAAATGGACGGATTCTATTTATTCTACGTGGTTTCCCCACACAGCAATTGAAGTCAGAGGCAACATCAAAGCTGTAGAAAAAACATCTACTTTCCATCTATCTATTTTGATCAGAAATTTTCTGTAGATATCGCCACGCGACGAGCTTCCTCTTGCTGCTACACATCAATCTCAACATCACGGATATTTTGGTTCGTCAGTTTCTCTGATTCTCACCATTTCGCACGTTCTATCGCCCTGTCGGACTTTCCATATGATGTACTCTTTAGGCTTAGGCTTAGGCTTAGGCTTAGGCTTAGGCTTAGGCTTAGGCTTAGGCTTAGGCTTAGGCTTAGGCTTAGGCTTAGGCTTAGGCTTAGGCTTAGGCTTAGGCTTAGGCTTAGGCTTAGGCTTAGGCTTAGGCTTAGGCTTAGGCTTAGGCTTAGGCTTAGGCTTTAGGCTTAGGCTTAGGCTGGCTTAGGCTTAGGCTTAGGCTTAGGGCTTAGGCTTAGGCTTAGGCTTAGGCTTAGGCTTAGGCTTAGGCTTAGGCTTAGGCTTAGGCTTAGGCTTAGGCTTAGGCTTAGGCTTAGGCTTAGGCTTAGGCTTAGGCTTAGGCTTAGGCTTAGGCTTAGGCTTAGGCTTAGGCTTAGGCTTAGGCTTAGGCTTAGGCTTAGGCTTAGGCTTAGGCTTAGGCTTAGGCTTAGGCTTAGGCTTAGGCTTAGGCTTAGGCTTAGGCTTAGGCTTAGGCTTAGGCTTAGGCTTAGGCTTAGGCTTAGGCTTAGGCTTAGGCTTAGGCTTAGGCTTAGGCTTAGGCTTAGGCTTAGGCTTAGGCTTAGGCTTAGGCTTAGGCTTAGGCTTAGGCTTAGGCTTAGGCTTAGGCTTAGGCTTAGGCTTAGGCTTAGGCTTAGGCTTAGGCTTAGGCTTAGGCTTAGGCTTAGGCTTAGGCTTAGGCTTAGGCTTAGGCTTAGGCTTAGGCTTAGGCTTAGGCTTAGGCTTAGGCTTAGGCTTAGGCTTAGGCTTAGGCTTAGGCTTAGGCTTAGGCTTAGGCTTAGGCTTAGGCTTAGGCTTAGGCTTAGGCTTAGGCTTAGGCTTAGGCTTAGGCTTAGGCTTAGGCTTAGGCTTAGGCTTAGGCTTAGGCTTAGGCTTAGGCTTAGGCTTAGGCTTAGGCTTAGGCTTAGGCTTAGGCTTAGGCTTAGGCTTAGGCTTAGGCTTAGGCTTAGGCTTAGGCTTAGGCTTAGGCTTAGGCTTAGGCTTAGGCTTAGGCTTAGGCTTAGGCTTAGGCTTAGGCTTAGGCTTAGGCTTAGGCTTAGGCTTAGGCTTAGGCTTAGGCTTAGGCTTAGGCTTAGGCTTAGGCTTAGGCTTAGGCTTAGGCTTAGGCTTAGGCTTAGGCTTAGGCTTAGGCTTAGGCTTAGGCTTAGGCTTAGGCTTAGGCTTAGGCTTAGGCTTAGGCTTAGGCTTAGGCTTAGGCTTAGGCTTAGGCTTAGGCTTAGGCTTAGGCTTAGGCTTAGGCTTAGGCTTAGGCTTAGGCTTAGGCTTAGGCTTAGGCTTAGGCTTAGGCTTAGGCTTAGGCTTAGGCTTAGGCTTAGGCTTAGGCTTAGGCTTAGGCTTAGGCTTAGGCTTAGGCTTAGGCTTAGGCTTAGGCTTAGGCTTAGGCTTAGGCTTAGGCTTAGGCTTAGGCTTAGGCTTAGGCTTAGGCTTAGGCTTAGGCTTAGGCTTAGGCTTAGGCTTAGGCTTAGGCTTAGGCTTAGGCTTAGGCTTAGGCTTAGGCTTAGGCTTAGGCTTAGGCTTAGGCTTAGGCTTAGGCTTAGGCTTAGGCTTAGGCTTAGGCTTAGGCTTAGGCTTAGGCTTAGGCTTAGGCTTAGGCTTAGGCTTAGGCTTAGGCTTAGGCTTAGGCTTAGGCTTAGGCTTAGGCTTAGGCTTAGGCTTAGGCTTAGGCTTAGGCTTAGGCTTAGGCTTAGGCTTAGGCTTAGGCTTAGGCTTAGGCTTAGGCTTAGGCTTAGGCTTAGGCTTAGGCTTAGGCTTAGGCTTAGGCTTAGGCTTAGGCTTAGGCTTAGGCTTAGGCTTAGGCTTAGGCTTAGGCTTAGGCTTAGGCTTAGGCTTAGGCTTAGGCTTAGGCTTAGGCTTAGGCTTAGGCTTAGGCTTAGGCTTAGGCTTAGGCTTAGGCTTAGGCTTAGGCTTAGGCTTAGGCTTAGGCTTAGGCTTAGGCTTAGGCTTAGGCTTAGGCTTAGGCTTAGGCTTAGGCTTAGGCTTAGGCTTAGGCTTAGGCTTAGGCTTAGGCTTAGGCTTAGGCTTAGGCTTAGGCTTAGGCTTAGGCTTAGGCTTAGGCTTAGGCTTAGGCTTAGGCTTAGGCTTAGGCTTAGGCTTAGGCTTAGGCTTAGGCTTAGGCTTAGGCTTAGGCTTAGGCTTAGGCTTAGGCTTAGGCTTAGGCTTAGGCTTAGGCTTAGGCTTAGGCTTAGGCTTAGGCTTAGGCTTAGGCTTAGGCTTAGGCTTAGGCTTAGGCTTAGGCTTAGGCTTAGGCTTAGGCTTAGGCTTAGGCTTAGGCTTAGGCTTAGGCTTAGGCTTAGGCTTAGGCTTAGGCTTAGGCTTAGGCTTAGGCTTAGGCTTAGGCTTAGGCTTAGGCTTAGGCTTAGGCTTAGGCTTAGGCTTAGGCTTAGGCTTAGGCTTAGGCTTAGGCTTAGGCTTAGGCTTAGGCTTAGGCTTAGGCTTAGGCTTAGGCTTAGGCTTAGGCTTAGGCTTAGGCTTAGGCTTAGGCTTAGGCTTAGGCTTAGGCTTAGGCTTAGGCTTAGGCTTAGGCTTAGGCTTAGGCTTAGGCTTAGGCTTAGGCTTAGGCTTAGGCTTAGGCTTAGGCTTAGGCTTAGGCTTAGGCTTAGGCTTAGGCTTAGGCTTAGGCTTAGGCTTAGGCTTAGGCTTAGGCTTAGGCTTAGGCTTAGGCTTAGGCTTAGGCTTAGGCTTAGGCTTAGGCTTAGGCTTAGGCTTAGGCTTAGGCTTAGGCTTAGGCTTAGGCTTAGGCTTAGGCTTAGGCTTAGGCTTAGGCTTAGGCTTAGGCTTAGGCTTAGGCTTAGGCTTAGGCTTAGGCTTAGGCTTAGGCTTAGGCTTAGGCTTAGGCTTAGGCTTAGGCTTAGGCTTAGGCTTAGGCTTAGGCTTAGGCTTAGGCTTAGGCTTAGGCTTAGGCTTAGGCTTAGGCTTAGGCTTAGGCTTAGGCTTAGGCTTAGGCTTAGGCTTAGGCTTAGGCTTAGGCTTAGGCTTAGGCTTAGGCTTAGGCTTAGGCTTAGGCTTAGGCTTAGGCTTAGGCTTAGGCTTAGGCTTAGGCTTAGGCTTAGGCTTAGGCTTAGGCTTAGGCTTAGGCTTAGGCTTAGGCTTAGGCTTAGGCTTAGGCTTAGGCTTAGGCTTAGGCTTAGGCTTAGGCTTAGGCTTAGGCTTAGGCTTAGGCTTAGGCTTAGGCTTAGGCTTAGGCTTAGGCTTAGGCTTAGGCTTAGGCTTAGGCTTAGGCTTAGGCTTAGGCTTAGGCTTAGGCTTAGGCTTAGGCTTAGGCTTAGGCTTAGGCTTAGGCTTAGGCTTAGGCTTAGGCTTAGGCTTAGGCTTAGGCTTAGGCTTAGGCTTAGGCTTAGGCTTAGGCTTAGGCTTAGGCTTAGGCTTAGGCTTAGGCTTAGGCTTAGGCTTAGGCTTAGGCTTAGGCTTAGGCTTAGGCTTAGGCTTAGGCTTAGGCTTAGGCTTAGGCTTAGGCTTAGGCTTAGGCTTAGGCTTAGGCTTAGGCTTAGGCTTAGGCTTAGGCTTAGGCTTAGGCTTAGGCTTAGGCTTAGGCTTAGGCTTAGGCTTAGGCTTAGGCTTAGGCTTAGGCTTAGGCTTAGGCTTAGGCTTAGGCTTAGGCTTAGGCTTAGGCTTAGGCTTAGGCTTAGGCTTAGGCTTAGGCTTAGGCTTAGGCTTAGGCTTAGGCTTAGGCTTAGGCTTAGGCTTAGGCTTAGGCTTAGGCTTAGGCTTAGGCTTAGGCTTAGGCTTAGGCTTAGGCTTAGGCTTAGGCTTAGGCTTAGGCTTAGGCTTAGGCTTAGGCTTAGGCTTAGGCTTAGGCTTAGGCTTAGGCTTAGGCTTAGGCTTAGGCTTAGGCTTAGGCTTAGGCTTAGGCTTAGGCTTAGGCTTAGGCTTAGGCTTAGGCTTAGGCTTAGGCTTAGGCTTAGGCTTAGGCTTAGGCTTAGGCTTAGGCTTAGGCTTAGGCTTAGGCTTAGGCTTAGGCTTAGGCTTAGGCTTAGGCTTAGGCTTAGGCTTAGGCTTAGGCTTAGGCTTAGGCTTAGGCTTAGGCTTAGGCTTAGGCTTAGGCTTAGGCTTAGGCTTAGGCTTAGGCTTAGGCTTAGGCTTAGGCTTAGGCTTAGGCTTAGGCTTAGGCTTAGGCTTAGGCTTAGGCTTAGGCTTAGGCTTAGGCTTAGGCTTAGGCTTAGGCTTAGGCTTAGGCTTAGGCTTAGGCTTAGGCTTAGGCTTAGGCTTAGGCTTAGGCTTAGGCTTAGGCTTAGGCTTAGGCTTAGGCTTAGGCTTAGGCTTAGGCTTAGGCTTAGGCTTAGGCTTAGGCTTAGGCTTAGGCTTAGGCTTAGGCTTAGGCTTAGGCTTAGGCTTAGGCTTAGGCTTAGGCTTAGGCTTAGGCTTAGGCTTAGGCTTAGGCTTAGGCTTAGGCTTAGGCTTAGGCTTAGGCTTAGGCTTAGGCTTAGGCTTAGGCTTAGGCTTAGGCTTAGGCTTAGGCTTAGGCTTAGGCTTAGGCTTAGGCTTAGGCTTAGGCTTAGGCTTAGGCTTAGGCTTAGGCTTAGGCTTAGGCTTAGGCTTAGGCTTAGGCTTAGGCTTAGGCTTAGGCTTAGGCTTAGGCTTAGGCTTAGGCTTAGGCTTAGGCTTAGGCTTAGGCTTAGGCTTAGGCTTAGGCTTAGGCTTAGGCTTAGGCTTAGGCTTAGGCTTAGGCTTAGGCTTAGGCTTAGGCTTAGGCTTAGGCTTAGGCTTAGGCTTAGGCTTAGGCTTAGGCTTAGGCTTAGGCTTAGGCTTAGGCTTAGGCTTAGGCTTAGGCTTAGGCTTAGGCTTAGGCTTAGGCTTAGGCTTAGGCTTAGGCTTAGGCTTAGGCTTAGGCTTAGGCTTAGGCTTAGGCTTAGGCTTAGGCTTAGGCTTAGGCTTAGGCTTAGGCTTAGGCTTAGGCTTAGGCTTAGGCTTAGGCTTAGGCTTAGGCTTAGGCTTAGGCTTAGGCTTAGGCTTAGGCTTAGGCTTAGGCTTAGGCTTAGGCTTAGGCTTAGGCTTAGGCTTAGGCTTAGGCTTAGGCTTAGGCTTAGGCTTAGGCTTAGGCTTAGGCTTAGGCTTAGGCTTAGGCTTAGGCTTAGGCTTAGGCTTAGGCTTAGGCTTAGGCTTAGGCTTAGGCTTAGGCTTAGGCTTAGGCTTAGGCTTAGGCTTAGGCTTAGGCTTAGGCTTAGGCTTAGGCTTAGGCTTAGGCTTAGGCTTAGGCTTAGGCTTAGGCTTAGGCTTAGGCTTAGGCTTAGGCTTAGGCTTAGGCTTAGGCTTAGGCTTAGGCTTAGGCTTAGGCTTAGGCTTAGGCTTAGGCTTAGGCTTAGGCTTAGGCTTAGGCTTAGGCTTAGGCTTAGGCTTAGGCTTAGGCTTAGGCTTAGGCTTAGGCTTAGGCTTAGGCTTAGGCTTAGGCTTAGGCTTAGGCTTAGGCTTAGGCTTAGGCTTAGGCTTAGGCTTAGGCTTAGGCTTAGGCTTAGGCTTAGGCTTAGGCTTAGGCTTAGGCTTAGGCTTAGGCTTAGGCTTAGGCTTAGGCTTAGGCTTAGGCTTAGGCTTAGGCTTAGGCTTAGGCTTAGGCTTAGGCTTAGGCTTAGGCTTAGGCTTAGGCTTAGGCTTAGGCTTAGGCTTAGGCTTAGGCTTAGGCTTAGGCTTAGGCTTAGGCTTAGGCTTAGGCTTAGGCTTAGGCTTAGGCTTAGGCTTAGGCTTAGGCTTAGGCTTAGGCTTAGGCTTAGGCTTAGGCTTAGGCTTAGGCTTAGGCTTAGGCTTAGGCTTAGGCTTAGGCTTAGGCTTAGGCTTAGGCTTAGGCTTAGGCTTAGGCTTAGGCTTAGGCTTAGGCTTAGGCTTAGGCTTAGGCTTAGGCTTAGGCTTAGGCTTAGGCTTAGGCTTAGGCTTAGGCTTAGGCTTAGGCTTAGGCTTAGGCTTAGGCTTAGGCTTAGGCTTAGGCTTAGGCTTAGGCTTAGGCTTAGGCTTAGGCTTAGGCTTAGGCTTAGGCTTAGGCTTAGGCTTAGGCTTAGGCTTAGGCTTAGGCTTAGGCTTAGGCTTAGGCTTAGGCTTAGGCTTAGGCTTAGGCTTAGGCTTAGGCTTAGGCTTAGGCTTAGGCTTAGGCTTAGGCTTAGGCTTAGGCTTAGGCTTAGGCTTAGGCTTAGGCTTAGGCTTAGGCTTAGGCTTAGGCTTAGGCTTAGGCTTAGGCTTAGGCTTAGGCTTAGGCTTAGGCTTAGGCTTAGGCTTAGGCTTAGGCTTAGGCTTAGGCTTAGGCTTAGGCTTAGGCTTAGGCTTAGGCTTAGGCTTAGGCTTAGGCTTAGGCTTAGGCTTAGGCTTAGGCTTAGGCTTAGGCTTAGGCTTAGGCTTAGGCTTAGGCTTAGGCTTAGGCTTAGGCTTAGGCTTAGGCTTAGGCTTAGGCTTAGGCTTAGGCTTAGGCTTAGGCTTAGGCTTAGGCTTAGGCTTAGGCTTAGGCTTAGGCTTAGGCTTAGGCTTAGGCTTAGGCTTAGGCTTAGGCTTAGGCTTAGGCTTAGGCTTAGGCTTAGGCTTAGGCTTAGGCTTAGGCTTAGGCTTAGGCTTAGGCTTAGGCTTAGGCTTAGGCTTAGGCTTAGGCTTAGGCTTAGGCTTAGGCTTAGGCTTAGGCTTAGGCTTAGGCTTAGGCTTAGGCTTAGGCTTAGGCTTAGGCTTAGGCTTAGGCTTAGGCTTAGGCTTAGGCTTAGGCTTAGGCTTAGGCTTAGGCTTAGGCTTAGGCTTAGGCTTAGGCTTAGGCTTAGGCTTAGGCTTAGGCTTAGGCTTAGGCTTAGGCTTAGGCTTAGGCTTAGGCTTAGGCTTAGGCTTAGGCTTAGGCTTAGGCTTAGGCTTAGGCTTAGGCTTAGGCTTAGGCTTAGGCTTAGGCTTAGGCTTAGGCTTAGGCTTAGGCTTAGGCTTAGGCTTAGGCTTAGGCTTAGGCTTAGGCTTAGGCTTAGGCTTAGGCTTAGGCTTAGGCTTAGGCTTAGGCTTAGGCTTAGGCTTAGGCTTAGGCTTAGGCTTAGGCTTAGGCTTAGGCTTAGGCTTAGGCTTAGGCTTAGGCTTAGGCTTAGGCTTAGGCTTAGGCTTAGGCTTAGGCTTAGGCTTAGGCTTAGGCTTAGGCTTAGGCTTAGGCTTAGGCTTAGGCTTAGGCTTAGGCTTAGGCTTAGGCTTAGGCTTAGGCTTAGGCTTAGGCTTAGGCTTAGGCTTAGGCTTAGGCTTAGGCTTAGGCTTAGGCTTAGGCTTAGGCTTAGGCTTAGGCTTAGGCTTAGGCTTAGGCTTAGGCTTAGGCTTAGGCTTAGGCTTAGGCTTAGGCTTAGGCTTAGGCTTAGGCTTAGGCTTAGGCTTAGGCTTAGGCTTAGGCTTAGGCTTAGGCTTAGGCTTAGGCTTAGGCTTAGGCTTAGGCTTAGGCTTAGGCTTAGGCTTAGGCTTAGGCTTAGGCTTAGGCTTAGGCTTAGGCTTAGGCTTAGGCTTAGGCTTAGGCTTAGGCTTAGGCTTAGGCTTAGGCTTAGGCTTAGGCTTAGGCTTAGGCTTAGGCTTAGGCTTAGGCTTAGGCTTAGGCTTAGGCTTAGGCTTAGGCTTAGGCTTAGGCTTAGGCTTAGGCTTAGGCTTAGGCTTAGGCTTAGGCTTAGGCTTAGGCTTAGGCTTAGGCTTAGGCTTAGGCTTAGGCTTAGGCTTAGGCTTAGGCTTAGGCTTAGGCTTAGGCTTAGGCTTAGGCTTAGGCTTAGGCTTAGGCTTAGGCTTAGGCTTAGGCTTAGGCTTAGGCTTAGGCTTAGGCTTAGGCTTAGGCTTAGGCTTAGGCTTAGGCTTAGGCTTAGGCTTAGGCTTAGGCTTAGGCTTAGGCTTAGGCTTAGGCTTAGGCTTAGGCTTAGGCTTAGGCTTAGGCTTAGGCTTAGGCTTAGGCTTAGGCTTAGGCTTAGGCTTAGGCTTAGGCTTAGGCTTAGGCTTAGGCTTAGGCTTAGGCTTAGGCTTAGGCTTAGGCTTAGGCTTAGGCTTAGGCTTAGGCTTAGGCTTAGGCTTAGGCTTAGGCTTAGGCTTAGGCTTAGGCTTAGGCTTAGGCTTAGGCTTAGGCTTAGGCTTAGGCTTAGGCTTAGGCTTAGGCTTAGGCTTAGGCTTAGGCTTAGGCTTAGGCTTAGGCTTAGGCTTAGGCTTAGGCTTAGGCTTAGGCTTAGGCTTAGGCTTAGGCTTAGGCTTAGGCTTAGGCTTAGGCTTAGGCTTAGGCTTAGGCTTAGGCTTAGGCTTAGGCTTAGGCTTAGGCTTAGGCTTAGGCTTAGGCTTAGGCTTAGGCTTAGGCTTAGGCTTAGGCTTAGGCTTAGGCTTAGGCTTAGGCTTAGGCTTAGGCTTAGGCTTAGGCTTAGGCTTAGGCTTAGGCTTAGGCTTAGGCTTAGGCTTAGGCTTAGGCTTAGGCTTAGGCTTAGGCTTAGGCTTAGGCTTAGGCTTAGGCTTAGGCTTAGGCTTAGGCTTAGGCTTAGGCTTAGGCTTAGGCTTAGGCTTAGGCTTAGGCTTAGGCTTAGGCTTAGGCTTAGGCTTAGGCTTAGGCTTAGGCTTAGGCTTAGGCTTAGGCTTAGGCTTAGGCTTAGGCTTAGGCTTAGGCTTAGGCTTAGGCTTAGGCTTAGGCTTAGGCTTAGGCTTAGGCTTAGGCTTAGGCTTAGGCTTAGGCTTAGGCTTAGGCTTAGGCTTAGGCTTAGGCTTAGGCTTAGGCTTAGGCTTAGGCTTAGGCTTAGGCTTAGGCTTAGGCTTAGGCTTAGGCTTAGGCTTAGGCTTAGGCTTAGGCTTAGGCTTAGGCTTAGGCTTAGGCTTAGGCTTAGGCTTAGGCTTAGGCTTAGGCTTAGGCTTAGGCTTAGGCTTAGGCTTAGGCTTAGGCTTAGGCTTAGGCTTAGGCTTAGGCTTAGGCTTAGGCTTAGGCTTAGGCTTAGGCTTAGGCTTAGGCTTAGGCTTAGGCTTAGGCTTAGGCTTAGGCTTAGGCTTAGGCTTAGGCTTAGGCTTAGGCTTAGGCTTAGGCTTAGGCTTAGGCTTAGGCTTAGGCTTAGGCTTAGGCTTAGGCTTAGGCTTAGGGCTTAGGCTTAGGCTTAGGCTTAGGCTTAGGCTTAGGCTTAGGCTTAGGCTTAGGCTTAGGCTTAGGCTTAGGCTTAGGCTTAGGCTTAGGCTTAGGCTTAGGCTTAGGCTTAGGCTTAGGCTTAGGCTTAGGCTTAGGCTAGGCTTAGGCTTAGGCTTAGGCTTAGGCTTAGGCTTAGGCTTAGGCTTAGGCTTAGGCTTAGGCTTAGGCTTAGGCTTAGGCTTAGGCTTAGGCTTAGGCTTAGGCTTAGGCTTAGGCTTAGGCTTAGGCTTAGGCTTAGGCTTAGGCTTAGGCTTAGGCTTAGGCTTAGGCTTAGGCTTAGGCTTAGGCTTAGGCTTAGGCTTAGGCTTAGGCTTAGGCTTAGGCTTAGGCTTAGGCTTAGGCTTAGGCTTAGGCTTAGGCTTAGGCTTAGGCTTAGGCTTAGGCTTAGGCTTAGGCTTAGGCTTAGGCCTTAGGCTTAGGCTTAGGCTTAGGCTTAGGCTTAGGCTTAGGCTTAGGCTTAGGCTTAGGCTTAGGCTTAGGCTTAGGCTTAGGCTTAGGCTTAGGCTTAGGCTTAGGCTTAGGCTTAGGCTTAGGCTTAGGCTTAGGCTTAGGCTTAGGCTTAGGCTTAGGCTTAGGCTTAGGCTTAGGCTTAGGCTTAGGCTTAGGCTTAGGCTTAGGCTTAGGCTTAGGCTTAGCTTAGGCTAGGCTTAGGCTTAGGCTTAGGCTTAGGCTTAGGCTAGGTTAGGCTTAGGCTTAGGCTTAGGCTTAGGCTTAGGCTTAGGCTTAGGCTTAGGCTTAGGCTTAGGCTTGGCTTAGGCTTAGGCTTAGGCTTAGGCTTAGGCTTAGGCTTAGGCTTAGGCTTAGGCTTAGGCTTAGGCTTAGGCTTAGGTCTAGGCTTAGGCTTAGGCTTAGGCTTAGGCTTAGCTTAGGCTTAGGCTCGGCTTCGGCTTAGGCTTAGGCTTAGGCTTAGGCTTAGGCTTCGGCTTAGGCTTAGGCTTAGGCTTAGGCTTAGGCTTAGGCTTAGGCTTAGGCTTAGGCTTAGGCTTAGGCTTAGGCTTAGGCTTAGGCTTAGGCTTAGGCTTAGGCTTAGGCTTAGGCTTAGGCTTAGGCTTAGGCTTCGCTTAGGCTTAGGCTTAGGCTTAGGCTTAGGCTTAGGCTTAGGCTTAGGCTTAGGCTTAGGCTTAGGCTTAGGCTTGGCTTAGGCTTAGGCTTAGCTTAGGCTTAGGCTTAGGCTTAGGCTTAGGCTTAGGCTTAGGCTTAGGCTTAGCTTAGGCTTAGGCTTAGGCTTAGGCTTAGGCTTAGGCT